>CM077158.1:123887083-125182100 GCA_039583875.1 Platanthera guangdongensis | reverse complement strand
TTTTGTCTCAGGCGACCTTGGAGACCGCGGCTTGGCGCAGTATCCCTATGACAGCTTGTTTCTCTGTGGCAGCTTGTTCTATCTTTCTGGTGTTTGTCGAGCGGTTAGCCTATTCATCTAACCGCGTGACTTGTTCGGTTTGTTTATTTGTAAAGCCGCATATTCTTGTAATTATTTAGTCTCATATTGCTTATTTTGTAATCTCTCTCATCTCCTGCATTCTATAAAAGGGAGGCTATACCTTTGTAATACACACCTTTCTTGGATAATAAAATTTTGTTAGTCCAATTTTCGGGCAACTTATTTTTTGTTTGCACATGGTATCAGAGGATTCGATCTTTTCCTCCTAATTCGGTGAGCTTCTCTGTCTGCGTGACCTGTCCGCTTGGCTTGATCCTTTCTTCTCGCGACCAGTCTTCGCGACTTGTTTCTTCCACCTGTTTGCGCACTGTTCGCGCGTCTTCTTTCTCTCCTTGTTGTTGCCCTTGGTGTGCGCGACCTCTCTGATTCCCCTTTCTTCTCACAGCGACTTGTGCTTAGTCGCCACACTCTCCTTTTCTAGCTTCTCTTCTTCTTAAGTCACCGCGACCTGTTATTATGTCGTTGCGACTTGTTCTTGTGGTTGCGACCTGTTCTTAACTCGGTGCGAACTGTTCTTCTTGTCATGTTATGTGCTTTGTCGTTGTGCCCTCCTTTACAAGTCGCAACTTGTTCTTCTCTCTGCTCTCATCTATGGCAACCTCCGATATCTCTACTACCTCTACTCCTATTGCCTCTCCTCATACTCCCCCTACTCCTTTGGGCAAACTTGGCACCGTTTCCAAACTCATCGGTTCCAACTACCCGGACTGGAGTGTCTCCTTCACCTTCCTGCTCTGCTCTCAATGCAAATGCCATCATCTCACCGATGACCCTCCTCTGCAAGACTCTCCTCTCTTTTATGATTGGGATGCCAGCGATGCTCTTGTCCGCACATGGCTGGCTAACAGTCTCTCTGATGAATGCCTACACGTCATCCGTCATGATGAAATGGTCAAGGCTGCTTGGCTTCATCTTGCTGCTCTTTACTCCATGGGGGCTCATACGTCTCGCATCTATACTCTGTATGCGGACCTCTTTGCCCATCCCTCCATGTCTCCTGCCGCTGCTTACCAACAAGTTCAGGATCTCAGAGCTGAAATTCTCCAGAATCGCCCCTTATCTGCGAATTTGGGTGAGAAACACAAACACTTCGAGGAGCTTCAGGTTGTGTGCTATCTTCTACGACTTCCATAGTCATATGACCTGATCCGTCAACAGATCCTTGGCTAGACGGAGTCTCCCATCGTGCATACCACTGTTGCCCGTATAGCTGCGGTTACCTCTCTGCTACAACGTTCGATGTTATCCTCCCCTCCTTAACCAGACGACTACGCTCACCAAACTCAGCGAAGTAGATCTGGTGTCCAGAACCACCCATCCGGCGAATGCGGTGCTTCTCGCTTTATCTATTCTCACTATGGATGTACTGGTGAAAGAACTAGTGCCTAAACACCTAGAGGGGGGGGGGGTGAATAGGTGCACTTGATCTTTTTAATTTTTATGGCAGAAACACAGAATTATATGCAATTTTTCACAGCAATTCAGCACAGATAACACAACAATCACATAAGCATACAATCACAGAGAGCACACAAGATTTATAGTGGTTCCCCAAGGTCTGGGTACATCCACTTTCCCCCTTCGCCTATCTATTAGTGTACTAGATTCGGCCCAACTTCTCCACTTCCTCAGATCCTCAGATCTTACACTCAGAACCCCAAATAGGTTCCTACAACTCAGAGTGATCCCACTCCTACAACTCAGGCTCAAAGCCCTACCACTCAGTCTTCACCAAGACCTACACTCAGCCTTCAACAAGGCCTACTCTCAGCCTTCAACAAGGCCTACACTCAGAGAAATGTATCTCCTACACTCAGGCACAAAGGCCCTACCACTCAGCCTTTATAATATAGGCTTACAACTCAGATCCATTAGGATCCTACAATAAATTTAAAATTACAAAGAATATAACCACAACTCTGATTGAGAGAGAAGAGTTGTCTGGTTTCTTGAAGAGTTCTTGATAGAACTTTGCTGAGATCAACCTCCCTTGCCTTTCTTCAAAGCTTCTTGAATTGGAACACAGTAGGGTTGATTCTCTATGCAGATGATCTTTAATCACTGCTGACTTAAGAATCAGATCTCAATCTGAAACTTTCTTCACAGCCTGGTTCAACAACTGTCTTCTTAGAAGGAGCTCTCTCTCTCCAACTTCTTAGATCTTCTGATCACTTTATTGATTGATGCAATCCCTCTTCTGATTGTTCTTTTCTGATTATTCTTTTTTAATTATTATCTTCTATTGAAGGAATAAGCCTTTATATAGGATTTCTTCATGGTGACCGGCTGATCCGGTTTCTAACGATCTTCTGACATCTCTGACAATAGCAGTTGACCGGTTGAAATGGCAGCTGTCAAGTCATCCAGTCACTTCTTGAAAACTCTGTCACTGTCTGAAAGTGTCGAGATAGACAGTCTTTAAGTGTCGACACAAATAGACTAAGTGTCGACACAAATAGACTAAGTGTCGACACTAGCCTTCATGGTGTCGACATAACTCCTTGTGTTGTAGAAATTACTTCTCGACACTGCTTCTTCAGAATGTGTCAACACTGATCATGTGTGTCGACACAAGTCCTTCTTCTTTGATACTTAGTTGATTTCTGCTAAGTGTCGACACTACTCCTTTGCGTCGACACATCTTCTTCTGTTGAAACTTGTTCAGTGTCTACACATCTTCTTTGTGTCGACACATGCCTTCTATGTTGAAGCTTTTGCTGAGTGTCGACACATCTCCTTTGTGTCGACACATTCTTCATGTGTTGAGACTTTGGCTGAGTGTCGACACATCTACTTTGTGTCGACACTTGTACTTAGACTTTGTTGAATTTTGCTGAGTGTCGACACAACCTCCTAGTGTCGACACTTGTACTTGAACTTTGTTGAAGTTCTGCTGAGTGTCGACACACCCTTCTAGTGTCGACACTTTTGATGTCGACAAAGTTCCTCTGGGTGTCGACACTGCTTCTAAGTGTCGCCACTGATTCTTTAGACATTTCTTCATTGTGTGTCGACACAGCCTGTATGTGTCGACACTTTCCTTCTGGTGTCGACTCTGTATTCCTGGTGTCGACACAATTACTCCAAGTGTCGACACTGCTTCTCTAGGTGTCGACACAAGCCTTCTTAAGTGTCGACACTTTTCTTCTAGGTGTCGACACTGGACTTAGAAACTTTTCATGCAAACCTGCAGTTACTTAACCTGCACACATAAACTCAAAACACAACAAATACATCTTGATGTATATCATTGAGTAGGGTGAGACTTCTTCAAATCAGGTACATGCATTCCAATGTACCCAACAATCTCCCCCTATTTGGAGAAGTCATAACCCTTAGTCAATGATATACACCATACATAACAAATTCATAGTATGATGTAAGACAATAATATATGACAGGGAAAATACTTAAACATGCATGAACAGAACATGTATATACCATTAGCTCAGAACAATTAATGTAATAGATGAACATATAATATTGTTCTTACAAATTCCAATATTTTCATTAATCAAAAGTTTACATAAAGTTTACTACAAATTACAACTTGTAAACTTAAGAAAATGCTATCCTATTGCTGCTCTGGCTCCTTGATTACAATCCCTTTTCCAGATTGAATCTTTGCTTGAACTGGGGCTTCAGTGTCTTCAGCAGCATCAGGCTTCTTCCCTTTAAGATCTTTATTTTTCAATTCTTCAGCCTTGATCTTTTGCCTTTCAAAATAATGATAAGGCTTGGGAAAATACTTGCTAGGCTCCTGAGCAGTAGGAGGTAGCTTTCCCAGTTTAGCCTTTCTTCTATACTGTACAATGGCCTCTTGCCTATTCTCATGCTTTCTCCGCTCCAGTTCAGAATACCACTTGCCTCTATCCTGGATATTAACTTAGCAGCCTTCCATGCAAGTCAAGATGATATTCCTGGAAGTGGGGCTCCATTGTTCAAAATCAGGCATTAGTTCCGCTTGCTCTCTGAATCTTTTCTTAGATAACTGAGCCTCTTGTTCTTTTAACAAAGCCTCTTATTCTTTCAGTATTGCCTCTGACACAGGCTGGACAACTTTCTCTATGATGACATTCTGATTTCCCTCAGGAGGACTATACATTGACTGTATCTCTTGATGTATCATATCAAAGTCTGGCGGAGGGTATATCACTTGAGCTACTTCAGCTGGCTCTCCTCCAAGGTATGCAAGATTTATTCCAGACTCTACAACATTGTCATCATCACATATGGGTGGATATCCAAGGGTGACTCTGATGGAATTTGAAATCCATTTGGCATGATCAGAGCCTGCCTTGACTAATACCCTCTCCCCCTTTATGACTTCTCTCTCTATGTGATCCCTAAGATCATCTTTCTGAAACCTTAGCTGGCTCCCCCTGGAGTGGATCTAGGTGAATTGGGCTTGCTGAGGGTAGCTCCCCCTGCCTCTGTGCATCTTCTTGTCTAGCTGGAGACTGTCCAACATTTCCACCCTGTTCATCATCAGAACTAAACACCACTTGCTCTTCAAAGCTGCTAGAGGATTCTTGAGCCACAGTGGCTGTCTTCTTCTTCTTCTTCTGAAGTGTGTCCTTTACTGGAGTTGGCATTTCTTTGGTCAATACTCTATCCCACCTAGAGAAGATTCTCAAATCCATTCTCCTCATGTGGTTAATCTTGGAACCTGCTGCTTGATTCATCACCTCTGGAATACTTCCAGCTAGGTATAGACTCAGTATTCTACCCAAATTGGGCTTCTTCATACTTTCTTTTATCTTCTCAAACACAACTGCAAACCAATCAGTATTAAGTGTGAAGATAATCCTTGTCATCGAACTAAACATATAAGCTGAAATTCTATCATATCCTCCAGGCTTGCTCAGGATGACCTTGCCAACAATTTCAGATAAGAATTTGCCCTGCATGTTCATTCCTTTTCTGTTGAATACAGATCCTATCTTCAGGTTAGAATCAAGTCCACACCATGTTAGTGCCTCCCTTGTCTTAGAAGCAGACACATCTTCCTCTTCCTTTGTCCTTGGTAGTCGAAGAACTTTTCTTAGACGTTTAGGAGAGACCTTCACCTTTGCCCCAAGAACTCTGGACTTAATCTTGAGTCCTGATTCATCTAGAGTTGCTCCATTCAAAAATTCGAGTACTTCCTTCTTCCATATCTTGATCGGTTCTGATACAAGAAATTCTAACCCAGTCTCTTCTATTAGGGTTACCACACCTTTGATTTCAGGTTCCGCGTCATCAAAGGCATGTCGCACGAGTTCATATCCTTCATTAACATTCTCTTCTAGCTTGGGCGCCATTAGGGTTTGAAGAAATTTGAATTTAGAGAAGAGAGATATCGACACACAAGTTTGGTCTCGAAACTTTGGTGAGCATGTCGACAAATAATGGCGAAAACCTATTTATACCTTTCTAGAATCGAAGATGAAAGGGCGCGTCAAAATACTTAAATTGTGTCGACACTGTTGATAAGTGTCGACACTTACTTATAATGTCTCGACAACTATGTGTCGACACAAGTATAGTCGACAGAATATATGTGTCGACACTTGTATATGTGTCGACAGCACTTAGCTCGACACTTAGTCGAGACTTTACCAGACATTCTGTGTAAATCCTAAGTGTCGACACCACCTTGGATGTGTCGACACCTACACTGCATGTGTTGACACTAATTCTCTGAAGTGTCGACACAGATTTTCTATGTGTCGACACCATTTCTCTGAAGTGTCGACCACTACTCTGTGTCGACACAGACAACTCTTTGTGTCGACACCATTTTACTTAGCCAATTTTTTGTAAACTATTCTATGTTTATCATCCCTAATTCAATTTTAAATTTAAATTAAATTTGGTTTCATCTAAGGGCTAAGTGTACATGTCAGGTAGCTGATTATCTGTATTTATATACTCTATGCAAATATCTTCTTTTTCCACATGTTCTCTTAGAAAATGGTACTTTATTTCTATGTGCTTAGTCCTACTATGAGAAACAGAATTATTAGCAATAGAAATAGCACTTAGTAGAATCACAAAATAAAGGTGTTCTACTTACTTTAATACCATAATCTTCTAGCTGATGTTGTATCCATAGTAGTTGTGCACAACAACTCCCTGCAGCAACATACTCTGACTCAGCTGTGGAGATAGCCATACTGGTTTGTTTCTTGCTACTCCATGATATCAGCCTTCCACCTAGGAATTGACAGGTACCTGTTGTACTTTTCCTATCTTCCTTGCAGCCTGCAAAATCTGTATCTGAATAACCTGTCAGTTCAAACTCTCCATTCCTAGGGTACCAAAGGCCTAGATAAGGTGTGCCCTTAAGATATCTCAAAATTCTTTTGACTGCTGTCAAGTGAGATTCTTTAGGGCAAGTTTGGTACCTTGCACAGACACATGTAGCATACATGATATCTGGTCTACTTGCAGTCAAATATAATAGTGAGACAACTATCCCTATATACAATGTTTCATCTACAGGTTTCCCTGCATTATCTTTGCATAAAGACATTATTGACCGCATAGTAGTTTTCATGGTAGTGGATGATTCCATACCATACTTCCTTATCAATTCTAGGGTGAACTTAGACTGGCATATGGATAAACCATCCTCAGTCTGTCTAACTTGGAGACCCAAGAAGAACATAAGTTCCCCCATACTGCTCATTTCAAATTGTCCTTGCATTAGTTTTGCAAACTTTCTGCAAAGACTACTTTCTGTAGACTCAAATATGATGTCATCTACATATATTTGAACTAAGATAATCTTGCCTCTGGATTCCTAAGGAATAGAGTCTTGTCTATTTTGCCCCCTTGTGAATTTATTCTCAATGAGGAAACTAGACAGGGTTTCATACCAAGCCCTAGGAGCTTAGTTTAACCCATACAAAGCCTTCCTAAGTCTATAAACATAATTAGGTTTAGTTGAATCAACAAAACCTGATGGCTGTTCCACATAGACTTCTTCCTTCATATTTCCATTCAGAAAAGCTGACTTAATATCCATTTGATAGACCTTAAATCCTTAGAATGTTGCATAGGCAAGGAACATCCTTATAGCTTCCAGTCTTGCTACTGGAGCAAAGGTTTGATCAAAATCAATACCTTCTTCCTGCCTATATCCTTTTGCAACCAGTCTAGCTTTGTTCTTTATAATTACTCCATTTTCATCCAACTTGTTCCTAAAGATCCACTTGGTTCCAATAATGTTGTGGTCTTTTGGTTTAGGAACTAGCTCCCAGACATTGCATCTTTTGAACTGGTTCAGCTCCTCTTGCATAGCCTCAATCCAATGAGGGTCTAGGATGGCTTCTTCAAATTTCTTTGGCTCTACTTGGGATAGAAAGCTGGAGTAGAGTACTGAACTTAGATTTCTGCTCCTTGTTTGTACCCCTTGACTGAGATCTCCAATAATTTGATTTGCTGGATGATCTTTTAAATGCCTATTTGCTGGAGGCAGCCTGTCTTCTGGTTGTACACCTTCAGCTTCTTCATTCAGCTGCTCCTTTTGATCTTCTTCATCAACTGGAGTATCTTGTACTCCCCCTGGACAGAAGCCACTATCATCCACATGCTGTCTTGCAGTAGATCCTTCTTCAATAGTAAGCTTGTCCATCTTCTCAGTCACACCTATGGAGCTGCAAACATTTCTAGGCAATTCATTGTTAATGAGTCTAGCTTCATCAAAGACTACATGAACTGACTCTTCTACAACTTGAGTAATCAAGTTGTAGACCCTATAAGCCTTACTGTTGTTGCTGTACCCAACAAAGATCCCCTCTTGGGATTTGGCAGCAAACTTAGTTAAATAAGACTTACCATTGTTAAGTATATAACATTTACAACCAAAGATCCTGAAATAGGATAGATTTGGTTTTCTGCCCTTCACAATCTCATAGGGGGTCTTATTGTGGCTCTTGGTGATAGTAGCCCTATTGATTACATGACATGCAGTATTAACTGCCTCAGCCCAGAAATATTCTGGGAGAGATGTGTCACTCAATAGGGTTCTACCAGCCTCTATCAAGGTTCTATTTTTCCTTTCAGCAATACCATTTTGCTGAGGTGTTCTTGGTGAGGAAAATTCCTGAAATATCTCAAACTCTTCACATAGCTTTGTCATACTATCAGACTGGAATTTAGTACCATGGTCACTTCTTATTTTGACCACTGTACTGTCTAACTCATTTTGAATTTGTTTGACAAAACTATAAAAGATACTAGTTGTTTCAGATTTTTGCCTTAGGAAGAATACCCAGAAACCTTGAATAATCATCTATAACCACAAATGTGTAGACCTTCCTACCTAAGATGTGAACTGGCATAGGACCAAATAGATTCCATATGCAAGAGGTATAAACACCTCACAACATCTTTGTTCTCAATGCTATTAAAGGTGGATTTGGTCTGCTTGCCCTTTTGACAAGCTGAGCATATCCCAACCTTTTTACACTTAACTTGAGGATCATTCCTCACTAACACTTTGCTAAAGAGTTGACCAATTGTCTTATAGTTGAGATGAGCCAGCCTTTTGTGCCATTTAACACAATGTGAGACTTTCTCATCAGCTACAAGAGAAATATTAGAAGCATTGTTCTCACACATAATGTCTAGACAATAGACATTTCTCTTCCTATACCCTATCAAAATGATCTTTTGATCACTTGACCTACTGATATGACAACCATCTTTGACAAATGAGATGTCATATCCTAAATCACTCAGCTGACTTATGCTAATGAGGTTATGTTTCAAACCCTTTACATAAGCCACTTGAGTAATTGTAATGAGATTGCTAGAAATGTTACCAAAACCTTTGATGATTCCTTTTTCAGAACCACCAAAGGTAACCTTAGGACCATCCTTGATTGGTATATAGTCCTTTAGCAATCCCCTAGTTCCAGTCATGTGCTTGGAACATCCACTGTCTAAGTACCATATTGTGGCATGGCCACATGGACTCACCTGCAAAACAGATTACTTTACCTTAGAACCCAAATAATTCTTGGGTCCTTGGTGCAAGTTAGTATTACTCTTAACAAAACTACCTGTAGCTTTTCTAGCAGGCAATTTGCTACTCACATTGACATTTGAATTATGCCAACAATCTATGGCAAAGTGGCCTACCTTCCCACAACACCAGCACTCAAATCTGTTGTACCTTTGTTTAGGTACAACCCTGGCTGTTTTATCTACAACAGGCTTCTTGTTGAGTACTGGGGCTTTGCCTTAGACTTGGACTGTAAAGTCCTGCAGGTTTAGTAAACCCCAATCCAGGTTTACCCTTATGAGGTACAAACTCATCTATCAAAGGTAGAACAGATTTTGGTTTAGAGAACCTTGCTACAATATCTCTCTCCTTTTGAAGACTAATCTCCAGATTTCTAATTTGATCATTTTTAAATGTTATAGTCCCCATCTGAATAACAGTAATGTGCTTCAGTCTGGCTATTTCATTTAATTTCTGATCAAGCAACTTGTCAAAATCTGTTGCAGCAACTTTAAGACTGGCAATCTCCTTAGCCTGAGTTTTGGCCAAGAGTTTGCTTTTCTTCAAAGCCTACAACACTACTCTATATTCATCAATCAACTGATGAATGTCTCCTTCAGATTCAGATCCACTAACATCACTTGATGTTTATGTATCTGAATCTGACTCAGTACTAGAAATTGAACTAGCAGAAACATTTTGTACCTGACTTGGTCCAGGCTGATCCTGGATTTTGTCTCCTTCTGATAAGGCCATCAGTCCCTTGCACTGAATGTCCTCTTGATATATTGAGTTCATTAATTGTATGAACTCATCTTCCTCTTCTTCAGCAAACAGTCCTATATAAGCTTCAGTTTCTGAATCAATTTCAGAAGATGACATATCAGAGAGACTTTTGTCCTTCTTAGCAACAAAGGATCTTTCATTTTTGCCCTTGAACTGAGTCTTCTTCCTGTTTGTTGACTTTCCTCTTTTCTGGACAATCAGCAACAACATGTCCTTATCTATTGCAGCAGTAGCATACTATCTTTGAGTATGTAGTTTTACTTGACTTGGACTTTCTTCTTTCATTCTTTGATGACTTTTGTGAAGTGGATGGCTTAGACCTCCACTGTTTCTTCTTTAGAAACTTCTGAAAATGTCTAGTGAAAGCTGCAAAGTCTTCATCACTCTCACTGCTTTCAGAATTCTTACTTTCTGACTCATCTGTCTCAGCCTCAGCAACTTTTTGAGGTGGAGATGGAGACTTACTTTTATATTTCCTAGTGGCTTCTGTCTTGAAAGCCACAGCTCTTTCTTTGTGCTCCACTCTTGTAAACTTTTCTTCCTCCTTCCTTACCATTAACTGCATCTCATAGGATAACAGTTTTCCAAACAATGTTGGAGGAGGAATGTCTGCTAATTTGGCCATTTCCCTTATGGCACAAATCTTAGTATCCCAGTCTTTAGTTAGGGATCTCAAGAACTTATCATTCAATTCATAATTGTTGAATTCTCTTCCATAGGACATTAACTCATTAACAATCCTATAGAATTTCTTATAACACTCAGTTATGCTATCAGACCTGCCTTGTCTGAAGCTCTCATACTCTTGGTTTAACAAAGACTTCCTGTCTTGTCTTACCTCTTCTGAACCCTCCATATAGACTATCAGTGTGTCCCACATTTCCTTTGATGTTTTACAATGAATCAGATTCTGAAATGTGGCATCATCAATTGCACTTACTATAATATTCTGGGCCCTCTTGTCCATAGTGGCCAGAATTATTTCATCCTTTGTCATTTCTGAATAGTCTTTTGGAGTTCTCTGGTTTGCATCCAGAACTGATACTTTTATTGGCACATATGGCCCTTCTTTAACAGTAATGTAAATTCTTGTGTCTGAGGCTTCCATAAAAAGTCTAACCCTTTCTTTCCAAATGCCAAAGATCTCCTTTCTGCAGATTGGAACTTCATGGATCCTAGCACTTTGTGATTCTCATTGAACCCATTTTCTGGATTCTTGATTATACTGATTCTGCCAACAGGATCTTTACTCAGACAGTTATGTCCTTTTTGAGTAACCTCCCTCTGATACCACTTGAAAGAACTAGTGCCTAAACACTTAGAGGGGGGTGAATAGGTGCACTTGATCTTTTTAATTTTTATGGCAGAAACACAGAATTATATGCAATTCTTCACAGTAATTCAGCACAGATAACACAGCAATCACACAAGCATACAATCACAGAGAGCACACAGGATTTATAGTGGTTCCCAAGGTCTGGGTACATCCACTTTCCCCTTCGCCTATCTAGTAGTGTACTAGATTCTGCCCAACTTCTCCACTATTCCTCAGATTCTCAGATCTTACACTCAAAACCCCAAATAGGTTCCTACAACTCAGAGTGATCCCACTCCTACAACTCAGGCTCAAGGCCCTACCACTCAGTCTTCACCAAGACCTACACTCAGCCTTCAACAAGGCCTACAATCAGCCTTCAACAAGGCCTACACTCAGATAAATATATCTCCTACACTCAGGCACAAAGGCCCTACCACTCAGCCTTTATAATATAGGCTTACAACTCAGATCCTTAGGATCCTACAAGAAATTTAAAATTACAAAGAATATAACCACAACTCTGATTGAGAGAGAAGAGTTGTCTGGTTTCTTGAAGAGTTCTTGATAGAACTTTGCTGAGATCAACCTCCCTTGGCTTTCTTCAAAGCTTCTTGAATTAGAACACAGTAGGGTTGATTCTCTATGCAGATGATCTTTAATCACTGCTGACTTAAGAATCAGATCTCAATCTGAAACTTTCTTCACAGCCTGGTTCAACAGCTGTCTTCTTAGAAGGAGCTCTCTCTCTCCAACTTCTTAGATCTTCTGATCACTTTATTGATTGATGCAATCCCTCTTCTGATTGTTCTTTTCTGATTATTCTTTTTAATAATTATTATCTTCTATTGAAGGAATAAGCCTTTATATAGGCTTTCTCATGGTGACCGGCTGATCCGGTTTCTAACGATCTTCTGACATCTCTGACAGTAGCAGTTGACCGGTTGAAATGGAAGCTGTCAAGTCATCCAGTCACTTCTTGAAAACTCTGTCACTGTCTGAAAGTGTCGAGACAGACAGTCTTTAAGTGTCGACACAAATAGACTAAGTGTCGACACAAGTAGACTAAGTGTCGACACTAGCCTTCATGGTGTCGACACAACTCCTTGTGTTGTAGAAATTACTTCTCGACACTGCTTCTTCAGAATTTGTCGACACTGATCATGTGTGTCGACACAAGTCCTTCTTCTTTGAAACCTAGTTGATTTCTGCTAAGTTTCGACACTACTCCTTTGTGTTGACACATCTTCTTGTGTTGAAACTTGTTAGGTGTCCACACATCTTCTTTGTGTCGACACATGCCTTCTGTGTTGAAGATTTTGCTGAGTGTCGAAACATCTCCTTTGTGTCGACACATTCTTCATGTGTTGAGACTTTGGCTGAGTGTCGACACATCTCCTTTGTGTTGACACTTGTACTTAGACTTTGTTGAATTTTGCTGAGTGTCGACACAGCTTCCTAGTGTCGACACTTGTACTTGAACTTTGTTGAAGTTCTGCTGAGTGTCGGCACAGCCTTCTAGTGTCGACACTTTTGATGTCGACAAAGTTCCTCTGGGTGTCGACACTGCTTCTAAGTATCGACACTGATTCTTTAGACATTTCTTCATTGTGTGTCGACACAGCCTGTATGTGTCGACACTTTCCTTCTGGTGTCGACTCTGCATTCCTGGTGTCGACAAAATTACTCCAAGTGTCGACACTGCTTCTCTAGGTGTCGACACAAGCCTTCTTAAGTGTCGACACTTTTCTTCTAGGTGTCGACACATGGACTTAGAAACTTTTCCTGCAAACCTGCAGTTACTTAGCCTGCACACTTAAACTCAAAACACATCAAATACATCTTGATGTATATCATTGAGTAGGGTGATACTTCTTCAAATCAGGTACATGTATTCCAATGTACCCAACAACTGGCCACACGGTTGCTCGCTGCTGGAAGAAGCATCCTCATCTTCAACCAACTGGGGATGCTTTCACCTCCTCCTCGAAGTCGTCCGCCTCCCTGGTCACGTCCTCAGGTAGTGCCCACGTCGGCACTAAAGGATAATGGCTGATAAACTCTGGTGATAACAATCATATGACCGGCAATCCGGAATGTTTTTCTCTTTTAGAACAGCATGATCGGTTGCCCCGGTCTTTATTGTGGACGGCTCTCCCTCACCGGTCAATAGAACAGTAGTGGTTCAAGTCACTCTATCTCTTTGCTTGGAAGGCACCCTCTACGTACCCAAGTTCCCTTGAAATTTGTTATCTGTTACTTTTATTTGCAAGCAACTACAATGCTCTGTCACATTCACTTCTACTTACTTGTTCTTTTCAGGATCCGGGCTCCAAACGGACGATTGCTACTGGACTGAGAGCGGCAGCCTCTATTTCCTCGATAACGTTTCCACATTATCTGCCTTCTCCTCCTCTTCTACTGATCTTCTCCAGTGGCATCTTGGTCTTGGTCATGCTCCTCCACACCTTCTTCATCAGCTTCTGCCACATCTTCCTCAGTAGAGTCCTCTTCTCAACTGTGATGCGTGTTAGCTTGGCAAGCATCACTGCTCCTCCTTCCCACCAAAGCAAGGTCGTGGATCTTCCCGACCATTTGATCTAGTTCACTCCGACATCTGGGGTCCTGCTCCTACCCTCACCATAGGTCGGGGTAGTTCATATTTTGAAACCTTTATTGATGATTTATCTTGGTGTACGTGGGTGTATCTTTTAAAGGATCGCTCCGAACTGTTTTGTGTATGGACATCATTTTATAATATTATTAGGAATCAGTTTGATATATCTATTAAAAGTTTTCGCTATAACAATGCTAAGGAATATCTTAGTACTGCTTTCACTTCTTTCTGTATGCAACATGATATTATGCATCAAACTAACTGTGTTTATACCTCACAACAAAATGGGGTGGCGGAATGCAAAAACCGTCACCTCCTCGATGTCGCTCGCACTCTGATGACACAGATGTAGTTTCCTCACTCCAATTGAGGATACGATGTCCTCATCTCATGTTATCTCATTAATCGCACTTCATCCACCGTTCTCCACGAACAAACCCCATTCTCAATTCTATATCCGGGCATGGATCCGTTTCGTAAAATTTTAGCTCTGACAATGTTAAGGAATATATTAGTACTGCTTTCTCTTCTTTTTGTATGCAACATGGTATTATTCATCAAACTAGATGTGTCTATACCTCACAGTAAAATGGGGTAGTGGATCAGAAAAACCGTAACCTCCTTGATGTCGCTCGCACTCTGATGACATAGATGCAGGTTCCTCACTCCTATTGGGGCTACATTGTCCTCATCTCATGTTATCTCATTAATCACACTCCGTCCACGGTTCTCCACGGACAAACCCATTCTCCATTTTATATTCGGACAAGGATCCGTTTACTCTCCCTCTGCGTATCTTTGGGTGCACGGCTTTTGTGCACGCTCCTTCCGCCACTCAAGACAAACTTGCCCCACGTGCCACCAAGTGTGTCTTTTTGGGTTACTCTACTACTCCAAAAGGCTATTGTTGCTTTGACCCCAGTCTTCGCAAGCAATATGTATCCGCGGATGACCTTCTTCAAGAATACATCATATTTCTCTTCTGACCCCTCTCCCTCTCCAGATATTTTGTCTCCTCCTACTGTCCCCTCCACCACGTCTACTCCTATCGAGCTTTCCCCACCGTCGTCTCCACTGTCTCCTCCTTCTCTCTCTCCCTCACCACCACTGCTCTCTCCCTCCTCTCTACGGTAGTCTCTCTCCACTCATGGCCAGCTCTCTCCACCATGTATGCTCCTGTTACTGAGGAATACGCTGACCTGGATATTCCCATTGCTCTTCACAAAGGGGTGTGGACCTATACCGAGCACCCTGGCTGCTGTTGTTTCCTATGATCGTCTAACTCCTTCTCGTAGAGCATTTGCCTTCGATATCTCTTCCACTGCCACTCCCCGCACATACCGGGAAGCTCTTGTTGCTCCTCACTGGAAGGCCGCCATGGATGAGGAAATTACTATGCTCAGTAAAAGGGGTACTTGGACCCTTAATCCTCCCCCTTTGTGCAATGATATGGTTGGCTGTCGCTAGGTCTTTGTTGTAAAGTTCCTTCCGGACGACAGCATGGATCGATACAAGGCCCTCCTGGTCGCCAAAGGCTTTACTCAAACTTATGGTGCTAATTACTTTGACACCTTCTCTTCCGTTACTCGTCTCAGCACCATTCGGGTCCTTCCCTCTATGGCTGTCAACAGAGATTGGACCATTTCACAGCTGGATGTTAAGAATGCCTTTCTCTATGGTGATCTTCAGGAAGATGTTTACATGGAGCAACCTCCTGGGTATGTTTCTCAGAGGGAGACACGAGTATGTCGGCTGAAGAAGGCCATTTTTGGTCTAAATAAAAGCCCTCAGTCCTGGTTTGACAAGTTTAGCGGCATTGTTGCGGCCATTGGTTTTGCAAGAAGTTCAGCCGATCACTCCTTATTCATTCGCAAAACCTCCTCGGGTCTGGTGTTTCTTTCTATATATGTGGATGACATTCTTCTTACTGGTGATGACCAGGTTGGTGTAGCTTTGACAAAGAAACACCTACATCAACACCTGATCACAAAGGATATGGGCTCCCCAAAATACTTTCTAGGGATTGAAATATATAGAAAGCCCATCTCCGTGGTCCTTTCCCAACAGAAGTATGCTCTTGATCTACTAAAGAGGCAGGGTTGACTGGTGCTAAACCTGCCCGATGTCCCATGGATGCTGGAGAAGACAAAACTTGGACAGATGACTCGCCTCTTTTATACGAGCTTACGAGGTACGACGTCTGGTTGGCAAACTAATTTATCTCACGTTAACCAGACCCGACATATCCTATGTTGTAGGCAAGGTAAGCCAATTCATGCAAGCTCCTAGGGAGTGTCATCTACAGTCTGTCTTGAGGATATTGGAGTATGTTAAAGCCGCGACAGGGAAAGTGCTTCTTTTTCAGAAGAATGGTCACTTGAGGGTTGAAGCATTCTCAGATTCGAGCTATGTTGATGACAAAGGAGACCGCAAGTCAACATCGGGATTTTGCACATTTGTTGGAGGAAATATCGTGAGCAGGAAGAGCAAGAAACAGTCTATGGTCTCCAGTTCTAGTGCAGAAGTGGAATATCATAGTATGGCGTAGATCACATGTGTGTTGAAATGGTTACGAGCTCTCATGCTTGGCTTAGGAGAGGTATACAACTATCCTCTTCCTATGTTCTGCGACAACAAGGCCGTGATATACATCTGCAAAAATCCGGTCTTTCATGTGAGAACAAAACACGTAGAAGTCGACTATCATTTTTTTCAGGAAGAGATCATGAAGAAATAGATTTGTACTCCGTTCGTCACTTCTGACAATGAGTTGGGAAATATCTTCACCAATCTAGTGTCTGCTTACTTTTTCCACATTTGCCACAAGCCGGGCATTATTGATATCTATGCTCTAGCTTGAGGGGGAGTGTTGCAGTATGGAGGCCGAGCGATCTGTTGCAGTATGGAGGTCGAGCGGTCTGTTCCTATTTGGGGGTTGTTCGGTCTGGCGTTTTATCAGCGCTATCCGGACAACCTGCACAGCACAAACCAATCAAACCTCTTAAAACCGCAAAAATATAAATTCCTAACCGCAACAACGTTTTGCGAGTTGACTTACTATTCACTCGGTATATTTTGATGTCACAGGGGAGTCCTATTTATAGGTACGGAGAGGAGTGTGATCACCGCCTTAGACGATATGATAACCTCCCTATCAAGTGCGAAACCAAGTATATCCGCAAAAGTTGCGGATACACAAGATACCATTGTGACTTGGACAAGAGTGAGTCCGCGAAGTTAGAACATCCAAGGCAGGGAACAAGCCTCTAACAAGCCGCCAAGCCAAGCCAGACAAGACCACCAAATAGGCGGACTCAGTGAGTATCACCTCAGTCTTCCCACTTGCGTACTAAGCTCTATACCGCAGAAAAGAAGCTCGCTGCCAAGTCGCACAAGACATGGCTACCAAGCTAAGCGAACAGAAAAAATAGTTCGAGTAGGCCGCGCGATCTCCTAGACTAAGCTGACCTGAACTTGGTCCAAAAGAAACCATGTCCACACCACCATACATCCTTGGTACAAGCACAACACCAGCGGATACAAAAACAATCTGCACAAACCGGTGAACTCGAGCCTGCTGCTCAAACTAGCAACTGAGTATAAATCCATCCTATCCGCCTGAGAACATGCTGTGGAACAAGCCGCAGAACACTTGCCGACCTAGCTAGTCGCCAACTCTGTCCGCTCAGAAAGCATAGTCTGACCACCGAGACCGCCAAAAAAATCGCACAGGCCGCCTGAATAAATCGCCCAGGCTGCCACTTTCACTTCAACAATTTCAACACTCCCCCTTAAAGTGAGAAGTTGAGACCAGCCCCTGCAATCCCCATAACTGAATAAATGGCACCTTCGACAGTGACATCTTGAAGATGTCCGCGATGTTGTCCTCACTCCGCATGTGTCCAACCATGAGAGATCCCTCCAACACCTTCTCCCATATGAAATGTTGCTCACTCACAATGTGCTTGGTCCGCACGTGACAAACAGGATTATTAACTAGTTTCATGGCACTCTCATTATCACCGCGTAGTAGAGTTGGACCGCACACTTCCTTATGGACATCATCTACTAGTCTCCTGTGCCAGATGGCTCCCCGAGCTACCAAGGCCGAAGCCTTGTACTCCGCCTCCGTACTAGAAATGGACACAAAATCTTGCTTGTTACTGCACCAAGAAATTCCTGCTGATCCACATATGAAGACATAGCCGGATGTTAACCTCCAGTCGTCTGAATCTCCCCCATAATAAACATCTGTATAGCCATGTAGGTTTAAGCCCATGCCTCTTCGATAAAGTAGACCCATGTCAGAAGTGGACGTCAAATACTTCGGAATTCTCCTTACCATCATCATATGAGGCTTCCTAGGTTCCGTCATATACTTACTTACTCAGCCAACAACATACTCAATGCCTGGCCCAATAATCGTCAAATAGATAAGGCTCCCCACCAGAGGATGGAACACTAGAGGATTGGAAGTAACCTCCCCTAATCTCTTGATGCCAACTTCAAGAGGAGTAGAGCAACTCTTCCCTTCCCGCATGACAAATCGTTGAATGATCCGACCCACATAGCCCTTTTGGGAAACAAGTATGCCTTTATCTTTCCTCTCCACCTCGAGTCCAAGAAAGTGGCGGAGCTCACCCAAGTCCTTCATCTCGAGCCGAATGGCAAACACTGCCCTGAGCCTAGCCACCTCCTCTTCTGAGTTCCTCGTAACAATCATATCGTCCTCCTACAACAGCACCAAGACATGAAGCTCTCCCCTTTTCTTGATGAATAAGCTCGAGTCTAAATCTGAGGCAGAATAACTGCAGAACTGGAGGTACTCCGTGATCTTCTCATAACCATAAAGGGCCTTTCGGAGTTTGCAGACATGTCCTGGATGATCTTCAGACACATATACAGGCGACGGAACCATGAAGATGTCTTTATCGTTCTCCCCATAAAGAAAGTCATTCTTTATGTCTAGCTGCCACATCTTCTAGCCTAGGTAAGCTGCCAAAGCCATCACCACCCAAACTGAAGTCATCATCACTACAAGACTGAACGTCTCTTCATAGTCTTCTCTATACTACTGTGAAAAACCTTGAGCTACAAGGAGAGCCATGTACCTCTCGATGCTCCCATCCGCCTTCTTTTTCAGCTTGTAGACCCACTTGCATTGTCACAGAGGAGTAATGCCATCGACCTTGGGCATAAGGTCCCAAGTCTCATACTTCCTAAGGGTAGCCATCTCCTCATCCATGGCATCTTCCCATTCCTTGACCCCAGTAGCATCTTCAAATCTAGAAGCCTCTTGCTCATCTAGAGGGCCTTTGAAGAAATAAGAGACCAAGCTCACCACGTTTCCTTCATTATAATGAGCTGGTGGTTTGATGGTCCTCTTTTATCTTCGAAGGGTTTGACCCTTGCTAACCACCTTAACTGCTTCTTCTGAATCAGCTTCGTTCCCAGGCAAACTTGGAGGAACGCTCCCCCTGCTACCTGAACCAGAAGCCTCTTCCCTGGAGCTAGAAACACTTGGAGCTCCTGGTGACACAAGAAGCTCCACTAGAAGATCCTTAACAGCCTCCTCCTTCTCGTCATCTGCCCTGCTTTCCTATAGCTCCATAGAGGAGCCACCTCCATATGATGTTAGCTCATTGAACACCACGTATCTCGAAACCAAAAACTTCTTCGTCACATGGTCCAAACATTTCCACCCCTTCTTCTGCTCACCATATCCCACAAATACAAGCTTCCTTGCCTTTGCATCCATCTTGGTCCTGAGAGCATCTGGGATTTGAACGTAATAGGTCGATACGAACACCCGAAGGTGTTCTATGCTTGGCTTCTCTTGGAACATCATCTCAAAAATAGGCTTCATGTTGATCAGACTCAGAGGCATCTGATTGATGACATAAGAAGCACAAGAAATTCCATCCACCCAGAAGGACCTTGGAATGCCTTTAGCATGAAGCCAACACTTACAAGTTTCCTTCAAATGATGGATCTTCCGTTCTGCTACTCCATTTTTTGTGAGTATGAGCACAAGCGAGCTCCCTTTGAATGTCTCACTTCCTACAAATGTTTGAGAACTCAGTCAAATAAACTCACCTAAATTGTATGTTCTCAACTTCTTGATCCGCAGCCCAAGCCGGCCCTCCACTAGCTCCTTAAACTCCACAAACAATCGGAACACATCTAACTTTTCCTTCATAAAATACACCCAAGTGTACCTTTAGTAGTCATCAAACAGGACCAGCATATACTTGCTACCTCCAAGGCTGGCTATGACTTTTGGCCCCATCAGATCACCATGGATACATGATGAGTCCAAGTTATATACATATTTTTGGACTCATCTGGGCTATTTTTCTCGTTAATGCACTACACTTGAGAGCCATAATTGTTCATATTCATTTCTTTGACCATTTTATGTTAAGTTCACTTTAGGCTGGATTTCAGTGTGATTTCATAGTTTTTGTACATTTGCCTTACTTGGTGTTTTCTGTGTCTGCATAATGTGGTGTGCCATTTCTGGTGGCTTTTCTGTTTCTGCTACAGGTCCAGGGGTCGTGTGTGTGTTTAAGGACAGTTCGGGAAATCCCAAACGGAACAGGAACACTGCGCATGATGACTGGATCTATTGCGCACGACCACGGGTTGTGTGCCAATGATCGTGCGCACTATATTCTTCATTTTTCAAGTTCTGACTGGACAACCGCATGACCATTGGACAAAGTGTGCACGACCGCTGGTCGTGCCCCACTGCTCGTGCGCATTATTCTAGTTTTTCTATAGTTCTGCCATTGCCTATCGCACGATCAGGGGATCCAGTGCGCACGACCATCAGTCGTGCGCCACTGGTCGTGCACATAGATATTAATTTTTCTTTGTAGCTACAGGTTTCTCTAGGAGTTGAGCGCACGATTATCAACCGTCAGTGCGCATGACCACTGGTCTTGCGCCGCTGATCGTGCGCTCTATTTTTTGTCGCAGTATTTAAGGTCGACTCTGCGAATTAGGGCAGATACACTTTTCATTTCTGCCCCGCTGCTATGCGTAAAGCACCGTCCTTCGCCCCCATGGGTCCTACACTCATCTCTCTCCTACTTTTTAGAGTTGATCAGGCCACCATTCTCCCTCCAAAGGATTGCAATAGCTTCATCTCCAGACACCATTTTCTTCTCCAAACTCCAAGCTCCGTTTCAAGCTCATAAGGTGTTGCATCCGTGGAGTTCTCCTGATATATTTATCCCAACGACTATTCATGAAGAAGACGGGTTATTGGAAGGAGGTGATAGCCCTTCTAGACCCCAGACATCATCCATAGAACGAACTCGGACTAGGCCCGACAACCCTTGAATCCGGCCGCGAATCTCGGGAAGGCTTCGTGCATTCGGTTGTATTTCTCCCCTCCTCTTGTAGTTACATTGTGTTGGATCCCTAGTTTGATTTGGGATAGGTTCACTAAGCTAGGATGATGTGACCCAACATGTATAGCCAGGGTCATAGTTGTTTCCTAGAGTCTAGGCCAAGTACTTAGTAACAACATCACATGGACAAGCCATCATCAGACTGCCAGAGACTCAAGACTTAGAGTTTTTCCAGAGATTCAGAGATTTCTCAAGAAACTAAGTAAAATGAGTTCGACGTTCGTCGAACTCAGGTCGACGATAGTCATTCTCAGCTCGACGATCTTAGAGAAATATTCTCTGAGCTGAGATCGACGTACTTCAGTCACAGATCGACGATCCTTGGACTCCACCTTCATAATTCTAAGTCCAGACTGTTCTCTAGACTCAGGTTGACGAACCTAGTTCTCAGGTCGACGAACTTCATTCTTTGCTCGACGATTTCTGTACTTCCACTTCAACTCTATTGCCAGAGGTTTATCAATTTTTCTCTAAGTTCAGAATCATTTTCAGCTCGACGAATTCAAGGTTCTCCAGACTTAGCTCGACAAATCTTATTCTTTGGTCGACGATCTCTAGACTCAGTCTTCAGCATTTCAAGTTCAATTGATTATCCAGACTTAGGTCGACGAACTTAGTTCTCTGGTCGACGATTTCTGGATTCTCTACTTCACCTTCCTGGTTCCAGAAATTATCAATTTTTCTAAGTCCAGAATCTTCTCCAATCGACGAATCTAGTTCTCAGCCTGACGAACAAAAGTCATCAGGTTGACGAAATGCAGACTTAGCTTGACGAATTCTGCTATCTGTTCGACGATTCCAGACTTGGTTATTTCCGGCCTTCTGTCCCCACTCTAATGCGATAATTCCTGAGTAATTAATGCTCTAACATTCTATGAATGTAACCGTTAGAAGGAGCATTAATTATGGTTTTCTCCATGATTATTGTTTGCCGTTTTTTCCATGGGACAGTTGGGGAAATAAATCAATGTCATTTATTCTCAAGGCTGTCAGCATTAATTGCAGATGAATTCAATTTTTTGAAGGACAAATCTCGACAGAAAATACAAAAAAGAAAAGAAGAGAATAACTAACACAATCAAGCATTATTAAGAAAGTTTTACACAGAGCACAGTGTACTAAGACACATACAGAGATTACAGAGACACAGAGAAATATTCAGTCTTAAACAATTTGCTCTGTCAACAAGAAGCATTCTCTGATACAGAGAAGCCCTCGTCTAGAAGCTCATCAGTACCTGAAGAAGAAGAACAACAATACCTATATCTAGAGTCTTCTTTCTTAAAGCACATTAGGACAATTCAAAAGGACAACTTCAGTTTCATCTGTCAAAGAAGTTCCTGAAGATTATTGCTGTTCAAGAAATCAGTTTGAATACCTATCACCCTGAAGCTTATCTCCTGTTTTTCCCGGATTCTTTCTACATCTCAGGGGGAGCCATAAGCTATAATCAAATCCACAGTCTTCTCAGTTGTATATTGAGAAAGAGAAGACACAATCATCTCTCACCCCGTACTATATAAAGGGTTGTCATCTCCCTTCAAAAGTGATTCCTTGGTTGTAAGTCTCCTGATCAAAAGACTTGGGTTGGTTTTTGAGCACCTGATCAAAAGCCCATTGGTGTCAGGCACCTGATCAAAAATCTGAGTGGATTCCTACCAAGAGTGGTAGAAGAGTGGATGTACCCAGGTTGGGGAACCACTATAAAATTCTTATGTCGTCTGGTTGCCCTTTTTCTTTTGTTCTTGCTGTGCTTGTGCTTTAGGTTTATTGTGTACTAGCTATTTTTATTTCTGCACTTTTAATTTACAGCAAATGCTGTAATAGCTGTTAAGAATTTTTTTTAAGAATACTCTATTCACCAACTCCCCCCCCCCCTCTAGAGTATTTCAGATCTAACTCTCACTTTTAATTGGTATCAGAGGAGGTTCCTTTGGTTATACAAGCTAAACCTTGAACCAAAGATCCTTTGTTAGATCTACACATTATTTTTTTTTCATTTAGATCATAGCCATGGCACAGAACAAGGATTATACAAGCACCAGACCTCCAGTTTGCAACCTTAATAGTTTTGCCATCTGGAAGACAAGAATCAAGTTGTACATGAACTCTATTGATGAAGACATCTACAACTCTATTTTGACAGGTCCCCCACAGGAACCTACATCTACAACATCTTCCAGCAACAATGCAGTCCCACCACCTGAGTGGACTGAAGCCCGGAAGAAGGCAAAGATTGCTGATGCCAAAGCCATAAATATATTGGCTCGGACTATGTCAGATGACATCTTTCAGAAGGTGGCTGAGTGCACCTCTGCAAAAGCAATCTGGGATTCACTTAATCAAATGATTGCTGGCTCAGCAGATGAGAGGAAAGATAGGAGATCTAACCTCATCAAACTATATGAGAACTTTAAGAAGGAAGAAGCTGAGATAGTTTCTGATATGTACAATAGGTTAAGCTCAATTATCAATGAGCTAAGAACCTTGGATAAGAACATCACTCTTAATGAAGTGAAAGACAAGATCCTGATGTGCTTTCCAAGCTCATAGGATACAAGAATCTGCCCCATCAAGGAGGCCAGATGCCTAAATGAGATTTCAACTGAATCTCTATTAGGCAAACTTAAGTCATATGAACAGCTGATAAAGACCGGGGAGGCAGCCGAACAAAGAACACCTCCAACAGCCAGAAGAGAACAAAGTATTGCCTTCAAAGCCACTGAAGAGACAGAGACTGCAACATCAAATGAAGAGCTCATGAGTCTCTTTGCTAACAGATTTTACAAGATGGCCAGAAATGATTTCATAAGAAAGTCATCAAGAAAAAATGACAAGCAAAATTATGACAAGACACCAACCAAAGAAATTGTGTGCTATGGATGCATGAAGCCTGGGCACTTCCTCTCTAAGTGTCCAGAGAACCAGAAGAAAGAGAAGAGAAGAGAGAAGGAAACCAGAAGATAGCACACCAGTAAACCCTCTTCCAGCAAGCACAAGAAGAAGAAAAAGGGCTTTGTGGCTGAGACCTGGACTGAGACAAGAGATGAGTCAACATCTTCGAGCTCCAGTGAAGATGAGGAAGAAGAAAGAGCAAAGGAGGTTTTCCTCATGGCAATTGATGACTCCAGAAGTCACTCCGAAGAAGAAGAGTCTGAAGATGAAGGAGTGTCTGAATCAGAGGCAGATCAGGTATTGTCCGCCTTTGACTACAGCTCTGAAACATTTAAATCTGATTTCAAGTTAATGTGCATAGATTTGATTAATTCTGAAAAAGAAATTAAAATTCTTAGGGAAAAATTAGGAAACTTAGAGTATGTTCAATCTGAAAACATTAGGTTAAAAGATGAATTAACCTTAGCAAATGAAAAAATAATTTCACTAAAAATTGAGCTTTATGAGGCCAAACAACTTGAGGAAACTCTCAATGGGAGAAGCCTCAAGCTGATGGATATCACAAGTACTGTTAATGCCAGACTTAATGGCAAGCAAGGCTTGGGTGCTCCATCAGGTTTGCCCCCCATTCTCAGGAAGAACATTTTATCAACCACAATAAAATTTGTATCTACTAAAGGGAAAGAAATAGTAAATGACAAACAAACAGTAGAAAAGATCCCTAAGACAGTAGGGCAGAAAACCAAAAACTAGAAAACACCTAGTAAAAACAAGGTTCAACAATTTTCGTCGAACTCAGATCGACGAAATGGGGCCAGTTCGTCGAACCCAAATCGACGAACTCTGAACGCAAACTATGGTTACATTTATTAGTCTAATTGCGATCGACGAACTCTATATGGTTCGTCGAGCAGAGGTCGACGAACATGGGTCACAGAGAATGAACATGTTCATTCTCTGGGCAGAGATCGACGATTTCAACCCAATTCGTCGAACTCTGGTCGACGAACTTACAAAAATTCGTCAAACCCAGGAATACTTAATCAAAACTATAATTCCAACAACAACTTAAATATTTCTAAGAAACCATTTAATCCACTAGTTGACTGGATCATACCACCTATGAGATATCACCCCCTAGGATACAAGTCCCAACCCAAATTCTCTGTTATTTCCAGCTTCTCTTATCAGCAATACAAAGGACCCAAGGTAACCTGGGTCAAAAACCATTAACTGTCTTCTATTGCAGGTGAAGAGCTGTCCAGGGGTAAATCAAACTTGGTACCTGAACAGTGGCTGCTCCAAACATATGACTGACAGCAAGGACATCTTATCCAACTACAAGTCCAAGCTGGGGCCAAAGGTTATCTTTGGTGACTCCAAATTTGGTCAGTCAGAAGGATTTGGAGAAGTAAGAATAGGAGCTGTCACATTCAAAAAGGTGACATATGTAAGTGGACTCAAGCATAACCTCATCTCAATAAGTCAGTTATGTGATGATGGTTATCAGGTATATTTTAACCCATCCACTTATTCTATTATTGATAAAAACAAGCAAATAGTTTTAATTGGAAATAGACAAGGCAACATATACTTAGTAAATTTTCTTTCTGCCAAAACTGATATCTGTTTACTTAATTTAACTAGTAATCAAAATGACTTATGACACAAAAGACTACGTTATGTAAATCTGAAAAACATTTCTATGCTATCTAAATACAACCTTGTTAGATGTCTACCTTCTGGTCCCTATATGAAGGAAGGTCTTTGCAGGGCTTGTCAATTAGGCAAGCAAACTAAAACTAGTTTTAAATCTGTTAATAAGAGTGATTCACCTAGGATTTTTTACTTGTTACATTTGGATCTCTTTGGACCCATTGCTGTATAAAGCTTAGGAGGGAAATCATACACTTTGATTATAGAGGATGACTTCTCCAGGTTCAGTTGGGTATTCTTTCTTAGATCTATGTCAGATACCTTCAAGGTTCTTACAGATTTTCTCAGGACCATATAGATTGAGTTCTCTACTCATGTTGCATTGATCAGAAGTGATCATGGCACAAAGTTTGAGTCTCTTCTTATGCATGAGTTCTGTGAGAAGGAAGGTATCAGACATTGCTTCTCAACTCCTACAACTCCCCAACAAAATAGGGTAGCTGAAAGGAAAAATAGGACACTCATTGAAGCTGCAGGAACATTGCTTGCAGATGATTACATGCCCCTAAACTTTTGGGCAGAGGCTGTAAGCACAACAAATTATATCCTGAACAGGAGCCTAATTCACAAACTGAAGAACAGGACTCCCTATGAATTCCTCAAAGTGAAGAAACCTAAAATCAACTACTTCAAAGTATTTGGATGCTTATGTTACATTCATAATAACAACAAAAAATAAATTAGAAAGTTTGAGGCTAAGGCTGAAGAGGAAAGTTTTCTAGGATATTCCCAAGTAAGCAAGGCCTATAGGGTTTTTAATAAATCAACATTAAAAATTGAAGAGTCCATTTATGTTTCATTTGATGAGACTAACATGTATTGCAAGGAGAAAGAAGTTTCTACCAATGGCAACTTGCAGGTACCCCAGTTGTGTGAGACCTTGGATGGACTAAACCTCACCCAAGAGGTTCCAACTCAACCCTCTCCACAAGCCATTGAAGAAAGTGAAGAAGAAGAAGCTGAAGAAAATGAATCTCTACCAACAACAAATACAATTCCACAGGAGGAATTAATTCTAAATGTTGTTGCACAACCAACTCGACCCACTGATTTTGTCACACTTAAGGATCACCCCAGATCTCAAGTGATTGGAGACATATCAGCAGGTGTACAGACAAGGCATCAACTCACCCAAGATTTGATGCATGCCTGTTTTCTCTCTCTCAGGTTGAACCTCTATCCATCCATGATGCTGAGCAGGATCCCCACTAGATCCTTACAATACAGGAGGAACTAAATCAATTTGAGAGATGTAGAGTTTGGGATTTGGTTCCAAGACCCCAAAACTACCCAGTTATTGGAACCAAATGGGTTTTCAGAAACAAGCTGGATGCCCAAGGAATCATTATGAGAAATAAGGCTTGGCTTGTTGCTCAATGATATATGCAAGAAGAAGGAATTGATTATGATCAAACCTTGGCACCTGTTGCAAGGTTGGAAGCCATAAGAATATTCCTTGCCTATGCAGCATACAAGAGATTCAAGGTCTTCCAAATGGATGTGAAGAGTGCTTTTCTTAATGGAGTGCTAAAAAAGAGGTTTATGTTGAACAACCTCCAGGTTTTGTTTCTCCAACTTGCCCCTCTCATGTTTTTAAATTGCATAAGACTCTTTATGGTCTAAAGCAAGCTCCAAGAGCTTGGTATGAGATCTTAGCTAGTTTTCTATTAGAGCATAAATTTATAAGATGAACTGTAGATGAAACACTTTTCACTAGACATCATAAAGACCAAATCTTATTAGTACAAATCTATGTGTATGATATTATATTTAGCTCTACAGATTCCAAATTATGCAAGAGGTTCTCTGACCTCATGCATTTCAAATTTGAAATGAGTAGCATGGGTGAGCTTTCCTACTTCCTTGGTCTACAAGTGAAGCAGCTCCCTGATGACATCTTCATATCTCAAGCAAAATATGCTAAAGAACTTCTAAAGAAGTTTGGGATGCCTGATGCCTCAGCAAAGAAAACACCCATGGCTACCAATGTTGTTGTGGACTCTGATGTAATAGGGAAACTTGTGGATCAAAAACTTTATAGGGGCATTGTTGGGTTCCTATTATACCTCACAGCAAGTAGGCCAGATATTATGTTTGCCACATGTCTTTGTGCTAGGTTCTAGGTGAACCCTAAAGAATCTCATGTAATTTTACTAAAAAGGATTTTGAGATATATAAACAGTTGTCCTAATCTAGGCCTATGGTATGCTGCTGAATCAGAATTTGAGTTAACTGGATACTCTGATGCTGATTTTGCTGGATGCAGGGTAGATAGAAAAAGTACTTCATGGACTTATCAGTTCCTGGGTATGAGATTAGTATCTTGGTTTTATAAAAAGCAAACATCAGTGTCAACCTCAACTGCTGAAGCAGAATATATTACAGCAGGCAGCTGTTGTTCACAGATGCTTTGGATACAAAATAACCTTCTAGATTATGGGTTCAACTAAAATAATTCAACCCTAATCTATGATAATACAAGTGTTATAGCCATAGCCCAGAATCTAGTTCACCATAGTAGGACAAAACATATTGACATAAGACATCATTTCATTAGAGAGTGTGCAGACAAAAATAAAATCAAGCTTGTTTATATCTACTGTGATTTACAAAGGGCTGATATATTCACCAAACCTCTGGATGAGAGAAATCATATGTTCTTTGTAAATCAACTTGGAATGATCAATGGAGAAGACTTTATTTAATTTCTATCTACAGTCGACGAATTTTCCAAAGTTCGTCGAACGGAGTTCGACGAATCGGGGAAAGTTTGAGAGATATTCGTCGAACGGAGATCGGCGAACTCTCTGTAAGTGAAACAATTTTCGTCGAACGGAGTTCGGCGAACTTGCTTCAGGAGTTCGATGGACTTATTCAATTCTTCTGGATAAGATTGATGAATTATTTCATTCAAAATTATTTCATCGAACTCAGTTCGAAGAATTATTTCTATTTTCGTGGAACAGAGTCTGTTGATTCATATTCTTGAAAACCCTATATTTAGGTTTTCTTCGACCTCCGTCCCACACTTTTTGTTCCTTTGCACTTGATCGTCGTTTTTGTGTCTCTCTTGCAGGTGATTCCATTGCGATTCAGGCAAGCATTCTCGCAGGCATGAAGTTCGATATAGGTTTTGATGTGGACTTTGATTCGTTTCAACATTCTGATCCCATATTCCCTTACATTCTGGAACTACTTGAAGAATAAGAACTCAAAACCTTGATGATAAGAAGAATAAAACTGCACAACACTGAAATCAGAGAATGGGTCTACACCCTATCATCAACAGAGGAGAATACGATGACAGGCACCATTGCGGGTAACCCCGTCTCCTTAACTCCTGCAATTTTAACTGAAATTTTTGGATTAAGGAATGGAGAAGAGCAACTAGAGATTGAAATATAGGGGTCTGATGTGATGCTGGGCCTAATGGGTTATACTGGAGATAACCCTAATAAACTATTGAAGAAACACCTCTCTGCCCCTTATATGTTTTTGCCAGATTTGGTTGGAAAAGTTTTGCTTGGGAAACATACTGCCCATGAGTACATCACCAGACACCAGTTTCTAGTCATGTGTGCAATCATAAATAAGAAACAGGTGGATTGGGCACAGATTCTTTTTGATCTGATAAAGAAGAAAAACAATAAAAAGGAAGTTTGCTTTGGAAGGATCCTAGGGATATTTTTACAAGAAAAAGCTGTTGAATCTCTGGTCTCCAAGACCATATTCATTAATGCCAGCAAAAGACTTACATGTGCCTTGTTTGGAAGATGGGAGAGGACCATCACTAAGCCATCCAAGGCTTCTACCTCTTCCACCCCAGCTTCTGAAGGCACCAGGGCTGTTAAAGCCGCTCCCCAACCTACTGAAGAGATTCAGCCAACACCACCATCTCTTCCAGCCCCCCATCCAGTAACACAAATCCATCCCTCTTCCACACCTCCATCATCCCGTACTCAACCTCCTACTCCACCAGAATCTCCACATAATTCACCAACACCAACTCCTCCATCATCTCCACTTCCTCCTCATTTATCCTCCATACCATTTTTCAACATACCACCATCATCTCACAATTCCCCTCTTCCTCCAATCACCCACTTGAAAGTTGTCACTCATTCATCCCCATCAACATCTACCATCCCTCAACATGCATCCCCTCTAGATGTTCATATACCATATGCTCCACTTTATATCCCTCCCACAGTTCTCACTTCTACACCTTCTGCAACACCATCTACCACTCCACCATTGTACACCTCCACAATTACTTCTCTTATTGCCCTCCTCACACCCCTTCTCAAAACATTAATCGCAGAGGCCATTACATATCTTGCTATTTCAATTACTACCCTATCTGTACAGATCGCTGCCCTCACTACTGCCCCATCTTCAGTCAGGGGCATGGCTTCAGGTCTTACTGAAACCATGCAAGGCGAGATGTCTGATGATGTAGCTGCAGTTGTAAGACCCCCTTTTTTTTCTTTTTCGACACCGGGGTCTTAGGCCCAGAACCGCCGTTTTGCGGTGACTCCTTCACGCCCTAAAGGGTCATCACCACAAAGCGCCGATTCTGCCGGCCAATTCGATCACAGAAAAGTAGCATAATGAAGTAAAATGGAAACTATCTGTCCACAGAGAATCACATGACATAATAAATATAACTCCACGAAGGGAGTGTCCACAGAAATAACATCAGAGTAGCAAAAACGGGCTTATGCCCGGTACATCAAATCCTCACTACAAGATCTCTCATGCAGAAACAAAAGTAGAAAACTGCTCAGGGTCGAGACTCACGGTCCCGGCTGTGTGAACTCCGGAGCTAGACTGCCCCACCTCCAAGCGCACCGGTCTCTGGGGCTGCTCCTCCATGCTGGTCTCCGCGATCCCCTAAATGATGCGGTTCGAAAACCGTTAGTCTAAAAGACTAAGTCCTATCATCCCCCACCCCTTCCCCACGGCTCCTAGGCACCGAGCGGAGAGGAAGAAAGGGGAGGACTTGAAGGTGGAGAATATCAAAAGCAGATGGCAGCGGTCCTAATCTAGCAAGTTCTGTAGCATATAAAGACAATAAGCTGTAATATGAAATGTACCTTCACTTATGTGAAAAACACATAAGCCAAGGGGTCTTTTGCAAGGCTCCCATCGTATAAAAAGTCTCATACTGATTCATACGTTGGGGTGTCGGTTAACAAACAGCAGTAAATATATATATCCAAATTTAACCTTAATTTATAAACTTGCCCACACAAGCTTATAGACCAAGGGGTCGTGTAGCAGGTCCTAAAGTATAAGCGTCCCATTCCACTTATACTTTAGGTGTCAAGGTTTAAGGTAACGATTATGCTATGACATGCAAGTGGGTATGATGGACATGCAAGTGCAACACACACACCTGACTCTGTGCACACAGACCTTTAGTTCCCCCTTTTTGGAGCCGAAACCTCCCAGGATACCTCCGTAGTGGCAGACGGAAGCGGTGGGTTGGGCCTCGCCCACCTCTAAACCAGTAAAGCACTACCGGCCAGACCTATCGTACGCCTCAACGCTTGGTGCACGAAGCGGACTCCTGCGTACTCTTGCCGGCTGGCGCACCGGACTTCTGTCGGCGAAGTGCTAACCACACTTGCCGAGTCAACGTATTGGCGTCGGTGCATCGACCCTCCAATACCGAAGACCCACCACCTTAATTTCCTTTCCTGTTATGCACATGCAAATTTTAGCGTAAACAAGAATCGAGTCGAAGCTCCCCGGACCAACACGTCCGACTCAAACAATCGAGCCGAAGCTCCCCGGACCCAAAGTCCACCTTTTAACCATCCGAGCCGAAGCTCCTAACTGACTTTCGGTGCCCTCAGTGTTTGTGAAATGTGCAACACTAATTACTAAGTTACTCTTTTCAGCTTGTTAAAACAGTTTACGTTAACCCAGGACTGCCCCCGGTATTCCCTGTGAAGGGCTCTCAAGGGGCACTAGGAACTGTGTTGGGATTACGCCCAGCGTTCCCTTTCGCAAGGTACTTATTTTATTATTGGTTGATTCCCTTACCCTTTATTTTCTCATATTTCGATATGCTAATCCTAGGGTAATTTGACTCCATCTCTCCTTGGGTAGGACGATCTTTCGTCGGACCCGAACGCCTATAACCCTAGACAGAACCACACCTTGCTCACTCATCTTCCAAAGATGCAGCCCATTCCACTTGTCCTTACAACAAACCATCAGGACCCATCATACTTGCCCTAATTCACATCCAAATGAATTCCTGCAGTTTTCCTATATGCAGACCACTTAAGCTACATGACCCGTAAAGAGGGAAGTACATGAAATACTCATCCAGTACCCTTATGATAATTATTAGAGGTCTAAAAGGACATTTGAAGCATAAATCCAGAAATCCATAATTTTCCTATTTTGTCTGATAATTAATTTATTTATTCTAGTGTCCCAAAAGGCCCAGGTTAGAACATGAAGTACCATTTTCAGACAAGATAATAATCCACTAAATTTATGATAATTACAAAATGCCTAATCAACTCTAAATCCTAAGTCTTCCAATTTTTCAGCAAGGTTTAGGCCTTTAAATTTAATTTCAAAGATGCCCCATAAAAAGTCATTTTAAAAGATTCTATAGTAATAACACCTCCAAAAATTCAGAGAAAATTCAGGGATGATTGTGATAGCCTACAAGTACCCTAGAAAAAGTTTCATAATTTATCATTTGGAAATAAGGCTATATTTGATTTTCTTATGAACTCTCTAATTTAAGGGTTAATGAGCAAAGTATGCTAATCAGTCATCAAATATTTCCACAAAAATGTCCATATGATAACATTGAGCTAAAAACACTATGCAGGAAGTTTCATGATTTTTCAGTAAGTAATGACCTCTGACAAGAATTATTAATATGTAATCAAAATAAAGCACTTGTGAAGTAGATGCCCTAAATAGATATCCACAAATTCTAACAAAATTCATACAAGATTATTATAGCCTAAAACTGACTCTGCCCATGTTTCATACCCTCTCTATGAGCAGTGAGGCCACAATATCCAAAATATTAATTAGGGCATTACTATTGATTATAAATGAAGTGCTATAAATATTGTCAAAAATTCCTCAAGTAAATTATCAGAGGCTCAAAATACCCTAATCCCCTCACTACCCAAATTTGGTTAAGTTTCAAGATGTTTAGCTAACCTAAACCTACACTACAAGTTTTAGGACCTAAGCTAGGGTTAGGGTTTTGGGGGCCCTACCATTTTCAAAGTTAGCTAATATTTTTACCAGAGGGTTATATATGTCCTAGGAACCTCCTTGTAAAATTTGGAGTTCATCCAAGGTGTTTTGGACTCATACCCTTCACAAGGCCAAAAGGTCCCTCCTTAGGGTTTGACCTAGGAACTTAGGGCAAATCTATTCCTTCCTACCCCATATTTCATGGGGAGGTGATAAGTGCTATAACAAGCCAGTGGCCCAAATTTCAGCCTCTGTTGAGGTGATTTGTTCACTCAAAACCAAAAGTGCAACTTTTGACCAAAATGCCCTTATAAAGGTATAGTTAGGGTTGGGTCAAAACCTATTCAAAACTCATCCAAATTAAATGCAATTTTATACAGGTACCTAAAATGAAACCAGGGACCACTCACCAAAATTTGGGAGTGTTTGGAGGTGTTTAGGGCACCTAGTTAATTTATTTAATAATTATTAAATGTTTACAAAAACTATAGAAATATTTTCTCCAAAAATTCCCATTTTTGGACAGGCCCTAGGTATAGCTAGGATGGACTCTGTGCCAAAATTTCAGGTCATTTGGACAAGGGATGAAGGGTGGGCATCCATTTTAATCTCAGGTTAGCCCTAGGTATAGTGCCCACCAAAATAGGCGCTGTGGTCTAACCACTTACCCAAACGAGTTGAAATAAATTTTAGAATAATCTAGACTCGAAGGGCTACGACTTTTGTGACTGGACATTTTTCCTAAAACGGCCTCTAAGGGCTTCATTTGGTAGAATCAGTAAATGTGTTAAAAAGGAATAATAAATCATTATATTCATATAAAAATAATAAAATTTTACTGTTCATCTCCTTCTTCCAAACAGAGCCCGTAAAGAAAAATGCCCTAATGACCTGTAGCTTTCTCCCGCCTATTACCGGCCACCCAGCCACTTCCCTGGCCAGCCACCACCCCCGCCACCTCCGTTGAGGTGAGGGCTACCGCCGGGCGGCGGCACGGCCGCCGGAGGGGCGGTTTCCGGCGAACCCGATAGGTAGAAAATCCATGGAAAAAGCTGAAATTTGCTCTCCCAATCGGGCTCAATTGAGCCCGATTTCTCTGCTAAACGATCTAAGGATCTAGCCCACGAAGAGAGGAGTAGAGGAGGACCTTATTTGTGGTTCGATGGCGGCGGCGGCGGTGGTCGGCCATGGCGTTTTTCCTCTCCGGCGAGCTTGCCCGAATCCTCGATCCTCCACCAAAACCTTTGATCCAATATGTTATTTTGACTACCAAGGACGTTCTGAAGGTGATGGGAAGATCAGAAATTGAAATGGGGGGCTGCATAGGGGGATTTATATTTTTTTCATGGGAGGGTAGGTGAAGGGTTGGTTGGCCATGATTGTTGGGCTCCCCCCATTAGTGTTGGCTAGCTGGAATTGATACCATTATCATCCCAAGAGGCAAGGGAGAGGAATGGGGACAATGGAGAGATGAATGGAGTGGCCCATGACCTCCCTCCATAACTCCTCTCTCTCTTTTCCTTTTTCTCTCTCCTCCATTAAGGAGAAAACTCTCATTTTCTCTCTCCTAGTCACCCCTCCGAAATTTAGGTGGCATCCCTCATAAATATCAGCCTCCTAAAGTTAATGGGCCACTCAAGTTGGGCTTAGCCCAAGTGGCTTGGGCTTGGTTAGGTCATTTAGGCTAGTTTGACCTATTTTAGGGTTGACTTGACTTTGGTCAATTTGACCATTTCGGTCGACCCCAATGGGTCCTTGGTGACCCATTGGCCTCCCCTAAGGTCTATGTAGGGTTGGGTAGGGTTGACTTGGCACCTTGAAGGTCACTTGACCCTTGGTAAGGTCACTTTGACCATTTTAGGGCTAGAGTTGACTTGGGTCAACATGACCATTAGGTTCGACCCCAAGGTGTCCTTGGTGACTCATTGGTCTCCCCTAAGGTATAGGTAGGGTTATGTAGGGTTAACTTACACTTTGGAGGTCACCTACCCTTAGTAAGGGCACTTTGACCAGATTAGGGGCTCGAGTTGACTTGGGTCAACTTGGCCTCTAGGGCTGACCCCAATGTGTCTTTAGTGACCCATTGACCCCACTTTAGGGTTAGGAGGGCATAGGTGGGGTCCACTTGGCTAGGGGAAGGTCAATTGACCCTAAGTAGGCTAGTTTGACCAATTTAGGGTTAGAGTTGGCTTAGGTCAACTGAGTCTCTTTGATTGACCCCAATGGGTCCTTATGGCTCTAATGAGTCTCCCAAAATGTTTGGGAGTGTTGTGGTAGGGTCTTGGGGCCATGGTGAAGCCCCATGGTCATCCTAAACCAATGTTCAGAGTTCTACTATTGGCAGACCATGATGAGTTTCCCCACTTTGTCTCCTATCACTTGGCTCATTCCTGGATTCCTAGGGTTTTGTCATGACCTAGTCATGGCCAAAACCACTCTTAGGGGTCTAGCTAAAAATGGGATGTTACAAATCCCAATAAACAAAACAAAGATTTCGTCCCCGAAATCAAGGTTGAGCCTACGGGACTTTCTACCGAAGAAAAGAAACTTGTAACATCTCATCATGATGCCATGTTTGCTAAATTAGGTTTAAAGGGAAACATAGATCTATGACCATTTCGCCCAATTGGCAAACCAAGATCCCAATAAACAAAAGATAAGCCCCCAATAAACAAAAGATAAGCCTCTATTAGCCTAGAGCAGCCCTTAGGAGTTTAAAGCAGGAAAATAAATTAAACATCTTGAGGGGTTTGTGAGGTATACCTGACTGAACAGCTCTGGGTATCTTTGTCGCATCAAGTCCTGCGGCTCCCAGGTATGCTCCTCCTGACCGTGGTTCCTCCACAGGACCTTGACTAGTGGGACCTTCTTGCGACGCAAGACCCGTACTCCTCGGTCATCGATCCTAACCGGCTCCAAACAAACTGACCGGTCTGAAGCTAACGGCCCTTCGGTGGTCAAAATCTGCTGCTCCGGGCGTAGCAGAGCCCTCCTCAGCGAAGAAATATGGAAGACGTCGTACAGTGCTTCCAGCTCTGGTGGTAACTCCAGCTTGTAGGCTAGGGCCCCGATCCGCTCCAGGATCCCGTAATGGCCCATGTACCTAGGGCTGAGCTTCTTCCTCCGACCACGCACCCGCGAGACTCCATGCATGGGCCGGATCTTCAAAAACACCCGGTCCCCCACCTGGAACTCCACCTTCCGATGCCGGGCGTCATAGTACTTAGCATGTCTGCTCTGCGCCTCTAGCATCCTGTCTCTGATCAGCCTCACCTGTGCCTCGGTGTCTTCAACAAACTCTGATCCCAACACCTTCGGATCTTCGTCCTGAATCGATGAAAGCGGAGTCCTACATCTCCTTCCATACAAGGGTGGAGAGTTGTGTTGAATGTCGACCGAGAGCCCAGATAAGCCTGGACTGATCTTCTATCCTTGGACGTACACTATCTATCTTGATTCAACACGATCATCTTGAGCACACCATGATAATGATCAACTACTCACAAAACTTAAGAAACACCTACAGAAGTTTTCTTTCGGGTCAGGGTGAACCTAGATATCTCGGCCAGTCTATCGTTGATGTTCCATTTATAATTATGCCCGGAGTGCGGATGAGGAATCATGTGTATGAAAATCCCTAATTATATCCTCGAACTTCCACTATAACCGGGCGGTGACTGTAATAGTTTCCCAAAATTTCTTGCACTTAATCTTCATCGGGCGACGGACCTCACCGTGCATCACAAAATCCATGACACCCTTCTTCACTCCAGGGAGATACACGTTCCGAGATACACCAAAGTTCCGATGATTAAATTTCTCGCTTATACGGGTAGACAACGACTCTATAAAATCTCCACTTCGCAATCAGATTCTTATCCCTACGAATACTCCAGAGTAGCACCGAATATGGTTTACATCCATTTCACTATATTCACGACGCAAACTTTTCTAGATGAGATCTAAGGGAAACCCAAGTCAGTAACTAATTTGCCCAATAAACAAAAGACACGCCCCAATAAACAAAAGATAAGACTCTACCTTCCTTGGGCTGAGTATCTTTGATATTACCATGTTATATGCGTCCTAGCTGGGTGCACAATCCTAGGGCATCAATCTTTGACTTGGGGTTCCAACCTGAATCTGCTGATATACTCCATATTTTAAACCTTCTGAGTCATATTTACGACAATCTTATCTGGGTCAAAATGTTCCCAATCCCAACTAGGTCTCTTCCGAACTGAATTCCTATCCGACCTTCGGTGTTTGTCGTGATGGTGGTCTCCAGGTAATCTTGTTACTGGCATGAGGGTTGAGACTATATGTCTTCTACCATTCTGCTAATGAATTATTGGTCTCAATTCTCCTTAAAGCAGTCCTTCCGGTTTGAGTAATACTTGATAGGGACTGTAGGGCTACCTGAGTTTATGGCTTAGGTAGCCATTCTCGTGCTATAGTCCTCCTTTATTCTCTTTAGGAATCTCCTTAGCTTAACCAAGTTCATACCTAAAGTATATTTCAAACTAGGGCATACTATAAGTTATCATGGTTAGTCTGTCTCCTAGTGGGTTGAGTCTAACTCATTGACTAAAGAATTATAAGATGAGACCTTCGCAGCCTAAAGTGCTCCCTGCTAGGTGCAGGGTTTGCCGCAGGCTACAAAGAAGGATTCCAATTGTTAGATAGCGTACAAATGGAAAGAATGGACAAGATACAGTGGACTTTTAAATGTGATTTCCCTTATGGGCACACCACTGCTTCCGCTGCTTAGTTTGTCCCCAAACTAAACTCGTGCGGGGGTGACCCAGGGTTGTGGACTGCTACTTTTCGATCGAGGTCCGCTTCGATACCACTTGTAAGACCCCCCCCCCCCTTTTTTTTCTCTTCAGACGCCGGGGTCTTAGGCCCAGAACCGCCGTTTTGCGGTGACTCCTTCACGCCCTAAAGGGTCATCACCACAAAGCGCCGATTCTGCCGGCCAATTCGATCACAGAAAAGTAGCATAATGAAGTAAAATGGAAACTATCTGTCCACAGAGAATCACATGACATAATAAATATAACTCCACGAAGGGAGTGTCCACAGAAAATAACATCAGAGTAGCAAAAACGGGCTTATGCCCGGTACATCAAATCCTCACTACAAGATCTCTCATGCAGAAACAAAAGTAGAAAACTGCTCAAGGTCGAGACTCACGGTCCCGGCTGTGTGAACTCCGGAGCTATACTGCCCCACCTCCAAGCGCACCGGTCTCTGGGGCTGCTCCTCCATGCTGGTCTCCGCGATCCCCTAAATGATGCGGTTCGAAATCCGTTAGTCTAAAAGACTAAGTCCTATCATCCCCCACCCCTTCCCCCACGGCTCCTAGGCACCGATCGGAGAGGAAGAAAGGGGAGGACTTGAAGGTGGAGAATATAAAAAGCAGATGGCAGCGGTCCTAATCTAGCAAGTTCTCTAGCATATAAAGACAATAAGCTGTAATATGAAATGTAACCTTCACTTATGTGAAAAACACATAAGCCAAGGGGTCTTTTGCAAGGCTCCCATCGTATAAAAAGTCCCATACCGATTCATACGTTGGGGTGTCGGTTAACAAACAGCAGTAAATATATATATCCAAATTTAACCTTAATTTATAAACTTGCCCACACAAGCTTATAGACCAAGGGGTCGTGTAGCAGGTCCTAAAGTATAAGCGTCCCATTCCACTTATACTTTAGGTGTCAAGGTTTAAGGTAACGATTATGCTATGACATGCAAGTGGGTATGATGGACATGCAAGTGCAACACACACACCAGACTCTGTGCACACAGACCTTTAGTTCCCCCTTTTAGGAACCGTAACCTCCCAGGATACCTCCGTAGTGGCAGACGGAAGCGGTGGGTTGGGCCTCGCCCACCTCTAAACCAGTAAAGCACTACCGGCCAGACCTATCGTACGCCTCAACGCTTGGTGCACGAAGCGGACTCCTGCGTACTCTTGCCAGCTGGCGCACCGGACTTCTGTCGGCGAAGTGCTAACCACACTTGCCGAGTCAACGTATTGGCGTCGGTGCATCGACCCTCCAATACCAAAGACCCACCACATTAATTTCCTTTCCTGTTATGCACATGCAAATTTTAGCGTAAACAAGAATCGAGTCGAAGCTCCCCGGACCAACACGTCCGACTCAAACAATCGAGCCGAAGCTCCCCGGACCCAAAGTCCGCCTTTTAACCATCCGAGCCGAAGCTCCTAACCGACTTCCGGTGCCCTCAGTGTTTGTGAAATGTGCAACACTAATTACTAAGTTACTCTTTTCAGCTTGTTAAAACAGTTTACGTTAACCCAGGACTACCCCCGGTATTCCCTGTGAAGGGCTCTCAAGGGGCACTAGGAACTGTGTTGGGATTACGCCCAGCGTTCCCTTTCGCAAGGTACTTATTTTATTATTGGTTGATTCCCTTACCCTTTATTTTCTCATATTTCGATATGCTAATCCTAGGGTAATTTGACTCCATCTCTCCTTGGGTAGGACTGTTGAAACCGGAAACCGGCCTCTTGTGGAGTTCGACCCTTGGGGAAGGGGTGGTCTCGCGCCTACTTCGCACATGCAAGAAAAACAACGAGAGAGACAAGAAAGGACAGACCCAAGGGCTCGGCAGGGAGGTCCCACCACAAACCCGGAAGATCTCTGAGCGCTTCCCCTCCTTAGCCAAGAGCCGAGCTAAGGTACCCTCAGAGAACACTTGAGAATGAGGGCAAGGAGGCACTGAAAGCGTGCCCTCTGAGGTACCCCTTGGGTCTTATTTATAGATTTTCAGAATCTGAACTGTCAATAACCAAAAGAACTGACCTGGAAATACCAAAAAGGCCCTTGGTTGGGTCTGCCAACAGCCAAACTCCGCTGTTTTGGATAGCTATGCGCAGTCCAACCTGGTCTGCCAACAGCCAGGCTCCGCTGTTCTGAATAGCTATTCGCACCCATGGGGATTCAGTTCGCCTCTGATTCCACCCGCGAGAGGCGGGCGCGACCTGGCTCTGGGACTCGTCCATCCTCGCTGGGCGAGTGCGAGCCGGTATGGGCGAGCTGCCTGTCTTTCGTCGGACGGATCGGCAGCCTGGTCGCGCGTGGGGGGGGGGGGGGGGGGGGTTGACCGGCGGATCACCGACCGCGGGTCTCACTCGCTCGCCGCGGGTCGCCAGCCCGCTCGCCTGAGATGGGCGGGAGCGAGCCGGCCTTTCTGCCGACCTTACCCGTTTTGCCGCCCGGGTGCGGGTTGCGGGGTCAGGCCCGCTCAACCTCCCTGGCTGGGCCCGCTCGCCGGACACAGGGTTGTACACAATCCCCGCACTTTTCGAGCTTGAATCAAGCTCGGAAAGAATCATCCAACCCGCGTGTTCGGCGAGCACTGTGCTGAGCTGGCAGGGAATCTTTTGGTGGGCCCCCACTGTCCGGCTATAAATACATACCGCTGACCCCTGTAGGAGGCTCCCCAGATCCCCTTTATTTTCTCTGAGCAGACTTTTGTTTCTCGATGCCGATTAGCGAAGAGGTGCGAGCTCGCCTGGCGGCAGCGGTCCTGCAGACTCAGGAGGAGGCCCTCGAGGCCGCCCCATGGCTAGTACGCGGATCTTCCGACCCTCTCTTCAGGCCGGCGAAGGGAAAGATTGTTGAGCGTTCTCTGGCGGGTGACTGCCCAGCCTCCAGCTCGGCGGCGGGTGCTGAGGTCGTCCCCGGGATACGTGGCCTTCCGCTGATTATCGCTATTCCCCCGACTCCCTGTTTTGCAGGTGATTCCCTGTGAGGAGGTGGAGAACCGGGGAGAGGATCGTCCCCCGCCTCCGTCGCCTGAGAAGATCGCGAGTTCCCCAGGTCTGGATCGCCCACCTCTGGAAACTCCCCGTCCGGCGGTCTCCCATGGGCTGGGGAAATCTCTTGAGACCCTCGAGGGAGGGAACTTTCAGGGTCGGCCGGGCTCTTCTCGCCCATCTATCGGTGCGGGCGATGTGCCAACCCCTGGTGAGCTGGTTTTTATCGTGGGGCTTCGTCTCTTGCTCGCTCCCTCTGACTCGTCTCGCTTGCAGGCTTTCACAGGGCCTCTCCTGAGACCGAGATGAGCGAAGGGTACTCGCCTCCGCCTGACGTGGACAGCGTTTCTGACTACCGGGGCGACCCGACCGACGCGGTCGGGATGAAGGGGCAGGTGACACGGCTGTTCCAGAAACACACGCTGATGTTGAAGGAGATCATAAGGAGGGTTGATGAAGACAAGGCCGAGACTGAGGCCCGGCTCGCTGTCCTGGAGGGCCCTCGGCGTGAAGCGGAAGACGACGACACATCACCTCGCCGGGCATGCATATAACGCGGGCCGAGGGACATCTTAGGAGCGCCACAGAGCAGGTCGGCATGGCTCAGCGGGAACTGGTGGCGGTTCGCGACTACCACGATCCTCGCGTGCCGCCGCGAGCGGGAACGAAGAGGCGGCACAGGTGGAAGTGGGTCGAGTACTGACCCAGTTGTTTGCCCCTCGCTCGCGGGATACCGCGGGGTTATCGTCATTTCGCCGTTATCTTGTACTTATAATTGCTCGCGACTCTTTTAGCCCGCCTATGGGCCTAACTATTTTGTTGCTGAGATGTATTGAAATTATCGCGCTGCTTTTCTGTTGTTTTCTGTGGGCGGGTTAAGGGAAAGGTCCGTTCTTCCTTTTGCGCTGATCGGGGCGAGGGCGAGCCGAGGAGCTCGCTAGACGGGAATCTCCCGTCTCGCGCGGCACGGCGTGCGGGTGCGGGTTGGGGTTGGTTCGCCCGCGCTGGTCTCCCGCGGTTGCAGCCGGGCGAGAACCGTGCCGGCTCGACCTTTGAGGTGCGCTCGCGCGCGGGAAGTCGAACCGTCGGATTAATTTTCGCTATCCGCACCCCATCTTTCGGCGGGAAGTTTCCCGCCCCCTCTCTTTTCCTATAAATAGGCCTTGCCGGCCCTTATTTCTCCACCGACTCCAAACCCTCCTGCTTCCTGTTCCCGCGGAGTATCGTCTGTGTTCGCCTTCTGGCTTTCTCTCGCGCGTTCGGCTGCGACTTGACGGGAATGGGCGGAGGCGGCGGCGACGCGGACGGCCGGAGCAAATGCGCTTGGACCTTCTCCGAGCATGATTTCCCTCGCGCCGTCATCACAGAGCGCGAATACTTGGAAGCCCTTGGCGACCACATCCCAGCCGGGTTCTCTGCGAGGCGACCCGAAGAGGGGGAGAAGATCAACGACCTGTTTAGGGATGAGCTCGCCATCCCTCTCGCTCACTTCGAGGTAGGCCTGCGACTCCCCCTATGGCCCGAGGTGCGCCAGGTGCTAAAATACTTCGGGGTCGTCCTGGGCCAGATGACCCCGAACTCCATCGCCGTCATGATGGGGTTCGCCTGCTTCCTGCGAGAGGAGCGGGTGGAGTTCAGCCTCGCAGTATTCCGGAAGCTGTTCTCCTTCAGGGCGAACCGAGACGGGACGGCCTACTTCTCCAGCGCCCACCTCAAGGTGTGGGAGACCGTCAACAAGAGCCACAACTGGCTGAAGAAGTTCCTGTTCGTCAAAGGGGACTTCGACAACGTGCCCTTCTCGCCGGTGCAGCTCAGCGAGGCGAGCTACCGGCCACCCAACCTAGGCGGCCATGAAGCCGACCTGTTCGCGTTCTTCGTCGGGAAGAACTTCGAGGTCGCGTTCCTGCGCCGCCACCTTGACGATCTCGCGGCTGTCCCGCCGGGGGGAGGTTTGCCACTCGTCTCCATTAGTCCTTACTTTCCCACTCTTCTTTCATCTCACCTTCCCTCCTTCGCAGGTGAACGCGACATACCTCTTCACCCCCCTTATGAGAGCGCTCGGATTCCCCCCGGGGTTCTCGCCCGCGCCCAGGCTGCAGATGCCGCCCAGCGCGACATCTCATCGATCCCGGCCAAGAAGCGACCGGGCGGCGGACAGTCAGCGCCTCCGCCGAAGTCGGCGAAGACCGCGGATCAGCAACCCTCCGCGAGCCAAAGAAAGGGCAAGGCCCCCGCGGTCTTGCCGACTGAGGCCCCCTCGCCCCCGCTAGTTGTTTCGACCAGCGACTCCCCGGTCGGGGCAGCGAGCACCTCCGCGCCGCAGGGTGGGTCTGAAGCCGCTGCGGAGCCGGTGCCGAGAGGGCATCGGAACTTCGGCTACGGCGAGAAGTACTTGGACGAGCTTGGCGTCCCGCTCCTGGCGTGGGACAAGGAGTCGAACCGCGCGACGATCTCGACCCTGCTGCCGAGCTGGATGGAGCAGGATACCATCGGCGGGGAGGCGTACAGCCTCTCCTTTGGTCTGTACTCGCGTGAAGACGCCGCCATTTATGACAAGGAGGCAACGCGAGTGCTGATTCATGAGAGCTCGCGGGCCCAGCTGCGCGGTCTGGAGCTGGCTCACATGGTGGGGAGGCGCTGCACCCAGGTGGAGCGGAACGCCGCATCCATCCAAAAGATGGCGAATGAGAAGGAAGAGGCCCGGAAGCTCGCCCAGGCGGACGCGGACACTCACAGGAGGCGAGCCGACGCGGCCGAGGAGACCCTCTCGCGGTACCTGGGCGGGGTGGTGCGTGCTCAACCTGAATCGTACTCCCTCCTTTTCGTGCACACAGCTCACGATTATTCTTATTCATTTTTCCCCAGGACGCGGCGACGGCGAGCCGGATGGGTGCCGAGATCGCCACCCTTGGCCAAGAAAAGGCGGCGCTGGAGGCGCGGGTACGCGAGCTGGAGGCCGCCGCCGCTGTCCCTCCTCCAGACAGCAGGGTCTGCCCGCGCGAGCATCTCTCCGACTACGACCTGGAAGTGTTAATGCAAAAGAATGCGGCCAGCGCAGCGAGATACACGATGCAAACGCTGCGGCGCGCGGATCTGCTTACGAGCGAGGCAACGGGACTCTCGGCGAAGGACGTGGTGCCGACGCTGTTTCTTCCCGTGCCGGAGCCTGGAGACAAAAACTTCCAGCCCATTTAGGATTTCTCACCCCTGATCTCGCGTTTCCCCAGACTCTTGTAATTTATCTTTCTGGATGAACCTCATTATGTATATGTCTGTTTTGAGATGTATGCGCGGGTTGCGCTTATACTTCGTATTTTTTAGCTGCTGCTCTCTTTATAAGTGCTCCCTCGCCCCCTTTTTATTTCTTCCGACGCTGTTATTGCCGGATGGCGCGACCTGCCCCTGCGGCCCGGCTCTGGTGAGGTGGCTGCCCGTCCGCCGAGCGAGGCGAGCTGCCCGTCCGCCGAGCGAGGCGAGCTGGCTCGTCCCTCGGCCGCATGCTTAATCCCCTGTGGACTCTCGCCAGGCCTTTGCGTTTACTCGACCACCTTTCCCGGGGTCTGAGGAGGGGGCCATGCTAGGCCCTTTCCCTCTTTTTGACTTATTCTTGTGATTCCGTCTTGCTGCGCACGCTTTTCGAGTAGTTCCCGGCCTTGCCGGCTAGGTGGGAGTCTGACAACGCGATTTGTTCTGGTCGCAGGTCGTTGCTTTCTGAGTCGTTCCATCGAGTGACCTCCGGTCCTGCCAGCTAGGTGAGAGCCTGGCAGCGGGATCTCCTCGAGGCTAGGGTGACACCGAGTGACTTCCGGCCCTGCCAGCTAGGTGAGAGCCTGGCAGCGGGATCTCCTCGGGGTCCAAACTCATTCTCCATCGAGTGACTTCCGCCCTGCCAGCTAGGTGAGAGCCTGGCAGCGGGATCTTATCGAGGCTAGGGATGACACCGAGTGACTTCCGGCCCTGCCAGCTAGGTGAGAGCCTGGCAGCGGGATCTTCTCGGGGTCCAAACTCATTCTCCATCGAGTGACTTCCGGCCCTGCCAGCTAGGTGAGAGCCTGGCAGCGGGATCTTCTCGGGGTTAGGGGTGACACCGAGTGACTTCCGGCCCTGCCAGCTAGGTGAGAGCCTGGCAGCGGGATCTTCTCGGGGTCCAAACTCGTTCTCCATCGAGTGACTTCCGGCCCTGCCAGCTAGGTGAGAGCCTGGCAGCGGGATCTTCTCGAGGCTAGGGATGACACCGAGTGACTTCCGGCCCTGCCAGCTAGGTGAGAGCCTGGCAGCGGGATCTTCTCGGGGTCCAAACTCGTTCTCCATCGAGTGACTTCCGGCCCTGCCAGCTAGGTGAGAGCCTGGCAGCGGGATCTTCTCGAGGCTAGGGATGACACCGAGTGACTTCCGGCCCTGCCAGCTAGGTGAGAGCCTGGCAGCAGGATCTTCTCGGGGTCCAAACTCGTTCTCCATCGAGTGACTTCCGGCCCTGCCAGCTAGGTGAGAGCCTGGCAGCGGGATCTTCTCGAGGCTAGGGATGACACCGAGTGACTTCCGGCCCTGCCAGCTAGGTGAGAGCCTGGCAGCGGGATCTTCTCGGGGTCCAAACTCGTTCTCCATCGAGTGACTTCCGGCCCTGCCAGCTAGGTGAGAGCCTGGCAGCGGGATCTTCTCGAGGCTAGGGATGACACCGAGTGACTTCCGGCCCTGCCAGCTAGGTGAGAGCCTGGCAGCGGGATCTTCTCGGGTCCAAACTCGTTCTCCATCGAGTGACTTCCGGCCCTGCCAGCTAGGTGAGAGCCTGGCAGCGGGATCTTCTCGAGACTAGGGATGACACCGAGTGACTTCCGGCCCTGCCAGCTAGGTGAGAGCCTGGCAGCGGGATCTTCTTGGGGTCCAAACTCATTCTCCATCTCTTTGTGCAAACCGGCCGTGGCGATTCCGGGGGGGGGAAGAAGGAGGAATTCATTATAACGAGTCGTGTTGTTTACATGTGCTTAGGGAAAAAACCTCTTCAGGTCGTCCCACTCCAGGTGAGACTCAGGGTCTCGCCCTCTAAATTTTGAAGTCGATAGCTCGCTGACTTCAGAGCTTCCTTCATGATGAATGGCCCCTCCCAGCTGGGGTTGAGCTTTCCCACGGATGCTGACCTCCCTGCCGCGTCTACCTTTTTCAGCACCAGATCCCCTTCTGCGAACTGCTTGATCCTGACATGTTTGTCGAAGTATCTCGCCATCCTCCTTTTGACCTCCTCTGTCGGATGGCTGAGAGGTCCCTCAACTCCTCCACCATGTCCAGGGAGAGTCTCAGCTCCTCCTCGTTCTCGGCTCGCCATCCCTCTCGACCCTCTTTGGCCGTCCCGACTCGCGGCGTTTGAACTTCAAATTCTATGGGGAGCACCGCCTTGCATCCATGGGAGAGCTTGAAGGGGGTCTCCCCTGTGGCCGTGTTAGGGGTGGTTCTAAGGGCCCAAAGAATAGCGGGGAGCTGCTCCACCCAGCTCCCCTTTAAGTTTTCCACCTTCTTCTTGAGGAGGTTGACGATGATCTTGTTCGCCGCCTCCACCTGCCCGTTGCTCCGGGGGTGGTGGACCGAGGCGAACCTGAGGTTGATTCCGAGCTGCTCGCAGAAGCTGGTGAACTCGGCACTGGCGAATTGGGGTCCGTTATCGGTGACGATGGCTTGGGGCAGCCCATGGCGACAGATGATCTCCCCCCAGACGAAGTTCCTGATCACTGGGAGGTCACCTTGGCCAACGCCTTTACCTCCATCCACTTTGAGAAGTAGTCGATCATCACCAGGAGGAACCTTCGCTGGCCGCTGGCCTGGGGGAACGGTCCAACCAAATCCATTCCCCAGATTGCAAAGGGCCAAGGGGCCGTGATACTCCTGAGTTGTTGGGCCGGCTGTAGCTGGAGGGGGGCAAACAGCTGGCACTTATGACATCTTCTTGCGAACTCCGCGGCGTCCCGGCCCGGGTGGGCCAGAAATACCCCTGCCTGACTATCCTCCCCTCCAAGGTCCGACTCCCGGAATGACTCCCGCACTCCCCGGAGTGGACTTCTTCCAAGATCCTCTGCGCCTCGCCCTCGGACACGCAGCGAGCCAGCATCCGGAGAGGGTCTTCCTGTAAAGCTGCCCATCTTTAAGGAGGTAGTAAGCGGACTTGTGCCTCAGCTTCTTCTTGTCTATTCCCTCCGGATACTCTCCCGTGGAGAGGAAAACTACCACTGGGTCCATCCACGAAGGCTGCTGGTCGATCTCCATGAGCTCTCCTTCTTCGATGGACGGGCGAAATAGGTCGGTGATGGTACCCCCTGCCCGGGGGCCGTGCTTCACCAGTTGGTCGGCCTGTTCATTCTCCCCCCTTGGCACGTGCCGGATGGAGAAGGTCTGGAAGGTCCCTATGACCCCCTTTACTTTGGTCAAGTATAACTTCAAAGCGGGCTCCCTTGCTTCGAACTCCCCGTTGATCTGGGAAGCCACCACCATGGAGTCGGTCAGGACCTCCACATCCAGCACCCCCAACTCCCTGGCCAGGCGAAGTCCCGCTATCACTGCTTCGTACTCGGCCTGGTTGTTGGTAATGGGAAAATGCACCACCACCGTCTGCTCGATCCGAGTCCCTTGAGGATTTTCCAGAATCACTCCTACTCCGAGAGAATGCCTCCCTGAGGCTCCATCAACCCTCACCTTCCAAGGAGTCGGGCGGGTGAGCTCCTCCTCTGCTACTTCTACCACGTAGTCGGCCAGGAAGTCGGCCATCACCTGAGCTTTGATTGAGAGCCGCGGAACGAAGGAGACATCGAACTCGCTTAGCTCCACCGACCACTTGGCCAGCCGGCCTGAGTGCTCCACCCCCTCGAAGATGTTGCGGAGAGGATGGTCGGTCACCACTCGGATCGGGTGCGCCTGGAAGTAAGGCCGTAGCCTCCGAGCCGAGACGATTAGGGCGAATGCAAGTTTCTCCAAGATTGGATATCGGAGCTCGGCCTTCCTCAGGACCCGGCTGACATAATAAATAGGAGCTGCCTCTTCCCCTCTTCTCGCACCAAGACGGAGCTTAAGGCCTCTGCCCCGACCCCGAGGTATAAGAGCAAATCTTCACCCTCTTTCGGCCCCTGGAGCAGCGGGGCCTGTGTCAGCTGCGTCTTGAGGGCCTGGAACGCCTCCTCGCATTCCTTAGTCCACTCGAACCTCTGGCCCCCCCTCAGTGTTTTGAAGAAGGGGGAGCACTTTTCCCCTGCCCAAGAGAGGAAGCGGCTCAGTCCTGCTAGCTTCCCTGTCAACCGTTGGACCTCCTTCGCATTCCGCGGGGACCCCAACTCCAAGATTGCCTTGACCTTTTCCGGGTTCGGCTCGACCCCTGCGGGGGTGAGGAGGTCCCCCAAGAACTTCCCTCGGCCAGCCCCAAAAACGCACTTAAGGGGATTCAGCCGCATCTTGTATCTGCGCAGGGTGGCGAACGTCTCCTCTAGGTCCCGAAGGTGGGAGTCCACGTCCCGGCTCTTTATCATGAGGTCGTCCACGTACACCTCAAAGTTCCTCCCCCTCTGTTCCTTGAAGACCCTATCCATCATCTTTTGGTAGGTGGCCCCGGCGTTCTTCAACCCGAACGGCATCATCTTGTAGCAGTAGCAACCATCCCCTGTGATGAATGAGACATCCTTTATGTCTGGGGGTGCATCCTGATCTGATGGTAACCTGAAAATGCATCTAAAAAACTCATTACAGAAAAACCGACGGCTGAGTCAACCAGCGCGTCGATCCGAGGCAAGGGGTAACAATCCTTAGGACAAGCTTTATTGAGAAGGGAAAAATCGATACATAAGCGCCAGCGGCCGTCTCCCTTTTTGACCATCACAACGTTCGAGACCCAGCCGGGGTATTGAATTTCGGACACGAAGCCCGCTTTGAGAGTTTTGCCACCTCCTCCTGATGGGTTCCGCTAGCTTGTCCGCCGTGGATCTCTTCTTCTGCTGGACGGCGCGTGTTCCCGGGTCCAGGTTGAGGCGGTGGCAAGCCACATCCGCGTCAACCCCGGCATCTCCGCGGCGCTCCAGGCGAAGATGTCCACGTTCTTCTGGATGCACTCCAGCATCCTGCCCTGGTCCTCCGGGGTCAGCCCCCCGCTGACGCGGATCCTCTCCATCCTGCCTCCGCAGGTGAGCACTTCCAGCTCCACCACCTCCTCTGCGGCCTCCAGCCTGGACTGCTCCCCCCATCCCTCGGTATCCCCTTCCTCCTGAGCGGGGACCTCTACCTCCATCTCCTCTGCCACGGCCCTTACCTCGACCACTTCCTTCGGGCCCCCTCCTTCCGCCTTCTCTGCGCAGCCCTTCACCTCCAGCTCCACCTCTCCGGCTTCCTGCTCGTCCTCCTCCATCCTCCGCCCCATCTCCTCGGCCCCTTCCTGCCAAGAGATGGTGTTCACCGCGGTGACGTAGCATTCCCGTGCCACCTTAGGGTCTCCCCTAACCCTGACCTGCGCCCCCTCAGCGTTGAACTTCAAGCACTGATGGAAAGATGAGGGGACGCAGCGGAAGGCGCTGATCAGGGGCCTCCCAAAGATTGCGCTGTAGCTGCTGGGGGCGTCCACTATGACGAACTTGCAGTTTTGGGACTGCCCCCCCAGGGTGACATGGAGGCCGACTCCTCCCTCTACCTCCTTCCTTTCTCCCGAGAACCCGAACAAGGGCCCGTCCGAGGCCAGCACCCTCTTATCTTCTACCTGCATCGCGTCAAACGCCTTCTTGAAGATGACGTTCACGGAACTCCCATTGTCTACTAGGATCCGAGAGACAGTGAAGTTCTCGATGGCGGCCTTGATGACCAGCGCATCACAGAACGGATCCTCGTGGTCCGGCATATCACTCCTGGAGAAAGTGATCCTCTCCTCTGGCGGCGGGGTTTGGGACGTAGAGGAGACGCTCCGCCGATACATGGTGTGGAGACTTGCCTTGCGGGAAGCCTCGATCCCCACTCCCCCGTGGATCACTCCGATCATTCCTCGGGTCCCCACATCCACCCGTTCTTCACAGCGATCCTCCTCCGTCCGAGGCAGGACCTCCTCGATCCTCACTTCCTGCCGCACCTCCTCCTGCTGTGTTGCCGCCCCCTGTTCTCTCTCATCTCCAAGAATTCCGGGCACGTGGCCGTTGCATGCCCCTCTTCCTGATGGAAGTCGCAGTAGGGCAGTTCCACCCTGAACTCCCTTCTCCTCCTTCTCATGACCCCTCTCCTTGCACCCATAGCTATGGCCATGGCCTCCTCCTGATCGGGGAGCCGCGGCCTCTGACCCTGCCTCCAGCCCGGTGGGTGGAACTGGTCCTGCCTCCCCTGATAGTGACCTCTCCCGTAGTATCCCCTCTGTGGCCCCTGCCCCTGCCACTCTGGTCTCCAGCCCAGCCTACGGTCGGGCTCCTGACGCCCCCATCCCGGCTGCTGTCCTTGGAGCTGCCTCTGCTCCCTCTGCTCCCTCTGCCTGGGCTCCTCCCTCCTCTCTCCCTGTCCTCTTCCTCCCTTCGACTCCTTCTCCTCCTCAGTCGCCCACCTGGCCAACTTCCTCACAAATTCTGGGTTCGACGCCTCCCCGTCGACCTCTCTCGCCGCCCTCTCCATCAGCTCCTCGTAGGAGAGGGGGGGAATCCTTTTCAGTTCCATGCGGAAGAAACCCTGCTGTAGGCCCAGTGTGAAGGCCATCATCAGACTGTGGCCCGCATCTCCTGGACTTGGGTGACCTCCTCCTGGAACCGATCGACGTAGCTTCCCAACGTCTCGTTCACCCCCTGCTTTATGTGGAACAGGGACTCAGACTCCTTCTTCCTCTTCTTTGAGGTAGTGAACCTCAACATGAACCCTCGGCGCAGGTCCTCGAGCAATAGATGGAACTGGCCGGCAGCTGGTGGAACCACTCCTTGCCTTCTCTCGGAGGGTGATGGCGAAGAGACGGCACTTGAATCCGTCCGACATCTGACGATGGAGACCACGTCCTCGAACCACTGGACGTGCTGAACCGGATCTCCCTTCCCGGTGTAGTAGGACATCTCGGGCTCCCTGAACCCTTCTGGTACTGGTGCTGAGGAGACCAGCTCGCTGAATGGGCTGCTTCCAACCGCCGGGCGAGCCGGCGAGTCCCGCGAGCCCAACTCGCCGAATCGACCTCGGCCTGCCGAGTCGGGGAAGAGCTCGCCGCCCGAGAGCTCGCTCCCCCGACCTTCCTCAGCCACTTCCTTCCCAGCTCGCCTGCCAGGAGCGTCTTTGCCTAAAGAGGGGGCGGCCGCGATCTGGGCTGCCGGAGTCGAGCACTCGGCCCGCACGCCGAGTGCGATCTTGACGAGGTCCAGCACCTCGTTCCTGAAGTCTTCAAACATTCCCACTGTCGCGAGAGGCGGAGGGGGCGGCGCTGCCTGTCGGATCCTTGACGTCCCGTCATTGAGCTCGCCGAAGCTTTTCTGCACTGACCACTCTCCACGCTCACCGCACCAAAATGTTGAAACCGGAAACCGGCCTCTTGTGGAGTTCGACCCTTGGGGAAGGGTGTGGTCTCGCGCCTACTTCGCACCTGCAAGAAAAACAACGAGAGAGACAAGAAAGGACAGACCCAAGGGCTCGGCAGGGAGGTCCCACCACAAACCCGGAAGATCTCTGAGCGCTTCCCCTCCTTAGCCAAGAGCCGAGCTAAGGTACCCTCAGAGAACACTTGAGAATGAGGGCAAGGAGGCACTGAAAGCGTGCCCTCTGAGGTACCCCTTGGGTCTTATTTATAGATTTTCAGAATCTGAACTGTCAATAACCAAAAGAACTGACCTGGAATACCAAAAAGGCCCTTGGTTGGGTCTGCCAACAGCCAAACTCCGCTGTTTTGGATAGCTATGCGCAGTCCAACCTGGTCTGCCAACAGCCAGGCTCCGCTGTTCTGAATAGCTATTCGCACCCATGGGATTCAGTTCGCCTCCGATTCCACCCGCGAGAGGCGGGCGCGACCTGGCTCTGGGACTCGTCCATCCTCGCTGGGCGAGTGCGAGCCGGTATGGGCGAGCTGCCTGTCTTTCGTCGACGATCGGCAGCCTGGTCGCGCGTGGGGGGGGGGGGGGGGGGGGGTGGTGGGTGGGGTGGGCCGGCGGATCACCGACCGCGGGTCTCGCTCGCTCGCCGCGGGTCGCCAGCCCGCTCGCCTGAGATGGGCGGGAGCGAGCCGGCCTTTCTGCCGACCTTACCCATTTTGCCGCCCGGGTGCGGGTTGCGGGGTCAGGCCCGCTCAACCTCCCTGGCTGGGCCCGCTCGCCGGACACAGGGTTGTACAAGGACGATCTTTCGTCGGACCCGAACGCCTATAACCCTAGACAGAACCACACCTTGCTCACTCATCTTCCAAAGATGCAGCCCATTCCACTTGTCCTTACAACAAACCATCAGGACCCATCATACTTGCCCTAATTCACATCCAAATGAATTCCTGCAGTTTTCCTATATGCAGACCACTTAAGCTACATGACCCGTAAAGAGGGAAGTACATGAAACTCATCCAGTACCCTTATGATATTATTAGAGGTCTAAAAGGACATTTGAAGCATAAATCCAGAAATCCATAATTTTCCTATTTTGTCTGATAATTATTTATTATTCTAGTGTCCCAAAGGCCCAGGTTAGAACATGAAGTACCATTTTCAGACAAGATAATAATCCACTAAATTTATGATAATTACAAAATGCCTAATCAACTCTAAATCCTAAGTCTTCCAATTTTTCAGCAAGGTTTAGGCCTTTAAATTTAATTTCAAAGATGCCCTAAAAAGTCATTTTAAAGATTCTATAGTAATAACACCTCCAAACTTCAGAGAAAATTCAGGGATGATTGTGATGGCCTACAAGTACCCTATAAAAAGTTTCATAATTTATCATTTGGAAATAAGGCTATATTTGATTTTCTTATGAACTCTCTAATTTAAGGGTTAATGAGCAAAGTATGCTAATCAGTCATCAAATATTTCCACAAAATTCCATATGATAACATTGAGCTAAAAACACTATGCAGGAAGTTTCATGATTTTTCAGTAAGTAATGACCTCTGACAAGAATTATTAATATGTAATCAAAATAAAGCACTTGTGAAGTAGATGCCCTAAATAGATATCCACAAATTCTAACAAAATTCATACAAGATTATTATAGCCTAAAACTGACTCTGCCCATGTTTCATACCCTCTCTATGAGCAGTGAGGCCACAATAGCCAAAATATTAATTAGGGCATTACTATTGATTATAAATGAAGTGCTATAAATATTGTCCAAAATTCCTCAAGTAATTATCAGAGGCTCAAAATACCCTAATCCCCTCACTACCCAATTTGGTTAAGTTTCAAGATGTTTAGCTAACCTAAACCTACACTACAAGTTTTAGGACCTAAGCTAGGGTTAGGGTTTTGGGGGCCCTATCATTTTCAAAGTTAGCTAATATTTTTAACAGAGGGTTATATATGTCCTAGTAACCTCCTTGCAAAAAGTTGTAGTTCATCCAAGGTGTTTAGGACTCATACCCTTCACAAGGCCAAAAGGTCCCTCCTTAGGGTTTGACCTAGGAATTTAGGGCAAATCTATTCCTCCCTACCCCATATTCCATGGGGAGGTGATAAGTTCTATAACAAGCCAGTGGCCCAAATTTCAGCCTCTGTTGAGGTGATTTGGTCACTCAAAACCAAAAGTGCAACTTTTGACCAAAATGCCCTCATAAAGGTATAGATAGGGTTGGGTCAAAACCTATTCAAAACTCATCCAAATTAAATGAAATTTTATATAGGTACCTCAAATGAACCCAGGGACCACTCACCAAAATTTGGGAGGGTTTGGAGGTGTTTAGGGCACCTAGTTAATTTATTTAATAATTATTAAATGTTTACAAAAACTATAGAAATATTTTCTCCAAAAATTCCCATTTTTGGACAGGCCCTAGGTATAGCTAGGATGGACTCTCTGCCAAAATTTCAGGTCATTTGGACAAGGGATGAAGGGTGGGCATCCATTTTAATCTCAGGTTAGCCCTAGGTATAGTGCCCACCAAAATGGGCGCTGTGGTCTAACCACTTACCCAAACGAGTTGAAATAAATTTTAAAATAATCTAGACTCGAAGGGCTACGACTTTTGTGACTGGCCATTTTTCCTAAAACGGCATCTAAGGGCTTCATTTGGTAGAATCAGTAAATGTGTTAAAAAGGAATAATAAATCATTATATTCATATAAAAATAATAAAATTTTACTGTTCATCTCCTTCTTCCAAACAGAGCCCGTAAAGAAAAATGCCCTAATGACCTGTAGCTTTCTCCCGCCTATTACCGGCCACCCAGCCACTTCCCTGGCCAGCCACCACCCCCGCCACCTCCGTTGAGGTGAGGGCTACCGCCGGGCGGCTGCACGGCCGCCGGAGGGGCGGTTTCCGGCGAACCCGATAGGTAGAAAATCCATGGAAAAAGCTGAAATTTGCTCTCCCAATCGGGCTCAATTGAGCCCGATTTCTCTGCTAAACGATCTAAGGATCTAGCCCACGAAGTGAGGAGTAGAGGAGGACCTTATTTGTGGTTCGATGGCGGCGGCGGCGGTGGTCGGCCATGGCGTTTTTCCTCTCTGGCGAGCTTGCCCGAATCCTCGATCCTCCACCAAAACCTTTGATCCAATATGTTATTTTGACTGCCAAGGACGTTCTGAAGGTGATGGGAAGATCAGAAATTGAAATGGGGGGCTGCATAGGGGGATTTATATTTTTTTCATGGGAGGGGAGGTGAAGGGTTGGTTGGCCATGGTGGTTGGGCTCCCCCCATTAGTGTTAGCTGGTTGGAATTGATACCATTATCATCCCAAGAGGCAAGGGAGAGGAATGGGGACAATGGAGAGATGAATGGAGTGGCCCATGGCCTCCCTCCATAACTCCTCTCTCTCTTTTCCTTTTTCTCTCTCCTCCATTAAGGAGAAAACTCTCATTTTCTCTCTCCTAGTAACCCCTCCGAAATTTAGGTGGCATCCCTCATAAATATCAGCCTCCTAAAGTTAATGGGCCACTCAAGTTGGGCTTAGCCCAAGTGGCTTGGGCTTGGTTAGGTCATTTAGGCTAGTTTGACCTATTTTAGGGTTGACTTGACTTTGGTCAATTTGACCATTTCGATCGACCCCAATGGGTCCTTGGTGACCCATTGGCCTCCCCTAAGGTCTATGTAGGGTTGGGTAGGGTTGACTTGGCACCTTGAAGGTCACTTGACCCTTGGTAAGGTCACTTTGACCATTTTAGGGCTAGAGTTGACTTGGGTCAACATGACCATTAGGGTCGACCCCAAGGGGTCCTTGGTGACTCATTGGTCTCCCCTAAGGTATAGGTAGGGTTATGTAGGGTTAACTTACACTTTGGAGGTCACCTACCCTTAGTAAGGGCACTTTGACCAGATTAGGGGCTCGAGTTGACTTGGGTCAACTTGGCCTCTAGGGCTGACCCCAATGTGTCTTTAGTGACTCATTGACCTCACTTTAGGGTTAGGAGGGCATAGGTGGGGTCCACTTGGCTAGGGGAAGGTCAATTGACCCTAAGTAGGCTAGTTTGACCAATTTAGGGTTAGAGTTGACTTAGGTCAACTGAGTCTCTTTGATTGACCCCAATGGGTCCTTATGGCTCTAATGAGTCTCCCAAAATGTTTGGGAGTGTTGTGGTAGGGTCTTGGGGCCATGGTGAAGCCCCATGGTCATCCTAAACCATTGTTCAGAGTTTTACTATTGGCAGACCATGATGAGTTTCCCCACTTTGTCTCCTATCACTTGGCACATTCCTGGATTCCTAGGGTTTTGTCATGACCTAGTCATGGCCAAAACCACTCTTAGGAGTCTAGCTGAAAATGGGATGTTACAATAGTAGTTCCAGTAGGAGCAGCTCCAGAGCAGAGGCAGCAACAATAGCAGCAGACTGTATAGAGTATATTGATACAAATGATCTTGATTTTTTTTAATTTTATTGATACTGACATGGACTTGGAAGAGTCAGTCTCTGAGACAATAATTATTGGTGGTTATTTCATCATTAATCCCACAGTTGATTTAGACAATTTGTTGAAAAAATTTTCATTTGCAGTTTTGAGATATCTTATAGCAGAATATACTACTAAGCCATACTTTGCTATTGTACCATATACATCTCCAGTAAGTCCAGAAGTTGCAAAGCAACTTAGTGATAGGTTTGTTGTTCCTGAGCCCACAGTTATTCCAGCTCCTTCAGAAATTTCTTCTGCTCCTAGTTATGTCATGGATGACTCTCCATTGCCAGATATAGATGAACTGATCTTGGCTGATATTGAAGAGGAAAATAAGGCAGTAGTTAAAAGCTCTGTCCAAGTTAATTCTGATTCTTTTGTAGCTTCTCCTCCAACTCTTGTTGAAACTACTGCTCCTGCTCCAGAAAATCCTGTTATTTCTGTTGAGGCTTTGAAAGCTTTGCATGATTTATATGATAACCCTCAAGGTTCTAAAAATGATGATGATGAAGATGAGGATGAGGACTCAGATGAGGAGGATACAAAGAAGAGGAAGCAAGTATCAAAGAAAAGAAAAGCTCCTCCTCCTCCTCCTACTCCTAAGACTAATCCAAACAATGACACTCCTTATTACATTCTTCAAAAGATAACTCCATACAAAGGAATGCCAGCATGGATGTGGCTATCTAAGAATCAACAGAAGGAAAGGAAGAAGAGTAGAAGGTACTCTCCTCCACCAGCGCAAAGGTATAGAAAAGATCCACCACCTCCTCTCCTCCTGTAGCTGGTGCTCCTGGTTCATGTTCTCAAAGGTCCGCCCCTGTTCAAATTTATCAAAGACATCATGGCAGATCTTCCTCTGGTAGCAGTCAGCACAGGCAACACTCTTCAGGAAAATAACATCAGCAGCAACAGCAACATCAGCAGCAATAACAACATCAGCAATAACAACATCAACAACATCAACATCAACAAGCTGAAAGTTCTAGAAGATCAACCTCTCCTCCTGTTCCTTATGAAGATCCAGAAACAGCCAACACAGCTAGAATGGCTAGGTTCCAGGAAGTAGTAGGCTTTTCTATGATTAACAAGGCAAAGGATGAAGTGAAGGATATTTCTGAATACACTACAATGTCCAAATACAGGAGAGAAGAACTGAAAAGGTTTGAAAAGGCTAACAAAATTTTTAATGTTGATGATTATATGAAATTATGTCCTGAAGCAGTGCTTCCTAGAGCTACATCTCTGAATATTATAGGTGCTGCTGACATGACAATGACTGTGGAACAAGCTTCAAATCCAAACTGGGAAATAATATTTACCAAGCCAGGAGACAAGCGCAAGGATGTAAAGCATCAGGAGAAGAAGCAGAACAAATGATATCTGAACTATTTCATTTCTATTTTTCTCTCTTAAACTGTTTCATATTGTCTGAACAAAGCTCTTGTGTAAATATATCTGCTGCATGTGTTAATTATCTCGGCCAGATATATGTTTTTCCTGCTTTATTTACTTTATGTTTTTATTTTGAGTCTATTAGTTACCTCACCCAAATAGGGAGAGATTGTTGGATCCCTAGTTTGATTTGGGCTAGGTTCACTAAGCTAGAATGATGTGACCCAACATGTATAGCCAGGGTCATAGTTGTGTCCTAAAGTCTAATCCAAGTCCTTTGTAACAACATCACATGGACAAGTCATCATCAGACTGCCAGAGACTCAAGACTTAGAGTTTTTCCAGAGATTCAGAGATTTCTCAAGAAACTAAGTAAAATGAGTTCGACGTTCGTCGAACTCAGGTCGACGATAGTCTTTCTCAGCTCGACGATCTTAGAGAAATATTCTCTGAGCTGAGCTCGACGTACTTCAGTCATAGATCGACGATCCTTGGACTCCACCTTCAGAATTCTAATTCCAGACTGTTCTCTAGACTCAGGTCGACGAACCTAGTTCTCAGGTCGACGAACTTCATTCTTTGCTCGACGATTTTTGGACTTCCACTTCAACTCTATTGCCAGAGGTTTATCAATTTTTCTATAAGTCTAGAATCATTTTCAGCTCGACGAATTCACGGTTCTCCAAACTTAGCTCAACGAATCCTATTCTTTGGTTGACGATCTCTGGACTCAGTCTTCAGCATTTCAAGTTCAATTGATTCTCCAGACTTAGGTCGACGAACTTAGTTCTCTGATCGATGATTTCTGGATTCTCTACTTCACCTTCTTGATTCCAGAAATTATCAATTTTTCTAAGTACAGAATCTTCTCCAGTCGACGAATACAGTTCTTAGCTCGACGAACAGAAGTCATCAGGTCGACGAACTGCAGACTCAGCTCGACGAATTCTGCTATCTGTTCGACGATTCCAGACTTGGTTATTTCCGGCCTTTTATCCCCACTCTAATGCGATAAATCCTGAGTAATTAATACTCTAACATTCTCTAAATGTAACCGTTAGAAGGATCATTAATTATGGTCTTCTCCGGGATTATTTCTTGACGTTTTTTCATGGGACAGTTGGGGAAATAAATCAATGCCGTTTATTCTCAAGGCTGTCAGCATTAATTGCAGATGAATTCAAATTTTTGAAGGAAAGATCTCGACAGAAAATACAAAAAAGAAAAGAAGAGAATAACAGACACAATCAAGCATTATTAAGAAAGTTTTACACAGAGCATAGTGTACTAAGAGGCATACAGAGATTACAGAGACACAGGGAAATATTCAGTCTTAAACAATTTGCTCTGTCAACAAGAAGCATTATCTGATACAGAGAAGCCCCCTTGACCAGAAGCTCATCAGTACCTGAAGAAGAAGAACAACAATACCTATATCTAGAGTCTTCTTTCTTGAAGAACTTTAGGACACTTCAAAAGTACAACATCAGTTTCATCTGTCAAAGAAGTTCCTGAAGATTATTGCTGGTCAAGAATTTAGTTTGAAGACCTACCACCCTGAAGCTTAGCTCCTGTTTATCCCTGATTCTTTCTACATCTCAGGGGGAGCCATAAGCTATAATCAAATCCACAGTATTCTTAGTTGTATATTGAGAAAGAGAAGACAAAATCATCTCTCACCCCCACTGTATAAAGGGTTGTCATCTCCCTTCAAAAGCGATTCCATGGTTGCAAGTCTCCTAATCAAAAGACTTGGGTTGGTTTTTGAGCATCTGATCAAAAACTCATTGGTCTCAGGCACCTGATCAAAAATCTGAGTGGATTCCTACCAAGGGTGGTAGAAGAGTGGATGTACCCAGGTTGAGGAACCACTATAAAATTCTTGTGTCGTCTGGTTGCCACTTTTTCTTTTGTTCTTGGTATGCTTGTGCTTTAGGTTTATTGTGTGCTAGCTATATTTATTTCTGCACTTTTAATTTACAGCAAAAGCTATAATATCTGTTAAGAATTTTTTTTAAGAATACTCAATTCACCCCCTCTAGAGTATTTCAGATCTAACTCTCACTTTCACTTTGTTCTGAACTTGTGGTTGTCTGATTATTGCTTTAGAACACTGTTTAGTTTAAGTATTTTAGCATGTCTATGTGTTTTTATATCTTAGATCATGATTGTATTGCTGAGCTTCAGTTTTTTGTGTTCTTGTTGAGATAATATCGTTCAAGCGATTGCTAGAAGCGTGGGGGGCGAAGAGGTGATTGCGACCCTCATTGTCTCTTCCATCTTTCATATTATTCACTTGAGTAATCCACCAAAGAGATGCGGTGACTGCGACCCGCAATAGGTTTATATGTGTTAAACTTAGGAAACTCCAAACCAAAACCCCCTTTGTTTACCTTAACACTTATAATCACTTTTTCAATAGTGAAACCACACTCCCTACTTGCACTCCTCGAGAGATCGATCTCCGAGGATTCAACTCCTCAACTTTATTATTTGACTACGATCGGTACACTTGCCGATGCATCAAGTTTTTGGCGCCGTTACCGGGTAGTGCAACCGTTGCGTGTATTTTTCTTTTGAAAAAGTTTGTAAGTATTTTTGGTATTTTTGAAAGGATTTTTTGTGTTGTACGACAGATACCAACTCCAGTGATAGGGTTGAAGATCTTGTCTATGAGCTTGAAACCACACGTGCGAGGAGAGCTCACCTGTGTGATGTTGCTGCTGCTGAAGAAAGGATGGAGGATCTTATCTAAGGAGGAAATGGCCACGGTGAGCAGGTTGTTGAGGGCCAAGAGGTGGTCCAACCATGCATTAGGATAATGCATGATTTCACAACCCGTACTGCGGGAAGTGTTTACCCTGGCTTTGGTCCGACCATTGTAAATAACCATTTTGAGATAAAGCCTGCCATTTTGAACATGATCCCAAATAATACTCAGTTCTTGGGCTTGCCGAGTGAGGATCCGCAGCTCTATCTGGCGGAGTTTTCGGATATTTGCGGCACATTCCGCTATGCCGATATTTCTGATGACGTAGTAAAGCTGAAGCTGTTCTCATTTTCGCTGAGGGACAAGGCCAAAACCTAGCTCCATACTATTGTTCCTGGGACCGTTACTACATGGGAGGCCCTGTCCTCTATGTTCTTGTCTAAGTTCCACTCGGTGGATAAGATAGTGAATTCTCGTACGGATATTGCAACCTTTCGACAGCTGGACTAAGAAACATTGTCTGAGGCTTGGGAGAGATTCGCTGACTTGCATCGTCGATGCCCCCAGTATGGTTATGAGCCATGGAATTTAGTTTAAATATTCTACTTTGCTATTGAGCCTAATTTCAGGGCTATGATCGACGCAGCAGCTGGAGGCACAATAATGAACCTATCTCCTGACGAGGCATTGAGGCTACTTCGTGACACTGCCTCCCATAGCACATACTGGACAGCCGGAAGAAATACCCCTAGAGGGGCGAGAAATCTATTTGAAGTGAATTCTATGGTGCAACTTGTAGAGTGGAGCTATCCTACGATGGATGTAAGGATGATGTTGACTAGATCGATCCCTCCTCCAGCTCGGGTTATGGACATTTCGTGCCAGGATTGTGGTAACCCCGACCATCATACTTCTGAGTGCATTGCTGAAGAGACCTTTGCTGAACCGTCAGGTATAACTTCTGACGAGAGCATAAATTTTATAAATAATCAAAACTGCACTGCTCCTTAAAATAATGCGTATAACCCCAACACGAGAAATCAACCCAATTTCTCGTGGAATCAAAATGCTCCCAGTCAAAGGTTGCTGGGAGGCCAACATCAATTTGATGCTCAAGCCTCTAACAGCCAGCCGCGACCGCCACATACGAGTTATGATCTGAATGCGCAGGTGGCGCGTAAGAGTGCATTGGAGGAAATGATGGAAAATTTTGTGGATATGGCTCAATCTAATATGGCCACTCAAACCGCTTCCATGAGGAACTTGGAAACACAATTGAGGCAACTGGCCCAGGTGTTCTTCGAGCGTACACGCGGCACCCTCCCAAGTGATACGGAGAAAAATCCCCGTGAGCAAGGTTAGAGTGCTGGGGAGGCGGAGGAGTGCGGTAAAAATGAAATGGCTGTTAAGTGTGAGATTAATAAGATGGATATGGTAGCTTTATGTGATTCCGGATCGTCGTGCAACATTCTTGCTTTGCAAGATGTTGAAAAACTGAATTTAAACATCGAATCAAATGTCCGGAAGTCACTAGTGCTTGCATATGGGTCGTTAGTAAAGACCGACAGGGAAATTAAGGAGGTGGAAGTGAAACTAAATGGGGCTATTGTAGTCACTAACTTCCAGGTGTTAGGACCCATGGGAAATACATCGAAACCCATCTTAGGGGTCCCATTCCTAAAAGCTAGTGAAGCTACATTATAATTTAATGTGAGTGGTGTCACCTTTGCTTCCAAGGTCGATTTGCCTTTACCACCATCTTCCACCTATAATTTCAAATGAACCTGGAGAACTTCGGAAATTGAATGTCTTGTTATCTAATGATTTATCTATAGCTGATGAGACAAGTATTTTGCTGAATGAGTAAGACAAGGCTTTGAAAGGGAAGAATTGTTGATGTTAGCTGAAGCAGAAACAAGTGCGGAGTTGCTGGGAGTGAAACAAGACTCGGATAGTAAGGAACGTGAGCTGAGCACGGCTGTAGAGAGCATACAGAAGATAGACTTAAAAACTTCTATTGCTCCGAATAAATTTTGTAAGACAGTTAAACAGGTGACTTGGGCTTATCTTTCACTCGCCGTGGGTGAGGAAAAGATGCCCCCGGATGAGAAAGATAGACATACTGCTGAATTGGTTGGTGTGGTTATACCACCCCGGCGATCCCCATCTGTGGATCTGAAAAGAAAAGAACTATTCATGTGCAAGGCGCAGAATTTTGCCCGTCGGCGCGAGAAGGAAGAGGTTAGGGGCAGGGGAAATTCGTCTTCCCTAGGCCATAAAGCTTTCTCCTTGCCCTCATCTCGCGTGACTGGGGGGATCTATCACAAGTCAGCATTCAGCTGAGAAGTGAAGGATCTCCATGGCCCCTTTTTTGCCTTCTCTGGTTTTATTTTTTTGCTTAATGATGTGTGTAACTCTAGACCTTTTCGTTGCATATTAAATTTATGCTATGAACATTATATATTATGCTTAATACAGGTATTTGGTCCACCTTAAGGACAGTAAAGAAAAGTGGCTTATGGGAGACAACCCAATTTCTCTGCTTTCAATTAAGTTTTTTTGTGATTTTATGTTTATAGTTTTTGTGCTTTGAGATGTTCTCTTTTGTAGGTGGTGTTTGCTTTGGCTGTGGACGTTTTGCTGAATTTAACGCCAATCTTCTAGTATGCTCATTTGCTGACCATGGGTAACCTCTCTCCCAACTCTTATTTATTTGATTTTATTGCAAATCTTGGTTTGGATGCTTAGTTTAAGTCTAGGGGGAGAGCATGCCTATGGTCACTACACAACACATTTTATTGCATGCCAATCTATTATTTATTTATTTATTTTATAATCACTATAGCACACACTGAATCACCCACTTGAGCGTGATCTTAACCACGCTCACAGCTAAAGTCACATGTATTATTTGTGTAAACTTTAAAATAATGGTGCTGGCTTAGGATTTAAGGATAGAGTAGTTCGAAACTTGTGTAGTGCTCCTAATCGAGTACTCATGGTATGTGTAGGAATAATATAGATTTAATTTTTCTTTATGCTCTTAGATTTATATTTTTCTGCAGATGTAAATATTGCTTGTACTAATAAAAAATGTGAATCTGGAGTAATCGAATGGTAGTGTAGTAATGTGTGTAGCCGTCACTAGACTCGTATTGCTCGAGTCGGGAGGAAGGATCATCTTTTTCAGTGACTAAGAACCTGCCCCAAGCTACTCCCGAAGTATTAGTGAATGTTTAGTCAAGCTTGAACATGACATATGCAATCATTTTGGCTAATTTGAGCTTTGTTTACCATGTCCTGGCCGCTAACCGTTGCATGCCAAGTTTGTTCCTACCCCTCCTTTGATTCTGCTCCACCTTCATTCATCAAAGCCTAAAGCCAATCCTACTATCGCAACCAAATCCTTGAGCTTGATTGAATTTAATATTTTAACTAGGTGTGATATGTGGAATTGAAGTGATGTGGTGATGAATAAAAAAAGTTTCTACTTGCTAAAATTGGGGATAGCAAAAAGAAAAAAAAAGAAAAAAATTGGAAAATAAAATATAAAAGAAATGCAATGAGAAATTGAATCCCCATCATGCTTATCTTGAATTTGGTCGGGTTAGGCCGCCTACACACCGGGTTTTCAAGCTAAGTCCGGGGAGTGTGTCACACGTGCATTTCTTAGTGGCTGTTTGGGTTTAGCTTGTTGTTCGCTCGCTTTGGTTGAGTGTAGCCCCCATGTTTATCTTTGACTACCAAGCCTTAGCGCAAGCCCCATTTGATCCTACAATTCCTACCGATTCTTGGCTTGAGTCTAGCTAGCGTCGTGGAGAGAGTGTGAACGGGCAAGCATATGGTCCCCGACATTGATGGATTTCTTTGGAGGTGATCACGAGCACCGGTCTTTGGCAATGCTCATCTTAGTGGTCTGCCTACTTTCTTCCTACACTTGACCAAACGACTCTCTAGAATTCCAATTTTGAGTAGATACAATATTTATTTACGCCTGCCGAATAGTTTAAACTCCGTAGTATAATTAAAAAGTTTTTCTATTATATTTTTTATTCCCATGATGTATTTGATCTCTCGTCTTACTTTATTTTGAAATTACTTAGCCAGCTAACTATTTTCTAGTCCACGGAGTGTTGATTTGCTCGGGACGCGCAAATGGGTAAGTCTGGGGATGTGATGAGTCCAAGTTATATACATATTTTTGGACTCATCTGGGCTAGTTTTCTTGTTAATGCACTACACTTGAGAGCCATAATTGTTCATATTCATTTCTCTGTCCATTTCATGTTAAGTGCACTTTAGGCCCATTTTCAGTGTGATTTCATAGTTTTGTACTTTTGCCTTACTTGTTGTTTTCTGTGTCTGGAGAATTTGGTGTGCCCTTTCTGGTGGCTTTTCTGCTTCTACTGCTGGTCCAAGGGTCGTGTGCGTGTTCTGGATTTGTTCAAAAAATTCCAAATGGAACAGGAACACTACGCACGATCAGTGGATCTATTCTGCACGACCACTGGTCATGCACCACTGATCGTGCGCACTATATTCTCCATTTTGCAAGTTCAGCCTGGGCAACCGCACAACCATTGGACATAGTGCACACGAGCATTGGTTGTGCGCCACTACTCGTGCGCGTTATTCCAGTTTTTCTATAGTTCTGCCATTGCCTATCGCACGATTAGGGGATCCAGTGTGCACGACCATCGGTCGTGCGCCACTAGTCGTGCTCATATATATTAATTTTTCTTTGTAGATACAGGTTTCTCTGGGAGCTGAGCACACGATCATTAAACGTCAGTGCGTACGACCACTGGTCGTGCGCCGCTAATCGTGTGCTCTATTTTTCTGCTGTAGTATTTAAGCTCGGCTCCGCGAATTAGGGCAGATACGCTTTTCATTTCCGCCCCAATGCTGTGTGCAAAACGCCGTCCTATGCCCCCACAGCTCTAACACTCATCTCTCTCCTACTTGGAGAGTTGATTCGGCCACCATTCTCCCTCCAAAAGCTTACAATAGCTTCATATCCGGCCACCATTTTCTTCTCCAAACTCCAAGCTCTGTTTCAAGCTCATAAGGTGCTGTATCCGTGGAGTTCTCCGGATAGATTTAGCCCAGCAACTATTCACGAAGAAGACGCGTTATTGGAAGGAGGTGATAGCCCTTCTGGACCTCGGACATTATTCGTAGACCGAGCTCGGACAAGGGCCGACAACCCTTGACATCGGCCGCGAATCTCGGGAAGCCTTCGTGCGTTCGGTTGTATTTATCCCCCTTTTTTAATAGTTACTTTGTTCTGAACTTGTGGTTGTTTGATTGTTGCTTTAGAACACTGTTTACTTTAAGTATTTCAGCATGTCTATGTGTTGTTATATCTTAGATCATGATTATGTTACTGAGCTTCAGTTTTTCTTTTTCTTATAGAGATAGTGTCGTTCTAGCGATTGCTAGAAGCATGCGTGGCGAAGAGGTGATTGCGACTCTCATTGGATCATCCATCTTTCATATTACTCTCTTGAATAATCCACCAAAAAGGCAGTGACGGTGACCCGTAATATGTTTATTAGTGTTAAACTTAGGAAACTCCAAACCAAAACCCCCCTTTGTTTACGTTAACACTTGCAATCACTTTTTCAATAGTAAAATCACACTCCCTACTTACACTCCTCGAGAGATCGATATCCGGGGATTCAACTCCTCAACTTTATTACTTGACTACGATCGTTACACTTGTCGACATATCAATACACTCCAATGGTGATTTGACTATTGAAAATGACTTGCCAAATGGAAGGCGATGAGCCTTTCCATATTGACATCCCGCGCATACATAACTGTCGCTGAAGGATGACAACTTAGGCTAGCCTTTCACAAGGCTCTTTTATAACACCCCAAATCCCAAAATTGAGCTAATGCTGGGCAATACGGCCTGGGACACGGGCGTGTCCCAAGCTGTGTCCTGCTCTGTAAGGTTGAGCAGCCTGTCGAGTGCTCGACGAAATGCACTCGACGAGTTCTCAAGAGGGAACACAGCCTGTGACACGAGCGTGTCTGAGGTCTTGTCCTCCTCCGGTTCGACAAACTCCACTCGACAAAATGCACTCGACGATTCTCGAGAGGCACTCGAGTTGGGCACACGGCCTGTAACACGAGCATGTCACATGACCGTGTCTTCCTCTGGATTTGGCTAGGGAAGTCGAGTTAAGCACATATCCTGTGACATGGGCATGTCACATGGATGTGTCCTTCTCTTGCTTTGGCCAGTGAGGTGAGGCTTGGTGAACACGGGATATACACGAGCGTGTCAGAAGCCGTGTCAGGTCACACGGCCTGTGACACGGGCGTGTCACATTGTAACGCCTCGAAACTCAAAAGAGCGACGAGAGGCGTTTCGAGCCAAGTTTGGAATTTGGCAGGGGTCACACGGCCTGGGCCACGGGCGTGTCCCAGGGCTTATCGTGCTCGGGTTGATGATCTGGCCGAGAGGTCGACGAATTTTGGAGTCGACAATCGTCGAGCAGCGAACACGACCTGAGATACAGGCATGTCCCAGGTTGTGTACTTCACGGGATGAAGTCGGGCCGTAGCGGGGGTGATACACGGGGTTAGCACACGGGCCATGTCGGGCAGACACGAGCGTGTCAAAATGTGACACGGGCGTGTCGAGTACCCGTGTCACTTTCGGGCATTTTCGTTCCTGTGTCGATGGAGTAACACGGCAAGCTATACGGCCGTGTACTATATGACATGGGCTTGTCAAGTTTGAAAAGGGCGTGTCGGGTACCTGTGTACTTTTCGGGATGCGTCGGTTTCGACGGTGAATGGGGAACACGGCCCTGGATACGGGCGTGTCACAGGCCGTGTTCGGCCCAGATCTTGGATTTCAAGTCTGGATCGTGGTCGTCCGTTTCCTCATTTTAGGATATGATAGCTAGGGGTGGTTCCTGATGGGATATACCCGGGAATAGGGTTGGCAAGCCCTCATTTCTCTTAACCATTCTCTTTCTAATCTTTTGGAGAGATGGGAGAGCAAGGAAGAAGAATGGTGTTAGATCCTGTCACCGGTGGAGCTTCGGAGCTCCAAATAGCAAGCTGACTTCGAATTTAAGGAGGCGAGGACAACGCGGTGCTTTTCATCCGCATAGATTTCCATGGCACCAAGGAAAAATGCTAGAGTAATGATTCTCATCCTAGGACATGTGAAGTCCTATTTTCCTTTGCATAGTAAGCCCTCTCTCGCGAGTTTGCGGTGAGTTTGAGGCGTTCCTTCGGGTAGACATGAATAGTCCCCGTTGTGTACATATAGAGTCCGTAATCGAGAACGGACATAGGCATGATGTGTGAAGCCTACCCGGACAAGTTGGTCTAGATCGCTGATGTTGCATTGCATGAATGGCCGTAGAATACTCCGTGCAATTGTTTACTTTCGGGTTTTCTACGCGGTAGATTGCAATAGGGAGCCTTGAGGAGTAACTCCAAGGTGCACCCGAAAAACTGGGCAGATGCGGGATTCTGCCAACTTGGTTGCCTGGGAGCCAACTTGCACGTAAATGGGTTATGTAATATTATGTATTCGATACTTGGGCTTCGGGTAAACTTAACCCGTGCCTATGATTTCAATTGTTGCGGCAAGGTGAGCACGGGTTGAGTGGAACAGTTTCTACTCTATGCGGTTTGATGTTAGAGGCCTACCGATGGCATAGAGGTCGGGTATTAGGCTGTCGATGATTTCAAGTGATGTGACTTATGCCTGAAAGACTCTTTTGCTCATGAGTAATTGCCCTCCAAGTGGCGGTTGTGTGACAGCGATCTTTGACCGGGTTCACTGAGAATGTGCCCTGAGAGCACGTGGTGTGTGGCCGTGTGTGCCCACGCTTGTGATGAAGTGTTTATTCACTATAATGCTTGGTCATGCTAACAAAGTGCAGGGAAGGAGCATCACCGCCCCGAGTTTTGGGTCGGGATCGTTATAATTTGGTCAGCATAGCTGACCATTCCTTTTTGTTTTTGCCATCGTTGCGGTGGATTGCGCTTGCAAGTGCTGCAGAGCCAAGTGGTAAATAACGTGCAAAACGCCCTTGTTGCTGAAACGGCCCTCAAAGGCCTAATATGAGTGTTTACTTGTTTTATTCATGTGTGACTGGCCTGCGTGCCCATATTTTGGAAAATAATGTAATTTGACTAAATAATTGTAAGGACTTAAGGCCATGGTACTTGGGTATTGTACGTATATTCCTATTGGGTTTTGTAGTGGACATTCATGCTTATGATTGGTGTTGGATCCCTAGTTGGATTTGGGCTAGGTTCACTAAGTTAAGATATTTCACACAATATGTATATCCAGGGTCATGATTGTGTCCTAGAGTCTGGGCCATGTCCTTAGAATCAGCACCATATGTACCAGCCATCAACAGACTGCAAAAGGCTCAAGACTTAGAGAAATATGAAAGACTCAGAAAATGAGTTCGACGTTCATCGAACTCAGGTCGACGAAAGTCATGCTCAGCTCGACAAAATCAGAGAGAATTCTCTGAGCTGAGCTCGACGAACTTGAATCTCAGGTCGACAAATTCCAGAGTATACTTCAACACCAAGTACAGAATTCTTCACAGTTAACTCCAGTTGACGAACTTAGTTCTCAGGTTGACGAACTTAGTTCTTAGGTCGACGATCTCTGGGTATTCTACTTCAACACCTTATTCCAGAAACATCTAAGTATTTGAAGTCTAGCTTCACACTCCAGTCGACGAAGTTAGAATACCAGCTCGACGAATTTGGATCTTAGTTCGACAATTTCTGGATCATCTACTTCAACACTATAAGACCAGAAACAATTAAGTATTCTAAGTCCAGAATCACACTCCAATTGACGAACTCACCTTCTCAGCTCGACGAACTTAGACCACAGTCTTGACAAGATTTATCAAGTAACAGTTAGAAGTTCTCAGCTCGACAAAACTAGTTCTCAGGTCAACGAACCCAGTTCTCAGGTCGACGATTTCTGGACACATTACTTCAACATTCTTAAGACCAAGAAAAATGGAATTCTGTTATTAGGTCGACGAAGTCATATTCTCAGCTCGACGAACTTGATGCACAGAATTGAAAGGTTCCAGATAAAGCAGTTCTGTCCTCAGGTCGACGATCTTGTATCTCAGCTCAACGAACATAGATTATCTGGTCGACGAATTTGACTTCTCTGCTCGACGAACTCTGGACACAGATCGACGAATTCTGCTAAATGAATTCTATAAAGTTCCAGACTTAGAAATTTCCCTCCCTTAGTTCTTTTTCTATTGCAATAATTCCTGAGTAATCAATGCATAAATATTCTCTGAATATTACCGTTAGAAGCAAGCATTGATTATGGTCTTCATCAGGATTATTGCTTGCCATTTTTCCATGGGACAGTTGGGGAAGTCAATCAATGCAAAATATTCTCCAGGCCGTCAGCAATGAATGCAGAAGAAATTCAAATTTCAAATAAAAAATTTACATGGAAAATATAAAAAGGATTTCTTCATCTCTCTCGACAGAAGATAGGATACAGAAGACAATATACAGTTCTGTGGAATAGCATAGCAATCACACAGCAATACAGAATATAGTGATACAGAGAAACAAGACCTAGATTAGAGAAACATCAACAAGCTGAAGAAGAAAGAAGAACATATATTCAAGATCAAGAGTCTTCTTCCTTCTTCTTCCCAGGATACTTCAGAGGAAAACTAATACTCTATCAGTAAAGAAGTTCCAGGATACTTTCTGGTCAAGGCTACAAGTTTGAAGACCTATCACCCTGCAGCAAAGCTCCAACTTTCCTGAACCATTCAATATTTCCAGGGGAGCTTTTTGTTAAAATCAAGATCCACAAAATTCTTCGCAATTGTATTTGAGAAAGAGAAGACAAAATCATTCTCTCACCCCCACTGTATAAAGGGTTCTTAACTCTCTTCAAAAGTTATTCTTGGTTTCAAGTCACCTGATCAAAAGACTTGAGGTTTGGTTTTTAAGCACCTGATCAAAAGCTCATTGCTGGCAGTCACCTGATCAAAAACCTGAGCGGATTCCTACCAGGGTGGTAGAAGAGTGGATGTACCCAGGTTGGGGAACCACTATAAAATTTATGTGTTGTCTGTGTTGCCCTTTTCTTTTGTTATTGCTGTGACTGTGCTAATTAGGTTTGCTGTGTCTGTGAGATTTTATATTTGATGTGCCTGTGTTAGATCAGATTATTTTAGGACTAAGGTTTATTCACAGTAAAAGTTTTAAAAACCTCAATATACTCTATTCATCCCCCCCTCTAGAGTATACCAGATCTAACCCCTAACTTTCAATTGGTAACAGAGCAAGGTTCCTTTGGTTATACAAGCTAACCATTAAACCAAAGATCATGAGTTAGATCTGCCTTTTTATTTCTATTAGAATTATACACACAAATGGCACATAACAAAGACTATGCAAGCATCAGACCTCCAGTATGCAATCTAAACAAGTTTGCCATTTGGAAGGCAAGAATTAAATTGTATATGAACTCGATTGAAGATATCTACAACTCTATCTTGACAGGTCCCCCTCAGGCATCTACCTCTACAACAACATCCAGCACTAATGCAGTACCACCACCTGAGTGGACTGAAGCCCTGAAGAAAGCTAGAGTTGCTAATGCTAAAGCCATGAATATTCTTGCCCAAACTATGTCTGATGACATATTCCAGAAGGTGGCTGAATGCACATCGGCCAAGGCCATTTGGGAATCCCTTAACCAAATGGTGGTTGGCTCTGCAGATGAAAGGAAAGATAGAAGATCCAATCGCATATCACAATATGAGAATTTCAAGGAGGAAGCAGAATCAGTAGTAGACATGTACAATAGACTAAGCACAATCATCAATGAGCTAAATACATTGGACAAAGACATCACCCTCACAGAGGTGAATGACAAGATCCTCATGTTCTTCCCAAGCTCATGGGATTCAAGGATCTGGCCCATCAAGGACGCCAGGAGCCTAATGAGATTTCCACTGAATCTCTTTTAGGAAAACTAAAGTCCTATTGAGCAGCTCATCAAATCCAGAGAAGTAGTTGAGCAGAGAACACCTCCACCAGCAAGAAAGGAGCACAACATTACATTTAAGGCTGCTAAGGAGACAGAGACTCTAATAATCAATGAAGGGTTGATGAGCCTATTTGCCAGAAGATTCTGCAAAATGGCAAAAAAAGATTTCAGAAGAAAGTCATCCAGGCAGGATGACAAGCCAAGGTATGACAAAACCCCCACTAAAGAAGTGGTTTACTTTTGCTGCAGGAAACCTGGACACTTCCTGTAGCGTCCCGAATCGTTCTAGGCCCCTAGTGTGTGTTGTTGAGTCAGGAAGGTTGACTCAAGTCCTGAGAAGTGCAGGGAATTGGACTGCACTTGTGGAGAAGTGGAGAAATCAGTGCAGAGAGACAATGGTAGTGACACGGGTAGTGACACGGGTAGTGACACGGGTAGTGACACGGGTAGTGACACGGGTAGTGACACCGGGTAGTGACACGGGTAGCGACACGGGCGTGTCCCTACCCGTGTGCGTCGAGTTGAGCTCAACGAGCCGTGTCGAGACTGACGAGCTGTGTCAACACCCAGTGACACGGGTAGTGACACGGCCGTGTCCCTACCCGTGTGCGTCGAGTTGAGCTCGACGAGCCGTGTCGAGACTAACGAGCTGTGTCAACACCAAGTGACACGGGTAGTGACACGGCCGTGTCCATACCGTGTGCGTCGAGTTGAGCTCGACGAGGCGTGTCGAGATCGTCGAACTGTGTCGACAACAAGTGACACGGGTAGTGACACGGGCGTGTCCCTACCCGTGTGCGTCGAGTTGAGCTCGACGAGGCGTGTCGAGATGCAACCCAAGAAGGACACGGCCAAGGACACGGCCAGGCACACGGTCGTGTCATGTGGACACGGGTCGGGACACGGGCGTGTCCCTACCCGTGTCAAGTATTGAACCGACATGGAAACTGTCGTTGCCGCTTCGCCAGGCAGGACACGGGTAAGGACACGGCCGTGTCCCTACCCGTGTCACATTTTATATATAAGGGGGAGAGAAAACCCTAGTCGTTTTCATTCTCATTTCATCCCCTATTTTCTGTGAGAACTACTGGTGAGAGGGAAACTGCTGGAGCAAGTTCTACCGGAGGAGATCCGCCATCGCCGTGAAAGAGAAGATGCCGCCAAGGAGAACTACGAGATCCATGGCCGGAAATGGTGGTACCGCTGGAGCCAATGTGAGTTTCCTACCCTCTCCCTTGGTGCTAGATCTATAGTTATTTTCCTAGGAGAGACATCGACTCAAGAGAGTCTTGATGGTGAGGAGGAGTTTTCTAGGAAAGGCCATGCTAAGACTTGTGTCTTAGGTTTTAGATCTCTTCAACCACGCCCTTCTTCAATGTGATGATAAGGGATGGGTTCGTGAAGGGTTTTGGCCTCTTGAGGGTGAATAAGGGAGGAGGTTTTCTGGAATGATTTGGGAAGAATCGCCTTGAGGAGGAAGATGAACCGATGCCATTCATTCCGCCTTAAGATGCGTGCATAATCTGTATTCTGCGCGCAGCGAACTTCGTGGCCATGTTTATGTATGCTATGGCCAGATCTGGGCTTTCGGCTTAACATGAACGTTGAAGCACTTGAAAATACCTTTCCAACGAATGGTTGCACGACTTCTTGCGAAGTATGTAGCCATGGGAAAGTCTAAACGAAAATGGTGTTCAATAAATCTTGTATGCAGAAACTGTGTTCTGTACGCAGCGGACTTCAAGCCCGATTTCAAATAGGATAATGTCAAATCTGGGTTGAGGTCTGAATACGAGGGTTGTAGACCTCGGAAAGACCTTTCCATCGTGGGTTACACGTCTTCACCAGATTCCCGTAGCTTCGGGAATCTTCGGTCGAAGTTGCTGTCCAGATTCAGCCTACACCTAAATTCTGGGTTTAATGGAAAATGGATTTTGATTCGGTGGAATTAATAATGCAAGATACTTGGCTTGGATGAATGATTAATCATTTGTTGCAGATTTCATATTATCAAATTGAGAAACAATATTATTTAAACGAACTGAATTGGCAGGAATTGAAAGATTGATAATTGTGCACTTCATGTTTATATTATGACATTATCAAATGAAAAGTTAGATAGATCTTTATATGCGCATCATGTTTATATTACATTGTCATCATTTGGAAAGTCATATAGATGAATAGATTATGATCATGGACATGTTTGATTAATGAAATGAGTCTTGTAGTCCAATACTTAGAGAGTCGTCTCCCTACGGGTAGTATTGTGAAGGGATGTAAGTGCGGTGTTGACCGTCACTTGTTTTGGTTGTGTTGAGATAAGGTGTGGATGGATGGTTGGGCTGTGTCCTCGTGTTTATTTCCGAGGCCCCTTCCATGACATGTTGATGTGGTATTTGCATGTGGTGTGAGTCGACACGCGGTGTCGTAATCCTGGGTTAAGGATAGTGTGGCAGGTCTACGGGCTCGCCAGTCGTCACACCGACCGGAGTTGGCAGTTAGACTTGGTCGGTTTGGGCTGTGTCCTCGGTGTTCACATCCTGAGGCCCCTCCGGCCATGTGAACGGTTGGGCTGTGTCCTCGTGCTTTCTTCCGAGGCCCCTTTCGGGTCACACAAGGCCAGTTCGGGCTGTGTTCTTGGTGCACATCTACCCAAGACCCCGCTGGGCCATAGTACGCATGGGCTCCGCTGTTGTGTTCTTAGCGTTGAGGCGTACGGAGGCCTAGGGGAAGTAGTGTGATACCCGCCTAGTAGTAGAAGTGCCCGTTCTACTGTCACCGCCTGGCCACGGCGGCTGATGCCTGAGAGGTTAGCTACCTGCTCGAAAAGTAGGAACTATAGTCTGTGTCGACATAGCAATTGCATGGGTGAGTCATTGCATAGCATTCATAGCATTTCATAACATTGCATAACAAGATCCTCATCGTATAAGTTTGTATGGGCACTCCTATATGATGAGTTACTTTATGTAACCCGATCCTTAACTTATAAGTTTGTATGGGCATTCTTATAAGTTAAGTTACCTTCCTGCTGTAGATTTCCTTACACCTGTTGTTACATGATGATAGCTTGTATAACTGCTAGATTATACATTATATTCATGTACCTTGCCACCTGCTTATACTCCTTTACTTGCATACTTGTTATATACTATACTCTTGTTCCTTTTCTCCGCCCGGTGCCGAGGAGTCGCCGGGGGAGCGGATGTGAAACCACTTAGTCGTTTCGACTAACGGTTGCTACGTCTTCCTTTTTAGGAGGTCACGACGCAGGTAGAGCAGCCGCAGACTACGCAGCAGGACAGCCAGGCCAGGACGACAGGGCCTGATGTGACGGTGCCGTCGATACCGTCGGTTACTGATGTTAGTATTTTGATTACTCTGATGTAGCCCGTTGGGGCAATGATTAGCTGTACTCTGATATTTTGTAGAAGCATGTTTAGCTTCTCATTATTTCATGTTTTTGGACTTTATATACTTATTGTGGATTTTGACTTCTCTTGCTTATTTATTTGGTTGGGTTGGCATTTATATTGATATGGTTGTAGCCGGCGGAATAGGCGTCTTGTGGTACGGGTTAGCCCGTGTGCTAATGCTACCGCAAGGCGGCTGTTCCGGGCATAAGACTCCCCCTTCGTGCCATGTTTTGGGATCCTGGAGGGGGAGTCTTACAAATGGTATCAGTTTGTCACGATCCTCAACTAAGAAGTCATTCAACAATGGTGCCACCCCCGTTTGGTTAGTCAGTTTGGGGACAAACTGACTTAGCGGAAGCAGTGGTGTGCCCATATGTAATTCACATTAAGTTTGTCCAACTTTGACCTTAAGTTTAGCCAACCTGACCAAAAATTTGTCGTGTATGTGTAGGTTTCACTGCATGTTGAGCCGATGGGGGGTACTCCTACCCCTCCCATACCCACTCAGTTCGAACAGTCTGAGTTAGGGCAGACGCTCACCGCCATTCTTGATGCTTTTAAGGCACAGCAGGCTCCGGTGCAACAACAGGCCCCGAGCTCCAACTGGCTGAGCAACTTCCGGGCTCTCTCCCCTGCCGTCTACCTTGGGACGGAGTCAGCCGTACGTACAGAGGAATGGCTAGACACGATACAGGAGTTGTTGGCTGGTATCCGTTGCCCAGCCAACATGGCAGTGACATTGGCAGTGTCCGTCTTGGACTTACATGCGAAGAGGTGGTGGAAGTCCCTCATAGGCTCTACCTTCCAAGGCCGGATCTACACTGAGATAGGTTGGAGTGAATTCTCGGGTGTTTTCTTGGAGCACTTTATCCCTACATCGGCCTGAGATGAGCTTGAGCAGAGGTTCCTTCTACTAAAGCAGGGATCAAAGTCGGTTATAGAATACCAGCGGGAATTCCAGCATCTCGCAAGGTTTGCAGATTCTTATGAGTTGGATGACAGAGGTTATGCCAAGAGCTTCTATAAAAGGCTGCGAGATCCCCTAATGCAGTCCCTTTTGTTTATAGCGGATGGTAGCTTGGCGGAGATCATTGATATGGCGAAAAGATTGGAGGCGGACCATCTGGGATGTAGTAAGAGGCCTGCGGAGGATGTGCTGGAAGCCGGCCCAAGTAATAGAAGGAGACGGGACTTCAGAGGAGGAAGAGGTTATCAAAGAGGTGGAGGGTGTGTCCACCGAAACTATAGGGTGGAGCATCCAGTTCCGCAGCCGCCTGCGTTGCCTCCACCCCCACAGCCTCAGCGATTTCAACAACCTGAAGGGCGTCGTGGTCTGGTGTGCTTCGAATGCAACCAGCCGGGCCACATCCGGCGTTTTTGCCCGCAGCTATATGGGAACGCCCCTCCTGCTCTCCCACCTGCTCTCCCTCCAGCAGCTCCACGAGGGCGGGGATATATGCGTGGTCGAGGACGAGGACCGCCAAGAGGAAACCCCGGACTGGTCCGGGATCAGGTGTACGCGCTTGACATGGCACAGGAATGGAACCCACAAGATGTGATTGCAGGTATGATTTAATTAATTTACATATTTGCATGGTCTAACTTGAATTGATTAGAACTTACTAGCCACTAGCAATAAGTTTTGGTTGTTAGTACTTAGGCACCGTGATTATTGGCGGGAAGATAGCCTATGCGCTATTCGATACCGGTGCCTCACACTCCTTTGTGTCCGAGGATTTCATAAAAGACGTGGAGGATGTACAGTACTTCACTGGCATAGCCCGACGTGTACGCCTTCCGGATGGCTCGGAGATGATCGCAACCGCCAAGTGCGAGTTGGAGTTATTTATTGATGGGAAGGCCTTTGACACGCCGGCCACGGTTCTGAGAATGCCGGAGTTTGACATCATTTTGGGCATGGTATGGCTGGATTGGCACTTCGCGAGGATCGACTGTGCGGAGAAGCAGATCTATTTGAGACATGGAGACTCTGACGTCATCTTCCAAGGTATTGGCTTCGCGCCTCACATAATGTTATCTTCCGTCTAGGTTGTAAAAGCTCATATGAAGGGGGAGGAGGTCTTCATGATCTGGTTTGAGTTGAAGGAGGAAGCGTTGGAATTAAAGGATGTACGGATTGTGCGGGATTTTCCTGAGGTATTTCCTGAGAATCTACAAGGATTACCTCCGCATAGAGAGGTTGACATCCAGATCAATCTAGTACCAGGTGCCAAGCCTGTATCCAAGGCTCCGTACAGAATGGCTCCGAAAGAACTCGCGGAGTTTAGAGTTCAATTGCAAGAACTGGTGGATTCAGGGTTCGTTCGCCCCAGTTCATCACCATGGGGAGCCCCTGTGCTGTTCGTAAAGAAGAAGGATGGAACCCTGCGATTGTGCATAGATAATCGGGAACTCAATCGGTTGACGGTGTGGAACACTTATCCACTACCTCGGATCGATGAGTTGTTCGATCAACTAGTGTGAGCACATTGGTTTTCTAAATTGGATTTGCGCTGCGGATACTATCAGTTGAGGATACAAGAAGGGGACATACAGAAAACGGCCTTCAGTTCGAGATATGGTTTGTATGAGTTCACAGTAATGCCGTTTGGGCTCACAAATGCCCCTTCGTCCTTCATGAGTTTGATGAACAAGGTGTTTGAACAGTATTTGGACATCTTCGTCATTGTTTTCATCGACGACATCTTGGTCTACTCAAAGACGGAGGAGGAACATGTCGAGCACCTTACCTTGGTTTTGAAGAAATTGAAGGAGCATGCCTTGTATGCCAAGTTTAGCAAGTGTGAATTCTGGCTTAAGGAGGTAGCCTTCTTGGGGCATGTGATCAGTGGAGCAGGATTAGCGGTGGATCCAGCAAAGGTGCGAGCTGTGAAGGAGTGGTCGCCCTTGAAGTCGGCGGCCGATGTACGAAGCTTTCTTGGACTTGCTGGGTACTACCGCAAGTTTGTGAAAGGATTTTCCAAGATAGCCCTTCCCCTTACCTCCTTGACGAAGAAGGGTGTGCCATTTGAGTGGACACCTCAATGTGAAGCGGCATTTCAAGAGCTGAAGGATAGGCTTACCTCCGCCCCCATCCTTGCACTTCCGTCGGGGAAGGAAGGATTCCAAGTTTACACGGACGCATCATATCAAGGGATGGGAGCGGTATTGATGCAGCACGGGCATGTGATCGCATATGCTTCAAGGCAGTTAAAGAAACATGAAATCAATTACCCGGTTCATGATTTGGAGTTGGGAGCAGTGGTCTTTGCTTTGAAGGTCTGGAGGCATTACCTATATGGCGTACACTGCGAGATCTTTTCCGATCACAAGAACTTGAAGTATGTCCACACTCAGAAGGAGTTGAACCTGAGACAACGGCGGTGGTTGGAATTTCTATACGACTATGAGTTCACCATGAACTACCACCCCGGGAAAGTGAACTCGGTAGCCGATGCCTTGAGTAGAAAAGCGCCAGGCTCTAGCCCAGAGTCTCAGTTGATGAGTATGGAGTTGGCTCGGATGATCGAGGAGATGGAAATTACTCTAGTATTCAAGGCTCCTTCGGCAGAGTATGCGGAGTATTTGGCCAACATGAGCATAGTTTGTGATATCCGAGACCAGATTCGGGTGGAGCAAGGAATGGATGCGGCCTTGGCCCCGGCAATCAAGGCAATTGAAGATGGGACCACCGATGAGTACACACTCAAAGACGGCCTCGTTTATTTTCGTGGCCGTCTCTATATTCCCAAGGGCGGCAAAATTCGGGAGGATATCTTGAGAGAGGCACATTCCTCTCAATATTCAGTGCACCCGGGTATTGCTAAGATGTACGCCGGATTGCGAAAGACCATGTGTTGGCCGGGAATGAAGAAGGATGTCCGGTATTATGTCACTCATTGTGAAGCATGTCAAAGAGTGAAGGCTGAATGCATGAGTCCCGGTGGTTTGTTGCAGTCGCTGTTAAATTTTCTCAACGTGGTCAGCAAGATAGCCCAAACACCAAATTAATATCTTCGGAACTACCCAGTTCACACGCTGAACCTGCGGAAAACCCAAGGACTAGAGGTTGCACCCAACAAAACAATGGAAGCACAAGAAGGTCTTATTATGCATTCACTTCTTTACAATCCGAGGCATACATAGCGAGACATGATTTTGCTAGTATTACAGCTGTAAACAGAAAGAACCAAAAAACAAGCCGGGCGGACAGCACTCCAGTCCGCCGAGACCGCGAGGTCGCCGAGACCGCTGAGCTCGCCCAAGCTATGCTGCAATCCGCCGAATACCACGGAGTCCGCCGAAGCCGCGAGGCCGCGCGGACAGACCGTTATTCGCCTCCTGCTGAACCCGAACTGAGGAACTCCCCTACCCGCCTGAAACCGGCGGACAGGTTATTGAAGCTGGCAAAAATGAAACAGAACTGACAAGCCGCAGAGCGACCTCCTGCTGAGTCCGCAGAGACCGCACACTTCCAAGCACTGACCGAAGTCACAGCCAAACTCCTGGCTCCTTGAAGTTATCCGCGCGACCTGCACACAGCAAACCGTCAGCCTGAAACAATCCGCGCGGACTGGAAAACACAGACCGCAGCACTCGCCCAACCCAATTACTGTTCACTCACGTTACTTAGATTACTGTAGATGTGCCAGGGGGGTCCTATTTATAGGCAAGGTGAGGAGTGTGGTCACCGCCCAAGAGATAGCGACACCACCCTCAGTCCGCGCGAACACAACCACCGTCCGCTGAGTCCGCATGGACTTAGCCGGACACCAAGGAAACCGCCAGGAGCAAGGCAACCTTTGACGAACCCTCTCCAGTCCGCCCAAGCTAAGCGGACAAGGCACCAGCCCGCAAAGCTCCAACTGCATCAGGACAGTACCCTCTTCAATGGCAGTCCCCACCAACCCGAGGCAGTCCGCAAGACTCACACCTCAATCCGCCACAAGTCCACGACCAAAGGCAAACAACAACAGTCCGCCCGGTCACAGTGGACTTGGCGGATACGGCGGACACCATGAACTTGACACAATGTGTGACCAAGTCCAAAACCATCAAGGGCCAGTGCGAGCATGGCGGACACAAAGTCCCGTCCGCCAAACACCCTAGCACAGACCGCAACCAGTCCGCGAGCTCCTCGCACTTGTCCAACGTAGCAGCTTCCTCCCGGACTCCAAACACCAGTCCGCCAACCGGTCTCCACAGCAAGACCTGCTGTAACACCTGAGCTCGACAAGGCCTCAGACAAGCTCAAGGCCCAGTCCGTAACAGCCCAAACCGCGGACACACCAGTCCGCAAGGCTTCCCGCGAACTCGAACCAACCCGCCAACAGCGCAAGCTTGCACCCGCGACCACTGAGCAAAGCACCAGTCCGCAAGCCTCTCTATCCGCAGATACCAGGCCGCACCAAACCGCGGACTCCATGCAACAACCCGCTCAGAACACAGCCGGCTTCCACCAGACTTTTCACCAGGCCGCAACCCACAGTCCGCCCAGTCCGCCCAGTCCGCCAAAGTTGTCCGCACAGGCCGCGCGGCCTGTCCCGTCACCCACTTTCACTTCACAAATTTCAACACTCCCCCTTGAAGTGAGAAGTGGTGACCAAGCCCAGCAAGCTGCGCAAGCGTTCAAAGGGACCCTTCGACAGCGGCTTCGTGAAGATGTCAGCAAGATTATCTTCACTCCGAACATGCCCGACCAGCAGAGACCCCTCCAACACCTTCTCCCTGATGAAGTGGTGATCAATCTCTATATGCTTGGTCCTGGCGTGACACACTGGATTATTCACCAGTTTGAGAGCACTCTCATTGTCACCCCAGAGTAAAGTAGGCCCTTGCACTTCTTCATGAACATCCTCTATAAGCCTCCTCAACCAAACAGCTTCCCGAGCAGCCAAGGCCGAAGCCTTATACTCCGCCTCCGTGGTTGAAACCGACACCGAGTCCTGCTTCTTGCTACACCACGAGATGCTAGCTAAACCGCAAGTGAACACATAACCTGAAGTAGACCTTCGATCATCCGAATCACCGCCATAGTCAGCATCCGTGTACCCGAGCAACGCAAACTCCGCATCCCTTACATAGTGGAGTCCCATGTCAGAAGTCACCTTGATATACTTCAGAATTCCCTTCGCCGCCACTAGATGAGATTGCCTTGGTTCAGCCATATACCGACTTACTCGGCCAACAGCATAAGCTATATCTGGCCTTGTAATCGTCAGATAGATCAAGCTCCCAACAAGAGCCCTGAACACTAAGGGATCATTAAGAACCCTTCCCTCATCCCGTCGAAGCTTCAGCCCAGATTCCAGTGGAGTAGAGCACTTCTTCCCTTCGCCCATGCCAAACCGCTTCACAATGCGATTAGCATACCCTTTCTGGCTAATGAGAACCCCGCACTCCTTCCTCTCCACTTCCAGACCAAGAAAGTGATGCAACTCTCCCAAGTCTTTCATCTCGAAGCGTATAGCAAGCTCTCCCCTGAGCCTTGCTACTTCCTCCTCCGAGTTCCCTGTGATGATCATATCATCCACATACAGCAGGACCAAGACCCTTAGCTCTCCCTTCTTCTTGACGAACAAGCTTGAGTCCGATTTAGAAGCCAGGTATCCACAGAATTGCAAGTACTCTGCAATCTTCCCATACCACGCTCGAGGAGCTTGCTTCAACCCATAGAGAGCCTTCCTGAGTTTGCAGACATAGTCCGGATGCTTTTCAGAGACAAAACCAAGCGGCTGATCCATGAAGATGTCCTTGTCAATCTCTCCGTAAAGAAAAGCATTCTTCACATCAAGTTGCCACAACCTTCATCCCTTGCTAGCAGCCAAGGCGATCACCACTCTTACAGAAGTCATCTTCGCAACTGGACTGAATGTCTCCTCATAGTCTTCTCCATACTGTTGTGAGAATCCTCTTGCGACCAGGCGAACCTTGAACCGATCAATGCTCCCATCAGCCTTCTTCTTCAACTTATACACCCACTTGCAAGTAACCGGAGTAACGCCATCAACCTTGTGCACAAGGTCCCAGGTTTCATTCTTCTTCAGAGCATCAATCTCTTCCTTCATGGCATCATCCCACTCCTTCACTCCAGTGGCCTCGTTGAAGTTTGCAGGCTCTCGCTCATCCAGAGGACCTGCAAAGAAGCAGGAGACAAAGCTCACTGCATTCCCATCACAGTACCGAGCCGGTGGCTTAACCACCCTCTTCGATCTTCGAAGACACGGCTCCTTGCTCACGGCTTCCGTTGCTTCTTCAGGCTCCACTCCTACCTGGGGCAAGCATTGAGTAGTGCTCCCCCTGCTTCCTGAGCCAGAAGGCTCAGCCTCGGAGTTCGAGGCAACAGGAGCTGCTGGTGAAACAGCAAGCTCCTCTTCCAAGCCTTCAGCAGCCTCCACCGGTGCTTCCTCAACCTTGCTACTTCTGGTAAGCTCTATCGAGCCACCTCCATATGACATCAGCTCGTCAAAGACAACGTCTCTTGACACCACGAACTTCTTCGTCACAGGGTCCATGCATTTCCATCCCTTCTTCCGCTCATCATAGCCAACAAAGACAAGTTTCCTTGCCTTCGCATCCAGCTTTGTCCGTGAAGCATCCGGGACATGCACGTAGCAAGTTGAACAGAACACCCTAAGGTGTCCAACACTCGGCTTCTCCTTCAGCAACAGCTCAAAAGGAGTCTTCATGTTGATAGGGCTGAGTGGCATCCGGTTGATAACATAAGCAGCACAAGACATTCCCTCCGCCCAAAAGGACCTCGGGAAATCTTTCGCATGCAGCCAGCATTTGCAGGTTTCCGTCAAATGACGGATCTTCCGCTCCGCTACCCCATTTTGTTGTGGAGTGTGAGCACAAGTAAGCTCCCGTTGGATCCCGTGCTTCCTGCAGAAGTTAGAAAACTCGGAAGAGACAAACTCCCCCCCGTTATCAGTTCTAAACTTCTTAATCCGCAAGCCAAGCCGGCCTTCTACCAACTCCTTGAACTCCACGAACAAACGGAAGGCTTCCGACTTCTCCTTTAAGAAGTACACCCAAGTATACCTTGAGTAGTCATCAACCAAGACAAGCATGTATTTGCTTCCACCAAGGCTGGCAGTAACAGTCGGTCCCATCAGGTCGCCATGAATACACTCCAATGGTTTCTTGCTCCTTGTTTGAGATTTATCAAACGGAAGGCGATGTGCCTTACCGTATTGACAGCCCGCACAAACATGCCCATCACCAAAGGAGGACAACATCGGCAACCCCCTCACCAGACTTCTACTCGCCATTGCCTTCAGCTTGTCCATGCCAACATGCCCCAGCCTCTCATGCCAGATAGCCGCACTATCATTGGCTCTCATACTATCAACATAGGCACTAGTGGAAAGAACAAACAAGTTCTTCACCCTCCTCCCAACATGAGCAACATCAGCCTTCACCGCTGATACGTTGCGAAGGAACCTCACGTCTGTCGGCCCAAACAGAACGTGATACCCAGCGTCCACCGCATTGGTCACCGAGAAAAGGTTCTTCTTCATGCCCGGCACGTGATACACACTCCTTAACGTGAGTGGCCCCTGATCACTACCCAAAGACACGACCCCCTCCTTCTCTACTACATAAACAGTATTATCAGCAGTGATAATAGCTTCATTACCTGAGTAAGCCTGCATGGAGGTGAACTTCGACTTGTCTCCGGTGAGGTGATGACCACACCTGGAGTCGATGATCCACTCGCTGTTGAAGTCCTCAGCAGATAAGGCCCGGACACAAGTGCCCGTCATGAAAGCTCCTCCCCATTCTGCTTCTTCACTTCGCGAGCAAGCTTCCTCCTTTCCCGCAGCATGCCCAGGCTGCAGTTTGACCTTGCTATCCCGCTTGAAGTGCCCTCGCTGATGACACCGGTAGCACTTCAGATTCTTCTTCCAGTCCTTAGGAGCATTGCTCCTCTCCTGCGGATATGAAGTTGAAGTCTCCTTCTCAACAGCGGCCTGCACCTTCTTCTTCTTCTTCCCTTCCCATCCCTTCTTCTTGCCTGAGAAGAGAGCCTCGCTGACTTCCTGATTCAGATTCACTCCAGCCATCTGCCTTGCTAAGCTCTCCTGCAAGGCAAGCAGATTCTCCAGCTCCAGCAGAGACGGCTGAGTAGCCCACCCTTGAACAGATGTAACAAAGGCCACATATTCCTTCCGCAAGCCGCGAGTAATGTGCCTCTTCATCTTTGCCTCAGAGATAGGCTCATCAGGATCCAGTGCCGACAGCTCAGCACACAAGCTCTTCATCTTTAAGAAGTACCTGCAGATGGAAAGGTCTCCCTGAGTTGCCCTGGCCAACTCATTCTCCAGGAACTGTAGTCGCGCCACATTCTTCCTATTGAACAACTCATCAATGGTTGTCCAAATATCAGCAGCCGACTCACATCCAATGATGTGATCAAACAGTTCCGGAGAGACAGCTCTCTTCAGAACGAACTCCGCCTTAGCATTAGTTCTTCTCCAGAGCCTCACCTGCTCAGCAGTACCGAAAGCAGCAGTTACTTCCTGTCTGTCGTCTCCACCGACGACTTCCCACAGCTCCTCGCCTAGAAGATAACTCTTCATGCACGACTTCCACTTTTTATAGTTAGTTGGCGTTAAGAGTTCAATGCCCAGACCTCTTGCTAAGCTTCCTTCCATTGCAATCACCTGTTGGTACCCTTCAGCAGCTCCGAGCAACAACATAGGTTGATCACCACTCAATCACTGAGTAACAACACTGGCTGACCTCCGCTCACGCAACTGAACTTCCGCAACCTCAGAAACCTCGCTCTGATACCATGTTAAATTTTCTCAACGTGGTCAGCAAGATAGCCCAAACACCAAATTAATATCTTCGGAACTACCCAGTTCGCACGCTGAACCTGCGGAAAACCCAAGGACTAGAGGTTGCACCCAACAAAACAATGGAAGCACAAGAAGGTCTTATTATGCATTCACTTCTTTACAATCCGAGGCATATATAGCGAGACATGATTTTGCTAGTATTACAGCTGTAAACAGAAAGAACCAAAAAACAAGCCGGGCGGACAACACTCCAGTCCGCCGAGACCGCGAGGTCGCCGAGACCGCCGAGACCGCTGAGCTCGCCCAAGCTATGCTGCAATCCGCCGAATACCACGGAGTTCGCCGAAGCCGCGAGGCCGCGCGGACAGACCGTTATTCGCCTCCTGCTGAACCCGAACTGAGGAACTCCCCTACCCACCTGAAACCGGCGGACAGGTTATTGAAGCTGGCAAAAATGAAACAGAACTGACAAGCCGCGGAGCGACCTCCTGCTGAGTCCGCAGAGACCGCACACTTCCAAGCACTGACAGAAGTCACAGCCAAACTCCTGGCTCCTTGAAGTTATCCGCGCGACCTGCACACAGCAAACCGTCAGCCTGAAACAATCCGCGCGGACTGGAAAACACAGACCACAGCACTCGCCCAACCCAATTACTGTTCACTCACGTTACTTAGATTACTGTAGATGTGCCAGAGGGGTCCTATTTATAGGCAAGGTGAGGAGTGTGGTCACCGCCCAAGAGATAGCGACACCACCCTCAGTCCGCGCGAACACAACCACCGTCTGCTGAGTCCGCATGGACTTAGCCGGACACCAAGGAAACCGCCAGGAGCAAGGCAACCTTTGACGAACCCTCTCCAGTCCGCCCAAGCTAAGCGGACAAGGCACCAGCCCGCAAAGCTCCAACTGCATCAGGACAGCACCCTCTTCAATGGCAGTCCGCAGCAACCCGAGGCAGTCCGCAAGTCTCACACCTCAATCCGCCACAAGTCCACGACCAAAGGCAAACAGCAACAGTCCGCCCGGTCACAGCGGACTTGGCGGATACGGCGAACACCATGAACTTGGCACAATGTGTGACCAAGTCCAAAACCATCAAGGGCCAGTGCGAGCATGGCGGACACAAAGTCCCGTCCGCCAAACACCCTAGCACAGACCGCAACCAGTCCGCGAGCTCCTCGCACTTGTCCAACGTAGCAGCTTCCTCCCGGACTCCAAACACCAGTCCGCCAACCGGTCTCCACAGCAAGACCTGCTGTAACACCTGAGCTCGACAAGGCCTCAGCCAAGCTCAAGGCCCAGTCCGCAACAGCCCAAATCGCGGACACACCAGTCCGCAAGGCTTCCCGCGAACTCGAATCAACCCGCCAACAGCGCAAGCTTGCACCCGCGACCACTGAGCAAAGCACCAGTCCGCAAGCCTCTCTATCCGCAGATACCAGGCCGCACCAAACTGCGGACTCCATGCAACAACCTGCTCAGAACACAGCCGGCTTCCACCAGACTTTTCACCAGGCCGCAACCCACAGTCCGCCCAGTCCGCCGAGTCCGCCAAAGCTGTCCGCACAGGCCGCGCGGCCTGTCCCGTCACCCACTTTCACTTCACAAATTTCAACAGTCGCTGCCTATCCTCGAATGGAAGTTCTAGGATATCTCCATGTACTTTGTTCATGGGTTACCCCGTTCCCGCTCCGGGAATGATTCAGTGTGGGTTATTGTTGATCGACTGACAAAGGTGGCCCGGTTCATTCCAATGAAGAAGGAAGCACACGTGGATGTTTTGGTACGCCTTTTTGTGGAGCAATTTGTACGGTATCATGGCGTGCCCAAGACAATTGTTTCGTATCGGGATGGTCGATTTACATCCAATGAGTGGAAGGCGGTACAGGCGTATTTGGGCTCACGCCTAACCTTTAGTACCGTATTTCATCCTCAGACGGACGGGCAGTCTGAAAGGACCATCAGAACACTGGAGGATTTATTGAGGTTATGTGTGCTGGACAGAGGAGAGCCATGGGAAAGGCTCTTGCCACTAGTGGAATTCTCCTATAATAATAGCCATCAGGCGAGCATCGGCATGGCGCCCCATGAAGCCCTCTACGGAAGAAGGTGCATGACTCTCTTGTCCTGGGTGCAAGATGAAGATCCGAAGGCATTGGGAAACGAATACATAGATAATACTGATGCGGCGGTCAGATTGATACGGGATCGCATGTTGGAGGCTCAAAGTCGACAGGTGAAATATTACAATAAAAAGCACCGGATGGTGGAGTTCCAAGTGGGCGAAAAAGTGTTTCTCAAGATTCGGCCGATACATGGTGTGTCGCGGGTACGTGGGGTGAAAAAGCTCAGCCCAAGGTATGTTGGGCCTTATACTATACTAGAAAGGATCGGCCCGTTGGCCTATCGGTTGGAGTTACCACCAGAACTAGAAAATCTCCACGACGTGTTCCATGTGTCGTCGCTTCGAAAAGCATTGTTGCGGCCCGACCAGTATATTCCCACTACTGATGGTGCAGTGGCATCAGATAGGTCTGTGCGACTAGAGCCGGTGCGGATTGTTGACAGCGAGACAAGAATTTTGCGCCGCAAAAGTGTACCCTTAGTGAAGGTGCTATGGTCGAATCATGGGAAGGAGGAGTACACATGGGAGCCAATGGATTTGATGCAGCAACGCTACCCGGAGTTGTTTGCTCCAGGTAATCTTATTTAAGAGAATATGTTAAATTTCCTGTTATGCATTTCTCCCCTCGGCCTAAGCCTGATTTCGGGGACGAAATCTTTTATTTTGTTTATAGGATTTGTAGCGTCCCGAATCGTTCTAGGCCCCTAGTGTGTGTTGTTGAGTCAGGAGGGTTGACTCAAGTCCTGAGAAGTGCAGAGAATTGGACTGCACTTGTGGAGAAGTGGAGAAATCAGTGCAGAGAGACAATGGTAGTGACACGGGTAGTGACACGGGTAGTGACACGGGTAGTGACACGGGTAGTGACACGGGTAGTGACACGGGTAGTGACACGGGTAGTGACACGGGTAGTGACACGGGTAGCGACACGGGTAGCGACACGGGCATGTCCCTACCCGTGTGCGTCGAGTTGAGCTCAACGAGCCGTGTCGAGACTGACGAGCTGTGTCGACACCCAGTGACACAGGTAGTGACACGGCCGTGTCCCTACCCGTGTGCGTTGAGTTGAGCTCGACGAGCCGTGTCGAGACTAACGAGCTGTGTCGACACCAAGTGACACGGGTAGTGACATGGTCGTGTCCATACCGTGTGCGTCGAGTTGAGCTCGACGAGGTGTGTCGAGATCGTCGAACTATGTCGACACCAAGTGACACGGGCGTGTCCCTACCCGTGTGCATTGAGTTGAGCTCGATGAGGCGTGTCGAGATGCAACCCAAGAAGGACACGGCCAGGCACACGGCCGTGTCATGTGGACACGGGTCGGGACACGGGCCTGTCCATACCCGTGTCAAGTATTGAACCGACATGGAAACTGTCGTTGCCGCTTTGCCAGGCAGTACACGGGTAAGGACACGGCCGTGTCCCTACCCGTGTCACATTTTATATATAAGGGGGAGAGAAAACCCTACTCGTTTTCATTCTCATTTCATCCCCTATTTTCTGTGAGAACTACTGGTGAGAGGGAAACTGCTGAAGCAAGTTCTACCGGAGGAGATCCGCCATCGCTGTGAAAGAGAAGATGCCGCCAAGGAGAACTACGAGATCCATGGCCGGAAATGGTGGTACCGCTGGAGCCAATGTGAGTTTCCTACCCTCTCCCTTGGTGCTAGATCTATAGTTATTTTCCTAGGAGAGACATCGACTCAAGAGAGTCTTGATGGTGAGGAGGAGTTTTCTAGGAAAGGCCATGCTAAGACTTGTGTCTTAGGTTTTAGATCTCTTAAACCACGCCCTTCTTCAATGTGATGATAAGGGATGGGTTCGTGAAGGGTTTTGGCCTCTTGAGGGTGAATAAGGGAGGAGGTTTTCTGGAATGATTTGGGAAGAATCGCCTTTAGGAGGAAGATGAACCGATGCCGTTCATTCCGCCTTAAGATGCGTGCAGAATCTGTATTCTGCGCGCAGCGAACTTCGTGGCCATTTTTATGTAAGCTATTGCCAGATCTAGGCTTTCGGTTTAACACGAAAGTTGAAGCCCTTGAAAATACCTTTCCAACGAATGGTTGCACGACTTCTGGCGAAGTATGTAGCCACAGGAAAGTCTAAACGAAATGGTGTTCAATAAATCTTGTATGCAGAAACTGTGTTCTGTACGCAGCGGACTTCAAGCCCGATTTCAAATAGGATAATCTCAAACCTGGGTTGAGGTCTGAATACGAGAGTTGTAGACCTCGGAAAGACCTTTCCATCGTGGGGTTACACGTCTTCACCGGATTCCCGTTGCTTCGGGAATCTCCGGTCGAAGTTGCTATCCAGATTCAGCCTGCACCTAAATTCTGGGTTTAATGGAAAATGGATTTTGATTCGGTGGAATTAATAATGCAAGATACTTGGCTTGGATGAATGATTAATCATTTGTTGCAGATTTCATATTATCAAATTGAGAAACAATATTATTTAAACGAACTGAATTGGTAGGAATTGAAAGATTGATAATTGTGCACTTCATGTTTATATTATGACATTATCAAATGAAAAGTGAGATAGATCTTTATATGCGCATCATGTTTATATTACATTGTCATCATTTGGAAAGTCATATAGATGAATAGATTATGATCATGGACATGTTTGATTAATGAAATGAGTCTTGTAGTCCAATACTTAGAGAGTCGTCTCCCTACGGGTAGTATTGTGAAGGGATGTAAGTGCGGTGTTGACCGTCACTTGTTTTGGTTGTGTTGAGATAAGGTGTGGATGGATGGTTGGGCTGTGTCCTCGTGTTTACTTCCGAGGCCCCTTCCATGACATGTTGATGTGGTATTTGCATGTGGTGTGAGTCAACACGCGGTGTCGTAATCCTGGGTTATGGATAGTGTGGCAGGTCTACGGGCTCGCCAGTTGTCACACCGATGGGAGTTGGCAGTTAGACTTGGTCGGTTTGGGTTGTGTCCTCGGTGTTCACATCCCGAGGCCCCTCCGGCCATGTGAACGGTTGGGCTGTGTCCTCGTGCTTTCTTCCGAGGCCCCTTCCGGGTCACACAAGGCCAGTTCGGGCGGTGTTCTTGGTGCACATCTACCCAAGACCCCGCTGGGCCATAGTACGCATGGGCTCCGCTGTTGTGTTCTTAGCGTTGAGGCGTACGGAGGCCTAAGCAAAGTACTGTGATACCCACATAGTAGTAGAAGTGCCCGTTCTACTGTCACCGCCTGGCCACGGCGGCTGATGCCTGAGAGGTTAGCTACCTGCTCGAAAAGTGGGAACTATAGTATGTGTCGACATAGCAATTGCATGGGTGTGCATGGGTGAGTCATTGCATAGCATTCATAGCATTTCATAACATTGCATAACAAGATCCTCATCGTATAAGTTTGTATGGGCACTCCTATACGATGAGTTACTTTATGTAACCCGATCCTTAACTTATAAGTTTGTATGGACATTCTTATAAGTTAAGTTACCTTCCTGCTGTAGATTTCCTTACACCTGTTATTACATGATGATAGCTTGTAGAACTGCTAGATTATACATTATATTCATGTACCTTGCCACCTGCTTATACTCCTTTACTTGCATACTTGTTATATACTATACTCTTGTTCCTTTTCTCCGCCCGGTGCCGAGGAGTCGCCGGGGGAGCGGATGTGAAACCACTTAGTCGTTTCGACTAACGGTAGCTACGTCTTCCTTTTTAGTAGGTCACGCCGCAGGTAGAGCAGCCACAGACTACGCAGCAGGACAGCCAGGCCAGGACGACAGGGCCTGATGTGACGGTGTCGTCGATACCGTCGGTTACTGATGTTAGTATTTTGATTACTCTGATGTAGCCCGTTGGGGCAATGATTAGCTGTACTCTGATATTTTGTAGAAGCATGTTTAGCTTCTCATTATTTCATGTTTTTGGACTTTATATACTTAGTGTGGATTTTGACTTCTCTTGCTTATTTATTTGGTTGGGTTGGCATTTATATTGATATGGTTGTAGCCGGCGGAATAGGCGTCTTGTGGTACAGGTTAGCCCGTGTGCTAATGCTACCGCAAGGCGGCTGTTCCGGGCATAAGACTCCCCCTTCGTGCCGTGTTTTGGGATCCGGGAGGGGGGAGTCTTACACTTCCTCTCAGAATGTCTAGAAAATCAGAAGAAGGAGAAGAGAAGATAGAAGGATTCTAGAAGACAGCAAAGCAGCAGGCCTTCCTCCAGCAAATATAAAAAGAAGGAGAAAGGCTTTATAGCTGAAAGCTGGAGTGAAACAGAAGATGAATCCTTATATTCCAGCTCCAGTGAAGAAGAAGAAGAGGCAAGGGCCAAAGAAGTGTGCCTCATGGCCATTGATGCCTCCAGAAGCCAGTCAGATGAAGATGCATCTGACAGTGAAGAAGCTTCAGAATCTGAAGCTGACCAGGTACTTTCTTCTTTTTATTATAGTTCTAATTCATTCAAATCTGAATTTAAAATCATGTGCATTGATCTGATAAATTCAGAAAAAGAAATTAAGATACTTAGGGAAAGACTAGAAAACCAAGAAAATGTTATTTCTGAAAACAATAGGCTAAAAGAAGAACTTACATTAGCTAATGAACAAATTATTGCTTTAAAAACTGAGCTATGTGAGGACAAACAACTTGAGGAATCTCTTAATGGGAGAAGCCTCAAGCTGATGAACTTTACAAGCACTGTTAATGCCAGACTAAATGGCAAGCTGGGCTTGGGTGCATCATCAAGTTTTCCCCCCATTCTCAAGAAGAATATTTTATCCACACCCATTAAATTTGTTTTTGCTAAAGGGAAAGAAATAATAACCAACAAACAAACCACAGAACAAATGCCTAAATCAAAAGGTCAAAATAACAGAAATCAAAAAACCTTAGGTAAAAATAAAGTTCAGCAGATTTCGTCGAACTCAGATCGACGAAATGTGGCCAGTTCGTCGAACTCTAGTCGACGAACTCTGAACGCAGAGTTTAACTATAATTATTCGTCTTACTGCGATCGACAAACTTTGTATGGTTCGTCAAGCAGAGATCGACGAACGTGGGGCACAGAAAATGACTATGTTCATTCTCTGGGCAGAGATCGACGATCTCATCCCAATTCGTCGAACTTTGGTCGACGAACGCACAACCTTTCGTCGAACCCAGAAAGACTTAACAAAAATTATAACTATAACATCCACTCTATTAAATCTAGAAAACCATTTAATCCATTAGCTGATTGGATAATACCACCTAGAAGATATCACCCCTTAGGATATAAAACACAACCTGAATTCTCTATGATATCTAGCTTTTCTTATCAGCATAACAAAGGACCCAAGGTAACCTGGGTCAAGAACAACTAACTGATTTCATTGCAGGAAAAGGGTTGTCCAGTGATTAATCAAACATGGTACCTGGACAGTGGATGCTCCAAACATATGACTGGCAGCAAGGACAACCAAATCAACTATAAGTCCAAGCTAGGACGAAAGGTTATCTTTGGTGACTCAAAGTGTGGCCAGTCTGAAGGCTATGAAGAAGTAAGGATTGGAGCAGTCACATTCAAGAAGGTGACCTATGTAAGTGGACTCAAGCATAACCTCATCTGCATAATCCAATTATGTAATGAAAGTTATTAGGTACATTTCAACTCAAAAACTTGTATTATTTCTAATAAAGAAAAACAAAATGTTTTAATTGAAAATAGACAAGGAAACATTTATTTAGTTGATTTCTATTCTGCTAATTCAAATATTTGTTTGCTTAATATAGTTTGCAATCAAAATGAATTATGGCATAAAAGGCTAGGACATATAAATATGAAAAACATTGCTAGGCTATCTAAAGACAGTCTTGTAAGAGGTTTACCTTCTGGTCCCTACAAAAAGGAAGGCCTTTGTAGGGCTTGTCAACTAGGCAAGCAAACTAAATCTATCTTTAAGTTATTTAATAAAAGTGATTCACCTAGAATTTTATATTTGCTACACATGGATCTATTTGGACCCATTGCTGTACAAATCCTAGGATGGAAATCCTACACTTTATTTATTGTAGATGACTTCTCAAAGTTCACTTGGGTGTTCTTTCTGAGATCTAAGTCAGATAACTTTAAAGTTCTTACAGATTTTCTCAGGACCATACAGATTGAGTACTCTACTCATGTTGCATTGATCAGAAGTGATCATGGTACAGAGTTTGAGTCTCTTATTATGCATGAGTTCTGTGAGAAAGAAGGTATCAGACACTGCTTCTCAGCTCCTAGAAGTCCCCAATAAAATGGGGAAGCTAAAGGAAAAATAGCACCCTAATTGCAGTTGCAGGCACATTACTTGCAGATGCTTACATGCACCTATCCTTTTGGGCAGAGACTGTAAGAACAATAAATTATGTACTGAACAGAAGCTTGATACATAAACTAAAGAATATGACTCCCGATGAATTACTTAAAGGGAAGAAACCTAAAATCACCTATTTTAAAGTATTTGGATGTGTATGCTATATACATAATAATAACAAGAAATACATTAGAAAATTTGAAGCTAAGGCTGAAGAGAGAATCTTTCTAGGATATTCCCAAGTAAGCAAAGCTTATACGGTGTTCAATAAATCAACTTTAAAAATTGAGGAATCTATACATGTTACCTTTGATGAAACTAACATGTCTTGCAAGGAGAAAGAGATTTCTACCAGTAATCCTTTGAAGGTACCTCACCTGTGTGAGAATTTGGATGGACTAAGCCTCACCCAAGAGGCTCCAACACATCCTTCTCCACAGGTTAATGAAGACAGTGAAGAAGAACAATTGGAAGAAGTTGAACCTCATCCAACAGCAAACATAATTCCACAAGAGGATTTAAATCAAAATGTTATTGCTGAACCAACTCCACCCACTGATCTTGCACACTAAGGGATCGCCCTAAATCCCAAGTGATTGGAGACATAACAGTAGGTGTACAGACAAGGCATCAACTCAACCAAGACTTGATGCATGCCTGTTTTCTCTCTCAAGTTGAGCCTCAATCCATACATGATGCTGAGCAAGATTCACACTGATCATTGCTATGCAAGAGGAACTCGACCAGTTTGAGAGATGTAGAGTTTGGGATTTGGTTCCAAGACCTAAAGACTATCCAGTCATTGGAACCAAATGGGTATATAGAAACAAACTAGATGCCCATGGTGTAATTGTGAGGTACAAGGCTAGTCTTGTTGCTCAAGGCTATAGGCAGGAAGGAGGTATAGACTATGATCAGACCTTTGCACCAGTTGCAAGGTTAGAGGCAATAAGAATCTTTCTTGCCTATGCTGCCTACAAGAAGTTCAAAGTATATCAGATGGATGTAAAGAGTGCTTTTCTGAATGGAGTACTAAAAGAAGAAGTCTATGTTGAACAACCTCCAGGTTTTGTTTCTCCAACTCATCCTTATCATGTATTTAAATTGCATAAAGCCCTCTATGGTCTAAAGCAAGCTACAAGAGCTTGGTATGAGACCTTAGCTAGCTTTATGATAGAGCATGAATTCACTAGAGGCATAGTAGGTAAAACACTATTCACTAGAAACCATAAGGATAAAATCATGTTAGTACAAATCTATGTGGATGACATCATATTTGGATCTACTGACTCTAAACTTTGCAAGAGATTTTCTGACCTCATGCATTCTAAGTTTGAGATGAGTAGCATGGGTGAGCTCTCCTACTTCCTTGGTCTCCAAGTGAAGCAGCTACCTGATGGCATCTTCATCTCCCAAGCTAAGTATGCTAAAGAGCTTCTTAAGAATTTTGGGATGGCTGATGCCTCAGCAAAGAAAACACCTTGATTGTCTCTGAGATATCTGCAAGGAGAAAATACCAAACTAACAATTCATCAAGGCAAGTATACCTATCGAAATGCAGCTAGGGGACACAAGTGTCGTATTGAAATCCGGGAACAGTTGAGTAAGCTTACTCACACGAAATCTATTATTTTATCGACAGAAAAATAAGGTTTTCTTAAGCTAAATGTACTAAAGGAAGAGAACTACTTGCATGAAAAGATAAAGAGAGCTAAAGAGCGATTAACTTAAGCTTAGTAACAATGAAGGGAAAATGCACTCGATCAGAAATCACCTCGGCAAGAGTGGTTAGAAAAATACGATAAATAAACCTAAGCTAATTAGGGTAAATGTCTTTGACCGTGGACGTTCCATGAATATTGACACGCTTCTCTCGAAGGCAGTGCCTAACTGAGTTTAGGAAGGTCCGACCGACTTTCGCCTAAATCGGAGGCCTAAAACTCGCTTTACGCGGTGAACCCCTCTATTGGATTTTACTCCAATCCGGGAGATTTGAACGTCTGCCTCTCTCGAGGGGTGCGAACAACTCCCTTTACTCTTGAGTGCTCATTTCAAACTTTCGGCCTCTCGGCTAGCCCAGAATGAAAGCAAAGGTGGAGAGTATATATCGATAATATACCTCCAACCCGTGATAAATCAAGAGTAATTCAAAGCTAAACCCTAAAAAGAAAAGGTAAGATTCAAAGCATCATAACCTAATCACTCGAACCTCGGATCATTAAGATCGAGTACATGGAGGATTAGTTAATCATGGTGAGGTGGAAGAGGGGGGATGAGTAGAAGAAAAATACTGAAAATGGAGCAGAAACGTAAAAGAAAACAACAATTTTTATTAATAGAAACAGTGATCTTACAGCTTGAAAACCAAAGATTACAAGAACATGAGAAGGAAACTACACTATCATTAGCATCATACTACAGAAATAAGCTAGGAGCTAATACAGGGAAAGCATAAAGCTAGAGCTACGAACTAAAAATGGAAAGACATGCTTAAAAAGTTCAGAAATACAAAGGATAGAACCTCCCCTCTCAAAGCGAAAAGTTGTCCTAAAACCCCTGGAGTTGGGCTCTATTTATAGAATTTTTCGGGTCGGGTCACGCCCCCCTGTCACGCCCTGGTCGGGCGTGACCCAGGGGCGTGACACATTTGGCGCGACTTTTTCGGGCAGGAATTGAATTCTGACGGAGTTGTTGCGGTACACGCCCACAGGTCACGCCGTGGTAGGGCGTGACCCTGGGGCGTGTTCTTTGCGGCGAGACTTTGGGAGCTGAAATTGAATGCTGGAGGTGACGGGCGGAATTGCTGAAGTACACGCCCATATGTCACGCCCGGGTCAGGCGTGACCCTGGGGCGTGACACTTTCGGTGCGGCGGTGGAGCGGGAAAAAACGAGCGCGCTGCGGTGATTCCTCGGAACCTGGGGACACGCCTATAGTACACGCCCGTGTCGGGTGTGTCACGGGCGTGACCGAGGGGCGTGTACACTAAGTTTCCACGGAATGCAGTTTCGGACCAATTGCTTCATTCCTTTGGGTTACACGCCCTAGGTACACGCCCTGGTAGGGCGTGACCTTGGGGCGTGTCACAATAAAATTCAGCTGAAAGCCGTGAAAACCTGCAAAAAGCAGAAAAAATGCATTAGCGACAAAAATATATACAAAGGGAATCAAAACAAGTACTTTACAAGACATGATTGGCTTTAAAACCCCGAAAATATCCTAATAAAATTGACTGCAAACGTATTATCAAATTCCCCCAAGCTTAAGTTTTGCTTGTCCCCAAGCAAAGATATAAAGACTAGCTAATCATAAGAGTGACTAATTCAAAAAGTTTTAATCATACTCACACAAGTACTATGCGAAATTCTAGGTAGGGAGAATGTAAAACGTAAATCTAAAACAATTATTTAGGTATGGTTTAACTTTTATAAACTTTACTTAATAAAAATAAATCATCCAGAATTTTGACGAAATTCTTTAAATAGATTTGAGCAAGGTAATGAAAATGAAAAGAACGTATTGAGTTATTACTAGATCCAAGCAACGCATTATAATTATATCAATTAAATAACAAAAATCTAAGTTTAAATCCAAAACTAAAACTGATTTACTTTTCTTCTTTTCTTAGTTGTTAAATAAAATTAAAAAAAGGGCGTGAATCAAAAGGAACTTAATAGGACCGAAACGTTTGGTTTAGGAATATGAATAGGAGTGGAATTCAAATATAAACATGGAGGCTTAAAAATCACACTAAACCAAAACAACGAGTTTCAAAAAAAATAAATTTATTTTAAACAAAATATGTATAAATAAATTTATTTTTTTTCTCTTTATGATTATTTATCTCTTTTTTTTTAACTATTATTTTCATTCATTTTTTTTTTCAATTTATTGCTTTTGAGTACACCTTTTTCAACAATATCTCCACAGATAAGACAAAATTTCCTATCAAACAAAATTAGCGTGATTAGATAGGTAGGAATTTGGGCTTTGGTGAAAATGAAATGGTGTGTGGAGTTTATCAAATGAATTTGGAAAAAAGGCTCAAAAGCGGCTAACTAGTGGTAAAAGAGTTTAGGTTGGCAAGAAAGCTCAAACGTAAACAAAAATGGCCTAAATCATTTTCACGCGTTTTTTTTTAAATTTATTTAAAACATAGAGTCGATAAATTTCAAAAAGCAAGTTCGAGATAATAAAAGAAGATTGATGAAATTATCTTGAAAATAAAAATAATATGTCACTTGGATCGTTCATATCTACTACGTTATTCAAAATATGTTCTTACAAAAATCATCTAAAGACGAAAAGGAAAATAGTGGATGATAAATTTTTAGAGAAAGTAAAGAAAATAAAGAACGAAAAACCATAATAGAAATGCACGGTTTAGAGAAATATTTTACCTTAACATGCTACCGTGAATTAGAAACACAGCATGACCAACATTTTACTTGTGAAATATGATTAAAAAGAATGATTAGAAAATTATAATTAACTACGTTGTTTATAAAGAAGTTTGAGAAAAACAAAACATAAACATGGGGTACTTATTGAAATACCAAAATGCAGCTATATATATATAATAATGTTTTTGAAATTTTTTGAAATTTTGGATTTATTTTGGATTTTTTTAGGATATTTACAAAACAAAAAGAAAACAAAAAGAAGGAGGAAGTCCTCCCCCAAGCTTAAAATCTACATTGTCCGCAATGGAGAAGGAGGTCGGAGAACGAGAGAAAAGTAAAGTACAGAAATAAAAGACAGAATTGAAAAGCAGGTACTTCCCCGGTTTTATTTTGCAGGGCAAGTTGAGTGATGCCGCTCCTCCATGCCTGTGCTGCGGATCTTCATGAAACGTCGTCCGGCGGACTTTGGCATGGAAGCAGAACCGTTGGAGCAGGCGATCGCAGAAGTTTCAGCTTGCCGGAGCCAGTCGGGGGAAAAAGTGTAAAAGAAAGAAAACAGAAAAAGATAACTTGGGTTGCCTCCCAAGAGCGCCCTTTGTTTAAAGCGTCGTTTGAGCTCGACGCATCAAAATAATAATGTCCCAAATATTGTTTAAAAATAAAGTTCGAATAAAGTTAAAGTTTTGAGAAAAATAAAGTTCAGATTAATCAAATGTCAGGACCGGAAAGATAGAGTTAACAGGGTTGAGACTGACATCATCACAGAAATACAGTTTAAGACGCTGACCATTCACTTTGAAAGTACCCTTATCAGGGTGGGAAATTAAAACAGTACCATAAGAAAAGACTTCTAAAACAGTAAAAGGCCCAGACCAACGTGATTTTAATTTACCCGGGAATAAACGTAAACGAGAGTTATAAAGAAGCACTTGGTCGCCCGGCTTAAAGATTTTTGGGTGCCTAAGATGTCGATCGTGTAAACGCTTCGTCCGCTCTTTATAAAGTCTGTTATTTTCATAAGCGTAAGAGCGCCACTCGTCGAGTTCGTTAAGTTGTAATTTTCTAAAATCGCCGACAGAGTGGGGATCGAAGTTTAAAAATCGCAAGGCCCAAAAGGCGCGGTGTTCTAACTCTACGGGTAAATGACACGATTTTCCATAAACCAACCGATATGGCGTACAGCCGAGGGCGGTTTTGTACGCTGTTCGGTAGGCCCATAGAGCATCGTCTAATTTGGCTGACCAGTCTTTTCTAGATGTGGAAACAGTCTTTTCTAAAATTCGTTTTATTTCTCTATTCACTACTTCGACTTGTCCGTTAGTTTGGGGGTGGTAGGCAGTGGAAAGCTTATGAGTAACGCCATATTTAGTTAGGATTTTTGAAAATTGCGCGTTACAGAAATGGGAACCCCTATCACTAACGATAGCGCGCGGCGTACCGAATCGAGAAAATAATTTTTTGAGGAAATTAACTACGACTCGGGCGTCATTCGTAGGAAGAGCTTGGGCTTCGGCCCAACGTGAAACATAATCAACGGCAACTAAAATATACTTATTCCCGAAGCTAGAAGGAAAAGGGCCGACAAAATCAATCCCCCAGAGGTCGAAAACTTCGCACTCTAGGAAATAATTTTGTGGCATTTCATTTTTATTCGAAATATTCCCCGACCGTTGGCAACTATCACACCTACTCACAAAGGCATGCGCGTCTTTAAACAGGGTAGGCCAGTAAAAACCTGCGCTTAACACTTTGTGAGCGGTGCGAGCAGCTTGATAGTGCCCACCTGTCGGTCCTTCATGCAAATGTTTAATAATATCTAATCCTTCATCCAAGGAAACACACCTCCTGATCACTTGGTCTGCACAGACTTTAAAAAGATGCGGGTCCTCCCAAAAGTAGTTCTTCAGCTCAGAAAAGAATTTCTTCTTTTGCTGAGATGAAAACTCTTTTGGGAGCACACGAGCCACTAGATAGTTGGCGATGCGGGCAAACCAAGGAGAAGTAGATGTGTTAATTATGAACAACTTCTCATCAGGAAAATAGTAATGAAAAGAATTTTCGTCTAATTGCTCGATAAACGGGTTGTCTAGGCGCGAAAGGTGGTCGGCGGCCAAGTTCTCGGCACCTCGCTTATCACGGATCTCTAAGTCAAACTCCTGGAGGAGTAAGATCCAGCGAATCAAGCGAGGCTTGGCATCCGTTTTAGAGAGAAGATATTTGAGGGCCGAGTGGTCCGTAAAAACAATAATTTTCGAAAGAGTGATATAAGGGCGAAATTTATCAAATGCGAATACTACCGCTAAGAGCTCCTTCTCGGTTGTGGTGTAATTTTCCTGTGCAGATGTGAGTGTTTTACTAGCGTAATAAATGGGGTGGAAGTTTTTGGAAATACGTTGACCTAGTACGGCTCCCACCGCATAACTACTCGCATCACACATTATTTCAAATGGAAGATCCCACACCGGAGCTATCATGATTGGCGCATTAACTAATTTTTCTTTTATTAAATTGAAGACAGCTAGACAGAGGTCATCAAAGATGAATGGGGCGTCTTTTTCTAAGAGATGGGTAAGGGGCTTGGTGATTTTGGAAAAGTCCTTTATGAAGCGGCGGTAGAAACCCGCATGACCCAGGAAACTTCTTATGGCTTTTATGTTCGTAGGTGGCGGCAGTTTCTCGATAACTTCTATTTTCGCAACGTCTACTTCAATACCCCTTTCAGAAATTTTATGTCCCAAAACTAACCCTTCCCTTACCATAAAATGACATTTTTCCCAATTTAAGGCGAGGTTAGTTTCTTCGCATCGCTCTAAGACTTTTTCGAGGTTCTCTAAGCAACTATCGAAGGAATTCCCGAAGACGGAGAAATCATCCATGAAGACTTCCATAATGCTTTCTACGTACTTGTCAAAGATGGCGAGCATACATCGTTGGAATGTAGCCGGCGCATTGCACAATCCAAACGACATTCTTCGGTAGGCGAAGGTGCCGAAGGGACAAGTAAACGTAGTTTTCTCCTGGTCCTCGGGGGAGATGGGGATTTGAAGATACCCCGAGAGGCCATCGAGAAAACAATAAAAGCTATGTCCGGAAAGTCGTTCTAAAATTTGATCAATGAACGGCAAGGGGAAGTGATCCTTGCGGGTGGCGTCATTCAACTTACGGTAATCTATACACATTCGCCATCCGGTCACCGTCCGAGTCGGGATTAATTCATTATTTTCATTACTTACGACCGTTATCCCTCCCTTCTTTGGTACTACCTGTACTGGGCTAACCCACTTACTGTCGGATATAGGATAGATAATTCCTGCGTCTAACAATTTCATAACCTCGCCCTTAACTACGTCTTTCATGTTTGGGTTTATACGGCGCTGAGGTTGTATAGAGTTACGTGAATTATCTTCCATTAAGATTTTATGAGTGCAGAAAGATGGGCTTATGCCCTTAATATCAGATATCTGCCAAGCAATAGCTTGGCGATGCTTTTGTAAAATTGAAAGAAGTTTATCCTTTTGTGCATCCGTGAGGTAGGCCGAAACTATGACAGGCAGCTTAGAGTCCTTTTCTAAGAAAGCGTATTGAAGGTGCTCTGGTAGTTCTTTCAGTTCCAAGATAGGGGGGTCATCATACGAGGTCTTGGAAATTTGTTCTTTTTCAAAAACTATGTCCTCGTACACTTTTTTATATGTAAAATTAAAAGGGGTGTTGCTAGCGGCCATGGAGGCTTCGTGCAGCGATTCAGTTGGAAGAGTAGGAGAGGAACAAAAATTGGAAAATTCTTTTTCAAAATCAGAGGTGGGAGAGAAGGATTCTTCACTTACGGTTTCCATGAAAAAACAGGAGTCATCATTAGCTAGTGTGTTCTTCATCGAGGGGGTGATAGAGAAAGTTACCTCATCGTCGCCCACTCGAAGGAAGAGCTTACCATTGCTTACATCAATGATAGCTCGGGAGGTGGCAAGGAAGGGTCGGCCAAGGATCAGGGGAACCTCGACGTCTTCTTCGATGTCTAAAATGACAAAGTCCACCGGGAAGATGAACTTGTCAACTTTGACTAGGACGTCCTCCACTATTCCTAACGGGTATTTGACTGACCTGTCGGCTAGCTGGATACTCATTCGTGTGGGGTTGAGACTACCAATTCCTAACTTTTTAAACAACGAGAGGGGCATAAGATTAATACTCGCACCTAAGTCGGCTAAAGCGTGTTTGACAAAGAGATCACCGAAGACACACGGGATAGAGAAACTACCCGGGTCACTGATTTTTTTCGGTAATCCGTTTGTCAAAACCGCCGAGCACGCGGCATTTAACGTGACATGAGAAAGGTTCTCTAACTTCTTCTTGTTAGTTAGGAGGTCCTTAAGGTATTTTGCGTACTTCGGCATCTGGGATATGGCTTCGTGGAAAGGCAGATTTACGTGGATTTGCTTAAACATTTCCAAAAAACGGGTGTATTGATCATCCTGTCGTTGTTTATTAAGTTCGGAAGGGTATGGCGGGGATGGATTATTTTTAAAGGTGGGTGGTGGAGTGAGTTCTTTTTCTACGATAGGGGTGATAATTTCTTCGGCAGAGGGTGGAATTTTTAAAACGGGAACGGAGCTTTGATTTTTAAAAACGGGAGCGGAGCTTGCCTCGGGTTCTTCACTTACCATACCAGGAACTTTCTTCCCACTCCGAAGAGTTATAGCTTTCGCTTGCTCTCTCGGGTTGGGCTCGGTATTGGAAGGAAGAGACCCTACGGGTCGCTCAGAAATCATTTTAGCGAGCTGTCCTACCTGATTTTCTAAGTTTTTAACACTTCCGGTTAAGGTCCTAATCGTAGCGTCATTAGCATTCATGTATTTTGAAAACACTTCCTCCAAATTTGGAGTTTTTGGAAAACTTTGAGGAGGTGGTGGTGGAGCAGAAAAATCACTTTGCGGTGGCGGGCGCACAGCATTCGATGGATTGCTCCACGAAAAATTCGGATGATTTCTTAACGCAGGATTATAACTATTCGGAAAATTAAAACCAGGAGGATGATAATTCGCAGCAGAAAAATTATTAAAAGCAGTTCTAGGCATATTATTTACATAATCCAAATGTTCAGCGGGAGGAGTTGCAGATTCCCATACCTGAGGGGCGGAGGCAGCAGTCATCTCCGTAATTTTTTTGCTTAATATTTCAACTTGCAGTGCGAGTTGTGAGACGTTGTCCACTTCAAAGAGACCTGCAGGTTTGTTTGGGCGGGACCTAGGCACATTCCACTGGTAAGTGTTCATGGCCATGTCTTCAAACAGCTCAAGAGCTGCTTCCGGGGTCTTATGGTTTAAAGTACCGCCAGAAGCTGCGTCTATCATTTGCTTCGTGCTTTGATTTAGCCCATTATAAAACGTCTGCACCTGCAACCATACAGGCAGAGCGTGATGTGGGCATCGTCTTAATAATTCTTTAAATCTTTCCCAGGTTTCGTAAAGGGTCTCTGAGTCTATTTGTCCAAAGGCAGAAATGTCATTCCTAAGTTTAGCAGTTTTAGCAGGCGGAAAATACTTGGCCAAAAATTTTTCAGTTAATTGCGTCCAAGTAGTTATGCTATTTTTAGGAAGGGTGTTCAGCCACTGCTTAGCCTTAATTCTAAGAGAGAAAGGAAATAATCTTAGCCTAATAGCATCATTTGTGACACCATTTATCTTGAAGGTGTCACAAATCTCAAGAAAGCTGGCTATGTGTGCGTTCGGGTCTTCATCTTGAAGCCCGTCAAATTGCACATACTGCTGCACCATTTGAATTATGCTAGGCTTCAGTTCAAAATTATTATTATTTATTGCATGGGCGAACTATACTAGTTTCTGTACCCTCGAGATTTGGTCGTGCATAATAGGACATAGGCCTTTGCACGACTTCCTCCACGTTGGGTTCTGCCATTCTTAAGGTAGAAAATGACTCGGAATCCTCAACCGGCACTTGGGTAGTAGGGCCTTGAAATCGCGATCTTCTCCGAAGAGTACGCTCAATTTCGTGGTCCAGGTCCAAAGTAACCGACGGACTACCGCGGGTCATACACTAGAAGAAAAGAGGAGAAGCAAGACTAAAAAGTAAAAGAGCTAATGAAGTTGGAAATTTTTTTTTTTTTGAAATAGATTTTTTTATATTTTAACTCCCGAACTTCCCAAGGGCTACCCGGTGAAGGGTTCGCAAGGTACTAGACAAGATAGTGGCATTTAGAGCCACTTTGCCCTTTTCAAGAGAATTAGGTGGTGTAGAAAAATTTGTGATGTGTGTTTCTATTAAGAACGCGGTAATTAAAATCCAGCCATTTATCTCTGTGCGAGTAGGCGGAAATTAAAAGCTATACTCACGCACTCGACAGAAAATTAAAACACACCCACTCTACAGAAAGTAAACACACTCTACTGAAATAAAGCCTGCCAATTAACTCAAGTGAGTAGGCGAAAAAATAAAATACGCACACTTGCTTGAAATAAATCCAGCCAATTAACTCAAGTGAGTAGGCGGAAAAATTAAAAAATACGCACACTTAACAAAATCCAGCCATTTAACTCAAGTGAGTAGGCGGAAAAAATTTAAGAAGGAGGCTGAGAAAGAGAAGTGATAAAATTAATATATTCGCGTTTTCAATTTATCAACAAGCGTTGCTTCCCCGGCAACGGCGCCAAAAACTTGATTGTCTCTGAGATATCTGCAAGGAGAAAATACCAAACTAACAATTCATCAAGGCAAGTATACCTATCGAAATGCAGCTAGGGGACACAAGTGTCGTATTGAAATCCGGGAACAGTTGAGTAAGCTTACTCACACGAAATCTATTATTTTATCGACGGAAAAATAAGGTTTTCTTAAGCTAAATGTACTAAAGGAAGAGAACTACTTGCATGAAAAGATAAAGAGAGCTAAAGAGCGATTAACTTAAGCTTAGTAACAATGAAGGGAAAATGCACTCGATCAGAAATCACCTCGGCAAGAGTGGTTAGAAAAATACGATAAATAAACCTAAGCTAATTAGGGTAAATGTCTTTGACCGTGGAGGTTCCATGAATATTGACACGCTTCTCTCGAAGGCCGTGCCTAACTGAGTTTAGGAAGGTCCGACCGACTTTCGCCTAAATCAGAGGCTTAAAACTCGCTTTACGTGGTGAACCCCTCTATTGGATTTTACTCCAATCCGGGAGATTTGAACGTCTGCCTCTCTCGAGGGGTGCGAACAACTCCCTTTACTCTTGAGTGCTCATTTCAAACTTTCGGCCTCTCGGCTAGACCAGAATGAAAGCAAAGGTCGGAGAGTATATATCGATAATATACCTCCAACCCGTGATAAATCAAGAGTAATTCAAAGCTAAACCCTAAAAAGAAAAGGTAAGATTCAAAGCATCATAACCTAATCACTCGAACCTCGGATCATTAAGATCTAGTACATGGAGGATTAGTTAATCATGGTGAGGTGGAAGAGGGGGGATGAGTAGAAGAAAAATACTGAAAATGGAGCAGAAACGTAAAAGAAAATAACAATTTTTATTAATAGAAACAGTGATCTTACAGCTTGAAAACCAGAGATTACAAGAACATGAGAATGAAACTACACTATCATTAGCATCATACTACAGAAATAAGCTAGGAGCTAATACAGGGAAAGCATAAAGCTAGAGCTACGAACTAAAAATGGAAAGACATGCTTAAAAAGTTCAGAAATACAAAGGACAGAACCTCCCCTCTCAAAGCGAAAAGTTGTCCTAAAACCCCTGGAGTTGGGCTCTATTTATAGAATTTTTCGGGTCGGGTCACGCCCCCCTGTCACGCCCTGGTCGGGCGTGACCCTGGGGCGTGACACATTCGGCGCGCCTTTTTCGGGCAGGAATTGAATTCTGACGGAGTTGTTGCGGTACACGCCCACAGGTCACGCCCTGGTAGGGCGTGACCCTGGGGCGTGTTCTTTGTGGCGAGACTTTGGGAGCTGAAATTGAATGCTGGAGGTGACGGGCGGAATTGCTGAAGTACACGCCCATATGTCACGCCCGGGTCAGGCGTGACCCTGGGGCGTGACACTTTCGGTGCGGCGGTGGAGCGGGAAAAAACGAGCGCGCTGCGGCGATTCCTCGGAACCTGGGGACACGCCTATAGTACACGCCCGTGTCGGGTGTGTCACGGGCGTGACCGAGGGGCGTGTACACTAAGTTTCCACGGAATGCAGTTTCGGACCAATTGCTTCATTCCTCTGGGTTATACGCCCTAGGTACACGCCCTGGTAGGGCGTGACCTTGGGGCGTGTCACAGCAAAATTCGGCTGAAAGCCGTGAAAACCTGCAAAAAGCAGAAAAAATGCATTAGCGACAAAAATATATACAAAGGGGAATCAAAACAAGTACTTTACAAGACATGATTGGCTTTAAAACCCCGAAAATATCCTAATAAAATTGATTGCAAACGTATTATCACACCTATGGCTACTAATGTTGTAATAGATTCTGATCCACATGGGAAACCTGTTGACCAGAACTTATATACGGCCATTGTTGGGTCCTTATTATATCTAACAGCTAGCAGACCTGATATCATGTTTGTCACATGCCTTTGTGCTATGTTCCAAGTGAACCCTAAAGAATCTCAGCTAATTTTTCTAAAAGGAATTTTGAGATATATAAAGAGTTGTCTCAGTCTAAGCTTATGGTATCGTGCTTAGTCAGAATTTGAGTTAACTGGATACTCAGATACTGACTTTGCTGGATGCAGGGTGGATAGAAAAAGTACCTCAGGAACATGCCAGTTCCTTGGTATGAGATTAGTGTCCTAGTTTTGTAAGAAACAGTCATCTGTGTCCACATCAACTGCTGAAGCAGAATATATAGTAGCAGGCAGTTGCTATTCCAAATGCTGTGGATCCAAAAGCAACTCCTGGACTATGGTTTCAACTTAAATAATTCAACTCTACTATGTGATAACACAAGTGCTATATCCATATCACATAATCCAGTCCATCACAGTAGGACTAAGCATATAGACATTAGGCATCATTTCATTAGAGAATGTGTAGACAAAAATAAAATTAAACTTGTCTATATCTACACTGATTTACAGAGAGCTGATATTTTCACCAAACCCTTGGATGAAAGAAATCACTTGTTCTTTATAAATCAGCTTGGAATGATCAATGGAGAAGCCTTAGTTTAATTTCTATCTGCACTTGACGAATTTGCCAAAGTTCGTCGAACGGAGCTCGACGAACTGGGGAAAGTTCTTGAGATATTCGTCGAATGGAGATCGACGAACTCTCTGTTAGTGAAGTCATTTTCGTCGAATGGAGCTCGACGAAATGTCTTCAAATCTTCAGACTGAGCTCGACGAATTATTTAGCTACAAATTATTTTGTCGACCTCAGATCGAAGAATTATTTTATTTTTGTTGGAATGGAGTTTGTCGATTCATATTCTGGAAAATTGTATATCTAGGTTTTCTTCGACCTCCGTCCCGCGCTTTCAGTTCCTTTACACTTGATCTTCATTTTTCTCTTGCAGGTGCTCTAATGGCGATTCCAATAGGAACACTTGCGGCAATGAAATTCAACACCGGGTTTGATGTCGATTTCGATTCCTTGCAGCATTCAGACCCAATCTTCTTATACATCTTGTAACTCCTTGAAGAATATAACTTGAAGACTCTGCTATCCACCAGGATCTAGATTGCTAGCACAGAAATCAGGGAATGGGTGTATACGTCTTCTACAACAGATGACAACACCATGACTGGAACTATAGCGGGTAATACTGTTTCCCTCACCTCCGCCGTTTTAACAGAAATTTTTGGATTAAACAATGTTGAAGAGGAATTAGAAATGGATACTAAGGAGTTTGATATGATGCTGAGTATGATGGGTTATAGTGGACAAACCCCTAATAAACTGCTGAAGAAACACATGTCTGCTGAATTCAAATTTCTAGCAGACATTGTAGGCAAAGTGTTGCTGGGGAAGCACACTGCACATGACTACATAACCAGGCACCAATTCCTGGTTATGTGTGTTGTGGTTAATAAGAAGAAATTCAATTGGGCTCAGATTATGTTTGATCTGATCAAGAAAAAGAATACAAAGAAAGAAGTTTGCTTTGGAAGGATCCTAGGGATCTTCCTGAAGGAAAAGGCTGCGGAATCCCTGGTCTCACAGACCATATTCATAAATGCCTCTAAGAGGCTAACCTGTACTCTTTTTGGCAGGTGGGAGAGGACCATCACCAAGCCCTCCAAGGCTTCTTCCTCTTCCACCACGGCTGAGAGTACTAGGGCTGTTCCAGCCACTTCCCACCCTACTGAAGAGATCCCTCCACCTCCCTCACTTCCAGCCATCCAACCTCAACATCAGATGCTACAACAACCCTCTTCCACCATTCCTTCGCTTCCACAACCACAACAACAACCAATTCATATTCCTACTCCAGCTCCATCTCCTGCCACTTCTCCACCAATAGATATCACTAACATCCCCTCTTCCCCTCTTCAGGAATCTCAACAACCCTCTCATTCTCAATCACCACAACCAACCACACCTCAATCCCCCCATGGTACAACCATTTCATCACCAACTTCATATCCCTTACCACACCATCTCGACAACATCCCATTATTTACTCTGCCTACTTCCCCTCCTCATACTTCCTCTCTTCCAGATGTCCACATGCAAGATGCTCTCCTTCCTACTCCACCAACTTCTACCATCCCCACTTTTGTCTCCACTCCAACACCCTCTACCACACCCTCTACCACTCCACTATTGGATCCATCCATTATTCCATCTCTCATTACCCTGCTTACTCCCCTCCTCAAAACAATTATAGCAGAAGCTATTTTACCTCTTGCTACTTCCATATCTTCTCTTACTGCACAAATCTCTACTCTTTTTGCTCCTTCCTCTTTAGTTAGGGGCCTGGCTTCAGTATCCACTGAAACTAGGTAGGGGGAGATACTCCATGAAGAATAAGCAGCAGCAGCAACAAAAGAAGCAGCAGCAGCATCAGAAGAAGCAGCATCAGCATCAAAAGAAGCAGCAGCAGTAACAGTAGTAGCAGTAATAGCAATAGAAGCAACAACAGTAGCAACAGAAATAACAGCAGCAGATGTTGATCAAGAATTACTAGATTTAATTGATTTTATTGAGTCTGATATGAACTTGGATGAGCCTGTGTTGGCTGAGGAAATAACTGTTGGTGATTTTATTATAAATCCCACAGTAGATTTATTAAATTTATTGAGAACTTTTGATACAGTTCATTTGAACCTTCCTCCAGAATACAGCACTAAGCCATCCATGGCTATAATTCCTTACACCACACCAATAAGCCCCAAAGTTGTCAAGCAACTAAAGGCCAGTTTTGCAGTAACAAAGACTCCAGCCATTCCATCTCCTCCCAGAGTTGTTTCACCCATTGTTTCATCCCCTCCAACGGATATTTCTGCCCCAGTTTTTGTCATGGATGATTCACCTATGGCTGATCTTGATGCATTGATCATGGCTGACATTAAAGAGGAAAATAAGTCAGTTGCTAAAAGCACTGAAGTGTACAGTGCTCTAGCTCCAGTTCCAGCTCCTCCTCCAGCTCCCTCCCAGGCTGAGAAACCTCTGATATCTGCTGAAGCCCTAAAAGAAATAAATGCAATGTATGATAATCCACAAAATTCTTCTTCTGATGATGATTATGATGATAAGGACTCAAATGATGAGCCCAAGTAAAAGAAAGTGTCTAAGAAGAGGAAAGCTCCTCCACCTCCTACACCAAAATTAAATCCAGCAAATGACACACCATACTATATACTTCAAAAGATCATACCTTATAAGGGCATGCCAGCATGGATGTGGCTGTCCAAGAATGAACAAAAAAAAAGGAAGAGGAGTAGAAGATATTCTCCTCCTCCACAGAGATTCAGAAAGGACCCTCCTCCTCCTCCTCCAGCTGCTAGTGCTTCCAGTTCATCAACTCAAAGGACTATCCAGTTTCAAACTTATCAAAGACAGCAGGGTAGGTCCTCATCTTCAGGAAGCAACCAGCAAAGATAGTATTCATCTGGCAAGCAGTACCAACAATAACAGCAGCAGCATCAACAACATCAACAACAAAAATTCACTGAACATCAAAAGGCTGAAAGCCCCAAAAGACCTGCTTCCCCACCTATACCATTTGAGGATCCAGAGACAGCTACAACAGCTAGGATAGCCAAGTTCCAATAACTGGTTGGCCTGTCCATGATTAACAAAGCTAAAGCTGAAGGGAAGGATACCCCTCAATACTCTATAATGTTCAAGTACAGAAAGGAAGAACTGAACAGGTTTGTTAAGGCTAACAAGTTCTTTAATGTTGATGATTATATGAAACTACATTCAGAAGCAGTAGTGCGCAGGGTTACATCTCTTAATATTATTGGGGTTGCTGGCATGACAATGACCAAGGCCCAAGCTACAGATCCTAACAAGGAGATTAAGTTTACTCAGCCAGGTGAGAAGGCCAAAGAGGAAAAGCACAAGGAACACAGTAAGAAGAAGTAAATTATAAACTGTTTTCAGTCCTTCTGTTATTTCAAAAACTGCTTATTTATATTCTGATACAAAGCTCTGTGTATATATATATCTGCTGCATATTTTAAATTTTTCATGCCAGATATATGTTTTATTGCTTTGTTATTAATATGAGTCTGTAATTAGCGACCTTACCAAAATAGGGGGAGATTGTTGGATCCCTAGTTGGATTTGGGCTAGGTTCACTAAGTTAGGATGTTTGACCCAACATGTATAGCCAGGGTCATGATTGTGTCCTAGAGTCTAGGCCATGTCCTTAGAATCAGCACCACATGGACCAGCCATCAACAGACTGCAAAAGTATCAAGACTTAGAGAAATATGAAAGACTCAGAAAATGAGTTCGACGTTCGTCGAACTCAGGTCGACGAAAGTCGTGCTCAGCTCGACGAAGTCAGAGAGAATTCTCTGAGCTGAGCTCGACGAACTTAAATCTCAGGTCGACGAATTCCAGAGTATACTTCAACACCAAGTCCAGAATTCTTCTCACATAACTCCAGTCGACGAACTAAGTTCTCAGGTTGACAAACTTAGTTCTCAGGTCGATGATCTCTGGATATTCTACTTCAACACCTTATTCCAGAAACATCTGAGTATTTGAAGTCCAGCTTCACACTCCAATCGACGAAGTTAGAATATCAGCACGACGAATTTGGATCTTAGTTCGACGATTTCTGGATCATCTACTTCAACACTATAAGCCTAGAAACAACTAAGTATTCTAAGTCCAGAATCACACTTCAGTCGACGAACTCACCTTCTCAGCTCGACAAAATTAGACCACAGTCTTGGCAAGATTTATTAAGTAACAGTTAGAAGTTCTCAGCTCAACAAAACTAGTTCTCAGGTCGACGAACCCAGTTCTGAGGTCGATGATTTCTGAACACATTACTTTAACATTCTTAAGACCAAGAAAAATGGAATTTTGTTATAAGGTCGACGATGTCATATTCTCAGCTCGACAAACTTGATGCACAGAATTGAAAGGTTCCAGAGAAAGCAGTTCTGTCCTCAGGTCGACGATCTTGTATCTCAGCTCGATGAACAAAGATTATCTAATCGACGAATTTGACTTCTCTTGCTCGACGAACTCTGGACACAGATTGACGAATTCTGCTCAACGAATTCTATAAAGTTCCAGACTTAGAAATTTCCCTCCCTCAGTTTTTTTTCTATTGTAATAATTCCTTAGTAATCAATGCATAAATTTTCTCTAAATATTACCGTTAGAAGCAAGCATTGATTGCGGTCTTCATCAGGATTATTGCTTGTCATTTTTCCATGGGATAGTTGGGGAAATCAATTAATGCAAAATATTCTCCAGGCCGTCAGCAATGAATGCAGAAGAAATTCAAATTTCAAATGAAAAATTTACATGGAAAATATAAAAAGGATTTTTTCATCTCTCTCGACAGAAGATAGGATACAGAAGACAATACACAGTTCTCTGGAATAGCATAGCAATCACATAGCAATACAGAATACAGTGATACAGAGAAACAAGCCCTAGATCAGAGAAACATCAGCAAGCTGAAGAAGAAAGAAGAACATATATTCAAGATCAAGAGTCTTCTTCCTTCTTCTTCCCAGGATACTTCAGAGGACAACCAATACTCTATCAGTCAAGAAATTCCTGGATACTTTATGGTCAAGGCTACAAGTTTGAAGACCTATCACCCTGCACCAAAGCTCCATCTTTCCTGAACCATTCAATATCTCAGCGGGACCTCTTTGCTAAAATCAAGATCCACAAAAGTCTTCTCAGTTGTATTTGAGAAAAAGAAGACAAAATCATTCTCTCACCCCCACTGTATAAAGGGTTCTTAACTCCCTTCAAAAGTTATTTCTTGTTGCAAGCCACGTGATCAAAAGACTTGAGGTTTGGTTTTTGAGCACCCGATCAAAAGCTCATTGGTGGTAGTCACCTGATCAAAAACTTGAGTGGATTCCTACCATGGTGGTAGAAGAGTGGATGTACCCAGGTTGGGGAACCACTATAAAATTCTTGTGTTGTCTGTGTTGCCCTTTTCTTTTGTTCTTACTGTGACTGTGCTAATTAGGTTTGTTGTGTCTATGAGATTTTATATATGTTGTGCCTGTGTTAGATCAGATTATTTTAGGACTAAGGTTTATTCACAGCAAAAGTTTTAAAAACCTCAATATACTCTATTCACCCTCCCCCTCTAGAGTATACGAGATCAAACCCCTAACTTTCAGTTGGGTTCTTTTAATTGCAACTTTTAAATTGTTTCCGATAGGATGTACTCTGTGTAGGACATTGGTTATTGGCAGGATGGTTTCCTTTGAGTAACCTTCCGGTCTGTCTGTGGTATATGGCGTTGGGCCCTGGCCGGACTTACTGTTATATGTTATGCGACGGATATGGGGTGTTACAATTTGGTATCAGACTACTGGTTTCAGTTAACTTAAATGAATTCGTGGACGAATTATTTTAAGGGGTGGTGAGCACATGTGTGTGCCTCATCGTTATAATATAAAAAGAATCCATGAATGTCCACTTTGGAATGAAAATACACGTGTTTGGGGAACCTGCGTGTTCCTATAATTACTTTTTGTAATTTTGTTTGGTCGCTTAACAGTGTTTTGTACAACTATAGGTGACCAGAAGTGGTGCAGGGCCGTCAGAACGCCCGGTTTCGGAGGCTAGCAGCGCACCGAATGATGCACTTGCAACACCTCCCTCGGCAGAAACCATACGATTGGTGTCCAAAGTGGTGTTTGCTTTGATCAATGCGTAGCCTGCAAGGCAAATGCAGCAGCCCGCTCCTACGATGAAGCAGGTACCACTTCAAAGGGATGAACCGAGAAGGGTGGAGCAGGTGGTGTTGGAGCTTTTGGTGCCTAGTAGAGCAACTGAAAGGTAGCTCAAACATGTTATGGGCTTCAATCCTCCAGTTTTTGAGATTGTTCTTGGCAAGGTACCTCCCTTCGGCTCAGAGGATAGTATTGGAAAATGAGTTTCATAGGTTGACACAAGGGGAGAGTAGCGTGGATGAGTATCCCCACGAGTTCACTCGGTTGGGTCGGTACGCTAGCTCTACGTTCGCGGATGAGGAGCGTAAGACAAACTGATTCTATGAAGGTCTGAGAGATTACTGAAGGCTACTGCTCTCGGGGCCTATGACGCAGAGCTTCTTGACCCTGGTCAATACGGCCCGATCTTTGGAGATGGACTTGAAGAATGTGCAAGCAAAGAAAAGCTTTGGTGATAAGAGATCGGAGTTCAAAGTGCCGAACTCATCAAAGTCTGTGTTCCAGAAGTGGAACAAGAAGGCTAGGACTTCGGGTCCAGCCCCCTCTTCTGGTGCTTTTGGGGCGACTACAGGTCGAACCCCGGGCGCATGTTATAACTGTGGGAACCCGGGGCATTATGCGCTTGAGTACCGGGGTGGACGTCCAAAGTCTGAGTTGAAGCCAGGAGCAACATATGAAGAGAAGGGCAAGACGGTGGAGTCAACCGCATCCCATTATGCTCCGGCTAAACCTAGAGTCTACAATCTAGGCCAGCAGGAGGCCATTAGGCAAGCAGATATGGTGACAGGTACAGTTTAAATTTATAGTAAGTTAATTTTTAAATACTTGTTAAGCGCGTGTTACCTTACCACTGCTTGTATACGATTTGTTTTGATTTGTGAGAATCCGGCGAGAGCACTTTTTGATACGGGAGCTTCGCACTCCTTTTTGTTCGAAGGATTCATATCGCACATCGGAGTACCTTCTTCGACGGCAAAAGACAAACTGGATGTGTTGTTGCCGAATGGGTATTCGATGCGCGCGGATAGAATCTGTGGCATAAAGATTCATATTGGGAGTCAAGAGTTCGATTTGCAAGCGTCGTTACTACCGTTGGTGGAGTTCGACGTGATATTTGGCATGGACTGGCTCTCGGAACAGCAAGCTTATATTGATTGCGGTCGCAAGGAAGTCAAGTTGGGAACAGGTCGTGAGATGACTTTTACGGGCTTGAAAGGGTCGAGCAAGACTTTGATGTCTGCTCTTTAGGTGGTCAAGGTTGTTTGTGCTGGTACAGAGCTGTTCTTTACGCTAGTGGAGGTTGTAAAGCCTAGGCCTAAGTTGGACAGTATTTCAATGGTATCCGCGTACCTTGATGTGTTCCCTTGCGATCTTCCTGGAGCCCCGCCTCAACGGGAGATTGATTTCACCATCGAGCTAGTGCCAGGTGCGAAACCTGTGTCATGCTCACCATATTGGCTAGTTCCTTCAAGAGTTGTTGGAGCAGGGGTATGGGCATCCAAGTTCATCACCTTGGACCGCACCGGTCCTTTTTGTTAAGAAGATGGATGGAAGCTTGAGACTTTGTATTAATTACCGAGAATTGAACAAGCTAATGGAGAAGAACAAGTACCTGATCCCGAGGATTGATGATCTGTTCGATCAGTTAGTCAGGTCGACGGCATACTCAAAGATGGATCTCAAGTCTGGGTATTATCAGCTGAGGATAAGGGAGAGTGATATCCCCAAGACAGCTTTTAGTACGAGATACGGGCATTACGAGTTTACGGTCATGACGTTTGGGCTGACGAATACGCCGTCAGTGTTCATGGATATGATGAACAGGACTTTCAGGGAGTACCTAGACCACTTTGTAATCATCTTCATCGATGACATATTGGTGTACTCGTAGAGTGAGGAGGATCACTTCAAGCATCTGCATTTGGTGTTGGAGATGCTGCGGAGGAATCAATTGTATGCCAAGTTCTCCAAATGCGAGTTTTGGTTGTCCTCAGTATCGTTCCTTGGTCACATAGTCAGTGGAGAGGGAATTGCGGTGGATCTGGCGAAGAATATTGCGATACGAGAGTGGCCTGTGCTGTCTACGGTAGAGGAAGTCCGGAGTTTTCTCGGGCTTTCCGGCTATTACAGGCGCTTCGTGGATAACTTCTCGCAGATAGCGTTACCCCTCACGACTCTGACGAGGAAAGATCAGAAGTTTGTTTGGACGCCGGGGTGCGCGCGTGATTTTGAAGAATTGAAGAGTCGGTTGACCACGGAGCCTGTGCTGAGTTCGTCGAGTGGGACCGAAGGTTTTGAGATCTATAGCGATGCTTCAGGCAGTGGACTGGGGTGTGTCCCACTGCAGCATGGCAATGTGTGTAAAACCCCGCCCCCCCCTTTTTTCTTTCAAACCCCGGGGTCTTATGCCCAGAACCGCCGCTTTGCGGTGACACCTTCGCGCCCGGGAAGATCGTCACTACAAAACGCCGATTCTGCCGGCCTTATGATCACAAAAGTAGCAGTACAAGAGTATAGACATGTAAGTCCACAACAAATCACATATATATATAATTTCCAGGAAGGGAGTGTCCACAGAATAGTAAAAGAGTACAGAAATAAAGGGCTTAAGCCCGGTACATCAATATCCTCACTACAGATCTCTCACGTGAAAGCAAAATAAAACAACTACTAGAAGTCGGGACTCACGGTCCCAGCTGGCTGTACTCCTGAGCTTGACTGCCCTGTCTCCAATCGCACCGGTCTCCTGGGCTGCTCCTCCATGTTGGGCTCCACGATCCCCTAATATGATGTGGTTCGAAAACCGTTAGTCTATAAGACTATGCCCTATCGTCCCCCACCCCTTCCCCCATGCTCCTAGGCACTGAGTGTGGAGGAAGAAAGGAAAGGACGTGAAAGTGGAGAGTAAAATAAACAAGTGACAGGGGGACCTAGCTAGCAATTTATAATCATGTTGTAATAGGTAAAGTAAGAAAAGAATTTAACCTTCACTTATGTGAGTACACATAAGCCAAGGGATCTTCTACAGGACTCCCATCGTATAAAATGTCCCATACCAATTTATACGTTGGGGTGTTAGTTATTAACAGTAATATATATAAATAATTTAACCTTAATTTATAAACTTGCCCACACAAGCCTATAGACCAAGGGGTCGTTTTGCAGGGCCTAATGTATAAGCATCCCATTTCACTTATACATTAGGTGTCACAGGTTATTATGAATCGATTATGATATGACATGCAAGTGGGTATGATAGAACATGCAAGTGCAACACACACACCCGACTCTGTGCACACAGACCTTTAGTTCCCCCTTTCGGAGCCGTTACCTCCCAGGATACCTCCGTAGTGGCAGTCAGAAGTGGTGGGTTGGGCCTCGCCCACCTTAAAACCAGTAATAACACTACCGGTCTGACCTATCGTATGCCTCAACGCTTGGTGCACAAAGCGGACTACCACGTACTCTTGCTGACTGGACCGCCGGACTTAAGTTTGGCGAAGTGTTAAACCACACTTGCCGAGTCATCGTATAGGCGTGGGTGCAACGACTAACCCATACAGAAGACCCACCACCTTAGGTATTTCTTATACACATGCAATATTCTCAAAATAGTACACAACGAGTCGAGTTCCCGGACTGAACCATCCGTATTAACCTCAAACCGAGACGAAGCTCCCCGGACAAAACTGTCCGGCTCAAATTCCAAACCTCATCCCTTTGAACACTGCGGGATGGCGCCCCTTTGAACACCTCGGGACGACTTAACCATTTCCAATTCTTGTCCAACTAGTGTGTGCAGTGTGAGACCCTATCTACTAAATTACTCTTTAGATTTGTTCCTTAAGGTTTACGTTAGCCCAGGACAACCTCCGGATTTACCCCGTGAAGGGTTCTCAATAAGCACTAGGAACTGCGATGGTATGACCGACCAAAGTTCCCTTTCGCAAGGCACTTATTATTATTGGTTGATTCCCTTACCTCTCCCCCTTTAACATCACAACAAACCAGTACCTAGGGTAGTTTAGACCTTTCACTCTCGCGGGAATGATGATCTTTCTTCGAACTCGCGTACCTTCTAACACACATCAACTCGATTCCCACCACTCCTTAGAACTTTTTATGGTGACTCATCTACTTTCATTCAAACAATTCAACACGACTAACTCTACACTATTCCAACTCTTATCCGGATACAACTTTTCCCCAAATTACTATTTGTAGAGCAACCTATACTAAGTGATGTTCATGATAGGGTGTCCTTCAAGTTTTCATCTGAATGACCTAGGTTATTACTGGAGTCCTATCATGACATAAATGACTTAATTCCAGAATATTGTATTTTCCTCAATTAATCTTTTATTTAAATAATTTCTTGAAAAAGCCAATTATTATCAAGTTGATCATGAAGTATACATTTTAGACATGATTAATATTTCATAAATTCATGATAATATTCCATATATCCAAAAGTGACAATTTCCAAATTTGACATTTTCTACAAACATTTAAGGGTCCTAAAATTATTTTAGCAGTAATTCTCATATTCCAAGATTTGTAAATCGACTACTTGAAATTATCATCCAAATAATTTGAGTTAAATATAGTACACTACTACAGTCCTAAAATTATCACTGGCCAACTTTCATGATTTTTCACAGAATATTTAATTCTAAATAAATTCAATACAAAAATCTACAAAGGGCATAATTGTGAATCAAGGACTATGTATATACTTCGAATATTCCTAATTAAATTCCTAACAGTAGATATCATCCTAAAAATTATCAGTGGCCAAAATTCACATTTTTACAAGTTAATTATTCTGTAAATGATTTATTTACCAAGTATGGCCTTTATAAAATTTATGAAGAAAGCAATATATAAAATCCTTTAAAAATTATAATAAAATTCAGAGACCTCTATTTAGGTCAAAAACCTCCACTGACCAAATTTTACTAGATTCCATATAAACCAAATGATCAAATTAAATCAAATACTAAATTGGACACTTTGATATTTAACAAAGGAACTACCATGAATATAATCTATAAAATTCCACTAAAAATATCTAGGGGTTCAACTCACCCTAAGATTCATTCTACCCCATTTTCACAATTTTTAGAGGATGTTAAGTTACTGTTTTGACCTAATAGAGCTTCTACCCTAAAGCTAGGGTTTGACTTTGAGGTACTTAACTACTTGCAAATTCCCTAACATTTCAACCAGAGGCTTAAATATACATAAGCTATCTCTCTACTAAATTATAAGGCCATACAAGGGCATTTGCCCCTATGTCCTTCACAACCCCCAAAGGTCCTTCCTTAGGGTGTGAACTTGGGTCCAAGGGTAAATCAACCCTAATTCATCCATCTTCCCCAAAGAGGGGAGGGTACTTAAGGTAATACTAAGTCAGTGGTCCAAAAGGGTTGTGCATTCAATATTTCATATTTTGGCTTTGGCTATAAGCACACCAAACCCTTTACAAGCCAACACATGCAAGGGGGTTTACCTAACTTTCTGTGGTCCATATAGGCTGAAAAGTTAACAATGCCTTAATAATCTCCCCATGGACATGCCACCAAAAATTGGGGCCTTTTTGAGTTGAACTACTCCAAGAATCACCTAAACAAGCCTAGGGGTATTTTAGTAATTTCTCCTAATTTTAATTCCAATTAATCCCATTTTTGGGAAGGGCCTACTTATGCCCTAAACCAGTTACTTCCCAAAATACCAGGTCATTTGGGCCTCTGGATGGGCTTGGGCATCTCTTCCAATTTCTGCATTTTTGTTATTTGCAGCCCAAGACCATTCACCTTTTCAGATCTTGCAAGTGAGATATCTCAACATGCAGACGGCTAAATTGACTAATATTTCTACCAAAGGTCTATTATACACCTAAGGGCAAGCCACGAAACTTTGGGGCATATTAGTGTTGATATGCTCCAATAATCAACAAGATTTAATTTATAATATTCTGACTAAAACTATAGAATTATTTTCCCCAAAAATTATCATTTTTGGGGAGGGCCTAGATATGCCTAATTAAGCCACATTACCAAAATTGTAGTCCATTTGGACTTAGGGTTTCGTTAGGGCACTCATTTTATTTGCTGACCTACCCTAGGACCAGCCCTAGGAAAATGGCTATATAGGGCAGTAGACTAAACCACAATTTTTTGTGTAATATATCAAATTAAAGGTATCTTCAAGACCTACAATTTTCATGTTGAGTACATTTTATTAAAAAGGATCTAAGTGCCCTAATTATTGGCATTAAAAAGTCGGTTAAAAAAAGCAGAAAATAGCACTATTCATGTGATAAAATAATTCCAGGATTAAAATTAATGCATGGCACGAATCTTAAAGCCATCGGACGGCTGCTGCTTTTCTTCTCTAAATCGCCTGGAATCCAGCCCAAACTTCATGGGGGATTTCCCGGCGGCTACCGGCGGCGCCTCCACCAGTAAACTTCACCTCCCCCCTCACGGTGGTGGGGGCAACCTTTTTCCAGCGGCTAGGGCGGCGGGTGGTGGCAGCGCCACCTCACCTGAGAGCTTCCGTTATCGCCATTAATGGAGAATGAAGAACTGGGTTCGGGCTCATTCGAGCCCGAACCCTACCCTAAACATTCCTAAGATCTAGGCATGAAGAAAGAGGTGAGGGAGGACCTTCCCGGCGGCCTTGCGACGTGAGGAGCGGCGGAGAACCATTGCGGCGGTGGCGGCGGCGCTGATCCTCGGTTTCACGGCTCCATCTCGGGTTCAGCTCCAAGTCTTGGTTTCTCTCTCTCTCTCTGCTGCACTCCTTGTCCTGAGGGTGATGATGTGAGGGGGGGGGGGGGAAATGGGGAGATGAAGTATCGGGGGGGTGATAATTCCTAAGTGAGAGGTGGCGGGCTAGCCTTGTTCTTGTCACCATGCATACATGGGTGGGCCCCACTCCATCCACCTCCTCCTCAGTGACACCAAGTGTCGGCCAGCCCAAGTGGGGGTTGATGGCATGGGCCCAAGTGGCTTGATCCACTAACACCCTTAAATATACCCCTTTCTCTCTCCTAATTAATCTTCATTTTGAGATTCTCTCTCTCTCTCCTAGTCACTTAGTTGGCTAGTCAATCTTCTAGTCTATTGGCAGTCCACATGTTTATTTCATTCACCAAAACATGGTTAGCCCAAGTGAGTTGGGCTTGAGCTTGAGTTAGCCCATTTGGGCTAGCTTGACCCAAACCTAGGTTATGGTTGACTTAGGTCAATTTGGTCTTGAGGTTGGCCCAAATGGGTCCTTGGTGACCCATTGGCCTCCCCTAAGGCCTAAGTAGGGTTGTCTTGGCCCTTTGGAGGTCACTTGACCCTTAGGCAGGGCACTTGACCACTTTAGGGCTGGAGTTGACTTTGGTCAACTTAGCCTTTTTGGTTGGCCCCAATGGGTCCTTGGTGACCCATTAGCCTCTCACTAAGGTTATGAAGGTATGTGTTGGGTCCACTTGGCTAAGGAAACTTCAATTGGCCCTTGTGTAGGTCAGTTTGACCCAATGTAGGTTAGGTTGACCAATTTAGGGTTAGAGTTGACTTTGGTCAACTTAACCCTTTGGACTGCCCTCCTTGGGTCCTTGGAGACCCATTGACCTCACTTTAGGTCTAGGAAGTCCCTGGTAGGGTTAGTTGGGAATGGGATGTTACAAATCCCAATAAACAAAACAAAGATTTCGTCCCCGAAATCAAGGCTAAGCCTACCGGAATTTCTATCGAATAAAAGGAAACTTGTAACATCCCATGAGAAGTGATATATTACATCTCGACGCTATGGTTGCTAAGTAGGGTTTCAAGGGAAACCTAAATATATGACCAATTCGCCCAATTGGCAAAGCCAAGATCCCAATAAACAAAAGATTAGCCTCTACTCTTCCTAGAGCAGCCCTACTAGTTTAAAAAAAACAGGAAAGTAAATTGAACATGTTGAGAGGTTGTGAGGTATACCTGACTAAATAGCTCTGGATATCTTTCCTGCATCAGGTCCTGTGGCTCCCAAGTATGCTCCTCTCGTCCGTGGTTCCTCCACAGGACCTTGACTAGCGGGATCTTCTTGCGATGCAAGATCCGTACTCCTCGGTCATCGATCTGAACCGGCTCTAAGCGCACTGATCGGTCTGAAGCTACCGGCCCTTCGGTGGTCAAAATCTGCTGCTCCGGGCGTAGTAGATCCCTCCTCGGCGAAGAAATGTGGAAGACATCATGCAGAGCTGCCAGCTCTAGTGGCAACTCCAGCCTAGAGGCTAGGGGTCCGATTTGCTCCAGGATCCTGTAAGGGCCCATTTTACCTAGGGCTGAGCTTCTTCCTCCGACCACGCACCCGTGAAAATCCATGCATGGGCCGGATCTTCAAAAACACTCGGTCTCCCACCTTAAACTCTACCTAACGGTGTCGGGCGTCATAGTACTTAGCATGTCTGCTCTGCGCCTCTAACATCCTGTCTCTGATCAGCCTCACCTGAGCCTCGGTGTCCTCGACAAAAATTCGATCCCAACATCTTCGGATCCTCGTCCTGAATCCATGAAAGCGGAGACCTACATCTCCTTCTATACAAGTGTGGAGAGTTGTGTTGAATGTCGACCGAGAGCCCAGATAAGCCTGGACTGATCTTCTCTCCTTGGACGTACACTATCCATCCTAATTCAACACGATCATCTTGAGCACACCATGCTAATGAACAACTACTCACAAAACTTATGAAACACCTACGGGAGTTTTCTTTCGGGTCAGGGTGACCCTAGATATCTCGGCCAGTCTATCGTTGATGTTCCAATTATAATTACGCCCGGAGTGCGGATGAGGAATCATGTGTATGAAAATCCCTAATTATGTCCTCGAACTTCCCCTCTAACCGGGCAGTGACTGTAATAGTTTCCCAAATGTTCTTGCACTTAACCTTCATCGGGCGACGGACCTCACCGTGCATCACAAAATCCATGATGCCTTTCTTCACTCCAGGGAGATACACGTTCCGAGATACACCAAACTTCCGATGATTAAATTTCTCATTTGTATTGGTAGTCAATGACTCTATAAAATCTCCACTTCACAATCAGATTCTTGTCCTTACGAATACGCCCGAGTAGCATCGAATACAGTTTACGTCCATTTCACTATATTTACGACGCAAACATTTCTAGATGAGATTTAAGAGAAACCCAAGTCAGTAACTAATTTGCCCAATAAACAAAAGACGCGCCCCCAATAAACAAAAGATAAGCCTCTACCTACATTGGGCTGAGTATCTTTGATATTACCATGTCATATCCATCCTAGCTGGGTGCACAATCCCTAGGGCATCAATCTTTGACTTGGGGATCCAACCTGATTCTGTTGATATACTCCATACTTTAAACCCTCTGAGTCATAATTATGACAACCATATCCGGGTCAAAATGTTCCCAATCCCAACTGGGTCTCTTTCGAACTTGAATTCCTATCCGACCTTCGGTGTTTGTCGTGGTGGTGGTCTCCAGGTAATCTTGTTACTGGTACAAGGGTTGAGACTATGTGTCTTCTGCCATTCTTCTAATGGATTATTGGTCTCAATTCTCCTTAAAGCAGTCCTTCCGGTTTGAGTAATCCTTGATAGGGACCGTAGGGCTACCTTAGTTTATGGCTTAGGTAGTCATTCTCGTGTTATACTCCTCCTTTATTCTCTTTAGGTATCTCCTTAGCTTAACCAAGTTCATACCCAAAGTCTATTTCAGACTAGGGCATACTATAAGTTATCGTGGTTAGTCGTGTCTCCTAGTGGGTTGTGTCTAACTCGTTGACTAGAGAATTATAAGATGGGATTTTCGCAGCCGGAGGTGCTACCTGCTGGGGCAGGATTTGCCGCAGGCCTCAAAAAGTATTCCATTTGCTAGCTGATGAACAAGTGGAATTAATGAAAAGGTGGACTTTATATGTGATTCCCTTTGTGGGCACACCACTGCTTCCGCTACTTAGTTTGTCCCCAAACTAAAGTAGCGCGGGGGTGTCCTAGGGGTTTTGGACTATTACTTTTCGATCGAGGTTTCCCTCTGATACCACTAGTAAGACCCCCCCCCCCCTTTTTCTTTCAAACCCCGGCGTCTTATGCCCAGAACCGCGGCTTTGCGGTGACACCTTCGCGCCCGGGAAGATTGTCACTACAAAACGCAGATTCTGCCGGCCTTATGATCACAAAAGTAGCAGTACCAGAGTGTAGACATGTAAGTCCACAGCAAATCACATATATATAAGATCTCCAGGAAGGGAGTGTCCATAGAATAGTAAAAGAGTACAGAAATAAAGGGCTTAAGCCTGGTACATCAATATCCTCACTACAGATCTCTCATGCGGAAGCAAAATAAAACAACTACTAGAAGTCGGGACTCACGGTCCCAACTGGCTGTACTCCTGAGTCAGACTGCCCTGTCTCCAATCGCACCGGTCTCCTGGGCTGCTCCTCCATGCTGGGCTCCACGATCACCTAATATGATGTGGTTCGAAAACCGTTAGTCTATAAGACTAAGCCATATCATCCCCCAACCCTTCCCCCATGCTCCTAGGCATCGAGCGGGGAGGAAGAAAGGAAAGGACGTGAAAGTGGAGAGTAAAACTAACAGGTGACAGGGGGACCTAGCAAGCAATTTATAATTATGTTGTAATAGGTAAAGTAAGAAAAGAATTTAACCTTCACTTATGTGAGTACACATAAGCCAAGGGATCTTCTACAGGGCTCCCATAGTATAAAATGTCTCATACCAATTTATACGTTGGGGTGTCGGTTATTAGCAGCAATATATATATATAAAGAATTTTACCTTAATTTATAAACTTGCCCACACAAGCCTATAGACCAAGGGATCGTTTTGCAGGGCCTAATGTATAAGCTGTAAGACCCCCCCTCCCCGGATCCCAAAACACGGCACGAAGGGGGAGTCTTATGCCCGGAACAGTCGCCTTGCGGTAGCATTAGCACACGGGCTAACCAGTACCACAAGACGCCTATTCTGCCGGCTACAACAATATCAATATATCATGCCAACCCAACCAAATAAATAAACAAGAGAAGTCAAATCCACACTAAGTAATATATAATGTCCAAAACATCAATAATGAGAAGCTAAAACATGCTTCTACAATATATCAGAGTACAGCTAATCATTGCCCAAACGGGCTACATCAGAGTAAGCAAAAAACTAACATCTGTAACAGACGGTATCGACGGTACCGTCACATCAGGCCCTGTCGTCCTGGCCTGGCTGTCCTGCGGCGTAGTCTGCGGCTGCTCTACCTGCGGCGTGACCTCCTAAAAAGGAAGACGTAGCAACCGTTAGTCGAAACGACTAAGTGGTTTCACATCCGCTCCCCCGGCGACTCCTCGGCACCGGGCGGAGAAAAGGAACAGTAGTATAGTATATAACAAGTAAGCAAGTAGAAGGAAGTACAAGCAAGTGGCAGTAGTGTAAGAGTAACAGCATCATAGTCAGCATATATGAAAGAGCTACACTAAACTAGCAAGTATAAGTATCAGCAGGAAAGTAACTTAACTTATAAGGATGCCCATACAAACTTATAAGTTAAGGATCAGGTTACATAAAAGTAACTCATCGTATAGGAGTGCCCATACAAACTTATACGATGAGGATCTTGTTGTGCAATGTATGAAATGTTATGAATGCTATGCAATGACTCACCCATGCAATTGCTATGTCGACACAGACTGTAGTTCCCACTTTTCGAGCAGGTAGCTAACCTCTCAGGCATCAGCCGCCGTGGCCAGGCGGTTACAGTAGAACGGGCACTTCTACTACTAGGCGGGTATCACACTACTTCACCTAGGCCTCCGTACGCCTCAACGCTAAGAACACAACAGCGGAGCCCATGCGTACTATGGCCCAGCGGGGTCTTGGGTAGATGTGCACCAAGAACACAGCCCGAACTGGCCTTGCGTGACCCGGAAGGGGCCTCGGAAGAAAGCACGAGGACACAACCCAACCGTTCACATGGCCGGAGGGGCCTCGGGACGTGAACACCGAGGACACAGCCCAAACCGACCAAGTCTAACCGTCAACTCCCGTCGGTGTGACGACTGGCGAGCCCGTAGACCTGCCACACTATCCTTAACCCGGGATTACGACACCGCGTGTCGACTCACACCACATGCAAATACCACATCAACATATCATGGAAGGGGCCTCGGAAGTAAACACGAGGACACAGCCCAACCATCCATCCATACCTTACCTCAACACAACCAAAACAAGTGGCGGTCAACCCCGCACTTACATCCCTTCATAATACTACCCGTAGGGAGACGACGCTCTAAGTATTGGACTAACGAATTTCATTTCACCAATCAACATACACATGGCCATAGTTTAATCTGCTATATGTCATTCCATATGAACTCTACATAAGACTTATATGAAGCGCATATGTTATAATCTATCAACATCTTATCAATTCGATTCGATTAAACATAAAGGGAACCATCCAAACCTCAAGACATCTTGCAATAAGAAATCAGTTGTATGCGTTCCAAATAATAAACACCATCATTCACAGTTCTTCGGTGATTAGCACAAATTATTTAATCTTGACAGAATTCCACCGACTCTAATTGCACTTTATATAAAACCAGAATTCTAGGTGTATCACTAATCTGGACAGCAACTTTGACCGGAGATTCCCGAAGCTACAGGAATCCGATGGAGGCGTGTAACCCCTCGTTGGAAAGATCTTTTCATGATCTACAACTTTCATATTCAGGTCACAACCCAGATCTGACAATAACGTACTCGAAATCGGCTTCGAAGTTCGCTGCGCACAGAACACGATTTCTGTGTACAGGAAATTGCCGGACAGCAAACTCGATTAGGTTTTCCCGGGGCCACAGACATCACCTGAAGTCGTGCAACCACTCGTTGGAAAGGTATTTCCAAGGGCTACAACTTTCGTGTTTAGCGAAAAGCCCAGATCTGCCCCTATCCTACATGAAAATGGCATAGAAGATCGCTGCGCGCAGAATACAGATTCTGCGCGCATCTTAAAGGAAAATGAACGGCATCGGTTCGTCTTCCTCCTCAAGGCGATCGTCCCTAAATTTTCCAGAAATATTCTCCTCCCTTATTCCACCTCAAAGGCCATAAACTCCTCACGAGACCATCCACCCATCGTCATATTGAAGAAAAGGGGAAGGGTTGAAGAGATCTAAAGTCTAGAACACAAGTTCTTAACATGGCCTATCCTAGAGATCTTCTCCTCTCCATCAAGACTCTCTTGAGTCGATGTCTCTCCTAAGGCATAACTATAGATCTAGCACCAAGGGAGAGGGTAGGAAACTCACGTTGGCTCCAGCGGTACCACCATTTCCAGCCATGGATCGCGTAGTTCTCCTTGGCGGCATCTTCTCTTTCACGGCGATGGCGGATCTCCTTCGGTAGGACTTGCTCCTGCAGTTCTCCTCTCACCAGGAGCTCTCACAGGAAATAGGGGAAGGAAATGAGAATGAAAAACGGCTAGGGTTTCTCTGCCCCTTATATGCAAAATGTGACACGGGTAGGGACACGGCCGTGTCCTTACCCGTGTCCTGCCTGGCGAAACGGCAACGACAGTTTCCATGTCGGTTCAGTGTTTGACACGGGTCGGGACACGCCCGTGTCCCAACCCGTGTTCACATGACACGGCCATGTGCCTGGCCGTGTCATTGGCCGTGTGCATCTTCAGTTACATCTCGACACTTCTCGTCGAGCTCAACTCGACGCACACGGGTAGGGACACGCCCGTGTCACTACCCGTGTCACTTAGTGTCGACCCCGCTCGACGATCTCGACACGCCTCGTCGAGATCATCTCGACGCACACGGGTAGGGACACGGCCGTGTCACTACCCGTGTCACGATCTCGACGACTCTCGACGATCTCGACACGGCTCGTCGAGATCATCTCGACGCACACGGGTAGGGACACGGCCGTGTCTCTACCCGTGTCACTTCTCTCTGCACTGATTTCTCCCCTTCTCCACAAGTGCAGCCCAATTCCCTGCACTTCTCAGGACTCGAGTCAACCCTCCTGACTCAAAACACACACACTCGGGGCCTAGAGCGATTCGGGACGTTACAAATCCTATAAACAAAATAAAAGATTTCGTCCCCGAAATCAGGCTTAGGCTGTGTGGAGAAAAACCTAACAAAAAGTTTATCATATGTTTTTAAATAAGATTACCTTGGGCAAACAACTCCGGGTAGCGTTGCTGCATCAAATCCATTGGCTCCCAGGTGTACTCCTCCTTCCCATGATTCATCCATAGCACCTTCACTAAGGGGACACTTTTGCGGCGTAATGTTCTTGTCCCGCTGTCAACGATTCGTACCGGCTCTAGTCGCACAGACCTATCTGACGCCACCGCACCATCAGTAGTGGGAATAAATTGGTCGGGCCGCAATAGTGCTTTTCGAAGCGACGATACGTGGAACACGTCGTGAAGATTTTCTAGTTCCGGTGGTAACTCCAACCGATAGGCCAACAGGCCAATTCTTTCCAATATAGTATAAGGCCCAACATACCTTGGGCTGAGCTTTTTCACCCCACGCACCCGCAAAACTCCATGCATCGGCCGAATCTTAAGGAACACTTTTTCGCCCACTTGGAATTCCACCATCCGGTGCTTTTTATTGTAATATTTTGCCTGTCGACTTTGAGCCTCCAACATGCGGTCTCTTATCAATCTGACAGCCACATCAGTGTCATCTATAAATTCATTTCCCAATGCCTTCGGATCTTCATCTTGCACCCAAGACAAGGGAGTCCTACACCTTCTTCCGTAAAGGGCTTCATGGGGCGCCATACCGATGCTCGCTTGATGACTATTATTGTAGGAGAATTCCACTAGTGGCAAGAGCCTTTCCCATAGCTCTCCTCTGTCCAGCACACATAACCTCAATAAATCTTCCAGCGTTCTGATGGTCCGCTCTGACTGTCCGTCAGTCTGAGGATGAAATGCGGTACTAAAGGTTAGGCGTGAGCCCAAATACGCCTGTACCGCCTTCCACTCATTGGATGTAAACCGACCATCCCGATCCGAAACAATTGTCTTGGGCACGCCATGATACCGTACAAATTGTTCCACAAAAAGGCGTACCAAAACATCCACGTGTGCTTCCTTCTTCATTGGAATGAACCGGGCCACCTTTGTCAGTCGATCCACAATAACCCATACCGAATCATTCCCGGAGCGTGAGCGAGGTAGCCCATGGACAAAGTCCATGGAGATGTCCTCGAACTTCCATTCGGGGATGGGCAATGACTGCAACAAACCACCGGTACTCCTGCATTCAGCCTTCACTCTTTGGCAAGCTTCGCAATGTGTAACATAGTAGCGAACATCCTTCTTCATTCCCGGCCAACACATGGTCTTCCGCAGTCCGGCGTACATCTTAGCAATACCCGGGTGCACTGAATATTGAGAGGAATGCGCCTCTCTCAATATATCCTCCCGAATTTTGCCGCCCTTGGGAATATAAAGTCGGCCACGAAAATAAACGAGACCGTCTTTTAGTGTGTACTCATCGGTGGTCCCATCTTCAATTGCCTTGATTGCCGGGCCAAGGCCGCATCCATACCTTGCTCCACCCGAATCCGATCTCGGATATCACAAACTATGCTCATGTTGGCCAAATACTCCGCATACTCTGCCGAAGGAGCCTTGAATACTAGAGTAATTTCCATCTCTTCGACCATCCGAGCCAACTCCATACTCATCAACCGAGACTCTGGGCTAGAGCCTGGCGTTTTCCTACTCAAGGCATCGGCTACAGAGTTTGCTTTCCCGGGGTGGTAGTTCATGGTGAACTCATAGTCGCATAGAAATTCCAACCACCGCCGTTGTCTCAGGTTCAACTCCTTCTGAGTGTGAACATACTTCAAGTTTTTGTGATCGGAAAAGATCTCGCAGTGGACGCCATATAAATAATGTCTCCAGACCTTCAAAGCGAACACCACTGCTCCCAACTCCAAATCATGAACCGGGTAATTGATTTCATGTTTCTTTAACTGCCTTGAAGCATAAGCGATCACATGCCCGTGCTGCATCAGCACCGCTCCCATCCCTTGATATGATGCGTCCGTGTAAACTTGGAATCCTTCCTTCCCCGACGGAAGTGCAAGGATGGGGGCGGAGGTAAGCCTATCCTTCAACTCTTGAAATGCTGCTTCACATTTAGGTGTCCACTCAAATGGCACACCCTTCTTCGTCAAGGAGGTAAGAGGAAGGGCAATCTTGGAAAATCCTTTCACGAACTTGCGGTAGTAGCCAGCAAGTCCAAGAAAGCTTCGTACATCGGCCGCCGACTTCAAGGGCGACCACTCCTTCACGGCCCGCACCTTGGCTGGATCCACAGCTAATCCTGCTCCACTAATCACATGCCCCAAGAAGGCTACCTCCTTAAGCCAGAATTCACACTTGCTAAACTTGGCATACAAGGCATGCTCCTTCAATTTCTTCAAAACCAAGGTCAGGTGTTCGACATGCTCCTCCTCCGTCTTTGAGTAGACCAAGATGTCGTCGATGAAAACAATGACGAAGATGTCCAAGTATGGTTCAAACACCTTGTTCATCAGGCTCATGAAGGCCGAAGGCGCATTCGTGAGCCCAAACGGCATTACTGTGAACTCATACAAACCATATCTCGAACTGAAGGCTGTTTTCTGAATATCCCCCTCTTGTATCCTCAACTGATAGTATCCAGAGCGCAGGTCTAGTTTAGAGAACCAATGTGCTCCCACTAATTGATCGAACAACTCGTCGATCCGAGGTAGCGGATAAGTGTTCCGCACCGTTAGTCGATTGAGTTCCCGATAATCTATGCACAATCGCAGGGTTCCATCCTTCTTCTTTACGAACAGCACAGGGGCACCCCATGGTGATGAACTAGGGGCGAACGAACCCTGAATCTACTAGTTCCTGCAATTGAACTCTAAATTCTGCTAGTTCTTTCGGGGCCATTCTGTACGGGGCCTTGGATACAGGCTTGGCACCTGGTACTAGATTGATCTGGAAGTCAACCTCTCTATGCGGAGGTAATCCTGGTAGCTTCTCAGGAAAGCCCTCAGGAAAATCCCGCACTACCCGTACATCCTTTAACTCCAACGCTTCCTCCTTTAACTCGAACCAGATCATGAAGACCTCGTCCCCCTTCATATGAGCTTTTACAGCCTGAATAAAAGATAATATCATACGTGGCGCGAAGCCAATACCTTGGAAGATGACGTCAGAGTCTCCATGCCTCAAATTGATCCGCTTCTCCGCGCAGTCGATCCTCGCGAAGTGCCAATCCAGCCATGCCATGCCCAAAATGATGTCAAACTCCGGCATTCTCAGAACCGTGGCCGGCGTATCAAAGGCCTTCCCATCAATAAATAACTCCAACTCGCACTTGGCAGTTGCGATCATCTCCGAGCCATCCGGAAGGCGTACACGTCGGGCTATTCCCGTGAAGTACTGAACATCCCCCACGTCTTTTATGAAATCCTCGGACACAAAAGAGTGTGAGGCACCGGTATCGAACAGCGCATAGGCCGTCTTCCCGCCAATAATCACGGTGCCTAAGTGCCAACGACCAAAACTTATTGCTAGTGTCTAATAAGTTCTAAGCAATTCATGTTAAACCATGCAAGTATGTAAACTAATTAAATCATACCTGCAATCACATCTTGTGGGTTCCGTTCCTGTGCCATGTCAAGCGCGTACACCTGATCCCTAGCAGGGCCGGGGTTACCTCTTGGCGGTCTTCGTCCTCGACCACGCATGTATCCCCGCCCTCGTGGAGCTGCTGGAGGGAGAGCAAGAGGGGCGTTCCCATATAGCTGCGGGCAGAAACGCCGGATGTGGCCCGGCTGGTTGCATTCGAAGCACACCAGACCACGATGCCCTTCAGGTTGTTGAAATCGCTGAGGCTGTGGGGGTGGAGGCAACGCAGGCGGCTGCGGAACTGGATGCTCCACCCTATAGTTTCGGTGGACATGCCCTCCACCTCTTTGATAACCTCTTCCTCCTCTGAAGTCCCGTCTCCTTCTATTACTTGGGCCGGCTTCCATTACGTCCTCCGCAGGCCTCTTACTACATCCCAGGTGGTCCGCCTCCAATCTTTTCGCCATATCAATGATCTCCGCCAAGCTACCATCTGCTATAAACAAAAGGGACTGCCTTAGGGGATCTCGCAGCCCTTTATAGAAGCGCTTGGCATAACCTCTGTCATCCAACTCATAAGAGTCCGCAAACCTTGCGAGATGCTGGAATTCCCGCTGGTATTCCGTAACCGACTTTGATCCCTGCTTTAGTAGAAGGAACCTCTGCTCAAGCTCATCTCGGGCCGATGTAGGGATAAAGTGCTCCAAGAAAACCTCCGAGAATTCACTCCAACTTATCTCAGTGTAGATCCGGCCTTGGAAGGTAGAGCCCATGAGGGACTTCCACCACCTCTTCGCATGTAAGTCCAAGACGGACACTGCCAATGTTACTGCCATGTTGGCCGGGCAACGGATACCAGCCAACAACTCTTGTATCGTGTCTAGCCATTCCTCTGTACGTACGGCTGACTCCGTCCCAAGGTAGACGGGAGGGGAGAGAGCTCGGAAGGTGCTCAGCCAGTTGGAGCTCGGGGCCTGTTGTTGCACCGGAGCCTGCTGTGCCTTAAAAGCATCAAGAATGGCGGTGAGTGTTTGCCCCAACTCAGACTGTTGGAACTGAGTGGGTATGGGAGGGGTAGGAGTACCCCTCATCGGCTCAACATGCAGTGGAACCTACACGTACACGACAAATTTGTGGTCAGGTTGGCTAAACTTAAGGTCAAAGTTGGACAAACTTAATGTGAATTACATATGGGCACACCACTGCTTCCGCTAAGTCAGTTTGTCCCCAAACTGAATAATCAAACGGGGGTGGCACCATTGTTGAATGACTTCTTAGTTGAGGATCGTGGCAAATTGATACCATTTGTAAGACCCCCCCTCCCCGGATCCCAAAACACGGCACGAAGGGGGAGTCTTATGCCCGGAACAGTCGCCTTGCGGTAGCATTAGCACACGGGCTAACCAGTACCACAAGACGCCTATTTCGCCGGCTACAACAATATCAATATATCATGCCAACCCAACCAAATAAATAAACAAGAGAAGTCAAATCCACACTAAGTAATATATAATGTCCAAAACATCAATAATGAGAAGCTAAAACATGCTTCTACAATATATCAGAGTATAGCTAATCATTGCCCAAACGGGCTACATCAGAGTAAGCAAAACACTAACATCTGTAACAGACGGTATCGACGGTACCGTCACATCAGGCCCTGTCGTCCTGGCCTGGCTGTCCTGCGGCGTAGTCTGCGGCTGCTCTACCTGCGGCGTGACCTCCTAAAAAGGAAGACGTAGCAACCGTTAGTCGAAACGACTAAGTGGTTTCACATCCGCTCCCCCGGCGACTCCTCGGCACCGGGCGGAGAAAAGGAACAGTAGTATAGTATATAACAAGTAAGCAAGTAAAGGAAGTACAAGCAAGTGGCAGTAGTGTAAGAGTAACAGCATCATAGTCAGCATATATGAAAGAGCTACACTAAACTAGCAAGTATAAGTATCAGCAGGAAAGTAACTTAACTTATAAGGATGCCCATACAAACTTATAAGTTAAGGATCGGGTTACATAAAAGTAACTCATCGTATAGGAGTGCCCATACAAACTTATACGATGAGGATCTTGTTGTGCAATGTATGAAATGCTATGAATGCTATGCAATGACTCACCCATGCAATTGCTATGTCGACACAGACTGTAGTTCCCACTTTTCGAGCAGGTAGCTAACCTCTCAGGCATCAGCCGCCGTGGCCAGGCGGTGACAGTAGAACGGGCACTTCTACTACTAGGCGGGTATCACACTACTTCACCTAGGCCTCCGTACGCCTCAACGCTAAGAACACAACAGCGGAGCCCATGCGTACTATGGCCCAGCGGGGTCTTGGGTAGATGTGCACCAAGAACACAGCCCGAACTGGCCTTGCGTGACCCGGAAGGGGCCTCGGAAGAAAGCACGAGGACACAGCCCAACCGTTCACATGGCCGGAGGGGCCTCGGGACGTGAACACCGAGGACACAGCCCAAACCGACAAAGTCTAACCGTCAACTCCCGTCGGTGTGACGACTGGCGAGCCCGTAGACCTGCCACACTATCCTTAACCCGGGATTACGACACCGCGTGTCGACTCACACCACATGCAAATACCACATCAACATATCATGGAAGGGGCCTCGGAAGTAAACACGAGGACACAGCCCAACCATCCATCCATACCTTACCTCAACACAACCAAAACAAGTGGCGGTCAACCCCGCACTTACATCCCTTCATAATACTACCCGTAGGGAGACGACGCTCTAAGTATTGGACTAACGAATTTCATTTCACCAATCAACATACACATGGCCATAGTTTAATCTGTTATATGTCATTCCATATGAACTCTACACAAGACTTATATGAAGCGCATATGTTATAATCTATCAACATCTTATCAATTCGATTCGATTAAACATAAAGGGAACCATCCAAACCTCAAGACATCTTGCAATAAGAAATCAGTTGTATGCGTTCCAAATAATAAACACCATCATTCACAGTTCTTCGGTGATTAGCACAAATTATTTAATCTTGACAGAATTCCACCGACTCTAATTGCACTTTATATAAAACCAGAATTCTAGGTGTATCACTAATCTGGACAGCAACTTCGACCGGAGATTACCGAAGCTACAGGAATCCGGTGGAGGCGTGTAACCCCTCGTTGGAAAGCTCTTTTCATGATCTACAACTTTCATATTCAGGTCACAACCCATATCTGACAATAACGTACTCGAAATCAGCTTCGAAGTTCGCTGCGCACAGAACACGATTTCTGTGTACAGGAAATTGCCGGACAGCAAACGCGATTAGGTTTTCCCGGGGCCACAGACATCACCTGAAGTCGTGCAACCACTCGTTGGAAAGGTATTTCCAAGGGATACAACTTTCGTGTTTAGCGAAAAGCCCAGATCTGCCCCTATCCTACATGAAAATGGCATAGAAGATCGCTGCGCGCAGAATACAGATTCTGCGCGCATCTTAAAGGAAAATGAACGGCATCGGTTCGTCTTCCTCCTCAAGGCGATCGTCCCTAAATTTTCCAGAAATATTCTCCTCCCTTATTCCACCTCAAAGGCCATAAACTCCTCACGAGACCATCCACCCATCGTCATATTGAAGAAAAGGGGAAGGGTTGAAGAGATCTAAAGTCTAGAACACAAGTTCTTAACATGGCCTATCCTAGAGATCTTCTCCTCTCCATCAAGACTCTCTTGAGTCGATGTCTCTCCTAAGGCATAACTATAGATCTAGCACCAAGGGAGAGGGTAGGAAACTCACGTTGGCTCCAGCGGTACCACCATTTCCAGCCATGGATCGCGTAGTTCTCCTTGGCGGCATCTTCTCTTTCACGGCGATGGCGGATCTCCTTCGGTAGGACTTGCTCCTGCAGTTCTCCTCTCACCAGGAGCTCTCACAGGAAATAGGGGAAGGAAATGAGAATGAAAAACGGCTAGGGTTTCTCTGCCCCTTATATGCAAAATGTGACACGGGTAGGGACACGGCCGTGTCCTTACCCGTGTCCTGCCTGGCGAAACGGCAACGACAGTTTCCATGTCGGTTCAGTGTTTGACACGGGTCGGGACACGCCCGTGTCCCAACCCGTGTTCACATGACACGGCCGTGTGCCTGGCCGTGTCATTGGCCGTGTGCATCTTCAGTTACATCTCGACACTTCTCGTCGAGCTCAACTCGACGCACACGGGTAGGGACACGCCCGTGTCACTACCCGTGTCACTTAGTGTCGACCCCGCTCGACGATCTCGACACGCCTCGTCGAGATCATCTCGACGCACACGGGTAGGGACACGGCCGTGTCACTACCCGTGTCACGATCTCGACGACTCTCGACGATCTCGACACGGCTCGTCGAGATGATCTCGACGCACACGGGTAGGGACACGGCCGTGTCTCTACCCGTGTCACTTCTCTCTGCACTGATTTCTCCCCTTCTCCACAAGTGCAGCCCAATTTCCTGCACTTCTCAGGACTCGAGTCAACCCTCCTGACTCAAAACACACACACTAGGGCCTAGAGCGATTCAGGACGTTACATAAGCGTCCCATTCCACTTATACATTAGGTGTCACAGGGCCTAATCGATTATGATATGACATTCAAGTGGGTATGATGCAACATGCAAGTGCAACACACACACCCGACTCTGTGTACACACACCTTTAGTTCCCCCTTTCGGAGTCGTTACCTCCCAGGATACCTCCGTAGTGGCAGACGGAAGCGGTGGGTTGGGCCTCGCCCACCTCAAAACCAGTAATAGCACTACCGATTTGACCTATATTACGCCTCAACGCTTGGTACACAAAGCAAACTACCGCGTAGTCTTGCCGACTGGACCGCAGGACTTAAGTTTGGCGAAGTGTTAAACCACACTTGCCGAGTCATCGTAAAGGCGTCGGTGCAACGACTAACCCATACTGAAGACCCACCACCTTAGGTATTTCTTATGCACATGCAATATTCTCAAAATAGTATACAATGAGTCGAGTTCCCGGACTGAACCGTCCTTATTAACCTCAAACCGAGACGAAGCTCCCCGGACTAAACTGTCCGGCTCAAATTCCAAACCTCATCCCTTTGAACACCGCGGGATGGCTCCCCTTTGAATACCTCGGGATGACTTAACCATTTCCAATTCTTTTCCAACTAGTGTGTGCAGTGTGAGACCCTATCTACTAAATTACTCTTTCGATTTGTTCCTTAAGGTTTACGTTAGCCCAGGACAACCTCCGGATTTACCCCGTGAAGGGTTCTCAATAGGCACTAGGAACTGCGATGGTATGACAGACCAAAGTTCCCTTTCACAAGGCACTTATTATTATTGGTTGATTGACTTACCTCTCCCCATTTAACATCACATCAAACCAGTACCTAGGGTAGTTTAGGCCTTTCACTCTCGCGGGAACGACGATCTTTCGTCGAACTCGCATACCTTCTAACACACATCAACTCGATTCCCACCACTCCTTAGAACTTTCTATGGTGACTCATCTACTTTCATTCATACAATTCAACACAACTAACTCTACACTATTCCAACTCTTATCCTAATACAACTTTTCCACAAATTACTATTTGCAGACCAACCAATACTAAGTGATGTTCATGATAGGGTGTCCTTCAAGTTTTCATCCGAATGACCTAGGTTATTACTGGAGTCCTATCATGACATAAATGATTTAATTCCAGAATATTGTATTTTCCTCAATTAATCTTCTATTTAAATAATGAAGTATACATTTTAGACATGATTAATGAAGTATACATTTTAGACATGATTAATGTTTCATTTTAGACATGATCATGAAGTATACATTTTAGACATGATTAATGTTTCATAAATTTATGATAATATTCCATATATCCAAAAGTGACAATTTCCAAATTTGACATTTTCTACAAACATTTAAGGGTCCTAAAATTATTTTAGCAGTAATTCCCATATTCCAAGATTTTGTAAATCAACTACTTGAAATTATCATCCAAATAATTTGAGTTAAATATATTACACTACTACAGTCCTAAAATTATCACTGGCTTTCATGATCTTTCCCAAAATATTTAATTCTAAATTAATTCAATACAAAAATCTACAAAGGGCATAATTGTGAATCAAGTACTATGCATATACTTCAAAAATTCCTAATTAAATTCCTAACAGTAGATATCATCCTAAAAATCATCAGTGGCCAAAATTCACATTTTTACAAGTTAAATTATTCTGTAAATGATTTATTTAGCAAGTATGGCCTTTACAAAATTTATGAAGGAAGCAATATATAAAATCCTTTAAAAATTATAATAAAATTCAAAGACCTTTATTTAGGTCAAAAACCTCCACTTACCAAATTTTACTAGATTCCATATAAACCAAATGATCAAATTAAATCAAATACTAAATTGGACACTTGATATTTAACAAAGGAACTACCACGAATATAATCTATAAAATTCCACTAAAAATATCAAGGGGTTCAACTCACCCTAAGATTCATTCTACCCCATTTTCACAATTTTTAGAGGATGTTAAGTTACTGTTTTGACTTAATAGAGCTTTTACCCTAAAGATAGGGTTTGACTTTTGAGGTACTTAACTACTTCTAAATTCCCTAACATTTCAACCAGAGGCTTAAATATACATAAGCTATCTCTCTACTAAAATACAAGGCCATACAAGGGCATTTGCCCCTATGTCCTTCACAACCCCCAAAGGTCCTTCCTTAGGGTGTGAACTTGGGTCCAAGGGTAAATCAACCCTAATTCATCCATCCTCCCCAAAGAGGGGAGGGTACTTAAGGTAATACTAAGTCAGTGGTCCAAAAGGGCTGTGCATTCAATATTTCATTTTTTGGCTATAAGCACACCAAACCCTTTACAAGCCAACACATGCAAGGGGGTTTACCTAACTTGCTTTGGTCCATATGGGCTGAAAATTTAACCATGCCTTAATAATGTCCCCATGGACATGCCACCGAAAAATTGGGGCCTTTTGGAGTTGAACTACTCCAAGAATCACCTAAACAAGCCTAGGGGTATTTTAGTAATTTCCCCCTAATTTTAATTCCAATTAATCCCATTTTTGGGCAGGGCCTATTTATGCCCTAAACCAGTTACTTACCAAAATCCCAGGTCATTTGGGCCTCTTGATGGGCTTGGGCATCTCTTCTAATTTCTGCATTTTTGTTATTTGCAGCCCAAGACCATTCACCTTTTCAGATCTTGCAAGTGATATATCTCAACATGCAGAGGGCTAAATTGACTAATATTTCTACCATAGGTCTATTATACCCCTAAGGGCAGGCCACCAAAATATGGGGCATATTAGGGTTGATATGCTCCAAAACTCAACAAGATTTAATTTATAATATTCTGACAAAAACTATAGAATTATTTTCACCAAAAATTCCCATTTTTGGGGAGGGCCTAGATGTGATTAAATAAGCCACATGCCCAAAATCTGAGTCCATTGGGACTTACGGTTTGGTCAGGGCACTCATTTTATTTTCCGACCTACCCTAGGACCATCCCTAGGAAAATGGCTCTATAGGGCAGTATACTAACCCAATATTTATGTGTAACATATTAAATTAAAGGTAACTTCAAGACCTACAATTTTCATGTTGAGTATATGTTATAAAAAAGGATGTAACGGCCATAATTATTGGCAGGAAAAAGTAGGTTAAAAAAAGCAGAAAATAGCAGTATTCATGTGATAAAATAATTCCAGGATTAAAATTAATGCATGGCACGAATCTTAAAGCCATCAGACGGCTGTTGCTTTTCTTCTCCAAATCGCATGGAATCCAGCCCGAACTTCATGGGGGCTTTCCCGGCGGCTACCGACGGCGCCTCCACCGGCAAACTTCACCTCCCCCCTCACGGTGGTGGGGGCAACCTTTTGCCGGCGGCTAGGGCGGCGGGAGGTGGCGGCGCCACCTCACCCGAGAGCTTCCGTTAACGCCATTAATGGAGAATGAAGAACTGGGTTCGGGCTCATTCAACCCCGAGCCCTATCCTAAACATTCCTAAGATCTAGGCATGAAGAGAGAGGTGAGGGAGGACCTTCCCGGCGGCCTTGCGACGTGAGGAGCGGCAGAGAACCATTGCGGCGGCGGCGGCGCTGATCCTCGGTTTCACAGCTCCAGCTCGGGTTCAGCTCCAAGGCTTGTTTTCTCTCTCTCTCTCTCTCTGCTGCTCTCCTTGTCCTGAGGGTGATGAAGTGAGGGGGGGGGGAATGGGGAGATGAAGTATAGGGGGGTGATAATTCCTAGGTGAGATGTGGCGGGCTAGCCTTGTTCTTGTCACCATGCATGCTTGGGTGGGCCCCACTCTATCCACCTCCTCCTCAGTGACACCAAGTGTCGGCCACCCCAAGTTGGGGCTGACGGCATGGGCCCAAGTGGCTTAATCAACTAACACCCTTAAATATACCCCTTTCTCTCTCCTAATTAATCTTCATTTTAAGATTCTCTCTCTCTCTCCTAGTCACTAAGTTGGATAGTCAATCTTCTAGTCTATTGGCAGTCCACATGTTTATTTCATTCACCAAAACATGGTTAGCCCAAGTGAGTTGGGCTTGAGCTTGAGTTAGCCCATTTGGGTTAGCTTGACCCAAACCTAGGCTAGGGTTGACTTAGATCAATTTGGTCTTGAGGTTGGCCCAAATAGATCCTTGGTGACCCATTTGCCTTCCCTAAGGCCTAGGTAGGGTTGTCTGACCCTTTGGAGGTCACTTGACCCTTAGGCAGGGCACTTGACCACTTTAGGGCTAGAGTTGACTTTGGTCAACTTAGCCTTTTTGGTTGACCCCAATGGGTCCTTGGTGACCCATTAGCCTCTCACTAGGGTTATGAAGGTATGTGTGGGGTACACTTGGCTAATGAAACTTCAATTGGCGCTTGTGTAGGTCAGTTTGACCCAAAGTAGGTTAGGTTGACCCATTTAGGGTTAGAGTTGACTTTGGTCAACTTAACCCTTTGGACTGCCCTCCTTGGGTCCTTGGAGACTCATTGACCTCACTTTAGGTCTAGGAAGTCCCTGGTAGGGTTAGTTGGGAATGGGATGTTACAGTGTGTTAGTGTATGACTCGCGACAGCTGAAAGTACATGAGAGGAATTATCTGGTCCATGACTTGGAGTTAGCGGCCATGATTTTTGCCTTGAAGCTGTGGAGGAACTACTTGTACGGGGTGAAGGTCGATATCTATACCGACCACAAGTGTTTGAAATACTTGTTGGATCGGAAAGATCAAAACATGTGACAACGTAGATGGATGGAGTTCCTGGGGGACTATACGTTCAAGATCCACTACGTGCCTGGTAAAGGCAATGCGGTTGCGGACGCTTTGAGTCGCAGGGCCCCAGCTTAAGCCAATTGGCTGTCGGTCCATGACGAGCGGTTGGTTCGGGAGTTGGAGGTGTTGGAGATCTCTTGCGTAGACAAGCAGTCAAGTGCTGAAGCGCTATTGAACTGGACTGAAGTTCAGTGTGACCTAACTGATCGGATTCGGCAGGCTTTGGATATGGATGGCCGCATGAAGCAACTCATGTTAGAGGCCTTGGATTGGTTAAATTCCCAATTTGTTGTTGAGGATGGATTGCTTTGGAGAGACGGTCGTCTGTGCATCCAAAATGTGGGCAATTTGTGGGTGGAATTTATGTACGAGGCGCATCATACCAATTGCTTGATTCACCCGGGGAGCACGAAGATGTACCGTGATGTGAAGAAGTTGTTTTGGTGGCCAGGACTTAAGAAGGATGTGGCACTCTACATGGCTAAGTGTCAAACATGCACTTTGGTAAAGGCGGAATGCCAAAAGCCGGGAGGATTCCTGAAGTCCTTGCCTATTCCGTAGTGGAAGTTCAACAACATTATTATGGACTTTGTGCACGGGTTTCCAAGGTCTCAGAAGGGAAACGACACCATCTGGGTGATCGTGGATCGCTTGATGAAAGTGTCGCACTTCAGTCCACATAGGAAGGACGATTCTGTGGAGAAATTGGCAAAGTTATATATGGTTAACATAGTACGACTTCACGGTGTGCCCCGCAGCATAGTGAGTGGCCGAGATGGGCAGTTGACGTCCAATGATTGTAGGCTGGTGCAGCAGATGTTGGGAACAAAGCTGAGTTTCAGCACAGCCTTTCATCCGTAAACGGATGGTCAGACCAAGAGGGTCAATAGGACAATGGAGGACATGCTTCGCATGTACGTCCTGGACTTCGAGAAACAGTGGGAAGATCACATATACTTGGTGTAATTCACTTACAACAATAGCTACCAGACGAGCATACAAATGGAGCCCTTCAAGGACATATATGGTAGAAGATGTCGCACGTCGTTGTCTTGGTCAGAAACGGGTGAGTCGAAGTTGTATAAGCGATAAGAGGTGGAAGATGCTACTTCGTTGGTTCGAACGATTCGAGAGAGATTGCTAATCGCTCAAGACCGCCAAGCTAAGTACTATAATGCCAAGCATATTAACGTGGAGTTCGCTGTTGGTGACTAGGTGTACTTGAAGATCAGGCCGTTCAAGGGTGTCTCGCGGGTGCGGCGTTTGAAGAAGCTAAGCCCGAGGTACCTTGGACCGTTTGAGGTTCTAGAGCGGATTGGCGAAGCAGCTTATCGACCGAGGCTATCAGTGGAGCTAAGTGGTTTACACGACCTATTCCACATATCGGTGCTGCGGAAGGCGGTGCAAGAGCCTTTGCAAGTGATTGCTGTCGATCAAGTGCTGGTCGGTGATGGGTTGATGACGAAGGTTAAGCCTATACACATTGAGGACTCGGAAGTCAAGCGGCTACGCATCAAAGAGATCAGGATGGTCATGGTCCATTGGGACAATTGCGGTCAAGAGGAGATCTCGTGGGAGCGAGAGCAGACCATGATTGAGGAGTACCCGGAGTTTTTCCACTCAGGTACTGCTTTAGTTTTGTGTTTATCTTTCCTTTATGTAATTTCGGGACGAAATTCTTTTAAGAGGGAGAGAGTTGTAACGCTCTGAAACTCAAAAGAGCGATGGGAGGCATTTTGAGCCAAGTTTGGAATTTGGCAGGGGTCACACGGCCTGGGGCACAGGCGTATCCCCTGGCGTGTCATGCTCGGGTCGACGATCTGGCCGAGACGTCGATGAATTTTGGAGTCGGTGATCATCGAGCAGCGAACACAGCCTGAGACACAGGCATGTCCCAGGCCGTGTCCTTCATGGGATGAAGTCGGGACGTGGTGGGGGTGATACACGGGGGTAGCACATGTGCCGTGTCGGGCAGACACCGGCGTGTCAAAATGTGACACGGGCGTGTCGAGTACCTGTGTCCCTTTCGGGCATTTTCGGTCCTGTGTCGATGGAGTAACACGGCACCCTACACGGCCGTGTACAGTATCACACGGGCGTGTCAAGTTTGACTCGGGCGTGTCGGGTACCCGTGTACTTTTTGGGATGCGTCGCTTTCGACGGTGAATGGGGAACACGGCCCTAGACACGGGTGTGTCACTGGCCGTGTTCGTCCCAGATCTTGGATTTCATGTCTGGATCGTGGCCATCCGTTTCCTCATTTTGGGATCCGACGGCTGGGGGTTATTTTTGATGGGATATACCCGGGAATTGGTTTGGCAAGCCCTCATTTCTCTTAACCATTCTCTTTCAAAGCTTCTAGAGAGAGGGGAGAGCAAGGAAGAATAAGGGTGTTAGATCTGGTCACCGACGGAGCTTCGGAGCTCCAAATCACAAGCCGACTTCGGATCTACAGAGGAGAGGACAACGCGGTGCTTTTCATCCGCATAGATTTCCATGGCGCCAAGAAAAAATGCTAGGGTAACGATTCTCATCCTAGGACATGTGAAGTCCTCTTTTCCTTTGCATAGGAAGCCCGCTCTTGCGAGTTTGCGGTGAGTTTGAGGTGTTCCTTTGGGTAGACATGAATAGTCCCCGTTGTGTACATATAGAGTCCGTAACCGAGAACGTACATAGGCATGATGTGTGAAGCCTACCTGGAAAAGTTGGTCTGGATCGGTGATGTTGCATTGCATGAATGGCCGGAGAAGACTCCGTGCAATTATTTGTTTTTTGGGTTTTCTATGCCGTACATTACAACAAGGAGCCTTGAGGACTAACTCCAAGGTTCACCCGGAAAACTGGGCAGATGATGGATTCTACCATCTTGGTGGCATGGGAGCCAACTTGCACGTAACTGGGTTATGTAATATTGTGTATTCGATACCTGGGCTTCGGGGAAACTTAACCCGCGCTGATGATTTCAATTGTCATGGCAAGGTGAGCAACGGGTTGAGTGGAACCATTCCTACTCTATGCGGTTGGGTGTTCGAGGCCTAACGATGGTATAGAGGTCGTGTCTTAGGCTGTCGATGTTTTCAAGTGACGTGACTTCTGCCTGAAAGACTCTTTTGCTCACGAGTAATTGCCATCCAAGGGGCGGTGGTGAGGCAGCGGTCTTTGACCGGGTTCACCGAGAATGTGCCCTGAGAGCACGGGGTGTGTGGTTGTGTGTGCCCATGCCTGTGATGAAGTGTTTATTCACTATACTGCTTGGTCAAGCTAACAAAGTGCAGGGAAGGAGCATCGCCGCCCCGAGTTTGGGGGCGGGATCGTTATAATTTGGTCAGCATAGCTGACCGTTGCTTTTGTTTGCCACCGTTGCTGTGGATTGTGCTTGCAGGTGCTGCGGAGCCAAGTGGTAAATAGCAGGCAAAAAGCCCTTGTTGCTGAGCCGTCCCTCGAAGGCCTAATATGACTATTTACTTATTTTATTCATGTGTCAACGACCTACGTGCAGAGGTTTGGAAAACACTGTAATTTGAGTAAACAATTGTAAGGCCTTGAGGCCATGGTACTTGTGTTTTATACATACATTCCTATTGGGTTTTGTAGTGGGCATTCATGCTTATGGTTGGGTTCTTTTAATTGCAACTTTTAAATTGCTTCCGCTAGAATATACTCTGTGCAGGATGTTGGTTATTGGCAGGATGGTTTCCTTTGAGTAACCTTCCGGTCTGTCTGTGGTATATGGCGTCAGGCCCCGGCCGGACCTACTGTTATATGCTATGTGACGGATAGGGGGTGTTACACACATGACCGTGTCCTGTTCGGGTTAAGTCGGTTGTGTGCTGCTTAAGGTACACGGCCTGTGACACGAGCATGTCACATGCCGTGTCAGCCCAAAAATAAGGTTTTGAGGGCGATTTATGCCTGTTCGTTTCCTTCATCTGGGATCTAATGGCCCAGGCTTTTCCCTGATATTTTAAAGCTAGGAGTTGAGAGAGAGATTCTCTTTTTACCTTGGCCATATGAGATAGTGAGAAGGGAGAGCAAGGAGGAGGAGAAGAAAGGGATCCGGCCGCCGGTGGAGCTTCAGAGTTTCGAATCGAGATCCAAGGCTAGATTTGTGGAGGCAAGGCCGCTGCGGTGCTTTCCAACCGGCTAGATTTCCATGGCTCCAAAGAGGTCGTCAATGGTAACGATCTTCCTTCTTGAACATGTGAAGTCCTTCTTTTTGGCATGTGCATGGATTTCCCCCACCAGAGGGTGGATTGCAGAGGGATTTCCCTTGGGTTGATTGTTGGAATCCCCAATAGTCTTGCATATAGATCCGGAAATATGTAGTACAAAATAGGCATGATATGTGAAACCCATCTGGACAGGTTGGTCTAGATTGGTGATGTTTCATTTACGCACCAAAGAAGACTCTGCGTTTAAACATGTATTTTGTGGAGTCGATGGGTTGGACCTGTGAAGGGCAGTAGCAGGAAGTACTGTAGTGCTATTTCAGGAAAAATACCCTTGTGATGCTTGTGTTGTGTGCTATGACAAGACCAATTTTCTGGCACTGCAGGATGCTGCAGGGTTTTGGCAGAGTTGGGTGCAGAAAGAGAGTTTCTACTGAACACGCTAAGTTATCGTGAAGGACGCTAGCATGAACGCCCTCTTTTGATTATGAAGCCAGTCCTTGGTGGACATTGTGGCTATTGTGAAGCCAGTCCTTGGTGCACAGTATGGCTATTGTGAGCTGTAAGCTTTTAAAAAGGCTACGTGCCGAACAGGAAAGGTGAAACTAACCCGCGCCTTAGATTTGGCCTCGAGTACTTTGGTATTCGTGATGGCAAGGTGACTTGAGCAACGAGGGGTGGCTGATTTGTACCTGTGTTATGTCCGTCCGACTTGGAGACCTGAAAGTGTGGTCAGTTGGAGCGCAAAATGAGAGTCTTAGGCATGCGCACCATTAAGACTAAATGCTCAATACCGTTGGGTTTCGGACACTGAACGGTGGTGTTGGCCATGGTTTTCCGACGCACCAAGAATGCGCCCTGAGTGCACGGATCGTCGGGCCGCGTGGCTGATCGTTGTGATGTATTGTTTGTGTGTAAGAGCATAATGTGTGTGATATATCTACTTATGAATTGCTATGCCTGCAGGGAAGGAATACCACTGCCCTGGGAAGGGGTTAGGGTCATTATAAATTGGTCAGTTGAATGCTGACTGTTGCCTTGTTTGCCACCACTTGGTAGGCTGTCCCAATGTAGGTGCTGGAGAGCCGAGCGGGAAATATAGGGGCTGAAGTCCCTGCTGCTGCTGCTGGTGCTGTTGCCGTTAGCCCTTGAAGGCTAAGCAAAGTCTTTTTGTATTGATTTCATATGTGGCCAGCCTACGCGTCGATGTATGGAATCCATACGGGTAAAGAGTAACTGTAAGTCCATAAGGCCAAACGTTAATGTATTTGCTGTACATTCCTATATAAATGTGGTTGTTTATATTAGTGGGCATTCATGGTTGGAGTTCAATATTATTGTTAAAAGCTTCCGCTAGAATGCACTGTGTTAGGATGCGATTATGAATCGTTATTAACCTGTAACCTCGCCGCCTGTTTTGTGGCATATGGTGTGGTGACCCGGACGGACCTTCTATTATATGCTATGTGAATGGATGGAGTCGTTACATTTTGGTATCAGCTTGTCTCGGTCTTCCTCTTTCGAATTCGTGGTCAAATTCTTTTGTGGGGTGGCAAGCATGTGTCAGTGCAAACCACATTAACACTAACGAACTCTTGAATGTCCACTTAGGAATGCAAATACACTTGTTTGAGGAACCTATGCATTCCTAAATTATTTTTATTGCTTGTGCGAGGTCGCTAATGTGTGTCTTGTTCACCTATAGGTGACTCGTAGTGGTGCTGGGCAGTCGGAGCCCCAACATTCTGATGAGAGTACGACACCAGCTGAGGTGCCTACACCTCCCCATTCTGCAAAAACCATTCGCTTAATTGCTGAGGCACTGTTTGCAATGTTTCATGCACAGCCTGGTGGGCAAGCGCAGCCGGCAGTGGTGTTAGAACAGGTTGGGGCAAGGCTAGAACCTGTTGCGGTTGTTGATCCTCGAGCAGCTGAATGACAGTTGAAGTAGTTCATGAGCTTCAATCCTCCTATGTTTACGGGTGTGGGATCCCCAATGCAGGCGAAGGATTGGTTGTCGCGCGTCAAGTGTATATTGACGGCGATCAGGACAGAGGAAGATCAGAAGATCACCTTGGCCACCTTCTTATTATAAGGAGAGGCTCGACTATGGTGGGACGAGATAGAATTACACCACTTAGCGGGGAGGCAATTAACGCAAGTTTCGATTGAGGAGTTCTCGCGACTATTCCTGGCAAAGCACCTCCCAGCGTCACAATGCATTGCCATGGAAAATGAGTTCCAACGGCTAACGCAAGGTGAAAGTAGTGTTGATACTTACCTGTATGAGCTCACAAGGTTGGGACGTTATGTGGACTCTATCTTTGTCGATGAGCATTGGAAAACTAACAGGTTCTACGAAGGATTGCAGGATGAGTTGCGATTCCTGCTCTCGAGTTCCGTAAACCAAGGATTTTAGGCGTTGGTCGATACTGTGTGTGCGCTGGAGAAGGATATGAAGCGGGTGCAGAAAAAAAAGGACTTGGCGGTGACAAAGCCAGAGTTCAAAGCACCCCGTCCTAGAAAATCGTACTATCAAAAGAAATGGGGCAAGAGGTCCAAGTCTTCTGGGCAAGCTCCTTCAATAGTTGCATCGGGAGGAACGTCGAAGCAGGAGTCTCATACCTGTTATACTTGTGGTAGAATGGGGCATATAGCCCATGACTATCGGGGTGGTCCACCAAAGGGTTAAAATAAGACGGGAGCGTCTTATGCTGAGAAGGGAAAGGCAGTGGTGGAGTCCTCTGCATCCTAGGCGCAGCCCGAGTCTATAATCTCGGCCAGCAGGAGGCCATAAAGCAAAGTGACGAAGTTTGCTGGATTGCTTTTCTTATTGCATACTTTGTGTGTAGCTTGTGTATGATGTGTTTGCCACAGGCTTTTGTTGGGTACATTGGTTTAAATGTACCTGATTTGAAGAAGCCTCACCCAACTCAATGATATACATCAAAATGTATTTGATGTGCTTTTGAGTTACTTGTGCAGGTTAAGTATTTGCAGGAATGAAGCAAAAAGTTTCTAAGTCCATGTGTCGACACCCAGAGGGAAAGTGTCGACACTTAAGAAGACTTGTGTCGACACCCAGGCAAGCAGTGTCGACACTTGGAGTCATTGTGTCGACACCAGGGATGATGAGTCGACACCAGACAGAAAGTGTCGACACAAGGAGCTGTGTCGACACTCATTGAAGAAAGTGCAGTGAAGCAGTGTCGACACTTAGCAGCAGTGTCGACACCTAGAAGAACTGTGTCTACACCAGAAAGTGTCGACACTTGGAGCTGTGTCGACACTCAGCAAAAGTTAGCAGAGACTAAGTATAAGTGTCGACACCCAGAACAATGTGTCGACACTCAACAGAAGAGTCAACACTTGAAGAAAGTGTCGACACCCAGAACAATGTGTCGACACTCAGCTGAAGACTCAACACTTGAAGAAAGTGTCGACACATGGAGCTGTGTCGACACTTAGCAAAGAACAGCAAGATCAACAAAATTATTCTAAGTACAAGTATCGACACTAAGGGAATGTGTCGACACACAGCTGAAGTCTCGACAGAAGAAGAATGTGTCGACACAAGGAGCTGTGTCGACACTCAGCAAGTATCAACACTAAAGACATGTGTCGACACTAAGAAGAAGTGTCGAAACTTAACAGATTCAACACATGAAGATGTGTCGACACAAAGGAGATGTGTCGACACTTAGAAGAATTCAGCAAAATATAGAAGATCAAGTACTTGTGTCGACACTCAATTTCAGTGTCGACACATGAAGAAGAAGCTGTGTCGAGACATAGAATCGACAACACAAGGAGTTGTGTCGACACCTTGTAGGCTAGTGTCGACACTTAGACAACTAGTGTCGACACTTGGTCTATAAGTGTCGACACTTAAAGACATAAAGTCTCGACACTTTATAACAGTTAGAGAATTTTCAAGAACTGACTGGATGACTTGACAGCTGCCATTCCAGCCGGTCTACAACACCTGTCAGAGTTGTCAGAAATCAGTTATGGACCGGACCAGCCGGTTACCATGAAGAAGGTCTATAAATAGGCTTACACTGTCTACAGAAATTGATGATTGAAATCAAGTTCAGATCATTGATCAAGTATTTTAACAAAGAAGATCTTGCTATCAAGTGAAGATCTAAGAAGTTAGAGAGAGAGAGAGCTCCATCCAAGAAATCAGTTGTTGGAACCAGACTGAGAAGAAGGGTTCAGATTTATTCTGAATCTTAAGTAGCAGAGATCAATGATCAACTGCAGAAGGAGTCAATCTTATTGAGTTCTACTTTCAAGAAGCTTTGAAGAAAGCTATGTCAGATTGAGTCCAGCTGGGTTCTTCCAAGAACTCATCAAGAATCTCACAACTTTTCTCTCTTTCATCTGAGTTGTTGAGTTTAAACTTTTTGTATTCATTATAACTTGTAGGATTCTTTGGATCTGAGTCTTGTAAGCCTGTAATTATAAAGGCTGAGGGTAGGAGAGTTATATCTCCGAGTGTAGGCCTTGGTGGCTGAGTGTAGGCCTTGGTGGCTGAGTGTAGGCCTTGGTGGCTGAGTGTAGGACTTTGTGGCTGAGTGTAGGCTTTGTGGAAAAGCAGAGTTGTAGGGCCTTGGGCCTGAGGTGTAGGAACCAGTTTTGGTTCTGAGTTAGTGGAGGAGTTTGGCCGAATCTAGTACACTGCTAGATATGTGAAGGGGAAAGTGGATGTATCCAAAGCTTGGGGAACCTCTATAAAACTCTGTGTCTACTATGTTTGTGGTTTGCTGTGTATGCTGTGTGATTGCTGTGCAATAGTAGATTAAATACTGTGTTAGAAACTGATTGCTGCCATAAAAAGTCAAAAAGAATTTGGTCACCTATTCACCCCCCCTCTAGGTGTTTAGGTACTGTATCTTTCAAGTGGTATCAGAGGCAGGTTCCTCAAAAAGGACTAACAGTCTGAGGAGATCCTATTGGCAGATTCAGTCTAAGTCAAATTACAGATTCAAGAAAATCAAGAACCATGGGTTCCTCTGAGAATCACAAGGAATTGGGATCCATGAAATTACCTATATGCAGAAAGGAAATCTTTGGCATATGGAAGGAAAGGGTGAGGCTGTTTATGGAAGCCTCAGACCCTAGGATTTATATCACAGTAAAAGAAGGGCCATATGTACCCATGAAGATATCAGTTTTAGATGCAAATCAGAGAACACCAAAGGATTTCTCTGAAATGACAAAGGATGAGATTATTCTAGCCACCATGGACAAAAGGGCTCAAAACATTATAGTGAGTGCCATAGATGATGCAACTTTTCAGAATCTAATACACTGTAAGACAGCCAAAGAGATGTGGGATACTCTTATTGTGTATATGGAGGGTTCTGAAGAAGTAAGGCAAGACAGAAAATCCTTGCTAAATCAAGAGTATGAAAGTTTTAGACAAGGAAAGAGTGATAGCATAACTGAGTGCTATAAGAAGTTCTATAGGATAGTGAATGAACTCATGTCCTATGGAAGAGAGTTCAGTAATTATGAACTCAATGACAAGTTTCTAAGCTCCCTAACTAAAGATTGGGACACCAAGATCTGTGCCATTAGAGAAATGGCTAAGTTGGCAGAAATTCCTCCACCTACACTGTTTGGCAAACTACTGTCTTATGAAATGCAGTTGACAGTGAGGAAAGAAGAGGAAAAATCCACAAGAAGTGAACACAAAGAAAGGACAGTAGCCTTCAAGACAGAAGCACCCAGAAAGTACAGATGTAAGTCACCTTCTCCACCTCCAAAAGCAGCTGCTTCTGAATCAGATGAGTCAGCAAGTACAAAGTCTGAAAGCAGTGAAAGTGATGAGGACTTTGCTGCCTTCACTAGACATTTTCAAAAATTCTTAAAGAAGAAACAGTGGAGGTCAAGGCCATCTACTTCACAGGGAAAGGAAGACTCTTATCAGAAAAAGAAGTCTTCAAAGAAAGACAAGACAAAGTCAAAGTCTAGCAAAGCTACACTATCAAAAATTGTGTGCTATTATTGTAATAGACAAGGTCATGTGATAGCAGATTGTCCTGAGAAGAGAAAGGAGTCTAGTGACAAGAAAAGGACTCAATACAAGGGCAAGAAGGAGAAGTCTTTTGTTGCCAAAAAGGAGAAGACTCTGTCAGATATCTCTTCTTCAGAAACTGAGTCAGATGCTGAGGCATATATAGGGCTGTTTGCTGAAGAAGAAGAAGAAGAGTTCATGCAGATTATGGAGTCTATATATGAACAAGAAGACAGTCAATGCCAAGGGCTAATGGCATTGACAGAAAGTTACAAAATCCTGGAGCAGCCAGGACCCAGTAAGGTACAAAGTTCAACTTTAAGTTCAGTTTCTTGTGCCAGTTCAGAATCAGATTCATCATCATCAAATGATGAGAGTGCATTTGAGTCTGAAGAAGATATTCATCAGCTGATAGATGAATATAAAGTACTGTTGCAAGCTTATAAGAAGAGCAAGTCCCTAGCCAAAAGTCAGGGAAAGGAAATTGCTGATCTCAAAGCTGCTGCAACAGGTTCTGAGAAGTTATTTGATCAAAAGCTTAATGAGATAGCCAGACTGAAGCACATAACAGTGATTCAGATGGGAACTATATCATTTAAAAATGATCAAATCAAGAGTCTGGAGATTAATCTTCAGAAGGAGAGAGAGCTTGTTGCTAGGTTTTCTAAACCTAAGTCAGTCCTACCTTTAATTGATGAATCTGTTCATCACAAAGGCAAGGCTGGACTGGGTTTTATTAAACCTGCAAGGACTGTCCAGTCCAAGTCCAAGGGCAAAGCCCCAACACTCAACAAGTCAGCTGTAGATAAGACAGCAAAGACAGTACCTAAGCAAAGGTACAATAAGTTTGAATGTTGGTGCTGTGTCAAGGTTGGCCACTTTGCAATGGACTGTTGGCACAATGCTAGTGCCAAAGTGAGTAACAAACTGCCTATTGGAAAACCAGTAGGTAGCTTTGTCAGGATGTAAACTAACGAGTACCAAGGACCCAAAAATTCTTTGGGTTTTAAGGTTCTCTAATCTATTTTGCAGGTGAGTCCAAGTGGCCATGCCCCAATATGGTACTTGGACAGTGGATGTTCCAGACATATGACTGGAACTAGGGGACTACTAAGGGACTACATTCCAATCAAAGATGGTCCAAAAGTAACCTTTGGTGGTTCTGAAAAAGGAATCATCAAAGGGTTTGGTAACATTTCTAGTAACTTAGTTACCATTACTCAAGTGGCTTATGTTAAAGGGTTGAAACACAACCTAATAAGTATAAGTCAATTAAGTGATGTCGGGTATGACATCTCATTTGTGAAAAATGGTTGTCATATCAAGAGGTCAAGTGATCAAGAGATCATTTTGACAGGTTATAGGAAGAGGAATGTCTACTGCCTAGACATTATGTGTGAGACCAATGGTTCTCAAGTGTGTCTGGTAGCTGATGAGACAGTCTCTCATTGTGTCAAATGACACAAGAGGCTAGCCCATCTAAACTACAAGACTATTGGCAAACTCTTTAGCAAAGAGTTAGTGAGGAATGGTCCTCAAGTTAAGTGTGTTAAAGATGGTATTTGTTCAGCTTGTCAAAAGGGCAATCAGACTAGATCCATCTTTAGAAGCATAGAAAACAAAGATATTGTGAGGTGTTTATACCTCTTGCATATGGATCTCTTTGGTCCAATGCCAGTTCACAGCTTAGGTAGGAAGGACTATACCTTTGTAGTTGTAGATGACTACTCAAGGTTTTCCTGGGTGTTCTTCTTAAGACAGAAATCTGAAACACCTAGTGTCTTCCATAGCTTTGTCAAGCAAATTCAGAATGAACTAGACAGTACAGTGGTCAAGATTAGAAGTAACCATGGTACTGAATTTCAGTCTGATAGCATGACAAAACTATGTGAAGAATTTGGGATATTTCAAGAATTTTCTTCACCTAGAACACCTCAGCAAAATGGCATTGCTGAAAGGAAGAATAGGACCTTGATTGAGGCTGGTAGGACCCTATTAAGTGATACATCACTGCCAGAATATTTCTGGGCTGAAGCAGTTAACACTGCATGCCATGTTATAAATAGGGCTACCATCATTAAAAGCCTAAACAAGACCCCCTATGAGGTTGTGAAAGACAGGAAACCAAACTTATCCTACTTCAGGATCTTTGGTTGCAAATGCTTCATACTTAACAATGGAAAGTCTTACTTGACTAAGTTTGCTGCCAAGTCCCAAGAGGGAATTTTTGTTGGGTACAGCAACAACAGTAAGGCTTATAGAGTCTACAACTTGTCTACACAAGTTGTAGAAGAATTTGTACATGTAGTATTTGATGAGACTAAACTTATTAACAATGAGTTGTCTAGTAGTGTATGCAGCCCCACAGGTTTAACAAAGAAGATGGACAAGTTTACTATAGAAGAAGTACCTACTACAAGACAGCAAGTAAAAGACAGTGGCTGTTGTCCAGGGGGAGAACTACATGTACCTTATGCAGAAGAGGTACAAGGAGTGCAGCAAGATGAAGGAACTGAAGAGGTTCAACCAGAAGTCAGGATGCCTCTAGCCAATAGGCATCTTAGAGATCATCCAGTAGAGCAGATTATTGGAGATCCAAGACAAGGAGTACAAACAAGGAGCAGAAATCTGAATGCAGCAATCTACTCCAGTTTTCTATCTCAAGTTGAACCAAAGAAGTTTGAAGAAGCCATTCTAGATCCACAATGGACTGAAGCAATGCAAGAAGAACTGAACCAGTTCAAAAGGTGCAAGGTCTGGGAACTTGTTCCTAAACCTAAAGACCACAACATAATAGGAACCAAGTGGATCTACAGGAATAAGATGGATGAACAAGGGGTCATCATTAAGAATAAAGCAAGACTGGTTGCTAAAGGATATAGGCAGGAAGAAGGTATTGACTTTGATCAAACCTTTGCTCCAGTAGCCAGACTGGAAGCCATAAGGATGTTTCTTGCCTATGCAACCTATCAAGGATTCAAAGTTTACCAAATGGATGTCAAGTCAGCATTTCTGAATGGTAATCTTAAACAGGAAGTCTATGTGGAACAGCCATCAGGTTTTGTTGATTCAACTTTACCTAATCATGTCTATAGACTTAGGAAAGCTTTATATGGGTTAAAGCAAGCCCCTATGGCTTGGTATGAAACCCTATTTAGTTTCCTCATTGAGAACAAGTTCTCAAGGGGGGAAATAGATAAGACTCTATTCCTTAGGGAATCTAGAGGCAAAGTTATACTAGTCCAAATATATGTAGATGACATTATATTTGGGTCTACTGAAAGCAGCCTTTGCAAAAAGTTTGCAAAACTTATGCAAGGTCAATTTGAGATGAGTAGTATGGGAGAGCTAAAGTTTTTCGTGGGTCTCCAAGTAAGACAGACTGAGAATGGTTTATCCATTAGCCAGTCCAATTTCACCCTAGAACTCATAATGAAGTATGGTATGGATTCATCCAGCACCATGAAGACTCCTATGGGGTCAAGTATGTCTCTTAGCAAGGATGATGCAGGGAAACTTGTAGATGAAACCTTGTATAAAGGGATAGTTGGCTCCCTATTATACTTGACTGCAAGTAGACCAGATATCATGTATGCTACATGTGTCTGTGCAAGGTATCAAGCCTGCCCTAGAGAGTCTCATTTGACAGCAGTCAAAAGAATATTGAGATATCTAAAGGGCACTCCCTATCTAGGCCTCTGGTACCCTAGGAATGGGGATTTTGAACTAACAGGTTATTCAGATGCAGACTTTGCAGGATGCAAAGAAGATAGAAAAAGCACTACTGGAACCTGTCAATTCCTAGGAGGGAGACTAATTTCATGGAGTAGCAAAAAGCAAACAAGTGTGGCTATTTCCACTGCAGAGTCAGAGTATGTGGCTGCAGGAAGTTGCTGTGCTCAGCTTCTATGGATACAGCATCAGCTTGAGGACTATGGAATTCAGGTAAGTAGAACTCCACTCTTTTGTGATTCTACTAGTGTTATTTCAATAGCCAATAATCATGTATCCCACAGTAGAACAAAACATATTGAAATTAAATATCATTTTCTTAGGGAGCATGTAGAAAGAGAAGATATTTTACTTGAATATGTTAAAACTGATAATCAATTAGCTGATATGTATACTAAGCCCCTAGAAGAAGCTATGTTCAATAGATTTAAAATTGAACTAGGAATGATAAACTTAGAGTAAGTTTACAGAATTGGAAATGGCTAAGTAAAAATGTGTTGACACATAGAGATTTCTGTGTCGACATAGAAAGTAGGTGTCGACACTTCAGGAAAAAGGTGTCGACACATCTAGGAAGTTGGTGTCGACACTTCAGAATAGTAGTGTCGACACATGTCTAGTAGGTGTCGACACATCCAAAGTGGTGACGACACTTAAGTCTTACTCAAATTTCTCTAAGTAAAGTCTCGACTAAATGTCGAGTTGAGTGGTGTCGACACATAAATAAGTGTCGACACATATAATCTGTTGGCTAAACTTCTGTCGACACATATGTGTCGAGACATTATAAGTCAGTGTCGACACTTATTGCCAGTGTCGACACAATTTAAGTTGGCCTTTTCATCTTCAAAACTAGAAAGGTATAAATAGAGTTTAGCCTTAGTTTGTCGACATGCTTTCAAAAGTTTCGAGACCAAACTTCTGTGTCGACACCTCTCTTCTCTCAAGACAAATTCTACAAACCCTAATGGCGCCAAAGCTTGAGGGGAACGTCAACGAAGGATACGAGCTGGTGCGCGATGATTTTGAGGATGCCGATCAAGAAATCAAGAACGTGATAACCCTAGTAGCAAATTCAGGGTTAGAATATCTTGTTTCAGAACCTACTAAAATATGGAAGAAAGAGGTACTGGAATTCCTCAATGGAGCTGAAGTGGACGAATCTGGATACAAGATCAAATCCAGAGTTCATAGAGCAAAGGTTAAGATTTCACCAAAAAGTCTGAGAAAGGTACTTCAGTTGCCAAGAACTAAAGAGGAAGCTGAGATTACTGCTTCAAAGACCATGGAAGCTCTAACCTGGTGTGGACTAGATTCTAAGATGAAGATAGGATCTGTGTTTAACAGGAAGGGAATGAATAGTCAAGGGAAATTCCTTTCTGAAATTGTTGGAAAGGTAATATTAAGCAAGCCAGGAGGGCATGACAGAGTGTCCGCCTATATGTTTAGTATTATGACAAGGATAATCTTCTCTCTGCAAACTGACTGGTCTATGGTAGTTTTGAGAAGATTAAAGAAAGCCTAAAGAAGCCCAACTTAGGCAGAATTTTAAGTCTTTACCTAGCAGGTGTTATACCTGAAGTTATGAGTCAGGCTGCTGGAAGTAAAATAAATCACATGAGGAAAATGGATCTGAGAATATTCTCCAGATGGGATAGGGTGTTGTCAAAAGAGATACCAACACCTTAGAAGATTACTTCTGAGAAAGAAATTCCACCAAAGAAGAAGAGGAAAACTACTTCAGTGGCTCAAGTGTCCACTAGCAGCTCTGACAGTGAAGAACAAGTTGTCTTCACACCAGATGAGAATGAGGAAGAGCCTGCTGTGAAGTCTCCAGCTCCTTAAGAGGTTGCTGAAATCCATGGGGAGCTTCCAGTTGTAGATGAACCCACTACACTGGAAAGTGAGCAAGCTACAACCACAATCCTAGAGGTAATCACTGAGCTTAATGCTTTAGTTTTTCCTTTAGAGGATACTGATTTGTCTGATATTTATTAGCCACCACAGACTGATAGTCAAGTTCCAGATGCTGTTATAGAAGACGCATCTGTTTTTGTAGAAGTTGTAACTGATCCAGTGGTTGAAGAGCCAAGAAGTTCTCCACCTCATTCACCACAAGAGTATACTATGGAAGATTTATTTCTCAATCTGGATCAACAATACTTTGACAAGGACACTACTGCTGCTGAAAAAGAGAATGCTCTAGTTGAGGGGGAGCAAGTTGTAATTCTTGAAGAGCCTGCAAGAACAGAAACTGAGAAGGCACCAGATGTGCAGACTGAGAGGCCCCCAAGCCCTAAGGAGAGGGTAGAAATTGCCAGCTCCTCAGCATATGAAGATGAGGAGGCTGCAAGGGAAAAGAGACAGAAACTTTATGTATTCAAGAGAAGGAGTCAGAGTTATAAGAAGGCCTTACAATCTATTGCACCACAGCCTATAGTTCAGCAAGCACCATCAGTTGATTATAGTGCACTGATGGTTGCTATGCAGATTAAACTGGATGAACACAGGAAGGCCATTGAGAAATATGTGGATGAAGGGCAGAAATCACTACAGTTTGATCTTGCCTAGGACATAAAGTCAATAAGATTTGAGATGAATCTTAACAAGAAGGAGATGACTGAATGTTTCCACAAGGGTGGAAATGTAGTGGTGTACTTGGCTACACACCAGGAGAAGATAAAAGCACAAGTGGATGACATAGTTGTGAAGCAAGGATATGTACTTGAAAACTAAATAAGGATGAATGACAATCTGACAGCATCTCATAATGCAATTGTCACAGAATTAAAGAACATAGGTGCTGGACCTTCTACTTCTACTGCTATTGCTAAAGCAGATTTTGACAAAGCACTGCAAGAGAGCATATCTGCTGTTAAGAATGCTATACTAGACTCTGAGAAGATCATCACTGACAAATTCCAAAGGTTCAAACCTTTCTACAGAGATGGAGTTAATTATCTCAATGCCCAAATCAGATTTCAAAAAGATGACTTAAGGATCACATAGAAAAAGAAGTCATAAAGGGGGAGAGGGTCTTAGTCAAAGCTGGCTCTGACCATGCAAAGTGGATATCTAATTCCATCAGAGCTACACTGGGTTATCCTCCTCTTTGTGATGATGATAATGTAGCTGAAACTGGAATTAACCCTGCATATCTTGGAGGTGAGCAACCAGAAGTAGCTCAAGTGATCTATACTCCACCAGATTTTGACATGATCCATGCTGACATACAGTCCATGTATAGCCCACCTGGGGGTAAGGACAATGTCATAATAGAGAAAGTTGTTCAGCCTGTCTCTGAAGCTTTACATGAAGCCATCTTGAAGGAGCAAGCTGAAGAAGAAACCAGATTATCTAAGAAGAGGTTTAGGGAACAAGCTGAACAAAGACCAGACTTTGAGCAGTGGAGCCCTACCTCAAGAAATATTATACTGACTGCCTGGAAAGCTGCCAAAGATAACATTCAAGACAGGAATAAGTGGTTTTTTGAAACTGAATGGAGGAAACATGAATCAAGGCAGGAGGCCATAGTTTAATATAGAAGGAAGGCCAAGATGGGAAAGCTACCTCCTACTGCCCAGGAGCCTAGCAAGTACTTTCCAAAGCCTTATCATTATTTTGAAAGGCAGAAGATTAAAGCAGAAGAACTTAAGAAGAAGGACTTGAAAGGCAAGAAGCCTGCTGATGTTGAAGTTGCTGATGCTCCTGTTCAAGCTAAAGTTCAAGTTGGAAAAGGAATAGTGATTAAGGAGCCAGAACAGAAATAGACTTAGAATTTTCTTAAAGTTTACTATGTATTCTTTTGATATAAAACATTCTGTAAACTTTAGAATTTTGTATATGACAAAGTATTGGAACAATGTTTTGTGTGATAAATTTGTTGTGTAATAAATTTGTTTCATAATTGTTCAGTGATGATGTCTATGTATACATGTGTGATTGATACATGTTTATGTTTACCCTGCTAATATATAATCCTGCTTTACATCATTTTGTAATTTAATTATGAATGGTGTATATCATTGACTAAGGGTTATGACTTCTCCAAATAGGGGGAGATTGTTGGGTACATTGTTTTAAATGTACCTGATTTGAAGAAGCCTCACCCAACTCAATGATATACATCAAAATGTATTTGATGTGCTTTTCGGTTACTTGTGCAGGTTAAGTATTTGCAGGAATGAAGCAAAAAGTTTCTAAGTCCATGTGTCGACACCCAGAGGGAAAGTGTCGACACTTAAGAAGACTTGGGTCGACACCCAGGCAAGCAGTGTCGACACTTGGAGTCATTGTGTCGACACCAGGGATGCTGAGTCGACACCAGACAGAAAGTGTCGACACAAGGAGCTGTGTCGACACTCATTGAAGAAAGTGCAGTGAAGCAGTGTCGACACTTAGCAGCAGTGTCGACACCTAGAAGAACTGTGTCTACACCAGAAAGTGTCGACACTTGGAGCTGTGTCGACACTCAGCAAAAGTGATGGCGCGGCCCCTCCAATACTTCCTGATGATGACCCGGTTGCTGCGGCCCCTCCAACACTTCCTGATGATGACCCGGTTGCTGCGGTGCAACAAGTTAAATATTTGCGGCGTCATGACAACGCCACAGACGCTAACGGAAAGCTGCGATACAACCTCCGTCCGCGGCGCGCAAAGCTTGCTTAATACTTTTACTTAGTTTTATTTTAATTGCTTAAAACATTTGGCTTGTATTATTTTTATTTTATGTTGGAGTGCTATTAAACCCTTGGTGTGTATGTAACCGCCCGGATGGATGAGATTTCATCTCCATCATGGATGGTTGGATCTCTTTTGTAACTCCAATTTAAAGGAGGATATTATGATGAGTTATGCATTGGATGAAGAAAACCTAAACTCCCCTAAGAGAAATTTCGGCCATGGAGAGATTCCAATAGCCCCCCCCCCCCTTTGGTGTGAAGCCTAGCCTTGCCTCCTCCATCCCCGTTCGGTGCGACTCCGGCGTGGCTTCTCTCGGTGCGACTCCGTGGAAGAAGGAAGCAGCCCCCTTCGGTGTGAAACCGGTGGAACCGTGGAGAGAGTGATTCTCCCACAAATATTGTGTGATCTTCTTCTTGGTTGGGTAATCTCTTCCCTATCTTTGTGCTTCTTGCTGTGAGATTTTTGTGGAGGTTATTCAACCGTCTTTTCAGCGATTTTAAAGTGTTTTTCGCTTGCAAATCTGAATCGAACATTGTTATTGACCCTCTTGTTTTTCGGATTGGAAGATCCGCTGGAGTACAAACTAGGCCTAGCCTTGACTTGTTCTCCAAGATGGGGCACGCTTCGGTGCTAACAAGGGAGTTAATCTCAACTTGTTCTTGATCCCTCCTTATCGTTTACCGCCGCTCCTAAATATATTTTTGCTGCGATTGACGGCTTATTGTGAAAAGAATAGATGCTTGTGTAGGTGCGGTGAGACGTGTGCTTGTTGGAGAGGTAGGTCCTAAGGTCGTGGTATCGAGTCCGGCTAGGCGCGAGTTGTGTGCTTGTTGGAGAGTAGGTCCTAAGGACGTTGTATCGAGTCCCGTATTTTTGAGAGCCAACCGACCCCTTTTCGTTCGCTTTTGGTCGGAGCACTCTCTTATTTTTTCTATGTTCTGTGATGGGTAACCCGCCGTTAGCGTAAGCACGTCCATCTCACAAACATCCCTACACCAATTTGGTATCAGAGGGAGGTTGTTTCAACTTTCACGTTGCAAACATCCTCTCTGCGTTCCTTGTTAGAGATCCGATCGTTAGAACTCAAAAAAATTATTTTCTGTGGTCTGCAAATAGCGGGCTGAAATCTTTATTTTTCAGCAAAATTTCAAAGAAAATTTTTTTTAACGATCTACGTGTTATTCACATCGGGAGTATATAAAAATATCTTATTTTCAATATAGCTTCAGTCCTAGGAAAATTCATCTTGCCCGGGGCCTCCCAAACCTGAATGCGCACTAGGCTAGGAACGGAGTACGCAACCCCGTCTACGTCTAGGATGGCTGCGAACGAGCATGGTGATCCCAACACCGAGGCTATAGCAGGTCTTCGTGCCGAAATGACAGAGCTTAGGAACGCCTTAGCCCAGATCCTACAAAATCAAGCAAGGCCACCCCCACCTCCCGTTAATGCTGGGCAGCCCAACCGGCACCAACCGAACTTTGATTCGGATTCTGAGGGAAACTCTCCCCGTATGCCCCCTCGAGAACCCCGCCCCGAGCGAGGCTTTGATATCACGAGGGCTATCAAGATAAATTCCCCCACCTATGATGGCATGGGAGATCCCCAGATCTTCCTCCATTGGGCTATAGACATGGAGTGCTATTTCGAATGGCACAACCTCACGGACCCCCAAAAGGTTCAAGTTGCCAGGATGAAATTAATGGGACGTGCCAAAACCTATTGGCTGAATGAAGAACGTAGATTAGGAGCTGGGCACGGGGTCCCACTCATTGGATGGGCTGTTATGAAGAACCTGCTAACCGATCAGTACGTTCCCGCGTACCATCGGACGCAAATGTTCGATGAGCTTGCCACCCTTCGGCAAGGCTCAATGTCTGTTGCTGAATATATGGGAGAACTTAAGGACCGTATGGTACGATGTGACCTTCGAGAGATCCCCGAAGTAACTTTATCTAGATTTCGAAAGGGACTTCACCCCGACATTCAGCGGAAACTCTTGCGTTATGGTCACACGGACTTGAATACGACTTTCAATGCCGCCTTGGACATTGAAAAGAACCTAGCATCTAAAGCTCACTCCCGTTATTCTAATGCGAAGAATAAGTCCACCGCTGGGGCAACTTCTTCCACTTTTCCTGATAAAGGAAAGTTTAGATCCTCCGAGTCGAAATCCGTTGTGATTACCGCGAGAAATACCAAGAACCCCGCTAGTGAGCGTATCCCCGTTGGAAAGGTTAGCAAGGCTAACACCACTTGTTACTCATGCGGTGTTCAAGGCCACTATGCCTATGAATGCCCCACCAAGACGAAGGCCATAGCCTTACTAGAGTCCACTACCGACCCTGACGATTATGTCTATGAGGCCGAAGAGGAGAGCGACCCTGACGGAGTCCCTAGTGACTTGGAGGACGATCACCGCCTTATGGTGATGCGTTGCATTATGACCACTCCTCGTCCTGTAGACGACTGGAAGAGGACGAGCATCTTTTCCCTGATCTTTAAGAGTGGAGAAAAACTTTGCAAATTAGTTATTGATGGTGGTAGTTGCGTAAACGCCGTTTCTGAGAATGCCGTTAAGCGTATGTCCTTGACTGTCGAGCCGCACCCGACCCCCTACCAGGTCGCTTGGATTAGTAAGGTTACTATTAAGGTTACCCAACGATGCCTAGTCCCCCTGTCTTTCAAATCCTACACGGATGAGGTTTGGTGCGACGTCCTACCAATGGACGTTTGTCATGTATTATTAGGCCGCCCTTGGCTATACGACCGTGATGTGACGCACTATGGTCGTGCCAACACTTATGAGTTTAAATTCAATGGCAAGATCGTCACCTTGAGACGACTGTGCCAAAAGAGCCGGTAGTGTTGGCTAAGGATACCACCATCCCAGTTGAGAGGAAAGCCTTGAGTTTAGTTGGTAGGAAGGAATTTGTGAAGGATCCCTTCATTGGGGAATAATGTACGCTCTTGTACTTCTGAGTGAAAAAACTGATGGTGGCGTGTTGGAAGATTTACCCCGAGAGCTACGGGTATTGTTGGATGAGTTTAGGGATGTATACCCGGAGGAGTTACCTTCGTCGTTACCACCGCTTAGAGATATACAACACGCAATAGACCTTATCCCCGGATCGTCCTTACCCAACCAACCACACTATAGGCTTAATCCAACTGCCCACATAGAGTTACAAACCCAGATAGAGGAGTTGTTAAATAAGGGATTTATTAGGACGAGTATGAGCCCATGTGCTGTCCCCGCTCTTCTTGCCCCTAAGAAGGATGGCACCTGGCGCATGTGTGTTGATAGCCGAGCTCTCAACAAAATTACTATAAAATATAGGTTTCCAATTCCGCGACTAGATGATCTCTTGGATGTCCTATCGGGTGCCACTATCTTCTCAAAACTGGACTTACGGAGTGGTTACCACCAAATCAGGATCCGAGAGGGGGATGAGTGGAAGACGGCGTTCAAGTCTAAGGACGGGTTGTATGAATGGCTTGTGATGCCCTTTGGGCTATCCAATGCCCCCAGCACCTTCTCCCGGATGATGACGCACATCTTTAGGCCATATATGGGGAAGTTTGTTGTAGTGTATTTTGATGACATCCTAGTGTTTAGTACCTCCCCCGCCGAACACCTCTCTCACATCAAAGTAGTCCTCTCCACCTTAAGGACTGAAACCTTATATCTAAATCTAAGAAATGCACGTTTTATGTTTCGGAGGTTGAATTCTTAGGTTATATAGTTGGCTCTGAAGGAATTCGTGTTGACCCAGGAAAGGTTCAGGTGATTAGAGACTGGCCCGAGCCCACTAGCCTTCGTGAGGTGCGTAGTTTCCACGGGTTAGCTACCTTTTATCGTCGTTTCATACGTGATTTTAGTAGCATTATGGCACCCATTACGGACTGCATGAAGAAAGGAGAATTCACATGGTCCAAATCCGCCACGTTTGCATTCCATCGTATTAAGGAGCTTATGACCGAAGCACCGGTGTTACGTCTCCCAGACTTCACCAAGGTCTTCGAGCTTACTTGTGATGCATCTGGCGTAGGGATTGGAGGTGTCTTGAGTCAAGAGGGTCACCCGGTTAGTTATTTTAGTGAGAAGTTAGCGGGTGCTAAATTAAACTATTCCAATTACGATAGGGAGTTTTATGCGGTCATTAGATGTTTGCATCATTGGAGGCACTACCTCCTTCATAAGGAGTTCGTGATCCTCTCTGATCATGAAGCGTTGCGATTCATCAATGGTCAGCACAAAATCAGCCCGCGCCACGCTAAATGGGTATCCTTCTTGCAAGAATACACATTTACTCTCAAGCACCTTAAGGGGACCGACAATCGAGTTGCCGATGCACTCAGTCGCCTCACCCTCTTACTTTCCTCCATGCAAGTCCACGTGGTAGGGTTCGAGCGCATAAAGGATGAATACGCCACATGCCCTGATTTTCAGGAGCCATACTTATCTGCCCAGGATAGCTCTCCCGCGACCATCACGGCCTATTCACTTAGAGACGGATACTTATTCAAACACGGAAAATTGTGTATCCCCCACTCCTCTTTGCGACTCCACATCATTTGGGTGTTACATAGTGGTGGCTTGAGTGGCCACTTTGGCCGAGACAAAACGATAACGCTCGTAGAGGAGAAATTCTTTTGGCCTAAACTAAAGGCGATGGTTGGGAAAGTTGTGAGCAGTTGCCGTACGTGCCAAGTCTCTAAAGGTACTAAGTCCAATGTAGGTTTATACACTCCGCTACCTATTCCGTCCGTCCCGTGGGAAGACGTGAGCATGGACTTTGTATTAGGCCTTCCCCCCACCCTGCGACGTCATGATTCTATACTCGTTGTTGTGGATAGGTTCTCCAAGATGGCGTACTTCCTCCCCTGTAGTAAGACCAACGACGCCTCTCACATTGCGAAACTGTATTTTAAAGACGTCGTTAGTCACCGTGGCGTTCCGAAGACTATTGTCTCAGATAGGGACGTCAAGTTCACTAGCTACTTTTGGAAAACCTTGTGGGTTCTTATGGGCACAAAATTATTATTCTCCGCGGCTTATCACCCACAAACTGATGGCCAGACGGAAGTAGTCAATCGGAGCCTAGGAAATCTTCTTCGATGTCTCGTGAGCGACCATAAAGGCACTTGGGATTTACTGCTTCCACATGCACAACTGGCTTACAATAATTCTAAAAATCGGTCCACGGGTATGTCTCCGAATGAAATTGTTCACGGGTATAAGGCCCCTGTGCCACTTGACTTGGTCCCCTTACCTCCCACATACAAAACAAGTCAGTTTGCACAATCCTTCGCCCAACATATTCACGACTTACATGCACGTATACGAGCTACCTTGACTGCTCAATATGAGTCTTATCAAGCGCACGCTAATCTACATAGGAAGGTGTCACACTTTAAGGTCGGCGATCTGGTTTTAGTACGGTTAGTTCCCGAACGAATGCCAACTGGCACCGTTAAAAAGTTAGCTCCAAAACGCGCCGGTCCTTTTCGGATTATAAAGAAGCTAGGTGACAACGCTTTCGTATTGGATTTGCCTGCTGAATGGGGTATCTCCCCTATTTTTAATGTCTCGGATTTGACGCTGTTTGTTGCGCCTCCACAAGAGTTGGTTTCTTTGTCGTCTTCTCCCTCCACTGAAATTTCTAATGGGTTGGGGAGTGGTAGTTTGGATGATCTCTCTCCTCCGGTCCCCGCAGGTATAACATCGGATGGTACGTTGCCTTCTTTTATTCCTACTGCTGACATGTTTCCCAGGTTTCCCAAGACATTTCTCCATCCAGATATGATACTCGCTGCTGAGCCACTTACTACTCCTGACGGTGCTACCTACCGCTTCCTCATCCGTTGGCGTGACCGCCCACTGTCGGACGACTCATGGGTACTCGCGACAGAGCTTCAACGTTTGGATGTCGAGCTTCTCCGCCGCTTTCTATCAGCCCACACATCGGAGATGCGAGATTTTGAGTGGGGGAGGATTGATGGCGCGGCCCCTCCAACACTTCCTGATGATGACCCGGTTGCTGCGGCCCCTCCAACACTTCCTGATGATGACCCGGTTGCTGCGGCGCAACAAGTTAAAGATTTGCGGCGTCATGACAACGCCACGGACGCTAACGGAAAGCTGCGATACAACCTCCGTCCGCGGCGCGCAAAGCTTGCTTAATACTTTTACTTAGTTTTATTTTAATTGCTTAAAACATTTGGCTTGTATTATTTTTATTTTTATGTTGGTGTGCTATTAAACCCTTGGTGTGTATGTAACCGCCCGGATGGATGAGATTTCATCTCCATCATGGATGGTTGGATCTCTTTTGTAACTCCTATTTAAAGGAGGATATTATGATGAGTTATGCATTGGATGAAGAAAACCTAAACTCCCCTAAGAGAAATTTCGGCCATGGAGAGATTCCAATAGCCGCCCCCCCCCCCCCTTGGTGTGAAGCCTAGCCTTGCCTCCTCCATCCCCGTTCGGTGCGACTCCGGCGTGGCTTCTCTCGGTGCGACTCCGTGGAAGAAGGAAGCAGCCCCCTTCGGTGTGAAACCGGTGGAACCGTGGAGAGAGTGATTCTCCCACAAATATTGTGTGATCTTCTTCTTGGTTGGGTAATCTCTTCCCTATCTTTGTGCTTCTTGCTGTGAGATTTTTGTGGAGGTTATTCAACCGTCTTTTCCGCGATTTTAAAGTGTTTTTCGCTTGCAAATCTGAATCGAACGTTGTTATTGACCCTCTTGTTTTTCGGATTGGAAGATCCGCTGGAGTACAAACTAGGCCTAGCCTTGACTTGTTCTCCAAGATGGGGCACGCTTCGGTGGTGCTAACAAGGGAGTTAATCTCAACTTGTTCTTGATCCCTCCTTATCGTTTACCGCCGCTCCTAAATATATTTTTGCTGCGATTGACGGCTTATTGTGAAAAGAATAGATGCTTGTGTAGGTGCGGTGAGACGTGTGCTTGTTGGAGAGGTAGGTCCTAAGGTCGTGGTATCGAGTCCGGCTAGGCGCGAGTTGTGTGCTTGTTGGAGAGTAGGTCCTAAGGACGTTGTATCGAGTCCCGTATTTTTGAGAGCCAACCGACCCCTTTTCGTTCGCTTTTGGTCGGAGCACTCTCTTATTTTTTCTATGTTCTGTGATGGGTAACCCGCCGTTAGCGTAAGCACGTCCATCTCACAAACATCCCTACACCAATTTGGTATCAGAGGGAGGTTGTTTCAACTTTCACGTTGCAAACATCCTCTCTGCGTTCCTTGTTAGAGATCCGATCGTTAGAACTCAAAAAATTATTTTCTGTGGTCTGCAAATAGCGGGCTGAAATCTTTATTTTTCAGCAAAATTTCAAAGAAAATTTTTTTAACGATCTACGTGTTATTCACATCGGGAGTATATAAAAATATCTTATTTTCAATATAGCTTCAGTCCTAGGAAAATTCATCTTGCCCGGGGCCTCCCAAACCTGAATGCGCACTAGGCTAGGAACGGAGTACGCAACCCCGTCAACGTCTAGGATGGCTGCGAACGAGCATGGTGATCCCAACACCGAGGCTATAGCAGGTCTTCGTGCCGAAATGACAGAGCTTAGGAATGCCTTAGCCCAGATCCTACAAAATCAAGCAAGGCCACCCCCACCTCTCGTTAATGCTGGGCAGCCCAACCGGCACAAACCGAACTTTGATTCGGATTCTGAGGGAAACTCTCCCCGTATGCCCCCTCGAGAACCCCGCCCCGAGCGAGGCTTTGATATCACGAGGGCTATCAAGATAAATTCCCCCACCTATGATGGCATGGGAGATACCCAGATCTTCCTCCATTGGGCTATAGACATGGAGTGCTATTTCGAATGGCACAACCTCACGGACCCCCAAAAGGTTCAAGTTGCCAGGATGAAATTAATGGGACGTGCCAAAACCTATTGGCTGAATGAAGAACGTAGATTAGGAGCTGGGCACGGGGTCCCACTCATTGGATGGGCTGTTATGAAGAACCTGCTAACCGATCAATACGTTCCCGCGTACCATCGGACGCAAATGTTCGATGAGCTTGCCACCCTTCGGCAAGGCTCAATGTCTGTTGCTGAATATATGGGAGAACTTAAGGACCGTATGGTACGATGTGACCTTCGAGAGATCCCCGAAGTAACTTTATCTAGATTTCGAAAGGGACTTCACCCCGACATTCAGCAGAAACTCTTGCGTTATGGTCACACGGACTTGAATACGACTTTCAATGCCGCCTTGGACATTGAAAAGAACCTAGCATCTAAAGCTCACTCCCGTTATTCTAATGCGAAGAATAAGTCCACCGCTGGGGCAAATTCTTCCACTTTTCCTGATAAAGGAAAGTTTAGATCCTCCGAGTCGAAATCCGTTGTGATTACCGCGAGAAATACCAAGAACCCCGCTAGTGAGCGTATCCCCGTTGGAAAGGTTAGCAAGGCTAACACCACTTGTTACTCATGCGGTGTTCAAGGCCACTATGCCTATGAATGCCCCACCAAGACGAAGGCCATAGCCTTACTAGAGTCCACTACCGACCCTGACGATTATGTCTATGAGGCCGAAGAGGAGAGCGACCCTGACGGAGTCCCTAGTGAGTTGGAGGACGATCACCGCCTTATGGTGATGCGTTGCATTATGACCACTCCTCGTCCTGTAGACGACTGGAAGAGGACGAGCATTTTTTCCCTGATCTTTAAGAGTGGAGAAAAACTTTGCAAATTAGTTATTGATGGTGGTAGTTGCGTAAACGCCGTTTCTGAGAATGCCGTTAAGCGTATGTCCTTGACTGTCGAGCCGCACCCGACCCCCTACCAGGTCGCTTGGATTAGTAAGGTTACTATTAAGGTTACCCAACGATGCCTAGTCCCCCTGTCTTTCAAATCCTACACGGATGATGGTTTGGTGCGACGTCCTACCAATGGACGTTTGTCATGTATTATTAGGCCGCCCTTGGCTATACGACCGTGATGTGACGCACTATGGTCGTGCCAACACTTATGAGTTTAAATTCAATGGCAAGATCGTCACCTTGAGACCGACTGTGCCAAAAGAGCCGGTAGTGTTGGCTAAGGATACCACCATCCCAGTTGAGAGGAAAGCCTTGAGTTTAGTTGGTAGGAAGGAATTTGTGAAGGATCCCTTCATTGGGGGAATAATGTACGCTCTTGTACTTCTGAGTGAAAAAACTGATGGTGGCGTGTTGGAAGATTTACCCCGAGAGCTACGGGTATTGTTGGATGAGTTTAGGGATGTATACCCGGAGGAGTTACCTTCGTCGTTACCACCGCTTAGAGATATACAACACGCAATAGACCTTATCCCCGGATCGTCCTTACCCAACCAACCACACTATAGGCTTAATCCAACTGCCCACATAGAGTTACAAACCCAGATAGAGGAGTTGTTAAATAAGGGATTTATTAGGACGAGTATGAGCCCATGTGCTGTCCCCGCTCTTCTTGCCCCTAATAAGGATGGCACCTGGCACATGTGTGTTGATAGCCGAGCTCTCAACAAAATTACTATAAAATATAGGTTTCCAATTCCGCGACTAGATGATCTCTTGGATGTCCTATCGGGTGCCACTATCTTCTCAAAACTGGACTTACGGAGTGGTTACCACCAAATCAGGATCCGAGAGGGGGATGAGTGGAAGACGGCGTTCAAGTCTAAGGACGGGTTGTATGAATGGCTTGTGATGCCCTTTGGGCTATCCAATGCCCCCAGCACCTTCTCCCGGATGATGACGCACATCTTTAGGCCATATATGGGGAAGTTTGTTGTAGTGTATTTTGATGACATCCTAGTGTTTAGTACCTCCCCCGCCGAACACCTCTCTCACATCAAAGTAGTCCTCTCCACCTTAAGGACTGAAACCTTATATCTAAATCTAAGGAAATGCACGTTTTATGTTTCGGAGGTTGAATTCTTAGGTTATATAGTTGGCTCTGAAGGAATTCGTGTTGACCCAGGAAAGGTTCAGGTGATTAGAGACTGGCCCGAGCCCACTAGCCTTCGTGAGGTGCGTAGTTTCCACGGGTTAGCTACCTTTTATCGTCGTTTCATACGTGATTTTAGTAGCATTATGGCACCCATTACGGACTGCATGAAGAAAGGAGAATTCACATGGTCCAAATCCGCCACGTTTGCATTCCATCGTATTAAGGAGCTTATGACCGAAGCACTGGTGTTACGTCTCCCAGACTTCACCAAGGTCTTCGAGCTTACTTGTGATGCATCTGGCGTAGGGATTGGAGGTGTCTTGAGTCAAGAGGGTCACCCGGTTAGTTATTTTAGTGAGAAGTTAGCGGGTGCTAAATTAAACTATTCCAATTACGATAGGGAGTTTTATGCGGTCATTAGATGTTTGCATCATTGGAGGCACTACCTCCTTCATAAGGAGTTCGTGATCCTCTCTGATCATGAAGCGTTGCGATTCATCAATGGTCAGCACAAAATCAGCCCGCGCCACGCTAAATGGGTATCCTTCTTGCAAGAATACACATTTACTCTCAAGCACCTTAAGGGGACCGACAATCGAGTTGCCGATGCACTCAGTCGCCTCACCCTCTTACTTTCCTCCATGCAAGTCCACGTGGTAGGGTTCGAGCGCATAAAGGATGAATACGCCACATGCCCTGATTTTCAGGAGCCATACTTATCTGCCCAGGATAGCTCTCCCGCGACCATCACGGCCTATTCACTTAGAGACGGATACTTATTCAAACACGGAAAATTGTGTATCCCCCACTCCTCTTTGCGACTCCACATCATTTGGGAGTTACATAGTGGTGGCTTGAGTGGCCACTTTGGCCGAGACAAAACGATAACGCTCGTAGAGGAGAAATTTTTTTGGCCTAAACTAAAGGCGATGGTTGGGAAAGTTGTGAGCAGTTGCCGTACGTGCCAAGTCTCTAAAGGTACTAAGTCCAATGTAGGTTTATACACTCCGCTACCTATTCCGTCCGTCCCGTGGGAAGACGTGAGCATGGACTTTGTATTAGGCCTTCCCCCCACCCTGCGACGTCATGATTCTATACTCGTTGTTGTGGATAGGTTCTCCAAGATGGCGTACTTCCTCCCCTGTAGTAAGACCAACGACGCCTCTCACATTGCGAAACTGTATTTTAAAGACGTCGTTAGTCACCGTGGCGTTCCGAAGACTATTGTCTCAGATAGAGACGTCAAGTTCACTAGCTACTTTTGGAAAACCTTGTGGGTTCTTATGGGCACAAAATTATTATTCTCCGCGGCTTATCACCCACAGACTGATGGCCAGACGGAAGTAGTCAATCAGAGCCTAGGAAATCTTCTTCGATGTCTCGTGAGCGACCATAAAGGCACTTGGGATTTACTGCTTCCACATGCACAACTGACTTACAATAATTCTAAAAATCGGTCCACGGGTATGTCTCCGAATGAAATTATTCACGGGTATAAGGCCCCTGTGCCACTTGACTTGGTCCCCTTACCTCCCACATACAAAACAAGTCAGTTTGCACAATCCTTCGCCCAACATATTCACGACTTACATGCACGTATACGAGCTACCTTGACTGCTCAATATGAGTCTTATCAAGCGCACGCTAATCTACATAGGAAGGTGTCACACTTTAAGGTCGGCGATCTGGTTTTAGTACGGTTAGTTCCCGAACGAATGCCAACTGGCACCGTTAAAAAGTTAGCTCCAAAACGCGCCGGTCCTTTTCGGATTATAAAGAATCTAGGTGACAACGCTTCCGTATTGGATTTGCCTGCTGAATGGGGTATCTCCCCTATTTTTAATGTCTCGGATTTGACGCTGTTTGTTGCGCCTCCACAAGAGTTGGTTTCTTTGTCGTCTTCTCCCTCCACTGAAATTTCTAATGGGTTGGGGAGTGGTAGTTTGGATGATCTCTCTCCTCTGGTCCCCGCAGGTATAACATCGGATGGTACATTGCCTTCTTTTATTCCTACTGCTGACATGTTTCCCAGGTTTCCCAAGACATTTCTCCATCCAGATATGATACTCGCTGCTGAGCCACTTACTACTCCTGACGGTGCTACCTACCGCTTCCTCATCCGTTGGCGTGACCGCCCACCGTCGGACGACTCATGGGTACTCGCGATAGAGCTTCAACGTTTGGATGTCGAGCTTCTTCGCCGCTTTCTATCAGCCCACGCATCGGAGATGCGAGATTTTGAGTGGGGGAGGATTGATGGCGCGGCCCCTCCAACACTTCCTGATGATGACCCGGTTGCTGCGGCCCCTCCAACACTTCCTGATGATGACCCGGTTGCTGCGGTGCAACAAGTTAAAGATTTGCGGCGTCATGACAACGCCACAGACGCTAACGGAAAGCTGCGATACAACCTCCGTCCGCGGCGCGCAAAGCTTGCTTAATACTTTTACTTAGTTTTATTTTAATTGCTTAAAACATTTGGCTTGTATTATTTTTATTTTTATGTTGGTGTGCTATTAAACCCTTGGTGTGTATGTAACCGCCCGGATGGATGAGATTTCATCTCCATCATGGATGGTTGGATCTCTTTTGTAACTCCTATTTAAAGGAGGATATTATGATGAGTTATGCATTGGATGAAGAAAACCTAAACTCCCCTAAGAGAAATTTCGGCCATGGAGAGATTCCAATAGCCGCCCCCCCTTTGGTGTGAAGCCTAGCCTTGCCTCCTCCATCCCCGTTCGGTGCGACTCCGGCGTGGCTTCTCTCGGTGCGACTCCGTGGAAGAAGGAAGCAGCCCCCTTCGGTGTGAAACCGGTGGAACCGTGGAGAGAGTGATTCTCCCACAAATATTGTGTGATCTTCTTCTTGGTTGGGTAATCTCTTCCCTATCTTTGTGCTTCTTGCTGTGAGATTTTTGTGGAGGTTATTCAACCGTCTTTTCCGCGATTTTAAAGTGTTTTTCGCTTGCAAATCTGAATCGAACGTTGTTATTGACCCTCTTGTTTTTCGGATTGGAAGATCCGCTGGAGTACAAACTAGGCCTAGCCTTGACTTGTTCTCCAAGATGGGGCACGCTTCAGTGCTAACAAGGGAGTTAATCTCAACTTGTTCTTGATCCCTCCTTATCGTTTACCGCCGCTCCTAAATATATTTTTGCTGCGATTGACGGCTTATTGTGAAAAGAATAGATGCTTGTGTAGGTGCGGTGAGACGTGTGCTTGTTGGAGAGGTAGGTCCTAAGGTCGTGGTATCGAGTCCGGCTAGGCGCGAGTTGTGTGCTTGTTGGAGAGTAGGTCCTAAGGACGTTGTATCGAGTCCCGTATTTTTGAGAGCCAACCGACCCCTTTTCGTTCGCTTTTGGTCGGAGCACTCTCTTATTTTTTCTATGTTCTGTGATGGGTAACCCGCCGTTAGCGTAAGCACGTCCATCTCACAAACATCCCTACACCAAAAAGTTAGCAGACACTAAGTACAAGTGTCGACACCCAGAACAATGTGTCGACACTCAACAGAAGAGTCAACTCTTGAAGAAAGTGTCGACACCCAGAACAATTTGTCGACACTCAGCTGAAGACTCAACACTTGAAGAAATTGTCGACACATGGAGCTGTGTCGACACTTAGCAAAGAACAGCAAGATCAACAAAATTATTCTAAGTACATGTGTCGACACTAAGGGAATGTGTCGACACACAGCTGAAGTATCGACAGAAGAGGAATGTGTCGACACAAGGAGCTGTGTCGACACTCAGCAAGTATCAACACTAAAGACATGTGTCGACACCAAGAAGAAGTGTCAACACTTAACAGATTCAACACATGAAGATGTGTCGACCCAAAGGAGATGTGTCGACACTTAGAAGAATTCAGCAAAATACAGAAGATCAAGTACTTGTGTCGACACTCAATTTCAGTGTCGACACATGAAGAAGAAGCTGTGTCGAGACATAGAATCGACAACACAAGGAGTTGTGTCGACACCTTGTAGGCTAGTGTCGACACTTAGACAACTAGTGTCGACACTTGGTCTATAAGTGTCGACACTTGAAGACAGAAAGTCTCGACACTTTCAGACAGTTAGAGAATTTTCAAGAACTGACTAGATGACTTGACAGCTGCCATTCCAGCCGGTCTACAGCACCTGTCAGAGTTATCAGAAATCAGTTATGGACCGGACCAGCCGGTTACCATGAAGAAGGCCTATAAATAGGCTTACACTGTCTACAGAAATTGATGATTGTAATCAAGTTCAGATCATTGATCAAGTATTTTAACAAAGAAGATCTTGCTATCAAGTGAAGATCTAAGAAGTTGGAGAGAGAGAGCTCCATCCAAGAAATCAGTTGTTGGAACCAGACTGAGAAGAAGGGTTCAGATTTATTCTGAATCTTAAGTAGCAGAGATCAAGGATCAACTGCAGAAGGAGTCAATCTTATTGAGTTCTACTTTCAAGAAGCTTTGAAGAAAGCTAAGTCAGATTGAGTCCAGCTGGGTTCTTCCAAGAACTCATCAAGAATCTCACAACTTATCTATCTTTCATCTGAGTTGTTGAGTTTAAACTTTTTGTATTCATTATAACTTGTAGGATCCTTTGGATCTGAGTCTTGTAAGCCTGTAATTATAAAGGCTGAGGGTAGGAGAGTTATATCTCTGAGTGTAGGCCTTGGTGGCTGAGTGTAGGCCTTGTTGTCTGAGTGTAGGCCTTGGTGGCTGAGTGTAGGCCTTTGTGGCTGAGTGTAGGCTTTGTGGAAAAGCAGAGTTATAGGGCCTTGGGCCTGAGGTGTAGGAACCAGTTTGGGTTCTGAGTTAGTGGAGGAGTTTGGCCGAATCTAGTACACTGCTAGATAGGCGAAGGGGGAAAGTGGATGTACCCAAAGCTTGGGGAACCACTATAAAACTATGTGTCTACTGTGCTTGTGGTTTGCTGTGTATGCTGTGTGATTGATGTGCAATAGTAGATTAAATACTGTGTTAGAAACTGATTGTTGCCATAAAAAGTCAAAAAGAATTTGGTTACCTATTCACCCCCCCCCTCTAGGTGTTTAGGTACTGTATCTTTCAGCTTTGTTTTGATTCGGAATAATCCAGCAAGAGCACTGTTTGATACGGGTGCTTCGCATTCATTTCTGTCTAAGGACTTTGTTGCTCGAATTGGAGTACTGAGTCATGAGACAACAGACCGTGTAAAGGTGTTATTACCGAATGGATGTGTGATGCTTGCAGATAGGTATTGCGATGTGGAGGTTCAAATTGGAAGTCGGGATTTTTGTTTGAATGCATCTGTGCTACCGATATTGGAGTTTGATGTGATCTTTGGTATGGAATGGTTCTCAGAGCAGCATGCCTTTATTGATTGCAATTTAAAAGAGATCAGACTAGGCCAGAATACCGAGCTTGAGATGAAGTTTGCTAGTATGTGAGGGGTGAGCGGGTCCTTGATGTCTGCAATCCAAGTCATCAATACTGTTCGGAAGGGCACGAAGTTATACTTCACACTTGTTCAGACTGTTGAGCCAAAGGCCAGTGTGAGTGATGGTCCAATTGTATCGGAGTTTGTTGATGTATGGCTGGTGTTATCTTCGGTGGCCGAGGTCAGGAGCTTCCTTGGACTGGCAGGCTACTATAGACGTTTTGTGGAAAACTTCTCACGGATCGCTTTACGTCTTACCACATTAACATGGAAAGATCAGAATTTTATTTGGACTCCAGAGTGCGTGTGAGCTTTTGAAGAGCTAAAGAGTCATTTGACCATGACGCCTGTTCTAACATCGCCATGTGGTACAAACGGCTATGAGATCTATAGTGATGCATCAGGGAGCGGCTGAGGCTACGTTCATCTGCAATTTTGAAAGGTGATTGCTTATAGATCACGCCAGTTGAAAGTGCATGAGAGAAATTATCCCGTCCACGACTTGGAGTTGGCGGCGGTGATCTTTGCACTTAAATTGTGGCAGAATTATCTATATGGAGTAAAAGTGGATATCTTTACGGACCATAAGAGCCTAAAGTACTTGTTTGATCAAAAGGATCTTCATATGTGACAACGAAGGTGGATGGAGTTCCTTGAGGACTACACCTTTGATATTAATTATACTACCGGGAAGGGGAACGTGCTCGCTGATGCCTTGAGTTGTGGGACTCCATCAAGGGCAAAATGGTTGTAGATGCATGATGAGCGCCTGATACAGGAGTTGGAAGCTTTAGAGATTTCTTGTGTTGACAAGAATACCACAGACGATGAATGCTTAAACTGGACGGAGGTATAATATAACCTTGCGGCTAGGGTTTGACGAGCAACAGAGCTAGATGAAAGTCTCCAACACTATGCAAAGGAGGGGCTAGTTTGCCAATTCTCCTGGGATGACAGCCTTTTGCGGAAAGATGGTCGTTTGTGCGTCCCGCGTATGGGTAAGTTGTGAGAAGAATTGATGTATGAAGCTCACTTTACAAAATATTCAATTCACCCTGGGAGCACAAAGATGTTCAAGGACATGAAAAAGTAGTTCTGGTGGCCGGGACTAAAGAAAGACATAGCTCATTATGTGGCTAACTGTCATACTTGTGCTTTGGTGAAAGCGGAATGCCAGAAGCCCGAAGGTTTCTTGTTGTCATTACCTATTCCGGAATAGAAGTTTGATGATATTTCAATGAATTTCGTGCATGGGTTGCCGAGGTCTCAATGCGGGAATGATTCAATCTTGGTGATTCTAGACCGATTGACTAAAGTGGCTCACTTCCTTTCGAACAAGCGGGACGATTCAGTGAAAAGTTTGGCAAAACTCTATGTGGAACAGATTGTATGATTGCACGGTGTTCCCCATAGCATCGTGAGTGACCGTGATGGGCGATTCACATCGAATGATTGGAGGCTAATCCATCAGTTGTTGGGAACGAAGTTAACGTTCAGTACGGCCTTTAATCCCCAAACAGATGGGCAAACTGAGAGGACCAACAAAATAATGGATGATATGCTCTGAATGTGCGCCCTGGATTTTGGTAAGAGATGGGAGGATCATCTCTATATGGTGGAGTTTGCCTACAATAATAGCTACCAAACGAGCATCGGTATGGCACCGTTTGAAGCTTTGTATGGTCGTAAATGTCGTACACCGTTAGCTTGGTCAGAAGCAGGCGAATCCAAACTATATATGCATAAAGAAGTCGAAGAAGCTAACTCGACGATACGCTCTATTTGGAAAAGGCTATTGATACCCCAGGATCGTCAAGTAAAGTACTACAACGCCAAACACCGGAACGTGAAGTTCGCGGTGGGCGATTGGGTATAATTGAATATTAAACCCTTCAAAGGTGTGTCCATGATTCGGCATCTGAAAAAGTTAAGTCTGAGATATCTTGGTCTGTTTGAAGTGGTGGAACGAATTGGGGAAGATGCCTATCGGTCAGCTCTTTCGGCAGAATTGGGTGGATTACATGATGTGTTCCACATATATGTGCTTCGAAAAGCTGTCAAAGATCCAGCTCAAGTGATTGAGAATGATCGGGTGTCGGTTGAGTATGGGATAACAATGAAGGTTAGGCCAATTTGGATCGAGTATAGAGCCGCTAAAAGTTGCGGAACAAGACAATCGGAATGGTCAAGGTCCAATGGGACAATTGTGGCCATGAGGAGCTAACATGGGAGCAAGAGCAGTCCAGTGAATTTCCCGAGATGTTTGTTTAACCTATTGTGCAGTGCGTGTCAAGGTGTATCAAACTTTTGTCGAGTTATAACATCGTGCTTTTATTTCCTTACTGTGTGTAAACTTTGGGACAAAATTTCTTGTAAGGAGAGGAGGGTTGTAAAACCCCAAATCCCAAAATTGAGCAAATGTTGGGCAACACGGCCTGGGACCCGGGCGTGTCCCAAGCCGTATTCTGCTCTGTAAGGTTGAGCAGCCTGTCGAGTGCTTGACGAAATGCACTCAACGAGTTCTCGAGAGGGAACACGGCCTGCGACACGGGCGTGTCCGAGGCCGTGTCCTCCTCTGGTTCGACGAACTCCACTCGACGAAATGCACTCGATGATTCTTGAGAGACACTCGAGTTGGGCACATGGCCTATGACACGGGCGTGTCACATGGTCATGTCCTCTGTATTTGGCCAAGGAAGTCGAGTTAGGCACACGTCCTGTGACACAGGCGTGTCACATGGCCGTGTCCTTCTCTAGGTTTGGCCAGGGAGGTGAGGCTTGGTGAACACAGGATAGACATGGGCGTGTCGGAAGCCGTGTCAGAGCATACAGCCTGTGATATGGGCGTGTCACAGGGCCGTTTCCTATTCGGATTAAGTCGGTTGTGTGCCGCTTAAGGTATATGGCCTGTGACACGGGCGTGTCACAGGCCGTGTCAGCCCAAAAATAAAGTTTTGACGGCGATTTGTGGCGATTCGTTTCCTTCATTTGGGATCTAATAGCCCAGGCATCTCCCTGCTGTTTTAAAGCCAGGAGTTGAGAGAGAGATTCTCATTTTACCTTGTCTATAAGAGGTAGTGAGAAGAGAGAGCAAAGAGGAGGAGTAGAAAGGGATTTGGCCGCCGGTTGAGTGGTGGGCTAAAACCCGAACAGGCAAGTGTACCTATCGAATTGTAGTACCAAGGTCGTATTTAAAACTCGGGGTTGTCAACTACTCTTACTCACACTTCTATTATTATCCTACCAAAAGATTGTTGGGACTTTGAAAATTTTAAAATTAAACTAAAGATAATTTTTAGACGGAAAACTTATAATAAAAAGTTAGCATTCGATCGAAGATTCACCATGAAACGAGATGAGGGAGATAAAAAGTATAGTTTTAAACTTGCAAATCAAACTTGACCGTGACGGATCCGAAAATAAGACAAAATCTCGCTAGAGCATTAAGTCTCCTAACTTATAGACGCTTTGATCGAAATCTCTTTACAAATCAAAGAGGCATAAAGTTTCATTATCGAGGTGATCGGCACTATTGGATTTGACTCCAATCCGGAGGATTTACGTCGTCCTATCTCTAGGATTGCGTGCAACTCCTTCCTTCTTTGAGTGATCTTTCAAATCAACGAGTCTCTCGACTTCTATGAAATGAGATCAAGTTGCCTACTACCGTATACCGGAAATACAGAGTCGACACGAGAAGCATCAAAGAAGGATCGAGAATGAAATGACAAAAACAATAAAACTACGAAATAAAAGATACCCTCATCTCACTTCATGGATCCTCACGATCGAATACTAAGGAAGATTAGCTACTCATAATGGAAATTGAAATCAAAGTAGGATGAAAGAAATTCATTTTCATTACTCGCAAAAATAAAAGAGAACACAATATTAAAAAAAGGCAATATTATATTAAGTTGAAAGAAAAGGATTACAATAATGAAAAGACTACAACAATAATGAAAGAAAATAACAACTCACTAGCTCTTTTGCTCTTCTACAACTCAACTCCAAAACTTCACTAAACTTCTTAACATAAATTTATTACAAAACAAAAATTCACTCTCTCCAAAATCTAACTTTTTTCAAAGCATAAGGCATAGATTCCTTTTATAGGAGAGGGAGAAGGTTCTAGAATGGAATGAAGATGAAGGGGATAAGTGAAGTGGCCGACCATGTGCTTGGAGAGGGGGAATGCATTTCATTTAATGAGGGGGGAGAGAGGGAGTGGATGAGAAATAAATAAGAGAGGGAGAGGGTGTGTGGCCGGCCAACTAATTAAATGGGGAGCCATACAAGGTGGCTGGATGTATGCATTGAATGGAGTGGGTTGCATGGTTGAAGTGGGCTGCACCACATGGATCTTTGAAGTGGGCTGGATCTCTTGGAGTAAGGAAGAGGACGGACTGCACCAATGAGCTGCATGGGCTCGGGTTGTGTCATGGAGGGGCTGGACTTGGGCTGCACCAATGAAGACCGGCCAACTTGAAGATGTCTACACCAATGGCTCGGGTAGCATCAATTAAAGGGGGTCAGCTGCATCATGATGTGGGTTGCACCACAAGTGAAGAAGTGGGCTGCATTCATGTACAAGGGCTGCTCCATGTTGCATGTAGTTGGGCCATGAACCTACAAATAAAAAACATAACACATACATTAGTTATAATTTTTATAACATAACATAGATAAACATAGAACATAAAAAAATAAAAGTGAAAATACATAAAACATATAAATAAAACTATGAATTTTTATATCATAACATAACAAAACATTAAAAATAAAATAACAACATAACAAGCATATAAATACATAAAACTATAATAAAACCTAAGAATTATGAATACTAAACTACCCAAAAGGGATGACTAAAACTAGTCATCAAAATCCCCCATGGTAGAGTTTTTGCTTGCCCTCAAGCAAATGAAAATGTGTTGGATCCCTAGTTGATTTGGGCTAGGTTCACTAGCTTAGGATGTGACCCAACATGTATAGCCAGGGTCAAATTTGTGTCCTAGAGTCTAGGCCAAGTCCTTAGAGTCAACTTCAGATGGACCAGCCATCCTCCAGACTATCAGAGACTCAAGACGTAGAAGATTTCAAGACCAAGTAAAATGAGTTCGACGTTCGTCGAACTCAGCTCGACGAAAGGCGTTCTGAGCTCGACGATCTTGAGTTATTTCTCTGTGCTGAGCTCGACGATCTTTGTTCTCTGTTCGACGAAGACTGAGATACTTCAACAAGCTAAAGTCAGGATAACTCCAGATTTTTCTAAGTCCAACTTCAGGCTTTGGTCGACGAACTAGATTCTGAGCTCAACGAACTTGGACCTCAAGTTCACAACTTCTCAGGTCGATGAAGTCAACTTCTCAGGTCGACGAAGTCATCTTCGCAGGTCGACGAATTCAGTACTCTACTTGACGATTTCTGGTCTACGATTTGAATCCTTCCCAGTCAGAGACTTCTCAGATTCTAAGTCCACAATCATTCTTCGGTCGACGATTTTGGAACTCTGTTCGACGAATGAAGATTGTCAGTTCGACGAAGATTGTAGCAGAATTGACAAGATTTCCTTGAAGACTAATTGATATTGTCTGGTCGACGAACCATCAGCTCAGCTCGACGAACTGTGAACTCAGCTCGATGATTCCTGTTCTTCGTTCGACGATTCCAGACTTAGGTCTTTTCCAGTTTTCCGTCCCTTTTCTTGCCGATGATTCCTGAGTAATTAATGCTCAATCTTCTCGGAATGTTACCGTTGGAACGAGCATTGATCATGAATTATTACATGCCGTTTTCCATGGGACAGTTAGGGAATTCATTGATTGTCGCTTCCTTCCCAAGCCGACTGCAATTACTGCTCAAACATTCAAATTTCGAATGTTCCTCAGTCAGTAAAAAGTCTGAAAAGAAAAGATTAAGCAGAGATACAGATACAGACACACAGACACATACAGACATTGCACAGAAGAATAATCTTACAGAAATCAAAAGTCCTTTTCTGCAATCAGCCCAGGCCAGAGAACATCATCAAGAATAAGAAGAACATTCAATCACTATCAAGAGTCTTCTCCCTTCACTCCTACAGGACAACTTCAGAAGGACAACAAAACTCTATCTGTCAAAGAAGTTCCTGAAGCAATCTCTGGTCCAGGCACTCAAGCTCTTTGAAGACCTGTCACCCTGAAGTAGTGCTCCAGATTTCTTGATCCATTCAAGATCTCAGGGGGAGCAATCTGCTGACATCAATCCACTAGTCTTCTCAGTTGTTATTGAGAAAGAGAAGACACCATTACCCCTTTTCCATATTCTGTACAGGTTTTAAGTCCCTTCAAAATTATTCCTAGTTGCAAGTCTCCTACCAAAAGACTTGAGGTTTTTGTTTTTGAGCACCTGAACAAAAGCTCATTGGTGTCAGGCACCTGATCAAAAACCTGAGTGGATTCCTACTAGGGTGGTAGAAGAGTGGATGCACCCAGGTTGGGGAACCACTATAAATTTCTTGTGTCGTCTGGTTGCCCTTTTTCTTTTTATTTTGGCTGTGTTCTGTGATTGGTTAGGTTGCTGTGTTTATTTCTTTATTTGCCAATCTATTCACTTAGGATTACAGCAAAAGTTGTAAAAAGTTTGTAGCGAGCACAAAACTCTATTCACCCCCCCTCTAGAGTATTTCAGATCTAACCTGCACTTTTAATTGGTATCAAAGCAAGGTTGGTTAAAATACCACACCTTAAGAGGTTAACTGGTTGTACAGGCTAACACCTAAACCATAAAGATCCCTCTAGTTAGATCTGACTGTTTTGTTTCCTTTATTAGATTTCTTTCTTCACAGAAATGGCTCAAAATAAGGATTATGCAAGCATCAGATCTCCAGTATGCAATCTTAACAGATTTGCCATCTGGAAGGCAAGAATCAAATTATATATGAATTCTATTGATGAGGATATTTTTGCTTCTATCTTAACAGGTGTACCTCCAGCACCTACAGCTTCTCCAAGCACTTCTACAAACATGACTGTAGTACCTCCTCCAGAGAATAATGATGCATACAAGAAAGCCAAAATTGCAGATGCAAAAGCAATGAACATCTTGGTTCAGACAATGTCAAATGACATATTTCAGAAGGTGGCTGAGTGCACCTCAGCCAAGGCCATTTGGGACTCCCTCAACCAAATGGTAGCTGGTTTAGCAGATGAAAGGAAAGACAGGAGATCAAATCTCATATCCCTATATGAGAATTTTAAGAAGGATGAGGCAGAATCAGTTGCTGAAATGTACAACAGGTTGAGCTCAATCATCAATGAGCTTAAAACCTTGGATAAAGATATCACCCTTACAGAGGTGAATGACAAAATCTTGATGTGCTTCCCTAGCTCTTGGGACTCAAGAATCTGGCCTATCAAAGAAGTCAGAAGCCTAAATGAGATATCAACTGAATCTCTGCTAGGCAAATTAAAGTCTTATGAGCAGTTGATCAAATCAAGAGAAGCAGCAGAACATAAATCAACAACTCCAGTGAGAAAGGATCACAGTATAGCCTTCAAGGCATCTGAGGAAAGTGAGACCTAAACATCAAATGAAGAACTCATGAGCCTCTTTGCAAAAAGATCTTATAAGATGGCTAGAAAGGATTTCAAAAGAAAATCATCCAGGCAGGATGATAAGCCCAAATTTGACAAGACACCAACCAAGGAGGTTTTGTGCTTTGGATGTAGAAAACCTGGACATTACATCTCTGAATGTCCAGAAAACCAGAAGAAGGAGAAAAGCAGAGAAAAGGACTCCAGGAGAAAATACAGCAGCAGACCCTCCTCCAGCAAGTATAAAAAGAAAGACAAAGGCTTTGTTGCTGAAACATGGAGTGATACTGAAGAAGAATCATCCTTCTCCAACTCAAGTGAAGAAGAGGAAGAAGCAAGATCCAAGGAGGTTTGCCTTATGGCAATTGATGCCTCCAGGAGCTGTTCAGGATCAGAAGGAGAATCTGAAGATGAGGCAGCCTCAAACTCAGAGGTAGATCAGGTTCTTTCAAGCTTTGATTTTAATTCTGATTTATTTAAAATTGAATTCAAAAATATGTGTTTAGATTAAATTAATTCAGAGAAAGAAATAAAAACCCTTAGGGAAAGACTAGGAAATCTTGAATCTGTTAACTTAGAAAATATTAAACTAAAAGATCAACTAACTTTAGCAAATGAGCAGATAATTAAATTAAAATCTGATTTATGTGAGGCTAAACAACTTGAGCAATCTCTCAATGGAAGAAGTCTCAAGCTGATGGACATAACAAGCACAGTAAATGCCAGATTAAATGGCAGCAGGGCTTGGGTGCTTCATTAGGTCTGCCCTCCATAATTAAGAAAAATATTCTTACCACACCCATTAAATTTGTTTCTGCCAAAGGAAATGAGAAAATACCCATAGACAAGAGCAATACAAATCAGAAAACAACTAATAAAAACAAGGTTCAACAGCATTCGTCGAACTCAGATCGACGAAATGTGGCCAGTTCGTCGAACCCAAATCGACGAACGCTGAACGCAAACTTCAGTTATAACAATTCGTCTAACTGCGATAGACGAACTTTGTATGGTTCGTCGAGCAGAGTTCGACAAACATGGGGCGCAGAAAATGACTATTGTCATTCTTTGAGCAGAGATCGACGATCTCAGCCCTATTCGTCGAACTCTGGTCGACGAACTTACAAGAATTCGTCGAACCCAGAAGTACCAAACATAAATCATTTCTCTTACAAAAATTCTAAGCCAGCTAATAAACCATTCAATCCAGTAGCTGATTAAGTTTTTCCACCGAGGAGATATCACCCCTTAGATTATAAATCTCAACCTACTTTGTCAGTTATTTCCAGCTTTTATTTTCAACCAAATAAAGGACCCAAGGTAACCTGGGTCAAGAATAATTGAGTTTTGTTTTTCATTACAGGTACAGGTGAAGAGCTGTCCAAGGGTGAGTCAGACCTGCTACTTGGACAGTGGTTGCTCCAAGCATATTACAGGCAGTAAGGACAATCTATCAAATTACCAAGTCCAAGCTAGGACCAAAGGTGATCTTTAGTGATTCAAATAGTGGTCAGTCTGAAGGATATGGAGCTATAAAGATTGGAACAGTTACCTTCAAAAGAGTAACATATGTAAGAGAACTCAAACATAACCTAATATCCATAAGCCAATTATGTGATGAAGGTTATCATGTACACTTTAACTCTACCTCCTGTTGTATTATTAATAATGAAAACAAAACTGTTTTAATTGGAATTAGACGAGGTAACATATATCTCGTAGATTTTATTTCTGCCAAAACTGATGTTTGTTTACTCAATATCACTAGTAACCAAAATGAGTTGTGGCATAAAAGATTAGGTCATGTAAACCTTAAAAATATAGCTAGGTTATCTAAAGACAACCTTGTTAGAGGTTTAACTTCTGGCCCCTACAAGAAGGAAAATCTATGCAGGGCTTGTCAATTAGGCAAGCAAACTAAAACTAGTTTCAAATCTATTAAAAAAAGTGATTCACCTAGGATTTTGTATTTGCTTCATGTGGACCTATTTGGACCCATTGCAGTACAAAGCCTAGGAGGGAAGTCCTACACTTTAGTGATTGTTGATGACTTCTCCAGATTCAGTTGGGTAGCCTTTCTGAGAACTAAGTCAGATACATTCAAGGTTCTTACAGATTTTCTCAGGACCATACAGATTGAGTTCTCTACTCATGTTGCATTGATCAGAAGTGATCATGGCACAGAGTTTGAGTCTCTTCTTATGCATGAGTTCCATGAGAAGGAAGGTATCAGGCAGTGCTTCTCAGCTCCTATAACTCCCCAACAAAATTGGGTTGCTGAAAGGAAACATAGGACACTCATTGAATCTGCAGGCACATTATTGGCAGATGTTTACATGCCTCTATCCTTTTGGGCAGAAGCTGTAAACACTGCTAACTATATCCTGAATAGAAGCCTTATACATAAGATGAAAAATAAGACCCCCTATGAATTACTTAAAAGGAAGAAACCTAAAATCACATATTTTAAAGTTTTTGGTTGCATATGCTACATTCACACAAACAACAAAAGATATATTAGAAAGTTTGAGGCTAAGGCTGAAGAAGGGATTTTTCTAGGATACTCCCAAGTAAGCAATGCCTATAGGGCTTTTAATAAATCCACTCTTAAAATTAAAGAGTCAGTCCATGTATCTTTTAATGAAGCTAACATGTCTTATAAGGAGAAAGAGATTTCTACCAATAGCTCTTTGTAGTTTCCACAACTGTGTGAGTCTATGGATGGAGTAAACCTTACCCAAGAGGTGTCAACTCATCCTTCTCCACAGGTTGCTGAAGACAGTGAAGAAGAGATTCAAGTGGAAGTGGCTGAACTTCCCTCAACAGCTAATAACATTCCTCAAGAGGAATTGATTACAGAAGCTATGGCTGAACAAACTCCACCCACTGATCTTGTCACACTTAGAGATCACCCCAGATCTCAAGTGATTGGAGACATTTTAGCAGGTGTACAGACAAGGCATCAACTCAACCAAGACTTGATGTATGCATGTTTTCTCTCTCAGATTGAACCTCTCTCCATCCATGAAGCTGAGCAAGATCCACACTGGATCATTGCAATGCAAGAGGAACTAAATCAATTTGAGAGATGCAGAGTTTGGGATTTGGTTCCAAGGCCTCATAACTACCCAGTTATTGGAACCAAATGGGTCTACAGAAATAAGCTAGATGCTCAAGGAAACATAGTGAGAAACAAGGCTATGCTTGTTGCTCAAGGCTAAAAGAAAGAGAAAGGAATTGACTATGACCAAACCTTTGCCCCTGTTACAAGGTTAGAGGCCATAAGAATATTCCTTGCCTATGCAGCTCACAGGAGATTCATAGTTTTCCAAATGGATGTCAAGAGTGCATTTTTGAATGGAGTGCTTCAAGAAGAGGTTTATGTGGAACAACCTCCAGGTTTTATCTCTCTAACTCAACCCGCTTTTGTATTTAAATTGCATAAAGCTCTCTATGGTTTAAAGCAAGTTCCAAGAGCTTGGTATGAGACCTTAGCAAGCTTTCTTTTAGAGCATAAATTTACAAGAGGAACCATAGATAAAACTCTTTTCACTATACGTCATAAGGACCAAATCTTGTTAGTACAAATATATGTGGATGACATCATCTTTGGGTCTACTAATCCCAAATTATGCAAGAGGTTTGCTGACCTCATGCATTCCAAATTTGAGATGAGTAGCATGGGTGAGCTTTCCTACTTCCTTGGCTCCAAGTGAAGCAGCTCCCTGATGATATCTTCCTCTCCCAAGCTAAGTATGCTAAAGAGCTTATTAAGAAGTTTGGGATGGGTGATGCTTCAGGAATGAAAACACCTATGGCTACCAATGCTGTTGTGGATTCTGATGCAGTAGGGAAACCTGTAGATCAGAAGCTTTATAGGGCAATTGTTGGATCCCTATTATACCTAACAGCTAGCTGGCCTGATATCATGTTTACCACATGCCTTTGTGCTAGGTTCCAAGTGAACCCTAAAAAATCTCACCTTATTTTCTTAAAAAGCATTTTTAGATATATAAAGAGTTGTCCTAATCTAGGACTCTGGTATCCTGTAGAGTCAGAGTTTGAGTTAACTGGATACTCAGATGCTGACTATGCTAGATGTAGAGTGGACAGGAAGAGTGCCTCTGAAACTTGCCAGTTCCAGGGTATGAGACTTGTCTCCTAGTTTTGTAAAAAACAAACATTTGTGTCTACATCAACTGCAGAAGCAGAATACATGGCTGCTGGCAGCAGCTGTTCACAAATGTTATGGATACAAAACCAACTCCTAGACTATGGTGTCAACTTAAATAATTAAACATTATTTTGTCATAATACTAGTGCTATTGCTATAGCACAGAATCCAGTTCACCATAGTAGGACTAAACATATTAATATAAGACATCATTTCATCAGAGATAATGTAGACAAAAAGAAAATTAACCTAATCCATATTCCTACTGATTTACAGAGAGCAGACATTTTCACCAAACCCTTGGATGAGAAAAATCATCTGTTCTTTATAAATCAACTGGGAATGATCAATGGAGAAGAGTTAAATTAGTTACTGTCCGCATTCGACGAATTTTCAAGAGTTCGTCGAACGGAGTTCGACGAATTAGATAAAGTTTGAGAGATGCTCGTTGAACGGAGATCGACGAATTCTCTGTATGGAAACAATTTTCGTCGACCGGAGATCGACGAACTTTGCTTTAGAAGATATTTCGTCGAACAGAGTTCGACGAACTATTTTCGTTTCTTCCGGATGAGATCGACGAATTATTTGTCCATAATTTATTTCGTCGACCTCAGTTCGAAGAACTGTTTCTTTTTTGTGGAACGGAGATTGTCGATTCATATTCTGGAAATCTTATATCTAGGTTTTCTTCGACCTCCATCCCGTGCTTTCCGTTCCCTTGCTCTTGATCGTCGTTTTCTCTGTCTAGTTTGTAGGTGATCTCAATGGCGATTCCAGCAGGAGCTTTAGCCGCAATGAAGTTTGACAACGGCTTTGATGTCGACTTCGAATCTTTCCAGCAGTCAGATCCAATCTTCCTCTACATTCTGGAACTTTTGGAAGAACAAAATCTGAAGAACTTGATGACCACCCGGATAAAGTTGGTCGGCACAGAAATAAGGGAATGGGTTTATACTTCAATCATTTCTGAAGACAATGTTATGACAGGAACAATCATAGAGTTTACTGTGATGCTGAATTTGATTGGTTATGCTAGTGACAACCCTAACAAACTATTGAAGAAGCATCTGTCTGCCACTTATAAATTCTTAGCAGACTTGGTTGGTAAAGTGCTGCTCGGCAAACATACAACACACGACTACATCACCAGACAACAGTTGTGTTCTGAAAAAATAGTGCCTAACCACCTAGAGGGGGGTGAATAGGTGAACTTTATCTTTTTAAATTTAAGACAGAAATACTGAACAATTAAACTTGTATTTGTAATTTTCAATAGCAATTCAGCACAGCTAGCTCAGCAATCACAGAAATAAACAAACACAGAGTGCACACAGATTTTTATAGTGGTTCCCCAAGGTCTGGGTACATCCACTTTCCCCCTTCGCCTATCTAGTAGTGTACTAGATTCGGCCTAACTTCTGCACTACTCCTCAGATCCTCAGATCCTACAGCTCAGAACCCCAAACAGGTTCCTACAACTCAGAGTGTCCCCACTCCTACAACTCAGGCACAAAGCCCTACCACTCAGTCTTCAACAAGACCTACACTCAGAGAACAAAGTTTCCTACAACTCAGGCACAAGCCCCTACCTCAGTCTTCAACAAGAACTACACTCAGCCTTTATAAAATAGGCTTACAGCTCAGATCTATACAAGATCCTAGATAAATTTGATTATACAAAGTAATTAATCACAACTCTGAAAGAGAGAGATGAGTTGACTGGCTTCTGGATGAGTTCTTGGAAGAACTTGGCAGAGATCAACCTCCCTTAGCTTTCTTCAAAGCTTCTTGAATTAGAACTCAGTAGGGTTGAATCTCCTGAGAAGATGATCTTCAATCAACTTCTGTCTTGAGATTCAGATCTCAATCTGAATCTTACTTAGCAGCCTGGTTCAGCAGCTGTTCTTCTTAGAAGGAGCTCTCTCACTCCAACTCCTTAGATCTTCTGTCGAAGGTCTTCTTCTTTTGTGTTGTTAGATCTCTATGTAGATTTTCAATCTGTTATTGATCTTCAATGAATAATCTGTTGATTGATTGTTACTCTTACTGTAATTCATTCTTTTCTGTTGAAGGAGAAAGGTCTTTATATAATCTTCCTCTAAGGTAACCGGCTGATCCGGTTTCTAACAACCTTCTGGCAGCTTTGACAGTTGCAGTTGACCGGTTGAAATGGCAGCTGTCAAGTCATCCAGTCACTTCTTGAAATCACTGTCACTATCTGAAAGTGTCGAGACAGATAGTTATTATGTGTCGACACAAATAGACTAATTGTCGACATAAGTAGACTAAGTGTCGACACTAGACTTGATGGTGTCGACACAACTCCTTGTGTTGTTGTAACAGCTTCTCGACACTGCTTCTTCAGAATGTGTCGTCACTGATTCTGTGTGTCGACACAAGCCTTCTGCTGAATGTGTCGACACTGTTGAGTGTGTCGACACAAATACTTCTTCTTTAATACTTAGTTGAATTCTACTGTGTGTCGACACAACTCCTTTGTGTCGACACATCCCTTCTTGTGTTAAAACTTGCTGAGTGTCGACACATCTCCTTTGTGTCGACACATGCCTTCATGTGTTGAAACTTGCTGACTGTCGACACATCTCCTTTGTGTCGACACATGCCTTCATGTGTTGAAACTTGCTGAGTGTCGACACATCCCATTTGTGTCGACACGAGTACTTTAACTTTTTGAAGGTTGCTAAGTGTCAACACAGCCTCCTGGTGTCGACACATTTTATGTCGACAAAGTTTCTCTGGGTGTCGACACTGCCTCTAAGTGTCGTTACAGATTATGTTGACAATTCTTCACGGTGTGTCGACACTGCCTGTATGTGTCGACACTTTTTTTCTGGTGTCGACTCTGCCTTTCCTGGTGTCGACACAATTACTCCAAGTGTCGACACAGCTTCTCTAGGTGCCGACACAAGACTTCATAAGTGTTGACACTTCACCTCTAGGTGTCGACACATGGACTTAGAAACTTTTCTGCATTTCCTGCAATTACTTAACCTGCACATATAAACTCAAAGCACATCAAATACACCTTGATGTATATCATTGAGTAGGGTGAGGCTTCTTCAAATCTGGTATATATATTCCAATGTACCCAACAATCTCCCCCTATTTGAAGAAGTCATAACCCTTAGTCAATGATATACACCATACATAACAAATACTCAATATGATGTATAACAGTATTATATGACAGGGTAAATACTAAACATGTATAAATAAAACATGTATAGATAATTATCTCAGAATAACAATGTAATAGATTGAACATTAAACATTGTCTTTACAACTTCCAAAAGTTTTATTAATCAAAAGTTTACATGAAGTTTAATGCAAATGATTACAAGGTTGTAAACTTAAGAAAATTCTATCCTATGGCTATCTGTCTCCTTGATAACAATGCCCTTCCCAGATTGAATCTTGGCTTGAACTGGAGCATCATTGTCATCAGCAGGCTTCTTTCCCTTAAGATCTTTCTTCTTCTGTTCTTCAGCCCTTATCTTCTGTCTCTCAAAATAATGATATGGCTTAGGGAAATACTTGCTAGGCTCCTGTGCATTAGGAGGTAGCTTACCTAATTTAGCCTTTCTTCTGTACTGTACAATGTCCTCTTTCCTAGCTTCATGTTTTCTCCACTCCTGCTCAGAATACCATTTGCCCCTTTCTAAGATATTATCCTTTGCAACCTTCCAAGCAGTCAAAATAATATTTCTGGAAGTTGGGCTCCATTGCTCAAAATCTGGCCTTAATTCAGCCTGTTCTCTGAACCTCTTCTTAGATAATTGGGCTTCCTGCTCTTTTAATACTGCCTCTTGCTCTTTTAGTACTGCCTCTGGCTTAGGCTGTACTACTTTCTTAATGATCACATTGTAAGCACCTTCTGGAGGACTATACATAGATTGTATCTCTTGATGTATCATGTTAAAATCTGCAGGAGGGTAGATCACCTGAGCTACTTCAGCTTGTTCTCCTCCAAAATATGTAGGATTTACCCCAGATTCTGCTACATTATCATCATCACATAAAGGTGGATATCCAAGGGTAGCTCTGATGCTGTTTGAAATCCATTTAGCATGGTCAGAGCCTGCTTTGACTAATACCCTCTTCCCCTTTATGACTTCTCTTTCTATATGATCCCTAAGATCATCCTTCTGAAATCTGATTTGAGCATTCAAATAGTTAACTCCATCTTTATAAAAAGGTTTTAACCTTAGAAGCTTGTCAGTAATAGTCTTTTGAGAATCTTCAATGGCAGTTTTAATAGCAGTGAGGCTTTCTTGTAAGTGCTTGTCAAACTCAGCCTTGGCAGTAGTCCTTGCTGCAGTCTGAGCAGCTACAAGTTTCTGCATTTCAGTTACTATCACATTATGTGATTCAAGAACATATCCTTGTTTTACTGTCATATCATCAACCTGTTTCTTTATATTCTCTTGATGAGTAGCCAGATATACCACTTCATTGCCTCCTTTATGAAAACAGTTAGTCATTTCTTTCTTATTTTGATTCACTTCAAATCTAATAGATTTTATATCTTGAGACAGATCAAATTGAAGTGATTTATGGCCTTCATCCATATACTTTTCTAGAGCTTTCCTTTGCTCATCCATCTTGAGTTGCAAAGCCACCAGCAAAGAACTATAATCAGTAGTTGGGGCTTGTTGTGGAACAATGGTTTGCAGTGTTTTCTTGTAGGTCTGGCTTCTCCTTTTGAAAACCTGTAGCTTTCTTTTCTTGGCTCTAGCAGCCTCCTCATCTTCAGAGTTAGATGCACTAGCAATGTCTACTCTATCTTGTGGAGTAGGCGGCAATTCCTTCTCTGCGCTTGGAAGCTCCTCAGCAATCCTTTGCTCCTCAGTTTCTTTTCTAGCAGTCTCTTCCTGAAACTCTACATGCTCCCCCTCAATATTAGCTGACTCCCCCTCAACAGCTGCTTTCTCTCCCTCAAAATCAGTCTGTAAAAGATCATGGAACAGCTCTTCTAGTGTAAACTCATGTTGAGGTTGTACAGGAGAATCTCTTATCTCAGGAGCATTTTCTACAATTGATGTATCTTCCATGACCACATCCTGTGGTTGACTATGTATCTGAGTTTGCTGATCAACATTAAGTAATGAGTCAGTCAATACTTCATCCTCAATATTGAAAATAGATTGATTATTTTCATTGATTACCTCAACAATTGTTTGGGTTGCCCTCTCACTATCTAAGTGAGTTGGCTCATCCAGTGGTTGAGGCTCCCCCTGGAGTGGATCCAGGTGAATAGGGCTAGCAGATGGTAGCTCCCCTTGCCTCTGGGCATCTTCATGTCTTGCTGGTGACTGTCCAGCATTGCCATCCTCTCCATCATCAGAACTAAAAACCACTTGCTCCTCTGAGCTACTTGAGGATTCAGGAGCCACAATGGCTTTCTTCTTCTTCTTCTGAGGTGTTTCCTTCTCTGGTGTAGGCATTTCTTTTGTCAACACCCTATCCCACATTGAGATAATCCTAACATCCATTCTCCTCATATGATTTATCTTAGAACCAGCAGCTTGGTTCATGACTTCAGGAATACTTCCAGCTAAGTATAAACTCATAATACTACCCAGATTGGGTTTCTTCAGACTTTCCTTTATCTTGTCAAACATCACTGCTGACCAATCAGTTTTGAGTTTGAAAATTATCCTTGTCATCAAACTGAACATGTGAGCTGATATCCTATCATGCCCACCAGGCTTGCTCAGAATTACTTTGCCTACTATTTCAGACAAGAACTTGCCCTGCATGTTCATGTCTTTCCTATTAAAGACTGATCCAATCTTCATGCTTGAATCAAGTCCACACCATTGCAGTGCCTCCCTTGTCTTTGATGCAGGTACATCTTCCTCTTCTTTAGTTCTAGGGAGATGTAGAACTTTTCTTAGATTCTTTTGGGTGACCTTCACCTTAACTCCATGGACTTTAGATTTAATATTAAGACCAGTTTCATCAAGGGTAGCTGCACTAAAGAATTCAAGGACCTCCTTCTTCCAAATCTTTATTGGTTCTGAAACAAGATACTCTAACCCAGTCTCTGCAACTAGGGTTACCACACCTTGGATTTCTAGTTCCGCGTCGTCAAAGGCGTGTCGCACGAGCTCATAACCTTCATTGATGTTCTCTTCTAGCTTGGGCGCCATTAGTGTTGAAAACGGAATCCGGTCTAATGTGGAGTTCGACCCTTGGCGAAGGGGTGGTCTCGCGCCTACTTTGCTCCTGCAAGAAAAACAACAAAGAAGGCAAGAAGAAACAGACCCAAGGGCTCGGCAGGGAGGTCCCACCACAAACCCAAAAGATCTCTGAGCGCTTCCCCTCCTTAGCCAGAAACCGAGCTAAGGTACCCTCAGAAAGCACTTGAAAGCAGGAGCAGGGGAGGCACTCAAAACGTGCCCTCTGAGGTACCCCTTGGGTCTTATTTATAGTTTTTGGAATCTGAACTGCCAATAAACAGAAGAACTGACCTGAAATCACCAAAAAGCCCTTGGTTGGGTCTGCCAACAGCCAAGCTCCGCTATTCCGAACAGCTATGCGCAGTCCAACCTGGTCTGCCAACAGCGTGGCCACGTTGTTCTAAACAGCTATTCGCACCCATGGGGGGGGGGGGGGGTAAGCCCGCCACTCATCCCTCTCCGCAAGAGGCGGGCGCGACCTGGTTCTGGCGGCTCGCTTATCCTTCTCGGGCGAATGCGAGCCGGACCACCGCGACCTGCCAGTCCTCTACAGAGGCGAATAGGGGATCAAGTCGCGTATAGGGGGAGGACTGGCGGCCTTTGTGACCCTCGGACATCTCGCAGGTCGCGGGTCGTCGAACCCATCCGTGAGTACTGGCCCGACGATTGGCTCACCCCGCTCCGGTCAACGGTTCTCTGAGCGAGCGGGAGGGACACAGGAGCCGTTTCGCCTGGCTCGCTCGCCTGAAATGAGCGGGAGCGGACCAGCCCCTTGCCGCATGTCTGCTTGTTGCTTGGGTGCGGGTCACGGGACTAGGTCTGCACGATCTTCCTGGTGGGGCCCGTTCGACGAACACGGGGTTGTACACAATCCCCGCTCTTTTTGAGCTTGATACAAGCTCGGAAAGAATCATCCAACCCGCGTGTTTGGCGAGTACTGTGCTGAGCTGGCAGGGAATCTTCTGTGGGGCCCCACCTATTCGGCTATAAATATGCCAATGAGCCTGAGGGGGTCTCCCCAGACCATCTTGTTTTTCAAGCGCACTGCAGCCTCCTAATGCCGGTTAGCGAAGAGGTGCGAGCCCGCCTGGCGGCCGCGGGCTAGAAAACTCGGGAGGAGGCACTCGAGGCCACCCCTATGTTAGCACGCGGGTCTCCCGACCCTCTCTTCAGGCCGGTGAAGGGGAAGATCGTGAGGCGGTCCCCGGCGAATAACTTCCCGGGTTCCAGCTCGGCGGCTGGCGATGAGGTTGCTTTTGAGGTACGCGACCTTCCTCCTCGGCTTGTTGCTATGTATCTGACCCCTCGTCTTGCAGGCATAGCATCGTGAGGACGAGGAGGACCGGGGGGAGGATCGACCCCCTCCCTTGTCGTTTGAGAGGGCTGGTAGTCCCACAGGCCTGGACCGCCCACCCCCGGATACCCCTCGCCCGCCAGTTCCCCCCGAACTAGGGAAATCTATCGCGGCCCTCGAGGGGGAGCCCTTTCAGGGTCGGCCGGGCTCCTCTCGTCCTCCCATTGGCATGGAAGACGTGTCAACCACTGGTAAGCTCGTGCTTAGCGCTTGCCTTGTTCTCGCTCATTCCTTCTGAATTGCCCCTTTTTGCAGGCTACAACATGTTCTCCTCCGAAACGGAGATGAGCGAAGGGTACTCGCCTCCGCCTGACGTGGAGGGTGTTTCAGATTACCTGGGTGACCCGGATGATGCGGTGGGGATGAAGAGGCAGGTGACGCGGCTGTTCCAGAAACATACTCTGCTGCTCCAGGAGCTTGTGAAGAGGGTCGACCAAGACAAGGCCGACACCGAGGCTCGGCTTGCGGCCCTGGAGGGGGCCCCGCGCGCTGCAGAAGGTGGCGAGGTCACTTCACCTGGCGTGCACATCACGCGGGCCGAGGAGCGCCTAAGGAATGCCTCGGAGCAAGTTGGCCTGGCCCAGCAGGAGCTGGTGGTGGTGCGCGACTATCACTATCCTCGCGTGCCGCCGCGATCCGGAACGCAACGGCGGGGTAGGTGGAAGTGGATCCAGTACTGATCCACCCTTCCGTCTCCCCGCCTGCGGGATATCGCCGGGTTGCTATTATCTCGAAGTTATCCTATATTTGTAACGATTTGCAACTCTCTTTGCCCGCCGATGGGCCTAATTTTCTGCTGCTGATGTATGTTGAAATTGCCATGCTGTTGCTTTTATTCTCCGCGGGGCGGACTCGAGGGTACTCGCGTACTTTGCTCGCCCTCCCTCTGGGGGGGAGGGCAGGTCAGGGGATGGATTCGTTCTACCCGCCCTGCCGATCAGGGCGGGAGCGAGCCGAGGGGCTCGCCAGCCGGGAGTCTCCTCGACTCGCGCGGAATCCCGGGTGGGTGCGGGCCGAGACTCTCCCGCTCAAGTCTTGCGCGGGTACGGCCGGGCGAGAACCGCGCCTGATCGGCCTTCGCGGTGCGGTTGCGCGTCGGGAAGTCGAACCGTCGGGCTGATTTTTGCTACACGCACCCCTTCGTTCGGCGGGAAGTTTCCTGCCCTTTCTTTCTCCCTATAAACAGGCCTTGCCGGCTCTTATTCTCTCACCGGTTCAGAACACTCTACCGCTTCCTGCTCTCTGCGAAGCACGGCTCGTGCTCGCCTTCTGGATCTGTCTCGCACGTTTGGTGGCGATTCGGTGGAGATGGGCGGCGGCGGCGGCGATGCGGACGGGCGAAGCAAGTGTGCCTGGACCTTCTCGGAGCACGATTTTCCTCACGCAGTCATCTCGGAGCGCGAGTACCTGGATGCACTCGGCGACCACGTCCCGCCGGGCTTTTCGGCGAGACGGCCCGGGGAAGGAGAAAAGATCAACGATCTATCCAAGGACAAGCTCGCCATACCCCTGGCCCACTTCGAGGTGGGTATGTGGCTTCCCCTGTGGCCCGAGGTACGCCAAGTGCTGAAGTACTTCGGGGTCGTCCTAGGTCAGATGACCCCGAACTCCATAGCTGTTATGGTGGGGTTCGCCTGCTTTCTGCGAGAGGAGCGAGTTGAGTTCAGTCTCACAGTTTTCCGGAAGCTATTCTCCTTCCGGGCGAACCGGGACGGGACCGCCTATTTCTCTAGCGCCCACCTCAAGGTGCTGGAGACCGTAAACAAGAGTCACAACTGGCTCAAAAAGTTCCTGTTCGTCAAGGGGGATTTCGGCAACGTCTCCTTCTCGCCGGTGCAGCTCAGCGAGGCGAGTTACCGCCCGCCCAGCCTATGGGGCCACAAGGCCGACTTGTGCGGGTTCTTCGCCGGGAAGAACTTCGAGGTCGCGTACTTGCACCGCCATCTTGATGACCTTGCCGTCGTCCCACCAGGGGGAGGTTTTCCACTCGCCACTGCTCTGTCCGCTTTTTCTTCTTTAGTTTCACCCTCTTCTTGACAGGAGAGCGGGACGTCCCCATTCATCCCTCCTACGAGAGTGCTCGGCTTGCCCCCGGGATCCTCGCCCGAGCCCAGGCCGCAGACGCTGCTCAGTGCGACCCCCCGTCGGTTCCTGCCAAGAAGCGGCCGGGCGGCGGACAGCCCGCTCCCCCACCCAAGATGGCGAAGCCCACGGGCCAGCAGCCCGCCGGTGGCCAAAGGAAAGGCAAGGCCCCGACGATTCTTCTGGCCGAGGGTTCCCCCCCTATGGTTGCCTCATCCAGCGACACCCCCGGCGGGGCGGCAGGCACTTCCGGGCAGCCAGACGGGTCGTAACCTACCGCGAAGCCGGTGCCGAGAGGGCACCGCAATTTCGGCTATGGCGAGAAATACCTAGACGAGCTTGGTGCCCCGCTGCTGTCATGGGACAAGGAGTCAAATCGCGCAGTGGTCTCGACCATGTTGCCGAGTTGGCTGGAGCAGGACAACATCGGTGGGGAGGCCTACAACTTCTCGTTCGTCCTCTACTCGCGAGAGGACGCCGCTATCTACGACAAAGAGGCGACGCGAGTACTGGTCCACGAGAGCGCGCGGGCCCAGCTGCGCGGCCTGGAGCTAGCCCATATGGTTGGGAGGCGCTGCACCCAGCTGGAGCGGAACGCCACCTCCCTCAAGAAGTTGGCGGACGAGAGGGAGGAGGCCCGAAAGCTTGCTCAGGAGGATGCGGATCTTCAGAGGAGACGGGCCGATGCGGCTGAGGAGACCCTCGCGCAGTACCTGGGTGGGGTGGTACGTGTTCACCCTCAATATCCGCCCCTTCTCACGAATCCACCTCATGATTCTCTTTCCTTTCCCCAGGACGCGGCGACGGCGAGCCGGATGGGTGCCGAGATCGCCACCCTTGGTCAGGACAAATCAGCGCTGGAGGCGCGGGTACGCGAGCTGGAGGCCGCCGCCGCTGTCCCTCCGCCAGATAATAGGGGCTGCCCGCTCGAGCACCACTCTGACTACGAGTTGGAGGTGCTGATGCAAAAGAACGTCGCCAGCGCTGCGAAGTACACGATGCAGATGCTGCGACGCGCGGATCTCCTCAAGAGCGAGGCGGCGGAACTCTCGGCGGGCGACGTGTTGCCGGCGCTGTTCCTTCCTATTCTGGACCCCGGGGACAAGTCCTTCTAGCACATTTAGGACTTCTCGCCCCGGATCTCGTGTCGCCCCCGCTTCTTTGACATTTATTTATTAGGTGTATACACTATATACTTTTTGCCGTTTGAGATGTAAGCGCGGGCCGCGCCTATACTTTCTGATTTTCGTCTATTAATGCTCTTATAAATGCTTCCCCACTCGTTACTTACGCCCGTCTGTTGTCATTGCGCGATGTAATTTTTCCGTTTTCACGCTCGCTGCCGCTCACCTCGCGTTGCGTCAACGAGGTCGTATGCCTACGGATTCGGCTTAGGAGTCATAGGAAGCCCGGCAGGTCGTCCCGCTGTGGGCGACCTGCATCAGCGGCACGGCCTCCGCTGCCAAGGCTACTCGCTGACCAGACGAGGCGAGGCGGCTCGCTGTTTGCCCGAGACATCAGATTCCTTGCGGGTCGACCCCTTTGCGACGCGACCCGGGTTCTCGCCTCCTTCCGGTCGCCAATCAGGGGGCTGGGTGGTTATGCTAGACCCCCCCCTTTCGGCTAATCTTCGCGATTCCAATCCATTATTAACACCATTTGAGTAGTTCTCGGCCCTGCCGGCTAGGTGGGAGCCCGACAGCGTGATTCGCTCTGGGTCGCAAACTACTGCCATCGAGTGACTTCCGGCCCTGCCAGCTAGGTGAGAGCCTTACAGTGGGATCTGCTCGAGGCCCACGGATGACACCGAGTGACTTCCGGCCCTACCAGCTAGGCGAGAGCCTGGTAGCGGGATCTTCTCGGGGTCCAAACACATTCCATCGAGTGACTTCCGGCCCTGCCAGCTAGGTGAGAGACTGGCAGCGGGATCTTCTCGAGGCCAAGGATGACACCGAGTGACTTCCGGCCCTGCGAGCTAGGTGAGAGCCTGGCAGCGGGATCTTCTCGGGGTCCAAACACATTCCATCGAGTGACTTCCGGCCCTGCCACATAGGTGAGAGCCTGACAGCGGGATCTTCTCGAGGCCAAGGATGACAACGAGTGACTTCCGGCCCTGCCAGCTAGGTGAGATCCTGGAAGCGGGATCTTCTCGGGGTCCAAACACATTCCATCGAGTGACTTCCGGCCCTGCCAGCTAGGTGAGAGCATGACAGCGGGATCTTCTCGAGGCCAAGGATGACACCGAGTGACTTCCGGCCCTGCCAGTAGGTGAGAGCTTGGCAGCGGGATCTTCTCAGGGTCCAAACAAATTCCATCGAGTGACTTCCGGCCCTACCAGCTAGGTGAGAGCCTGACAGTGGGATCTTCTCGATGCCCAAACACATTCCATCGAGTGACTTCCGGCCATGCCAGCTAGGTGAGAGCCTGACAGCGGGATCTTCTCGAGGCCAAGGATGACACCGAGTGACTTTCGGCCCTGCCAGCTAGGTGAGAGCCAGGCAACGGGATCTTCTCGGGGTCCAAACACATTCCATCGAGTGACTTCCGGCTCTGCCAGCTAGGTGAGAGCCTGGCACCGGGATCTTCTCGAGGCTAAGGATGACACCGAGTGACTTTCGGCCCTGCCAGCTAGGTGAGAGCCTGGCAGCGGGATCTTCTCGGGGTCCAAACACATTCCATCGAGTGACTTCCGGCCATGCCAGCTAGGTGAGAGCCTGACAACGGGATCTTCTCGAGGCTAAGGATGACAACGAGTGACTTCCGGCCCTGCCAGCTAGGTGAGAGCCTGGTAGCGGGATCTTCTCGGGGTCCAAACACATTCCATCGAGTGACTTCCTGCCCTGCCAACTAGGTGAGAGCCTCGCAGCGGGATCTTCTCGAGGCCAAGGATGACACTGAGTGACTTCCGGCACTGCCAGCTAGGTGAGAGCCTGGCAGCGGGATCTTCTCGGGGTCCAAACACATTCCATCGAGTGACTTCCGGCCCTGCCAGCTAGGTGAGAGCCTGGCAGCCGGATCTTCTCAAGCCCCAAACACATTCCATCGAGTTACTTCCGGCCCTGCCAGCTAGGTGAGAGCCTGGCAGCGGGATCTTCTCGAGGCCAAGGATGACACCGAGTGACTTCCGGCCCTGCCAGCTAGGTGAGAGCCTGGCAGCGGGATCTTCTCGGGGTCCAAACACATTCCATCGAGTGACTTCCGGCCCTGCCAGCTAGGTGAGAGCCTGGCAGCGGGATCTTCTCGAGGCCAAGGATGACACCGAGTGACTTCCGGCCCTGCCATCTAGGTGAGAGCCTGGCAGCGGGATCTTCTCGGGGTCCAAACACATTCCATCGAGTGACTTCCGGCCCTGCCAGCTAGGTGAGAGCCTGACAGCGGGATCTTCTCGAGGCCAAGGATCACACCGAGTGACTTCCGGCCCTGCCAGCTAGGTGAGAGCCTGGCAGCGGGATCTTCTCGGGGTTCAAACATATTCCATCGAGTGACTTCCGGCCCTACCAGCTAGGTGAGAGCCTGGCAGCGGGATCTTCTCGAGGCCAAGGATGACACCGAGTGACTTCCGGCCCTGCCAGCTAGGTGAGAGCCTGGCAGCGGGATCTTCTCGGGGTCCAAACACATTCCATCGAGTGACTTCCGGCCCTGCCAGCTAGGTGAGAGCCTGACAGCGGGATCTTCTCGAGGCCAAGGATGACACCGAGTGACTTCCGGCCCTGTCAGCTAGGTGAGAGCCTGACAGCGGGATCTTCTCGAGGTCCAAACACATTCCACGTCTCCATACGGGCTGGCTATGACAGTATTAGAGCGTCGAAGAAATTTATTATAATGAAAGTGTCACTTACATGCTTTAGGGGAAAAAATGCTTCAAGTCGTCACCACTCCAGGTGTGACTCAGGGTCTCGCCCTCTACATTTTGGAGTCGATATCCTCCTGACTTTAGAGCTTCCTTTACAATAAATGGTCCCTCCCAGCTGGGATTGAGCTTCCCTACGGATACCGACCTCCCTGCCGCATCCACCTTCTTCAGCACCAAGTCTCCTTCCACGAACTGCTTGATCCTGACATGCTTGTCAAAGTATTTGGCCATCCTTCTTTTTACCTCCTCCTGTCGGACAGCCGAAAGGTCCCTCAATTCATCCACCATGTCGAGGGAGAGTCTCAGCTCCTCCTCGTTCTCGGCTTGCCATTCTTCTCGGCCCTCTTTGGCTGCCACGACTCGCGGCGTTTGGACTTCAAGTTCCACGGGGAGCACCACCTCGCACCCATGGGAGAGCTTGAAGGGGGTCTCCCCTGTAGCCGTGTTGGGGGTGGTCCTCAGGGCCCAAAGAACTGCGGGAAGCTGCTCCACCCAGCTCCCCTTCAGGTTCTCCACCCTCTTCTTGAGGAGGTTGACGATGATCTTGTTCGCGGCCTCCACCTGCCCGTTTCTCCTGGGGTGATGGACCGAGGCGAACCTGAGGTCGATCCAAGTTGTTCGCAAATGCTGGTGAATTCGGCACTGGCGAATTGGGGCCCGTTGTCCGTGACGATGGCCTGGGGCAGCCCATGTCGACAGATGATCTCCCCCCAAACAAAGTTCCTGATCGCCTGGGAGGTCACCTTGGCCAGTGCCTTCACCTCCATCCACTTGGAGAAGTAGTCAATCATCACTAGGAGGAACCTCTTCCTACCACTGGCTTGGGGAAATGGCCCAACCAAATCCGTTCCCCAGATCGCGAAGGGACAGGGGGCCGTGATACTCCTGAGTCGTTGGGCCGGCTGTAGCTGAAGAGGGGCAAACAGCTGGCACTTATGACATCTTCTTGCGAACTCTACGACGTCTCGGCCCAGGGTGGGCCAGAAATACCCTTGCCTGACTATCCTTCCCTCCAGGGTCCGACTTCCGGAATGACTCCCACATTCCCCGTAGTGGACTTCCTCCAGCATCCTCTGTGCTTCGCCCTCGGCCACGCAGCGAGCCAGCATCCCTGAGAGGGTCTTCCTGTATAGCTGCCCGTCCTGGAGGAGGTAATAAGCTGACTTGTGCCTTAGTTTCTTCTTATCTACCCCTTCCGGATACTCTCCCGTGGAGAGGAAAACTACAACTGGATCCATCCACGAAGTTTGTTGATCGATTTCCATGAGCTCTCCTTCTTCGATGGAGGGGCGGAACAGGTTGGTGATGGTGCCCCACAACTGGGGACCATGCTTCACCAAGTGATCGGCTTGTTCATTCTCTTCCCTGGGCACGTGTCGGATGGTGAAAGTTTGAAAAGTGGCAATGACCCCCTTCACCTTGGCCAAGTACGATCGCAAGGTGGGCTCCCTTGCCTCGAACTCCCCGTTGATCTGGGAAGCTACTACCATGGAGTCAGTAAGGACCTCCACATCGCAAGGTGGGCTCCCTTGCGGAGAGGATGGTCGGTCACCACTCGGATTGAGTGTGCCTGGAAGTAAGGTCGCAGCCTTCGAGCTGAGATGATTAGGGCGAAGGCTAGCTTCTCCAGAATCGGATACCGGAGCTCGGCCTTCCTCAGGACCCGGCTGACGTAATATATAGGGAGCTGCCTCTTCCCCTCTTCACGAACCAAGACGGAGCTCAGGGCCTCCGCCCCGACCCCGAGATATAAGAACAGGTCCTCCCCCTCCTTCGGTCCTTGGAGCAACGGAGCCTGTGTCAACTGCACCTTGAGGGCCTAGAATGCCTCCTCGCACTCCTTGGTAAATTCAAACCTCTGACCACCCCTCAGCATTTTGAATAAGGGGGAGCACTTCTCCCCTGCCCGAGAAAGGAAGCGACTCAGCCCTGCTAGCTTCCCTGTCAGCCGTTGGACCTCCTTTGCATTTCGCGTGGACCCCAGCTCCAAGATGGCCCTGACCTTATCTGGATTCGGCTCGACCCCTGCGGGGGTGAGGAGGTGCCCCAAGAACTTTCACCTGCTGGCCCCAAAGACACATTTCAAGGGATTCAACCGCATCTTGTATTCGCGCAGGGTGGTGAAGGTCTCCTCTAGGTCCCGGAGGTGGGAGTCCACATCCCGACTATTGATCATGAGGTCATCTACATACACCTCCAAATTCCTCCCCCTCTGCTCCTTGAAGACCCTATCCATCATTTTCTGGTAGGTTGCCCCAGCATTCTTCAGCCCGAAGGGCATCATCTTATAGCAGTAGCATCCGTCCCCTGTGACGAACGAGACATCCTTGATATCTGGGGGGTGCATCCTGATTTGATGATAACCTGAAAAGGCATCTAAAAAACTCATTACAGAAAAACCGACGGCCGAGTCAACCAGCGCTTCGATTCGAGGCAAAGGATAACAGTCCTTAGGACAAGCTTTATTAAGTAAGGAAAAATCGATACACATTCTCCATCGGCCGTCTCCTTTTTTAACCATGATGACGTTGGAGACCCAGCCGGGGTACTGAATCTCGGACACGAAGCAAGCCTTGAGGAGCTTCGCCACCTCCTCCCTGATGGGTTCCGCCAGCTTGTCTGTAGTGGACCTCTTCTTCTGCTGAACTGGGCGTGTTCCCGGGTCCAGGTTGAGGCAGTGGCAAGCCACATCCGCGTCAACCCCCGGCATCTCCGCGGCGTTCCAAGCAAAGATGTCCACGTTCTTCTGGATGCACTCCAGCATCCTGCCTTGGTCCTCCGGGGTCAGCCCCCCGCTGACGCGGATCTTCTCCATCCTGCCTCCTCTGGTGAACACTTCCAGCTCCACCACTTCTTCTGCTGCCTCCAGCCTGGCTTGCTCCCCCCATCCCTCGGCGTCCCCCTCCTCTGGAACGGGGACCTCTACCTCCATCTCCTCTCCCACGCCCCTCACTTTGGCCACCTCCTCCAGATCTCCTCATGCCGCATCTTCTGTGCAGTCCTTCATTTCCGGCTCCTCCTCTCCTGCTTCCTGCTCGACCTCCTCCATCCTTCGCCCCATCTCCTCGGCTCCCTCCTACCAGGAGATGGTGTTTACCGCAGTGACATAACACTCCTGTGCCACCTTTGGGTCCCCCCTGACCCTAACCTGGACCCCCTCAGCGTTGAACTTCAAGCACTGATGGAAAGACGAGGGGACGCAGCGGAAGGCGCTGATAAGAGGCCTCCCGAAGAAGGCGATGTAGTTGCTGGGGGCATCCACAATGACGAACTTGCAGTTTCGGGACTGCCCCCCCAAGGTGACATGGAGGCCAACTCCTCCCTCCACTTCCTTCCTTTCACCTGAAAACACGAACAAGGGGCCATCTGAGGCCAGCACCCTCTTTGCCTCCACCTTCATCGCGTCGAACGCCTTTTTAAAGACGACGTTGACGGAACTCCCGTTGTCTACGAGGATCCGAGAGACTGTAAAATTCTCGATGGCCGCCTTGATGACCAGCGCATCACAGAATGGATCCTCGTGGTCTGGCATATCACTCCTGGAGAAGTTGATCCTCTCCTCCGGTGGCGGGGTCTGGGATGTAGAGGCGACGCTCCGCCGGTACATGGTGTGGAGACTTGCCTTGCGGGAAGCCTCGATCCCCACTCCCCCGTGGATCACTCCGATCCCTCCTCGGGTCCCGACATCCACCCAGTCTTCGCAACGATCCTCCTCCACCCAAGGCAGGACCTCCTCGATCCTCACTTCTTACCGTCCTCCCTGCTGTTGCTGCTGCTGTTGTTCCGATTCCCTCTCATCTCAAGGAACTCTGGGAAGGTGGCTGTTGCGTGCCCCTCTTCCTGATGGAAGTCGCAATAGGGCAGCTCCACCCTGACCTCCCTTCTCCTCCTCCTCATGATCCACCTCCTTGCTCCCAAAGCTATGGCCATGGCCTCCTCCTGATCGGGGAGATGGGGCCTCTGGCCCTGCCTCCAGCCCGGAGGGTGGAACTGATCTTGCCTCCCCTGGTGGTGACCCCTTCCATAGTATCCTCTCGGTGGCCCCTGCCCCTGCCACTCAGGTCTCCAGCCCAGCCGACGGTCGGGCTCCTGGTGCCCCCACCTCTGCTGCTGCTGCCACTAGAGGTGCCTTTGCTCCCTCTGCCTAGGCTCCCCTCTTCTCTCTTCCTGTGCCTTTCCTCCTCTCGACTCTTTCTCTTCCTACGTGGCCCACCTGGCCAGCTTCCTTGCAAACTCCGGGTTCGACGCTTCCCCGTCGACCTCCCTCGCCGCCCTCTCCGTCAACTCCTCGTAGGAGAGGGGGTGGGGAACTCTCTTCAGCTCCATTCGGAAGAAACCCTGCTGCAGGCCCAGGGTAAAAGCCATCATCAGATTATGGCCCGGCATCTCCTGGACTTGAGTAACTTCCTCCTGGAATCGATCCACATAGCTCCCCAACGTCTCGTTCACCCCCTGCTTAATATGAAACAAAGACTCGGACTCCTTCTTCCTCTTCTTCGAGGTGGTGAATCTTAGCATGAACCCTCGGCACAGGTCCTCGAAGCAGTAGATGGAGCTGGCCGGGAGCTGGTGGAACCACTCCCTTGCCTTCTCCCGGAGGGTGATGGAGAAGAGTCGGCATTTGAATCCGTCCGACATCTGGCGGATGGAGACTACATCCTCGAACCATTGGACATGCTGGACCGGGTCTCCCTTCCCGGTGTAGTAAGACATCTTGGGTTCCCTGAACCCATCCGGGACTGGAGCTGAGGAGACCAGCTCGCTGAAAGGACTGCCTCCCCCCACCGGGCGGGCTGGCGAGTCTCGGGAGCCCAGCTCACCGAACAGGCGTCGGCCTACCGAGCCGGGGAAGAGCTCGCGCCCGAGGATTTCGCATCCCCGGCCTTCCTCGGCCACCTCCTTCCCAGCTCGCCTGCCGGGAGCGTCCTCGCCCAAAGAGGGGGCAGCCGCGATCTGGGCTGCCGGAGTCGAGCACTCGGCACGCGTGCCGAGTGCGAACTTGACGAGGCCCAACACCTCGTTCCTGAAGTCTTCCAGCATCCCCACCGTTGCGAGAGGAGGGGGGCGGCGGCGAGTTCTGCCTGTCAGATCCTAGTCCTCCCGTCATTGAACTCACTGAAGCTTTTCTGCACTGACCACGGTCCACGGTCACTGCACCAAAATGTTGAAACCGGAATCCGGTCTCCTGTGGAGTTCGACCCTTGTGTAAGGGGTGGTCTCGAGCCTACTTTGCACCTGCAAGAAAAACAACAAAGAAGGCAAGAAGAAACAGACCCAAGGGCTCGGCAGGGAGGTCCCACCACAAACCTGGAAGATCTCTGAGCGCTTCCCCTCCTTATCCAGAAGCCGAGCTAAGGTACCCTCAGAAAGCACTTGAAAGCAGGAGCAGGGGAGGCACTCAAAGCGTGCCCTCTGAGGTACCCCTTGGGTCTTATTTATAGTTTTTGGAATCTGAACTACCAATAACCAGAAGAACTGACCTGAAATCACCAAAACGCCCTTGGTTGGGTCTGCCAACAGCCAAGATCCGTTGTTTCGAACAGCTATGCGGAGACCAACCTGATCTGCCAACAGCGTGGCCATGCTGTTCTAAACAGCTATTCTCACCCATGGGGGGGGTCAGCTCGCCACTCATCCCTCTCCGTGAGAGGTGGGCGTGACCTGGTTCTGGCGGCTCGCTTATCCTTCTCGGGCGAACGCGAGCCGGACCGCCGCGACCTGCCAGTCCTCTACCGAGGCGGATAGGGGATCATGTCACGTATAGGGGGAGGACTGGCGGCCATTGTGACCCTCGGACGGCTCGCAGGTCGCGGGTCGTCGAACCCATCCGCGAGTACTGGCCCGACGATTGGCTCACCCTGCTCCGGTCGACGGTTCTCTGAGCGAGCGGGAGGGATACAGGAGCCGTTTCGCCTGGCTCGCTCGCCTGAAATGAGCGGGAGCAGACCAGCCCCTTGCCGCATGTCTGCTTGTTGCTTGGGTGTGGGTCGCGGGACTAGGTCCGCTCGATCTTCCTGCTGGGGCCCGTTCGACGAACACGGGGTTGTACAATTAGGGTTTGAAGAAATTTTGAATTTAGAGAATAGAGATGTCGACACACAAGTTTGGTCTTGAAACTATGGTGAGCATGTCGACAAACAATGGTGAAGACCTATTTATTCCTTTCTAAAATCAAAGGTGAAAAGGCGCGTCAAAATACTTGAAATGTGTCGACACTGTGGAAAAGTGTCGACACTTACTTCTAATGTCTCGACAACTATGTGTCGACACAAATATAGTCGACAGAATATATGTGTCGATACTTATACATCTCAGCTCGACGATTAGTCGAAACTCTACTCGACGAATTCTGTGTAAATCCTAAGTGTCGACAACACCCTGCATGTGTCGACACCTACTCTGGATGTGTCGACACTAATTCTCTGAAGTGTTGACACAGACTGTCTAGATGTGTCGACACCATTTCTCTGAAATGTCGACACTACTTCTATGTGTCGACACAGACAACTCTGTGTGTCGACGCAATTTTACTTTGCCAATTTTTTTTAAACTATTCTAAGTTTAACATCCTAATTCAATTTTAAAATTATTAAATTTGGTCTCATCTAGGGGCTTAGTAAACATATCAGCTATCTGACTATCTGTCTTAACATATTCTAATGAAATGTCTTCTTTTTCTACATGTTCTCTAAGAAAATGGTATTTAATTTCTATGTGCTTAGTCCTACTATGGGAGACAGGATTATTTGCAATAGAAATGGCACTTGTAGAATCACAAAATAAAGGTGTTCTACTTACTTGAATACCATAATCTTCTAGCCGGTGTTGAATCCATAAGAGTTGTGCACAACAACTTCCTGCAGCAACATATTCTGACTCAGCTGTGGAGATGGCCACACTGGTCTGCTTCTTGCTACTCCATGACACCAGCCTTCCACCTACAAATTGACAGGTTCCTGTAGTACTCTTCCTATCTTCCTTGCAGCATGCAAAATCTGCATCTGAAAAACCTGTCAGTATAAAATCTCCATTCCTAGGGTACCAAAGGCCTAGATAAGGTGTGCCCTTAAGATATCTCAAAATCCTTTTAACTGCAGTCAGATGTGATTCTTTAGGGCATTCTTGGTACCTAGCACAGACACATGTAGCATACATGATATCTGGTCTACTAGCAGTCAAATACAGTAGGGAGCCAACTATCCCTCTATACAAAGTTTCATCTACAGGTTTCCCTGCATCATCTTTGCTTAGAGACATGCTTGACCCCATAGGAGTTTTCATGGTAGTGGATGATTCCATAACATACTTCTTTATTAACTCTAGGGTGAACTTAGACTGGCATATGGACAGGCCATCTTCAGTCTGTCTAACTTGGAGACCCAAGAAGAACTTAAGTTCCCCCATACTGCTCATTTCAAATTGTCCTTGCATAAGTTTTGCAAACTTTCTGCAAAGAATACTTTCTGTAGACCCAAATATTATGTCATCTACATATATTTGGACTAGAATAATCTTGCCTTTAGATTCCCTAAGGTATAGAGTCTTGTCTATTTTCCCCCTTGAGAATTTATTCTCAATGAGGAAACTAGACAGGGTTTCATACCAAGCACTTGGGGCTTGTTTTAACCCATACAAAGCCTTCCTAAGTCTATAAACATAATCAGGTTTAAGAGAATCAACAAAACCTGATGGCTGCTCTACATAGACTTCTACCTTCAGATTTCCATACAGAAAAGCTGACTTTACATCCATTTGATATACGTTAAACCCTTGATATGTTGCATAGGCAAGGAACATCCTGATTGCTTCTAGTCTTGCTACTGGAGCAAAGGTTTGATCAAAATCAATGCCTTCTTCCTGCTTATATCCCTTTGCAACAAGTCTAGCTTTATTATTTATGATGATTCCATTCTCGTCCAACTTGTTCCTAAAGATCCACTTAGTTCCAATAATGTTGTGGTCCTTGGGTTTAGGAACTAGCTTCCAGACCTTGCATCTTTTGAACTGGTTCAGCTCCTCTTGCATGGCCTCAATCCAATGAGGGTCTAGAATTGCTTCTTCAAACTTCTTTGGTTCCACTTGGGATAGGAAGCTGGAGTAAAGAACTGTACTTAGATTCCTGCTCCTTGTTTGCACTCCTTGTCTGGGATCTCCAATTATTTGATTGGCTGGATGATCCTTTAAGTGTCTATTTGCTGGAGGCAGCCTGTCTTCAGGTTGTATACCTTCAGTCTCTTCATTTAGCTGCACCTCTTGGTCTTCTTCAGCATCAGGAGTATCTTGTGCTCCCCCTGGACAGCAGCCACCATCTTCCACTTACTGACTTGCAGTAGAACCTTCTGCAATGGTAAGCTTGTCCATCTTCTCAGTTACACCTGTAGAGCTGCAAACACTTCTTGGCAATTCACAGTTAATGAGTCTTGCTTCATCAAAAACTACATGAACAGACTCTTCTACAACTTGAGTAATCAAGTTGTAGACCCTATAAGCCTTACTATTATTGTTGTACCCAACAAAGATCCCCTCTTGGGATTTGGCAGCAAAGTTGGTTAGATAAGACTTTCCATTGTTAAGTATATAGCACTTGCAACCAAAGATCCTGAAATAAGATAAATTTGGTTTTTTTCCCTTCGCAATCTCATAGGGGGTCTTCTTATGGCTCTTGGTGATAGTAGCCCTATTGATCACATGACAAGCAGTATTTACTGCCTCAGCCCAGAAATATTCTGGGAGAGAAGTGTCACTCAATAGGGTTCTACCAGCCTCTATCAATGTTTTATTCTTCCTTTCAACATTACCATTTTGCTGAGGTGTTCTTGGTGAAGAAAATTCCTAAAAAATCTCAAACTCTTCACACAGTTTTGTCATACTTTCAGACTGAAATTCAGTACCATGGTCACTTCTGATTTTGACCACTGTACTATCCAATTCATTCTGAATTTGTTTAACAAAACTATATAAGATACTTGGGGTTTCAGATTTTTGTCTTAGGAAGAACACCCAGGAGTATCTTGAATAGTCATCTACAACCACAAATGTGTAGACCTTCCTACCTAGGCTGTGAACTGGCATAGAACCGAAAAGATCCAAATGCAAGAGGTATAGACACCTCACAGAATCCTTGTTCTCAAGGCTATGAAAGGTGGATTTGGTCTGCTTGCCTTTTTGACAAGCTGAGCATATCTCATCCTTTATACACTTAACTTGAGGAACATTCCTCACTAACTCTTTGCTAAAGAGTTGGCAATTGTCTTATAGTTAAGATGAGCCAGCCTCTTGTGCCATTTAACACAATGTGAGACTTTCTCATTAGCTACAAGACAAATAGGAGAAACATTGTTCTCACATACAAAGTCAAGACAATAGACATTTCTCTTCCTATATCCTGTCAAAATGATCTTTTGATCACTTGACCTTTTGATATGACAACCATTCTTGACAAATGAGATGTCATATCCTAAATCACTCAGCTGACTTATGCTAATGAGGTTATGTTTCAAACCCTTTACATAAGCCACTTGAGTAATTGTAATCAGGTTACTAGAAATATTACCAAAGCCTTTGATGATTCCTTTTTATGAACCACCAAAGGTAACTTTAGGGCCATCCTTGATAGGTGTATAGTCCTTCAGCAACCCCCTAGTTCCAGTCATGTGCCTGGAACATCCACTGTCCAAGTAACATATAGGGGTATGGCCACTTGGACTCACCTGCAAAATAGATTACTTAACCTTAGAACCCAAATAACTCTTGGGTCCTTGGTGCAAGTTAGTCTGAATTTTAACAAAACTACCTGTAGTTCTTCTAGCAGGCAGTTTGTTACTCTCCTTGACACTTGAATTGTGCCAACAATCTATGGCAAAGTGGCCTATCTTGCCACAACACCAGCACTCAAACCTGTTGTACCTTTGTTTAGGTACAACCCTGGCTGGATTATTTACTGCAGGCATCTTGTTTAGTGTTGGGGCTTTGCCCTTAGATTTGGACCTGCTGTCCAGGCAGGTTTTGTAAACCCCAATCCAGTCTTACCCTTTTGAGGTACAAACTCATCTATCAAGGGTAAAACAGATTTAGGTTTAGAAAAACTTGCTACAATCTCTCTCTCCTTCTGAAGTCTAACCTCCAGATTTCTAATTTGATCATTCTTAAATGTAATAGTACCCATCTGAATAACAGTAATGTTCTTCAGTCTGGCTATTTCATCTAGTTTCTGATCTAACAACTTGTCTGAATCAGCAACAGCCAATTTAAGACTAGCAATCTCCTTTGCCTGAGTTTTGGCCAAGTTTTTGCTTTTCTTCAAGGCCTGCAACAAGTCCCTATATTCATCAATTAACTGATGAATATCTCCTTCAGATTCAAACCCACCCACATCACTTGAAGCAGATGTATCTGATTCTGACTCAGTACTATAAATTGAACTAGAAGAACAACTTTGTTCCTTACTTGGTCCAGGCTGATCCTGGATTTTGTCTCCTTCAGATAAAGCCATCATCCCCTTGCACTGATTGTCCTCATGCTCATAAATTGAGTTCATTAGCTGCATGAACTCATATTCTTCCTCTTCAGCAAATAATCCAATGTAGGCTTCAGCTTCTGATTCTGTTTCTGAAGATGACTGATCAGTCAGACTCTTATCTTTCTTAGCAACAAAGGACTTTTCCTTTTTGACCTTAAACTGAGTCTTCTTTTTGTCAGTTGTCTCCTTCCTCTTTTCAGGACAGTCAGCCACTACATGTCCCTTTCTATTGCAGCAATAGCACACAATCTTTGATGATATAACTTTGCTTGGCTTGGACCTGCTTCTGTCATTCCTTGATGACCTCCTTTTCTGATAGTAATCATCTTTTGGCTGAGAAGTGGTGGGCTTAGACCTCCACTGCTTCTTCTTCAGAAACTTTTGAAAATGTCTAGTAAAAGTAGCAAAGTCTTCATCACCTTCACTGCTATCTGAATTCTTGCTTTCTGAATTATCTGTCACAGCCTCAGCAACTATTTGAGGTGGAGATGGAAACTTGCTTCTATACTTCCTAGTGGCTTCGGTCTTGAAGGCCACAGATCTTTCCTTGTGCTCCACTCTAGTAGTCTTCTCTTCCTCCTTTCTAGCCAATAACTGCATCTCATAAGATAACAGTTTTCCAAACAAAGTTGGAGGAGGTATGTCAGCTAGTTTGGCCACTTCCCTAATGGCACAAATCTTGGTGTCCCAGTCCTTAGTCAGGGATCTTAAGAACTTGTCATTCAACTCATAGTTGCTGAATTCTCTTCCATAGGACATCAATTCATTGACTATCCTATAGAACTTCTTGTAACATTCTATAATGCTATCAGACTTTCCTTGTCTAAAGCTTTCATATTCCTGATTTAACAAGGACTTCCTATCTTGTCTTACTTCCTCTAAGCCCTCCATATTGACTATTAATGTGTCCCACATTACTTTAAAGGTTTTACAATGAATTAAGTTCTGAAATGTTGCATCATCAATGGCACTAACAATTATGTTCTAGGCTCTCTTATCCATAGTGAAAAGAATGATTTCATCTTTAGTCATTTCAGAAAAGTCCTTGGGAGTTTTCTGATTTGCATCCAGAATGGATATCTTCATTGGCACATATGGGCCTTCTTTAACTGTAATATATATTCTTGGGCCAGTAGCTTCCATAAAAAGTCTAACCCTCTCTTTCTATATGCCAAATATCTCTTTTCTACATATTGGCAATTTCATGGACCCCAACTCTTTGTGATTCTCACTAGAACTCATTTTCTTGATTCTTGTTTGTTTTGAATCTGCCTACAGGATCTTACTCAGACTGTGAAGTCCCTTTTTTGATAAACCTCCCTATGATACCACTTGAAAAAAATAGTGCCTAACCACCTAGAGGGGGGGTGAATAGGTGAAGTTTATCTTTTTAAATTTAATGCAGAAACACTGAACAATTAAACTTGTATTTGTAATTTTCAATAGCAATTCAGCACAGCTAGCTCAGTAATCACAGAAATAAACAAACACAGAGTGCACACAGATTTTTATAGTGGTTCCCCAAGGTCTGGGTACATCCACTTTCCCCCTTCGCCTATCTAGTAGTGTACTAGATTCGGCCTAACTTCTGCACTACTCCTCAGATCCTCAGATCCTACAGCTCAGAACCCCAAACAGGTTCTTACAACTCAGAGTGTCCCCACTCCTACAACTCAGGCACAAAGCCCTACCACTCAGTCTTCAACAAGACCTATACTCAGAGAACAAAGTCTCCTATAACTCAGGCACAAGGCCCTACCTCAGTCTTCAACAAGACCTACACTTAGAGCACACAGTCTCCTACACTCAGCCTTTATAAAATAGGCTTACAGCTCAGATCTATACAAGATCCTATAGAAATTTGATTATACAAAGTAATTAACCACAACTCTGAAAGAGAGAGATGAGTTGACTGGCTTCTTGATGAGTTCTTGGAAGAACTTGGCAGAGATCAACCTCCCTTAGCTTTCTTCAAAGCTTCTTGAATTAGAACTCAGTAGGGTTGAATCTCCTGAGAAGATGATCTTCAATCAACTTCTGTCTTGAGATTCAGATCTCAATCTGAATCTTACTTAACATCCTGGTTCAGCAGCTGTTCTTCTTAGAAGGAGCTCTCTCACTCCAACTCCTTAGATCTTCTATCGAAGGTCTTCATCTTTCGTGTTGTTAGATCTCTGTGTAGATTTTCAATCTATTATTGATCTTCAATGAATAATCTGTTGATTGATTGTTACTCTTACAGTAATTCATTCTTTTCTGCTGAAGGAGAAAGATCTTTATATAGTCTTCTTCCAAGTTAACCGGCTGATCCGGTATCTAACAACCTTCTGGCAGCTTTGACAGTTGCAGTTGACCGGTTGAAATGGCAGCTGTAAAGTCATCCAATCAATTCTTGAAATCACTGTCACTGTCTGAAAGTGTCGAGACAGATAGTTATTATGTGTCGACACAAATAGACTAAGTGTCGACACAAGTAGACTAAGTGTCGACACTAGCCTTGATGGTGTCGACACAACTCCTTGTGTTGTTGTAGCAGCTTCTCGACACTGCTTCTTCAGAATGTTTCATCACTGATTCTGTGTGTCGACACAAGCCTTCTGCTGAATGTGTCGACACTGGTTGAGTGTGTCGACACAAATACTTCTTCTTTAATACTTAGTTGAATTCTGCGGTGTGTCGACACAACTCCTTTGTGTCGACACATGCCTTCTTGTGTTGAAACTTGCTGAGTGTCGACACATCTCCTTTGTGTCGACACATGCCTTCATGTGTTGAAACTTGCTGAGTGTCGACACATCTCCTTTGTGTCGACACATGCCTTCATGTGTTGAAACTTGCTGAGTGTCGACACATCCCCTTTGTGTCGACACAAGTACTTTAACTTTGTTGAAGCTTGCTGAGTGTCGACACAGACTCCTAGTGTCGACACATTTGATGTCGACAAAGTTTCTCTGGGTGTCGACACTACCTCTAAGTGTCGACACAGATTATGTTGACAATTCTTCACGGTGTGTCGACACTTTTCTTCTGGTGTCGACTCTGCCATTCCTGGTGTTGACACAATTACTCCAAGTGTCGACACAGCTTCTCTAGGTGTCGACACAAGACTTCATAAGTGTCGACACTTCACCTCTAGGTGTCGACACAAGGACTTAGAAACTTTTTTGCATTTCCTGCAATTACTTAACCTGCACATATAAACTCAAAGCACATCAAATACACCTTGATGTATATCATTGAGTAGGGTGAGGCTTCTTCAAATCTGGCACATATATTCCAATGTACCCAACATGTTCCATTTTCAACAAGAAGGGAATAGACTGGGCACAACTACTGTTTGACCTGATTAAAAAGAAGAATTCTAAGAAGGAAGTGTGTTTTGGAAGGATCCTTGGGATCTTCCTCAAGGAAAAGACTGCTGAATCTCTGGTCTCCCAGACCATATTCATTAATGCCAGCAAAAGGCTCACTTGTGCCTTATTTGGCAGGTGAGAGAGGACAATCACCAAGCCCACTAAGGCTTCTACCTCTTCCACCCCTGCTTCTGAAGGCACCAGGGTTGTTAACGCCACTCCCACACCTGCTGAGGAGATCCATCCCACTTCACCATCTCTTCCAGCACCCCTTCCAGCAAAACAACTACCTTCCTCTCACATTCCTTCTTCAACTCTTCAATCACCAAAGCATACTCATGTGCCTACTCCACCTCCATCTCCACCACTTGACATCACAAACATTCCATCCCCATCTTCCCCTCTGCAATCAAATCAACAACCAACCCCTCCTACTTCACCTCATGACACATATATTCCTATACCTCCACAGTCTCCACTTCCCCCCCATTTATCCTCCATTCCATCTTACATCCTAGCCTCAAACACTGCCATGCCAGATGCCACCATTCCATCCTCATCACCATCCCCTCCTCACATTCATGCTATTCCACCCTCCATTCCATCACTAGTTGCTCCCTCCTCCACACCACATGCAACTTCCTCTCCCTCTTCCTCATTTGATCCCACTACCATATCCTATATCCTCTCCTTCATCACTCCCCTCATCAAATCCCTAATCACAGAGGCCATTACACCTCTTATCAATTCTATAAATTCTTTATCTGCCCAAATTTCTGCCCTTACTGCTGCCCCCTCCTCCGTCCAGGGCCTTGCCTCAGTCCCCACTGAAACTAGGCAGGGGGAGATGCCTGATGATGAAGCAGCAGCACAAGCTTCAGATACATCAACTCCAGCAGATATTGCAGATTCTCCAGTCCCCTCAGAAGTATATCCAAATTGTACAGATAGAGATTTAATTGATTTAATTTATTTCATTAATACTGATATGGACATTGCCGATATGTATATTGCTGAAACTGTTGGTGATTTTATCCTCAATCCCACAGTTAATTTATCAGAATTACTGTAAGCTTTTGATACTGTATATATGCATTGTCTTCCAGTAGACTTCATTAAGCCATAGTTGTCTATTGTTCCCTATACTTCTCCAATAAGTCCAGAAGTTGCTAAGAAACTCTGTGATAGTTTTGTAATTCCTGTTGTTGCTCCAACCTCTGTAGTTATTCCAGAAGCTGTCTCAGCACCAATTTTTGTTATGGATGACTCTCCTATGCCTGATCTGGATGAGTTAATCTTGGCTGATATTGAAGAGGAAAATAAGGCAGCGGCTAAAAGCTCTGTCCAAATTACTTTTGCTTCTTGCATAGTTTCTTCTTCTACTACTGCTGAAACTACAGTTGTTGAAACTTCAACTTCTATCCCTACTACAGAAAAGGCAGTTATTGATGATAAAGCTTTAAAAGCATTGGATGCTTCATATGATAACCCTCAGGGTTCTGGTACTGAAGATGATGAAGATGATGATGATGATGATTCTGATGAAGAAGCTGCCAAGAAGGAAAAGAAGAAAATGCTGTCAAAGAAAAGGAAGGCTCCTCCTCCTCCAGCTCCTAAGCCTAATCCAACTGCTGACACTCCCTACTATATTTTGCATAATGTTACTCCTTATAAGGGAATGCCTGCATGGATGTGGTTATCAAAGAACCAGCAAAAGAAAAGGAAAAGAAGTAGTAGATATTCTCCTCCTCCAGTCCATAGATATAGAAAGGATCCACCTCCTCCTCCTCCAGCAGCTGGTGCCACTGGCTCTAGCTCTCAGAGATCTGCCCCCATGCAAACCTATCAGAGACATTCAGGGAGATCCTCTAGAAGCAGCCAGCAGAGGCAACAATCTTCAGGTAATCAACATCAGCAACAACAACAACATATATCTGAAGAACAGAAAACTGACAGTCCTAAAAGGCCATACTCTCCTCCTATTCCATTTGAAGATGCTGAAACATCCAACACTGCAAAAATGGCTAGATTCCAGGAACTAATTGGCATATCATTGATCAATAAAGCTAAAGCTAAAGGTAAAGACATTTCAGGATACTCAACCATGTTTAAATACAGGAAGGAAGAATTAAAAAGATTTGACAAAGCCAACAAGCTCTTCAATGTTGATGATTATATGAAGCTCCATCCTGAAGCAGTTGTCCCCAGAGCTACATCACTGAAGATTATTGGGGCAGCTGACATGACAATGACTCAGGCATAGGGTCTAGATCCAAACAGAGAAATTATCTTCAAAAAGGCAGGAGAGAAGACAACAGAATACAAGTCTATGAAGAAAAATAAGAAGTAATCTTTATTTTGTTTCAATTTCTTTCTGCATTTGTTTTCAAACTTTGTTACTTGTTTAAACAAAGCCTATGTATATATATATCTGCTGCATGTGTTAGTAATTCTCTGCCAGATATATTTTTTTTCTTGCTTTGTTTATCTGTTTGTTTATGTTTTGAGTCTCTTAGTGACCTCACCCAAATAAGGGGAGATTGTTGGATCCTTAGTTGATTTGGGATAGGTTCACTAGCTTAGGATGTTACCCAACATGTATAGCCAGGGTCAAATTTGTGTCCTAAAGTCTAGGCCAAGTCCTTAGAGTCAACTTCAGATGGATCAGCCATCCTCCAGACTATCAGAGACTCAAGACTTAGAAGATTTCAAGACCAAGTAAAATGAGTTCGACGTTCGTCGAACTCAGCTCAACGAAAGGCTTTCTGAGCTTGACGATCTTGAGTTATTTCTCTGTGCTGAGCTCGACGATCTTTGTTCTCTGTTCGACGAAGACTGAGATACATTAACAAGCTAAAGTCAGGATAACTCCAAATTTTTCTAAGTCCAACTTCAGGCTTTGGTCGACGAACTATATTCTGAGCTCGACGAACTTAGACCTCAAGTTCACAACTTCTCAGGTCGACGAAGTCAACTTCTCAGGTCGACGAAGTCAACTTCTCAGGTCTACGAATTCAGTACTGTACTCGACGATTTCTGGTCTACGATTTGAATCCTTCCCAGTCAGAGACTTCTCAGATTCTAAGTCCACAATCATTCTTCGGTCGACGATTTTGGAACTCTGTTCGACGAATGAAGATTGTCAGTTCGGCGAAGATTGTAGAAGAATTGACAAGATTTTCTTGAAGACTAATTGTTATTGTCTGGTCGACGAACCATCAGCTCAGCTCGACGAACTGTGAACTCAGCTCGACGATTCCTATTCTTCGTTCGACTATTCCATACTTAGGTCTTTTCCAGTTTTTCGTCCCTTTTCTTGGCGACGATTCCTGAGTAATTAATGTTCAATCTTCTCGGAATGTTACCGTTGGAACGAGCATTGATCATGGATTATTACATGTCGTTTTTCCATGGGATAGTTAGGGAATTCATTGATTGTCGCTTCCTTCCCAGGCCGACTGCAATTACTGCTCAAAAATTCATATTTCGAATGTTCCTCAGTCAGTAAAAAGTCAGAAAAGAATAGATTAAGCAGAGATACAGATACAGACACACAAACACAGACAGACATTGCATAGAAGAAAAATTTTACAGAAATCAAAAGTTCTTTTCTGCAATCAGCCCAGGATAGAGAACATCATCAATAAGAAGAAGAACATTCAATCACTATCAAGAGTCTTCTTCCTTCACTCCTACAGGATAACTTCAGAAGGACAACAAAACTCTATATGTCAAAGAAGTTCCTGAAGCAATCTCTGGTCCAGGCACTCAAGCTCTTTGAAGACCTGTCACCCTGAAGGAGTGCTCCAGATTTCCTGATCCATTCAAGATCTCAGGGGGAGCAATCTGCTGACATCAATCCACTAGTCTTCTCAGTTGTTATTGAGAAAGAGAAGACACCATCACCCCTTTTCCATCTTCTATACAGGGTTTTAAGTCCCTTCAGAATTATTCCTGGTTGCAAGTCTCCTACCAAAAGACTTGAGGTTTTGGTTTTTGAGCACTTGAACAAAAGCTCATTGGTGTCAGGCACCTGATCAAAAACCTGAGTGGATTCCTACCAGGGTGGCAGAAGAGTGGATGTACCCAGGTTGGGGAATCACTATAAATTTCTTGTGTCGTCTGGTTGCCCTTTTTCTTTTGATTTTGGCTTTGTTCTGTGATTGGTTAGGTTGCTGTGTTTATTTCTTTATTTGCCAATTTGTTCACTTAGGATTACAGCAAAAGTTGTAAAAAGTTTGTAGTGAGCACAATACTCTATTCACCCCCCCCCCCTCATCTAGAATATTTCAGATCTAACCTGCACTTTCAAAATGAATATTAGGGAATAGAAATAAAAGTAAACAAAGAAATTTTAGATTCCATAATTTAAGAAAAACAAAACATGAAAAACTAAACTATCCTAATTTCTATGTTAACAACTAGTGGGGTGAGAAGTGCACAATAGAAAACTTGAAAAATGGAGACCTAAAGATATCATTAGAACATAAAAAAAAAAGAATCACAAATTTCAAAATTCCTAAAACAAGGCATCCAAAATTAATGAAAATAAGATAGACAAAAATAGTAGTTCTAAATAAACGGCGCATTAACGAACTACTAGGTTGCTAGATAAAAATTAACCCTAAAACACCTCAAGGTAACCTCCAAAGAAATCCATCAATGATGGTGGCCATAGGATTGTCCGTTCACATTCTCTCCACTACGCGAATTTACATTCTAAAGATTAGTAGGAGTTCTAATAGGCATTAAAACTTGGCTTAGGTAAATGATTAGGAAATGAAAACAAGGATAAACATGAGGGCTTAAACACTAAACCAAGGTTGAGCTCAAAACAATAAACATAAAAACATGAAGAGAAATGATAAGTACTTCAAACAAACAAAAGACCATAAAATTTTTTTACTTTAATAAATTGGCCGCAAATAAACTTCATTTTTTTCTTTTATTTTTTTTCTTCTTTTTTTTTCTCTCTTTTTTGTTTTGTTTTGATAACATTTTGATAATAACATTTTTTTCATAAAAGAGAGCTCCAAAAGTAGTCTTTAAAATTTTCCTTTCATTTCAAAGATAATACCCCCTCACAAAAAATGATTTTTAAGCTCAAAGTTTTAGTGTGAAATAGGAAAGGCATTTTGGCTTTGGAGCAAATAATGAAATAAAAGGTGGAGCTAAATCAAATAAACATGGAAAAGGCCCAAAATTGTTTTGCAATGGTAAATTTTTTTTGGTGGGCAAGAAAAGCTCAAACGAGTCAAAGGGTGGCCTACATAATTTCTAAAGTACGTAAAAGCGACACACATGCTTCGAGTGTAGCTAGGGACAAGTTCTAGACACCAAGAAAGACTACCCCACAAATGACAAAGAGCTAATATTACCTAGCAACCATTCGTACGTAACTAACCGAATAAGAAGAGCAACTACAAATTGCTAACTTAAAATGAGAAAATAGATGCCTATATTTAAGAACAAGAAACTAGTAAAACTAAGCTATGTTAAAATAATAAGTTTAGCAGACCTTTTCAAAGAAATCTATCTAGAACTACAAAACCGCATGGGCCTACAGATCACTAGAAGAAACATAAAAATAAAGATGGAAATATTTTTCGATTTTGTTTTTCAAATATATTTTAGCATTTTTTTTTTGATTTTTGGAATTTGATTGTAAAAAATTTTTTTGGGGTTTTGCATTTTATAATGTTTTTGAAGTTTGGATGAAGTTAAAAAAAATAATACTACTAAAAGGCTCCAAAAGACTATACTAATTTTTTGAATTTTATTTTAAAGCATTTTTTAAAGGAAAGAAGAAAATAGAAAGAAACTAAACCCTCCCCCCATGCTTAAAATTTTCATTGTCCTCAATGAAGGAGAAACAAAAACGAGAAAGAGCAGAAAATGCTTAAAAAATGCAGTAAAGGAAAGAATAAAAAGAACATGACTTCCCCGGGTTTGTGAGATGAAGGCGGATGTCGCTCCCCCATGCTTGTTTTTTGTGCACTTGATCATCAGCAGGTTCGATTTGATCCATCTCTACATCAGCAACGTTTGAGCGCCGATCACGAACTTGTACTTGAGCGGCCGCCGGGAGGAAGAGCGAATTACAAAGAAAGCAGAAAAAGAAGAGTCTTGGGCAGGACTCCCAAGAATGTTCTTTATTTTATAACATAAAGATTGTCCAAATAATAATAAAAGTCTTGTAATAAGAAGAAGTCCAAAAAATAATAAAAAAAAAAGTTTCACATCAGGATAAATATTTAGGAGTTCGACACGAAATTCTCCTTTGCAGGAGACACAAAATCATTATAAAAATAACGTTTCAGTTTATGACCTTTAACTTTAAAATCACCCTTATTCGTGTGCGAGAGCATCACAGTTCCATCAGAATAAACTTCCTTGACTGTAAACGGTCCAGTCCATCGAGATTTAATGTGTCCGAAGAAAATACGTAAGCGTGAATTAAAAAGAAGAACTTGATCGCCAGGTTTAAAAATTTTATGGGGGCCCAAGTTCTAATCGTGATCGACTTTAGTTTCAGGGTCGGGTGATTTATCATACGAATTTTTCAGATTTTTTTCTTTTTCAAAAATGAGATTTTCAAGATTCTTTTGTCTAAAAAAAGTTTCATTTTCAAAATTTATTTGCATGGACATAACCGTATTTTCAAAAACATTTGTAGAAAGTTTAGAAAAAGAAGACGAAAAATCATTTGGAGAAATATAGGAGTCTTCTTTTAATTCATCAATAAAAAAACAAGAGTCATCATTTTGCAAAGAAGTTCTCATAGATGGATTAATATCAAAAGTAACCTCTTCATCTCCCACACACATAGAAAGTCTTCCGTCACTCACATTTTTGATTGCTCGAGCGGTGGCTAGGAAGGGACGACCAAGGATAAGAGGGACCTCGACGTCCTCTTAAATATCGAGAATGACAAAATCCACTGGGAAGATGAATTTGTCGACCTTTACTAGCACATCCTCAACAATACCTAACGGATATTTGATCGACCTATCGACTAACTGGATACTCATTCTTGTAGGGCTGAGAGTGCCCACTTCTAGCTTCTTGAATAATGACAAAGGCATCAAGTTGATGCTCGCACCTAGATCCGCTAGCGCATGTTTTATAAAAAGATCACCAAAAACGCAAGGAATTGAAAAACTACCCGGATCGTTTATTTTTTTAGGCAAGTTAGAGTTTTTAACGACCGCCGAGCACTCTTCATTTAACGTTACGTGAGAAAGATTTTCCAATTTCTTTTTATTCGTTATTAAATCCTTAAGATATTTGGCATATTTCGGCATTTGGCTAATGACTTCGTGAAATGGCAAATTTATATGAATTTGTTTAAACATTTCAAGAAAGCGTGAATATTGATCATCTAATTTTTCCTTCCTAAGCCTAGCCGGATAAGGAGGTGGCAGAAATTCCTTTATAATTGTCGGAGCATCATTTTCAAAATCGTTAACTTCTTTTTCAAAAATAGACTTTTTTTTTTCAAAATTAGATTTGTCTTTTTCTTTTTCAAAAATTTTATCATTTGATTCTGTAACGATAATATTTTCAGCAATAGGAGAGACAATCACCTCTGGCTCTTCCCTTGTGGTGGGCTCGTTAATAACATTACCACTCTAAAGGGAAATCGCATTCACGTGCTCCCTTGGGTTAGGTTCAGTGATTGAGGGAAGAGCCCCGGGTGGCCTCTTGGAGATGACCTTGGCAAGTTGCCCGACCTGGTTCTCTAAATTTTTCACGGAGCCAGATAGACTTTAATGGTAGCATCATTCGAGCTTATATATTTAGAAAGTATTTCCTCCAAAGATGGAGTTTTTTTTTGAAAATTTTGGTTTTGATATTTTGGTGGTGGTGGTGGAGTGAAATCATCTGGTGGAAGCGCAGCATTAGCAGGGTTACTCCAAAAAGATTAGGATGGTTATGCCATCCAGGATGATAAGAGTTCGAAGCAGTATTAAACCCAGGAGGAGAAGAAAAAGCGGAAAAGGTAGTAAAATTTGCAGAATTATTTTGAGCAGGCCTGGGTATGTTCCCTAGATAATCCACCTGCTCGGCAGCAACAGCATTCACATTTTCATATACCTTAGCGGCAAAGGAAGCAGTCATCTCCAAAATCTTCTTGTTCAGCATTTCCACTTGCAGCGCTAGTTGCGAAACCGAGTCCACCTCATAGATACCTGCAGTTTTATTTGGGCGAGTCTTAGACGAGTTCCACTGAAAAGTGTTCATTTCCATGTCTTCTATAAGCTCAAGAGCGGCTTCCGGAGTTTTACGGTCCAAAGAACCAGCGGAAGCGGCGTCTATCATTTGTTTAGTCTCTTGATTTAGCCCATTATAAAATGTATGAACCTGTAACCATACATGCAGAGCATGATGGGAGCAGCGTCTCAAAAGCTCTTTGAACCTCTCCCATGTGTCATAGAGGGTCTCAGAAGCAATTTGAGAATATGAAGTTATATCGTTTCTTAATTTAGCAGTTTTGGTGGGGGGAAATAACTTGCAAGAAATTTATCCATTAGAATGTTCCAAGTAGTGATTGATCCTCTTGGAAGGGAACTCAACCACTATTTGGCTTTGGTTCTTAAGGAGAAAGGGAAGAGTATTAGCCTAATAGCATCGTCTGAGACACAATTTATTTTGAAGGTGTCACAGATCTCGAGAAAACTAGCAATATGCAAGTTCGGATCTTCATCTTGTAATCCGTCGAACTGTACATATTGCTGCACCATTTGTATGATGCTAGGCTTAAGCTCAAAATTATTGTTCGCAATTACAGGTCGAACAATACTTGTTTTAGTCCCCTGCAAGTTGGGTCGAGCATAATCGGACATGGTCCTTTTTTGTGCCATTCCTGGGTTAGGATCTCCCATTTCAGAATTAAAATTACAATCACCGTCGGAATCCTCAACCACTGTTTGAGAAGTGGAACCTCTGAATCACAAGTTTCTCCGAAAGGAGCGTTCGATTTATGGGTCCAAGTCAACAAGTAGCGACAGATTCGTGCGGGTCATGCACTAAGGAAATTAGAAGGAGAATGGAGGAAATAAAAAGAGAAGAAGGGAAATAAAAACTTGAAGAAGAAAATAGAGAAAGGTAAAAATTTTTTTTGATTTTTTTGCAGAAGTAATAGCGAAAGCGTTTTTCCAATATTGACGAAAACGCCTCCACAGCAACGACGCCAAAAACTTTGGTGGGCTAAAACCCGAACAGGCAAGTGTACCTATCGAATTGTAGTACCAAGGTCGTATTTTAAACTCGGGGTTGTCAACTACTCTTACTCACGCTTCTACTATTATCCTGCCAAAAGATTGTTGGGACTTTGAGAATTTTAAAATTAAACTAAAGTTAATTTTTAGACGGAAAATTTATAATAAAAAGTTAGCATTCGATCGAAGATTCACCATGAAACGAGATGAGGGAGATAAAAAGTATAGTTTTAGACTTGCAAATCAAACTTGACCGTGACAGATCCGAAAATAAGACAAAATCTCGCTAGAGCATTAAGTCTCCTAACTTATAGACACTTTGATCGAAATCTCTTTACAAATCAAAGAGGCCTAAAGTTGCATTATCGAGGTGATCCGCACTATTGGATTTGACTCCAATCCGGAGGATTTACGTCGTCCTATCTATAGAATTACGTGCAACTCCTTCCATCTTTGAGTGATCTTTCAAATCAACGAGTCTCTCGACTTCTATGAAATGAGATCAAATTTCCTACTACCGTATACCGAAAACACGGAGTCGACACGAGAAGCATCAAAGAAGGATCGAGAATGAAATGACAAAAACAATAAAACTACAAAATAAAAGATACCCTCATCTCACTTCATGGATCCTCACGATCGAATACTAAGGAAGATTAACTACTCATAATGGAAATTGAAATCAAAGTGGGATGAAAGAAATTAATTTTCATTACTTGCAAAAATAAAAGAGAACACAATATTAAAAAAAGGCAATATTATATTAAGTTGAAAGAAAAGGAATACAATAATGGAAAGACTACAACAATAATGAAAGAAAATAACAACTCACTAGCACTTTTGCTCTTCTACAACTAAACTCCAAAACTTCACTAAACTTCTTAACATAAATTGCTTACAAAAATAAAATTCACTCTCTCCAAAATCTAACTTTTTTCAAAGCATGAGGCATAGGTTCCTTTTATAGGAGAGGGAGAAGGTTATAGAATGGAATGAAGATGACGGGGATAAGTGAAGTGGTCAGCCATGTGCTTGGAGAGGGGGAATGCATTTCATTTAATGAGGGTGGAGAGAGGGAGTGGATGAGAAACAAAAAAGAGATGGAGAGGGTGTGTGGCCGGCCAACATATTAAATGGGGAGCCATACAAGGTGGCTGGATGTATGCATTGAATGGAGTGGGCTGCATGGTTGAAGGGGGGCTACACCATTGAAGTGGCTGCACCACATGGATCTTTGAAGTGGGCTGGATCTCTTGGAGTAAGTAGGTGGTCGGGCTGCACCAATGAGCTGCATGGGCTCGGGTTCTGTCATGGAGGGGCTGGACTTGGGCTTCCACAATGAAGACCGGCCAACTTGAAGAGGGCTACACCAATGGCTCGGGTAGCATCAATTATAGGGGGTCGGGTGCATCATGATGTGGGCTGCACCACCAGTGAAGAAGTGGGCTGCATTCATGTACAAGGGCTGCTCCATGTTGCATGTAGTTGGGCCATGAACCTACAAATAAAAAAAATAACACATACATTAGTTATAATTTTTATAACATAACATAGATAAACATAGAACATAAAATAATAAAAGTGAAAATACATAAAACATATAAATAAAACTATGAATTTTTATATCATAACATAACAAAAAATTAAAATAAAATAACAACATAACAAGCATATAAATACATAAAACTATAATAAAACCTAAGAATTATGAATACTAAACTACCCCAAAAGGGATGACTAAAACTAGTCATCATGGAGCTTCAAAGTTCTGAATCGAGATCCGAGGCCAGATTTGTGGAGGCAAGGCCGCTGCGGTGCTTTCCAACCAGCTAGATTTCCATGGCTCCAAAGAGGTCGTCAAGGGTAACGATCTTCCTTCTTGGTCATGTGAAGTCCTTTTTTGTGCATGTGCATGGATTTCCCCCACCAGAGGGTGGACTGCAGAGGGATTTCCATTGGGTTAATTCTTGGAATCCCTAATAGTCTTGCATATAGATCAGGAAATGTGTACTACAGAATAGGCATGTTGTGTGAATTCCATCTGTACAGGTTGGTCTGGATTGGTGATGTTTCATTTGCGCACCGGAGAAGACTCCGTGTTTAAACATGTATTTTGTGGAGTTGACTGGTAGGACCTGTGAAGGGAAGTAGCAGGAAATATTGGAGTGGTAGTCCAGGAAAAATACCCTTGTGATTCTTGTGTTGTGTGCTATAGTAAGACCAGTTTTCTGGCACTGCAAGATGCTACAGGGTTTTGGCAGAGTTGGGTGCAGAAAGAGAGTTTCTACTAAACACTCTAAGCGATCGCGAAGGACGCTAGCATGAAATCCCATTTTTGATTGTGAAGCCATTCCTTGGTGGACATTGTGGCTATTGTGAAGCCAGTCCTTGGTGGACATTGTGGCTATTGTGAAGCCAGTCCTTGGTGTACAGTATGGTTATTGTGAAGCCAGTCCTTGGTGTACAGTATGGTTATTGTGAGCTATAAGCTCTTAAAAAGGCTTCGTGTCGAACCGGAAAGGTGAAACCAACCCGCGCCTTAGATTTGGCCCCAAGTATGTTGGTATTCGTGATGGCAAGGTGACTTGAGCAATGTGGGGTGGCTGATCCGTACCGGCGTTATGTCCGTCCGACTTGGAGACCTGAAAGTATGGTCAGTTGGAGCACATAATGAGAGTCTTAGGCATGCACGCCGTTAAGAATAAATGCTCAATACCGTTGGGTTTTGAAATGTGAATGGTGATGTTGGCCCTTGTTTTCTGGCACACCAAGAATGTACTCTGAGTGCACGGATCGTCGGGCCACGTGGCTGATGGTTGTGATGTATTGTTTGTGCGTGAGAGCATAATGTGTGTGATATATCTGCCTATGAATTGCTATGCCTGCAGTGAAGGAATACCACTGCCCCGGGAAAGGGCAGTGAAAGTGCAGCTAGATCTAATATACTCTAGAGGGGGGTGAATAGAGTATATGGTGTTTAAAAACTTTTTACAACAATGGTTGTAATGTGAGTGAGCAGGGAAGCAATAATAAATCTAATCACAGAACTAAACTAATCAAAAGCTAATCACAGAATAATCAAGGCCAGAAACAAAAATAAAGACAAGCAAAACAAGAAGACACAAGGAAATATAGTGGTTACCCTAAACTTGGGTACATCAACTCTTCTACCACCCTAGGTAGGAATCCACTGCAGGATGAGTTGATCAGGTGTCCTGGGCACCAATGTGCTTTTGATAAGGTGCTCAAAAACCAAATCAGATTTTTTGATTAGGTGTCTTGCCACCAATGAGCTTTTGACAAGGTGCTCAAAAACCAAGTTCAAACTTTTGAAGGGAGTTTGAAAAACCCTTTACAGAGACGGGGTGAGAGAGTGATGGCAGTATTCTCTTTCTCAGATCAGCTGAGAAGACTATGTGGATTGGTGGTGTCAAAGCTCCCCCTGAGTCCTTGAGATCTTCAGGAAAAGAAGCTTTGCTGTAGGGTGATAGGCCTTCAAAAGTTGAGCTCCAGCAAAAGATGATTTCAGCAACAGCTGAAATGTTGGATGTCTGGAGTCTTGAAATATGTTGGCCTTAAACACTTACAAACTAGAGAGATCTGAAGATTGATCTCCTTGGATGTGTGTTCTTGAGAATTCTATGAGACAGAATGTTTTGTTCTTGTTCTGAAGAATACTGATGTCTGTCTATGTATCTCTGTAATCTGTGTGTCTCTCTCAGAGATTCAAAAATTCTTCTCTTTTATTCTCGGGTACTGAATGGAAAAACATTCTCTGAGAAGAATAGCCGTTGGTCTGCATTAATGGCATCCTTAATTGCAAAATCTCTTCTGGAGGAAAGTCCATAGAATTATTCCTTGAAAATCCCTTGAAACTTGGTCCAGAAATGAATGAAAACGGCTAGGAAATCTTCAGAATTAATTGTAGAATAACTCCTTAACTGATTTGAATTTGAATCTAGAAACATCCTTGAAGTTATCTAAAAACGTCGAACTGAGCTCTGCTATCGTTGAACTGAGCTCAGCGATATGGATTTATACAGCAGCAAAATATCGTCGATCTGAGCTCAAAGATCGTCGAACTGAGCTCAGAGATAGAGATCCAAAGCTGAGTCAGGATCGTCGAACTGAGCTCACCGATCGTCGAATGGAGTTCGACGATATGATGAAGTTGAGCTCAGCGATCGTCGAATGGAGTTCGACGATCTGTCGAAGTTGAGCTAGACGATCGTCGATCGGAGTTCGACGAATCGTCGTGCTGAGCTCGACGATATGACTTGGTTTCCAAACAGAAAATCCTGGTCTTCAGGGCAGCTTCCAAACCTAGACTTCTAACCCTTAGACTCAATTCTAATTGACCTTTTGAACTATACAGGAGGTCAAACATTGGTTTCCTAGAGACATAGTAATCCTGACCCAAATTAGTAATAGGGTGTTCCAACAATCTCCCCCTATTTGGGTTAGGATTACTATTTACAGACTTTGGAAAATTTAAATAACAACATACAAGAAGCAATACAGAAAGACAAAAAGAAAAGCTGGACAAGCAGAACCACAGATATATATATATATATATATATCATCCCAGATAATAATCAGAAATCACAGAGATTGTCACCTTACATTGTCATTTCCTTTCCTTGCCCTTAGCAAGTTTGATTTCTCTATTGGGATTGAGGGATTCCTTCTTTGATCTGGTATCATCTGCTGCACCTAAAGATGTTTGTTGTTTAGGCCTGGGAACTACAGCTTCAGGATGCAGTTCCATGTACCTGTCAGAATCAAAAAATTTGCTTGATGCATATCTTTCTAGCTCTTTCTTTCTCTGTTCAGACATTGTTGAGATATTAGAGGAATCTCTTCCTTGCTCTTTAGCCTTTTTGATCTGATCCAGTGCAGCAAGTTCTTTCATCCTTGCAGCCCAAGCAGTTGGATTGTTTTCAGGGTTCTCTAAAGGTACTGGTGGCTCATATCTGTTAGAAGGATTGTCCTGAGGAGGCCTGGAAGACACAGTTTCTTTTAATTTATAGGGAAAAGGACTAGATGTGGTATCAAATGAAATTTGTCCTTCCCTGGAGTATGGGTGTTGCCTTGAGTAACCTTTGGAGTAGACCTGGAGATCTCATTGGTTTCCTCTGTATCCTCCTCTCCTGGATTGAGAACCCCTGGATTGGCTTCCCCAATGGTAGGTTCTAGCATGAGGCTGATAGGGGGCCTGACTTCTAGCAGGGGGTTGAGCTGCAGAACTTCCACCTGCACCTGCATCAGGAGGAGGTGGTGGAGGAGGATGAGAGTGTTGGAATTGTGAAGAACCCTTTTCATATTTCCTCTTCTTTTTCATTGCTTTCAGTTGGTTCTTAGAGTACTGCATCCAGTGCTCAGTGATAGGGCAATCATGAAGAATGTAGTATGGAATATTATTGTTATCTTTGACCTTAGCAGGAGGTACTCTCTTCATGGCTTTGCTCCTTGCCTTTCTTTTTCTGGCAATGGTAGCAGAAGAATCATCAGAGTCTGTTATGTACTCATCACTTTTAGAACTCTGGTCATCATACAGGGCATCAATTTTCTTCATCAAATCCTTCTTGAGCTGTACAAAAGCAGATGAGGCAACAGAGGGTGTAGCAGCAGAGGTTGAAGCAGTAACAGCAGTGACAGCAGCAGATACAGAAGGTGTTGCAACAGAAGTAGAAGCAGTAACAACAGCAACATATATTGCAGGTTCAGTAACAACAGCAGCAGCAACAGATTCTGGAGAAGTGACAACAGCAGCAGTAACAGTTTCACTAGCAGCAACATCAACAGTAGAAGTATCATCAGAAAATGCAGAAGGCTCAAACTCCGGTGCCTCTGTCATAAGGATTTCCTTGGAAATTGGTTCATCAGCAGTAACAGAAATATCAGCAGCAGTATCAAAATTTTCAGTAGCAGTAGAGGCAACAACATCAGAAGCAACAACAATGCTTTCATCAGAAGAAGCAGCAGCATATACTGAGTGCACAAAAGAGGTGATGATGCTGGGGTCACAGCAAGAGAATGGCAAAAGGGCCTTGGACGGATCCTCTGGGTGCTGGACAACAATTATCTCTGGTAGACAGCTGAAATATAACTGATCAAAGTTTGAAAGCAAAGACCTGAGGTCTATTGCAAAGACTGCAGCAGGATCTTGAGACACAGCAGCAGCAGCAAGAATAGGAGCTGAAGAAACAGCAGCAACAGCAGTAGCAGCAGACAGGCTCACAGAAACAGCAGCAACAGCAGTAGCAGGAAGACTCACTTCATAGGGCATCTCCCCCTGCCTAGATTCAGACAAGGCTGGATCAAGGCACACTGCTGTAGGGGCTACCTGAGGGAATAGAGATGAGTGCCTGGCAGAGAGGGCTGCCACTGACAGGTGTAATGGAGCCAAGGAGGTCTCCAAAAGAAGAGATAGCCTGGGGGCTAGCAATTCATACAGCCTGTCAGCAAGGGTTGGAAGGTCTACTTGCTCAAGGATGACTGGAGCAGAGGTAGAAGATGGAGGAGCAGAGGTGAATGGGGGAAGAGATGTCTGAGGTGTGGGTAAGGTGGATATGGAGGACAGTGGGATGGAGATAGATGGGGTGAATGTGGGTTGGTCAATGATTTGTTGTAGAAGATCTTGATAGGAAGTTGAGGATGAGGGTAGCTCAGGAGGGGAGGATGGAGAGTCATCCATAAAGGAATCATCAATGACGGTGAAGGAAGGATGGGAGGGTGATGAAGTAGCATCTGGTTGAGGGTAGGAGAATAATGGATGGAATTGGTCTTCTATTGTTGGTAGAATATGTACTGGAGATGGTGTAGATGTTGGAGAGGGGCTGGAAATGATGATGGTGGATGGAGTTTGAATGGTAGATGGTATGGGAAGGGATGGAATTGGAGGAGGAGGAGGAGAGGCAACATCAGCAGGCAGGTCATCTGCAGGGACAGAGACCTGTGGGGAAGTGACTCTGAGAGTCCTTGTGCCTGAAGGAGTGCTGGAGGAGGGCCTGCTGGGCTTGCTGATTTGTCTGTCCCATTTACCAAACAGGGCACAAGACAGTCTCTTTGATGCATTGATATGGATTCCAGAAGAGACCAGCAAAGCAGGGCACCTATGCTGCAGAAACACCCCTATGATTCTTCCAAAGTTTACAAAACTTTTGTTTATCTTCTTCTTAATAAGGTCAAAGAAGACTTCTCCCCAATTCAAATTCTTCTTGTCTACTAGGGCTCCCATGAGGCAGAGCTGATACCTAGAGATTGTATCATGAGCAGAGTGCTTAGCCAGTAGCACTTTCCCAACTATATCTGCCAGGAATCTGTATTCCACAGAAAGATTCTTTTTCAAGAGCTTGCTAGGGTTGGCCTCAGAATGACCCATTCTGACAAGCAGGTTAGTATACTCTTCTCCAGACAAGTCAGCAGTATCTCCACCATTTCTCAACTCAAAAACCTCTGATAAAATTGCTGGGGTTAGAGGTACCTGTGTGCCAGATACTGACCCAACAATGGTGGAGTTGTCTTAATTGTGGGCAGTGTAGACCCATTCCTTAATCTCATCAGATGCAAGCTTGATCCTTGTGGTCATAATTGCAGTCAGGTTCTGCTCTTTGAATAACCCCAAAATATCCTGAAAAACCTGGTCGGTTGTGCTGAAGGATTCCATGTCGATGTCGAAGCTAGCATCAAACTTCATGGTGGCGAGAATAGCAACAGACACAGTTATGGGTACCTGCAAAAATTCAACAAACAAAACGACCAAGTGCAGAACTGTTTGGAGGGAAAGAAAGTTCTTGCAGAGAAATCGAAAGCACAAAGGAGAATGACGACGAAAAATGAATTTTATATTAGGGTTCGACGTAGAATTGGAAAGATCGTTGAACTCAGTTCGATGATCGAGGCTTCTAAAGGAATCTGAAGAGTCTTCAACATCGTCGATCTCCGTTCGACGATATTGGAGAGCGTCGAGCTCTGTTCGACGATCGTTCAAAGAACAAAATCGTCGAGCGCCGTTCGACGATCGTTGACCGGAAGAGATAGTTCATACTATCTGAGAAACGCTGAACTTATGTCGACGATTTCAGAAATCGTCGAGCTCTGTTCGACGATCTGGGGGAAAATCGTCGAGCGCAGTTCAGAGATCAGAAAAACTCTAGATACTGAGAAAAAATCAGGATGTTTGCCTAGTCTTGGTCAATTTTTAAGCTTTCAAAATCTTGGATATTATTTAAGACTTCCTCCATCTAACATTCCTAACTGATTTAGGAAGAAGGTGTGTTTCTTTTCATCCAAGGGCTTGGTGAAAATATCTCCCCTTTGTAAATCAGTTGGGATATATTGTAGTTCAATTTTATTCTTTTCAACATTATCCCTTAAGAAAGGATGCCTAATCTCTATGTATTTTGTCCTACTATGGAGGACTGGATTTTGAGCTATAGAAAAAGCACTGGTGTTATCACAAAAGATTTTAGACTTCTCTAACTTGTAGCCATAGTCTAGGAGTTGATTTTGAATCCACAAGATTTGTGAACAATAACTGCCTGCAGCCATATATTCAGCTTCAGCAGTTGAAGTTGACACAGAAGTTTGTTTCTTACAAAACCAAGAGACAAGTCTGTCACCAAGGAACTGACAAGTTCCACTGGTGCTTTTCCTATCAATTCTGCATCCAGCATAATCAGCATCAGAAAATCCAGTTAAGTCAAATGCTGAGTCTTTTGGATACCAGAGACCTAGATTTGGACAACTTTTAACATACCTGAGAATCCTCTTTACTAGTGTTAGGTGTGACTCTCTAGGGCTTACTTGGAACCTAGCACAGATACATGTAGTAAACATTATATCTGGTCTACTAGCTGAAAGGTACAGTAAAGAGCCAATCATTGCTCTATATGTTGTCTGATCAATAGGTTTCCTATGTTCATCAGCATCCAATACAGCATTAGTAGGCATGGGTGTTTTCATACAAGATGCTTCAGACATGCCAAATTTCTTAACCAATTCATTTGCATACTTGGTTTGAGAAATGAAGATGCCTTCAGCATGTTGCTTGACTTGCAATCCTAGGAAGAAGGATAGCTCACCCATGCTACTCATTTCAAATTTAGAATGAATTAGGTTGGAAAACCTTCTGCACAATTTGGAGTCAGTAGAACCAAAAATAATATCGTCTACATAAATCTGTACTAGTAGGGTATGAGACTTATGGGTTCTAATGAAAAGAGTTTGGTCTACTCTACCCCTTATAAAACCATTTTCCAAGAGAAAGCATGCTAGGGTCTCATACCATGCTCTAGGAGCTTGCTTGAGACCATATAATGCTTTATTCAATATAAAAACATAATCAGGATAAGTTGGAGAGATAAAATCTGGAGGTTGTCTGACATATACTTCTTCTCTGATATCTCCATTTAGAAATGCGCTTTTGACATCCATCTGATATACCTTGAAGCCTTTGTGTGCTGCATAAGCTAAAAATATTCTGATGGCTTCTAATCTTGCAACAGGTGCAAAAGTCTGGTCGTAGTCTATCCCTTCTTCTTGAGAGTATCCCTGAGCAACTAGCCTTGCCTTGTTCCTCACAATTACTCCTTGATCATCCAGTTTGTTTCTGAATACCCACTTTGTTCCAACAATGGAGTGATCCTTAGGCCTTGGCACTAGTTCCCATACTTTGTTCCTCTCAAATTGATGCAACTCTTCTTGCATTGCAATGATCCAGTGTGGATCTTGCTCTGCATCTTGAATGGACTGAGGTTCAATTTGAGATAGGAAGCAGGTGTGCAACAGGTTTTGGTTGACCTGATTTCTGGTTTGCACATCAGCTGAGATGTCTCCAATTATTTGGGAAATTGGATGGTCTCTTGATGTTACTAAATCAACAGGGGGTGTTGATTGTTCACCAACCTGTGTTGTTGTTTCCTCTTATGGTACAACAACTGGCTCTTCAAGTTGTTCTTCAATATGTTGAGCATTTTCTTCATCTTCACTGCTTTCATCCCTTTGGGTAACCTGTAACTTGTTCAAGTTTTCAACTAGAGAATGTTCCTACAAAAGTTCTATGGTAGAAGAGATCTTCTCCTTGAAAGACATGTTAGATTCATCAAATGATATATGGACAGATTCCTCAATTTTTAAAGATGATTTATTATAAACCCTATAAGCCTTGTTGATCATGTAGTATCCCAGAAACACTCCTTCATCAGCTTTGGCTTGAAATTTTGCTAAATATTTCTTGTCATTGTTATGTATGTAGCAAATACAACCAAAGACTCTAAAATAATCAACTTTAGGTTTATTCCCTTTGAGTAATTTATAGGGAGTCTTTCCCTTTAGTTTATGTATCAAACTTCTATTCAGCACATAGTTGGAGGTGTTCACTGCCTCTGCCCAAAAGGATAGAGGTAGATGAGCATCTGACAACAATGTAGTGGCAGATTCAATAAGGGTTCTATTTTTCCTTTCAGCTACCCCATTTTGTTGAGGAGTTCTAGGAGCTGAGAAAGTATGCCTGATCCCTTCACTCTAACAGAACTCTTGCATAAGAAGAGAATCAAACTCTGCCCCATGATCACTTCTGATCAGGGCAATGTGAGTATTGAACTCAATCTGTATACATTTGAGAAACTCTGTCAGACACTTAAAGTTATCAGACTTCTTCCTTAGAAAGAACACCCAAGTAAATCTAGAGAAGTCATCTACAACTACTAAAGTGTAAGATTTCCCTCCTAGGCTTTGTACTGTGATGGGTCCAAAAAGATCCATGTGTAACAGATACAATATCCAAGGTGAATCACTTTTATTAAGTGACTTAAAGCTGTTTTTAGTTTGCTTGCCTAATTGACAAGCCCTGCAGAGTCCTTCCTTCTTGTAGGGGCCAGAAGGTAGTCCTCTAACAAGGTTGTCCTTGGATAGCCTAGCAATATTTCTAAAGTTTAGGTGTCCTAGTCTCTTATGCCACAAGATATTTGGTCTACAGACAGAATTAAACAGGCAAATATCTACATCGGTTGAAAGAAAATCTACTAGATAGATGTTACCTTTCTTTTTACCTGTCAACACAGTTGTGTTGTCCTCTGACTTGATTTTGCATAATGCTTTGCTGAAGGTCACCTGGTAGCCTTCATCACATAGCTGACTGATGCTTATCAAATTGTGCTTCAGTCCTTCCACATAAGCTACCTTCTTGAAAGTTACTTATCCAATCTGGACTGCACCATATCCTTTAGTCTGTCCAAAGTTTGAATCACCAAAGATAACTTTGGGTCCAAGCTTGGCTCTAAAGGATGTGAGGTTATCCTTGTTCCCTGTCATGTGCTTAGAGCACCCACTATCCAAGTACCATTGCTGGTTAGATGTTGGATAGGTCTTCACCTGCACATAAGACAATTCATTTGTTTTTGACCCAGTTTACCTTGGGCCTAGGTTGATAACCTTTAAATTCTGAAATAAAAGACATCCCAGATTGACTCTTATATCCTTCAGGATGATATCTCCTTGGAGGTATAATCCATTCAGTATAAGGGTTAAAGATTTGTGATGAAGGACCCTTAGGATTGAATTTTGATTTGCCCTTGAAAAACTTTCCAGAGCTCTGACCTCTGTTCGACGATCTTGGAGCTACGTTCGACGATCTTGGGTCAGATCGTCGAGCTCCGTTCGACGGTCGACTATGGCTGAGTTCAGGAACTTGAGATCGTCGACCTGCGTTCGACGATTTTGCCTGAGATCGTCGATCTACGTTCGACGATCGTCGATTTTCGTTTGGCGATCGTCGACCTCTGTTCGACGATTTCTGCTGGGACTTAGTTTTCTGGGGCAGATCAGAATTTTTCCTAGCTACCTCTACAACTCCCTTTCCTTTGTCAGAAATGAATTTGATTGGAGTTGTTAGAACTATGGGTTGGCTGGATGAAGCACACAAGCCCAGTGTACTATTAAATCTAGAGTTCACTGTGCTTGTGATGCCCATCAGCTTGATGCTTCTCCCATTAAGGGATTCTTCAAGCTTCTTGGCCTCAGATAGCTCACTTTTCAGTGAAGTTATCTTCTCCCTACAGCTCTCCAACTCCTGAGAGAGTTTGAGGTTTTCTGATTTTAAAGTATTATGTTCAGATAAATGATTTCTGAGAGAGATAATTTCTTTCTCAGATTTTAGCAGGTCTAAACACAATGTTTTAAATTCAGATTTAAAGTCCTCTGAATTAAAATCAAAAGAACTGATTACCTGATCTTCTTCAGGTTGAGTCTCTGAATCTGACTCTGACTCCTCTTCATCTGAGTTATGTTGTGAGGCATTGATTGCCATCATGCAGAACTCTTTCTCTTCTGCATCATCCTCATCATCACTAGAGCTGGATGAGGCTTCTGACTCCTCCTCTGTAACACCTCCCCTGTAGTGAACGTATAATATGGGTCCGGCCGGGGCCCCACAACATACGAGCGCCACAGCTTTAGCATTATAAGTTGATATAGCTACCCAAACTCAAAACACTTGCACAATCACAGCGGAAACAGAACAGGACAAGAAGTCATCCACCACTAAAGAGTAAAACAAATGGCCATAAGGCCTACACCAAGAGTCCATAGAAAAGTAGTACAACAAACATGAATGTGCTCAGCACTCCTAGTCTACCTCGGCATGCAAGCCGGACAAAATAGTCTCAAACAAACATCATCATCACTGAAGAGCTACAAAAGAGGGAAAAACACTTCATGGGGCTTAGGCCTTTCTGGCCGGCGTGCTAGCACCTGCATGCGATCCTTGACCTGTAAGATTTATTAGTAACGTGGGTCAGCAAAGGCTGACCTCAAACTGTGTAACAACACATCTCCTCCCGGCCGCCCCTAACGGACCCCGGGGAACCCTCCAACCTGCAAGTCAGCACTTCATATGCAATATAAACATCTATAAATAGAAAAGCATTAACACAGGTTTGGATGTCTCAATCAACAAACATGTTCTCTACTGGTTGAGCATATAAAGAAAGGGCCTACTATGCAACATGGATGCAACACCCGTGCTTCACCCAAGGTACCCTACAGCGTATGCATCTAGCACAACATCACAACATTTGGGTACTCACATTTCCCCAATTGGCATAAAGCCGCAAACATTGAGGGAGACACAACTCCCTCACACGGCGCACAGGCCGCCACATGGAATTCTTGCCAAGGCCCCACCCGCTCGTGGGCCTAGCCCCGGGCTTGCCTGCAAGCTCTGACGTCTCATGTCAGGATTCCAACAACCACAGACTGACCGATTCTAAGAAGCCTTGCTGGACCCCACCCGCTCATGGCCTCTTTGCCCGGGCTTGCCCCAAGCTTGGCATTCTTGTCAGTCTCACAGAAGGGGACTAGTCTCGCCGGGACACTCTCCACGCACGACGCACATGTCACGGGATAGCCAGCTGACCACGGAGACATAGCCACGCCTTGGCACAACACAACCAAGACTAAACACATCGCAATCCCTCTTTGTACCGCAGCGTTCCCGCGCACCAAGGAAAACATCTCCAACTCATGCGGAGCTAACCTTGTCCACCAAGGAAACCATCTCCATTCTCATACGGAGCTAACCTTGTCCCTCAAGGAAACCATCTACCGCCACGAGGAGCTAACCTTGTCCGGGTTCGACTACACGTACCTTTTCAAGCAAACGGGACAATCACCACCACAACACAAACGACATCTTGCCGCAACGGAAATCTCTACGAATCCCTAAGTTCGTATGCAACATCACCGAGTCGGACTAACGGTCGCGACTACGGCTTCACCCACCATGCCTAATCCACTAGCGAAGCGGATCTCTAATGCAAATATGCCGGGGACGGACTCAATCAACCCGGAAGTTCCTCTTGAAACTTGGCAAACCAAAACCCCTCTCATTTGAGAGTTTGGTGCCCAAAATAGAGAGAAAGAAAGCTACATGATGCTAATACGTGCATCCTAAGGACCGAGAGGAGAGATGTCGTTACCTTCCGACTCCTCTTCCTTGCCATGGCAAAATAGCCGGATGGAAATCTTCGCAGCGGTCTAAGCTTCATGGATCCGGACTCGGCTTGCGATTTGGAGCACCGAAACCCTTCCTACAGCCCAAGACCTTCTTCTTCTTCCTCCTTGCTCTAGCTTTTCTCAAGATCTTAGAAAGAGAAATCTTGGAAAACAAATGAGGGTTTCCCACCCTAGAATCGGACTTAACTTCCCAAGAACAGTCCTGAGCCGTCAGATCCCAAAATCTGGGAAAGAGTGGCCACGATTCGCCTGGAAAAAAAAAAGACCTGGGCCGAACACGGCCTGGCACACGCCCGTGTCCAGGGCCGTGTGCCTCATTCGCCGTCTCAAATCGACGCGCCTGGAACCGCATACGGGCATCCGACACGCCCGTGTTCCACCCGACACGCCCGTGTCCCCAGTGACACGGTCGTGTGGCCGGCCGTGTGCCTCCAACAACACGGCCCCGAAACCAACCCGAGAGATGACACGGCCTGGGACACGCCCGTGTCCCAAGCCGTGTGCCAAGTCTCGACACCCGTCGACAGGCTTTGTGTCGACACCGCGAAAAAACGTCGAGCGAAGATCGTCGACCAAGCGGGACACGCCCTGTGACACGCCCGTGTCACAGGCCGTGTGCCCCAGACTCGACACTTTGTCGAGCGACAGTGTCAACACTTGGGCCGAGTGTCGACACGGCCTCGACACGCCCTGCGACACGCCCGTGTCGCAGGCCGTGTTCCCTACTCTCGACACTTTGTCGAGCAAAAGTGTCGAAACTTGGGCCGAGTGTCGACACGGCCTGGACACGCCCTGCGACACGCCCGTGTCGCAGGCCGTGTGCCCCACTCTCGACACTTTGTCGAGCAAAAGTGTCGACACTTGGGCCGAGTGTCGACACGGCCTGGACACGCCCTGCGACACGCCCGTGTCGTAGGCCGTGTGCCTCCTGCCAGAAACCCAAAAATTTTCAGAACTGCAGACTGAACCTCTTGCAAAAACTGGGGTGTTACAACTCTCCCCCACTTAACAGAATTTCGTCCCGAAATTTCAAAACAAAATGGTACAAAACTTAAATTGTACCTGACATGAAAAGTTCTGGATAATCTTCTAGCATGGCCTGTTCTCGTTCCCACGAGAACTCCTCACGACCGCAGTTGTCCCATCGAACTTTCACGAGTTTGACTTCTTTATTCCGCAACTTCCGAGTCTCCGAATCTTCTATAGCAATTGGAAGGACTCGCGTCCTCAAGTCTTCCTCAATCGGCACCGATGTCGGCTCAATCACCACGCTAGCCTCCACCAAGGCTTTCCTCAACATGGAGACGTGGAAGAAGTCATGTAATCCACTCAAATCTGCGGACAACGCCAACCGATAGGCTGCTTCTCCTACCCGCTCAACAATTTCAAAAGGCCCCAAAAACCTTGGACTCAACTTCTTGAGTCGGCGAATCCGTGAGACGCCTTTGAACGGCTTGACCTTCAGATAAACCCAGTCACCAACTGTAAATTCCAACTTCCGGTGACGAGCATTAAAATATTTTGCTTGCCTGTCTTGCGCCACCTTCATGCGCTCTTGGATGGTCCGCACCAACTCACAAGCGTCAACTACTGCATCCTTTCCCAAAAGTTTGGTGTCTCCCGCCTCTGCCCAAGACATTGGCGTTCGACACCGCCTCCCATACAAAGCTTCATATGGCGCCATCTTTATACTAGCTTGAAAACTGTTGTTGTACGCAAATTCTACCATGAAGAGGTGATCCTCCCACCTCTTGCCAAAATCAAGAATGCACATCCTCAACATGTCCTCCATAGTACGGTTCGTTCTCTCCGTTTGCCCATCAGTTTGAGGATGGAACGCCGTACTAAACTTTAGCTTCATGCCCAAGCTCTTCTGAACCAATCTCCAGTCCTTGGACGTAAATCGTCCATCTCGATCACTGACTATACTCTTTGGAACTCCGTGCAGTCGCACAATGTTGCGAACATACAACTCCACCAACTTCTCCATGCCGTCCTCTTTCCGATTTGGGATGAAGTGAGCCACCTTGGTTAGGCGATCCACGATCACCCAAATAGCATCATTACCATGCTGCGATCTAGGCAAACCATGCACAAAGTCCATGGAGATGTCCTCGAATTTCCATTCAGGAATCGGAAGGGGCTTCAGGAACCCGCCCAGTTTCTGACATTCGGCCTTCACCAAGGCACATGTTTGGCAACGACTCACATACAAAGCTACATCTCGCTTCAACCCCGGCCACCAAAAGGATTTCTTCATATCCAAGTACATCTTTGTACTGCCCAGGTGAATGGAGTACTTTGAGAAGTGAGCCTCAAACATCAACTCCTCACGGAGATTGCCAAACTGCGGTACACAAACCCTTACATCCTTTCTCAAGATTCCCCCAATCATCTCCCAGGCGCTGCCCTCGCCCTTTTTAGCCTCCAACACAAAAGGTTGAAACTCCACATCCAATCGAGTCGCTTCCCGAATACGATCGGACAAGTCGCTTTGCACTTCAATCCAGTTCAACCGAGCCACGCTAGACTCGCCTCTCGCAACACATTCCAACCCAAGGGACTCCCATTCCCGAACCAACCGCTCATCATGAGCTTCGATCCAATTTCCTTGCCCCGAGTACTTTCTACTCAACGCATCCGCCACCACATTGGCCTTACCCGGCGTATACTGAATCGCCACTTCGTAGTCTCCAAGAAATTCAACCCATCTGCGTTGTCGCATATTCAAGTCCTTCTGATCCAAGAGATACTTCAGGCTTTTATGGTCAGTGAAGATCTCCACCCTTGCGCCATACACATAGTGTCGCCATATTTTCAACGCGAAGATTACCGCCGCCAACTCCAAGTCATGGACGGGGTAATTCCTCTCGTGAGGTTTCAGCTGTCGAGACCCAAAAGCTATTACCTTGCCATGTTGCACCAACACGCAACCCAAACCGCATCCAGATGCATCACTGAAAATCTGAAATCCATCGGTCCCTTGCGGCAAACTCAGGATTGGAGCCATCATAAGCCTCTCCTTTAGTGCCTCGAATGCTTGACTGCACTCTTGGGTCCACACAAACTTATGGTCTTTGCGAGTGAGTGAGGTAAGGGGTAGAGCTATCTTTGAGAAATTCTCCACGAATCTCCTATAATACCCGGCTAGTCCAAGAAAACTTCGGACTTCCTCCACGGTCCTCAACACCGGCCAATCTCTGATGGCCTCCACCTTTGCTGGATCCACTGCCACCCCATCACCACTAATCACGTGGCCCAAAAACGCCACCTTGGCCAACCAGAACTCGCACTTTGAGAACTTTGCAAACAATTGGTTCTCCCTCAACACTTGCAGGACCACTCTCAAGTGAGTCTCATGCTCCACTTCAGACTTTGAGTACACTAAGATGTCATCAATGAAGACAACCACAAACGAATCCAAGTAATCCTGAAATACTCGATTCATCAGATCCATGAACACCGATGGTGCGTTCGTCAACCCGAACAACATCACCGTAAACTCAAAGTGTCCGTACCTTGTCCCAAAAGCAGTCTTGGGTATGTCCTCATCCCGAATTCGCAGCTGATAGTAGCCTGACTTCAAGTCCAACTTCGAATATACCATTGACCCCACCAATTGGTCAAACAAATCGTCTATCCGAGGAATCGGATACTTATTCTTGACGGTCAATTTATTCAGCTCACGGTAGTCTATACATAGGCGCATGCTACCGTCTTTCTTCTTAACAAACAACACCGGTGCGCTCCACGGTTAAGAACTGGGTCTAACATACCCTTGCTCCAACAGTTCCTGTAACTGTACCTTAAGTTCCGCTAACTCCTTTGGTGCCATCCTAAATGGGGGACGCGACACCGGTCTAGCCTCCGGTACTAACTCGATCGAGAAGTCGATCTCCCGCCGAGGAGGCGCTCCAGGAAGTTCATCCGGAAACACATCCTTGAACTATGCCACCACAGGCACTTCCTCAATAGACAGTTGGGAGAGACGAACCTCCAATAACGCTACAAGCGCTACACCACCCTGGTTAATCGTCCGCACCAACTGCATGGCCGAAATCAGGGAACAGGCCACTCCACAAAGGCCCTCAAATTTGACTTCCGTTTGCCCCTTACTCCTTAGAGTCACTACCTTGGATAAACAATCAATACTGGCGCGCTACTCTGCAAGCCAGTCCATGCCCAAAATGACATCGATCTCTACTAAAGGTAACACTGCTGCTTCCAGAGCGAAGACAACTCCGTCTAGCTCCCAACAAATGCGCCCTTTAGCCCCGGTGGTCATAGATGACCCATTGGGCATGCGCACTCTCAGCTCTGCTCCCGACGAAAAATACTCAACTCCTATCCTCCGGATGAAGCTCTCCGCAAGAAAGGAGTGCGATGCTCCCGTATCAAACAATACCCTAGCGGGGTATCCGGAAACTAACACGAAGCCTACAACATAGACATTACACAAAAGTCTAAAAGGATGAAGCACAAAATTTAAACTTAAATTCTCTTCATACCTGTCACCACATCAGTCTGGCGGATCGCTTCTTGCTGTCCAAGGTTGTAGGCCCTTGGTTGGACCGGTTGGAACCGAGAAGCGCTCGACTCCGCCATCTTTCCTTTCTCTGCAGCACTGGGGCCCGAGCGTACAGACTGCTCCTGCTTTGAGTCTTGTCCCGCTCCCCCTTGCTGACAAGCACGAGCTATGTGCCCAACCTTCCCGCAGTTGTAGCACGTCGGCGGTCCCCTAGAGTGGGAACCCCCAGGCGTCCAATTGCTCCTCTCACCAGATCTGGAAGGGTGAGGCTTCTTCCTCCACCTACTCCCATTAGACTTTCCATGAGATTGGGAAGGATTCCCTTCCCCTTGCTTGGGAGTAAAACCCTTACGGCGTTGGGTTCGCTCCAAATCACTTTCCAAGATCCTGGCAGCCTCAACTAGTTCATTGAATCCGGCTCTCTTCATGAAGATGAGAGGTTATCTCAAATTCTCCCTCAGCCCCTGGTAGAATAGGTTATCCCTCTCTACATCATCCTCCATAGTCGTCCCCGCATAACGACCCAGACAGGTGAACTCTTGCACGTACTCATCCACTGTCTTGTCTCGCTGCATTAGATGCAGGAACTGCCTCTGCAGGGCCAATCGTGTTGAAACTGGGATATACCTCTTAAGAAAAGCGTCCCCAAACTCTTCCACTAACGGGGTGTGTCCCGGGAACAGGCGGCCGCTATGGCTCACCCACCACAGTTTGGCGTCTCCTTCTAACATGAACGCCGCATACTCAGCTTTCTTTTCCTCTGGCGTCTCTGCCGCCCTTAACAGTTCTTGAATACGAACCCACCAGTCCTCCGCATCCGTTGGCGTTTCAACACCCTTGAAAGACGGGGGATGGAAACTCAGGAAGTACTTCATGTGTCGATCTTCATGCCCTACCATCACCCTTTCTGCCAAAGGCTCCACTCGCCTGGCTTCTCCGCCTGGCACGGCCGTCGCCGTGTCCGGTGTAGCAGGGGTTGCTACCTGGGCTGCAGCCGCCGCTTGCGCTGCCACCATCGCTTCTGCAAGCATACGGCAGAAGTCAGCCGGGTTTACACCCGTGCCCAAAAGACCTGGAGCAGTAGCACTGCTCGCCGAGAGATCATCCCTTGCTCTTGAAGTGCCCGCCTCGTTGCTTGCACTCTTCAGGAAAACAAGAAATAAGGGATTAGTCTCCAACCACAAGACTAAAACATAAGGACACTCACGGTCCCGCATTACTCTTATGTGGATAACTTCTCTACACGCTGACCTTGAATCTAACCTCGCTTTGATACCAAATTGTAACACCTCCCCTGTAGTGAACGTATAATATGGGTCCGGCCGGGGCCCCACAACATACGAGCGCCACAGCTTTAGCATTATAAGTTGATATAGCTACCCAAACTCAAAACACTTGCACAATCACAGCGGAAACAGAACAGGACAAGAAGTCATCCACCACTAAAGAGTAAAACAAATGGTCATAAGGCCTACACCAAGAGTCCATAGAAAAGTAGTACAACAAACATGAATGTGCTCAGCACTCCTACTCTACCTCGGCATGCAAGCCGGACAAAATAGTCTCAAACAAACATCATCATCACTGAAGAGCTACAAAAGAGGGAAAAACACTTCATGGGGCTTAGGCCTTTCTGGCCGGCGTGCTAGCTCCTGCATGCGATCCTTGACCTGTAAGATTTATTAGTAACGTGGGTCAGCAAAGGCTGACCTCAAACTGTGTAACAACACATCTCCTCCCGGCCGCCCCTAACGGACCCCGGGGAACCCTCCAACCTGCAAGTCAGCACTTCATATGCAATATAAACATCTATAAATAGAAAAGCATTAACACAGGTTTGGATGTCTCAATCAATAAACATGTTCTCTACTGGTTGAGCATATAAAGAAAGGGCCTACTATGCAACATGGATGCAACACCCGGGCTTCACCCAAGGTACCCTACAGCGTATGCATCTAGCACAACATCACATCATTTGGGTACTCACATTTCCCCAATTGGCATAAAGCCGCAAACATTGAGGGAGACACAACTCCCTCACACGGCGCACAGGCCGCCACATGGAATTCTTGCCAAGGCCCCACCCGCTCGTGGGCCTAGCCCCGGGCTTGCCTGCAAGCTCTGACGTCTCATATCAGGATTCCAACAACCACAGACTGACCGATTCTAAGAAGCCTTGCTGGACCCCACCCGCTCATGGCCACTTTGCCCGGGCTTGCCCCAAGCTTGGCATTCTCGTCAGTCTCACAGAAGGGGACTAGTCTCGCCGGGACACTCTCCACGCATGACGCACATGTCACGGGATAGCCAGCCGACCACGGAGACATAGCCACACCTTGGCACAACACAACCAAGACTAAACACATCGCAATCCCTCTTTGTACCGCAGCGTTCCCGCGCACCAAGGAAAACATCTCCAACTCGTGCGGAGCTAACCTTGTCCACCAAGGAAACCATCTCCATTCTCATACGGAGCTAACCTTGTCCCTCAAGGAAACCATCTACCGCCACGAGGAGCTAACCTTGTCCGGGTTCGACTACACGTACCTTTTCAAGCAAACGGGACAATCACCACCACAACACAAACGACATCTTGCCGCAACGGAAATCTCCACGAATCCCTAAGTTCATATGCAACATCACCGAGTCGGACTAACGGTCGCGACTACGGCTTCACCCACCATGCCTAATCCACTAGCGAAGCGGATCTCTAATGCAAATATGTCGGGGACGGACTCAATCAACCCGGAAGTTCCTCTTGAAACTTGGCAAACCAAAACCCCTCTCATTTGAGAGTTTGGTGCCCAAAATAGAGAGAAAGAAAGCTACATGATGCTAATACGTGCATCCTAAGGACCGAGAGGAGAGATGTCGTTACCTTCCGACTCCTCTTCCTTTCCATGGCAAAATAACCGGATGGAAATCTTCGCAGCGGTCTAAGCTTCACGGATCCGGACTCGGCTCGCGATTTGGAGCACCGAAACCCTTCCTACATCCCAAGACCTTCTTCTTCTTCCTCCTTGCTCTAGCTTTTCTCAAGATCTTAGAAAGAGAAAACTTGGAAAACAAATGAGGGTTTCCCACCCTAGAATCGGACTTAACTTCCCAAGAACAGTCCTGAGCCGTCAGATCCCAAAATCTGGGAAAGAGTGGCCACGATTCGCCTGGAAAAAAAAAAGACCTGGGCCGAACACGGCCTGGCACACGCCCGTGTCCAAGGCCGTGTGCCTCATTCGCCGTCTCAAATCGACGCGCCTGGAACCGTACACGGGCATCCGACACGCCCGTGTTCCACCCGACACGCCCGTGTCCCCAGTGACACGGCCGTGTGGCCGGCCGTGTGCCTCCAACAACACGGCCCCGAAACCAACCCAAGAGATGACACGGCCTGGGACACGCCCGTGTCCCAAGCCGTGTGCCAAGTCTCGACACCCGTCGACAGGCTTTGTGTCGACACCGCGGAAAAACGTCGAGCGAAGATCGTCGACCAAGCGGGACACGCCCTGTGACACGCCCGTGTCACAGGCCGTGTGCCCCAGACTCGACACTTTGTCGAGCGACAGTGTCGACACTTGGGCCGAGTGTCGACACGGCCTCGACACGCCCTGCTACACGCCCGTGTCGCAGGCCGTGTTCCCTACTCTCGACACTTTGTCGAGCAAAAGTGTCGACACTTGGGCCGAGTGTCGACACGGCCTGGACACGCCCTGCGACACGCCCGTGTCGCAGGCCGTGTGCCCCACTCTCGACACTTTGTCGAGCAAAAGTGTCGACACTTGGGCCGAGTGTCGACACGGCCTGGACACGCCCTGCGACACGCCCGTGTCGCAGGCCGTGTGCCTCCTGCCAGAAACCCAAAAATTTTCAGAACTGCAGACTGAACCTCTTGCAAAAACTGGGGTGTTACATCTTCAGTCTCACTCCAGGATTCAGCAACAAACCCCTTTCTTGTATGCTTATTTTTGCTTGATGAAGGTTTGCCATTGTCATTCCTCTTGAAGTCTTTCTCCTTTCTTCTTTCTTTCTTGTCCCTTTTGTCCTTGTTTTTGTTTTCTGGACAGTCAGGAACTATGTGCCCTGGTTTCCTGCAACCAAAGCAAACAATTTCTTTATTATTATTAATGGACTTGTCATACCTTGACTTATCATGCTCCTTGTATGATCTCCTTCTGAAGTCCTTTCTGGCCATCTTGTAAAATATTTTGGCCAACAGACTAAGCAGTTCATCATTGCCTGTGACTTTGTCTTCATGCTGATCTTCAGTTGCCTTGAAGGCTATGGTCTTCTCTTTTCTTATGGCTGGTGAGGCAGCCTTCTGTTCTTCTTCTCTATTCTTGATGAGTAGCTCATAAGATTTGAGCTTACCCAATAGAGCTTCAGTGGTGATCTCATTCAAACTTCTGGCATCCTTAATTGGCCAGATTCTTGAATCCCAAGTGCTAGGAAAGCACATTAGAATTTTGTCATTAAGTTCAGTTAGTGAGATCTCTTTGTCCAATGTCCTAAGTTCACTGACAATTAGATTGAGCCTGTTGTACATATCTCCCACTGACTCAGTTTCTCCCTTCTTGAAATTCTCATATTGAGATATGAGGTGGGATCTCCTATCCTTTCTCTCATCAGCTGAGCCTGAGACTATTTCAGAAAGTTTGTCCCAAATTTCCTTTGTTGTATTGCATTCAGCCACCCTTTGAAATATGTCATCAGACATTGTCTGGGCTAAGATGTTCATAGCCTTGGCATCAGCTACCTTCCATCTCTTGATGTCAGCATCTGTTCCTGATGGAGGTGGAACAGCATTTGTACTGGAGTTCTCTGGAGGTCTTGGACATACTGTCAAAACAGAGTTAAAAATATCTTCGTCAATAGAATTCATGTACAGTCTGATCCTTGCTTTCCAAAGAGCAAACTTGGATAGATTGCACACTAGAGGTCTGGTGCTAGCAAAATCTTTGTTTTGGGCCATGATTTGTGAAAACAAAATCTAATAATAAACTACAAAAGAAAACAGATCTAACTTGGGATCTTTGGGTTCAGCTGTTAGCCTGTGCAACCACCAAGGTGTGGTATGTTTAACCAACCTCCCTCTGATACCAATTGAAAGTGCAGCTAGATCTGATATACTCTAGAGGGGGGTGAATAGAGTATATGGTGTTTAAAAACTTTTTACAACAATGGTTGTAATGTGGGTGAGCAGGGAAGCAATAATAAATCTAATCACAGAACTAAACTAATCAAAAGCTAATCACAGAATAATCAAGACCAGAAACAAAAATAAAGAAAAGCAAAACCAGAAGACGCAAGGAAATATAGTGGTTCCCCTAAACTGGGTACATCCACTCTTCTACCACCCTAGGTAGGAATCCACTGCAGGATGAGTTGATCAGGTGTCCTGGGAACCAATGAGCTTTTGATAAGGTGCTCAAAAACCAAATCAGATTTTTTGATCAGGTGTCTTGCCACCAATGAGCTTTTGACAAGGTGCTCAAATACCAAGTTCAAACTTTTGAAGGGAGTTTGAAAAACCCTTTACAGAGAGGGGGTGAGAGAGTGATGTCAGTCTTCTCTTTCTCAGATCAGCTGAGAAGACTAAGCTCCCCCTGAGTCCTTGAGATCTTCAGGAAAAGAAGCTTTGTTGTAGGGTGATAGGCCTTCAAAAGTTGAGCTCCAACAAAAGATGATTTCAGCAACAGCTGAAATGTTGGATGTCTGGAGTCTTGAAATATGTTGGCCTTAAACACTTGAAAACTAGAGAGATCTGAAGATTGATCTCCTTGGATGTGTGTTCTTGAGAATTCTTTGAGACAGAATGTTTTGTTCTTGTTCTGAAGAATACTGATGTCTGTCTATGTATCTCTGTAATCTGTGTGTCTCTCTCAGAGATTCAAAAATTCTTCTCTTTTATTCTCGGGTACTGAATGGAAAAACATTCTCTGAGAAGAATAGCCGTTGGTCTACATTAATGGCATCCTTAATTGCAAAATCTCTTCTGGAGGAAAGTCCATAGAATTATTCCTTGAAAATCCCTTGAAACTTGGTCCAGAAATGAATGAAAACGGCTAGGAAATATTCAGAATTAATTGCAGAATAACTCCTTAACTGATTTGAATTTGAATCTAGAAACATCCTTGAAGTTATCTGAAAACGTCGAACTGAGCTCTGCTATCGTTGAACTGAGCTCAGCAATATGGATTTATACAGCAGCAAAATATCGTCGATCTGAGCTCAAAGATCGTCGAACTGAGCTCAGAGATAGAGATCCAAAGCTGAGTCACGATCGTCGAACTGAGCTCACCGATTGTCGAATGGAGTTTGACGATATGATGAAGTTGAGCTCAGCGATCGTCGAATGGAGTTCGACGATCTGTCGAAGTTGAGCTAGACGATCGTCGATCGGAGTTCGACGAATCGTCGTGCTGAGCTCGACGATATGACTTGGTTTCCAAACAGAAAATCCTGGTCTTCAGGGCAGCTTCCAAACCTAGACTTCTAACCCTTAGACTCAATTCTAATTGACCTTTTGAACTATACAGGAGGTCAAACATTGGTTTCCTAGAGACATAGTGATCCTGACCCAAATTAGTAATAGGGTGTTCCAACAGGCAGGGTCATTATAAATTGGTCAGCTGAATGCTGACCGTTGCCTTGTTTGCCACCGCTTGGTGGGCTGTCCCTATGTAGGTGCTGGAGAGCCGAGCGGGAAATATAAGGGCTAAAGTCCCTATTGTTGTTGCTGCCGCTAGCCCTTGAAGGCTAAGCAAAGTCTTTTTGTGTTATGTTAATGTGTGGTCGACCTGCGCGCCGATGTATGGAATCCACACTTGTAAAGAGTAACTACAAGGCCGTAAGGCCAAACGTTAATGTACTTGTTGTACATTCATATATAAATGTGGTCGTTTATATTAGTGGACATTCATGGATGGAGTTTAATATTATTATTAAAAGCTTCCTCTAGAATGCTCTGTGTTAGGATGCGATTATGAATCGGTATTAACCTGTAACCCTGCCGCCTGTTTTGTGGCATATGGTGTGGGGCCCCAGCCGGACCTTCTATTGTATGCTATGTGAACGGATGGAGTCATTACATCTTTACTGTCTTTGCTTTCCGCTTGTCCGTCCCAACATTCCCCAGCTGCTCATGCCAGATAGAAGCACTATCGTTGGCTTTCATTCGACCAACATAGGTGCTTGTCGATAACACAAACAAGTCCCTCACCCTTATCTCTATGTAAGCAATGTCAGCCTTAACCGCTGATGCATTGAGGGGAAAGTTCACTCCTGTTGGACCAAACGGAATGTAATAGCCCTCATCCACCGCATTGATCACAGAGAAGAGGTTCTTCTTCATTCTCGGTAGGTGATAAACACTCCTTAAAGTGAGTGGACCATTATTTCTACACAAAGAAACTACACCCTCATTCTCTACTACATGAACTATATCATCAACGGTTATAATAGCTTCATTACCTGAGAATGTTCGCGGAGAGGAGAACTTTGACTCATCCCCAATGAGGTGGTGACCACACCTTGAGTTCGTGATCCAGTCATCTTGGTAATCAACAGTGGATAAGGCACGAACACATGTGCATGTCATGAAATCACTTCCCCATCCATCTTCCTCAGCACTGGACTCGGCCTCCTCCTTATCTGCATTATGCCCAAGCTGCAACATGACCTTGCAGTCTCTCCTGAAGTGTCCTGGCTGGTTGCATCTATAGCACTTAAGCCACTCCTTCTACTTCTTCCAATCTCGCTTAGGAGCAGCGCTCCCCTCATGTTGAAATGAAGTAGAAGGTCCCTCACCAGCATCAGACTTCTTCTTCTTCTTCCCTGAGAAGAGCGCCTCACTACCTACTTCAGAGATAGTGACCCCAACCATCTGTCTGGCCAAGCACTCATCCGAAGCCAGCAGGTTCTCAAGTTCCAACAATGATGGTAAAGTAGCCCAGCATTGAACTGAAGTGATGAAGGCCAGATACTCCTCCCTCAAGACCCGGATTATGTGCCTTTTCAGCTTTGCCTCAAAAATAGGCTCTTCAAGGTCCAGCGCTAAAATCTCAGCACATAAATTCATCATTTTCAAGAAGAACAATAAAATGGGCAGATCACCTTGAGTGGCTCTTGACAACTCATTCTTCAAAAACTATTACCAAGCTACATTCTTTCTGTTGAACAACCCATCAAGGGAAGTCCAAATATCTGTAGCAGACCCACATCTTATGATGTGGTCAAAGAGTTCCGATGAAATAGCCTGCTTGAGATCAAACTCAGCTTTAGTATTAGTCTTCTTCCAAGCTTTCACAGCATCAGCACCAGCACCCACAACAGCAGTAACCTCATGCTTTTCATCTCCTCCGACGACTTCCCAAAGGTCATTGCACGACAGATAACTCTGCATACATGACTTCCACTTATTGTAGTTAGTCGATGTAAGGAGTTCGATTCCAAGACCTCTTGCATAACCTCCTTCCATAGCAGACAATTTGGTTACTTAGACTCACAAAAGTAGACAAGCAACTGACGATTGATCACTGCTCAGCCTCTGATCCCTCTGATACCATGTAAAAATTTATGAAAGCAACAAAAAGGACAACAGGCGCGGGAACACTCAACCACATTGAGCCCAAGCAAGCCAAAAAATATCTAGAAGTGCAAGAGTCTTGTACTAATCAAAATATCTTTATACTGTGAGGCATACATGGCGAGACATGATTGCCAATGTATCTGAATGAGCAAGAAAATTACAAGCTGAAAAACAAACAACGCGGCCTCACAGAATAACCGCCAGCTCTACTGTTAATCGCCAAGGAGTCTGCTGAAGCCGCCTGGTCATAAGACCGTAATAAGACATGCAGACTACCGTTATTCTAGTGCTGAAGAAAGAAATCTAGCCGCTGAACTGCAAGCCGCCTGACCGCGAGGTCACCTAGCCGCCAGATCAAGCGGACTACTGCCACCGAACTAGAGGCGGACAACTTATTCGAACTGGGAAGAAGTTGCAGAAGAGAAACAGTAACGCCACTAATTTTTCGATGTTTCTTTTAATTCCCGTTGTGACGTATTTTTGATGCCAGGGTGTTACATTGATGCGTGGTTAACGAGTGTCATTTGTTGGAGCATGGGTTTGCTCAGTGGGCTTTCCTGTGTGTTTGGTTTTGTTTTGGTTGTGCGCCTTGCCTCGTAAGTGGGTTTGTTTTGGTGACTCGGTGGAGCTTTTTATATGGATATGGTGGTGTTTTACCTTCGGGGGTGTTTTACCCGGGTTTGGATTGTAGGATTTTGATTTCGACTTCGTCGATGGTTTCGTAGCATCAGTATTTAGCTACGGTGTGATTTTCATAAGATTCCGAGTTGGTTTGGATTTCGGGTCGTTTTGACATTATTTAAATAATTAATATTATATTATATTATATATATAAGTATAAATAGGAAAGAAGTTGCGTCAAACACTGTTCCTATTCATCTTCTTCCCAAACCCGAGCGACGGCCTTTTTGCGAGAGAAGCGGACGACGGACTTCGCGACCGTTTTGCATGATGATAGGGAGAGATCCGGTGGCTGTTTTTGTTGCCGGAGTAGAGATTCGGAAAGCTCTCGCCGAGATCTACCCGATCTTTGTAAGCTTTTCCCAATTACTCGATTTCTAGGCATTAGGGTTAGTGATTTTGACCTCCTCCTTTCTCCAAAAGTCTCAGGAAACATTGCTAAGGTTATTTGGCGGCTGATCCTTGTCGCGGTGCGAGAGGGAGGCGTTTTCCGGAGTTTCAAGGCAAGTGGATTTTTCCCCTTGCATGTCCATTTCTTCCTTATCTTTCTTCCTTTATTTCCTCCTGCCTTAGAGAGTAGGATTAGAGAAAGTTTACCGTGAAAGAACTCAAAGAGGAGGGCAATTTTCGGCCAAGGCATGGAGAATAAGTTTAGGGATTTAAGTAAAATTTGGCGTATATCGTAAGGTAGAGTTCGTCGAGTTTAGGTTGGTAGGATTCGTTGAGTATCGATAGTGGAATTCGCTAGGTATGGAGGGATTTAGTGTAAGGATAATTCGGCGAGTATTAATGCAATTCATTGAGTGTAGGTTTAGGTAGATTCAGCGAGTATCATCTAATTTCATTAAGGCGGTTTCGTCTGGTAAACGATTCGTCAAGTGTAGATTGTTAGTTTAAGTGTTTTTCATCAAGTATGAATGGGCTAGGCGTTGAGTGAAGTTAGATTCGTCGAGTGTCGAGGCGTCGAGTTCATCGAGTATTGGCGGGCGTTGTGTTGATTGTGGGTATAAGACATTGAGTGAACTCGATGATTCGTCGAGTATGGCCTAGTGTAGAAGGCATTGAGTGCATTCAATGAATTCGTCGTGTTTGGCTTAGGCTTAGGGAGTGTTGAGTGACCGGGCCACCAAGTCAAATTCGTCGAGTATCGTTGGTCTATTCGTTGAACATCGATAGTTTTTGCCAAGTATTGCAGGTCTTATTCGCCGAATGTTGTGGAAATTCGTCGAGTATCCATGTATTTCGTCGGGTATTCTAGCCGAATTTGGCCAGGATTTAGAATATTTTATCATTTCATGTAGGATTCATCTTGTATGGTCCTTAAGGTGATTTTCGAGTTTATCAAGGTATTTTCTGCGGGTTTAGGCTTGGGTTTTGGTTTTGGGTGTTTGGGTATGGTGTTTCTTTGGCTATGAAGGTTGGAAATGGATAATGGACCACCAACTAGATGCTGGTTTGCGTATCATTACACTTGGTGGTTGTTTGGTCTCTGTTTTGTGGAATGTTGGATTGGGTTGGGATAAGTAGTCACCACTGCAATGCCTTTTGTGAGATGTTTGTGTCTGGTAGCCTGGTATGGGATAATTTGGTCACCGACTCTGGCTCGGTTGATATTACCAAGTGTTAATGTTTCGCGTTTTTGAGCCGTTTTGTGCTCAGTTTGTTTCTTCTATCAGTCCATGCTATTTTATGCTTGTCCTTGCAGATTTTGTCGAAGCACAACTTCATTCCACACTTGGGGTAATGTTTATTTACCTTTATTGCAAACTTTTACTTTATCTGTTTTTGTTTGGCTAATCAACTGATGTTTCAGCATTTCTTATAGTCGGGTTTGGTAAAGCCTTTCTTGCCTTTTAGATTTTACCTATTTATTTCAATTGCCACTTGTATTTTCTTGCACAGGTGTTCTTCTTTGGAATGCCTCAAGTTTAGGGTTGTAGCTGATGGAGCGGTTGTGTTAGGTGATAGCTATTGTATTGCAGTTGTTGCAGTAGTTTTCCTCACTGTTGCGAAGTAGTAGTTTTTTTTCAGTTTTAGTTCAGACTTGCATTCTTTCAGTGGATTTGTGTCAGATTGTTGACCCCCACAAGTAGTTTTCTTTTGGATTATTGAATACTTTGTTAGCTGCTAGTTTACCTTTTTAGGTTGGTTATACTTGCACTCTGGAAGGTTTTATGCTAAGTTGCATGTTAGGTATTTTAAAGTATAAGAATTACTATTACTACTTCATACATGCCATATTTGAAATCTAACCACTATATTTAAAGGTCGTAAAAGCTATCTCATTATTGTTATAAATCTAAAGTCTTACATACCATGAGTTATCCTCTGGGGTGTTTATACTCATGTATGATGTCTAATATTGTAAATAAAGTATTTTCCACAGTGTATAACTACATTTTTCTCGTTGCCTAGATGAGCCACTGAGCCGAGGGATACGGCTAATCGCTTAACTTAAACTGGATTTTTTCTAAATAACTTATAGTTCTTTCGTAAAGGTGTTAAGTTAGAGCTTTGCCTGAGCATCTACAGTTATCCCCTGCTGACATGGAATCACGAAGCGCATTTTCACTTACTTTGATATGTCATTAAATGTAGAGAAAATGTGGGTTATGACATTTGGTATCAGAGGGATTAGTTGTTTGACAATTGGTCGAACAGCTATCCCAGGTCTGTGTTAGTTGTCTAGTTTCATTTCATACGCCCACCGATGTGTCATCAGTACGTCTTGGCTGAAGCATGGACACTACACTCATAAGCATGATAAGAAGTATAAGGGGCATATTATGTATTATGGGATGTATAATATGTGATTTTATATGGATCCTCATAGGAAGCAACATGTGACTATTATATAGTATGGGATGCATAACATTATCACATGAATGCACATTAGATTTTGATTTTCGTTGCATGCGATGTTATATAGTATGAGATGCATAATATTTCATGTGTACTTCACTCATAATATGCATTAAGTCCTTTTAGATTGTATATCACCACATGCATGACATAATATTGCATTAGCACATGTTGCAAGCTAAAGATTTACATGATGACATACGTACACAAATGGTTTTGAGTCAAAGAGTATAATGATGGCGACGGCCACCACGACGGCCAATTGGGTGATGAAGCCGACGACCATGGCGGTGTTACGATTGATGGCGACGGCCACCACGACGGCCAATTGGGTGATGAAGATGACGACCATGGCGGTGTGACCGTGACAGAAGATGACGACGATGCTCCACCATCAAGAGACTTGCGGTGCCGTAGCGGGCACGGCTACAATCTTCTCCCAGGCAACAAAAATAAGCTTTGAATTTATTTTATTATTTGGTCTGCCTTTATCTGGTTATATGTGGTATTTGACACTATGTTATTTTGTCATTTCATTTTCTGCAACATTTTTATTTTGGGCTGCTAATAGCCACATGGTTGTAAGCCTTATAAAAGGCCACATTATCATTTGTTATGAAGGCTAATATTGAAATCAATTAAGAATTCCTCCAACCCTAAATTTTCTATCTCCCCTCCCTCTCTTCTAGCAGCCGGCCCCCCTTCTTCTTCCTCTTCTTCTTCTTGGCCGCACCCCCCCCCCCTTCTCTCTCTCTTCTTCTTCTCATTTCCTCCCTCATCCCTCTTCCTACTACATCCTCTCATCTACGTGTCCATCCCTTTCTTTCAAAGGTGGTCGGCCAACCTTGGGGAGGAAGATCTCGTGCAAGGAAGAATCAAGGTTGGGGTAATCAACCACGGCGAGAAGCGAACGAGGCGAACAAGATCTTCATCCGTGGCGCGTTTCTCGTGAATTCCAAAAGGGAAGAGCGATCGTACTTTGTGGATCCAACATCTCGGATGTACGTTTCCGAGTGGGGTAACGAAATTCCTACCTAAGAGGTTCTCTTCTTTGATTAATTCTTGTGGTGGACGGATTTTGCGTGATTTCTCGAATTGCTAAATTTTCGCGGTGTTCCTAAAAATAGATTTGAGATTTTCAGTTGGTTTTCCGAAAAGATCTCGCGAGAGGATTGGCGCTTCTCGCTTTTGTTTTGTTGGGATAGATCCTACCGTTTTTTCGAATCGTGAATTTTTTTGGTGGATCTATTTTAGTACAACTCCAAAGCTCGATCGGAATTAATATTATTCCATTTTGCCGGAAAGGATTTTGGCCTATAGCCATTCTCCGTTCCACTTGCGGATCGGCTATCTGTATGTTAGCACGAACGATAAAAAACAATCATTGTGGTCGCTGCGTTGCGTTTGTGTGCCGGTTAGGGAGCGATAACGTTGCCAAGGCTGTAGTCACGCCCTCCGTGTAGGATCCCAAAGGCCTAGCCTACATCAATTTGGTATCAAAGCGAGGTTGTGTTGATTTCTCAATCGACACCGTCCTTACGCTCCCCTTTCTTAGGACGTCGACCGACACTTGGTCGTGCACTTTTTCGTAATCACCAAATCTGAATTTCTCTATTTGGTCTGCATATAACAAAAAAAAATTTTTGCAAAAAAAGAAGTATAAAAAAATCTGAATTTTCTACCTATTTTTCTAAGCATATAAGTCAAAAAAATATTTTCGTTCTCCAAGTCATTAAGCGTATAAAAATCATGATTTATAAAATTCTTGTCCAAACAGTCTCTTATTTAGGTGAGACACCTTGTATCTGTGTTGTTCATGCGCACGAGGCTTGGCACGGAGTATTCTCCATCCACATCACACATGGCCGACCATCATGATGATGGTGAGCCCGCTCCTGCAACAATTGCGGCGCTTAGGGAAGAGTTTAACACTAGGTTCGATGCACTCACTCAGTTAATACAAGGGTTGGCTGTAAATCAGGCGGCGCCTCGAAATCCCGGCTTTGGGATAAATCGACCGGTGCAGCCACCCCATCCCGCAAACAAACGTGAAGAGCGACAAAATCTCCCTCGTGATCCGGATTATGAGTACGCACCCCGAGCCCCTTATGAGTTCGACTTAACTAGGGCCGTTAAAATGTAATCACCATCCTACGATGGCATGGGTGAACCCCAACTTTTTCTAAACTAGATCATGGATATTGAGTGCTATTTTGAGTGGCTCAACCTGACGGACGTTGAGAAGGTACGAGTAGCACGAATGAAACTTCTGGGTAGAGCCAAAACGTTCTGGTTAAACGAAGAAAGGCGTCTAGGCACCGTAAATGGAGCACCCCCAATTGGGTGGGCCGCCATGAAGGCACTCCTGCATGACCAATATGTCCCGACATATCACCGGACCCAAATGTTCGACGAGCTAGCCACCCTTCGTCAAGGGGGCCAATCGGTAGCGAAGTACATGGGACGACTCAAGGATATGATGGTGCGTTGTGATATACGAGAAATGCCCGAGGTCACACTATCTCGTTTCCGTAAGGGACTTAACACGGACATCCAAGGCAAGCTTTTGCGTTATGGTCACACGGACCTTAACACAACATTCAATGCAGCTCTAGATATAGAAAAGCACAATGCCAACAAGTCCAAGTGCCGGGCATTCCAGAAAGGAAAATCCATCTTAGGACCCCCACCTTCGTCACCCATGCGAGACAAAGGAATGTTCCGATCGACGGACTCAAGTTCCATAGTAATTATCGCTAGGAACAATAAAAATCCCAATGGTGAGAGAGTCCCAGTAGGACGAATTAATAAGACTAACGCTACCTGTTATTCGTGCGGAATTCAAGGACACTACGCTAGTGAGTGTCCCACTAAGAGTAAACCACTGGCACTATTAGATACCACGTCTGACCCCGCCGAGATCGTTTATGAAGCCGGTACTGAGTCTGACGCCGAGCCGAGTGATATTGACGACGACTCGTTTATGATGGTTATGAGATGTATTCTTAATACACCGCGAGCGACGGACGATTACAATCGGACGAATATCTTCTCGGTAAATTTTAAGAACGGTGACACGTGGTGTAAGTTAATAATCGATAGCGGTAGTTATATGAACGACATTTCGGAGAATGCCATCACTCGAATGCACTTAGTCACTGAGCCGCATCCACATCCGTATAAGATAGCATGGGTGAACAAAACGTCCATCGCAGTTTCTAAGCGATGTTTGGTACCGCTTACGGTGAAGAACTACGTCGATAAGGTGTGGTGTGATGTCATCCCTATGGATGTCTGTCACGTTCTACTAGGACGTCCATGGCTTTATGATTATGACGTGACCCATTTTGGCAAAGCCAACACCTACGAGTTCAAGTTCAATGGTAAGACCATTGTTTTGAAACCCACACCACCTAAGGACCCGTCGATTGCGTCCAAGGACACAGTGGTCCCTGCGGAAAGGAAAACGATAAGTCCTATAAGTAGGAAGGAGTTAGAACGTGAGACCTTTCTCGATGGCGTCATATATGCGTTAGTATGTCTACAAGTACAGGAAGATTCACCATCTTTAGAGAACATACCGTTATCTTTGCGCACATTATTGGAAGAATATAAGGACGTCTATCCGGTAGATTTACCTTCCAAGTTGCCACCAATCAGGGATATTCAACATGAAATTGACTTCGTCCCGGGCTCGTCCTTGCCTAACCTACCCCATTACCGACTTAATCCCTCCGCACATAATGAACTACAAATGTTAATTTCCGATTTATTAGCTAAAGGATTTATCCTCCATAGTAAAAGCCCTTGTGCCGTCCCTGCCTTGTTGGTCCCGAAGAAAGATAAGTCTTGGAGGTTGTGTGTAGACTACCCGGCCATCAATAAAATAACTGTCAAGTATAGGTTTCCCATCCCCCGTTTGGACGATCTATTGGATATGTTGTCCGGTGCCACCGTGTTCTCAAAATTGGATTTAAAGAGTGGTTACCACCAAATAACGATTCGGGAAGGAGACGAATGGAAAACGGCCTTTAAATCTAAGGACGGGCTTTACGAGTGGTTAGTGGTAGGATAGGGACTCACCAACGGACCAAGTACTTTCTCATGATTAATGACTCAAGTATTTAAGCCATACATGGGAAAATTTGTCGTAGTATATTTCGATGATATTTTGGTGTTTAGTACCTCGCCGATCGATCATGAAACTCATTTGCGGACAATCCTTACTACATTGCGCCAAGAGAACTTATATATTAATTTTAAGAAGTGCGCATTCGGTGTGACTTCCGTGGAATTCTTAGGATACATAGTGAACGCTGAGGGAATACATGTTGACCCTAAGAAGGTCCAAGTAATTAGAGAGTGGACGGAGCCGCAAAATATTTGGGAAGTTAGGAGTTTTCATGGATTGGCCACGTTTTATCGATGATTCATTCGCAATTTTAGTAGTATCATGGCACCCATCACTGAGTGTATGAAGAAGGGTGATTTTATATGGACCAAATCGGCCGCTAGTGCATTTCAAATGATTAAGGATCGGATGTCCGAAGCCCCCCTACTACGGTTGCCGGATTTTAGTAAAGTGTTTGAATTATCATGCGACGCTTCGGGGATAGGAATTGGTGGAGTGTTAAGTCAAGAGGGACATCCGGTCGGATACTTCAGCGAGAAACTTGCGGGCCCAAAATTAAATTACTCTAATTATGATCGTGAGTTTTATGCCGTGATATGTTGTCTCCAACATTGGCCACACTATCTCATATCAAAAGAATTTGTAATCCTCTCGGATCATGAGGCGCTAAAATTTGTAAACTCTCAAGGTAAAATCAGCCCTCGGCACGGCAAATGGGTCTCCTATCTTCTGGAGTACACATTCATTATTAAGCACCTTAAGGGTACGTTAAATCGAGTGGCGGACGCCCTTAGTCGTGTCACCTTATTGTTATCTAAAATGGAGGTGACGGTAATAGGATTTGGACGCATTAAGGACGAGTATGTCCTATGCCCGGATTTTAAGGATATTTATTTAGCAGCTCAGGAACAGGCCCCCTCTACTATTTCCGCCTACTACATTCGTGACGGTTGTTTATTCAAGCACACGCAATTGTGTATTCCCCGCTCGTCCCTACGCCATTTTATTATATGGGAGTTACATAGTGGAGGTTTACGTGGACACTTCGGTCGCGATAAAACGATCACGCTTGTGGAGGATAAATTCTTTTGGCCGGGTCTCAAGCCAATGGTCAACAAAATCGTAGGAAGCTGCCGCGTATTCAATTAACTAAGGGTAACAAGACCAATGCGGGACTTTACACACCCCTTCCGATTCCCTCTGCCCAATGGGTGGATGTTAGCATGGACTTCATATTGGGCCTCCCACTGACATTTCGGCATCACGATTCCATCTTGGTCGTAGTGGACCGATTCTCTAAAATGGCTTATTTTATCGCTTGTCATAGTACCAACGATGCTTCCCATGTCGCTAAGTTGTATTTTAAGGAGGTCGTAGCTCATCGAGGTGTCCCCAAAACCATCATGACCGATAGAGATGTTAAGTTTACTAGCTACTTTTGGAAGACACTGTGGAAGTTATTGGGCACGAGGCTTATGTTTTCGTCGGCCTACCACCCCCAAACGGATGGGTAAATGGAAGTTGTTAACCGTAGTTTGGGAGGATTACTTCGTTGCTTGGTGGGCGATCATAAGGGTACATGGGATCTTATTCTCCCCCACGCTCAGTTAGCCTATAACAATTCTAAGAATAGGTCCACCGGGTTATCGCCAAATGAGATAGTGCATGGATATAAGGCGCCCGTGCCTCTTCATTTGATTCCATTACCACCATCATTTAAATCAAGTCAATTTGCACAGGACTTCGCCTCGCACGTTCACACTCTCCATGAGCACATTGGCAAGACGTTAGCTAAACAATATGCTATTTATCAATCGAATGCTAACATACATAAGCGAGCAGTCCCCTTAAAGATTGGTGATTTGGTAATGGTACGTCTTATCCATGTACGGTTGCCCTCAGGCACCATAAAAAAATTAGCGAATAAGAGAGCCGGTCCTTTTCGGGTTTTGAAGAAGCTAGGTGAAAATGCATATTTATTATAGTTACCCGCTGAGTGTGGAATTTCCCCTATTTTTAACATTTCGGATTTAACGCTTTATGTCGCTCCACCACCTGAATTGTCAGTCTCTCCGTTTAAAATTTCCACTATACCGTCTAAAGGGGTGGAGGGTGCGAATATTTCTGGACCGCTCTCCCTTTTGGATTCTTCGGGAGGTACGTTGTCTATTGATGATGCAACTTGTTTTTCTTCTTCGCCTAATGCTTTTCCAAGGTTCTCCCAAACCGATTTCTTGCCTGACAAGATTTTGCAGGATGCGGTGTTTTCTACTCCCGACGGCGACATTCACAGGTTTTTGGTCAGATGGCGTGGTCGTCCAGCTTCGGATGACTCTTGGATTTCTTCGGCAGACCTGGCTCTTCTTGATGCAGATCTCCTCCACCGTTACTGTCCAGCCCACTCATCGGTGATGAGTCCTTTTGAGAGCGGGAGGATTGATGGCGACGGCCACCACGACGGCCAATTGGGTGATGAAGCCGACGACCATGACAGTGTTACGATTGATGGCGACGGCCACCACGACGGCCAATTGGGTGATGAAGACGACGACCATGGCGGTGTGACCGTGACAGAAGATGACGACGATGCTCCACCATCAAGAGACTTGCGGCGCCGTAGCTGGCACGACTACAATCTTCGCCCACGCAGCAAAAATAAGTTTTGAATTTATTTTATTATTTGGTCTGCCTTTATCTGGTTATATGTGGTATTTGACACTATGTTATTCTGTCATTTCATTTTCTGCAACATTTTTATTTTGGGCTGTTAATAGCCACATGGTTGTAAGCCTTATAAAAGGCCACATTATCATTTGTTATGAAGGCTAATATTGAAATCAATTAAGAATTCCTCCAACCCTAAATTTTCTATCTCCCCTCCCTCTCTTCTAGCCGCCGGCCCCCCTTCTTCTTCCTCTTCTTCTTCTTGGCCGCACCCCCCCTTCTCTCTCTCTTCTTCTTCTCATTTCCTCCCTCATCCCTCTTCCTACTACATCCTCTCATCTACGTGTCCATCCCTTTCTTTCAAAGGTGGTCGGCCAACCTTGGGGAGGAAGATCTCGTGCAAGGAAGAATCAAGGTTGGGGTAATCAACCACGGCGAGAAGCGAAGGAGGCGAACAAGATCTTCATCCGTGGCGCGTTTCTCGTGGATTCCAAAAGGTAAGAGCGATCGTACTTTGTGGATCCAACATCTCGGATCTACGTTTCCGAGTGGGGTAACGAAATTCCTACCTAAGAGGTTCTCTTCTTTAATTAATTCTTGTGGTGGACGGATTTTGCGTGATTTCTCGAATTGCTAAATTTTCGCGGTGTTCCTAAAAATAGATTTGAGATTTTCAGTTGGTTTTCCGAAAAGATCTCGCGAGAGGATTGGCGCTCCTCGCTTTTGTTTTGTTGGGATAGATCCTACCGTTTTTTTCGAATCGTGATTTTTTTTGGTGGATCTATTTTGGTACAACTCCAAAGCTCGATCGGAATTAATATTATTCCATTTAGCCGGAAAGGATTTTGGCCTATAGCCATTCTCCGTTCCACTTGCGGATCGGCTATCCGTATGTTAGCACGAACGATAAAAAAACAATCATTGTGGTCGCTGCGTTGCGTTTGTGTGCCGGTTAGGGAGCGATAACGTTGCCAAGGTTGTAGTCACGCCCTCCGTGTAGGATCCCAAAGGCCTAGCCTACATTATATAAGAATTCATGTATTCATGGTTTAGACACATGAGTCAGTAGGATGACTATATATCATCCTAATTTTAGGCATGACATCATAGTTGAAAATCCCAGAGCATGTTAGCAAATTAGGCAAGTGTTTAATTATGTATTGTCTGAACTAAGTTTTTTGGTTCTAGCAGTTATGCTAGGTTTTGATTAGATATTCGTTATTTGATTAGATGTCGCCTAAGCGTCCATTGACGAGGTCGACTCCCCAGTCATAGGGAGAATTGTCTGGTTCCCAGGGTGAGGATGTGATGGAAGGATTACGGCAGAGCAATGAGGCTCTGTCGAGGTAGATGCTGGAGATGCACTCGCAGAAACAAGCATTGTTGTCAGTTGTTGTTAGTTAGCCACCTAGACTACAGGACCCAGCTGTGGGTCAGACTGTTCCTGGTCCTGTTCCCCCTACTCCTCTGGTGCTCTAGGCTTTGTTTCCACTAGAGATGAAGTTCATTCCGCTTTTCCAGAGAATGGGACCCCTTACCTATGATTGTAGAGGAGATTTTAAGGCTTTGGATGATTGGATAATAGCCATCAAGGAGATGTTCGCTTATTCAGGAGTTTCAGCAGACTAGAGAGTAATGGTCCTTGCGTATCGGCTCAAGGGACTTGCAAAGAGTTGGTGGCTGAGAGAGAAGGAAAACCTTAAGGATGCATGCTCATGGGAATCCTTTATGGAATTGCTTCTGAAAAAGTTCCCTCCATCGGTCAAGAGGGACCGTTTGATGAATGATTTTTGCACCTTAAGCAAAGACAGCTTATCGTTAACGAGTACGAGGTGGAGTTTAGCAAACTGTGGTGTTTTGCCTCGGGCATGGTGTCTTTGGAGTCTAGTCAAGTTAAACATTTTCTTGGTGGTCTTAGGAATTACATTTAGCAGCTAGCAAGTGCTTATGGATCCGAAAGATATGCTGAAGTTGTGGAGGCTGCTCTGAAGGTTAAGGCGATTGATAATGCCAAGCACCGAGGTCAACAAATGAAAAAAGGTAAGAAAACGACTGGTGATGGTAAGAGTTCCCAAGAATCTGGTGCTGCTTCGAGGAAAATGAGTAAAGAGATATGCAGTTTCTATGTCCGGTCAGGCCATGCATTTGAAAGATGTTACAAGAGGATAGGAGCTCAGAAGAAGGAGCAAGTTAATGTGATTCAGATTGCTCCTAAAGGAGACTTAGTTTGTTATGCATGTAAGTGGAGGGGGCACGACGCTGCCCATTGTTGGCATAAGGACAAGACCTACTTTCAATGTGGACAGAAGAGGTATGTTAAGTCAAAGTGACAGCAGGATCAACCCCTATTGCAACCAATTCCACTTCAGGCCTTACCACCACCGCAGTAATTGGACAAGGGGAAGGGCAAGCGGTGTCTTTGGAGGAAGCTCAGATGTCTACTCAAGTGATTACAGGTTAGATCCTAATATAGTTCTAATTTTTTATTTGTAGTTGTAGTTTCGACGTTGGTCACTTAGTTGCATATGCAATTTTATACGAAATTTTAAGGTCAAAAACCGTTGGGCGCACGTTATTTTTGATTCCGGTGCTACCCACTCATTCGTGGCTAGGACCTTTGTAGTGCGTCATCGTTTGACCCGCATTGGTGACGCTTTTTGCGTCAAGTTTCCCTCTAGCGATTCAGTGGTGTCGGACCAAGGCATTTAGAGTTGTCTGATTATATTAGGTGATTTTCAAGCCATTGTTGATCTGAAGGTGATAGACTTGGAAGATTTTGATGTGAATTTGGGCATGGATTGGTTGTCCAAGTATGATGCGGTGATCCAATGCAAGGTCAAGTGCTTGGACTTCAAGATGGACAATGGTCAAGTGCTTGATGTGAATTTGGGCATGGATTGGTTGTCCAAGTATGATGCGGTGATCCAATGCAAGGTCCAAGTGTTTATGCTTTCCCGCGCCAAGTTTCTCTGATTATTTCTGGGGTGCATGCTCGGATGCTTGTAAATTCCTGATGTTTTGCCTGTTTGGTTTTGGTGTTGGTGACCGGGGGTAGTTTGCCACGTGTAGAGGAGATTGTTGTAGTGCACAAGTTTCCTGATGTATTTCCTGATAATCTTCTTTGTCTTCCACTTGAGAGAGATGTGGAGTTTGCATAGATTTGGAGCCAGGTACCCGTCCTATTGCTATGGAGTTGTATCATATGGCCCCAAGTCAGCTGGAGGAGATGCATACCCAATTGGATGAGTTGTTGCATAATGGATTTATTATACCAAGTTCATCACCGTAGGGAGCTCCTGTGCTGTTTGTTAAGAAGAAGGATGGATCGATGAGGCTGTGCATCAATTATAGAGAACTGAATAAGGAAACCATCAAGAATAGGTATCCCCTGCCGAGAATAGATGACTTGTTTGATCAGTTGCATGGTAGCACTGTGTTTTCAAAGATTGACCTCCGTTCAGGCTACCATCAGTTGAGGATTCGTGAGACGGACATTCCACGGACTGCTTTTTGTTCTTGGCATATATATTTCGAGTTCTTGGTGATGTCCTCTGTATTGACTAATGCGCCCTCTGCCTTTATGTATATAATGAATAGAGTGTATGGATTTCCTAGACCGTTTTGTGGTTGTATTTATAGATGATGTTCTTGTATACTCTAGTAGTGCTGATGAGCATGCCCAGCACTTGCGTCTAGTTTTGTCTACCTTGAGAGAGCATAAATTATATTCCATGCCGTGCAAGTGTGAGTTTTGCCTTCCTCAGGTTTCTTTTCTGGGTCATGTGGTTAATAAGGATGGAATTTCTATGGACCCCGAGAAGATAGTTGTTGTTATGGATTGGAATAGACCTGCCACAGCCAAGGAGATAAGAAGTTTCCTAGGGTTGGAAGGATATTATAGGAGATTTGTGGAAGGTTTCTCTTCATTGTCTGTGTCGCTGACTAAGCTTACGCATAAGAACGCAGCTTTTGTTTGGAGCGATAAGTGCGAAGAAGGTTTTTCAGGAATTAAAAAGGAGATTGTGCACTGCTCTAGTTTTGGTCATGCCTACTTAAGGGATAGAGTATGTTGTGTATGTGGACGCATCGCTAGTTGGACTTGGGTGTTTGTCGATGCAAGAGGGAAAAGTGATTGTGTATGGGTCGTGACAGTTAAGGATACATGAGAAGAATTACCCTACGCATGAGTTGGAATTCACAGCTATGTTTTACGCCTTGAAGTTATGGAGACACCTATAATATGGTACATTGTGCAAGATTTATACTGTTCATAAGAGTTTGAAGTACGTCTTCACTCAAAAGGAATTGAACTTGCACCAGCAGATATGGTTAGAGTATGTTGTAGATTAATGATGTTGAGATCCAATACCATCCGGGCAAAGCTAATGTGGTAGCCGACTCCCCGAGTAAGAAGATAACAAAAATATTTAACCTTTCTGTGTATTCGCTGGTGGAGGAATTTCTCCTGATGGATATATCGGTGGGGAGTAGCGACTCGCCCAACAGTTTGGAGGTAATAGAGCCTTCATGGATTACACTTACGAGGTTACATCGAAGAGACGATCCTAATTTACTACACCTTTATAATAGAACTGTGAAAGCGGAATTACCGGACTTTTCAATTGATGACGCAAGAACCTTGAAGTACCACGATAGATTTTGTATTCCCACAGTTGAGGATATCCGAGTGAAGTTGTGCAAAGAGGCGCATGGTTCTAGTGTTGCCTACCATCTCAGTTCTACTAAAATATATAAGAATCTGAAGTAGATCGTTAGGTGGTATGGTATAAAGGGCGATATAGCTAAGTTTGTATCAGAATGTTTTACTTGCAAGCGAGTTAAGGACGATCATTGAAGGCCTAGAGGCTAGTTGACGCCGTTAGAAATTCTAACTTGGAAGTTGGAGAGCATTTTGATTGATTTCATTATTGGATTGCCAAGATCTCCCGGAGGACATGATTCGGTTTGGGTTATAGTGGACAGACTGACGAAGTGTGCTCACTTCGTGCCGTTCAAGATTGACTACTCCATGAAGAAAATAACTGAGTTATACTTGCATGAGGTCATCAGATTACATGGAGCGCCCGTCAGTATTGTATCAGATTGAGACTCCAGGTTTACATCTCGCTTTTGGAATATTTTGCAGGAGGGGTTGGGTAACGATTTGGGATATTCCACCGCCTAACATCCGCAGACAAATGGTCTGACGGAGAGAGTAAATCAGGTCGTGGAGGATGTGACCAGATGTTATATTTTGGACCACAGAGGAGGGTGGGATGAGCATTTCAGATTGATGTAATTTGTATACAATAACAGTTTTCAAGAGAGTTTGCAGATGACCCCGTTTGAGGCTTTATATGGGAGGCATTGCAGAACTCCCTTGTTTTGGGCTGAGGTTGGTAAGAGACCGTTGTAGACTGAGTTAGAATTTGATGTTTGGGATATGGTTTTTCTGAAGGTTTCCCCAATGTCGGGCGTTAAGAGGTTTGGTAAGAACTATATGTTGGACCCTAGGTATGTGGGACCTTTCAAAGTTGTAGAGCTTATTGATGTGTCAGCTTATAGGCTGGAATTGTCAGCAAGTTTTCCTCATGTGCAAGATGTTTTCCACGTGAGCCAATTGCAGAAGTGTGTGCTGAGCGACAGGCAAATTCTTGATGAAGTGCACCAGTTGGTGCTAAACCTTTCCTATGTGGAAGTGCTTGTTCGTGTTTTGGATACTCAAGATCTGGAACTGTGAAGGAAGACAATACCCGTGGTTAAAGTTTTGCGGAAGAACTAAGACGTGGAGAGCACGACTTGGGAGTTGGAGTTAGCAATGAGGGAGGCTCATCCTCATTTGTTCTCCTGATTCTCTAGTAAGTGTTTTATTTGGTGGTCTATGATTTCTTTTATTCTATTTTGGATTTGATCCTTTTTTATGTCAAGTTTAGAATGAAACTTCTTTTTAGGGTGGGTGGCTGTAATGCCCCTGATTTTTTGATGTTTGTTTTAATTCTCATAGTGAAGTGTTTTTGACGTCAGGGCATTATGTTGACGCGAGGTTAATGGGTGTCATTTGTTGGAGCATGGGTTTGCTCAGTGGGTTTTCCCGTGTGGTTGGTTTTGTTTTGGTTGTGCGCCTTCCATCGCGAACCGGGTCTATTTTTGTGACACGGTGGAGCTTTTTATTGGGTTGTGGTGGCTTTTTACCTTCGGGTGGTGTTTTAGCTGGGTTTTGGTTTGTCAGGTTTTGATTTCGACTTTGTCGTTGGTTTCGTAGAGTTGGTATTTATGTACGGTGCGATTTTCATAAGATTCCGAGTTGGTTTGGATTTCGGGTCGTTTTGATGTTATTTAAATAATTAATATTATATTATATTATATATATTCACATAAGTATAAATAGGAAAATTTGTTGTGTCAAACCCCATTCCTATTCATCTTCTTCCCGAACAAGAGCGGCATCCTTTTTCATGAGAGAAGTGGACGGCGGACTTCACGTGCGTTTTGGCCGGCAATAGGGAGAGATCCGGTGGCTGTTTTTGGCACCAGATAGATATTCAGAAAGCTTTCGCCGAGATCTACCCGATCGTTCTAAGCTTTTCCCGATTCCTCGATTTCTAGGCATTAGGGTTAGTGATTTTTACATCCTCCTTCCTCCAAAAGTTTCAAGAAACGTTGCTAAGGTTATTTGGCGGCCGATCCTTGTTGCAGTACTAGCGGGAGTCGTTTTTCCGGAGTTTCAAGGCAAGTGGATTTTTCCCCTTGCATGTCCAATTCTTGCTTATCTTTCTTCCTTTCCTTCCTCCTCCCTTAGAGAGTAGGATTAGTGAATGTTAACCATGAAATAAATCCTAGAGCAGGGCAATTTTCGGCCAAGGCATGGAGAATAGGTTTAGGGATTTAAGTAAAATTCGGCGTATATCGTAAGGTAGAGTACGTCGAGTTCAGGTAGGTAGGATTCGTTGAGTATCGATTGTGGAATTCGCCGGGTATGGAGGGATTTAATCTAAGGATAATTTGGCGTGTATTAATGTAATTCATCGAGTATAGGTTTAGGTAGATTCGGCGAGTATCGCCGAATTTTGTTAAGGTGGTTTCGTCGGGTAAACGATTCACCGAGTGTAGATTGTTAGCTTAAGTGTTTTTCATCGAGTATCACTGGGCTTGGCGTTGAGTGAAGTTAGATTCGTCGAGTGTCTAGGCGTCGAGTACATCGAGTATCGGAGGGCGTGTCGTTGAGTGAGGTATAGGGCATAGAGTGAACTCGACGATTCGTTGAGTATGGCCTAGTGTAGAAGGCATTGGCTGCATTCGACTAATTCGTCGTGTTTGGCTTAGGCTTAGGGAGCATTGAGTGACCGGGCCGCCAAGTCAAATTCGTCGAGTATTGCTATTCTTTTCGTCGAACATCGATAGTTTTTGCCAAGTATCACAAGTCTTATTCACTGAATGTTGTGGAAATTCGTCGAGTATCCATGTATTTCGTCGGGTATACTCGCTAAATTTGGCCAGGACTTAGAATATTTTGTCTTTTCATGTAGGATTCATCTTGTATGGTCCTTATGGAGATTTTCAGGCTTGTCAAGGTATTTTCCGTTGGTTTAGGCTTGGGTTTTGGTTTTGGGTGTTTGGGTATGGTGTTTCTTCGGATGTGAAGGTTGGCAGTGGATAAAGGACTACCAATTGGAAGCCAGTTTGTGGATCATTGCGCTTGGTGGTTGTTTGGTCTCTGTTTTGTGGAGTATTCGATTGGGTTGGGACAAGTTGTCACCACCGCGATGCCTTTTGTGAGACGTTTGGGTCTGGGAGCCTGGTATGGGACAATTTTGTCATCGACTCCAGGCCGGTTGATATTACCAAGTGTTAATGCTTCACATTTTCGAGCTGTTTTATGCTCAGTTTGCTTCTTATATCAGTCCATGTCATTTCATGCTTGTCCTTGCAGATTTAGTCAAAGCACGACTTTGTTCCACAATTGGTGCAATGTTTATTTACCTTTATTGCAAAGTTTAACTTTATATGTTTCTATTTAGCTAATCAACTAAGGTTTCAGCATTTTTATAGTCGGGTTTTGTAAACCCTTTCGTGCCTTTTAGCTTTTACCTATTTATTTTCATTGCTACTTGTATTTTCTTGCTGAGGTGTTCTTCTTTTGAATGACACAGGTTTAGGTCTGTAACCGGTGGAGTGGCTGTTTTGGGTGATATCTATTGGACTGCAGTTGGTGCATTAGTTTTCCTCACTATCATGAGGTAGTTATTTTTTTCAGTTTTAGTTCAAACTTGCATACTTTCAGTGGGTTTGTGTCAAGTTGTTGACACCCACTTATAGTTTTCTTTGCTAGATGCTAGTTTATCCTTTTGGGTTTGTTGTACTTGCTCTGTAGGAAGGTTTTATGCTAAGTTGCATGTTAGGTATTTTAAAGTATAAGAATTACGATTACAACTTCATACATGCCATATTTGAAATCTAACCACTATATTTAACGGTCGTAAAAGCTACTTTCACTATTATAAAAAATCTAGAGTCTTTCATATCATGAGTTGTACTCTTGAGATGTTTATACTCATGTAGGATGTCTAATCTTGTAAATAATTATTTTTCACAAAGTATAACTACCTTTTTCTCGTAGACTAGATGAGCCACTGAGTCGAGGGATACGGCTAACCGCTTAAATTAAACTGGATTTTCTCTAAATAACTTATAGTTCTTTCATAGAGGTATTAAGTCGAAGCTTTGACTGAGCGTCTACAGTCATACTCTGCTGATGTGGCATCACGACGCGCATTTTCCCTTACTTTGATATGTCATTAAATGCGGAGAAAATGCGGGTTGTGATAGAAACTGCTTAGTCGCAAGTCGTGACCTGCTGTAAACCGTTGGTTGTTAACCATAGAGTCCGCACTACCAATAACCGTAGTCAGAACCAAGTTTCTGGCTCTTCAGCGTTATTCGCACAACCTGCATAGAACAAACCGGTCAAACCTCTTCAAACCGCGCTGATAGAAATTCCTAACCGCAACAACTTTCTGCGAGTTGAATTTCTGTTCACTCGGTGTCTTTTGATGTGACAGGGGGGTCCTATTTATAGGCATGGAGAGGAGTGTGATCACCGCCCTAGATGATAGGATAACTGCCCTATCAAGTGTGAACACCAAGTGTATCCACAAAAGATGGGGATACTTACCAGACCGCTGTGACTTGGACAAGAGTGAGTCCACTAAGGTAGAACATCCAAGGCCGGGAACAAGCCTCTGACAAGCTGTCAAGCCAAGCCAGACAAGACCACCAAACAGGCGGACTCAACGAGTATTACTTCAGTCCTCCCACTTACGGACTAAGCTCTAGACTGCAGAAAATATGCTCGTTGCCGAGCCTCACAAGACACGGCTGCCAAGCTAGGCGAACAGAGAACATAGTTCGTGCAGGCCGCGTGAGCTTTTGGACTAAGCCGACCAGGACTTGGTCCAAAACAAACCAAGTCCAAACCACCACACATCCCTGGTGCAAGTACATCACCAGCGGATGTAAAAACAATCTGCACAAACCGGCGAACTCGAGCCAACCGCTCAAACTGTCAACTGAGCGGAAAACCATGCTATCCACCTGAGAACATCCTGGGGAACAAGCCACATAACACTGGCGGACTTAGCTAGTCGCCAGCTCTATCCGCTCTGGCCGCGCGGTCTGACCACCGAGAATGCCAAAACAGACTGCACAGCCCGGCCGAACTGCCCGCCCAGGATGCCACTTTCACTTCAGCAATTTCAACAATTATTATCTAGAAGTGATGTCAAATTAAAATAGTTTGACTTGCGAGATGAAGATTTCCTAAGAAGAGACCATGCTAGGACCTTGTCCTAGGTATTTGATGTCTTCAACCTATCCTCTCTTCTTTGTGAAGATGATGGACTTTTGTTTCGTGAAGAGGAATGGTTTATTGAGAGTGAATAAGGGATGAGGAAAATCTGCGAGTGGCTTTGAAAAAATAACTAAAGGAAGAATATGAACCGATGTTGTTCATCTTGCTTTAAGATGCATGCAGAAATCCATTTGTTGTGCGCATCGAACTTCGAGGCCGTTTTCGAGGGTGATGCGGCCAGATCTGGGTTTTTTACTAAACACAAAATTTGTATACCTTAGAAAGACCTTTTTAACAGATGGTTCCACGTCTTCATACGAGTCCTATAGCCTCGGGAAAGTTCAGTCGAAGTTGTTGTACAGTCATGACTTAAGTACATATTGTTCTCGGTTTTTGTAGAATCAAGTTTAGTTTTGGTAGAAAAATCGTAACAAAATAATGTTGAGGTTTGGTAAACTTAGTCTATACATAAACGTGATAAACAAGTGGCTTGGTGAAACTGTTGGGTTTTACTAGACGACACAACAGCTGTGCACACAGTGGAAATAGAGAACAAGAAAAAATTCAAAAAGTTCGGATCTAGCAATATTCAAAAATTAAGAAGTAAATCATGCTGTAATAAAATTACCTTTGAGGGATTAAGTCTATACTCAAACAAGATGCTCCAGATAAATTCAGTCGGGCACTAGCGGCTTGATTCCTGAGCGCATAATTGTGTCCGCGCCGCTATAAGATAGTCCACACGATCTGGAGAACCCGCAGTAACTTGTCACACAAGTGCTAGGTCGAGAGAGGACATTCAACGTCTCCACAGATTGCTAGATCTATTAGAGGAGAGGCGTCAGAGACACTCGCCGGGATCGGGATCGGCGACGGCGGCGGAATCGGCAAAACGCTTCCGTCGTGTTCTATGGTTTCCGTCTTTCGCATAGTAACTGCTCTTGTGCTTAGAAGGAATGAATTGTAAAGTCTGTGAGAAGAAACCCCAAAACTTTATATTTATACCCGAGGAATAAATAGAATAGTTTATGGCACTATCTGCAGACCCTAACTTAGAATCCAGAAAATCGGCCAGACAACCCTTGTATCATCAATTCATCGAGTATCTATAGAATACGCAACGAATCGTCGAGTATCATCATATACTCGACGAATCATCGACGAACTATCAATAACCGTTGGTTGTTAACCATAGAGTCTGCACTACCAATAACCGTAGTCAGAACCAAGTTTCTGGCTCTTCAGCGTTATCCGCACAACCTGCATAACACAAACCGGTCAAACCTCTTCAAACCACGCTGATAGAAATTCCTAACCACAACAACTTTCCGCGAGTTGAATTTCTGTTCACTCGGTGTCTTTTGATGTGACAGGGGGGTCCTATTTATAGGCATGGAGAGGAGTGTGATCACCTCCCTAGATGATAGGATAACTGCCCTATCAAGTGTGAACACCAAGTGTATCCACAAAAGATGGGGATACTTACCAGACCGCTGCGACTTGGACAAGAGTGAGTCCATGAAGGTAGAACATCCAAGGCCGGGAACAAGCCTCTGACAAGCCGTCAAGCCAAGCCAGACAAGACCACCAAATAGGCGGACTCAACGAGTATTACTTCAGTCCTCCCACTTACAGACTAAGCTCTAGACTGCAGAAAATATGCTCACTGCCGAGCCGCACAAGACACGGCTGCCAAGCTAGGCGAACAGAGAACATAGTTCGTGCAGGCCACGTGAGCTTTTGGACTAAGCCGACCAGGACTTGGTCCAAAACAAACAAAGTCCAAACCACCACACATCCCTGGTGCAAGTACATCACCAGCGGATGTAAAAACAATCTGCACAAACCGGCGAACTCGAGCCAACCACTCAAACCGTCAACTGAGCGGAAAACCATGCTATCCACCTGAGAACGTCTTGGGGAACAAGCCACATAACACTGGCGGACTTAGCTAGTCGCCAGCTCTATCCGCTCTAGCCGCGCGGTCTGACAACCGAGACTGCCAAAACAGACCGCACAGCACGGCCGAACTGCCCGCCCAGGATGCCACTTTCACTTCAGCAATTTCAACAATTATTATCTAGAAGTGATGACAAATTAAAATAGTTTGACTTGAGAGATGAAGATTTCCTAAGAAGAGACCATGCTAGGACCTTGTCCTAGGTATTTGATGTCTTCAACCTATCCTCTCTTCTTTGTGAAGATGATGGACTTTTGTTTCGTGAAGAGGAATGGTTTATTGAGGGTGAATAAGGGATGAGGAAAATCTGCGAGTGGCTTTGAACAAATAACTAAAGGAAGAATATGAACCGATGTTGTTCATCTTGCTTTAAGATGCATGCAGAAATCCATTTGTTGTGCGCATCGAACTTCGAGGCCGTTTTCGAGGGTGATGCGTCCAGATCTGGGTTTTTTACTAACCACAAAATTTGTATACCTTAGAAAGACCTTTTTAATAGATGGTTACACGTCTTCATACGAGTCCTATAGCCTCGGGAAAGTTCAGTCGAAGTTGTTGTACAGTCATGACTTAAGTACATTTTGTTCTCGGTTTGTGTAGAATCAGGTTTAGTTTTGGTAGAAAAATCGTAACAAAATAATGTTGAGGTTTGGTAAACTTAGTCTATACATAAACGTGATAAACAAGTGGCTTGGTGAAACTGTTGGGTTTTACTAGACAACACAACAGTTGTGCACACAGTGGAAATAGAGAACAAGAAAAAATCCAAAAAGTTCGGATCTAGCAATATTCAAAAATTAAGAAGTAAATCATGCTGTAATAAAAATACCTTTGAGGGATTAAGTCTATACTCAAACAAGTTGCTCCAGAAAAATTCAGTCGGGCACTAGCGGCTTGATTCCTAAGCGCATAATTGTGTGTGTGCCGCTATAAGATATTCCACACGATCGAGAGAACCCGCAGTAACTTGTCACATAAGTGCTAGGTCAAGAGAGGACATTCAACGTCTCCACAAATTTCTAGATCTGTTAGAGGAGAGGCGTCAGAGACACTCGTCGGGATCGGTATCGGCGACGGTGGTGGAATCGGCAAAACGCTTCCCTCGTGTTCTAGGGTTTCCGTCTTTCGTATAGTAACTGCTCTTGTGCTTAGAAGGAATGAATTGTAAAGTCCGTGAGAAGAAACCCCAAAACTTTATATTTATACCCGAGGAATAAATAGAACAGTTTCCGGCACTATTTTCAGACCCTAACTTAGAATCCAGAAAATCGGCCAGACAACCCGTGTATCAGCGATTCATCGAGTATCTATATAATACGCAACGAATCGTTGAGTATCATCATATACTCGACGAATCGTCGACGAACTCAACGCCTACCTTCAGCCGAATCAACACATGATATCGACAAAGTTGTTGATTGGACTCAACATTTTCAATGCTTTATGCATCATGGCATTGAGTGCACTCAACGAACTGAATGCCTAAGGTCAGATTCGTCGAATGGTATTGTGTGAACTCAGCACTAAACGCCTAAGGCCAAATTCGTCGAATGGAGTTGAGTGAACTCAGCACTCAATGCCTAAGTTCCAGATTCGCGTAGTAACCCTTTACTCGACGAAGTCATTGAGTATACTCAACACACTCAATGCCTGAGACTCAAACTCGACGAATCAACTAATTGACTCAACGAATCGTCGACTATACTCAATACACTCAACGCTTAAGTGTCATACTTGACGAATCAACTCCTTGACTCGACGAGTCGTTGAATATACTCAACTCACTCAACGCCTCTATTCGACGAGTCAACTCTTAACTCAACGAAGTCTCGACACACTTGATGCTTTTGCCTTAGAATATTTTAAGTCCTTTTCACCTCATCATATGAGCTATACAATACAGATCGAATCTCCCAATTTCTCCATAATCTTATGTGAGACCCTGATAGGCTCATATTGAGTTGGTAGTGAAGCCACATGCTTGATCACTTCCAGATCACAATGGTAACACCAAAAGTCTCCCACTTGATCTTGAAAGTATCAAACAAAGGCTTCACAAAATATGAACGACATCTAGCAATGCATCATTGCTCCCCAAACAGTAAGAGTTAATAAACTCAAAAGCCAATGTGACTAATGTTACAGTGTTGTCAAGTCCCTACGTCACTTAAATTTGGATAGAACTAGAGGTATAGACCATGTCACCCTCATAATCATTTAATCTCAGTTCTTGATCTAGAATGGACTTACAGAAATTGGTGAGTCCAATATCATATATTGACTCAGCCAAGCATGATCATGCATTTCTCAGTCCCATTCCATCAAGGGGCCAATGGATGCAACTCCTATCATAAAGGAGGACAAATCCAATCTCTGCTCACATACAAATATCCAAATGATTTGTAACGTACCCAATAACCATCTTTATCATCCAACTTTCTCAATACTGGACTTACCATAGTATCAAAGTGTTGATGCGTGAAAACAACACCGTCTAGTTCACACGGAGGGTGTGTTCTATCTCACAAGCTAGGAGAGGAAGAGGAGGAAGGCTGCGGGGGAAGAGGAAGCTTCTGAGTCCTCGAAAGTGGAGCAAGAGCTTGTTTGAGGGTTGCGGGGATAGAGGAAAGGTTTGCGAAGAGCTACGGAGGAGGTTGATTAGGAGATGTCGAGCAGACGGTTACTTGGACGGTTGTGCTTGGAGGTTGATGTCGAGTGGGAGCTAAGCTAAGCTAAGAAGAAGAAGAAGAGAGAGATGGGCCGCTAGCAGCGGCAACAGCAGACTTCGCCCGCCACGGCTAAAATGCCACACTTGCGACGGGCTTTCCTTTGATTCATAGTGAGTTATTACAACTTGCAATGCACCTTTACAAGAAAGCAATAAAGGGGTACAAATGGGAAGCTGGCGGCTAAGGAAGAAATGCCAGAAGAGACTGTGCGGACCGAAGAGTCAGGTCGACAGGCCACGCAACTAAGGGAAGAGGTGAGGCCGCGCGATCTGGCAACTGAAGCCGGCAGGCCACGCGGTTACAGAAAGAAGGAAGCCGGATTGGGAAACGGAGTCCGCCGGAGGTGATCACTTGAGCTTGCAGTGGGCTGTCTTCGAGCATGAGCACCTTGGTGATGGTGAGACCTCCTCAAATGAGAGGCATGGGAGTCTATTTATAGGCCCAAGGAAGTAATGGCTTCCAGTGACGTTACCCCCGGTGAGGCGGTAACTTGAGAGAGAAGAAGATAGAGTTTGCCGAGTCCGCACCAGGCCGCGCGGACTGGGGCTTGCTTCTAGAGTTAGTTCTACTAATGGCAAACTAGGAGACTTAGTGCCGGACTGCGAGGAGAGTCCACAGAGTCCGTCAATTCTGAGCTGATCGAGCCCGCGCCAAGAAAGTGCGGGCTGAAGGTGTACCTACCCGCTGCTGGGAAGCGGGATCTGGAAGCAATGCGGCGGACTGCGAGGAGAATCCGCAGAGTCCTCCGCTGCTGAACTGAGCGAGTGCTAAGGGTACGAGCTGAGGAGTGCCCGTTGAGTCCGCAGCATCCGTACGAGGCTATGCGGTCTGGGACTGTCTTGAGGTGATTCTGCTACCTGGCGGGCTGGAAGGAATCCGCTGCTACTCCGACAAGCCTGTGGACTGAGGAGAGATGGAGGAAAAGGAGTGGCGTGCTGTATGGCAAGTCCGCTGAGTCCGCCACAACTAATTGAGCCCTCGCCAAGACTGCGGGCTGAGGGAGGTTGACCCTCCTGTAGGAGAAGAGCGGGTGGAGGCAAAGGAAAGGCGGACTGTATATCGAGTCTGCGGAGTCCGCGGAGTCCGCCCCTGCTACAAAACTGAGTCCGCTTATGTTGGGACGGAGAGGCTGGTTGTTGAAGTTATTGGGGTTCACCAATAAAGGCGGATGGGAAGTCTTGATCGCACTTCTAGTCCGCCGAGCTCACGAGGAACTGGGTATTTTTGTTGATCTTCTCGGGTATCCGGAGAGTGAGTGTCCGCGCTCTGCAGGCGGACTGAAGGTGTTGGCTGCCCATGCTGCTAATGGCCAAGGGCTGAGTGACCTGCCGTACTGATGAGGCAGGCCGCCTGTGTTGGCGAGCTGGCTGGCGGCCTGCGGGCAGGTCGCCATTATTGTTTTGGTGGTTGGAGCGGTCTGGTTTTCTTGAAGAGCGACCTACAGGAGCGGGCTAAGGAAGTCCAATTCCTGCAAGGGATGCGGCTTGTTGCCGACCTGGGCGGATAGGGAGTTGAGCCTGACAAAGAGAGTCCTGCGGAGACAATCTTGCAGTTAAGCTGAAAAAGGGGGCGGCCTGCAGAGGCGGACTGCAGAAGCAGTCCGCGGCCCCTGCCGACCAAGGGAAGGCATGCAGCCTGGGTGGTCAGACCGCTGAGACCGCCCCATCCGTGTGTCCTGAGTGGACAGAGAATTCTGTCCGCCCACACTAAGGAGCGATCTCTAGGAGGAAACTGGAGCATGACTCGACGAGCGAGCTGGCAGCCTTAGGAAGGATCACCGATTTCAGGGTTAACATAATCCCCGCACATTTTTAAGTTCCGAATAGAACTTCGAAAAAGTTGGAGACCCACGAAAATCGTGATCCACCCCAAAGGAAAGGGAACGGGGCAAGGAGAGATAGAACATGATGCCTCTCCTTAGAAGTTTGCTAATGCCTGTCTATTTCCTGCAAAAGAAAATGTTAGTTTAGGCATGTTTGGCAGGTACACCTTGTGTATACCTTGGTCTGTCTTTACAAAACGAAGAATATGTGTCTTCCACTGAGTTTTGCAAAGTGAAAGTGAGAAAAAAGCATAGAAGCATAATAACTTGCAAGTACCAGATGGAGGCTTGCAAGTACCTGTTATCTTCTGCAAAAAGAAGTGTGAGGAGTATGCAAGAGAGAAACGATGAGTTACAAGTATCTGAAAGGAACTTGCAAGTTTTTGAATGTTTCTACAAAAGAGAAGTTTGAAGCAAATATGAGATAAAAGTAGCCTGCAAGTACCTGAGTGGAACTTGTGAGTGCCTGCTAATCACTGTAAATAAAAGAGTGAGCAACAGACATATTATAACGAACTATGCTGCAAGTACCTAGATGAGGCTTGCAGGTGCTAACTGTTGATCTCTGTAAGAAAAGAGTTAGAAGTGGACATATATATGAAAGAAGCTTGCAAGTACCTGCGAGGAGGCTGGCAAGTGTCTGCTAATCTCTGTAAGAAAAGAGTTAGAAGTGGACATATATATGAAAGAAGCTTGCAAGTACCTGGGAGGAGGCTTGTAAGTGTCTGCTAATATCTGCAAGAAAAGAGTTAGAAGTTGACATATATACAAAATAAACTTGCAAGTACCTGGGAGGAGGCTTGCAAGTGTCTGCTAATCTCTACAAGAAAAGAGTTAGAAGTAGACATATATATGAAAGAAGCTTGCAAGTACCTGGGAGGAGGCTTGCAAGTGTCTGCTAATCTCTGCAAGAAAAGAGTTAGAAGCAGACATATATATGAAAGAAGCTTGCAAGTACCTGGGAGGAGGCTTTCAAGTGTCTGCTAATCTCTACAAGAAAATATTTAGAAGCAGATATATATATATGAAAGAAACTTGCAAGTACCTGGGAGGAGGCTTGCAAGTGTCTGCTAATCTCTGCAAAAAAGAGATAGAAGTGGACATATATACGAAAGAAGCTTGCAAGTACCTGGGAGGAGCCTTACAAGTGTCTGCTAATCTCTGCAAGAAAAGAGTTAGAAGTAGACATATATATGAAAGAAGCTTGCAAGTACCTGGGAGGAGGTCTGCAAGTGTCTGCTAATCTCTGCAAGAGTAGAGTTAGAAGTAGATATGGTGAAAAGACTAAGCTGCAAGTACCTGGACGGAACTTGCGAATGCTAACTGTTGATTAGATAAGGTCAATATGACCAAATTGGCTAGGAAATGCCTGACGAACTCTGCTGATAATTGGATGAAGATCAAACTAAAAAGCAGTGATCTTCTTGCTATATTAGAGATTTCATCAATATGACGTCCAGATCAATAAGTCGAGCGTTGATATTTGATAAGAGTAGTGAAGAGCTTATAAGTGATCATCTGATATAGCTTTAAGCAAGCAATGCATATAAGATGAGCATAAGCAAAGTGAATGTTGCGAAACCTTTTGGTAGGTCGGATTAACCTGTTCACCTATGAAAAAGGCAGCTGGGAAAGAAGGAGGTCTTTACTCGGAGATGACCAAGAAAGCTGGATGCTGCCACAGGAGATCACCCGTGGGCCTTATGCATTGCTTGCTTGAGAAAGGTCATCACGAGTATAGTCCTACTAAGAGCGGGCTAGCCGCGCATCCTCTAGGAGGGCGCAAAAGAGAAAAGCAATGGAAATCCTGAGAAGGATCGCTAGATGTAGTGATCACATGCTTCGGGTTACTACGTCACTGATCAATGAGACTGGTTGCGCCAAGAGGCCTATGGCTTGTCTGCGGATTGATAAGTGGAGTTGAGGACCCCACGAAAGCATGGATTGAGAGCACTAGAGAGCGTTCGGCCATCACAGTTATGAGATGATCAAAGAGACAAGGTTACGCTTGGTCGCAATTGCTTGTCAAGCAAAGATCACCATAACTGTAATGTATCCTGACGGAGCACAGCAGAGCTAACACATGGGACCTACCTAGCATGCACCTTGTGTCAGATGCCGGCTAGAATCCAAAGTTCAGTATTCCACTGCATGAGAGCTGGATAGCCCCCACTACACATATATGCGAAATCTCCCCGCGATTTGTTGTCATCGTGGTCTTACGCCGGAATCCAATCCTGAGGGGGCCTATATCAAGACTCGGTGATATCTCAGTGGCTCAGTGATCTCTTGGGAAAAGAAAGAGTAGAGAAAGAAGCATTACAAGAAGGGAACTGTGTCAGTATAAGATACATGATAAAAGCTTTATTAAAAAGCAAGAAAGAACACTTAGAAGTGTTTTGAAATGAAAATGTTTGAAAGAGTAAGAGTAAGAGTAACCGATAATGGTTACGAGAAAATATTTGGACTATGAAGTCCTTTCCTGGCTTAGAATAGACTTCCAAGAACGCCCTCATCATCGGCATCGAAGCATTCAACAGTCTTATTAACAATGAGGAGAGGGGGTTCTTCGACTAGGCTCACTCCTCTTGAGCTGCAAGGAATATCTGCCACTTCTTTGCCCTTTGAGATTGCTGGATCAGGGCGATCACCATTAAGAAGCAGATCATGCATCTTACCCTGCTAAAGCATCCTTTGCACTAGTCGGCGGTGTGCTCGGCAGTTCTCAGTCAAGTGGTCTGACTCTTTGTGGAACTCGCAGTAAGGTTCTGAGTCTCTAGACCTTTCATCTGCTGATCGAAAAGGCTTCTTGTAATTAGCCCTGTCTTTCATGAACTGGCTTACTTCTAGTATGGCTTCATATAGTTTAGATTCATTCAAGTCATCATCTTGTTGTTGATAGAATGCAGCTGTTTGAGAAGATGGAGCTAGTGGTAGCAATGAATCTTGAGCACGATCACGGCTCGGGAAAGGGTATCGATGGCACTGAAACTTTTTTCCCTTCCTCGAATGATTTGGGAAATCATTGTAAGGAGACCTCGGAGGCTGCTTGTGAGAAGGATCTTTCTCTGATATGAGCTTGGAGACGAAGCCTGGGCTGTTCTTTTCGCCTCGGATGTATGAGTTGGCTAGATAAATCAACTCTTGGTAAGTTCTTGGTGCTCGGACATTGGCTTCAAACTTGAGCGGCCCTTCACGAAGACCATGGATTAGAGCCACTCGGTACATTTCTTGGCTAACAATCTCGATGTCCAAGATTTCTCTTTGGAATCGATCAACGAACTGAGGCCAAGTTTCATTTCCACGCTGCTTGATCTCAAAGAGGACTTCTGGACCGCCCTTTCTCTTGGTTGAGGTATAGAATCTGATTAAGAACTCCCTTCGCAGATCAGCAAAGGAAGTGATGGAGTGAGGATGAAGACCATAGAACCAGTCGCTCACTTGTCCATCAAAGGTAGTGACAACGAGCTTGCACTTAGTTGCGTTTGAAAGGTTTTTGAGAGAAACAGCTGATTAGAAGGCTTGCAGATGCTTCACTGGATCAGTCTCTCCAGTGTATATTGGTAGACGAGGCTCTTTGAAATTAGCTGGAGTAGGTTCATGACGAACGTTCTCTGCAAATGGAGATGACTCTTCTTGTTATCCTACAGCATAAGGATGAAAAGGAGCATAAGCTGCAGCTGCAAAAGAAGCAGGAGGATAAAAAGGAAAAGTTGTTGCAGGAGGAGCAAAGGCAGGAGCTGCAGGGTAAGGATGACTTCCCTGAAAGTTTAGAAATCTAGTAGGACTTCCCCGGGCTACTTCCCGGAAGAAGTTTTGGCGAGCAGCAAACTCTTCATCTTGAGGTCGCAAAGGGGCTGCAGGCCCTTGCGGGAAGGTTGTTGTATAAGGAGGAACATAGACTGGCGGGCAAGCTGGAGGACAAGCTTGTTGATGCTCCAATGTTGGTGCTGGATTGATTGGAGCAGCTGGAGCTACTGCACGTTGAGAGTCTAGTAGCTGCGTGATCATAGCGAGCAATTGGTTAATTGCTTGGAATTGCTGAGCATTCTCACGGTGCGATTGCTCAAAGGCCTCCCAGAGAGGATCATCTCTAGGACTTGGAGCAAAGTTCTCGGCTGGCTGATGATCTGACATAGCTAACTGTAACTGTTCACTGTCTGTTCGGATCTGAAGGTTGCGTGTTAACTATTGATACACGAAAATGGAACCGCCTAGTTAACATGGAGGTTGTGTTCGATCTCACAAGCTAGGAGAGGAAGAGGAGGAAGGCTGTGTGGGAAGAGGAAGCTTCTGAGTGCTCGAGAGTTGAGAAAGAGCTTGTCTGAGGGTTGCGGGGATAGAGGAGAGATTTGCTGAGAGCAGTGGAGGAGGTTGATCAGGAGCTGTCGAGCAGACGGTTAATTGGACAGTTGTGCTTGCAGGTTGATACCGAGAGGGAGCTGAGCTGAGCTAAGAAGAAGAAGAGGGAGAGGGGCCGCTAGCAGCGGCAACAGCAAACTTCGCTCGCCGCAGTTTAAATGTCACACTTGAGACGAGCTTTCCTTTGATTCATACTGAGTTATTACAGCTTGCAATACACCTTTACAAGAAAGTAATAAAGGGGCACAAATGGGAAGCTGGCGGCTAAGGAAGAAATGCCAGAAGAGACCGCGCGGTCTGAAGAGTCAGGTCTGCAGGCCGCGCGATTAAGGGAAGAGGTGAGGCCGTGCGATCTGGCAAATGAAGCTGGCAGGCCGCGCGGTTACCAAAAGAAGGAAGGCGGACAAGGAAACGGAGTCCGCAGGAGGTGATCACTTGAGCTTGCAGTGGTCTATCTTCAAGCGTGAGCACCTTGGAGATGGTGAGACCTCCTCAAATGAGAGGCATGGGGGTCTATTTATAGGCCCGAGGATGTAACGGCTTCGGGTGACGTTACCCCCGGTGAGGCGGTAACTTGAGCGAGAAGAAGCAGGAGTTCGCCGAGTCCGCACCAGGCCGCGCGGACTGGGGCTTGCTTCTGGAGTTGTTTTTGTTGATGGCGAACTGGGAGACTTAGTGCCGGACTGCGAGGAGAGTCCGCAGAGTCCACCACTGCTGAGCTGATCGAGCCTGCACCAATAAAGTGCTGGCTGAAGGAGTACCTACCCGCTGCTGGGAAGTGGGATCTGGAAGCTATGGGCGGACTACGAGGAGAATCTGCAGAGTCCGCCGCTGCTGAACTGAACGAGCGCTAAGGGTGCGAGCTGAGGAGTGTCCGCTGAGTCCGCACGAGGCTATGCGGTCAGGGACTACCTTGAGGTGATTCTGCTGCCTGGAGGGCAGGAAGGAGTCTGCCGCTACTGCGACAAGCCTGCAGACTGAGGAGAGATGGACTCAAAGGAGTGGCGGGCTGTATGGCAAGTCCGCTGAGTCCGCCACAACTGATTGAACCCTCGCCTAGACTGCGGGCTGAGGTATGTTGACCCTGCTGCTGGAGAAGAGCGGGAGGAGGCAAAGGAAAGGCGGACTGCATGGCGAGTCCGCGGAGTCCGTGGAGTCCACCCCTGCTGCTAAGCAGACTCCTCCTATGTTGGGATGGAGAGGCTGGTTGTTCAAGTTATTGGGGTTCACCAATGAAGGCGGACTGGAAGTCTTGATCGCACTTTGAGTCCGCCGAGCTCGTGAGGAACTGGGTATTGCTACTGATCTTCGCGGTTAGCCAGAGAGCGAGTGTCCGCGCTCAACAGGCAGACTGAAGGAGTTGGCTGCCCATGCTGCTACTGGCCAAGGGCTGAGCGACCTGCCAGACAGACGAGGTAGGCCGCGCATGTTGGCGAGCTGACTGGCGGCCTGCGGGCAGGTCGCCACTGTTGTTTTGGCGGTTGGAGCGGTCTCGTTTTCTTGAAGAGCGGCCTGTAGGAGCGGGTGAAGGAAGTCCAATTCCTGCAAGGGACGTGGCTTGTTGCCGACCTGGGCAGATAGGGATTTGAGTCCGACAAAGGGAGTCCTGCGGAGACAATCTTACATTTAAGCTGAAAAAGGGGGCGGCCTGCAGAGGCGGACTGCAGAAGCAGTCCGCGGCCCCTGCCGACCAAGGGGAGGCGCGCGGCCTGGGCAGTCAGACCGCTGAGACATCCCAAGCCATGCGGCCTGAGCGGACAGAGAATTCTGTCCACCCACACTAAGGAGCGATCTCCAAGAGGAAACTGGAGCAGGCCGCGACGAGCTAGCTGGCTGCCTTGGGAAGGATCGTCGATTTCCGGGTTAACACAAAGCATGCTCGTCCTCACTCGATAAATGTTGTGACTTCAGGTCGAAGGACCACAAACACCATTGCCACTTGAGACATAATTGTGACACGTTTATATAACAATCCACAAAGTATTCTCATGGTGGGTCTGTCCAGTACAACTTATTCATAACAAGTACAAATGTGATGACTTGATATTACAATATCATGACCTGTGAAGACGGGTGATCAGTAAACGCACATGTTAGTCTTAAAGGTATCACCATCGCCCTTAGCTTCTAAGATGATACAACGACCAGGGACCTTTAAGAATGAAGCTTCTGGGTTGATATATTCTCAAATTCAAGTCCCTACTTGACCTATGAAAGCAAAGATTCTAAGGGCATTTATACAGTTAACTATTCTATCATAATAATAATAATAACACACTAAAAGAACATGGCAAAATATATAAAATGAAATGCACATAGTACATTATTCATCAAATGTAAAATTACAACCAATAAACATACAATTCACAAGACTCACACTAGGGCTGATCATTAAGGTATCGTATACCGATAGATCTAACATGACCGTCAAGCTTTCTCTATGCAAGAGGCTTTATCAGTGGATCTGTAATGTTTTCTTCAGTCGAAACTCAGCTAATGCTCACATCTCCTCAATCGACAATCTCTTGAATTAGATGGAACTACCGAATTCTGTGCTTGGAGCGTTGATGAGATCTAGGTTTTAAAGCAAGTGCAATTGCACCGTTGTTGTCACAGTCGAGATCTACGGGATGAATAATGCTAGGAACTACATCTAACTCGCCGATGAATTTCCTCATCCATACAGCCTCCTTCACTGTATTTGTAGTGGGGATATACTCAGCCTTAGTTGTAGAATCATCAACTGTCTCTAGCTTAAAACTCTTCCAGCAAACAACACCTCCATTCAGGAAAAGCACAAACCCTGACTGAGACTTTGAATCATCTCTATCAGTTTGGAAGATAGCATTCGTGTAACCCTTTACAATGAGCTCTTCCTCTCCACCAAAAACCAAGAACTTATCCTTAGTCCTTCACAAGTACTTCAGGATATTCTTAACGGTAATCCAGTGACTTTCATCGGGATCAGACTGATACTTGCTAGTCATGCTCAAGGCATAAGAGACATCTGGTCTAGTACATATCATTGCATACATGATTGACCCAATTGCCGAAGCATATGGAATCAATTTCATGCGGTCTTTATCTTCATAAGACTTAGGACACTGGTCCTTAGAGAGACTCACACCATGAGACATGAGCAAGAATCTTTTTTTTGACTCAAGCATGTTGAACCGCTTCAACACCTCGTGAATGTACGTACTTTCGGTCAAACCCAGCGACTTCATCAATTTTTATCTATAGATCTTAATACTAAGTATATAAGTCGCTTCACCCAAGTCCTTCATTGAAAAGCAGTCCCCTAGGTTATTCTTAACAACTTGCATGGTCTGTTTGTCATTCCAGATAAACATATGTCATCTACATACAATATCAGAAAGACAACTGTGCTCCACTAATATGTTTGTAAACACACGGTTCATCCTCATTTTTGATAAAACAAAACTCTTTGATCTTTTCATCAAAACAAATATTCCAACTTCAAGAAGCCTGTTTTAATCCATAAATAGATCTTTGCAGCTTGCATATTTTAGTGGCTTAACCTGGAGATACAAAACCCTCGGGTTGTGTCATGTACACTTCCTCAAGGAGGTTTCCATTTAGGAAAGCTATTTTGACATCCATCTTCTAGATCTCGTAATCATAATACACAGTAATAGCAAGCATAATTCTGATGTACTTAACCATGGCAACAGGGGAAAAGGTCTCATCATTGTCAATTTATGAATTTTCTTGAAAGCCTTAGCCACCAGTCGCCCTTTGAATTTATGTACATTCTCATCCATATCGGTCTTCTTCTTGAAGACCCACTTGCACCTTATGGGTCTTACCCCTTCAGGTGGTTCCACCAAGGTCTAAACTTTGTTTTCACACATGGAGTGCATTTCAGATTTCATGGCCTCAAGCCACTTCTCAGAGTCTAGTCCACTCATAGCTTTTTGGTAGTTTGCATGCTCATCACTATGATCCATAAGCAACACATTACATATTTGAGACATGAAAAATCCATATCTCTAAGGCTTAAACCTTGGTCTATCAGATCTATATGGAACTTGTGTTTCCTCTCCAGGTTCTCCAGCTACAACGACTTTTAGTCCTGGCTTAGGTTCCAATTCTAGTTCATTCACATTTTGTGGTTCTTAAACTTCTTCAAGCTCTACCCTTATAGTTCTTATACTTAAGAACCCTTTCTCAAGAAAGACAGCAATCTTCACGACAAACACTTTGCCCTCAGACGGTAGGTAGAAATAGTACCCTTTAGTTTCCTTACGATACCCCCACAAGATAACACTTATCTGATTTGGGTTCCAGCTTGTTAGGCATTTGACGTCGCATGTATGCCTAACAGCCCCAAATCTTAATGAACGACATACTGGGACACTTTCCATTCCATATCTCATATGGTGTCTTTAGAACCGCTTTCGTTGGACCACGATTTAATATTAAAGCAGCAATCTCTAGAGCAAAACCTCAAAAGGAAACAGGAAGATCTGCATGACACATCATCGATCATACAATGTATAACAGAGTACGATTCCTCCACTCAGACACACCATTATGAAGTGGTGTTCTAGGTGGAGTGAGCTATGATACAATACCACACTCTTTCAAATGATCACGGAACTCATGACTTAGGTATTCACTAGCTCGATCAGATCGGAGTGCTTTAACTGTCTTACCCAACCGGCTGTCTACTTCGTTCTTAAACTCTTTGATCTTTTCAAAGGGTTTAGATTTGCACTTCATAAGATACACGTATCCATATATACTGAAATCATCAATAAATGTAACAAAGTAGAAGTATATACCCATCTCTGGCCATAGAAATCATTGTTCCACATACATCACTATGTACAATACCCAAGAGATCATCAGCCCTCTCATTGTTTCCAGTGAAAGGGACATTAGTCATCTTGCCTAACAAACAAGATTTGCATCTCTCAAATGATTCATAATCAAATGAGCCCAATAGTCCATCTGTTTGGAGCTTGGATATACGTTTGTCATTTATATAGCCCAAACAACAATGCCAAAGATGCGTAGGGTTCAAGTCATTCATTTTAGTCTTTTATTATTTTCTATATTATAGATCTGATGGTCTAAGTTTAAAACATATAAACCATTAAACATTTGAGCTACAACATAACAAACATCAATCTTAAATATTGAACAACAATTGTTCTTAATAATAAAAGAAAAACCAACCATGTCCAATCATGAAATGGATATAGTGTTTCTAGTTATGGAAGGAACAAAATAACAGTTATCTAGTTCTATTACAAGCCCACTGCGCAAAGAAAGACGGTAAAAACCCACGACGACTGCAACAACTCTTGCTTAGTTACCCACACGTAGGTCCACCTCTCCTTTACTCAGCATTCTTCTCCTTCCCAGATCCTGCACATTTATACAAATGTGAGAACCACATCCGTCATCCTTTGTAGACCCTCAATGTATGAAGGATAGTTCCTCCTCCAATGACCAGCCTTGCCACAATGGTGGCACTTTCCCTCTTTCCTTGAACCTTTCTTTTTCAGTGCAGAAGACTTTGGCTCCAAAGCTGACTTAGGTCCTATCTTCGTCTTCTTAAAGCCATTGGATTTGCCCTTTCCTTTATGCACCATCAGTATGGGGATAACAAGCTTGGCCTTATTCATGTTGATCTCGGCAGGTCGCAACTTGCCTAGAAGCTTGGGCAATGTCTTATCTATTTCATTCATGTTATAGTTCAAGACAAACTGCTCATAACTGTCCAGTAACGATTGTAGGATCAGGTCTATGACCAACTCTTGGCCCAGAGGGAACCCTAGTCTTTCAAGGTTCTCGATATACCCAATCATCTTGAGTACGTGAGTCCCTACTAGGTCCCGAGCTCCCATCTTACACTGAAACAATGCCTTAGTGACATCAAATCTATCTTGATGAGCTTGTCCCAGAAATATTTTCTTGAGATGCTCGTCAATATCCTTGCAACCCATGTTATCATGTTGCTTTTGGAGATCAAAGTTCATGGTCGCTAGCATGAGACATTCGATGTCTAAGGAGTTATCATGGTACTTCTGGTAAGCATCCTTATCAGTATGGGGTGCATTCCCGACAGACTCATCAGGGGATTCCTCTTCCAAAATATAGAGCTTGCGCTCTTGCCTGAGAACATTTCTCAATCTCCTATACCAGTCCAAATAATTCATCCCGCTCAGCTTTTCCTTCTCAAGGATCGCTCGCAGGGACAAGGTGAAATGTGAACCACTTGCCATGGATATTCTATAAGGATCAAGATAAGTAAAATTAATACTACATTTCAAAATATAATTTATTCTTTCGATAAGGACTTTTATCAAAATAACTCCCACTATTTTTATCAAACTGATAACCCTCGATATCAATTTGAAGAGTTTATGCGAGTAACCCTCTTAGTGGATAAGATCCATATTTTACTAACACTATGAGTCAGCATTGGATTTTCTCTCACAATGCAGCTATTTTGGTAGGCAACGCTTGCCAATTGAATCACAATGCAATTCTTGTATGGCTGGTGAATTACTTTTTATTCGCATCCATCATATAGTTCATGCCAACCCTATGTCAATGGGCACTCAACCTTTGAGTTTACCCAGTTAAGTATGGCCCGATGTTGACAGTGGGATATCACAATTATCTGCTCGCACCCTTACCAAGATAGATTATTGCACCTTGCTTTGGTAAGCCCGCACTTCATCGATCGAGGCAGGAAGACTGTCATCCATCGGAAGGCATCCAAACACTTAATATTGCATAAGAGATTTTCAAACTTGATTAACTCTTTAATCATGGTTAACACTTAACCAGTGTTCACATCAAACAAAACAAAATTGTAGCAATCATGTTCCATAGGCATCCCAGATGTGCATTAGAAAATCATCATCAACAATTGTTGAGCTAGTATAAATCTGAATTTCTAGAACACTTCTAAATGTTCAGATTTACATGCACTGGACATGGGCAACACAAACTCCACTTACACAGTAGACATGCTCGTCACTTTATGTATGAGATTCTAAAATCTACCACGTACTTGGTTTCACAAACCAGCAAAAGTGATGGTTACTATTAAGGAGTAGCAACAAAGAAATCACATACATTCTTGGTGGGATTCCAAGAATAGATTTAGGCTTTTTAGAAAACTTCTAAAATCTCCAAATCTACACGTCATGGATTTACCAACTTCTCAAATAAGGAATATTACCGACATCCTCGCTCTGATACCACTATTGGGTTTTACTATACGGTACAACAGTTGTGCGCGCAGCGAAATAGAGGACAAGAAAAAACCAAAAAAGTTCGGATATGGCAATATTCATGAATCAAGAAGTAAGCATGTTGTAATAAAATTACCTTTGAGGGATTGAGTCTATACTCAACCAAGATGATCCAGAAAAATTCAGCAGGACACTATCGGCTTGAGCCCTCAGCGCAGAATTGTGTCTGCACCTCTACAGGATAGTAACACGATCGAGAGAACTCGTAACAACTTGTCGCACAAGCGCTAGGTCGGGAGAGGACACTCAGTGTCTCTGCAGATTGCTAGATCTATTAGAGGAGAGGTGGCGGAGACACTCGCAGGGATCGGGATAGGTGATGGCGGCGAAATCGGCGGAACGCTTCCATCGGGTTCTATGGTTTCCGTCTTTCGCACAGTAACTGCTCGTGTGCTTAGAAGGAATGAATAGTAAAGTCTGTGAGAAGAAACCCTAAAACTTTCTATTTATATCCAAGGAATAAATAGAATAGTTTCTGGCACTATCGATAGACCATGACTTAGAATCCAGAAAATCAGTCAGACAACCCTTGTCTCGTCGATTAGTCGAGTATATATAGAATACATGACAAATCGTCGAGTATCCGTAGGATGCACGACAAACTCAATGCCTACCTTCTGTCGGATCAACACTTGATATCGGCAAAGGCGTTGAATGGACTCAATGCTGTCAATGCTTTTTGCGTCATGGCATTGACTACACTCAACGCACTCAACGCCTAAGTCCAGATTCGTCGAATGGCATTGAGTGAACTCAGCACTAAATGCCTAAGGTCAAATTCATCGAATGGCATTGAGTGAACTCAACACTCAATGCCAAAGTGCCAGATTCGCCTAGTAACACTTTACCCGATGAAGACATTGAGTGGACTCAACACACTCAACGCTTGAGACTCAGACTCGGCAAATCAACTCCTTGACTCATCGAATCGTCGAGTATACTCAATAAACTCAACGCATAAGTGCCATACTCGACGAATCAACTCCTTGACTCGACGAGTCGTTGAATATACTCAACTCATTCAACACTGCCATTCAACGAGTCATCTCTTAACTCAACGAAGGCGTTGAGTGGTCTCGACACACTCGACGCTTTTGCCTTATAATATTTTAAGTCAATTTCAACTCATCATATAAGCTATACCATACAGATCCAATCTCCTAATTTCTCCACAATCTTATGTGCGACCCTGATAGGCTCATACTGAGTTGGTAGTGAGGCCACATGCTTGATCACTTCCAGATCACAATGGTAACACCAACAGAAAAATAATTTTGCAAACGGTTTGAAGGATTTTGATAAACGAAGGGTTTGGTTAAGTTAGTGAACAAATTAATTGATACGTTTGGTTGTATAATTAATATTCTTGTGAGATCTGATAGGGATGTACATGATTATAATTTCGAGAATGAAATGGATTTTAGAAAGAAGATGTGATGTCCGACAACTAATACATAACCCATAACTATTTTATCATGCTTGATGTTTATGTGAAGTACTATTATATTGTTGTGGTTTTCATATGGTGTTATACTTGTTGTGAACGTGTACAACCTCGGGTTCGTGGGAAGAAACTCGAGGAGTGCTGAGTTAGGGGAGAGAGGGGAGAGAGGACTGCAGAGGCGAGAGGAACCAAATGGTCGACTCGCTGTGTAATGCCCCGAAACTCAAAAGAGCGACGGGAGATGTTTTGGGCCAAATCTGGAATTTGGCAGGGGGCACACGGCCTGGGACACGGGCGTGTCCCAGGGCGAGTCATGCTCGAGTCGACGATTTGGTTGTGAGGTCGACGAATTTTTGGAGTCGACGATCATCGAGCACCGAATACGGCCTGAGACACGGGCGTGTCTCAGGGCATGTCGAGCTCCTGTCGACGATCTGCCAGGGAATTAGACGATTTTCGCTCGACGAAGTGTCGACATAGGGAACACGGCCTAGGACACGGGCGTGTGGTCATGCGTGCCAATGCCTGTGATGCAATGTATATATATATACTTCTTGGTTATACTAATAAACTGCAGGGAAGGAGCATCACCGCCTCGAATTGGGGGCGTGATCGTTATAATTTGGTCAGCATTGCTGACCGTTGCTTTGGCTTGCCACCGTTACGGTGGATTGTGCTTGCAGGTGCTGCGGAGCCGAGCGGTAAATAGCGGGCTAAAGCATAAGTTGCTGAGCCGGCCTTCGAAGGCCTAATTTTTGAGTGTTTTCTTTTATTCATGTATGGCCGGCCTGCGTGTCGAGGTTTGAAAACATGTAATTTGACGAAAACAATTGTAAGGCCATAAGGACTGTACTTGTGTATTTGTACTTCATTCCTTTTGGCGTATTAGTGGACATTCATGCTAGTGTTGGGTTCTTTATTAATGCAACAATTTTAAATTGCTTCTACTAGAATGCTCTATGTAGGACGTTGGATTGGTTGGATGGTTTCCATTGAGTAACCACCCAGTCTCTCTGTGGTATATGGCGTCGGGCCACGGCAGGACCTACTACTATATGCTATGCGACGGATAGGGGGTGTTACAATTTGGTATCAGACTACTGGTTTTGGTTAGGCTTAAAATGAATTCGTGGGCGAATTCTTTTAAGGGGTGGTGAGCACATGTGTGTGCATCCTCGTTATAACAGTAAAAGAACCCATGAATGTCCACTTAGCAATGAAAATACACGTGTTTGATGAACCTGCGCATTCCTATAATTGCATTTTGCAATATTGTTTGGCCGCTTAACGGTGTTTTGTACCACTATAGGTGACCAGAAGCGGTGCTGGGCCGTCGGAACACGGAGTTTCTGAGGCTAATAGTGCACCAAATGATGCTCCTGCAATAACTCCATCGGCTGAGACCATACGATTGGTGGCCGAAGTAGTGTTTGTCATGATCAATGCGCAGCCTGTAAGGCAAATGCAGCAGCCCGCTCCTGCGATGAAGCAGGTACCTCTTCCAGATGTTGAGCCGAGAAGAGTGGAGCAGGTAGTAGTGGAGCCGTTGGTGCCAAGGAGGGCAACCGAGAGACAGCTCAAACATGTCATGAGCTTTAATCCTCCGGTATTCTCGGGGTTGGGAACCTCATCTCAAGCTGAATACTTGCTCTCCCATGTGAAGAGAGTCTTGACAGCGATGGAGACGGAGGAGTGGCAGATGACCACTATAGCTACGTTCCTGTTGGATGGAGACGCTAGGCTGTGGTGGGAGGGTTTGGAGCTGCATTTATTGAGAGGAAGGCAACTTACAGATGTCTCGATGGAGGAGTTCTCGAGACTGTTCTTGGCTAGGTACCTCCCTTCGACTCAGAGGATAGCTTTGGAGAATGAGTTCTAGAGGTTGGTACAAGGAGAGAGTAGCGTGGATGAGTATCTCCATGAGTTTACTAGGTTGGTTCGGTATGCTAGCTCTACCATCGTGGATGAGGAGCGTAAGACGAACCGTTTCTACGAAGGTCTAAGAGATGACTTGAGGCTACTACACTCGGGGCCGATGACGCAGGGTTTCTTGACCTTGGTCAACACGGCCCGGTCCTTGGAGAAGGACATGAAGATTGTTCAAGCGAAGAAAAGCTTGGGTGATAAGAAATCTGAGTTCAAGGTGCCGACTACCTCAAAGTCTGGGTACCCTAAATTCTTTAAGAAGGCTAGGACTTCGGGTCCATCTCCTTCTTCTGGTGCTTCTAGGGCGACTATGGGTCGGACCCCGGGTGCATGTTTTACTTGTGGGAAGCTGGGGCACTTTGCCCATGATTGTTGGAGCGAGCGTCCCAAGTCCGAGAGGAAGCCAGGAGCAACTTATGAATACAAGGGCATGACGGTGGAGTCAACCGCGTCCCATTATGCTCCGGCTCAACCAAGGGTTTATAATCTTGTCCAACAGGAGGCCATCAAACAAGCGGATGTGGTGACAGGTACGGTCTAATTTATAGCATGTTAAATTTCTTTAAATACTTGTTATGCGTATGTTATCTTACCACTTCTTGTTTAGGATTTGTTTTAATTTGTGAGTTTAAGGAGAGAGCACTCTTTGATATGGGAGCTTAACACTCCTTCTTGTCCGAAGGATTCATATCGCGCATCGGAGTACCATCTTCGATGGCGAAGGACAAGTTGGATGTTTTGTTACCGAATGGGTGTTCGATGCGCGCGGATAAAATCTGCGGTGTTAAGATTCGCATTGGGAATCAAGAGTTCCATCTGAAAGCGTCGTTACTACCGTTGGTGGAGTTCGACGTTATATTTGGCATGGACTGGCTCTCGGAGCAGCAAGCCTATATTGATTGCGGTCGCAAGGAAGTCAAGTTGGGAGCAAGTTGTGAGACAACTTTTACGAGCTTGAAAGGGTCGAGCAAGACGTTGATGTCTACTCTTCAGGTGGTGAAGGCGGTTCGTGCTGGTGTAGAGATGTTCTTTACACTAGTGGAGGTTGCAAAGCCAAAGCCTACGTTGGATAGTATTTCAGTGGTAGCTGAATACCCTGATGTGTTCCCCGCAGATCTTCCTGGAGCCCCGCCTCTACGGGAGATAGATTTCACTATCGAGCTAGTGCCAGGTGCAAATCCTATGTCACGATCTCCTTATCGGCTAGCGCCTGAGGAAATGGCGGAGCTGAAGGTGCAACTTCAAGAGTTGTTGGAGCAAGGGTTTGTGCGTCCTAGTTCGTCACCTTGGAGCGCACCAGTCCTCTTTGTAAAGAAGAAGGACGGGAGTTGAGACTTTGTATTGATTATCAGGAGTAAAACAAGCTAACGGAAAAGAACAAGTACCGAATCCCAAGGATCGATGATCTTTTTGATCAGTTGTTCGGGTCCACGGTGTACTCTAAGTTGGATCTCAAGTCTGGTTACTATCAGCTGAGGATAAGGGAGTGTGATATCCCTAAGACATCGTTCAGTACAAGATACGGGCATTACGAGTTTACGGTCATACCGTTTGGGCTGACGAATGCGCCGTCAGTGTTCATGGATTTGATGAACATGACCTTCAGGGAGTAATTGGACCATTTTGTGATCGTCTTCATCGACGATATTTTGGTGTACTCGCAGAGTGAGGAAGATCACTTCAAGCATCTTCATTTGGTTTTGGAGACACTAAGGAGGAATCAATTGTACGCCAAGTTCTCGAAGTGCGAGTTTTGGTTGTCCTCAGTGGCGTTCCTCGGTCATATAGTGAGTGGGGAAGGTATTGCAGTGGATCCGGCGAATATTGTTGCGATACGAGAGTGTCATGATCTTTCTACGGTAGCGGAAGTTCGGAGCTTTCTGGGACTTGCCGGCTATTATAGGAGCTTCGTAGAGAACTTCTCGTGGATAGTGTTACCTCTCACTACCTTGACGAGGAAGGAGCAGAAGTTCGTTTGGACGCCGGATTACGCGCGAGCTTTTGAGGAGTTGAAATCTCGGTTGACTACGGTGCCTGTGTTGAGTTCTCCGAGTGGGACCGAAGGTTATGAGATTTATAGTGATTCTTCGGGCAGTGGTTTGGGTTGTGTGTTGTTACAACATGGAAGGGTTATAGCATATGGCTCAAGACAGCTGAAGGTGCATGAGAGGAACTATTCGGTCCATGACTTGGAGTTAGGGGCCGTGATTTTTGCCTTGAAGCTGTGGAGACATTATTTGTACGGTGTGAAGATTGATATCTACACCGATCACAAGAGCCTGAAGTATTGATTGATCAGAAAAATCTGAACATGCGGCAGCATAGATGGATGGAGTTCTTGGGGGACTATACATTCAAGATCCACTACGTGCCTGGTAAAGGCAATGCGGTTGCGGTCGCGTTGAGTTGCCAGGCCCCAGCTCAAGCCAACTGGCTGTCAGCCTATGACGAGCGGTTTGTTCGGGAGTTAGATGCATTGGAGATCTTTTGCGTTGAGAAGAAATCAAGTGCTGAAGCGGTATTGAATTGGACTGAAGTCCAATACGACCTGTCTGATCGGATTCGGCAGGCGTTGGATATGGATGTCCACATGAAACAACTCATGATAGAGGCTCTGGATGGGTCAAATTCCCAATTCGTTGTGGAGGACGGATTATTTTGAAAATACGGTCATCTGTGCGTCCCAAACGTGGGCAATTTGAGGGTGTAATTGTTGTACCAGGCGCATCATACCAAGTACTCAATTCACCCGGGGAGCCCGAAGATGTACCGCGATGTTAAAAAATTATTCTGATGGCCAGGACTGAAAAAGGATGTGGCGCTCTACGTGGTGAAGTGTCAAACTTGTGCCTTGGTGAAGACGGAATGACAAAAGCCGGGAGGATTCTTGAAATCCTTGCCTATTCCAGAGTGGAAGTTCGACGACATTACTATGGACTTTGTGCACGGGTTGCCAAGGTCGCAAAAGGGGAACGACGCCATTTGGGTGGTCGTAGATCGTCTAACGAAGGTGTCGCATTTCATTCCGCATAGGAAGGATGATCCAGTTGAGAAATTGGCAAAGCTATATGTGGATAATATTGTACGGCTTCATGGTGTGCCCCGCAGCATCATGAGTGACCGAGACGGGAGGTTCCTGTCCAATGATTGGAGGCTGGTGCAGCAGATGTTGGGAACAAAGCTGAGTTTTAGCACAGCCTTTCATCCACAAACGGATGGGCAGATCGAGAGGGTCAATAGGACAATGGAAGACATGCTTTGCATATGTGTCCTGGACTTTGGAAAGCAATGGGAAGATCACCTATACTTGGTAGAATTCGCTTGCAACAATAGCTACCAGGCGAGCATTCAAATTGCGCCCTTCGAGGCCCTTTATGGAAGAAAATGTCGCACACCGTTGTCCTGGTTGGAAATGGGTGAATCAAAGTTGTATAAGCGATTAGAGGTAGAGGATGCTACTTCTTTGGTGAGAACCATTCGGGAGAGGTTGCTAGTCGCTCAGGACCACATGCTAAGTACTATAATGCCAAGCACAGGAACATGGAGTTTGCTGTTGGCGATTGGGTGTACTTGAAGATCAAGCCGTTCAAGGGTGTCTCGCGGGTGCGGCCCTTGAAGAAGCTAAGCCCGAGGTACCTTGGACCGTTTGAGGTTCTGGAGCGGATTGGTGAAGCAGTGTACCGGTTGAAGCTGTCAGTGGAGCTTAGTGGTCTACATGATGTATTCCATATATCGGTGCTACGGAAGGCGGTGCAAGAGCCTACGCAAGTGATCACGTTCGATCAAGTGCCGGTTGATAGTGGGTTGACAGCGAAGGTCAAGCTCGTACGTATTAAAGCCTCGGAAGTCAAGCGGCTACGCAATAAAGATATCAGGATGGTCAAGGTACGTTGGGACAATTGCGGTCGAGTGGAGCTCTCTTGGGAGCGAGAGCAGACTATGCTTGAGGAGTACCCGGAGTTGTTTCACTCAGGGACCATTTAAGTTTTATGTTTCTTTCCTTTATGTAATTACGAGGACGAAATTCTTTTAAGAGGGGGAGAGTTGTAACGCCCCGAAACTCAAAAGAGCGACGGGAGACGTTTTGGGCCAAATATGGAATTTGGCAGGGGGCACACGGCCTGGGACATGGGCATGTCCCAAGGCGTGTCAGGCTCGAGTCAACGATTTGGCCGTGAGGTCGACGAATTTTTGGATTCGACGATCGTCGAGCAGCGAACACGGCCTGAGACATGGGCGTGTCTCAGGGCGTGTCGAGCTCGTGTTGACGATCTGCCAGGGAAGTCGACGATTTTCACTCGACGAAGTGTCGAGACAGGGAACACGGCCTAGGACACGGGCGTGTCCAAGGCCGTATCGGGTGGTCGACGAACTTCTCTCGACGAAGTGTCAAGACAGTGAACACGGCCTGGAGACCTGGTTTGTTTGGGTTTGACACGGGCGTGTACAATAGGACACGGGCGTGTCGAAGACCCGTGTGAGTCTCGGGTTGTTTTCGGGGCTGTGTCGATGGGGGAACACGGCCAACCATACGGCCCTGTCAGTTGGAACACGGACGTGTCAGGTTAAACATGGTTGTGTCGGGACACGTGTAATTTTCGTAACGCGTTGATTTTGACGGAAAATGAGGGACACAGCACTGGACACGGGCGTGTCGCTGGCCGTGTTCGGCCCAGGTTTTACTTTTCAGCTACGAATCGTAGCCATTCATTTCCTTATTTTGGGATCCGGCGGTTGGGGGGTTATTGATGAGTCCACTTTTTATACCTATTTTCGGACTCATCTGGGCTAGTTTTCACGCGGTTGCACTTCACTTTTAGTTCTTTATCGTTCCTATTTCATCTAATCTTTATTTCCATAGGAAGTGCACATTTATGCCCGTGGTTGTGTATTTTGTTACTTTTATTGTTTGTACTCCCTTTTGTGATTGTCTGGAATGTCTGCACAGATTAGTGATTTGTTTTTCCTTTCGGTACAGGAGACGTGTGCGTGTTCCGGGATGGTTGTGAAATAGGAATACTACGCACGATCATGGGATCTAATGCGCACGACCACTGGTCGTGCGCCCCTGATAGTACACACTACTCTACGTTTTCCAGAATCAGCCTGGGGTAAGCGCACGACTACTGGACATATTGCGTACGACCACCGGTCATGCGCCACTGATCGTGTGCATTGATTCCTCTTTTCTGGAGTCCTGTCTGGGTAATCGCACGATCATTGGACTTAGTGCGCACGACCACTGGTCGTGCGCCACTACTCGTGCGCATTATCCCAGTTCTTCTTCCTAATATTTCATGCCAGTGCGCACGAGCACAGGACTTAGTGCACAAGACCACTGGTCGTGCGCCTGTGATCGTGCGCATTGTTCATTTCTGCTTTTGTATAAATAGTGCAGGTTCCGCTCTAATTCGGGATCGCCCATTTCCTCCGCCGTTTTCATCTCCGAGGAGGGATTCCGCCGTCCTCCTTCATCTTCCACCCTAGGGAGGTGCTCCGGGCAAGCTTTCACTGCCAAATCCGAGCCGGAGCTTCCTCTCGGCCTTCTCCTTCATCCGTGAGCTTCAAGTAGGGTTTGAAGCCATAGCCATCAAGCAAAGGAAAGCTAGCAAACTTCATCCGCTATCGTGAGACGAAGAAGACGGGCCATTGGAAGGTGGTGACAGCCCTTCTCTATCCCGGACGCAGTTGAGGATCGAGCTTGGACGCGGAATGACAACCCGACGATTCCAACCGTGAATCCTCAGCAAGACTTCAGATTCGGTCGATCTCTTGACTTGTTCTTGCTGTATTGTTGAATATTGGTGTTTAACTTTATTTATATTGATGAAGTATGCTTAGTGTGTAAAACGATTTTATACAATCATGTCTATGTGATTTTGTATGTTTTCGTTATATGATTGAGTTGCGGCATATTCCATCCACCACCATCCACCCTTGCCGCACTAGCAATTGCTAGTGGTGTGCGTAGCGAAGAGGTGCTCACGACCCTCATTCCGCCGTTCTAACCACCTCATCCAGAAGCCTACTCGCCCATCCACCTAGTGATTCGGTGCATAGCGGCCCGACTAGTCTTCCATCCCGCCTGTCGAAGCATCGCATAGTGGCGTTGCATAGGAGTAGTTGATAGTGTTTTATTTTCTTTGTCCGCAATATCAAAGCCCCCATCGTTACCGCCGACCCTAAGGACTTCAATCTCAAGTCCTCCTCGAAATTAACTCCACCTTACCGTGTTCTTTGTGAGATCGATACTTGGGAAAGCCCCCATTTTATATTACTTGTACGACCGGTTCACTGCCGTGATCTTATAGCATCAAGTTTTTGGCGCCGTTGCCGGGAAACACAGTCGTGTGTGTTTGTGGAGAGGGAGATAATAGATTGAAGCCCTTTTCCATTTGTGCATATCATTTTTTTTATTATTTGCTTTTGTTATTAGAATTTTTATTTTGCTTATTTCTTTTTACCCTTTTCTGATTTTTGATTTAGATAGCAGATCCGTGCTATTTTTATTTTAGCTGTGTAGCACTTTTTCAGCAATTATTTTTGTTTGTGATGGATCCTGATGCTGAGTGTCGTATCCTTGACACTTTGCGCCGATCCATCGATGCCATTGCTGTTATGAATGTCGAGCATTGCATTTGGTGTTTGTTATGTCAAGGTGTGGGCCACATGTTGAAGGATTGCCCTCGTTTGTGCAAGTCTTCTCCCTCTGAGGGCGTGTGCACAACAACCTCCCGTTCGCGGAAGACTGTTGTGGACAGGCCTACCAGGGTGTTTCCTGGCCCATACACTGATATAACGCACTTTGCTCATTCTTTACCCGTTGAGATTACTGAAGAATCTCTGGCCGCATACAGCTCTTTCATGGGTCCCTCGATCCCTTTTTACGAGCTTTCCTCGAGTGATGATGATCACTCTGGTGTTAGCCAACAAAAAGAGGAGCAGGAACTCATGGGCGCTCCTGTATGGGACGATGAGATTGTTCCGATCATCGACGGGGTGGCGTCAGCGAATGATTTTGTGATGGGGCCTGCTCATTCAGTGCTTGATTTTGAGAGCAGCCTTGCCCCTCCGCAATTTTTGTCGGATTGTGCGACTCCTTTTTTGTGTGAGTCGGTTGCTGATGACGTATTTGTGGATGATTCGGTGCCCGAGGTTGCGCCAAAGTGGGATGATAATTCCTCTATCTCCGACGGAGAAGGTGGATCTTCATAACACTTTTACGCACCCCGGTGGGATGAGGAATACCCTCCTTCCGATGCAGAGGTTTGCACCTCCTTATTGGATGAGGTCGTTCCTCCTACCACCGTGGACCTTGAGTTCTCGGATTCCCCTCGGTATGACTCATATGACACCGACAGTGATCTCTGCTTGGATCCTGCTGAGAGTGATACCGGTATCACTCTCCCATTTTCTGATTCTTTTAGTTATTCATCTCCTTTATTTCTTGATCCCATTTCTGTATCTGAGCCTGTGCGGGTTGAGTCTCTGCAGGACCTTCAGGAGGACTTGGAGCTTTCAGCTCGAGTCATGGATGATAGCATCCTCTTTTGCGAGGAGGTTGATTCCTCCTCTGTTGAGGGAGCTCCATTCATCGCTTTCTCCTCCTGCAGACTCCCTGTAGACGATACCATGCTAGGCAAGGATTTCTTTTGTGATAAGATGAGCGAGGACCAGTGCTCCTCCTCTTCTTATTTCCTATTTCCTCTACCTGTGTTGGGCAGGTATTATTATTTAGGTAGAGGGGTAACTGCTCTATCACCGTATCGGTACCCGTTACCGAAACGGATATTAGGCTAGTTACCTGTGCACTTTTTATTTCATAGGACCATTATCTAGAACCTTTTCGTTTCCGAATAAGTCGTGCTGGGATGATAGTAACCCCAGTACTTATCTTTCATTTTCTGCATTTTATTTTTCTTGTCTATTTTAGTTTTAGCATTTCTTTTTGTATATTTTGTTTTGTTTTTGCGGAGCTCACCCCTGCAGGTATTCTTAGCAAATCGCATTGGCGGGGTTCTGATTCTTCGTATGGTGGGCCTGCTTCAGGTTTCCACGCGTCTTCTGGTATGCTCACAAGCTGAGCATTGGGTAACCTCTTCCCTTAGCTTTTTATGATTTTAATTTCTCTATTTTATGCTATTTTGCTTAGTTTAAGTCTGGGGTAGAGATCTGTTACCTATTGCACCTACACATCTCATATGCATACTAGAAGCTTTTATTATTTTATTTTGCTTAGTTCATTGCATCACACACCACTGCACCCACATGAGCGAGTGCTTAGCTTTTTGCGTGCTGCAAGTTAAACTCATTTCTTCGTTAGATTTGGGAAAATTATGGTGCTGGCTTAGGATTGTGAGACGGAGTAAAATGTTGGCCTTGTTGTGTTTCTAGTCAACTGTTCTCGTCTCGTGTAGAAATTGGAGTAGATTTAATTTTTCTGTATGCTTATAGTTTTATATCTTTCTATTTGTGTAAAAACTTTTTATTCTACTCAAAAGTTGGTGAATCCGGTATGAATCAAACGGTAGCTTAGGGATGTGTGTAGACGGCCGTTAGGTTCGTATTGCTCGAGTCGGGAGGAGGGATAGTCTTTCTCATTGGCTAAGAACTTGCCCCAAGCTATTCTTGAAGCATGGGTATAGGTTAGTCATGCATGAGCGTGATGTAGGCCATCATATTGGCCCGGTTGAGCTTTGTACCATTCCTAACGTCTTATCCTCGCTAGCCCCGTTGTGCCTACCCATTCTTTTGATTCAGCTCTACCTTTATTTCACCAAAGCCTCAAAGCCAATCCTAGTCGCACACCCAAGTTGAGCTTTAGTGTTTACATTTTAATGTTGGGATGTGATGTGGTGATTTTACTTGTGATTATGTGGATGTGCTCAAATGTTATATTTGCTGAATTGTGAAAATAAAATGAAGAAAAAGAAAAAGAAAAAAATATTTGTAAAGAAAAAGAAAAAGAAAAAAAATGAAAAGAAGAAGTTTTCATTGAAAATCATTTTGGAAATGTGATTATATTTGGAGTAGGCGGTGCACACAGCCATATGTTAAAAGTTAAGTTTGGGGGTGTGGTGTACCCGCATTTATTTTGGTTAGCTGATGGATTATTTCTTTGTTAGCTCATTTGGGTTAGGTGAATAGCCTTCCTGTTTATCTTTGTTTACCTCTCCTAAACCCAATCCCTATTTCTTCACCTAAAGTCCTACTGATTCGTGTGTGAACCAAACCAGTGCTGTGGAGAGAATGCGAAAGGGCAAGCATATGGTCACCAACATTGGTGGATTCCTTTGGAGGTTATCCGGAGCCCCGATCTTCGGCAATGCTCGCCTAGCGATTAGTCTACTTTCTCCCTACGCGTGACCGGATGATTCACCGTGATTCTATTTTTGAGTAATAATAAAATTTTAATACGCATTGTGAAAAGTATAAACTATTTTGTATACTTAGAAATTTCTTCTATAATATTTTTGCGCGCGCGAGCATCCGACTTCGCATGGTACTTCGTATCGCAATTTCTTTGTTAACTAGTATTTTACCCTTTCTGCTTAGATTTTGTTTGCTCGGGACGCGCAAACAGTTAAGTCTGGGGGTGTGATGAGTCCACTTTTTATACCTATTTTCGGACTCATCTGGGCTAGTTTTCACGCAGTTGCACTTCACTTTTAGTTATTTATCGTTCCTATTTCCTTTAATCTTTATTTCCATAGGAAGTGCACATTTATTCCCATGGTTGTGTATTTTATTATGTTTATTGTTTGTACTCCCTTTTGTGATTGTCTGGAATGTCTGTACAGATTAGTGATTTTTTTTCCTTTCGGTACAGGGGTCGTGTGCGTGTTCCGGGATGGTTGTGAAACAGGAATACTGCGCACGATCATGGGATCTAATGCGCACGACCACTGGTCGTGGGCCCCTGATAGTGCGCACTACTCTACGTTTTCTAGAATCAGCCTGGGGTAAGCGCACGACCACTGGACATATTGCGCATGACCACCGGTCGTGCGCCACTGATCGTGTGCATTGATTCCTCTTTTCTGGAGTCCTGTCTGGGTAATCGCACGATCATTGGACTTAGTGCGCACGACGACTGGTCGTGCGCCACTACTCGTGCGCATTATCCCAGTTCTTCTTCCTGATATTCCATGCCAGTGCGCACGAGCACAGGATATAGTGCGCACGACCACTGGTCGTGCGCCTGTGATCGTGCGCATTGTTCATTTCTGCTTTTGTATAAATAGTGCAGGTTCCGCCATAATTCGGGATCGCCCATTTCCTCCGCCGTTTTCATCTCCGAGGAGGGATTCCGCCGTCCTCCTTCATCTTCCACCCTAGGGAGGTGCTCCGGGCAAGCTTTCACCGCCAAATCCGAGCCGGAGCTTCCTCTCGGCCTTCTCCTTCATCCGTGAGCTTTAAGTAGGGTTTGACGCCATAGCCATCAAGCAAAGGAAAGCTAGCAAACTTCGTCTGCTATCGTGAGACGAAGAAGACGGGCCATTGGAAGGTGGTGACAGCCTTCTCTATCCCGGACGCAGTTGAGGACCGATATTGGACGCGGAATGACAACCCGACGATTCCAACCGTGAATCCTCAGCAAGACTTCGGATTCGGTCGATCTCTTGACATGTTCTTCCTTTATTGTTGAATATTGGTGTTTAACTTTATTTATATAGATGAAGTATGCTTAGTTTGTAAAACGATTTTATACAATCATGTCTATGTGATTTTGTATGTTTTCGTTATATGCTTGAGTTGCGCCATATTCCATCCACCACCATCCACCCTTGCCGCACTAGCAATTGCTAGTGGCGTGCGTAGCGAAGAGGTGCTCACGACCCTAATTCCGCCGTTCTAACCACCTCATCCACAAGCCTACTCGCCCATCCACCTAGTGATTCGGTGCATAGCGGCCCGACTAGTCTTCCATCCCGCCTGGCGAAGCATCGCATAGCAGTGTTGCATAGGAGTAGTTGATAGTGTTTTATTTTCTTTGTCCGCAATATCAAAGCCCCCATCGTTACCGCCGACCCTAAGGACTTCAATCTCAAGTCCTCCTCGAAATTAACTCCACCTTACTGTGTTCCTTGTGAGATCGATACTTGGGAAAGCCCCCATTTTATATTACTTGTGCGACCGGTTCACTGTCGTGATCTTATAGCATCAGTTATTCCTACTGGGATATACCCGGGATTGGGCCTTTGAAACCCTCATTTCACTTGAGTGGTTCTCTTTCTAAGTCAAGAGAGAGGGGAGAGCAAAGGAGGAAGAAGAAGCCTAGATCCGGTCACCGGCGAAGCTTCGGAGCTCCAAATCGCGAACCGACTTCGGATCTACGGAGGCAAAGAGAGTGCGGTGCTTTTCATCCGCTTACATTTCCATGGCGCCAAGGAAGAATGCTAGGGTAACGATTCTCTACTTGAGCATGTGAAGCTCTACTTCTTTTGCATAGGGATGCCCGCTCTCGCAAGTTTGCGGTGAGTTTGAGGCGTTCCTTAGGGTAGATATGAATAGTCCTCGTTGTGTACATGTAGAGTCCGTAATCAAGAACGAATATAGGCATGATGTGTGAAGCCTACCCGGACAAGTTGGTCTGGATCGGTGATGTTGCATTGCATAAATGGCGGGAGAAGACTCCGTGCGAATGTTTGTTTTTCGGGTTTTCTACGAGGTAGATTGTAATAGGGAGCCTTGGGGATTAACTCCAAGGTGCACGCGGAAAACTAGGCGGACGCGTGGTTCTGCCATCATGGTGGCCTGGGTCCTAACCTGAACATGACTGGGTTATGTGAAGTGTGTAACGGAAACGGGACTCAGGAGAAGTTTGACCCGCGCATATGGCTTAATTTGTTGTTGCGATGTGAGCACGAGTTAGACGGAACCGTACCCGCTCTATGTCGTTCGGTGTGAGCCGTTGGCATAGATGAGGGTCTTCGGCGGTCTATGGCTTAAATTGACGTAACCCATGCCGGGAAGACAAAATGCTCATTATTTGGCCGTCAAAGTGGCAGTGGTGAGACCGGGGTGTCTATGTCTTAAATTGACGTGACATTGACCGGTTCACCGAGAATGTGCCCTGAGTGCACGGGGCATGTGGCTGTGCGTGCCAACGCCTGTGATGCAATGTATATATATATTGCTTGGTTATGCTAATAAACTGTAGGGAAGGAGCATCACCGCCCCGAATTAGGGGCGGGATGGTTATAATTTGGTCAGCATTGCTGACCGTTGCTTTGGTTTGCCACTGTTGCGGTGGATTGTGCTTGCAGGTGCTGCGGAGACGAGAGGTAAATAGCGGGCTAAAGCCCAAGTTGCTGAGCCGGCCCTCTAAGGCCTAATTTTTGAGTGTTTTCTTTTATTCATGTATGGCCGGCCTGCGTGCCGAGGTTTGAAAACATGTAATTTGAGGAAAACAATTGTAAGGCTATAAGGCTTTTACTTGTGTATTTGTACTTCATTCCTTTTGGCGTATTAGTGGACATTCATGCTAGTGTTGGGTTCTTTATTAATGCAACAATTTTAAATTGCTTCCGCTAGAATGCTCTGTGTAGGACGTTGGATTGGTTGGATGGTTTCCATTGAGTAACCACCCGGTCTGTCTGTGGTATATGGCGTAGGGCCCCGGCCGGACCTACTGCTATATGATATGCGACGGATAGGGGTGTTACACGCTGGTACTTTAAAAATACAAAAAATCATGGGCGAGACTGGAGCAGCGGAGTAGGCGAGACAGCCCTCGCGTCGCGTGCTAGCCTTTTGTGGAGAGACGCCTCTCGCAGGGCGGAGGATACGTGAGACGACCAGATAGGCTCGTCCCGCCCGTCGTTATTTTCTCACTCGCCATATGAGAAAAAGTTGTTTTTACTTTCTTACCCCAAAGGGGGGATTTTACTGTTTTACCCCAGGTAATTTTACCCTTTTGCCCTTTGTGGTCTGCATATAACCCTTCAGAACGGCGGAGTTTGGCTGTTGGCAAACTTAACCCCGGGTATTTTTGTAATTTTAGGTCGGTTTAGTTTGGTTATTGGCAAGTCAAACTTAGAAGCATATAAATAGACTGATAAGGTGCCTTGACGAGGGAGTTTGGACCCCCTTCTATCTTCTCCCTCCAAGGCACCTAGCTCAACACTGGTTAGGGAGTGGAAGAACTTCTAATTCTTCTGGGTGAATGGTGGGACCTCCGAGCTAAAGCCCATGGTTTGTTTATAATTCCAAGACTCGCATTGAGAGGGTGGGTTTTGGAAGAGTAGGTATGAGCTGCAACCTTAGGTCTGAACTCTAGGCAAATCCGGGTAACTGGCTTCAACATTTTTAGTGCAGTGAGCGTGGACCGCAACCTACACAGAAGAATCTTGAACTACCTCATGGAGGGAAGGCATGGAGAAGGAGACAGGGGCAGGGCTGAGAACCCGGGAGGATTCGTAGGAAGGGAGGAATTTATGGCATCCATCAAATACATCATGGACATGTTACAGGGGATCTCGCGGCAGGGTGACTTCTCGACTCCTTTACCTCAGGCGCCCATTCTCGCACAGTAGGATGAGTTCGTCTCGGCAAGATTTGGAGAGGACGCCCCCGGGAGGCGACCCGGAAAGGAAGTGCTGATAGAAGGAGGCAGGCGAGACCTAGCAGGTAGGGAGTTGTTCCCTAGCCCAGCGAGTGTCGTCTCGCTAGGAGATATCGTTGCGCAAGTGGGGGCGGCGAGACCCTTGGCGTGATGGTCCCTGTTCTGCGAGTTGATCCTTTCAGCTCCAATCCTAGAATGGTTAAGGGAGCCCGAAATGAACTACTATGTGGGAAAGGACGACCCTCTCCAGCACCTGCAATGGTTCGAAGATGCGGTCTCCATCTGGCCGATGACGAATGCATTCAAGTGCTATCTTTTCACCATCACCTTGAAGGATAAAGCTAGGGACTTGTTTCATCAACTCCAAACAGGGTCGATATATAGTTCTGAAGATCAAGTAAAAGCTTCTAGTTGCATTTGTCAACCTCAAAGAAAAGGAAGAAGAATCCCGAGTCGATTATTCTTATCCGGCAGAGGGCGGTTGAGTCCTTACCCAGTATGTAGACAGGTTCCAGGAAGAGATTTTGGATATTCAGGAGGTGCTTAGATTTGCTCTCCAGATGGCCTTCACCATTGGACTACGGGAAGGCTTCTTCAAGATGAGACTAACTCGGAAGGCGCCACTGTCATTTGAAGGGCTGATTGAGAAGGCCGCGAAAGAGATAGCGATGGAGGCGGCAAACCTGACCTTCGTTAAAAAACTGGCAAGGTTGACGGAGGTCGAGATAAGAGAACCAGAAGGGGGAAGACAGCAAGAAGGGAGAAGGAGGTAGGAGCTGAGGGCGCCGGCATATCACTAGTTGGATTGGAGGTAGCAAGAAGGCCCTACCCAAGGGCAAGGAAGCGGTCTTCCCCGGGGGGGAGGAACCATCAAGGAGTGAAAGTCTTGTTTTTAAGGCTAGCATTACACCTAGAGGGGGTGAATAGGTTTTTGTCACTATTAAACTATTCTAATATGTTTATTAGATTATTGTATCTGTTGATTAGAGTAGATTAGATTAGCTTTCAAGAACATTCACAAACGACACAATAGATTTATAGAGGTTCCCCAATCTTGGGTACATCAACTATCCCTCTCCACCAATCTAACAGTGTGTTAGATTTGGCTCTCCTTCCAGAACTCAGCTTCTTGACAGCTTATAGCACTGATCCCGTAGGACCACACACAGGTCACACAGACCAACAACTTAGGCACTAAGCCAACCCAGGTCACAAAGACCTATCACCCGGCACAAAGCCAAACTCACAGGTCACTAATACCTCAGCCATTATAGAACAGGCTTATAACTCCTGATTCACTAAGAATCTTTACAGAAAATAGAAATAAAGAATGTGATGTTTAGACACCAGAGCAAGCTCCGTGTCAACTTATTCTTGGACTGAGCAGATATCAGATCCAAGATATTGCTGTTGAAGACAATATGTAGGAAGTTGAATCTCCCTTCAACCAGCTTCCCTTTTTCCTGCAGAACTTGTACGTCTGCTAGCTTCAGATCCTGCTGATGCAGATGGGGATTGCTTCAGCTATCTCTTTCGCAACATGGTTCTCTATACAGAACAACTTCTTCAGGCTCGACGAAAATGGCGAGGAAGAAGATGACGTTCAGCCGCACTTTCGTTTTCAGAAAACATAGACAAGGAATTCTCTCGTTGATTCGATGATCTGATTCTTTATATCTCTGGCTGATTGAGCAGTGGGTCCCACCACCAAGATTGATGGCCGAGATTTAGCCAATTAGCCCATGCTTTCTATTCATTCCTGATTCACGACTCTTTGCTGTGAGTGGGCCCCAACACTTAATGATGAAATATTTCTTGGTAATTATAGAAGATAGCAACAGCTGGCCCCACCAATATCTCTGGAAGCATTTCCGCAACATTTTGAATTTTGGTTGACTTTTGACTTTGCTGACGTCAGCATGACTCAGCATCTGCGGACTTAGCCAAAATTCAATCATTAGTACCAAAGACATTGAGTGAGTAGCCATCACTCAACGCCACAATACTTAGACAACATTATGTCTGTCTAGGTATTGAGCTCGACGAACGCTGAGCTCCATTCGACAAACGACAAGCTCAGTTCGACGAAAGCATTAAATCAGTTCGACGAACTTTAAACTTAGATCGACGAAAGGCAAAACTCAGTTCGACGAACTTCAGTCTCAGTTCGACGAACATTGAGCTAAGTTTGACGAAGCTAAGCTCGACGAAAGCCAAGCTATCCATGCATTTGCACTTAGCCAAAATTCTACTTCAAGGCGTTGATAGAGTCGAGAGCGTTGAGAGAGCTTGCCTCACTCAACACTTTTTGCCTTGGCAAAACTTTCTGTGCCTTGGTGATGAGAGAGTAAGCTCCACTCAACGCCAAACTACTTAACAGAATTTCTGTTATCTGGCGTTGAGAGAGTAAGCTGCACTCAATGCCTTTTCCCTTGACGTTGAGAGAGTAAGCTCCACTTAACCCCAAATTACTTAACAGAATTTTTCTTTTATCTGGCGTTGAGAGAGTAAGCTACACTCAATGCCTTTTGCCTTGGCATTGAGAGAGTAAGCTCCACTCAACGCCAAACTACTTAACATAATTTTTCTGTTTTCTGGCATTGAGTGAGTAAGCTACACTCAACGCCTGTAGACTTAGTTAATTGTTTGCTCAACATTTTTGTGGAGTTGGCTGGCATAGCAACACTCAACTCTTTGAGTTGTAAGGCGTTGAGTGAGTAGACCAACTTAAAGCTTGTGGACTTGGCCACATTTTTAGCCAATTTTTCTATGCTTAGACTGACTAAGCCTAACTCATAGCCTTTTGATGTATGGCGTTGAGTGAGTAGACTACACTCAACGCTTTTGTACTCAGCCATCTTTTTTTTGCTAACTTTCAGTTAGGCTGAGATAGTCTCAATGCTATATGTTATATGGCGTTGAATGAGTAGATTACACTTAACGCTTTTGTACATAGGCAAATTTCTGCTAGACAGTATTGAATCCATACCTCTAGCATTGAGTGAGACTGCTACACTCAATGCTTGTGGACTTAGTCGATTTTTTGTGTTGTGTCCAGCAATCACTTCTTGTGTCCACATGTCCAATCAATATGAAATGGACTAACCTGCACTCAAGAACTCAAATGCACATCAAATACAGTTGATGTTTGTGACATTGACCTGTTTGACTTCTCACAAATATGGGACATTGGGAATAATGAACCCAAAAATCTTCCCCTATTCGAAGAAGTGAAAACTTCATTGTTGTCCTTGGTCAATGGCACACACAACCTATACAGCAAAGAAATAATTATGGAAGTTTTGATAAGCTATGAGTAAGTGTACCTCATTTACTTACTCCCCCTATTTTTCTACAAGTTGTTTGTCCTTACTTGAGTGCCACATTACTTTCTTTCCCCTTTTCCATCTCTTCCACTTGCTATGACTCCCCTTTGCTAGGACCTTCTCTCTTCTCTTCTCCTTCTCTTTTCTCTGCTAGCCTTCCCATTGTCCTTTCTTCTATCCAGAGTAGCTTACCCCCCTTAGTAGAAGCATCAGTGAACTGATACTACTGGGGAGTCTATATGTCCAGCAAGAGGAACAATACCTGCACAAAAACAACACAAATAGGAGTGTCTGAAGCTATGACAAGTTCAATATAACACCCCCATCCGTCACATGGTATATAACAGAAGGTCCGGCCAGGGCCCCACGCCATATTCCACAGACAGTTAGCGAGTTATGTATTAATACCAAATTACTATGAAACAATATCGAAACCTAACACAGAGCAGTCTAGCAGATGCTTTAAAATAAGTTAGAAGAACCATAAACATAACATGAATGTCCAATACAGCCACAACAGGAATGAAATAACATACACAAAAGTCTTGGCCTTATGGCCTTATAATATTCAACTTGAATTAAACTGTTTTACATACATCGGCTCGCAGGTCGGCCATACATGATAGTATTAAAAGGAAAACACTTCGCCTTGGCCTTCAAGGGCCAGCACAGTAATAAGGGTTCAGCTCGCTATTTGTCACTAGGCTCACCTGTTCCTGCATAAGAACAATCAACCACAAAGTGGCAAAACAAAGCAACGGTCAGCTAAAGCTCATCAAATTATAATGACCCCACCCCTTACTCGGGGCGGCGGTGCTCCTTCCCTGCAATTGTACTAGCAAAAAAACAACATAGAAATGAAAGTGCAATTTAAGCACACTTCACCACAGGCGTAGGGACGAACGGCCACACACCCCATGCTCTTAGGGCACATTCTTAGTGACTCTGGTCCAATCCGAGTCTTCACCACCGCCCCCAGGACGGCAACCATTGTGAGCATTTCAGTCTTTCCGGCCAAAGCCTAAGACTCTGCATCTATGCCAACAGTAAGTGTCAAGTACTTAGGTCTCTTTAACCGAACCACATAGAGTGGGTACGGTTCCACTCACACGTTGCTCACATCGCCATGTCAATTTAAGCCATCAGTATGGGTCAAGCTTCCCCGAGTCCCAACAAATCGATCATACAATAATACATAACCCGATTATGCACAAGGTCGGCTCTCAGGCCACCAAGCTGGGCTCCCAAAGCATGCAGCCCCACACACTGGCCCCCAGGTCTCTGCGAGACAGGCCTCACAATAGCTATTTCACCGAGCTACCGCCGGTGGTAACACTACCACCACGCAAAATCTGACAGAAATGTGTTTCTGCCCAGTTTTTCAGGTGCTGCTTGGGGTTAGTACCCAAAGTTCCTTGCTGAAATCTACCGCATAGAAACCCGAAAAACAAACAACACGGAGTCTTCTCTGGCAATACATGCATAATGAAAACATCACCAATCCAGACCAACCCATCCGGATCAGCTTCACACACCATGCCTATGTCCGTACTTCGATTCCAAACTCTGTATGCAAAACTACGGGGATAATCCATATCTACCAGAAGGAATATCTAACGCTCACCGCGCACTCGCGGGAGAGAGTTTCCTTTGCAAATGGAAGAGGACTTCATGTAACACCCCCAAAACTCAAAAGAGCGACGGGTGACGTTTCGGGCCAAATTTGGTTTTTGGCAGGGGGTACACGGACTGGGACACGGGCGTGTCCCAGGGCGTGTCGTGTTCGTTCGACGATTTATCCAAAGTCTGCATTCGACGATTTTCCAGCAATCTGCGTTCGACGATTTTCCAGGGATCTGCGTTCGACGATCTGGCTGCGTTCAACGATTTTGTTAGGGATCTGCGTTCGACGATCTGGCTGTGTTTGACGATTTTGCCAGGGATCTGCGTTCGACGATCTGGCTGCGTTCAACGATTTTGCTAGGGAACTCTGTTTGACGATCTGGCTGCATTCGACGATTTTGCCAGGGAACTCTGTTCGACGATTTGGCAGCGTTCGACGATTTGGTAGCGTTCGACAATCTTGGCTCGATGATCGTCGAGCGCGGGGCGATTGTGGCGTGTTTGACTCTGTCAATGCGGAGTGTCGACACAGAGGTTTTAGCGAGATCTTGACTAAATGTCCCGACACAATTTGATTGGTCGCGGACGTGTCCTGCTCCGGATTGGTGAACTGTGCGGTGTATAGCCCCATTTGTCCAGGTCAGACCTGGATCGTAGCCGTGCATTTCCCTTTTGTGGGATCCGACAACTGGTGGTTAATTCGATTGGGATATACCCGTGTACAGGGTTTCAAAACCCTTATTTTCTGCTGCTGGTTCTCTGTCTAAATTCTAGAGAGAAGGGAGAGCAAGGGAGGAAGAAGAAATCTAGATCCGGTCCTTGGAGGGGCTTCGGAGCTCCAAATCGCGAGCCGACTTCGGATCTACAAAGGCAAGGACATTGCGGAGCTTTTCATCCGCGTAGATTTCCATGGAGCCGAGGAAGAACGCTAGGGTAACGATTCTCCACTTGAGCATATGAAACTTTACTTCTTTTGCATAGGGAAGCCCGCTCTCGCGAGTTTGCGGTGAGTTTGAGGCGTTCCTTCGGGTAGACATGAATAGTCCCCGTTGTGTACATGTAGAGTCCGTAATCGAGAACGGATATAGGCATGATGTGTGAAGCCTACCCGGACAAGTTGGTCTGGATCGGTGATGTTGCATTGCATAAATGGCCGGAGAAGACTCCGCGCAAATGTTTGTTTTTCGGGTTTTCTACGTGGTAGATTGCAGCAGGGAGCCTTGGGGGCTAACCTCGGGGTGCACCCGGAAAACTGGGTAGATGCGTGATTCTGCCGTCTTGGTGGCCTGGGAGCCAACTTGTGCATAACTAGGTTATGTAATATTGTGCGTTCGATTCACGGGCTTCTGCGTCGTGGCAAGTGAGCAACGGGTTGATTGGAACCGTTCCTGCACTATGCTGTTCGGTTTTTGAGGCCTACCGAGGGCATAGAGGTCGGGTCTTTGGCTGTCAATGATTTTAAGTGTCATGACTTCTGCTTATAGTTTGTTGATGATTTTAAGTGTCATAACGTCTGCCTAAAAGACTCAAAAGCCCACGTGTGGTGCCGTCCAAGTGGCGGTGGTGGGACCGCGATTTTGACCGGGTTCACCGAGAATGTGCTCTGAGAGCACGGGGTGTGTGGTCGTGCGTGCCTACGCCTATGATGTAGTGTTATTACTATATAATGCTTGTTTATGCTAATAAAGTGCGAGAAGGATCATCGCGGCCCCGATTTTGGGGGCGGGATCGTTATAATTTGGTCAGCATTGTTGACTGTTGTCTTTGTTTGCCACCGTGCGGTGGTTTGTTTCTTGCAAGTGCTGCTGGACCAAGCGGTCAATAGCGGGCTAAATCCCAAGTTGGTGTGTCGGCCCTCGAAGGCCAAATTTTTGGTTTTTTCTTTATTCATGTATGGCCGGCCTGCGTGCCGAGGTTTGAAAACATGTAATTTTGAAGGAAACAATTTGTAAGGCCTTAAGGCCAGTACTTGTGTATTTGTACTTCATTCCTTTGGGTTTGTTTAGAGGACATTCATGCTATTTGTGTTGGGTTCTTTTAATTTCAACTTATAAAACTGCTTCCGCTAGAATGTCTCTGTGTAGGACGTTGAAATGGTTAGATGGTTTCCATTGAGTAACCACCCGGTCTGTCTGTGGTATATGGCGTCGGGCCCCGTCCGAACCTACTGCTATATGCTATGCGACGGATAGGGGGTGTTAAAATTTGGTATCAGACTACTGGTTTCGGTCGGGCTTAAAATGAATTCGTGGTCGAATTCTTTTTAAGGGGTGGTGAGCACATGTGTGTGCATCATCGTTATAACAACAAAAGAACCCATGAATGTCCACTTAGGAATGAGAATGCACGTGTTTGGGGAACCTGCGTGTTCCTATAATTGTTGTTTGCAATATTATTTGGTCACTTAACGGTGTTTTGTACCACTATAGGTGACCAGAAGCGGTAGTGGGCCTTCGGAACGTCGCGTTTCTGAGGCTAGCAGTGCGCCAAATGATGCTCCTGCAACACCTCCTTCGTCCGAAACCATTCGACTGGTAGCTGAAGCAGTGTTTGCAATGATCAATGCGTAGCCTGCAAGGCAGGTGCAGCAGCCTGCTCCTGCGATAGAGCAGGTACCACTGCAAGCGGCTGAGCAGAGAAGAGTGGAACAGGTAGTAGTTGATGCTATAAGATCACGGTAGTGAACCGGTCGCACAAGTAATATAAAATGGGGGTTTTCCCAAGTATCGATCTCACAAGGAACACAGTAAGGTGGAGTTAATTTCGAGGAGGACTTGAGATTGAAGTCCTCAGGTCGGAGCTATCTAAGGGGGGGTTTGATGGTGCGAAAACGAAAATAAAATACTAACAACTACTCCTATGCAACGCCGCTATGCGATGCTTCGCCAGGCGGGATGGAAGACTAGTCGGGCCGCTATGCACCGAATCGCTAGTTGGATGGACGAGAAGGCTAGCGGATGAGGTGGTTAGAACGGTGGAATGAGGGTCGTGAGCACCTCTTCGCAACGCACGCCACTAGCAATTGCTAGTGCGGCAAGGGTGGATGGTGGTGGATGGAATAATAGGCGCACCTCAAGTAAATAACGAACACAAACAATCACATAGACATAATTGTAAGAACGTTTTACAAATAAGCATACATCATCTATAAATAAGGTTTACAACAACACATAAACAACAATAAAGGAAGAACAAGTCAAGAGATCGACCGAATCCGAAGTCTTGCTGAGGATTCACGGTTGGAATCGTCTGGTTGTCATTCCGCGTCCAAGCTCGGTCCTCAACTGCATCCGGGATAGAGAAGGACTGTCACCACCTTCCAATGGCCCGTCTTCTTCGTCTCACGACAGCGGACGAAAGTTGAAAGCTTCCCTTTGCTTGATGGCTATGGCGTTGAAGCTTGAAATGAACCCAAGAGATGATGGAGGAGGCCGAGAGGAAGCTCCGGCTTGGATTTGGCGGTGAAAGCTTTCCCGGAGCACCTCCCTAGGGTGGAAGATGAAGGAGGACGGCGGAATCCCTCCTCAGAGATGAAAACGGCGGAGGAAAATGGGCGATCCGAATTAGGGCGTAACCTGCACTATTTATACAAAAGCAGAAATGAACAATGCGCACGATCACAGGCGCACGACCAGTGGTCGTGCACACTATGTCCGGTGCTCGTGCGCACTGGCATGGAATATCAGGAAGAAGAACTGGGATAATGCGCACGAGTAGTGGCGCACGACCAGTGGTCGTGTGCACTAAGTCCAATGATCGTGCGATTACCCAGACAGGACTCCAGAAAAGAGGAATCAATGCACACGATCAGTAGCGCACGACCAGTGGTCGTGTGCTTACCCCAGGCTGATTCTGGAAAACGTAGAGTAGTGCGCACGATCAGGGGCGCACGATCAGGGGCGCACGACCAGTGGTCGTGCGCATTATATCCCATGATCGTGCGCAGTATTCCTGTTTCACAACCATCCCGGAACACGCACACGACCCCTGTACCGATAGAAAAAACAAATCACTAATCTGTGCAGACATTCCAGACAATCACAAAAGGGAGTACAATCTATAAAAATAACAAAATACACAACCACGGGCATAAATGTGCACTTCCTATGGAAATAAAGATAAGATGAGATATGAACGATATAGAACTAAAAGTGAAGTGAAAACGCGTGAAAACTAGCCCAGATGAGTCCGAAAATAGGTATAAAACATGGACTCATCACACCCCCAGACTCAACTGTTTGCGCGTCCCGAGCAAACAAAATCTAAGCAAATATGGAAAAAGACTAGTTAACAAAGAAATTGCGATACGAAGTACCATGCGAAGTCGCATGCTCGCGCGCGTAAAAATATAATAGAAGAAATTTTTAAGTATACAAAATAGTTTATACTTTTCACAATGCGTATCAAAATTTTATTATTACTCAAAAATGGAATCACGGTGAATCATCCGGTCACGCGTAGGGAGAAAGTAGACTAATCGCTAGGCGAGCATTGCCAAAGATCGGGGCTCGGGATAACCTCCAAAGGAATCCACCAATGTCGGTGACCATATGCTTGCCCTTTCACACTCTCTCCACGGCACTAGTTAGTCTCAAGCACGAATCCGTAGGACTTGGAGTATAATATAGGCTTAGGTGAAGGCGGGGTATATAAAGGTAAACAAGACGGACACGCACACCCAAAATAAGATCGCCCGAAAACGTACACAACAAAACTCAATGGACAAACACGTGCGATGCATCACCAGACCTGGACTTTTGATGGTGCGCGCAAGCCCATAACGAACACAACTCAACCACATTGCACAACTCAGCAATAATAGAAATACAAATACATTTCTTTTTTTTTGTATTCCACATTGGGAATTTTCTTTTTAATTACTATCATATTTTTTTGTTTTTTCTTTTCCCTTTTTTTTTATTTTTTTCTTTTATCCAAATAGCCAAAACAAAATAGGAAAACACGACAACACCACAAGCTGCACAAACACCAACAAAACTGCCCACACAAAACGGATATAAACTACAACAAAACAAACTAACTGAGCGATCACATTCAGATGTGCGGGTAGGAAAGGCTATATGGCTATGGTAGCGAGTCTAAGGGATTTCAAACGAAGGGACAGGCTCAACGGGGATAGCAACGGTTAGATGTCGGGAATGGTACAAGGCTCAAACGAGACAAAGTGACGGCCCACATCACGCACGCACTTGACTAACCATGTACCCATGCTTCGAGAGTAGATAGGGGCAAGTTCTTAGCCAACGAGAAAGACTATCCGTCCTCCCGACTAGAGCAATACGAACCTAACGGCCTTCTACACACATCCCTAAGCTACCGTCGGATTCACACCGGATTCACCAACTTTTGAGTAGAATAAAAAGTCTTTACGCAAATAGAAAGATATAAAACTATAAGTATACAGAAAAATTAAATCTACTCAAATTTCTACACGAGACGAGAGCAGTTGACTAGGAGCACAGCAAGGTCTACATTTTACTCCGTCTCACAATCCTAAGCCAGCACCATAATTTTCCCAAATCTAACGAAGAAATGAGTTTAACTCGCAGCACGCAAAAAGCTAAGCACGCGCTCATGTGGGTGCAGTGGTGTGTGATGCAATGAACTAAGCAAAATAAAACAATAAAAGCTTCTAGTATGCACAAAAAATGTGTGCGTGCAATAGGTAACAGATCTCTCCCCCAGACTTAAACTAAGCAACAAATCATAAGATAGAGAAATTAAAATCATAAAGAGCTAAGGGAAGAGTTTACCCCATGCTCAGCTAGTGAGCATACCAGAAGACGCGTGGAAACCGAAGCAGGCCCGCCATACGAAGAATCAGAACCCTGCCAATGAAATAAAGGAGATGAATAACTAAAAGAATCAGAAAATGGGAGAGTGATCCCGGTATCACTCTCAGCAGGATCCAAGCAGAGATCACTGTCGGTGCCATATGAGTCGTACCGAGGGGAATCCGAGAACTCAAGGTCCACGGTGGTAATAGGAACGTCCTCATCCAATAAGGAGGTGCAAACCTCTGCATCGGAAGGAGGGTATTCCTCATCCCACCGGGGTGCGTAAAAGTGTTCCGAAGATCCATCTTCTCCGTCGGAGATAGAGGAATCATCATCCCACTTCGGCGCAACCTCGGGCACCGAATCATCCACAAATACGGCATCATCAACTGACTCACACAAAAATGGAGTAGCACAATCCGGCAAAAATTGCGGAGGGGCAAGGCTGCTCTCAAAATCAAGCACTGAATGAGCAGGCCCCATCGCAAAATCATTCGCTGAGGCGACCCCGTCGACGACCGGAACAATCTCATCGTCCCATACAGGAGCATCCATGAGTTCCTGCTCCTCTTTTTGTTGGCTAACACCAGAGTGATCATCATCACTCAAGGAAAGCTCGTAAAAAGGGATCGAGGGACCCATGAAAGAGTTGTATGCGGCCGAAGATTCTTCAGTAATCTCAACGGGTAAAGAATGAGCAAAGTGCGTTATGCCAGTGTATGGGCCAGGCAACACCCTGGTAGGCCTGTCCACAACAGTCTTCCGCGAACGGGAGGTTGTTGTGCACACGCCCTCAGAGGGAGAAGGCTTGCACAAACGAGGGCAATCCTTCAACATGTGGCCCACACTTTGACATAACAAACACCGAATGCAATGCTCGGCATTCATAACAGCAATGGCATCGATGGATCGGCGCAAAGTGTCAAGGATACGGCACTCAGCATCAGAATCCATCACGAACAAAAATAATTGCTGAAAAAGTGCTACACAGCTAAAATGAAAATAGCACAGATCTGCTATCAAAATCAAAAATCAGAAAAGGGCAAAAAGAAATAAGCAAAATAAAAATTATAATAACCAAAGCAAAAAAAAGAAAAAGAATGATATGCACAAATGGAAAAGGGCTTCAATCTATTATCTCCCTCTCCAAAAACTCACACGACTGTGTTCCCCGGCAATGGCGCCAAAAACTTGATGCTATAAGATCACGGCAGTGAACCGGTCGCACAAGTAATATAAAATGGGGGTTTTCCCAAGTATCGATCTCACAAGGAACACAGTAAGGTGGAGTTAATTTCGAGGAGGACTTGAGATTGAAGTCCTCAGTTCGGAGCTATCTAAGGGGGGTTTGATGGTGCGAAAACAGAAAATAAAATACTAACAACTACTCCTATGCAATGCCGCTATGCGTTGCTTCGCCAGGCGGGATGGAAGACTAATCGGGACGCTATGCACCGAATCACTAAGCGGATGGACGAGAAGGTTAGCGGATGAGGTGGTTAGAACGACGGAATGAGGGTCGTGAGCACCTCTTCGCAACGCACGCCACTAACAATTGCTACTGCGGCAAGGGTGGATGGTGGTGGATGGAATAATAGGCGCACCTCAAGTAAATAACGAACACAAACAATCACATAGACATAATTGTAAGAACGTTTTACAAATAAGCATACATCATCTATAAATAAGGTTTACAACAACACATAAACAACAATAAAGGAAGAACAAGTCAAGAGATCGACCGAATCCGAAGTCTTGCTGAGGATTCATGGTTGGAATCGTCGGTTTGTGATTCCGTGTCCAAGCTCGGTCCTCAACTGCGTCCGGGATAGAGAAGGGCTGTCACCACCTTCCAATGGCCCGTCTTCTTCGTCTCACGACAGCGAACGAAAGTTGAAAGCTTCCCTTTGCTTGATGGCTATGGCGTTGAAGCTTGAAATGAACCCAAGAGATGATGGAGGAGGCCGAGAGGAAGCTCCGGCTTGGATTTGGTGGTGAAAGCTTGCCCGGAGCACCTCCCTAGGGTGGAAGATGAAGGAGGACGGTGGAATCCCTCCTCAGAGATGAAAACGGCGGAGGAAAATGGGCGATCCGAATTAGGGCGTAACCTGCACTATTTATAGAAAAGCAGAAATGAACAATGCGCACGATCACAGGCGCACGACCAGTGGTCGTGCGCACTATGTCCGGTGCTCGTGCGCACTGGCATGGAATATAAGGAAGAAGAACTGGGATAATGCGCACGAGTAGTGGCGCACGACCAGTGGTCGTGCACACTAAGTCCAATGATCGTGCGATTACCCAGACAGGACTCCAGAAAAGAGGAATCAATGCACACGATCAGTGGCGCACGACCAGTGGTCGTGCGCAATATGTCCAGTGGTCGTGCGCATTATATCCCATGATCGTGCGCAGTATTCCTGTTTCACAACCATCCCGGAACACGCACACGACCCCTGTACCGATAGGAAAAATAAATCACTAATTTGTGCAGACATTTCAGACAATCACAAAAGGGAGTACAATCTATAAAAATAACAAAATACACAACCACAGGCATAAATGTGGACTTCCTATGGAAATAAAGATAAGATGAGATATGAATGATATAGTGTAACGGTCCAGGCCCATCCCATGGGAACCCGCTGGCACCGCCGGCCTACCAGGGTCCAGACCCGGGCCCACCACTGGTAGTCAGCCTTTCACATTCAAGCCTGCAGGCCATGCACCCCAACCCCTCTCCGGCCTGTTTATCAGCACAGTAGGTTGTTGCCACTGGGTCTCGAACCCTGGACCTTGATAAGAAAGCTTTCCACCACTCCCTCAGCACCAACTGAGCTGCAGCTCAACTGGTGATGAAAGAGTGGTGGAAAGCTCTCTTATCAAGGTCCTGGGTTCGAGACCCAGTGGCAACAACCTACCGCTGCTGATAAACAGGCCGGAGAGGGGTTGGGGTGCATGGCCTACAGGCTTGAATGTGATAGGCTGGATACCTTCAACGACAACATGAGAGTCGCCGTGCCTTAGCGTGATCCTCCTGGACGGACAATCTATCTGGCATGGTTCCGATGCAACCAGGCCATTCCCAAGATCAAGTCAAAGTCCTGCAGCTTCAGAATAGTTGCCGGCGCCTCAAGTGCCTTGCCGCCAATCTCGGCCTCCATATCACATTGTGCAGTGGTCCGCAGCTCCGACCCATCGGGTAGACGCACCCTCATCTCTAGTCCAGGAAACCTCTCCACACCTTCGAGTCCGTCGATGAAGGCCTCGGATACGAACGAGTGTGAAGCACCCGTGTCGAAAAGAGTATGAGCGGGCTTGCCGCTGATCATGACTATGCCTGAGGTTTGTTTATGTGAAAGTTAATTGTTGTCCTATGGTTCTAGGTACTATATATATATCATTGAAAAATTCAAGAAAACTCATAATTAACTTCAAGTACCTGTGATGACCTCCTCGGGATTCCTCGGCTCTGTGAGGTCCAAGGCGTAAATCTGCTCCTGCTCGCGTCTCCTGCCATGATATCCCCGGCCTCGGCCTCGTCCTCAGCCTCGTCCTCGGCCCTGCTGTACTGGGGCCACTGGAGGTGGAGGAGGAGGAGGGGGATGGAAACGATGCGGGCACTCCGACTTGATGTGTCCAGGCTGGCGGCATCCGTAACAAACCACTTGTCGGTGGCCTCGGTCATCCTGTCTCCTCGGATCATGTATCTGTAGAGGTGGGGGAGCCAAAGCTGGAGGAGGCCCCTGCTCCTGCCTGAAGTTGGGACGACGACATCCCCCACCCCTCCTGTATCCAATGGTCCTGCCTCTCTGAGAGCCCCTACTGCCCTCACCTGATGTCGATCCATCAAATGGTCTCTTCCCTCCGGCTCGCACCATCAGCTGGTCAGCCTCCAGCTTCTTCGCCATCTCGATGATCTGCCTGGATGTGCCATGAGAAATGAATAACAGAGTCTGCCTCAGATCATCCCTGAGGCCCCGGTAGAACCTCTTCGCATACCTCCTATCGTCGGTGTCCTGAATCCCCGCGAACCTGGCCAAGTGGGAGAACTCTCTCTGGTACTCTATCACTGATCTGGTCCCCTGCTTGAGGTTCAAAAACCTCTCCTCCAAAGCATCTCTGTCCGTAGCAGAGACGAAGTGCTCCAGAAACACATCGCCAAACTCTTCCCAAGATATCTCTGATAGCTCAAAGTCCGCATAAGTAGACTCCCGGACTGACTTCCACCATCTCTTCGCGTGGGCCTCTAGCACAGAGGTGGCTAGAGGTACTGTCTGGCCGACTGGGCAGCTGATGCCCGCTAAGATCTCGTGTATGGCCTCCAGCCATTCTTCTGTCTTCACCGCATCCTCTGTCCCGCGGTACGTCGGTGGGGACAGGCTCTTGAATGCGCTCAGCCAGCTCAACCCCGGATTTGGCTGTGGAGCCGGGACTTGCTGGGCTCTGAAGGCATCCAAAATCGCCGTCAGGGTCTGCCCCATCTCCGTATGTAGGAATGGAGTGGCAGCTGGAGGGGAAGGAGCCACATTTTGCGGCGCTGCGACCTGTGGAGGTTGCATAAAGGTAAGGTTAGAGCAGAATTGGCCTAACAAATTGTACTTTGTGGACCATTTATGTGACTTTACACATGGGCACACCACTGGTTCTGCTGCATAGTTTGTCCGCAAACTAATGCTCGGGCGGGGGTGGTCCCATGTTGTGGACTTCTTTCTCATATGATCGTTGTTCAAGTGATACCAGTTTGTAAGACCCCCCTCCCCCTTACCAAGGAGGGCTACCGGATCTTATGCCCAGAACCGCCGTCTTACGGTGGCACTAACTCACGGGTTAGTCGACACCGCAATACGCCGATTCTGCCGGCTAGTACGATCATTAACCTGTAGGCCAATATGAGAAGAAGAAGTAATCTATATATATAAAACTACCAGTCCACAAGCCACAGTACAATCATATAAAAGAAATGAATAGTACATCAATAGTCCACAGAATAGTACAGAAGAAAGAGTAAAAAGGGGCTTATGCCCAGTACATCAAATCTCTCTCTCACAAAATAGTAAATGCGGAAGCTAAACTAGATCATCAGATCTCGTCCCACCTGAGGACGCACAGTAGTGGTAGTAGCCTGCTGAAGTGGTATCTGCTCCTCATGTCCTGCCTCCTCGACGTGCTGGTGCTCCATCTCCACGGGCTCCTAAAAATAGTTGGTCACCGACCATTAGTCAAAAAGACTAAGTCGTTTCCTCCGCACCTCGCCCCGCAGCTCCTAGGCACCGAGCGGGAGGACGAAGCGGAGGACAACAAGGGGTAACAAAGTGGAAGCAGGTGACAATATCTAACTAATGATGTAATAAGTACTGTAGTTCTACTCTAGCAATTCTATGTACGGTACAAGTAACAAGTAAGAGGAGTGCAGTAATGAAAAGTAAAGAAGCAGCAGTATGAACAAGTAAATAAGCTGAGCTACCACTATGCTATCATCACAAACGTACCCTAACTTATATAAAAGCCCATACAAATATATAAGTTAGGATTTCTAGGAAATTTAACTTATCATATAAAAGAGCCCATACTAATTTATATAATAAGGATCTATGAAGCGTATGACCTAATATGAATGAATGATATGATGCAATTTTATGCGCAGGCAAGTGCAACTCACACACAACGACTCTGTGATCACAGACCTTTAGTTCCCACTTTTTGAGAGCTAGCATCACTCTCGGGTACCACTGCTGTGGCTACGGCAGCAGCGGAGCGGGCGTCTCCGCTTCTAGACCGGTATGCACACTACCAAGCCTTACACCCCTCTCATACGCCTCTGTACACATCCAAGGTGCACTCTAGAGTCTTGCGTACGTACTTTGCTGACAAACCCGTCAGTCTTGTTGGGTCGGATGTGTGTTATCAGGGGTCGTCCTCCAGACCGCAGTGTAAAACAACCCACTGGCCCCTCTAACTCCCACAACCGCCTGGTGCACCGTACTGCCATCGGTGTGACGAACGGCCAGTACCGCATGACCCGCCACGATATTTATGCACATGCAAGTAATTCATACCGAGCCTTCCGCTCGCAGGACCAAAACCCGTCCTGAATCCCTCAAACCCAAACCCGGGTGAGAACGCACATCAGTGCCTTTATGCCAACTCCCCCAAACCCCAAAACGGGTGAGCATATATCATGAATCTCTCCAACCCCACACGGGAGAGAAGGTACGACAATGTCCTAACCTATTATACTACTCTTATCTACAGTTTATTACACTTAGAGATTTAAGGTTAATCCCAGGACTGCCCCCGGTATTCCCTGTGAAGGGCTCTCAAGGGGCACTAGGAACTGTGTTGGGATTACGCCCAGCATTCCCTTTCGCAAGGATATTTATTTTAGTTGATGGCTACCCATGTATCTCCCCAACTCTCCTTATTGCTTTAGTATAACTCTAGTAACTTAAGGTATTACCGGGAAACCGACGGTCTTCCGCCGATCCCCGCTCCAGTTGCTAGCTAAGACTTGCATTTAATCTCTCACTAAGACAACTCTACCCACCAGGGTTACTCATGTTGAACTCTCTCTTATTTCTGCCGATAATCAATCCCCTGGTAATTCCCCTAAGGCAGGACCTATTTGTGTTATATGCAGACCATGACCTATGCCTACCCTAGAATTGTGATCTTCCAAAACTTAAGGCATCTTGCCTCTAAATATTTATCCTAAGTTATTATTGACTAAGGGAACTACCCTAAGGATTCTCATAATTTTTCTTGGCCAAATAGTCATTTAATTAATTCTTTTAATTCAAATGCTAGGTCACTTTACACATGAAGTGGTTTGATTAAGCATCCACTGACCTAGGGAACTTTTCCTGAGAGGTATATTCACAAAATATTACTGCCTACAGAATTTCATAATTTTCCTTAAATTATTTATTATCATTTTCAATTTAATATCAATTCCACAAAATTCCATTTTTCCAAATGATGTATAGGCATTATTTACACAAAAATTCCAGAAATATTACAGAGCTTTTAGGACACTAATTGATAACTATTGGCAGAGAATCATCAACATTTAATGTAAGATGGCCTATAGGATTCCATTATAAGATATTTACCAAAATGCTATTATACTAATTTTAACACAAATAATGCATCCATTAAATTCTGAGAAATTTGTGCAAGACTAATAATAACATTTTATGACAGTAGAAAAATTTCCAAATTTTTCAGAGATATAAATCCATCAATTCAAGAATATACAAAATAAGGTTAAAATGGGAAATTTAGGGTATCTATTCCAAAAATTCTTCAAAACAGAGGAATCATATTTTTCCTAAGTCAAATGTGATGTTATCTATGCCTTGGCAAGGTGGTTTGGATTTGTACTTGAATAAATCCTATTTTCCAATTTTATTTCCAAAATAGCTATAATTAAAATAAATTCCAATAAATGGAATTTTGATTCCAAAAATTCCCTCATTAATTTGGGGGGGTGAATTTATCCTAATGAACCACTGTAATTAATTTCATAACTCTTGCATGCCACCATTGGGCTAAATAGACCAATTTGCATTTTTGCTATTTGCACACCAAGCCTTAACATAGGCTGGCACATGCAAATGGATTCTCCCACATGCAGTGAACCCAAGGTGCTGAAAATTTTATCATGCACCAAGGATGACCCCACTGACCCACCACCAAAATTTGGGGCCATGGGGAGGAGTAGAACTCCAAATATGTCATTTATTTAAATTGTGATATTTTACCAAAAACTATAGGAAACTATTTTCTAAAAATTCCTAAATTATGGCAGGAGGTAAGTATACCATAATCATGCATGTTCCCAAAATTTGGGGCCATGGTGACTAATATTGAGACCAGGGCATCCAATATAATTTCTGTCCTAGTCTAGGACCAGTCCTAGGCGAAATGTCCTACAAGACTGTACACTACACCAAAATGTAAGTTTAGGGTGGAATATTAAAGGTAAGACCCTAGGCTACATTTTTCATTAAGGGTCTAAGGTCTGTAAATGCCTCTAAGAGGCCTATATTTAACATGCAAGGTGACTGAAAAAGTGTGATAGAAATGTTACTATTCAATACATTAATTAAAATGAATCATTTATTCTGTAGCACGAATCTTGAAGTAAGATCCAACGGGATCTGGTCATCGTCTACCTCCAGCCAACGGCTGAGATCGAGCCGACCTGGAGCGATTTTGCCGGCGGTTTCCGGCCAGCTGAGACGTCGCCACCTCTGGCCAACGGTGCCATCACCTTCACGGTGGTGGTGGCTATCATTTCCCGGTGATGGGGCGGCGGGAGACGGAGGCGACGGCGATCCCGAGCGGTTTCAGAAACTTGGAATTCTCTCGATTTTCTCACATGGCATCGGGCTCAATTGAGCCCGATATCTCGCCTATTTGATCTAAGAAGCTAGTACGGGTAGAGGTGAAGTGAAACGCACCTGAATCGGGGCTTGGCTGCGGGTCAGGCGGCGGTTTGCCGTGGTGGTGGTGCGCCGGCGAGCTCCACCCCGAAAGTTCAATTCTCCACCGTTCTCCATGAGTAAGCAGTCGAATTCCACTCCTCTCGGCCTTCTGAAGCTGACGGTGAGCTCTGTTTGGACTGAGGTGGGCTATAAGTGGAGTTAACTCCAATGTTAGCTCGGTTTTGAGCTTTGGAGGTTTCACCCAGCAGCCATGTGGCTCACAGTCCTGGTTTCCTGCTGGAATTAAAGAGGGGAGGTCAGCCACCTGGTCTTGGGCAGCCTAAGTCAGCTGATGGGGTGGCCATGTGGCCACCATTTCCTTCATTCCTCTTTCTCTCTCCTCTTCTCCTAAAAATTCCAATTTTACCCACTTGCACGTATTCTCTCTCCTGAATTAGAGGGGTAGGGCTGGTCTTGTTCACTTGGGCTGACTATGGGCCAATTTTGGTGGGCTTGGTCCAAGGGGAAATGACTTGGCCTTCATTTCATTTCTTAGGTCAAATTGTTGACCAAATTGACTTTTGGGGTTGACTGGTCAACTATGGTGGGTGGACTGACCCCACTTGGTGTAAATGGGTCTAGTGGCACCACCCAACTTGGTTTGGGTCAAGGGGGTGCCCTACTTAGGTTAATTAGGCCTATGAGTGTGGGTTTGACCAAATTAAGCCCAAGGTTGACCTTGGTCAACTGGGGTCAAAATGTTGACCTAGTGACATACCCTAGGGTCCACTTAGATTGTTTTTAGGGTTAGGGCAATGTGGTGGGGTCATGGTGTGGCTAGGGTCCCCACTTAGGCTAGTTTGACCTAGTTTGACTATGGTCTTATAGTGGGCCCCACATGGCTACCACCCACTACCTAGGGTCAAACCTAGTTGATCTCTTCAAATCTCACCCCATGCCTAACCCAATCTAAGTTGAGGGGTCCAGAAGTAACATGGGATGTTACATATAGAACTAAAAGTGAAGTGCAAACACGTGAAAACTAGCACAGATGAGTCCGAAAATAGGTATAAAACATGGACTCATCAGTAGTAGAGCCGTTGGTGCCAAGGAGGGCAACCGAGAGACAGCTCAAACATGTCATGAGCTTTAATCCTCCGATATTCTCGGGGTTGGGAACCCCATCGCAAGCTGATGATTGGCTCTCCCGTGTGAAGAGGGTCTTGACAGCGACGGAGACGGAGGAGTGGCAGATGACCGCTATAGCTACTTTCCTGTTGGATGGAGATGCTAGGCTGTGGTGGGATGGTTTGGAGCTGCATCTATTGAGAGGAAGGCAACTTACAGATGTCTCGATGGAGGAGTTCTCGAGACTGTTCTGGGCTAGGTACCTCCCTTCGACGTAGAGGATAGCTTTGGAGAACGAGTTCCTGAAATTGGTGCAAGGAGAGAGTAGTGTGGATGTGTATCTCCATGAGTTTACTAGGTTGGGTCGGTATGCTAGCTCTACCATCGTGGATGAGGAGCGTAAGACCAACCGTTTTTATGAAGGTCTGAGAGATGACTTGAGGATACTACTCTCGGGGCCGATGACGCAGGGCTTCTTGACCCTGGTTAACACGGCCCGGTCCTTGGAGAAGGATATGAAGAGCGTCCAAGCAAAGAAAAACTCTAGTGATAAGAGGTCGGAGTTCAAAGTGCCGAACTCCTCAAAGTCTGTGTTCCGGAAGTGGAACAAGAAAGCTAGGACTTCGGGTCCAGCCCCCTCTGCTGGTGCTTCTGGGGCGACTACGGGTCGGACCTCGGGCACATGTTACAACTGTGGGAAGCTGGATCATTATGCTCGTGAGTGCCGGGGTGGACGTCCAAAGTCTGAGTTGAAGCAGGGAGCAACGTATGAAGAAAAGGGTAAGGCGGTGGAGTCAACCGCATCCCATTATGCTCAATCAAGGGTTTATAATCTTGGCCAACAGGAGGCCATCAAACAAGAGGATGTGGTGACAGGTACGATTTAATTTGTAACAAGTTAAGTTTCTTTAAATACTTGTTATGCGTATGTTACCTTACCACTGCTTGTTTAGGATTTGTTTTGATTTGTTAGTTTCCGGCGAGAGCGCTCTTTAATACGGGAGCTTCACACTCCTTCTTGTCCTAAGGATTCATATTGCGCATCGGAGTACCTTCTTTGATGGCGAAGGACAAGTTGGATGTTTTGTTACCGAATGGGAGTTCGATGTGCGCGGATAAAGTCTGTGGTGTTAAGATTCGCATTAGGAATCAAGAGTTCGATCTGCAAGCGTCGTTACTACCGTTGGTGGAGTTCGACGTTATATTTGGCATGGACTGGCTCTCGGAGTAGCAAGCCAATATTGATTGTGGTCGCAAGGAAGTCAAGTTGGGAGCAAGTCGTGAGACGACTTTTACGGGCTTGAAAGGGTCGAGTAAGACGTTGATGTCTGCTCTTCAGGTGGTGAAGGCTGTTCGTGCTGGTGCAGAGCTGTTCTTTACAGTAGTGTAGGTTGCAAAGCCTAAGCCTACGTTGGAAAGTATATCAGTGGTAGCTGAGTACCCTGATGTGTTCCCCGTAGATCTTCCTGGAGCCCCGCCTAAACGGGAGATAGATTTCACGATTGAGCTAGTGCTAGGTGCAAAGCCTGTGTTATGATCTCCGCGGCTAGTGCCTAAGGAAATGGCGGAGCTGAAGGTGAAACTCCAAGAGTTGTTGGAGCAAGGGTATGTGCATCCAAGTTCTTCGCCTTGGAGCGCACCGGTCCTTTTTGTAAAGAAGAAGGACGGGTGCTTGAGACCCTGTATTGATTATCGGGAGTTAAACAAGCTAACAGAAAAGAATAAGTACCCAATCCCAAGGATCGATGATCTTTTTGATCAGTTGGTCGGGTCGACGGTGCACTCTAAGTTGGATCTCAAGTCTGGTTACTATCAGCTGAGGATAAGGGAGAGTGATATTCCTAAGACAGCGTTCAGTACAAGATACGGGCATTACGAGTTTACGGTCATGCCGTTTGGGCTGACAAATGCGCCGTCAGAATTCATGGATTTGATGAACAGGACCTTCAGGGAGTACTTGGACCATTTTGTGATTGTCTTCATCGACGATATTTTGGTGTACTCCCAGAGTGACGAAGATCACTTCAGGCATCTTCATTTGGTTTTGGAGATGCTAAGGAGGAATCAATTGTACGCCGAGTTCTCGAAGTGCGAGTTTTGGTTGTCCTCAGTGGCATTCCTCAGTCATATAGTGAGTGGGGAAGGTATTGTAGTGGATCCGGCGAAGATTGTTGCAATACGAGAGTGGCCTGAGCTTTCTACGGCAGCGGAAGTCCGGAGCTTTCTGGGGCTTGCCGTCTATTATAGGCACTTTGTAGAGAACTTCTCGCGGATAGCGTTACCTCACTACTTTGACGTGAAGGAGCAGAAGTTCGTTTGGATGCCGGAATGCGTGCAAGCTTTTGAGGAGTTAAAATGTCGGTTGACCACGGCGCCTGTGTTGAGTTCGCCGAGTGGGACCGAGGGTTATGAGATTTATAGGGATGCTTCGGGCAGTGGTTTGAGTTGTGTGTTGTTACAGCATGGAAGCGTTATAGCATATGGCTCGAGACAGCTGAAGGTGCATGAGAGGAACTATCCGGTCCATGACTTGAAGTTAGCAGCCGTGATTTTTGCCTTGAAGCTGTGGAGACATTATTTGTACGGTGTGAAGATTGATATCTACACCGACCACAAGAGCCTGAAGTATTTAATTGATCAGAAAGATCTGAACATGCGGCAGTTTAGATGGATGGAGTTCCTGGGGGACTATACATTCAAGATCCATTACGTGCCTGGTAAGGGCAATGCGGTGGCGAACGCGTTGAGTCGCCGGACCCCAGCTCAAGCCAATTGGTTGTCGGTCCATGACGAGCAGTTGATTCGGGAGTTGGAGGCGTTGGAGATCTTTTGTGTTGATAAGCAATCAAGTGTTGAAGCAATATTGAATTGGACTGAAGTCCAATATGACCTGGCTGATCGGATTCGGCAGGCGTTGGATATGGATGTCCACATGAAGCAACTCATGATAGAGGCTCTGGATGGCTCAAATTCCCAATTCTTTGTGGAGGACGGTTTACTTTGGAAAGACGGTCGTTTGTGCGTCCCAAGCGTGGGCAATTTGCGGGTGGAATTGTTGTACGAGGTGCATCATACCAAGTACTCAATTCACCCGGGGAGCACGAAGATGTACCGCGATGTTAAGAAACTGTTCTGGCGGCTAGGACTGAAAAAGAATGTGGCGTTGTACGTGGCGAAGTGCCAAACTTGCGCCTTGGTGAAGGCGGAATGCCAAAAGCCGGGAGGATTTTTGAAGTCCTTGCCTATTTCGGAGTGGAAATTTGACAACATTACTATGGACTTTATGCACGGGTTGCCAAGGTCGCAAAAGGAGAATGACGCCATCTGGGTGGTCGTAGATCGGCTAATGAAGGTGTCGCATTTCATTCCGCATAGGAAGGATGATCCGGTTGAGAAATTGGCGAAGTTATATGTGGATAACATAGTACGGCTTCACGTTGTGCCCCGCATCATCATGAGTGACCGAGATGGACGGTTCACGTCCAATGATTGGAGGTTGGTGCAGCAAATGTTGGGAACAAAGCTGAGTTTTAGCACCGCCTTTCATCCGCAGACGGATGGGCAGACCGAGAGGGTCAATAGGACAATGGAGGACATGCTTCGCATGTGTGTCCTGGACTTCGGGAAGCAATGGGAGGATCACCTTTATTTGGTTGGGTTCGCGTACAACAATAGCTTCCAAGCGAGTCTTCAAATGGCGCCCTTCGAGGCCCTTTATGGTAGGAGATGTCGCACGCCGTTGTCTTGGTTAGAAACGGGTGAGTCAAAGTTGTACGAGCGTCAAGAGGTGGAAGATGCTACTTCATTGGTGCGAATAATTCGGGAGAGGTTGCTAATCGCTCAGGACCGTCAGGCGAAGTAATATAATGCCAAGCAAAGGAACGTGGAGTTCGCTGTGGGCGATTGGGTGTACTTAAAGATCAAGCCGTTCAAGGGTGTCTCGCGGGTGCGGCGATTGAAAAAGCTAAGCCCGAGGTACCTTGAGACGTTCTAGGTTCCGGAGCGGGTTGGCGAAGCAGCCTATCTTTTGAATCTATCTGTGGAGCTCAGTGGTCTACATGATGTATTCCATATATCGGTGCTACGGAAGGCGGTGCAATAGCCTACGCAAGTGATCGCAGTCGATCAAGTGCCGATTGATAGTGGGTTGACGACAAAGGTCAAGCCTGTAAGAATTGAGGATTCGGAAGTCAAGCGGCTACGTAATAAAGAGACCAGGATGGTCAAGGTCCGTTGGGACAATTGCGGTCGAGAAGAGCTCTCTTGGGAACGAGAGCAGACTATGCTTGACGAGTACCCGGAGTTATTCCGCTCAGGTACAATTTTAGTTTTGTACTTATCTTTCCGTTATGAAATTTCTTGGACGAAATTCTTTTAAGAGGGAGAGAGCAGTAACACCCCAAAACGCAAAAGAGCGACGGGTGACGTTTCGGGCGAAATTTGGTTTTTGGCAGGGGGTACACGGCCTGGGACACGGGCGTGTCCCAGGGCGTGTCGTGTTTGTTCGACGATTTAGACAAAGTTTGCATTCGACGATTTTCCAGCAATCTGCATTCGATGATTTGCCAGGGATCTGCGTTCGACGATCTGGCTGCGTTCGACGATTTTGCCAGAGATCTGCATTCGACGATCTGGCTGTGTTCGACGATTTTGCCAGGGATCTGCATTCGACAATCTGGCTGCGTTCGATGATTTTTCCAGGGAACTCTGTTCGACGATCTGGCCGTGTTCGACAATTTTGTCAGGGAACTCTGTTCGACGATTTGGCAGCATTCGACGATTTTGCAGCGTTCGACGATTTGGTAGCGTTTGATGATCTTGGCTCGACGATTGTCGAGCGCGGGGCGATTGTGGCGTGTTTGACTTTATCTTCGCGGAGTGTCGACACAGAGGTTTTGGCGGGATCTTGACTAAATGTCCTGACACAATTTGATTGGTCGCGGACGTGTCCTGCTCTGGATTGTTGAACTGTGCAGTGTTTAGCCCTATTTGTCCAGGTCAGACCTGGATCTTAGCCGTGCATTTCCCTTTTGTGGGATCCGACGGATGGTGGTTAATCCGATTGGGATATACCCGTGTACAGGGTTTCAAAACTCTTATTTCCTGCCGCTGGTTCTCTATCTAAATTCTAGAGAGAAGGGAGAGCAAAGGAGGAAGAAGAAATCTAGATCCGGTCCTCGGAGGGGCTTCGGAGCTCCAAATCGCGAGCCGACTTCGGATCTACGAAGGCAAGGAGATTGCAGAGCTTTTCATCCGCGTAGATTTCCATGGCGCCGAGGAAGAACACTAGGGTAATGATTCTCTACTTGAGTATGTGAACCTCTACTTCATTTGCATAGGGAAGCCCGCTCTAGCGAGTTTGCGATGAGTTTGAGGCGTTCCTTCGGGTAGACATGAATAGTACCCATTGTGTACATGTAGAGTCCATAATCAAGAACGGATATAGGCATGATGTGTGAAGCCTACCCGGACAGGTTGGTCTGGATCGGTAATGTTGCATTGCATAGATGGCCGGAGAAGACTCCACGCAAATGTTTGTTTTTCGTGTTTTCTACGCGGTAGATTGCAGCAAGGAGCCTTGGGGGCTAACCTCGGGGTGCACCCGGAAAACTGGGCAGATGCGTGATTCTGCCGTCTTGGTGGCCTGGGAGCCAACTTGTACATAACTGGGTTATGTAATATTGTGCGTTCGATTCACGTGCTTCGGGGAAACTTAACTCGTGTCGATGATTTTAAATGTCATGGCAAGTGAGCAACGGTTTGAGTGGAACCGTTCCGGCTCTATGCTGTTTGGTTTTTGAGGCCTACCGAGGGCATAGAGGTCGGGTCTTTGGCCGTCGATGATTTTAAGTGTCATTATTTCTGCTTATAGGCTGTTGATGATTTTAAGTGTCATAACTTCTGCCTAAAATACTCAAATGCCCACGTGTGGTGTCGTCCAAGTGGCGGTGGTGGGACCGCGGTTTTGACCGGGTTTACCGAGAATGTGCCCTGAAAGCACGGGGTGTGTGGCCATGCGTGCCTATGCCTGTGATGTAGTTTATTACTATATAATGCTTGGTTATCCTAATAAAGTGCAGGGAAGGAGCATCGCCTCCCCGATTTTGGGGTCGGGATCGTTATAATTTGGTCAGCATTGCTGACCGTTGCCTTTGTTTGCCACCGTGCGGTGGTTTGTTGCTTGTAGGTGTTGCTGGACCCAGCGGTCAATAGCGGGCTAATGCCCAAGTTGCTATGTCGGCCCTCGAAGGCCAAATTTTTGGATGTTTTCTTTATTCATGTATGGCCGGCCTGCGTGCCGAGGTTTGAAAACATGTAATTTTGAAGGAAATAATTTGTAAGGCCTTAAGGCCAGTACTTGTGTATTTGTACTTCATTCCTTTGGGTTTGTTTAGTGGACATTCATGCTATTTGTGCTAGGTTCTTTTAATTGCAACTTATAAAACTGCTTCCGCTAGAATGTCTCTTTGTAGGACATTGAAATGGTTGGATGGTTTCCATTTAGTAACCACCCAGTCTGTCTGTGGTATATGGCGTCGGGACCCGGCCGGACCTACTGCTATATGTTATGCGACTGATAGGGGTTGTTACACTTCACATGTCCAAGTAGAGAATCATTACCCTTTGAGATTTCTTCGGTGCCATGCCCATGATCTAGATGGATGGAAGCGACCGCAATGACCTTGCCTCCACAAATCTGGACTCGACTTGCGAATCAGAGCTTCGGAACTCCAATGGCTGCGGGAAATCTTCCTTATTCCTCCTTCTTAACCCTCCCTTCTCTCTAGTACTTAGAAAGAGAGTCCCAATGAAGAAATGAGTTTGGAAAACCTAACTCCCGGCTATATTCCCGCAGAGGCACGCACCAGCCGTCGGATCTCAAAATAGAACCAGTGGATAGTCCTGATTCCTCCAGGAATAAAGTTTACGAGAGCTACCACCGTGCGGTAGGATGTTACTTCCGCGCGGTAGGAAGTTACCTCCGCGTGGTAGTCCAATCGTTCGGCGTCTCGAGGATGCCACCGGATATAAAAACAATTGGATTGTGACACGTGGACACGTCATAACTTCTAGGCTACCGCCACGTGGTAGAAAACTATCGCCACTCAGAAACGACAAAACTATGTTGCCGGGTGCGGTAGGGTTAACGCCAAACATTAACAACACGAGAGCTCTAGCAAATAAATCGTTTGGCTACCGTCCTGCGCTAGCGCTACCGCCAAGCGCTGGCAGTTCTCTAGAACATCGAGCGGACTACCACCGCATGGTATACATTACATCCTTGCACTATCATGCACTGAGATGTCGAGAGTGTCGAGAGCGTCGAGAACACAGACCTACCGCCAGTGGTAGCTCTACCACTGCGCGGTACCCCCGCTTAAGAAATTTTGTCCGGAAATTTAAAGTTACAGGAAAACAGAAAAAGTAACAATACATCAGGTTACCTTCTGGAAAAAGCTCGGGAAACTCCTCCCTCATAGTTTGCTCGCACTCCCAAGACAACCCTTCTAGTACACAATTATCCCAACGGACTTTGACCATCATGATTGCTTTATAACGTAGTTGCTTGACTTCCACCTCCTCAATGTGAATGGGCTTGACCTTCGTCATCAACCCACTGTTGATTGGCACATGATTCGCAACTACCACTTGTGTAGGCTCTTGGATAGCCTTCCACAGCACTGAGATGTGAAATACATCATGCAAACTACTCAACTCCGACAAAAGAGACAAATGATAGGCGGCTTCAGCAATCCGCTCCAAGATATCATAAGGCCAAACATACCTTGGACTAAGCTTCTTTAAGCGTCGAATCCTTGACACGCCTTTAAACGATTTTATCTTGAGGTACACCCAATCACCCACCGCAAAATCCACATTCTGGTGCTTGGCATTAAAGTACTTGGCCTGCCTATCTTGAGCGATCAATCGTCGTTCTCGTATCAAACTTATCGTTGAAGTAGCATCTTCAACATCCCTTCACTTGTACAGCTTTGATTATCCTATTTCTACCCAAGACAACGGTGTACGACACCACCTTCTGTGTAGAGCCTCAAAAGGCGCGATCTGAATGCTGGTATGGTAGCTGTTATTATAAGTGAACTCAATCATGTAAAGATGGTCTTCCCACCTTTTCCCAAAATCCAATGCACACATATGAAGCATGTCTTCTATTATCCTGTTCACCCTTTCAGTTTACCCATCTGTTTATGGTTGAAAAGCAGTGCTGAAATGCAACTTGGTTCCCAACAACTGATGAATGAGCCTCCAGTCATTATACGTGAACCGACCATCTCGGTCACTTATTATGCTCCGGGGCACGCCGTGCAATCGGACTATGTTGTCCACATAAAGCTTCGCCAGCTTCTCCACTGAATCATCCTTCCTATTGCGTATAAAATGTGACACCTTTGTTAAATGATCAACGACCACCCAAATGACGTTGTTCCCTTTGTGCGATCTCGTCAAACCATGAAAGAAATCCTTGGAGATGTCATCAAATTTCCACTCCGGTATGGGCAAAGACTTCATGAATCAGGCAGGTTTTTGGCATTCAACCTTCACCAAGGCACAGGTTTGACATTTTGCCACATACCACGCAATGTCTTTCTTCAGATCCGGCCACCAAAACGATTTCTTCATGTCCTATAACATCTTGGTGATCCCGGGGTGAATCGAGTACTTTGTAAAGTGCTCTTCGTACATCAATTCCTCCTATAACTTCCCCACATTGGGAACGCACAATCGACTACCTTTCCACAAAAGGCCATCCTCGATAGAGAAGTGGTCGTTAGACCCATCAATTGCTTCCTCCCAGTGATGTTTCAAGCTCACGTCCAACTCCAAAGCCTGCCGAATCCTGTCCGCGAGGTCATACTGAACCTCCGTCCAACTCAAACATGCGTTTGTACTAGATCCCTTGCCAACAAAAGCGATCTCCAAGGCCTCCAAGTCCTAAATAAGCTGCTCGTCATGCATCTGCAACCAGTTAGCCCGAGCAGGAGTCCTACGACTCAGAGCATCTGCCACGACGTTCCCCTTCCCAGGAATATAATGAATCTTATAGGTGTTGTCCCAAAGGAACTCCAACCACCTACGTTGACGCATGATCAGGTCCATCTGATCTAACAGATACTTCAGGCTATTGTGATCTGAATATATATATCGACCTTTATCCCGTACAGATAATGCCTCCAAATCTTGAGAGCGAATACCACGGCCGCCAACTCCAAATCATGGACCGGGTAATTCCTCTCATACACCTTTAACTGACGTGATCTATAGGCTATCACCGACTCATGCTGAAGTAGGACACAGCCTAATCCACTCCTAGAAGCATCACTATAAACCACAAAGCCTTCAGAACCACAAGGCGAACGTAAGACAGGTGTCGTGGTCAAACGACACTTTAGTTTTTCGAAAGCTTGTGTGCACTCCGGCGACCAAACAAAATTATGATCCTTCCTTGTCATAGTAGTGAGGGGCAATGTTATCCACGTGAAGTTCTCCACGAAGCGCCTGTAATTGCCGGCAAGCCCCAGAAAACTCCGGACTTCCGCCACCGTAGACAACACAGGAAACTCCCGTATAGAAACTATCTTTGTCGGATCTAGCGCAATACCCTCTCCACTAATTATATCACCAAGGAACTCTACCGAGGACAACCAAAATTCACATTTGGAGAACTTGGAGTACTGTTGGTTCTTCCTCAATGTCTCCAATACCATATGCAGATGCTTGAAATGATCATCCTCGTATTGCGAGTACACCAGTATATCATCGATAAAGACTATCACGAACTGGTCCAAGTATTATTCTGTGAACTCATAATGCCCATAACGTGTGCTGAAATCCGTCTTGGGAATGTCACTTTCCCTTATCCGTAGCTGATAGTATCCGAATTTCAGATCCAACTTCGAGTATATAGTTGAACCGACCAGCTGATCGAACAAATCAACAATCCTTAGGATCAGATACTTATTCTGCTCCGTTAGCTTATTCAACTCCCGGTAATAATTACAGAGTCGTAAGTTTTAGTCCTTCTTCTTAACAAAGAGCACCGCTACGCACCAATGTGACAAACTTGGACACACATAACCTTGATCAAACAACTCTTGAAGTTGTACTTTCAGTTCCGCCATCTCCTTAGACATTAACTAATATGGAGAGCGTGACACAGGTTTGGCATCTAGCACTAACTCAATGGTAAATTCAATCTCTCACTGAGGTGGAGCTCCAGGGAGATCTTCAGGGAATACGTCAGGAAACTCAGATACAATTGGGATGTTGTCCAGACCAGGCTTGGGCTTTGAAGCCTCCATTAACGTGAAAAATAGCTCTGCACCCCTACGAACTGCCTTAACCACCTGAAGAGCAGACATCAAAGTCATGCTCGAGCACTTCATGCCTGGAACGTCGTCTCACGATCTGATCTAGTCCCAATTTTACCACCTTACGGTTACAATAAATTTGTGCACGCTACTCCGATATCCAGTCCATACCAAAGATCATGTCGAACTCCACTATCGACAGTAGCAACGCTTGCAAGTCAAACTCTTGACTCCCAACCCATATCTTCACGCAATAAACTTTATCCGCGCCCATAGAACACCCGTTAGGCAGCAGCACATCCAATTTGTCCCTTGCCATCGAAGAAGGTACTCCGATGCACGATACAAATTCTTCGGACACAAAGGAATGTGATGCTCCAGTGTCGAACAGTGCTCTCGCTGGACAATCAAAAATCAAAACGAAGCCTAGCACAAGCAGTCATAAGCTAACACGCATGAGGCAACAAGTATATAAAGCTAAACCGCTATTAATTAAACCATACCTGTCACCATGTAAGCCTGCTTTATGACCTCCTGAAGGCCAAGGTTGTACACTCTAGGCTGTGTTGGAGCATAGTGGGATGCGGTTGACTCCACCGCCTTTCCCTTCTCCTCATAAGTTGCTCCAAGCCTCTTCTCGGACTTTGGACATCCGCTCCAACAATCTCTGGCAAAATGTCCTGGCTTTCCATAGTTATAACAAGCGCCCTGAGCTCGGCCTGTAGTTTCCCCAGACATAGCCGAAGAAGGGGCTAGACCCATAGTCCTAGCCTTTTTATTCCAACTATGGAACTCAGACTTTGAGTTCGGCACTTTGAACTCCGACTTATTTGCACTCGAGTCCTTCTTCCCCTATAGTCACTTCAGATCTTTTACCAATGATCAGGTCATATTGACCAGGGTTAGGAAGCCTTGCGTCATAGGCCCAGAAAGTAGTAGCCTCAGGTCATCACGCAGACCTTTGTAGAACTGGTTGGTCTTATGCTCCTCATCGGCAAACATAACACCAACATAATGACCCAACCACGTAAACTCATGGAGATACTCATCCACGCTACTATCTCCCTGTGTCAGTCTCTGGAACTGATTCTCCATATCGATCATCTATGATGAGGGAAGGTATCTTGCCAAGAATAACCTCGAGAATTCCTCCATCGAGACATCATTGAGTTGCCTTCCAACCAAGAGATGCAGCTCCAACTCTTCCCACCACAATCTCGCCTCTCCATCCAACAAGAAGGTGGCTATGGTGGTCTCTTGTGATTCCTTCATTTCAATGGTCGTCAAGACTCTTTTCACCAGAGAGAGCCAATCTTTGGCTTGGGATGGGGTTCCAGTACCCAAAAACACCGGAGGATTAAAGCTCATTACATGCTTGAGCTACTTCTCTGTTGCTCTTCTTGGTACTAAAGGCTCTACCACCACTTGTTCCACCATTTTAGGTTCTGCTACTCGAAGCGGTACCTGCTCCCCTACAGGGGCAGGATGTTGCACTTGCCTTCCTGGCTGTGCGTTTAGCATAGCAAACACCGCCTCATCCACAAGTCTTATTGTTTCCGCCGAAGGAGGGGTTTCAGACACGTAATTGGGTGTACTAGTTTCCTCAGAAAGCGGGCGTTCTAATAGCCCAGCACCACTCCTGGTCACCTATAGTCGTACAACACACCATTAAGTGACCAAACAGGATTTCAAAAAGCAATCATAGGAACATGCAGGTTCCTCAAACATGTGTATTTTCATTCCTAAGTGGACATTAATGGGTTCTCTTCATGTTATAACGATTACGCACATGACTGTGCATACCACCCCTTAAAAAGAATTCGACCATGAATTCTCCTAAAAAAGACCGAGACTGTTGTCTTATACCAAATTGTAACACTCTCATCTATCACATGGGATATAACAGAAGGTCCGGTTGGGGCCCCACGCCATATTCCACGGAGAGTTAGCGGAGTTACATATTAATATTAAATTACTATGAAATAATATCAAAACCTAACACAGAGCAGTCTAGCAGAAGCTTTTAAATAAGTTAGAAGAACCCATAAACATAACATGAATGTCCACTACAGCCACAGCAGGAATGAAATAACATACACAAAAGTCTTGGCCTTATGGCCTTATAATATTCAACTTGAATTAAAGTGTTTTACATACATCGGCTCGCAGGCCGGCCATACATGATAGTATTAACAGGAAAACACTTCACCTTGGCATTCAAGGGCCAGCACAGCAATAAGGGCTTCTGCCAGCTATTTGCCACTAGGCTGACCTGTTCCTGCATAAGAAAAATCCACCGCACGGTGGAAAAACAAAGCAACGGTCAGCTAAAGCTGACCAAATTATAACGACCTCACCCCTTACTTGGGGTGGAAGTGCTCCTTCCCTGCAATTATATTAGCAAAAACCAAAATAGAAATGAAAGTGCAATTTAAGAACACTTCACCAATGGCATAGGCACAAACGGCCACACACCCCGTACTCTCAGGGCACATTCTTAGTGACTCTGGTCCAATTCGAGTCCTCACCACCGCTCCTAGGATGACAACCATCGTGAGAATTTCAGTCTTTTCGACCAAAGCCTAAGAATCTCCCTCTATGCCAACGGTAAGTGCCAAGTACCTTAGGTCTCTTTAACAGAACCACATAGAGCGGGTACGGTTCCACTCACCTGTTGCTCACATTGCCATGTCAATTTAAGCCATCGGCGCCGGTCAAGCTTCCTCGAGTCCCAACATATCGATCATACAATAATACATAATCCGATTATGCACAAGGTCGGCTCTCAGTCCACCAAGCTGGGCTCCTAGAGCACGCAACCCCACACACTGGTCCCTAGCTCTCTACGAGACAGGCCTCACAACAGCTCTTTCATAGAGCTACTGCCGGTGGTAACACTACCGCCACGCGGTATCTGGCAGAAATGCGTTTCTACCCAGTTTTCCGAGTGCTCCTTGGGGTTAGTCCCGAAAGTTCCCTGCTGCAATATACCGCGTAGAAACCCCAAAAAACAAACAACATGGAGTCTTCTCCGGCAATACATGCATAATGAAAACATCAACAATCCAGACCAACCCGTCCAGATGGGGTTCACACACCATGACTATGTCTGTACTTCGATTCCTAACTCTATATGCAAAACTACAGGGATAATCCATATCTACCCGAAGGAATACCACACGCTCACCGCACACTCACGAGAGAAGGTTTCCTATGCAAAAGTAAGAGGCCTTCACATGTCCAAGTAGAGAATCGTTACCCTTTGTGATTTCTTCGGTGCCATGCCCAAGATCTAGATGGATGGACGCGACCGCAATGACCTTGCCTCCACAAATTCGGACTCAACTTGCGAATCAGAGCTTCGGAACTCCAATGGCGGCGTGAATTCTTCCTTATTCTTCCTTCTTCACTCTCCCTTCTATCTAGTACTTAGAAAGAGAGTGCCAATGAATAAATAAGTTGGGAAAACCTAACTACCGGCTATATACCCTCAGAGGCACGCACCAACCGTTTGATCTCCAAATAGAACCAGTGGACAGTCCTGATTCCTCCAGGAATAAAGTTTACGATATTTATCGCCACGTGCTAGAAAGTTATCACCGCACGGTAGTCTAATCTTTCGGCTTCTCGAGGATGCCACCGCCTAGAAATCCAATTGGGCGGCGATATGTGGACACGTAATAACTGCTATGCTACCGCCACACAGTAGAATACTATCTCCACTCAGAAATGACAAAACTATGCTACCGTCTGCGGTAGGGTTAACGACATGTGGTAACAACCCGAGAGCTCTAGCAAATAAATCATCCAGCTACCGCCCCATGCTACCGCTATCGCCGAGCGCTAGTGGTTCTCGAGAACATCGCGCGGATTACCGTCGCGCAGTATATATTACTTCCTGGCGCTAGCATGCACTGAGACACCGAGAGCATCGAGAGCGTCGAGAGCATCGAGAACACCGACCTACCGTTAGCGGTAGCTCTACAGACGTGTGGTACATTCCAAAAAGCATTTCCTGAACCTGGGGCGTTACATTCAACATACCCAACTCAAAGTTGAGGGTGTTGAACTTTGCTTCATCTAATTGCTTATTGAAGATATCAGCCACTTGCTTGTCTGTGGGGACAAACTCAGGACTGATATCTTCCTTCTCCACATTCTCCCTGATAAAATGATATCTTATTTCTATATGCTTAGTCCTACTACGTGAGACAGGATTCCTAGCAATAGAAATAGCACATGTTGAATCACAGTAAAGAGGAGTTCTACTTACCTATAGGTTGTAATCCTGGAGCTGATGTTGGATCCACAGCAGCTGATCACAACAGCTGTCTGCTTATATATATTATGACTCAGTAGTGGATATAGCCACACTAGTTTGCTTCTTGCTGCTCCAAGAAACTAGCCTTCTTCCTAAGAACTGACAGGTTCCAGTATTGCTTTTCTTGTCTTCTTTGCAACTTGCAAAATCTGCATCTGAAAATGCTATTAAATCAAAATCCATATTTCTAAGGTACCATAGGTCAAGATCTGGTGTGACCTTAAGATATCTCAATATTCTCTTTGCAGCAGAGTAATAAGATTCTTTAGGGCAAGCCCGATACCTAGCACAGACACATGTGGCTTACATGATGTCAGGCCTACTAGCAGTTAGGTATAGAAGGGAGGCAATTATCCCTCTATACAAAGACTCATCAACAGCTTTCTCTACCTCATCTTTTCCAATAGGCATACTTGATCCCATGAGAGTTCTCATGGTGGAGGCATTCTCCATACCATACTTTTTGATTAGCTCCCTAGTGAACTTGCACTGGGATATGGACAATCCATCATCAGTCTGTCTTACTTGAAATGCCAAGAAGAACTTGAACTCACTCATGCTGCTCATTTCAAACTTCCCTTGCATACGTTTAGCAAACTTCCTGCAAATGTTGTCATCAGTAGATCCAAAGATAATGTCATCGACATATATTTTGACTAGGATAATCTTGCCCTTTGATTCCATTAGAAATAGGGTCGTGTCTATCTTCCCCTTGAGAATTTGTTCTCATTGAGGAATCTGGGCAAGGTTTCATACCAAGCCCTATGGGCTTTCTTTAGCCCATATAGAGCTTTCCTATGCTTATATGCAAAATTAGGAGAATTAGGGTCTACACAACCTGGTGGCCGAGCCACATATACTTCTTCTTTGAGGTCCCCATTTAGGAATGTTGATTTGACATCCATCTGGTAGACTCTTAATCCCTGATGGGCAGCAAATGCAAGGAAGATCCTTATGGCTTCTAGTCTGGCTACTTAGGCAAAGGTCTGGTCAAATTCTATACCCTTTTCTTCTCTGTAGCCTTTAAACAGTAGTCTAGCCTTATTATTGACAATAATGCCATCTTGATCAAACTTGTTCCTATAGATCCACTTATTCCCTATGATATTTTGTCCTTGAGGTCTGGGGACCAACTTCCAGACCTTACATCTCATGAATTGGTCCAGTTCTTCTTGCATTGCTCCAATCCAGAACTGGTCCTTGATTACTTCTTCAAACTTCTTTGGCTCTTCTTGAGACAGGAAGATTGAGTAGAGGGTTGTATTCCTGCTCCTACTTCTGGTCTGGACCCCATGATGTACATCACCAATGATTTGGTGAACTGGATGGTACCTTAGATGCCTGGTAGCTAGAGGCAATATAGCTGCAGCTTGCTGATCTTCAGGGTTTTCAGCTAGCTAGTATTCATTTTCTTCAGGTATCTCTTCCCCTTCTCTTGGAATAGGCAGTCCGTCATCATTTTCCTAGACTGTAGTGGAAGCTTCCTAGATGGTCCGCTTGTCCATCATTTGCTCTGTACCTGCAATACTAGAAGAGGAGGAGCTTGGCAGCTTACAGTTAACCATGTTGGATTCATCAAAACCAACATGCATTGACTCTTCTACAACTTGGGTAGTTAAGTTGTAGATTCTATATGCCTTACTATGAGTGTTGTACCCAACAAACATCCCTTCATGGGACTTGGCAGCAAACTTAGTTAAATGGACTTTTCCATTGTTGAGCACATAACACTTGCAACCAAAGATCCTGAAATAGCTCAGGTTTGGTTTTTTGCCATTTAAGATCTCATATGGAGTCTTCTTGTGGCTCTTGGTGATAGAAGCCCTATTAAGGACATAGCATGCAGTGTTAACTGCCTCAGCCCAGAAGTATTCTGGGAGGTATAAGCCACTTAATAAGGTTCTACCAGCCTCTATGAGAGTTCTATTTTTCCTCTCAACAATTCCATATTGTTGGGGTGTTCTAGGAGAGGAAAATTCTTGATGAATCCCTTGATCTTCACAGAACCATACTGAAATTTAGTCCCATGCTCACTTCTGATTTTGACCACAGTGCTGTTGAATTCATTCTGAATTTGCCAGACAAATGTCTGAAAGACATCAGGGGTTTCAGATTCTTCCTTAGAAAGAACACCCAGGCAAATCAGGAAAAGTCATTAACAACAACAACTATGTAGATTTTCATACCTAGACTTTGAATTGGCATAGGACCAAACAGATTCATATGCAAGAGGTATAAGGACCTCACGGAATCTTTGGAGCCAATGCTCTTGAAGGAGGTCTTAGTCTGTTTGCATTTTTGGCATGTAGAGCAGATACCCTCCTTAGTGCATATTGACTTAGGCTCATTCCTAACCATCTCTTTGCTGAATAGCTTGCCTATGGTCCAATAATATAGATGGGCTAGCCTCTTGTGCCACTGGACACAGGAAAAGGCTTTCTCATCTGTAACTATTCATACAGGTGAGTCTTTGCTAGAGCATAGAAAATCTAAACAGTACACATTTCCACTCCGAGTGTCTGTTAAGATGACCTCTTGGTCACTTAACCTCCTAATTTGGCACTCATCCTTGTGGAATACTATGTCATAGCCAAGATCACAGAGTTGGTGATGAGTCCGATATTTATAGGGTTTTTCGAACTCATATGGGCTAGTCTTCTCACTCGTGCACTGCATTTCAACCGGATTTCGGTTATATTTGCATCGTCTGGTCATGGACCATTTTGTGCAATGTTTTGGCCCGAGGGTGTGCGATTGCGCATTTTGTTATTGGGGGTATGCACATGGTGATCCCCATTGCTCTTTCCTGCTATTTTCTTAGCTTTATATTCGTTGTTGGGTTCTTGTGCTCCAGCTTTGGTTTTGTTGTGCAGGTGGTGTGTTTTCCCCTTAGGCAGGAATTCTGTCTTAAGGAAAACGCACGGTCATGCGTTTCTTTTACGCATGGTCTTTGTGAAATTGTGTGTTTTAGTAAGCTGTAAGTATGTCGAGCCGAGCTCGATGAATTTCGTCGAGCTGAGTTCGACGATCCTCACGCATGGTTGAAGAACTGCTTCTTCGAAACCGTGCGTGAAGGAAACGCACGGATTTCCTATAGCTTTCTATTTTGCGCCTTCTGTGGTTAGTCATGCGCTTTGTTCACATACGAGCGGCAGTTCCCGTGCACGAGTAAAACACACGGTTTTCCTGTGTGTCCCTGTTTTCCAACTCTCTGTGGCTACCTGTGTGATGTCCTTCACACACGGACGGAACTGCCCGTGCGCGAAGGAAAATGCACGGGTAAACGCTTCTCCATCCTCGGGTCTATTCTAAAAGTTAATATCGCACGGTTTGCGCACGGCCGTGCGCCGAACCATGCATGACCATTTTTTCTGACTTTTCTATTTAAGTTGCAGATTTCCTCTTTCCAAGAATCCAGCTCCGCTCCCGTGCCATTTCCGCTCCTTCGAGCGGGAAAACTCGCCTCCAGCCGCCATTTTCTCTCTCCTCCTTGGAGAGTTGATCCAGCCACCATTTCTCCTCAGAAATCTTGTAATAGTTGCGTCTTCGGCCACCTTCATCTTCTCTGACCTCCAAGATACCTTCCGAGCTCATTGTTGCTGCACTTGCGGAGTTCTTCGGTCAGAACTAGCCCAGCGATCAAACAACGAAGAAGACGGGTTATAGGGAGGAGGTGACAGCCCTTCTGGATCTCGGATGACATCCGAAGACCGAGCTCGGACAAGTATTGACAACCCTTGAATCTGGCCGAGAATCTCGGAAAACCTTCATACGCTCGGTTGTATTTCTCCACCTCTTCTTGTGGTTACTTCATTCTGAACTTGTCATAGTGGGATTGTTGCTTGAGAATAATGTTTTGCTTAAGGTTTCAGCATGTCGATATGTTGTTATGTCTTAATCATTGCTTGTGTTGTTAAGCTTCAGTTTTTCTTGTGCTTGTTTTGATCGAGTTATTCTAGCGTTTTCTAGGAGCGTGCATTGCGATGAGGTGATTACGACCCTCGCTGTTTCGTCCATCGTCCTTACTACTCTCCGTAGTAATCCACCCAAGTGCCCGGTGACGGTGACCCGCATTTGTTTTATTGGCATTAAGCTTAATAAACCAAAACTAAACCCCCTTTGCCACGTTAACACTAGCAATCACTTTTCTAATAGTAAAACCACACTCCCTATTTGCACCTATGTGCACCCTTCCACATAGGCCACTCTAGTGATATTGACTATGCCATTAAATATCTTACCATAAACTCTAGTCACCCCTTTTTCTAACCCACCACAGATGACCTTTGGTCCATTATTTACAGGAACATAATCCTTTAGCATGGTCCTTGTTCCAGTCATGTACCTGGAACATCCACTGTCCAAGTACCATATAGGTGTATGGGCACTTGGACAATCCTACAAAACACAAATCAGTTAAACTTAGGACCCCAATTTTTATTGGGTCCTTGGTGTATGTTAGGATGAAAATAATTTTGCCTGCCTGCAGCTTTTCTGACAGGCAAGCTGACAATTGCTCTCTACACACTAAGATTGTGCCAGCAATCAATAGAAAACTTGTCTACCTTGCCAAAGCACCAACACTCATGGATGTTGTACATTCTATTTGGAGCAGGTCTAGTGGTTGTGTTAACAACAGCCCTGGGTCTAGAAGGAGTATCACCAGTCCTGTTCCATGGTTTTCCATCCCTAGTCTGATAAGTGGTGGGTCTGGCAGTAGAAGTGCTTGGGATATCTTGAGCCCTTCTAGCAGTAGCTTTCTTTTTAGACAGCATACTCTTAATGGCCTCAGAGATGCCCAGGTCTGGTCTACTGACAGCCTTGCCATTTATCTTAGAGTGGGCTGGAGAAATTTGAGAACATGCTGCAGCTTTACCCGTGACTGAAGGGGATGTAGCACCAAACACAAATGGTCCAGAATGGGCCATTTTTATTTTCTCATGGGCACTAGCACCTTTGCTGTAAAATACGCCATTTTGTGGAACATATTTGTTCACACAAGATGGTTTAGCATGATTCCAGTGACCATAAATACTCTCATGGTCATGGCTGTTTGAAGTAAACTGAACTTTATTAAACTTGACAGGAGCCTTAGAGGCTAGTGGCTCCACTTGAGCTATGCCCTTTCCATTAGGATTAGCAGCTCTTATCTTTCCCTTGTATCCCAACCCTTTCTTTCCCTTTTGGGAGGAGAATGAGTCTATCAAGGGAAACACTGTGCTAGGCTTGGAGTAGCTAGCCACTAGTTCCCTCTCCTTTTGGATCCTTCCCTCAAGATTCCTGATATGGTTTTTCTTGAAGGTTATGGTGCTCATCTGAAGGATTGTAACATTCTTCAGTTTGCTGACTTCTTGAGTATTCAGATCCAGTAATTTTGCTGAATCTAAAGCATCAAGCTTTAAAGAGGCAATTTCCTGAGCCTGCTATCTGGCCAGGAGCTTGCTCTTCTTAAAAACCTGCAGAAGTGCACCATAATTATTAATTAATTAATTGATGTCTCCCTCAAATCTTGAGCAATCATCATCACTGGATGCAGAGGCACGGGAATTTAGAACATATTCGTAATCTGAACATGCAGATCTAGTGATAAAATTTACCTTGCTTGGACCAGGCTAATCTTGGCTAATTTTTTCATCTGACCTGGTCATCAGCCCAAGGCAGCAGCTGTCTTCTTCAGAATCCACCTCTGAAGCACCGTCTAATTATGATAGAGGGGCCCTATATTCAATCCTGATAGCAGGATGTACCTCCTCAACTTCTTCTTCTAAAGAAGCCAGCCTTTTGATGAAGTCTGCTTCAACAGCTCCTTCTTCAGTATAGTACAACACAATGTTGGCTCCTTCTTCTTCTTCTGACTCTGATGAGGAGGAGTCAGTCCAGCTCTTTTGCTTTTTGGTAATGAGGGATTTCTCCTTCTTGCCTTTTTGCTGGTGATCCTTTTTCTCACCATGTTCCTTCCTTTTGACTGGGCAGTCGGCTATCACATGCCCAAGTTTTCTACAATGATAGCAAGTCATGTTAGAGGAAACATGTTTACTAGAATTGGAACCATACATGTCCTCTATAGAGGATCTTCTCCTGCCCTTGTAGTAGTTATCCTTAGGATGAGATGAGGAGGAAGGCCTGCCTCTCCAGTGCTTCTTCTTCAGGAACTTCTGGAATTGCCTGGTGAAAGCAGCAAAGTCTTCATCCGACCATTGGCAGTCTGATGTGCTTTCCTCTGATTTTCTAGACACAAATTCAGCATCTCTCCTTGGTGGAGAGGGAGACTTCCTTCTGCTTTTGTTGGAGCCTTCAGCTTTGAATGCCACAGACTTGTCCCTTGCATGAGGCTTGTTGTTGTTCTCCTCATCTTTCCTGGCAGCCAGCTACATCTCATATGAAAGCATCTTTTCAAAGAGTGTGTGTGGAGCTATTTCACCCAGCTTTGACACTTCTCTTATGGCATAGATTTTTGTCCCAGTCTCTAGAGAGAGATCTATGGAACATGTCATTTAGTTCATAGTGACTGAAAACTCTTCCATAAGTCTTCAACTCATTCACAATACTGAAGAACTTCTCATAACAGATGGTTATGTTGTCCCCCTTGGATTGCCTAAATGTCTCAAACTCTTGGTTGAGCATGGACTTCCTGTCATCTCTGACCTCTTTTGTCCCCTCCATGTAGATCACAAGTGTTTAACACATTTCCTTTATTGTTTTGCAATTGATGAGATTCTGGAGTGTAGAATCATCAACATCACTCATAATGACATTCTTTGCCCTCTTGTCTATTGAGGCCAGGGCCAACTCATCCTTGGTCATCTCATCATATATTTTGGGGGCCTTGACATTTTCATCCAGTACCGAGACCTTCATAGGGATAAAAGGTCCTTCTTTAACTGTAACGTACATTCTAGGGTCAGCATCTTCCATGAACTGCCTCACCCTTGCTTTATAGATTCCAAAGTCTTCCTTCCTACAGATTGGAAGTCTTACAGCAAATTTATAGTGGTTATACAATCTTGGGTACATCCACTGTCCCTCTACGCCTATCTAATAGTGTGTTAGATTTGGCTCTCCCTCCAGAACTCAGCTTCTTAATAGCTTACAGCACCGATCTCGCAGGACCACATACAGGTCACAAAGACCAACAACTTAGGTACTAAGCCAACCCAGGTCACAAAGGCCTATCACCCGGCACAAAGCCAAACTCACAGGTCACTAAGACCTTAGCCTTTGTAGAATAGGCTTATAACTCCTGATTCACTAAGAATCTTTACAGAAAACAGAAATAAGAATGTGATGTTTAGACACCAGAGCAAGCTCTGTGTCTCATTTTTCTTGGACTGAGCAGATATCAGATCCAAGATATTGTTGTTGAAGACAATATGTAGGCAGTTGAATCTCTCTTCAACCAGCTTCCCTTTTCCTGTTGAACTTGTAGGTCTGCTAGATTTAGATCCTGCTGATGCAGATGGGATTGCTTCAGCTATCGCTTTCCCAACAAGGTTCTCTGTGCAGAACAACTTCTTCAGGCTCGACGAAAATGGCGTGGAAGAAGATGACGTTCAGCCGCACTTTCATTTTTAGAAAACCTATACAAGGTATTCTCTCGTTGATTCGATGATATGATTCTTTATATCTCTGGCTGATTGAGCAGTGAGTCCCACCACCAGGATTGATGGCTGAGATTTAGCCAATCAGCCCACGCTTTCGATTCATTCCCGAATCAACGGCTCTTTGCTCTGAGTGGGCCCCAATACTTAATGATGAAATATTCTTTGGTAATTGCAGAAGATAGCAACAGCTGGCCCCACCAACGTATCTGGCAGCATTTCTGCAATATTTTTAATTTTGGTTGACTTTTTACTTTGTTGACGTCAGCATGACTCAGCATCTGTGGACTTAGCCAAAATTCAATCATTAGTATCAAAGGCGTTGAGTGAGTAGGCATCATGTTGGATCCCTAGTTGATTTGAGATAGGTTCACTGACTTATGATGTGACCCATCATGTATAGTCTGGGTCAAGTTTGTGTCTTAGAGTCTAGGACAGTCCTCTATCTCAACTTCAGATGGACCAACCTTCTTCAAGACCATCAGGAACTTCAGATCTATCAGTTTTTCAGACTAAGTGAAATGAGTTCGACGTTCGTCGAACTCAGCTCGACGAAGGGAGTTGTGCGCTCGACGATCGTGAGACAATTCGCAGTGCTGAGCTCGACGAATTTTGTTCTTTGCTCGACGAACACCGGATTCTACTTCAAGCATTCTCAGGACTACTTCAAATTTCTCTAAGCCCAGCTCCATGCTTCGGTCGACGAATTATATTCTGAGCTCGACGAACTTGGACCTCAAGTTCACAGCTTCTCAAGTCGACGTATGCTAATCTCTACTCGACGATTTTTGTGCTCAGAGAATCTGTGTCGACACTTAGGGCTTGTGTCGACACCAGACGATTTGTGTCGACACCCAGGATTTCAGTCGACACCAACTTGTGTCGACACCATAGGATTTGTGTCGACACCTAGACCAATATGTCGACACCAGAGGAGTTGTGTCGACACCAAGATCAATCTGTTGACACCATTTTGTGTCGACAGAGCATTTCAGCAGATTCAGAGTATTTCGTCCAAGTCCAGAACTTTTCTTAGGTCGACGAAGTTTATTCTCAGCTCGACGAATTTGGTTCTCTGCTCTACAAATAATGTTTGTCTGATATTGAAGATCGTCTATTCAACGAATGAAGACTATCAGCTCGACGAACCCAGCTCAGCTCGACGAACTCAGCTTAGCTCGACGAATTCAAGACTCAGCTCGTCGAATTCTGTTCTTCGGTCGACGATTCCAGACTAGGTCTTCTTCCATTCCCGTCTCATTCCATGGCGCTGATTCCTGGACAATTAATGACAGTTCTTCACAGTATACTACCTTTAGGATGCGCAGTTAATTCTGGGTTATTACATGCTATTTTCCCATGGAAACAGTTGGGGAAATAATTAATTGCTGCTTCCTTTCCAGGCCGTCTGTCATTACTGCTCGACATTCAAAATTCGAATGTTTTTCTATGACAGACAGAGATATACAGACACCAGAAGAGATACAGACACAACAACAGACAACAAAGAGAAAAAAAAAGCATAGACAGTGATTCAGACAACACAAGAAAAGGAATTCATTCTTGGCCCAGAGAGAAATTGATCTAGAAGTATAAGAAGAAGAACATTACATCAATATAGAGAGTCTTCTTCATCTGCTTTTACTCAGGAGAACTTCAAAATAATACATTCATATCAGTTGTAAGAAGTTCCTGAAGACTTTCTCTGGACCAGGAAATCTGGGTCTTTGAAGACCTATCACCCTGAAGCAGTGCTCCAGTATTCTTCCTGATCCATTCTACATCTCAGGGGGATCAAAGCTGCTAAACAACATTCCACAAGTCTTCTCATTTGATTTGAGAAAGAGAAGACCTCATCACCCTCTCACTCCACCTCTATACAGGGTTTTAATTCCCTTCAAAATTATTCTGGTTGCAAGTCTCCCACCAAACGACTTGAGGGTTTGGTTTTTGGGAACCTGTTCAAAACCCCATTGGTGCCAGGACACCTGATCAACCCCTTCCTGCAGTGGATTCCTACCAGGGTGGTAGAAGAGTGGACTGCCCAGATTTGGGAACCACTATAAAATTCTTGTGTCGTCTGGTTGCTTTCTTTTCCTTTTGTTTTTTGGCTTTGCTCTGTGAATGTGTTGTGATTAGTCCATTGTTGCTTGTTGGTTTATTTTATTTGCTTCCCTGCACACACATACACACACCTAAAATACAACAGCAATTTTAAAAGTTTTAAAATCACCATATACTCTATTCACCCCCCCCCCCCCCCTCTAGAGTATATCAGATCTAGCTGCACTTTCAATTGGTATCAGAGTCAGGTTGGTTAAACATACCATACCTGATTGGTTGTACAGGCTAACACCTGAACCCAAAGATCCCTTGGTTAGATCTCTTTTCTTTTCTATTCTGTTATTGGACCTATTCTTATCACAGACATTGCCCAAAACAAGGATTATACAAGCATCAGACCTTCAGTGTGCAATCTTAGTAAGTTTGTCATCTGGAAGGCAAGAATCAGATTATATATGAACTCCATTGATGAGGATATTTTCTCTGTCATTTCAACAGGTGTTCCTCCAGCTCCTACAACTTTTGCCAGCACATCAACTAATCTGAGTGCAGTACCACCTCCAGACAATACTGAAGCCTATAAGAAAGCCAAGATGGCTGATGCAAAGGCTATGAATATTCTGGCCCAAACAATGTCAGATGACATATTTCAGAAGGTGGCTGAGTGCACCTCAACCAAGGCCATTTTGGACTCTCTCAATCAAATGGTAGCAGGCTCAGCTGATGAAAGAAAGGATAGGAGATCCAGTCTCATTTCTCTCTATGAGAATTTCAAAAAGGATGAGACAGAATCAGTGGCTGAGATGTACAATAGATTAAGTTCAATCATTAGTGAACTCAAGACTCTTGACAAGGACATCACCTTAACTGAGGTGAATGACAAGATATTGATGTGTTTCCCCAGTTCATGGGACTCCAGAATCTCGCCAATCAAAGAAGCCAGAAGCCTCAATGAGATCTCAACAGAATCTCTGCTGGGCAAGCTGAAGTCATATGAGCAGCTTGTCAAATCAAGAGAGGCAGCAGAATAGAAGGCAACTACCCCAGTTAGGAAGGAGCACAGCTTGGCCCTCAAAGCTTCTGAAGACAGTGAAACATCTACCTCCAATGAAGATTTAATGAGCTTTTTTGCCAAAAGATTCTACAAAATGGCAAGAAAGGACTTTAGAAGAAAACCATCCAGGCAGGATGATAAACCCAAATATGACAAGACACCAACTAAGGAGGTTGTGTGTTTTGGATGCAGAAAGCCAGGGCATTATATTTCAGAATGCCCAGAGAATCAGAAAAAGGACAAGGGTAGGGACAAGGATTCCAGAAGAAAACAAAGCAGCAGACCCTCCTCCAACAAGTATAAAAGGAAGGACAAAGGATTTGTTGCTGAGTCCTGGAGTGACACAGAAGAGGAAACATCCTCCTCCAGCTCCAGTGAAGAAGAGGAAGAAGCCAGATCCAAGGAGGTGTGCCTAATGGCAATAGATGCCTCCAGAAGCAACTGTGGATCAGAAGAGGATTCTGAAGATGAAGGTGCCTCAGACTCAGAGGCTGATCAGCTGATTTCTAGTTTTGATTTCAATTCTGATTTGTTTAAAGTAGAGTTTAAAACCATGTGCATGGATCTAATAAACTCAGAGAAAGAGATAAAAACCCTGAGGACTAGACTAGAAAACCTTGAATCTGTCAGCACAGAAAATAGGAAACTAACTGACCAATTGACTCTAGCTAATGAACAGATAATCAAGTTAAAATCTGAATTATGTGAGGCAAAACAACTTGAGCAATCTCTCAATGGGAGAAGCCTCAAGCTGATGGATATCACAAGCACAGTAAATGCCAGATTAAATGGCAGGCTGGGCTTGGGTGCTTCATCAGGTTTACCCCCCATAATAAAGAAGAATATACTTTCCACTCCCATAAAGTTTATCACTGCTAAAGGTAAAGAGAAACTAACTGAAAAATCCAGATCAGAAAACAAGTCAAATCCCCTAGACAATAACAACAGAAAACAGAAGAAAGCTGTTAAAAACCAAGTTCAGCAGCATTCGTCGAACCTAGATCGACGAAATCCTGCAAGATCGTCGAACCCTGATCGACGAACGCTGAACGCAAACTTCAGAAAAAATTATTCATCCTACTGCGATCGACGAACTGTGTACGGTTTGTCGAGCAGAGGTCGACGAACGTGGGACGCAGAAAATGACCATGGTCATTCTCTGAGTGGAGGTCGGCGATCTCATGCCCATTCGTTGAACTCTGGTCGACGAACTTACATAATTCGTCGATCCCAGAACGACCAAATATAAATAATTTCTCCTATAGAAATTTTAAAACAGCTAACAAGACATTTAATCCAGTAGCTGATTGGATAATTCCACCTAGGAGATATCACCCTCTAGGGTATAAGTCTCAACCTGCATTATCAGTCATTTCTAGTTTTACTTTTCAACCAAACCAAGGACCCAAGTTAACCTGGGTCAAGAACAATTGAGCTTTATTTTTTTTATGCAGGTACAGGTGAAGAACTGTCCAAGGCTAAGTCAGACATGGTACCTGGACAGTGGCTGCTCCAAGCACATGACTGGCAGCAAAGCAAATCTCACCAACTATAAGTCCAAGCTAGGACCAAAGGTGATATTTGGAGACTCAAAGAGTGGTCAGTCAGAAGGGTATGGAAGAGTAAGCATTGGAGCAGTGACCTTCAAAAAGGTGACATATGTAAGAGGACTTAAACATAACCTTATATCCATAAGTCAATTATGTGATGAAGGTTATCAGGTATATTTCAACTCCACCTCTTGTTCTATTATAAATGATAAAAACCAAACTATTTTAATTGGACTTAGACAAGGAAACATATTTTTAGTAGATTTCATTTCTGCCACAACTGATATTTGTTTACTCAATATCACTAGTAACCAAAATGAGTTATGGCACAAAAGGCTAGGACATGTAAACCTTAAGAACATATCTAGGTTATCTAAAGACAACCTTGTTAGAGGTTTACCTTCTGGTCCCTACAAGAAGGAAATCCTATGCAGGGCTTGTCAACTAGGCAAGCAAACTAAAACTAGCTTCAAATCCATTAACAAAAGTGATTCACCTAGGATATTGTATCTGCTTCATGTGGATCTTTTTGGACCCATTGCAGTACAAAGCCTAGGAGGGAAGTCCTACACCTTAGTTATTGTTGATGATTTCTCCAGATTCAGTTGGGTAGCCTTCCTGAGAGCTAAGTCAGATACATTCAAAGTTCTTACAGATTTTCTCAGGACCATACAGATTGAGTTCTCTACTCATGTTGCATTGATCAGAAGTGATCATGGCACAGAGTTTGAGTCTCTTCTTATGCATGAGTTCTGTGAGAAGGAAGGTATCAGGCAGTGCTTCTCAGCTCATAGAACTCCCCAACAAAATGGGGTTGCTGAAAGGAAAAATAGGACACTCATTGAAGCTGCAGGTACATTGTTAGCAGATGCCTACATGCCTCTATCCTTTTGGGCAGAAGCTGTAAACACAGCTAACTATGTCCTGAACAGATGTCTTATACATAAACTAAAACACAAGACCCCCTATGAATTACTTAAAGAAAAGAAACCTAAAATCACTTACTTTAAAGTTTTTGGTTGCATATGTTACATCCATACTAATAACAAAAGGTACTTCAGAAAATTTGAGGCCAAGGCTGAAGAAGGGATTTTTCTAGGATATTCCCTAGTAAGCAAGGCCTATAGGGTTTTCAATAAATCATCCCTTAAAATTGAAGAATCTGTCCATGTGTCTTTTGATGAAGCTAACATGTATTATAAGGAGAAAGACATTTCTACCAATAGTCCTTTGCAGGTTTCACCAATGTGTGAGTCTATGGATGGACTAAACCTTACCCAAGAGGTTCCAAATCATCCCACTCCACAGGCTGCTGAAGATAGTGAAGAAGAAATCCAAGAGGAAGTAACTGAACTTCCATCAACAGCCAGTACCATTCCTCAAGAGGAATTATTTGCAGAAGCTGTTGCTCAACCAAGTCCACAAACTGATCTTGTCACACTTAGAGATCACCCCAGATCTCAAGTGATTGGGGACATTTCAGTTGGTGTACAGACAAGACATCAGCTCAATCAAGACTTGATGCATGCATGTTTTCTCTCTCAAATTGAACCTCTCACCATCCATGAGGCTGAGCAAGATCCCCACTAGATTCTTGCAATGCAAGAGGAACTAAATCAATTTGAGAGATGTAGAGTTTGGGATTTGGTTCCAAGACCCCATAACTACCCAGTTATTGGAACCAAATGGGTCTATAGGAACAAATTAGATGCAGAAGGGAACATAGTAAGGAACAAGGCTAGACTGGTTGCCCAAGGATATAGGCAAGAAGAAGGAATAGACTATGACCAAACCTTTGCCCCTGTTGCAAGGTTGGAGGCCATTAGAATATTCCTAGCCTATGCAGCATATAAAAAGTTCAAGGTATTCCAGATGGATGTTAAGAGTGCCTTTCTTAATGGTGTACTTCAAGAAGAGGTTTATGTAGAACAACCTCCAGGTTTTATCTTTCTAACTCAACCCTCTTATGTTTACAAGTTGCATAAATCTCTCTATGGTTTAAAGCAAGCTCCAAGAGCTTGGTATGAGACCCTAGCTATCTTTGTTTTAGAGCATAAATTTACAAGAGGAACCATAGATAAAACCCTTTTCACTAGACATCATAAGGACCAAATCTTATTGGTACAAATATATGTGGATGACATCATTTTTGGGTCTACTGATCCCAAATTGTGCAAGAGGTTTGCTGACCTCCTGCATTCCAAATTTGAGATAAGTAGCATGGGTGAGCTTTCCTACTTCCTTGGTCTCCAAGTGAAGCAGCTCCCTGATGGTATCTTCCTCTCCCAATCTAAGTATGCTAAAGAGTTTATTAAAAGGTTTGGGATGGGTGATGCCTCAGGAATGAAAACACCTATGGCTACAAATGCTGTTGTGGATTCTGATGCAGCAGGGAAACCTGTAGATCAGAAACATTATAGGGCAATTGTTGGATCCTTATTATACTTAACAGCTAGCAGGCCTGACATAATGTTTGTAACATGCCTTTGTGCTAGATTCCAAGTGAATACTAAAGAATCTCATCTTATTTTTCTAAAAAGGATTTTGAGATATATAAAGAGTTGTCCTAGTTTAGCACTCTGGTATCCTACAGAGTCAGAATTTGAGTTAACTGGATACTCAGATGCTGACTATGCTGGATGTAGAGTGGACAGGAAAAGTACCTCTAGAACTTGCCAGTTCCTGGGTATGAGACTTGTCTCCTGGTTTTGCAAAAAGCAGACATCTGTGTCTACATCAACTGTTGAGGCAGAGTATATGGCTGCTGGCAGCTGCTGTTCACAGATGCTATGGATACAAAAACAACTCCTAGATTATGGTATCAACTTAAATAATTCAACCTTATTTTGTGATAATACAAGTGCTATTGCTATAGCTCAGAATCCAGTTCATCATTCTAGGACTAAACATATTGAAATAAGACATCATTTCATTAGAGATAATGTGGACAAAAAGAAAATTAACTTGATCCACATTCCTACTAATCTACAGAGAGCAGATATCTTCACCAAGCCTTTGGATGTGAAAACCCATCTGTTCTTTATAAATCAACTGGGAATGATTGATGGAGAAGAGTTAAATTAATTTATATCTGCATTCGACGAATTTTCCAGAGTTCGTCAAACGGAGTTCGACGAATTAGGGAAAGTTCGAGAGATTCTCGTCGAACGGAGATCGACGGATTCTCTGTGTGGAAACAATTTTCGTCGACCGGAGATCGACGAACCTTGTTTCAGAAACCATTTCGTCGAACGGAGTTCGACGAACTATTTTCAATTCTTCTGAATGGGTTCGACGAACTACTCTCCTATACCTTATTTCGTCGCTCTCAGTTCGAAGATCTGTCTTCTTTTTCGTGGAACGGAGCTTGTCGATTCATATTCTGAAAATCTTATATCTAGGTTTTCTTCGACCTCCGTCCCGCGCTTTTAGTTCCTTTGCTCTTGATCGCCGTTTTCCCTGTAATTTTCTTTGCAGGTCATTAATGGCGATTCTTCCAGGAGCACTTGCAGCGATGAAGTTTGATGTAGCATTATCATTGGACTTTGAGTCCTTCCAACATTCCGATCCAATTTTTCTGTATATCCTTGAATTACTTGAAGAATTGCATCTCAAGGACTTCATGACACGCAGCATCAAGCTACACTCAACCGAGATCAGAGAATGGGTGTACACTGCCGCAATTTCTGAAGATGGAAATCTGACAGAACATATTGGAAACACTGCCGTTTCCCTGTCCCCAGCAGTATTCTCTGAAATTTTTGGACTGATCAATGGGGAAGACAATTTGGAAATGGACGCTGAGGAATATGCTGATATGCTGAAAGTCATGGGTTTCACTGGCAACAACCCTAATAAGCTTCTGAAGAAACAACTGTCAGCCGCTTATCAGTTTTTGGCCGACATTGTAGGAAAAATTCTGATGGGCAAGCACTCGGCACACGACTACATCACTCGCCATCAATTCCTGATCATGTGAGCAGTGCTCAACAAGCGCCAGGTCGATTGGGGCATGGTTTTCTTTGACTTTATCAAGAAAAGAACTAGCAAGAAGGAAGTCTGCTACGGCAGAATCCTGGAGATTTTCCTCCAGGAAAAGGCCAGCGAATGTTTGGTCTCCCCGACCACATTCATCAATGCCAGCAAGCGCCTCACCTGCGCCTTGTTTGGCCCATGGGAGAGGACAATCTCCAAACCCTCCAAGGGTTCCTCCTCCTCCATCAAGGCTTCTGAGAGCACCAGGACCGTCAAGGTCACTCCCCACCCTGACCCTGACGAGGCCAGTCCCCCTACAAAATCTCTTCCCGCTCCTCCTGCACCTCAATTGACTCCACCTCAACATCAATCTCCACCGCCTGATCTTACACATATCCCTACACCTCTAGTTTCCCCCACTGCAACACATATTCCCTCACCCCCTCAATCCGCTCTTCCACCACACCTATCCACTATTCCATCCTACACCATACCCACTGAACTACAACCTGTTCTCCCTCCCTTATCCCCTCCACATATTCTTCCTTCCTCCTCTACTATTCTCTCTCCACCTATGGATTCTTCCACCATTCCCTCCATCATCTCTCTTCTGACTCCTCTTATTAAATCACTCATCACAGAGGCCATTACACCTCTGGTGAATTCCATTGATTCTTTTTCTACCCAAATCACAGCCCTCTCTGCTGCCCCCTCTTCATTCAGGGGCATGGCTCCAGGTTCTCCTGAACCCAGGCAGGGGGAGATGCTCCATGATGAAGCTGGTGCAGCAGTTGCAGAAGTAAATATAGTTGATAGAGATACAGATACTGCAGATACAGTTCTTGACACCACAGATACAGTTATTACAGTGCTTGATAATGCAGTTACAGATATAGCAATATATTTTATTCAATTCATGGACACTGACAGTAGCTTTGATGAGTCAGTAGATTCAATAACAACTGCTGGTGATTTTCTTATAAATCTCACAGTTAATTTATCTGCGATACTTCAGATCTTTGATCCTGTATATATGAAGCTTCCTTCAGTAGAGATTGCTAAGCCATATTTGGTTATTGTCCAGTATACCTCTCTAGCAAATCCAGCAGTTGCCAGGGAACTTTGTGCATCCTTTGCTGCTCCTGCTGCTGTTCCAACTCCTGTGTCTATTCCAGACATCTGCCCTGTCCCAGATTTTGTCATGGATGATTCTCCCATGCCTTATCTGGATGAGCTCATTCTGGCAGACATTGAGGAAGAGAACAAGGCAGCAGCTGCAAGTTCTGTCTCTACTGCTGTTGAACCTTCACCCTCTGAACCTTCTATTCTCCCTCTAGAACAACCTCTTATCATTCATGATGCCTCTCTGAGGAGGCTGAATGCTTTGTATGATAACCCTCAGAGTTCAAATTCTGATGATGATGATGATGAATCAGATGAGGAGGCTGCTAAAAAGAGAAAGAAGTTGCTCTCTAAGAAAAGGAAGGCTCCTCCTCCTCCTGCTCCCAAGCCTAATCCCACTGCAGACACTCCATATTATATTCTGCATAATGTTGCTCCTTACAAAGGGATGCCTGCATGGATGTGGTTATCTAAGAACCAGCAAAAAGAGAGGAGAGGAGTAGGAGATACTCTCCTCCCCCAGTTCATAGATACAGAAAGGATCCTCCTCCTCCTCCTCCAGCAGCATGTGCCTCTGGCTCTAGCTCTCAGAGATCTGCTCCTATTCAAACCTATCAGAGACAAATAGGGAGATCCTCTGGTGGCAGTCAGCCAAGGCCACCATCTTCAGGCAGTCAACACCATCAACAACAACAGCAGCAGCACCAGGAATCTAAGGTACATGAAGCTGAAAGGCCCTATTCCCCTCCTGAAGATCCAGAAATAGCCAACACAGCCAGAATGGCAAGATTCCAAGAAATCATTGGCTTATCTCTAATCAACAAAGCTAAAGCTGAAGGCAAGGACATAATAGGCTTAACTACTATGTCTCAGTACAGGAGAGATGAGCTAAAAAGATTTGGGAAAGCAACAAGCTACTCAATGTTGATGAGTACATGAATCTTCACCCAGAAGCAGTTGTCCCCAGAGCCACTTCACTGAACATCATAGGGGCAGCTGACATGACTATGACCAAGGCTCAAGCTTCAGATCCCAATAGGGAAATCATTTTCAAGAAGCCAGGAGAAAAAGCACCAGAAGTCAAGCCAAAACAGAAGAAATCAGAGAAGTAATTTTGTGTTTTCTTTTCATTTCTGCTTCTATTTCAGTCTATATCTATGCATTAAAACAATGCCAGTATGTATATATATATCTGTTGCATGTGTTGTAAATTCTCTGCCAGATATATCTCTTAATTTTGCTTTGTTTTTCTGTCTGTTCTTTGCTTGGAGTTTCTGTTAGTGACCTCACCCAAATAGGGGGAGATTGTTGGATCCCTAGTTGATTTGGGCTAGGTTCACTGACTTAGGATGTGACCCATCATGTATAGTCTGGGTCAAGTTTGTGTCTTAGAGTCTAGGACAGTCCTCTATCTCAACTTCAGATGGACCAGCCTTCTTCAAGACCATCAGGAACTTCAGATCTATCAGTTTTTCAGACTAAGTGAAATGAGTTCGACGTCCGTCGAACTCAGCTCGAAGAAGGGAGTTGTGCGCTCGACGATCGTGAGACAATTCGCAGTGCTGAGCTCGACGAACTTTGTTCTTTGCTCGACGAACACCGGATTCTACTTCAAGCATTCTCAGGACTACTTTAAATTTCTCTAAGCCCAGCTCCATGCTTCGGTCGACGAATTATATTCTGAGCTCAACGAACTTGGACCTTAAGTTCACAGCTTCTCAAGTCGACGAATGCTAATCTCTACTCGACGATTTTTGTGCTCAGAGAATCTGTGTCGACACTTAGGGCTTGTGTCGACACCAGACGATTTGTGTCGACACCCAGGATTTCAGTCGACACCAACTTGTGTCGACACCAGAGGATTTGTGTCGACACCTTGACCAATCTGTCGACACCAGAGGAGTTGTGTCGACACCAAGATCAATCTGTTCACACCATTTTGTGTCGACACAGCATTTCAGCAGATGCAGAGTATTTTGTCCAAGTCCAGAACTTTTCTCAGGTCGACGAAGTTTATTCTCAGCTCGACGAATTTGGTTCTCTGCTCTACAAATAATGTTTGTCTGATATTGAAGATCGTCTATTCAACGAATGACGACTGTCAGCTCGACGAACCCAGCTCAGCTCGACAAACTCAGCTTAGCTCGACGAATTCAAGACTTAGCTCGACGAATTCTGTTCTTCGGTCGACGATTCCAGACTAGGTCTTCTTCCATTCCCGTCTCATTCCATGGCGCTGATTCCTGGACAAATAATGGCAGTTCTTCACAGTATACTACCGTTAGGATGCGCAGTTAATTCTGGGTTATTACATGCCGTTTTCCCATGGAAACAGTTGGGGAAATAATTAATTGCTGCTTCCTTTCCAGCACGTCTGTCATTACTGCTCGACATTCAAAATTTGAATGTTTTTCTATGACAGACAGAGATATACAGACACCAGAAGAGATACAGACACAACAACATACAACAAAGAGAAAAAAAAACATAGACAGTGATTGAGACAACACAAGAAAAGGAATTCATTCTTGGCTCAGAGAGAAATTGATCTAGAAGTAGAAGAAGAAGAACATTACATCAATATCAAGAGTCTTCTTCATCTGCTTTTACTCAGGAGAACTTCAAAACAATACATTCATATCAGTTGCAAGAAGTTCCTGAAGACTTTCTCTGGACTAGGAAATCTGGGTCTTTGAAGACCTATCACCCTGAAGCAGTTCTCCAGTAATCTTCCTGATCCATTCTACATCTCAGGGGGAGCAAAGCTGCTAAACAACATTCCACAAGTCTTCTCATTTGATTTGAGAAAGAGAAGACCTCATCACCCTCTCACTCCACCTCTGTACAGGGTTTTAATTCCCTTCAAAATTATTCTGGTTGCAAGTCTCCCACCAAAAGACTTGAGGGTTTGGTTTTTGGGAACCTGATCAAAACCCCATTGGTGCCAGGACACCTGATCAACCCCTTCCTGCAGTGGATTCCTACCAGGGTGGTAGAAGAGTGGACTACCCAGATTTGGGGAACCACTATAAAATTCTTGTGTCGTCTGGTTGCTTTCTTCTCCTTTTGTTTTCTGGCTTTGCTCTGTGAATGTGCTGTGATTAGTCCATTGCTGCTTGTTGGTTTATTTTATTTGCTTCCCTGCACACACATACACACACCTAAAATACAACAGCAATTTTAAAAGTTTTAAAATCACCATATACTCTATTCACCCCCCCCCCCTCTAGAGTATATCAGATCTAGCTACACTTTCACATCACTCAATGCTACAACACTTAAACAACATTTTGTCTGTCTAGGTATTGAGCTCCACGAACGCTGAGCTCTATTCGACGAATGACAAACTCAGTTCAACGAACGAAAAAAATCAGTTCGACAAACTTTAGGCTTAGATCGACGAAAGGAAAAACTCAATTCGACGAACTTCAGGCTCAGTTCGACGAACGTGAGCTTAGTTCGATGAAGCAGAGCTCGACAAAAGCCAAGCTATCCACGCATTTGGACTTATCGAAAATTCTTCTTCAAGGCATTTTTAATTCAGATGGAATTTCAGACAATGGTGATATCATCAAATAACTATTGTTCGAGTTCGCAGTTCTAAAATCATCCAAACATAACCCTCTCACATAAGGTGAGTCATCCCAATCAGTTGGAACATCCACTAAGTCAGGGTCGTCAATGACAATGGAAAAATCCTCACTCAAAGGCTTCTCAGGAAAGTCGGATGAAGTCTCAGTGGGTATATTCGTAGGCTCTAATGCAATGGGGATCGTATCTGAGAGTGGGCACTTAATACTAGGGTGCACAAAAACAACGCTAGTGGGGCTCGTAACAGGCAAAGAGATACTCTCACAGCTTGGACTATCATCATCATCCCAAACATCATCTTCTAGATCACTAGGGATTCCCTCACTTTCAGAATCATCTGACTCATCGGGCACTATCGTACGTGAAGGGATACTCTCACCTAGCTGGTCAACTTCATCATCCAGAGATTCTATATCCACATCGGAATCCTCAGAGGTACTAATCACTATCTCTAGGGGCTTTGATGTCGAGGCTAACAGAGGCATAACCCTAGTGGTAACATTTATCGAGTCCACAATAAATGACCTATTAGAAGAGGTTTCCCTAATGGGGGGTGGTGGTCCTAATACGGCCTTTCCGGTCTGACACGAGTGAGCTTTGTTCCTAGGAAGGTGGTGCTTCTCAATTTCTAATGTCGTGGTAAAAGTGGAGTCTAGATCGGTGTGCCAATAGTGTATTAATTTACCCTGGATGTAGGGGTTTAACCCCCTACGAAACCTAGAGAGGGTGACCGCTGACAAATCCTTCACACCACTTCTAACTATCGTATCCTTAAAAAGACACATATAATCCGAGACTGACTTGTTCCCTTGTTTAAGGTTAGTCAAATCTTCAGTTATTTGTCGCTCGGTCTGGACGTTTGGTTTATTTTCATTCTTAAAGGCTGGTATGGATCTAGTGTCATAACTATACTCACTCTTATTCTTACTATTAGCAGGGCGAAGGTAGGTAGGATCAAATTGATCCGAGAGTAGGCTACGCAAGTGCGGCCAAGCGTAACGATAGCTACCAACACGACACTCTTCATTTAACCAAAACAACAGGGCTTCACCTACTAGTCGCTCTTGGGCAAAGTTAACCTTTTTGTGGTCATCCCATAAGTGGAAATTAAAATAATGCTCTAATCCCTTAAGCCAATCTCTAAAATTTGGGGACATCCTCAACCGTCATAATTAGGATAAATGTGGTGTGTCCTAGGGGTTTGTTTAGTCATATCCTTAGCATATGAATAGTCTAACCGGGTAGCATATATGTCATATGTCATATTAGTGAGAACCGTAGAGAAAACTCAACCGGAACTGGTGCACATGCAATGAGAAATGAACGTGGCCCTATTTAATTTTCAAAGATGGATTGGTTTCCACTTAATAACTATGGCAATAAAAGATTTTTTTGGATTTTCTTGCAGGAAATAATATGAAAATTATTAAATAATTTTTTTGTTTATTTTTTTGCTGGAAAAATAAAAATATAGGCCGCTATTGGCAGACCAAAATTAAAATTTTGTAATGATTTAATAAAAATAATGGCTTAATAAAATTAAAATATTGTTTGATTTCTTAATAATAGAATGATGGGGAAATTCCAGTATTTTATTTTTTTGAATTTTGAGAAAAACAACTGAAAATTTTAGGCAGCTATTTGCACACCAAAAATTTTAAAATTGATTTTTTTGTTGTGCAATGAAACGTGCAAGTGCGTGTCGACGTTCTAAGTATTTTTTTTATTTCTAGGATGGTACTAATTAAGAAATTAGCACAACCTGGCTCTGATACCAAATTGATGCAGGCTTGCATGTTTGACAACGGATAGATCTACAGACTAGCACGTATACCTCTCTACGATCCAACACTATACTCGCACAATCGTTCTACGCAGCGCCACGTTAATTAATTCCATCAATTATATGATAGCGTATGGGTAGCCAAACCGATTAGTATCGAACAAGGTCTAGAAAGCCAATGTTCTTTCCGGCTAAAAGGACCCACCCTGTCCGAACGAGCGGTGTTGTACCAAAAGAGATCTACCAAAAATAACGATTTAGAAAAAGGTAGATCTCTCCCGACAAAAGAAAACGAAGGTTCGCCAAGCTTTTTCGAAAATAAAATCAATTAAGATAAACACAAACCAATCGAAGGAAAACCACGATTATTCAACGCTTCAAGATGCAACGCCAAGAATTGTCACCACAAGAATATCTAGGAAAAGAAACACACGAGAGTAGAAATTTTCTGTTACCCAACCGGAATGGATGATTCCGATTTCTTTGCTTGGATCGCCCTTCAACGACTCCGCCGAAGTCACGTCGGAAGGAGAGGAAACTTATCCGCCTTCGTCGCTTCACGCCTTGGCCGAGAATCCACAAAGCTTTGTTGCAAATCACCTTGGCCTAACTGTTAAAATTCAACAAACCGCAGACGCCCCCTTGGATACCCTGTTGAAAACTCAACAAACCGAAGGAGAATACGCCCACTTATAATGTTGAAAGTTTTCCCGGATCGTGGAGTTAGCAGGGGTTATCTCAACAAAGCAGTAACAACCAGCAACACATGCAGCACAAGCTTCTTTATTGATCAAGAGCAAACTTCTTTACAAGGCGAGACATACATGGCGAGACATGCTTCACCAAAACCCAACACCGGGAGAGCAGAGACAGTTACAAAGACAAGAACAAAAAACAAGCCGCGCGGACTCAATCAACAAGCCGCCGACCTACTGCTGTGGAGTCCGCTGAGTCCGCCAGGTCGCCAGACCGCAACCCAAGCCGCGCGGACTCACCCTTATTCCAATGCTTAGCTCTTCACCGCCGATCTGGACGCCGCCAGACCGCACAAGCTGCGTCACCGAATGGAACAGTCCGCCTGAAGCAGGCGACTTCCTGAACCCCGAACCAAGTCGCCAAAGAGAAGACCGCCTGGTCGCTATCCGCGACCTGCTGTATACCGCCTGTTGCTTAACCGCAGAGTCTGCACTGTCCCTGACCGCAATCAGAGCCAAGTCCTGGCTTTCCAGTGCTATCCGCACAACCTGCACAGCACAACCGGGTCAACTCTCAATCCGCGCGGACACAAAGTCTAGACCGCAGCAACTTACGCGAGCTCAATTACTGTTCACTTACTTCGGTCTAGGTTCCTTGTTCCTGATGTGACATGGGTCCTATTTATAGGCACGACGATGAGTATGGTCACCGCCCTAGCCGATAGGATCACCGCCACAACCCGCAGCTAGAACAAGTGTGTCCGCCAGCCCGCGGACACACATTCCAGTTCGCCGCTCTTGTGCAGATAGCCAGTCCGCCCCAGCTTCTCCAAGGCCGGACTCCAATATCCAACCCGCCTTGCCGCCAGATACCAAGCCAGGACCACCACAGCCGGACTCCACAACAGCCGTGTCCGCCATTCTGCGGACAAGGCATCAGCCCGCAAAACCCGAGCCCGCAGCCTCGCCATCAAGGCACCTGCCGGACTCAGCGGACACCCGGCTTCCGTCCGCATATCCCAAGTCCATTGCCTCATTGCCAAGGCACCTCCAGACTTAGCGGACATGCCAATCCAGTCCGGTAACAGCATACTCCAGTCCGCAACTCCTGAGTCCATAACCTCATCACAAGGCTAAACAGGACTCAGCGGACTCCGACTCCAGTCCGCACGCTCCTGCACAAGCAATTCTCCAGTCCGCATTTCCCCAAGCTAGCAAACAAGGCAACAGCACTTCTACTATGCTTGGCGGACTGAGAAACCAGCCCGCGCTCCACTGCGCGATCTCCCCGGACTGAGCCATCCTGGACTTGGTTCAATTCCCACCAAGTCCAGTCCGCTGGCCACAAGGGCCAGTCCGCACTTACTGGCGGACACTGGATCTAGCCCGCCATACCGGGCGACCTCCAGTTTCTGTCCGCGCTGACCGGCGGCCTCCGCGGCTTCCACTTGCCGCTTCACTAGAACAAGACCAAGGCAACTGCCAAACCGGTCTGCCGAGCTCCAGTTCTTCAGTCCGCTTCATGCCGGACTCCGCGGATAACATTCCTATCCGCCCGGTTACTTCCTGGGAGTCAACCGCCTGCTGAGCTTACACTGGCCTGTCAGACCGCCGCTGCTGTCCGCGTAGTCCGCGCGAACAGACCGCCCAGGCCGCCATAGAGCAAACCGCCTACAACATCCCTGCCGACCTAGCAGTCCGCCAACCCAGTCCGCGTAGTCTGCGCGGATAGGTTTCCCAAGCCTTCCATTCACCCACTTTCACTTCACAGAATTCAACACTCCCCCTTGAAGTGAGAAGTGGTGAATAACTCCAGCAGCTCCCGTAACCTTGCACCTGGTCCTTCCGATAGCATCTACGAAGAGATGTCCAAGACATAGTCCTCGCCCCGCATATCAAGGACCATGAGGGAGCCCTCCAGCATCTCCAAAAAGGAGTCATGCTTCCCTCTGCCTTCTTCAGCTTCAACCTCCACTCTTACATCACAGGAGTATCACCAACTTCCTTGGACCCAGAAGCCCAAGCCTCATTGCCTCTGAGAGAAGTCACCTCTTCAGACTTGGTGTCAACCACCTCCTTGATTCTAGTGGGGTCATCACAGCAAGAAGTACCTTGCTCGACCTGAGGGCTAACAAGGAAACACGGGACCAAGTCCGCCGTGTTCCCTTCACAATATCGAGCTGGTGGCTTACTGATCCTCTTCGATCTCCGAAGAACCTGATCATGGCTAACCACCTCCGCTGCTATTGAACCAGCTCCGTTCCCGGGCAAACCCGGAACAATGCTCCCTTTGCTCCCTGAACAAGACGCCTCCTTACTGGAACCAAAAGCATCTGGAGCAACGCTCCCCCTGCTACCTGAACCAGAAGACTCCCCTCTTGAACAAGAACTGCCTGGAACATCGCTCCCCTTGCTTCCTGAACCGGAAGCCTCCGCCTTCGAGCCAGAAGATCTTGGAGCATCGCTCCCCCTTCTTTTCGACTCTGACGCCTTTGCCCCGGAGCTAGAACAACCTGGAGCACCTGGTGACTCAGGCAAATCCACTTCCTTAGCAGCAGCCTCCTTCAGCCCACCATCTGACCTGCTTATCTCTAGCTCCACATAAGAGCTACCCCAATACGGCGTCAACTCATCAAAAACAATGTCTCTCGACACTATGAGTTTCTTTGTCGCAGGATCCATACACCTCCATCTTCTTCTCTGCTCATCATACCCAACAAAGACTAGCTTTGTCTTGAGAGCACCCGGAGAGTGTATATAGCAGGTAGATCCAAACACCCGAAGGTGCTTCACTGAGGGCTTCACTCCGAACATCAGCTCATAAGGAGTCTTCATTATGATCGGACTAAGAGGCATCCGGTTGATGACATGAGCAGCACAGGCTATTCCCTCCGCCCAAAGAGCCTTCGGAACGCCTTTACTCTGAAGCCAACACTTGCAGGTCTCCGTTAACCAACGGATCATCCGAGCTGCAATACTACCCTGTTGTGAAGTATGTCCACAAGAAAGCTCCATCCGGATCCCTTGCTTCCTGCAAAAGCGTGAGAACTCGGTTGAGCCAAACTCACCACCGAAACTTGTCCTCAACACCTTGATCCTCCGGCCAAGCTGGCCTTCCACAAGCTTCTTGAACTCCACAAACAAGCGTACCATGTTGGACTTCTTCTTCATAAAGTATACCCAAGTATACCCAGAATAGTCATCAACCAATATCAGCATGAACCTGCTGCCTCCAAGACTGGCCGTGATGGTCGGTCCCACCAGAGCACAATGGACAACCGCCAATGGTGCATTACATCTGGATTGTGCTTTGTCAACCATGAAGCGATAGGCTCCACTTTTCTGACATCCCGCACACCCCCGACCATCGCCATAGGATGACAATCTAGGCAAGCCTCTTACGAGTCTTCTTTCCGCCATTGCTTTCAGCTTGTCCATCCCTACATGCCCCAGTCTTTCATGCCAGATAGCAGCACTATCACTGGCATTCCTCCGATCAACTCCAGAACTAGTTGAAATCCCAACTACGTTCTTCTCCTTCCTCCCTACCTGAGCTACGTTCGCCGAGAGCAAGACAACCTTGCACTCCTTCGGAAGATGACCTTGCTGCTTGCATTTATAGCATCTTGGTCCTTCCTTCCTCTTCCTATCACGCCTAGGAGAGACACTCCTTTCTTCCTGATACGAAGTAGAGGGACCATCTTCAGCAGCAACCTTCACCTCCTTCCTGAACAACCCATCAAGGGAAGTCCAGACCTCCGCAGCTGACCGACATCCATTGATGTGGTCCAAGAGCTCCGATAAGATCACCTGCTTGAGAATAGACTCCGCTTTCGCATTTGCCTCCTTCCAAGCTCTCATCGCCTCAGCATTGCCAGCAGTATCCTCTTGTCTTCCTGCTCCGCATACAACCTCCCAAAGGTCCTCGCCAATAAGAAAGCTCTTCATACAGGACTTCCACCGTTCACAGTTCGTCTCTGTAAGAAGATCAATACCAAGACAACTTGCATCCTCCACTGCCATGGTTCTACCACTGGTTTTCCTCTTCAGAAGAGCAACTACTTCCATTGAGCACTGCTTGACCTCTCCAACAACCTCCCTCTGATACCATGTTAAAATTCAACAAACCGCAGATGCCCCCTTGGATACCCTGTTGAAAACTCAACAAACCGAAGGAGAATACGCCCACTTAAAATGTTGAAAGTTTTCCCGGATCGTGGAGTTAGCAGGGGTTATCTCAACAAAGCAGTAACAACCAGCAACACATGCAGCACAAGCTTCTTTATTGATCAAGAGCAAACTTCTTTACAAGGCGAGACATACATGGCGAGACATGCTTCACCAAAACCCAACACCGGGAGAGCAGAGACAGTTACAAAGACAAGAACAAAAAACAAGCCGCGCGGACTCAATCAACAAGCCGCCGACCTACTGCTGTGGAGTCCGCTAAGTCCGCCAGGTCGCCAGACCGCAACCCAAGCCGCGCGGACTCACCCTTATTCCAATGCTTAGCTCTTCACCGCCGATCTGGACACCGCCAGACCGCACAAGCTGCGTCACCGAATGGAATAGTCCGCCTGAAGCAGGCGACTTCCTGAACCCCGAACCAAGTCGCCAAAGAGAAGACCGCCTGGTCGCTATCCGCGACCTGCTGTATACCGCCTGTTGCTTAACCGCAGAGTCCGCACTGTCCCTGACCGCAATCAGAGCCAAGTCCTGGCTTTCCAGCACTATCCGCACAACCTGCACAGCACAACCGGGTCAACTCTCAATCCGCGCGGACACAAAGTCCAGACCGCAGCAACTTACGCGAGCTCAATTACTGTTCACTTACTTCGGTCTAGGTTCCTTGTTCCTGATGTGACATGGGTCCTATTTATAGGCACGACGATGAGTATGGTCACCGCCCTAGCCGATAGGATCACCGCCACAACCCGCAGCTAGAACAAGTGTGTCCGCCAGCCCGTGGACACACATTCCAGTTCGCCGCTCCTGTGCAGATAGCCAGTCCGCCCCAGCTTCTCCAAGGTCGGACTCCAATATCCAGCCGGCCTTACCGCCAGAGACCAAGCCAGGAACACCACAGCCGGACTCCACAACAGCCGTGTCCGCCATTCTGCGGACAAGGCATCAGCCCGCAAAACCCGAGCCCGCAGCCTCGCCATCAAGGCACCTGCCGGACTCAGCGGACACCCGGCTTCCGTCCGCATATCCCAAGTCCATTGCCTCATTGCCAAGGCACCTCCGGACTTAGCGGACACGCCAATCCAGTCCGCTAACAGCAGACTCCAGTCCGCAACTCCTGAGTCCATAACCTCATCACAAGGCTAAACCGGACTCAGCGGACTCCGGCTCCAGTCCGCACGCTCCTGCACAAGCAATTCTCCAGTCCGCATTTCCCCAAGCTAGCAAACAAGGCAACAGCACTTCTACTACGCTTGGCGGACTGAGAAACCAGCCCGCGCTCCACTGCGCGATCTCCCCGGACTGAGCCATCCTGGACTTGGTTCAATTCCCACCAAGTCCAGTCCGCTGGCCACAAGGGCCAGTCCGCACTTACTGGCGGACACTGGATCTAGCCCGCCATACCGGGCGACCTCCAGTTTCTGTCCGCGCTGACCGGCGGCCTCCGCGGCTTCCACTTGCCGCTTCACTAGAGCAAGACCAAGGCAACTGCCAAACCGGTCTGCCGAGCTCCAGTTCTTCAGTCCGCTTCATGCCGGACTCCGCGGATAACATTCCTATCCGCTCGGTTACTTCCTGGGAGTCAACCGCCTGCTGAGCATACACTGGCCTGTCAGACCGCCGCTGCTGTCCGCGTAGTCCGCGCGAACAGACCGCCCAGGCCACCACAGAGCAAATCGCCTGCAACATCCCTACCGACCTAGCAGTCCGCCAACCCAGTCCGCGTAGTCCGCGCGGATAGGTTTCCCAAGCCTTCCATTCACCCACTTTCACTTCACAGAATTCAACACTAACCACCAAGAGATAGGGAGTGGTCAGGTTCTCCTTTGAGTGGAATGGAGAGGAGGAGGAGAGGGTGAATGAAATTTGAGAGGGAGAGGGGAGTGGCCGACGGCCAAGAGAGAAGGGAAAGGAGGAGGGTTCTCAAAGAGGAAGGAGAAAGGAGGGGGAAAATTCAAAACTTGAATTCATAGGATTTCTTTTTTTCATTCTCTAATCAATATGACAAATATCATGGTCTATATATAGGCTTACACCACTCCATCTCCCTTCATTCAAAATTCAAAATTCAAAATTCAAAATTTAAAATATGATGGTTATATGCACCCATCATATCACATAAAATGAAATAATTAAAACAACACATGATAGTTATAAGCACCCATCATTACACATGAAATGAAAATTGAAACATGAAATAAATACTTAAAATAAAATTGCTAAAATAATAAAATTTTTAAAAATATATAATTATAATTATATATTTTTATATAATGGCGGCGGACGTCGATCGCATCCTCGAGCTTGCGGTAGCGATCGTCCCAATCGACGAACTCTCTCAGACGGGGATCAATGGCGGTCGTGTCAGCAACGTCTCCATCAGCTAACCTCCTAGCATGAGTTGTAGGGTTTTTTTAATAAGCCCGAGGTAGATGATCTTGAGGATCACTGAGCTGAAGGAGTAAGGTTTACTCTGAGTGTGTAGATCTAAGGCCTGAATTAAGACTTGGAGGAAGTCTAAGAGATCCCGAGGGATCTATGTTGTAAGCTCATTGAGCTACGATTGGAGAAGATTGTCTTGTCTAACACACTGTTAGAAATGTGGGAGGTACAGTGGATGCACCCATACCTTGGGGAACAACTATAAATACTAATGTACTGTTTTGTGTTCTTGAAAGAAAGCTAAATAACTTAACACACAACAAACTAAATTAGGAAAGTGTTCAAAAAGACTAAGAAGCTTATTCACCCCCCCCCCCTCTAGGTTTATGGCTACTCTAGAAACAAAGAATTTCAAGACGCTTAACTTTGCATTGAATGACAACATCATATCTAGATAACCAATCCATACTCAAGATCATATCAAAGTCTTCCAAATCTATCACATTCAGATTGACATACCCTGGGAATCCACCTGAAAAGAATAGAGCAATTCTGGATACACTGATTCGACACCACTGAAACACTAGATAGAAACTTATCACGAAGCGGATCACCAACTTGATCGATGGCCAAATGATGTCGGCCTACAAAATTCCTATCCATGAAAGAGTGAGTGGCACTCGAATCAAAAAGAACGTGCACCCAACGATTCCTTATCTTAAACTCGCCTATAAAATTATGCACATAACTAATATGGAAGAAACAGAATCCACAATTACAAGTTAACAACTAGAGCAAAATCTAACCGGAGATCACCTGGGTGGAAGGCTGAGCTTCTTCCTTGGTCATCAAATTCAGTTTACCCTTTCACCTATCCAGTTGTTGCATCTGCGATGGCGACAAAGCCTGTAGTGGAACTGGCTGCATCGTGGACTGGGACTATGGGCACCTAGACTTCACCATGCCCCTTCTGCCCACACTAGAATCTAGTATTATCTTTTGACCAACAGTGGGTAACATCATGCCCCTTCCGCTTACATAAAGCACATGTCAGATCTCCCTTATGTGTACTCTAAATCGCAGGCACCTGATATTACTTCTGATGACCCAATATCTTAAAACATTTTTCGAAAGGATGGCCTAGACGACTGCAAAATCTACACGCCTCTTTGCTCCCTTTCTTTAGAGCAGGGCCAGATGCCAAAGGGCTTTCGCTATTCTCAGTCTTTATCTTTTCCTTCCTCAGTAACATGCCACGGATTTTAACATTATCAATAGTCTCGACCTTCAAAGCAGCCTCCACTGCTTCTGCATAATTCTCATATCAGTAAGCATTGGCTAACTGCCAATTGTCACTACGAAGACCACCCCGAAAATGCTTAACTCTGCCCTCCTCAGTGAGTACCAACTACGAAGCAAACTTGCTCAACTTGCTGAACTCGATCTCATACTCACCAACTATGAGTTGCCCCTGCTTCAAATGTATAAAATTGTTCATCAACTTGTCTTGATCGACCGACGACAAGAACTTCTTCAACAACATCCCCTTGAACCTTTCCCACAAGCACCCATCTGTGTGGACTTCTTTTTCCCTGATCCACAAACCTTTAGCAAGACCCCTTCAACTGATACGTAGCGACCATAACCTTTTGGTCTATAGAGATTTCCGAGTAGGAAAACATCTCCTCGATATGTTGAATTTTGTGAAGTGGAAGTGGGTGACAGGACAGGCCGGGCGGCCTGGGGCGGACAGCATTGGCGGACTAGGCGGACTGGGCGGACTGTGATGTGCGGCCTGGTGGAAGGTCTAGTGAGAAGCCGGCTGTCTTCTGAGCGGGTTGTTGCATGGATTCCGCGGACTATGCGGCCTGGTGTCTGCGGATAGGGTGTTGCTGATTGGCTTTGCCAAGGAGCGGCCTAAGCGGATGGAGGCTTGCAGACTGGTGCATTGCTCAGTGGCCGCGGGTGCAAGCTTGTGCTGATAGGCGGGTTGGCTCATGTCCGCGGGAAGCTTGCGGACTGATGTGTCCTCGGTATTAGCTGTTGCGGACTGGGCTTAGAGCTTGGCTGAGGCCTTGTCAAGTTCTGGTGATTACAGCAGGTGCTCTGCTGTGGAGACCGGTTGGCGGACTGGTGTTTGGAGTCCAGGAGGAGGCTGCTGCGTTGGACAGGAGTGCGAGGTGCCTGCGGACTGCTGGCAGTCTGTGTTTTGGTGTTTGGCGGACGGGGGTTTGCGTCCGCCATGCTCGCATTGGCCCTTGATGGTTTTGGACTTGGTCACACTTTGTGTCAAGTTCATGGTGTCCGCCGTATCCGCCAAGTCCGCTGTGACCGGGCGGACTGTTACTGTCTGCCTTTGGTCGTGGACTTGTGGCAGATTGAGGTGTGAGACTTGCGGACTGCCTCGGGTTGGTGCGGACTGCCATTGAAGGGGGTTGCTGTCCTACAGTGGTTGGAGCTTTACGGGCTGATGCCTTGTCCGCATCGCTTGGGCGGACTGGAGAGGGTTCGTCAATGTTTGCCTTGCTCCTGGCGGTTTTCCTTGGTATCCGGCTAAGTCTTTGCGGACTCAGTGGATGGAGGTTTGCTATCGCGCGGGCTGGGGCGGTGTCGCTATCTCTTGGGCGGTGACCACACTCCTCACCCTGCCTATAAATAGCACCACCCTGGCACATCTACAGTAACCTAAGTAACTTGAGTGAACAGTAAGTTGGGGTGTGCAAGGAGCTTCGGTCTATGTTTGTCAGTCCGCGCGGATTGTTTCAGGCTGACGGTTTGCTGTGTGCAGGTCGCGCGGATAGCTTCAAGGAGCCAGGAGTGTGGCTGTGACTTCGGTCAAGTGCTTGGAAGTGTGCGGTCTCTGCGGACTCAGCAGGAGGTCGCTCTGCGGCTTGTCAGTTCTGTTTCATCTTTGCCAGCTTCAATAACCTGTCCGCCGGCTTCAGGCGGGTAGGGGTGTTCCTCAGTTCAGGTTCAGCAGGAGACGAATAATGGTGTGTCCGCGCTGCCTCGCGGCTTCGGCAGACTCCGTGGTGATTTGGCAGACTGCAGCTAAGTGCGGGCGATCTCAGCGGACTCGGCAACCTCGGCGACCTCGCGGTCTCGGCGGACTCCGGTGCTGTCCGCCCGGCTTGTTTTTTGTGCTTTCTGTTTACAGCTGTTATACTAGCGAAATCATGTCTCGCTATGTATGCCTCGCGTTGTAAAGAAGTGAATGATAATAGACCTGCTTGTGCCTCCATTGTTTGTTGGGATTTACCTATATTCCTTGGTTTCTGCTGGTTCAACGTGCGAACTGGGTAGTTCCGAAGATATTAATTTGGCGTTTGGGCTATCTTGCTGACCACGTTGAGAAAATTTAACATGGTATCAGAGCGAGGTTTCTGAGGTTCAGTTGCGTGAGCGGAAGTCAGCCAGTGTTGTTACTCAGTGATTGAGTGGTGATCAACCTGTGTTGTTGCTCGGAGCTTCTGAAGGTTGCCAACATGTGTTGCAATGGAAGGGAGTTTTGTAAGAGTTCTGTGCATTGAACTCTTAATGCCGACTAACTTCAAGAAGTGGAAGTCGTGCATGAAGAGTTATCTTCTTGGCGAGGAGCTGTGGGAAGTCGTTTGTGGTGACGACAGACAGGAAGTTACTGCTGCGTTCGGTACTGCTGAGCAGGTTTGGCTCTGGAGAAGAACAAATGCTAAGGCGGAGTTCATTCTGAAGAGAGCCGTATCTCCGGAACTGTTTGATCACATCGTAGGGTGTGAGTCGGCTGCTGATATTTGGACAACCATTGATGAGTTGTTCAATAGGAAGAATGTGGCGCGGCTTCAGTTCTTGGAGAATGAGTTGGCCAGGGCAACTCAGGGAGACCTTTCCATCTCCAAGTACTTCTTAAAGATGAAGAGCTTGTGCGCTGAGCTGTCGGCACTAGATCCTGATGAGCCTATCTCTGAGGCAAAGATGAAAAGGCACATTATCTGCGGCTTGCGGAAGGAGTATGTGGCCTTTGTAACATCTGTTCAAGGGTGGGCTACTCAGCCGTCGTTGCTGGAGCTGGAGAATCTGCTTGCCTCGCAGGAGAGCTTAGCAAGGCAGATGGCTGGAGTGAATCTGAATCAGGAAGGAAGTGAAGCTCTCTTCTCAGGCAAGAAGAAAGGATGGGAAGGGAAGAAGAAGAAGAAGGTGCAGGCTGCTGTTGAGAAGGAGACTTCAACTTCATATCCGCCGGAGAGGAGCAATGCTCCTAAGGACTGGAAGAAGAATCTGAAGTGCTACCGGTTTCATCAGCGAGGGCACTTCAAGCGGGACTGCAAGGTTAAACTGCATCCTGGGCATGCTGCGGGAAAGGAGGAAGCTTGCTCGAGAAGTGAAGAAGCAGGATGGGGCGGAGCTTTTATGACGGGCACTTGTGTCCGGGCCTTGTCTGCTGAGGACTTCAACAGCGAGTGGATCGTGGACTCCGGGTATGGTCGTCACCTCACCGGAGACAAATCGAAGTTCACCTCCATGCAGGCGTACTCAGGTAATGAAGCTATTATCACTGCTGATAATACTGTTTATGCAGTAGAGAAGGAGGGAGTCTTGTCTTTGGGTATTGATCAGGGGCCACTCACGTTAACGAGTGTGTATCACGTGTCGGGCATGAAGAAGAACCTCTTCTCGGTGACCAATGCGGTGGATGCTGGGTATCACGTTCTGTTTGGGCCAACAGACGTGAGGTTCCTTCGCAATGTATCAGCGGTGAAGGCTGATGTTGCTCATGTTGGGAGGAGGGTGAAGAACTTGTTTGTTCTTTCCACCAATGCTTATGTTGATAGAATGAGAGCCAATGATAGTGCTGCTATCTGGCATGAGAGGCTGGGGCATGTTGGCATGGACAAGCTGAAGGCGATGGCTAGTAGAAGTTTGGTGAGGGGGTTGCCGAAGTTGTCCTCCTTTGGTGATGGGCATGTTTGTGCGGGATGTCAATACGGTAAGGCACATCGCCTTCCGTTTGATAAATCACAAACAAGGAGCAAGAAGCCACTGGAGTGTATTCATGGCGACCTGATGGGACCGACGGTTACTGCCAGCCTTGGTGGAAGCAGATACATGCTTGTCTTGGTTGATGACTACTCAAGGTATACTTGGGTGTACTTCTTAAAAGAGAAGTCGGAAGCCTTCCATTTGTTCGTGGAGTTCAAGGAGTTGGTAGAAGGCCGGCTTGGCTTGCGGGTTATGAAGCTTAGAACTGATAACGGGGGTGAATTTGTTTCCTCCGAGTTTTCTAACTTCTGCAGGAAGCACAGGATCCAACGAGAGCTTACTTGTGCTCACACTCCACAACAAAATAGGGTAGCGGAGCGGAAGATCCGTCATCTGACGGAAACCTGCAAATGCTGGCTTCATGCGAAAGATATCCCAAGGTCCTTTTGGGCGGAGGGAATGTCTTGTGCTGCTTATGTTATCAACCGGATGCCACTCAGCCCTATCAACATGAAGACTCCTATTGAGCTGTTGCTGAAGGAGAAGCTGAGTGTGGGACACCTTCAGGTGTTCGGTTCAATTTGCTACGTGCATGTCCCGGATGCTTCACTGACGAAGCTGGATGCGAAGGCAAGGAAACTTGTCTTTGTTGGCTATGATGAGCGGAAGAAGGGATGGAAATGCATGGACCCTGTGACGAAGAAGTTCGTGGTGTCAAGAGACGTTGTCTTTGACGAGCTGACGTCATATGGAGGTGGCTCGGTGGAGCTAACCAGAAGTAGCAAGATTGATGAAGCACCGGTGAAGGCTGCTGAAGGCTTGGAAGAGGAGCTTGCTGTTTCACCAGCAGCTCCTGTTGCTTCCAACTCTGAGGCTGAGCCTTCTGGCTCAGGAAGCAGGGGGAGCACTGCTCAATGCTTGCCCCAGGTAGGAGTGGAGCCCGAAGAAGTAACAGAAGCCGTGATCAAGGAGCCATGTCTTCGGAGATCGAAGAGGGTGGTTAAGCCACCGGCTCGGTACTGTGATGGGAATGTAGTGAGCTTTGTCTCCTGCTTCTTTGCAGGTCCTCTAGATGAGCGAGAGCTTGCAAACTTCAACGAGGCCACTGGAGTGAAGGAGTGGGAAGGTGCCATGAAGGAAGAGATTGATGCTCTGAAGAAGAATGAAACCTGGGACCTTGTGCCCAAGGTTGATGGCATTACTCCGGTTACTTGCAAGTGGGTGTATAAGTTGAAGAAGAAGGCTGATGGGAGCATTGATCGGTTCAAGGCTCGCTTGGTCGCTAGAGGATTCTCACAGCAGTATGGAGAAGACTATGAGGAGACATTCAGTCCAGTTGCGAAGATGACTTCTGTAAGAGTGGTGATCGCCTTGGCTGCTAGCAAGGGATGGAGGTTGTGGCAACTCGATGTGAAGAATGCCTTTCTTTACGGAGAGATTGACAAGGACATCTTCATGGATCAGCCGCTTGGTTTTGTCTCTGAGAAGCATCCGGACTATGTCTGCAAACTCAGGAAGGCTCTCTATGGGTTGAAGCAAGCTCCTAGAGCTTGGTATGGGAAGATTGCAGAGTACTTGCAATTCTGTGGATACCTTGCTTCCAACTCGGATTCAAGCTTGTTTGTCAAGAAGAAGGGAGAGCTACGAGTCTTGGTCCTGCTGTATGTGGATGACATGATCATCACAGGAAATTCGGAGGAGGAAGTAGCAAGGCTCAGAGCAGAGCTTGCTATACGCTTCGAGATGAAAGACTTGGGAGAGTTGCATCACTTTCTTGGTATGGAGTGGAGAGGAAGGAGTGCGCGGTCCTCATTTGCCAGAAAGGGTATGCTGATCGTATTGTGAAGCGGTTCGGCATGGGCGAAGGGAAGAAGTGCTCTACTCCACTGGAATCTGGGCTGAAGCTTCGACGAGATGAGGGAAGGGTTCTTCATGATCCCTTGATGTTCAGGGCTCTGGTTGGGAGCTTGATTTATCTGACGATTACAAGGCCAGATATAGCTTATGATGTTGGCCGAGTAAGTCGGTATATGGCTGAACCAAGACAATCTCATCTAGTGGCGGCAAAGGGAATTCTGAAGTATTGTCAAGACTTCTTCTGATATGGGACTCCTCTATAGAAGGGACGCGGAGTTTGCGTTGCTCGGGTACACGGATGCCGACTATAGCGGTGATTCGGATGATCGAAGGTCTACTTCAGGTTATGTGTTCACTTGTGGCTCAGCTAGCATCTCGTGGTGTAGCAAGAAGTAGGACTCGGTGTCGGTTTCAACCACGGAGGCGGAGTATAAGGCGTCGGCCTTGGCTGCTCGGGAAGTCGTTTGGTTGAGGAGGCTTATAGAGGATGTTCATGAAGAAGTGCAAGGGCCTACTTTACTCTGGGGTGACAATGAGAGTGCTCTCAAATTGGTTAACAATCCAGTGTGTCACGCCAGGACCAAGCATATAGAGATTGATCACCACTTCATCAGGGAGAAGGTGTTAGAGGGGTCTCTGCTGGTCGGGAATGTTCGGAGTGAAGATAATCTTGCTGACATATTCACAAAGCCACTGTCGAAGGGGCCTTTTGAACGCTTGCGCAGCTTGCTGGGTTTGGTAACCACTTTCCACTTCAAGGGGGAGTGTTGAATTTTGTGAAGTGGAAGTGGGTGACAGGACAGGACGGGCGGCCTGGGGCGGACAGCATTGGCGGACTAGGCGGACTGGGCGGAATGTGATGTGCGGCCTGGTGGAAGGTCTAGTGAGAAGTCGGCTGTGTTCTGAGCGGGTTGTTGCATGGAGTCCGCGGACTATGCGGCCTGGTGTCTGCGGATAGCGTGTTGCTGATTGGCTTTGCCCAGGAGCGGCCTGAGCGGGTGGAGGCTTGCGGACTGGTGCATTGCTCAGTGGCCGCGGGTGCAAGCTTGTGCTGATAGTCGGGTTGGCTCATGTCCGCGGGAAGCTTGCAGACTGATGTGTCCTCGGTATTAGCTGTTGCGGACTGGGCTTAGAGCTTGGCTGAGGCCTTGTCAAGTTCTGGTGATTACAGCAGGTGCTCTGCTGTGGAGACTGGTTGGCAGACTGGTGTTTGGAGTCTGGGAGGAGGCTGCTGCGTTGGACAGGAGTGCGAGGTGCCTGGGGACTGCTGGCGGTCTGTGTTTTGGTGTTTGGCGGACGGGGGTTTGCGTCCGCCATGCTCGCATTGGCCCTTGATGGTTTTGGACTTGGTCACACTTTGTGTCAAGTTCATGGTGTCCGCCGTATCCGCCAAGTCCGCTGTGACCGGGCGGACTGTTACTGTCTGCCTTTGGTCGTGGACTTGTGGCGGATTGAGGTGTGAGTCTTGCGGACTGCCTCGGGTTGGTGTGGACTGCCATTGAAGGGGGTTACTGTCCTGCAGTGGTTGGAGCTTTGCGGGCTGATGCCTTGTCTGTATCGCTTGGGCGGACTGGAGAGGGTTCGTCAATGGTTGCCTTGCTCCTGGCGGTTTTCCTTGGTATCCGGCTAAGTCTTTGCGGACTCAGCGGACGGAGGTTTGCTATCGCGCGGGCTGGGGCGGTGTCGCTATCTCTTGGGCGGTGACCACACTCCTCACCCTGCCTATAAATAGGACCCCCCTGGCACATCTACAGTAACCTAAGTAACTTGAGTGAACAGTAAGTTGGGGTGTGCAAGGAGCTGCGGTCTGTGTTTGTCAGTCCGTGCGGATTGTTTCAGGCTGACGGTTTGCTATGTGCAGGTCACGCAGATAGCTTCAATTAGCCAGGAGTTTGGCTGTGACTTCGGTCAAGTGCTTGGAAGTGTGCGGTCTCTGCGGACTCAGCAGGAGGTCGCTCTGCGGCTTGTCAGTTCTGTTTCATCTTTGCCAGCTTCAATAACCTGTCCGCCGGCTTCAGGCGGGTAGGGGTGTTCCTCAGTTCAGGTTCAGCAGGAGACGAATAACGGTGTGTCCGCGCGGCCTCGCGGCTTCGGCAGACTCCGTGGTGATTCGGCGGACTGCAGCTAAGTGCGGGCGATCTCAGCGGACTCGGCAACCTCGGCGACCTCGCGGTCTCGGCGGACTCCGGTGCTGTCCGCCCGGCTTGTTTTTTGTGCTTTCTGTTTACAGTTGTTATACTAGCAAAATCATGTCTCGCTATGTATGCCTCGCGTTGTAAAGAAGTGAATGATAATAGACCTGCTTGTGCCTCCATTGTTTGTTGGGATTTACCTCTATTCCATGGTTTCCGCTGGTTCAACGTGCGAACTGGGTAGTTTCGAAGATATTAATTTGGTGTTTGGGCTATCTTGCTGACCACGTTGAGAAACTTTAACACGATATCTATAATCCAGCTATCTAATGCCACAAAATCAGCCCTCCCATCATAGGTCGGGGGTCCTAAATGTTGGAGATGTGAGATGAAATTCATCTGAGGCGGCAACAGAATAAGAGGCACCAGGGGAGCAGGAGGGACAGGAATAACTCGACACACTTGAAATTGAGGGATTGATCTAACTAACTTTCGGGGGGGGTGAATATAGTATTTTAAAATTTAACTTTGTTTTTACAACGGATTAAAATAGGTGATATATATATATATATATATATATATAAATAAATAAGAACAATCACAACATAGAAAATAAAAAAGTTAAGCATAACTAGATGACACAAGGAGTTTATAGTGGTTCCCCAATAAACCTGGGTACAGACACTCTTCTACCACCCTGGTAGGAATCCACTACAGGTTTTTGATCAGGTGCCCTACCACCACAAGTTTTTGATCAGGTGCCCTATCACCACAAGATCTATTTTCTAAGGGAGATCTAGCAACCCTTTGATCTTTTGATCAGGTGCCCAACAACCAAACCAAGCCTTTTGATCAGGTGACTTGTGATCAAAGGGTTTAACTTTTGAAGGGAGTTATAACCCTGTACACAGTAGAAGAAAATAAAAGATTATGACTTCTCTATCTCAAATATCTGAGAAGACTAGTGTATTTTGTTGATGTTGTCAAAGCTCCCCCTGAGTTATAGAAATCTGATTAGGAGTGGAAGCTTTACTTCAGGGTGTAGGCCTTCAAAGATGAAAACTTCTTCTTCCAGTAAATGATTCTGAGAGATTGAGCTTTTGGTCTCAGATTGAATATATTTTGATGGAAGAAATGCTTGAGGAAAAAGATGATGAACAAGATGTTTATTTGTCTATGTCTCTTGTTCTCTGATTGCAGAATTTTCTCTTTCTTCTTCTTGTTGATTACTGCTTGTTCTGTGTGTGTGTCACTATCTCAATCTACTGAAAAATTTCTTTATATATTGATTGCTGATTCAAACCCATTTGAATTTCAAATTCCTTGAAATCTTTTGCATAATTTTTGGGAGTTGGAACGACTGATTTTTTTCTTCAATGTATTTCCCCAACTCTCCCAGTACAAATGGTAGAGTAATAACTCTGTGATCCGTAATTAATGTGGCCAGAAAATGGCTATATTATTAAGAATATTGAGCATTAATTAATAGAGTATTACTATCTTAATACTTGAAATCAAACTTCTTTAGTCGATTTGAGAAACTGCAGAGAAGTTTCGTTGAACAAAACCTAGAAGGAGTTAGTCGAACTCAACAAAGATTTCGTCAACCTGAGCTCCAAGTTCATCGAACTGATAATTCTCCTGTGTCGAGCTGAGCTATAAGATCGTCGAATAGAAAATATTCTTACCAATATGAGCTCCAAGTTCGTCGAACTGAGAAGGCACTTCGTCGACCTGAGATTCTGAGGAAGGATCAGAGTTCGTCAACCTCAGCTTGACTTTCGTCAAGCTCAACTCAGAGAAGGAACTCTGAGTTTGTCGATCTGAGATCGATGATCGTTGAGCTGAGTTCAGCTATCGTCGAACACCTTTTCTACAATATTTAAAAATGCCTTGTCTTTATAGTCTTCTATCTCTGAAGTCATCTGAAGGTTGGTTTTCAACAATCTAACCTAATGTGACTGACCTTAACCATGGAACTAACTTATGACCCTAGACTATATATGTTGGGTCATCAATCCTAATAGTGAACCTAGCCCAAATCACAAGTAGGGTTCCAAAAACACTACAGGGTCCTGTACCCCAGCTGCCCAAAGTGACAGTCAACAACACCTACATCAATGCTTGCATCGCAACCATCTACCTCGACAGAGCCTCATTTCTTTGAAGCATCTCCTCGATCATTGCTTCATTATGTGCACCTGAAGACTCACCATTAGACTAGGGAGTCGACCTCAGTGTATGACACTTCAGAGCCATCTTCTATGAATACAAACAGGCATCTCATCAAAACTTGGCTTAATGCTAGAATTATCCAACTTAGGTCAAACGGGAAATGTGTATACACTTGCTCTTGCTACTACCTCTCTCTGAGATTTTCTATGAATGATGTTATGCCTTCTTAGGATGATATTCCATTATCCCTCGACTCTTGTGCATATAATATGAATGCATGAGTGCTTAAATCTTCCTTTCAAATCATGTGTGTATGAGTATCATCATGTATTAAATCTTAACTTGGCATGTGTGCTTATGCTATGTTATATTGTGTTATGCATTCTAAAAAAGCCTTAATGCATGTTATGAGCGACGTACATATGAAATATTATGCATGCCATACTACATAATATCACATGTAACATAAAAATAAAATCTAATGGGCATCTATGTGATAATGTTAAGTCGCCCATTTAAACTTAACAGTCACATGTTGCTATGCCTATGAGAATTCATATAAAAACACATATTATGCATCTCATACTACGTAATATGCCTAGTGTACTTCTGTCATACTTACGAGTATAATGTCCATGCTTTAGCTAAGACATACTAATAATACATCGGTGTGTGTATGCAATGAAGTAAGATTCTAAAATGAATGGCCATTCGAATAACCCATCTAACGAACCAAACCAACATAGCTCTGATACCAACTGTCATAACCCACATTTTCTCAATATATAAAGACATTATTAGAGTGAGATAAAATATGCGTCATGATGCCATGCAGTGCAGGGGACAACAACAACGCTCAGGCAGCTTCATCTCTTCATTTATTTTTTATAAAAGACACATATATTTTATGTTGAAGAACATGATTTAAGTTTAAACTTCAAAGACTGTGTCCCTTGGTTTAGTGATTCAACTAGTCCACAAATAGAAAAGTATTTATATATATGCAGCGTAAAAGAAAAATATAAATTTTAATTCATTTTATCCTACATGAGTATGAAGACCCAACAATGAACTAGTGATATGCAAGTTTCGAAATATAGTATAAGTAGAAAAGATCTTTTAATATCTTCAAAATAGAATGACGTTTGGCTGAAACAATGTCGTGAGTATGATTAAAGGTGCAGATTTATATACATATAAAATAAATTATATGCATCCTATCATAAAATCGTCCCAAAGAGCAATGCATCAACAACAAACAGTAGTAGTAGCAGAAACAACAAATAAACAGTCTACACAAAAAGAAACTATGCTATGGGCGCCAACAGTCTGACACAAACCCATAACATCAATAGTATAAGTCTGAGATATAATATAAAGTCAGTAAAACAACAAACTACCTCTCACTGATGAGAGAAAAAGAAATCAGCTACAGAAGCCTGGAAGAATCAAACTTGGATAACTCTAACTACTACTGGTCCGAACCCGAAGCATTCAAAAAGAAAAGAATGTCGTAGCACAAAGGCGCAAAGGCAGCTCAAATAGAATTTTAAAGGTCATTGAGTTAAAGAAGTTGCCAACCTAACGAGAGTAGCTGTGAAACAACATCAAATAAAGGTCATATGAACAATAAGCATAAATATTTCAGCACAAATTGGCTATATGAGAGAAAGACCTGCACCAAGTGTGATAAGTATTTGTAAAATTTATCATATACTTATATAATAAAAGAGCCTGATTGGATCAAAAAGTGAATCATTAATACCAGTCATAAAACAGTACTGAGGTGGTGGCATTCTTTCCAACACAAACCATCAGACCAAAACATCCAAAAAGGAACTGTGTTCATCCATTCCACCCTAACCAACAGTCAATCAAAAACTACTGGGTGTAATGATTCATAAACAAGCACTGTGCTGGTGGTCATCCATTTCAACCCAACCAACCGGCCATAAACATCATAACCAAAATCTAGCACCACACAAGACTTGCCATCAGATGACCACGACGACGCATGGAAAACCCAGAATTTCTAAGTAAAAACAGTCCTCACAGCAAATTCGTCGAGACCATCCATTGATTCGACGTGATCACCCGACAAATTATCATAATAACTCGATGAATCTTACCAGAATACTCGATGAACTTGACATAACCACTCGACGAATTCAGCTTGACTATTCGACGAATTCGGCTAACCACTCAACGAATTGATTTAACTACTCCATGAATTGACTTAACTACTCGATGAATTGACTTACATACTAGAAGAATTGAATTAACTACTCGACGCACTCAACGCACTTCTCGACAAACTTGACGAACCTTATGTAACTACTCGTCGAATTTTATGTGACTGCTCGACGAATTATACGTGACTACTCAACAAAATCGACGCGACTACTTAACAAATTTCACATAACTACTTGACAAATTCTAACTAAGGACAACCGAAAATCATTATCACTGAAAAAGACCAACACTAGGAATTACAAAATCAATATCACCGATCTTGGAATTTTAAAAAAAAAGAAGAGGAACTGAAAGAAGACAAACAAGAGGGATAGTCCACCACTTACCTCCAATCTTCCAATTTCCGGCCTCCTAGGCACTCCACGTCAAAGATCGTCTGCCATAAAACTACGACAACAAATTTCTAAAATGATTTGGACAAAAAGGTTGGTTAGGGCTACTCACTCCAACACCAAAAATCCACAAAACCGGAAATACTCAACGCACACACGTAAATCTCTGCAAGAGCTTTCAAAATCTATACTCCGACGAAGATTTTGTACACTAGTGCGGCGACCGACGAAAAGCTCCCGGAAGAATGCTTCTTCCTCTCCCCCACGACTCTGGTTCGACAGAACAGGAAGATGAAATTGGGAAACCTAAATCTAATGGTTGATCGACTTTTATAAAGGAAATTTATGTATATTAATTTAAATAATTTGATATATAAATGGTCTTAACCTTTTATTTGACTATTTGGACTAATGCCAACTTGGTTTTCGATGAAATTAGCACCGAAGGTAAATACTGGTCCTATGAATACAACGACGTAGTCAAAAGTAGAGTTTGACAAGTCGACGAGTTATGATTTATTTTCACGGTTTACGACAACGAGACTTGGCAATTGCGATTAAAAATAATTACTTTAATTTTCTAAACTCAGAAAAATCTATACTCCAACAAGCTCGATTTTTAGTTAACTTGACCAAACGGTCACAGAAACGCATTAACGACGACACACTGCTAATATCCGTTAATGTAATGCCCTTACGTTACTATTAAGCCAAAAGAAGATTGAAATAAATTACCAAAAATTCAGGGTCTTTGGAACACCTTAGGTGACTCTAAGCTAACACGACTACTCATAATATACAATATATCTAACACCCCTCCACAAACTCAAGGGGAACATACACCGAGAGTTTGGACAGTTGAAAGTCATGTTGGATCCTCGTCCACGGCTTTGCCATCAAATCTGCAGGCAAGGCTTAAAGGAGAGGACAGACCTGGAGTTCCACAACTATTATGCTTATGTAGGAAGAAAGCATCCACCCTGATATTAGGAGAGAGAATACTTCACTAGGTTTAGAGTAATCAGAATGACACTGGTGTTCTCACAATAGAGGGGACTGAGATCTAGAGAAGATACACTAAGATCCTTAAGAAGCCAACGAAGTCAAATAATATCCTCAGCGGTGGTTGTCATGGCTCGAAGCTCAGCCTCGGTGCTGAAGCAAGAAACACCAGTTTGTTTCTTGGACTTCCATGCAATCAGTGAAGAACCCAAGAACATACAAAATCTAGTGACATAATGAAGGTGAACAGGGTCATTAGCCCAAGTGGAGTTAGAGTAAGCATGTAGCTGGAGAGAACTACTGCTGGAGAAGAAGAGACCATGAGAGGTCGTCCCCTAGAGTTAGGGCAAGAGCCGTAATAGATGACCATAATACATAGAGGTGGGGGCACTAACAAATTGGCTCAACACATGAACAACATGGAAATTTCAGGCCGAGTAATGTTGAGATAGACGAGACATCTCACGAGGTTGCGATATTGAGTAGGATCAGAGAGTGGAACCCCATTATGCGGGCGTAGCTGAAGGTGGAGCTACATAAGGGTGTCCTCTATGCGAGAGTCAGAGAGAGCAGTCCAAGCAAGGAGAGCTGATATGTAGCGCAGCTAAGAGAGTTGAAACCTGTGATCTGTAGAGCTGACCTCAAGACCCAAGAAATAGCTTAGCTGTCCAAGGTCAGTCATCTGAAACTACTGCTGAAAGTGATGCCTAATTAAGGACACATGAGAAAGATCATCACTAGTAATATTCATATCATCCACATACAATAACAAAAGGGCCCGACAGCGAGAGGAGGAATGCACAAACAAAGTAGGATCATGTGGACATGGCTGGAAATCGATGGTTGTAATGGATGAACAAAAATGTGCAAACCATGCACGGGGCGCCTGCTTGAACCCGTAAAGAGCTCGCCTCAAGTGAAAGACAAGGCCTGGAGGAGAGGATAGCCCCGAGGAAGAAGCATGAATACCTCCTGTAGAAGATCACCATTATGAAAGGCATTTTTCACATTAAGCTGTGATGGGGACCAGTGGTGAACAACTATAATAGCAATAAGAGTCCAGACTCTATCCATATGAGCAACTAGAGAAAAGTCTTGTCATAGTCTCTCCCCTGCTCCTAATGAAAACCACGAGCATCAAGCCGAGCATCGTAGATCTCCATATAACTATCAGAGCAATTCTTGACCTTAAAAACTCACTTGCAAGTAATTGAAACAACATTAGGTGGAAGAGGAATAAGCTCCCATATATGAGTGTTCTGAAGCGCCTCCAACTCAACATACTTAGAAACCTGCCACTCAGGTATCTAGACAGCCTCACGGTAGGAAGTCGGCTCTGGAGTACTGCAGGCAGTAGCAGGTAGGGTTGGTAGGTTCAATTGTAGGGTAGCAAGGCTGAGGCATTCTAGAGGATGCCACTCACGAGGTGGGTTGTGATGCACGGGAGGATCATCCACATGACACTCACGAGAGTAGGTATGGACTGAGTCTAGGTTTAGTGGATGCGAGGATATAGGAAGAGGATGACGAGTATAATGATAAGGAGGAGGTGAGACACGGTCCCAAGTAGATAGTTCATCAGAGGGAGAAGTGTGTGACAAAGGATATTTTGATAAGGAAAGAGGAGGAGACGAAGTAGATCGAGGTAATGGAGAAGGTTGTGACAGTGTAGACTATGATAAGGGAGGAGGTGGGCATACCAGAGGGGAGGATACAGGAGGCGGAGAGATGAGAAGAGTGAGAAACTACATGTTAAATGGAGTAACAAATGAGTGTGTGGTCGAGGAAATAAATGACACAAAGTGTAAAAATTTGTAATAGCGAAAAATGGGAAACTAGGCGCATGAATACTCAACCTATCCCGGTCCAAATAACCATATGCAAATATAAGAACAAGAACCTTGTACTATAAAAAAATCTTTACAAGGCGATTTATACATGACGAGACATGATTCGCCGATGTACCCGATTGAAGAAAAATTACAAGGTAGTGAAAACAAGCCGCACAGACTCCAAGAGTAATCGTCGACCCTACTGCTAAACGTAACGGAGTCCGCTCAAACTGATAGATCACCAAACCGTAATCTAGCCGCGCAGACTTCCCGTTATTCCAATGCTGAACTCTAATGACCGATCTACAAACTGCCTAACACCGCGGTTACAAGCCACCAGATCGTCCGAGCTGCTGCCGAACTGAACCAAGCCAACAAATGCGGACAACTTATTGAACTGGGAAACTAGTTGCAGAAGAGAGACCGCCTTGTCGCAAACAGCGACCAACTATTAACCGTTGGTTGCTATCCGCAAAGTCTACATTATCCCTGACCACAGTTAGAACCAAGTCCCTAGATTTCCAGCGCTACTCGCACAACCTACAAGGCACAAACCGGTCAACCTCCTCAAACCGCACAGATACAAGATCTTAACCGCAGCAACTAGCCGTGAGTTCACTTACTGTTCAGTTGGATATCAATTGATGTGATAGGGGGTCCTATTTATAAGTGTGGAGAGGAGTGTGATCACCACCCTAGGTGATAGGATAACCGCCCCATCTCACGGCAAGCACCAAGTGTATCCTCCATGCCACAAATACATAACCAGACCGCGACGACTATGTGAATGATCCAGTCCACCTTGATTGCACCACCAAGGCCGGACATCAATCCAAACAGCCTTGTAGCCAAGGACCAGCCAGACATGACCGCTATACAAGCGAACTCTGTGAATACTGCCCCAGTTCACCCACCTGTGAACAACTCCAGTTCGTAAGCGCTAGCGGACAGTACTCTAGTCTGCATACCCGAGCTCGCAGCCAAAGCGCACAAGGCTGACAACTGCCGAACTCGGCATATAGAGGCATCAGTTCGCATAGACCGCGCGACCTGCCGGACTGAGCAATCCCGCACAACTCGGCAAACCATGGCACCACTTCGCTCTAACCGGCGAACTTCGCAGTTTCCACCAACCGCGCCACCAGAGCTAGACCACGACACACGCCATGCCGATCTCCCGAGCTCTGGTCCAGTTCGCAACCTGGACTCTGCGGTATCCATACGAGTCTGCACCTCACCAGTCTTGGTGAGTTCCACAAATAGCAATTCTATTTGACCGATTAATTTCGATAACCAACTGCCGGATGAACACAACCCGGCCTAACAAGCCGCCTCCTCTATACGCACAGGCCGCGGGAATAGACTGCCCAGACCACTAGAGCAAAAGCCGACTGCAAAACTATTGCCGACCTGGCTAACTGACAATCCTGTCCACACATGCTGCGCTGATAGGTCTCCCAGTCCACCACTTTCACTTCATGATTTTCAACACTCCCCCTTAAAGTGAGAAGTGGTGACCAACCCAAGCAGTCCCCATAACCGTAAACATGGCCTCTCCGATAGCGATATCGAGAAAATATCCACGACATAGTCCTCACTCCGCATATCTCAGAACATAAGGGATCCCTGCAGCACCTCTGAAAAGGAGTAATGCTTCCCTCCAGCCTTCTTCTCTAGCTTCAACACCCACTTGTACGTCACATGAGTAGCACCAACAACCTTGGTCATAAGGTCACAAGCCTCATCACCCCTGAGGGCTGTCATCTCCTCATTCTTGTCGCTTTCCACCTCCTTGACTCTAGTGGTTCCTTCAAAGCTATAAGGATCTCGCTCGATCTGAGGGACTGCGAAGAAACAAGAGATTGAGCTTACCGCGTTTCCTTCACAAAATCAAGCTGGTGGGTTGATGATCCTCTTCGACCTCCAAAGAGACGAATCATGGCTAACCACCTCTACTGCATCTCCCAAACCAGCTCCAATCACGGGCAAACCTAGAGTATCACTCCCCTTGCTTCCTAAAGAAGAGGACACCACCCTGGAACTAGAAGCACTAGAGCATCACTCGCCTTGCTTCCTGAACCAGAAGCACCTGAAGTATTATCCCCCAACTTCCTGAACCTGACATCCCTGCCCCGAAGATAGAACAACTTAGAGCGCCTGGTGATATAGGCAGCTGCAAACGAAGATCTTCAATAACCTCCTTTTACACAACGTCTGACCTGCTCTCCTTTAGCTCCACAGATAAGCTACCTACATGTGACATCTGTTCATCGAAGACATCGTCTCTGGATAGGATGTAATTCTTCATCGTAGGATGCATACACCTCCATCCCTTCTTTTATTCATCATAGCCCACGAAGACAAACTTCCTCGTCTTTACATCCAGCTCTGTCCTTAGAGCATCAGGTACGTGTACATAACAGGTCGATCCAAACATACGAAGGTATTCCACGCTAGGCTTTTCCTTGAACATTAGCTCATCCAGAGACTTCATGTTGATCGAACTCAGAGGCATCTGATTGATGACATTCGCCGCACAGGCCATCCTTTCTGCCTAGAAGGCCTTAGGAACTCCTTTGCCAAGAAGCCAACAATTGTAGGTCTCCTTCAAATGATGGATCTTTCGATCTGCTACTCCACTTTGTTGTGTAGTATGCCCACAAGAAAGCTCTTTCCGGATTCCGTGCTTCCAGCAAAAGTTAGAGAACACGGTTGAATCAAATTCACCTTCATTGCCCATTCTCAACTTCTTGATCCGCAGGCCAAGCTGACCCTCCACACGATTCTTGAACTCCACGAACAAACGGAACTCGTTCTACTTCTTCTTCATGAAGTACACCCAAGTGTACCTCGTATAGTCATCAATCAAGACCAGCATATACCTGCTGCCTGCAAAACTCGCTGTGACGGTCGGTCCCAACAGTGCACCATGGATGCACTCCAATATTTGAGAACACCCAGTCTGTGACTTATCAAATGTGAAGCAATAAAACTCACCATATTGACATCCCACACAAACATGACCATCACCGAAGGATGACAACCTATGCAAGCCTTTCACAAGGCTCCTTTCCGCCGTTGCTTTTAAGTTGTCCATCCCGACTTGCCTCAGTCTTTCATACAAGATAGCTGCACTATCATTGGCCCTAATCCAATCAACATAAGAGCTTGTTGAAAACCCAGCCAAGTCCTTCCACTTTCTCCCTATATGAGCAACGTTCTTCGAGTGAAGGAAAACCTTGAAATCCTTCTTGAAGTGGCCAAGATGGTTCCATTTATAGCACCTTGGCCCTTCCTTCCTCTTCCCATCATGCATAGGAGCATACCTCTCCTCTTGCTGATATGAAGTAGAAGGTCCATAACCAGTAGTCGACTTCTTCTGCTTGTCCCATCTCATTTTCTTCCCCGAGAAGAACGCCTCACCATCTCCTCTAGAAAGAGTGACTCCAGCCATCTAACTTGCTAAGCTCTCCTGCGAAGCTAGCAGGTTCTACAACTCCAGCAAAGATGGCTGATTGGCCCAGCCTTAAATGGAATGACAAAGGCCATATAATCCTTCCGTAAACCACGGAGTATGTGCCTCTTCAGCTTCACCTCCGAAATAGGCTCATCCGGGTCCAACGCTGAAATCTTAGTGCATAAGTTCGTCATCTTCAGGAAGAACAATGAGACAGAGAAATCTCCTTGAGTGGCTCCCGCCAACTCATTCTCTAGGAACTGTAGCCAAGCTACATTCTTCTTGTTGAAGAACCCATCAATGGAAGTCAAAATCTCTGCAGCAGGCTGACATCCGATGATGTGGTCGAAGAGTTCCGATGAGATAGCCCGCTTGAGAGTAAACTCCGCTTTCACGTTTATCATCCTCCAAGCTCTCACCGCTCTAGCATTGCCAGCATCAGCAGCCACCTCTTACCTTTCGTCACCACAAACGACCTCCCAAAGGTTCTCGCCCAAAAGATAGCTTTCCATACATGACTTCCACTTTTTAAAGTTAGTCGATTTAAGAAGCTCAATTCCAAGACCTCTTGTCGTACCACCTTCCATTGCACTAATCTTGGTTACTAAGACTCCCAAAAGCAATGAATCAAACTGCAAGATGATCTGCTGCTCATGCCTCTGTTCCCTCTAATACCATGTAAAAATTTGTAATAGCAGAAAACGGGAAACCAGGCGCAGGAACACTCTACCTATCCGGGTCCAAATAATCAGATGCAAATAGAAGAACAAGAACCTCATAATATCAAAAAATCTTTACAAGGAAATGCATACATGGCGAGACATGATTCTTTGATGTACTCAATGGAAACAAAATTACAAGGCTGAGAAAACAAGCCGCGTGGACTCCAAGTGTAACCGCCTACCCTGATACTAACTGCTGTAGAGTCTTCTCAAACTAACAAATCTCCAAACCGCAATCTTGCTGCGCGGACTGCCGGTTATTCCAATGTTGATCTCTAACCGTCGATCTGTAGACCGTCTAACTACATGGTTACAAGCTGCCAGATCACATGAACTACTGCTGAATAGAACGAAACCGCCAAATTCGTACAACTCATTGAACTGGGAATCTAGTTACAGAAGTGATACCGCCTAGTCGCAAACCGCGACCTGTTGTTAACCGATGGTTGCTATCCACAGAGTCCTCACTATCCCTGACCGCAGTTAGAACCAATTCCCTGGCTTTCCAGCACTACCCGCACGACCTGTACAGCACAAACTGGTCAACCTCCTCAAACCATGCGGATACAAGATCGTAACCATTGCAACTATCTGCGAGTTCACTTACTGTTCAGTTGGATATCAATTGATGTGACACGGGGTCCTATTTATAGGCACGAAGAGGACAGTGATCACCGCACAAGCTGATAGGATAACTGCCCCATCTCGAGGCAAGAACCAAGTGTATCTGTCAAGTCGCAGATACACAACTAGACTGCTACGACTATGCGAGATAGCCAGTCCACCTGGATTGCACCACCAAGGCATGACATCAAGCCAAACCGCCTTGTCTCCAAGGCCCAACCAGACTTGTTTGTCATATAAGATAACTCGGTGAACATGGCCCTAGTTCGCCCACCTGCGAATAGCTCCAATCCCCACGCGCTAGCAGACAGTACTCCAATCCGCATACCAGAGCTCGCTGCCAAAGCGCACAAGGATGACAACTGCCAAACTCGGCGGACAAAGGCATCAGTCTTCTCAGACCCTGCGGCCTCCCATACTGAGTCATCCGACATAACCCGGCGAACCTCGGCAGCAGTCCGCTCTAACCGATGAAATCCATGGTTTCCACCAAATGTGCCACCAGTGGTAGACCAAGGCACACACCATGCCGATCTCTCCTAGCTCTGGTCCAGTCCGTAACCCGGACTCTGCGGTCTCCGTACGAGTCCTCACCTCACCAATCTTGGTGAGTTCTATGGATAACAATTCTATCAACCCGGTTACTTTCTAGGAACCAACTACCGGCTGAACACAACCCATCCTGGAAAACCGCCTCCTCTGTCCTGACAAACTGTGCCAATAGAACTCCCATGCCACTAGAGCGAAAGCCGACTGCAACACTATTTCCGATCGGGCTAACTGCTAGTCTTGTCCGCACAGGCTACACGGATAGGTCATCCAGTCCACCACTTTCACTTCATGATTTTCAACACAAATAAAGGGCGAGACTCATCAAAAGTGATATCACGAGAGATGTGAAGTCGATGTGCAATAGATTCATATCATTGACAGCCATTGTGTTCAGTATTGTATCCAAGAAAGAACCAAGGAACAGCGTGAGCAGAAAGTTTAGTACGCTCATGTGAAAAGAATAAAATATAACATCGATAGCCAAAAACACAAAGATGAGTGAAATGTGGGGGTCGAGAGTACAGAAACTCAGCAGGACAATGAACCTAAAGGAAAGTGGAGGGTTACAGATTAATAAGATAGATAGTAATGCAAATAGCCTCAACCCAGAAGCGAGGAGGAACATGAGAGGAGATAAAAGGGTGCGGGTGGTCTCAATAATATTACTATGCTTCCTATCAGCGGTACTATTTTGAGCATGTGCACCGAATAGGCAAGCAGGGGGAGAGTGTCGTGGGTAGCTAGCAGATCTCGAAAAGCATCAGAGAGATACTTCCCCCTAAGTCAGAATGGAAAATGCATATGGAAGCAGAAAATTGAGTGCGCACCATAACAAAAAAAGTAACATAGATCTGAAAAAATTTAGATCGAGAATGCATAAAATAGACCCAACAATAATGAGAGTAATCATCAATGAAAAAACATAGTACCTGTGTCCACCCTTGGATACAAAGGGTGTAGGTCCCTAGACATCAGAATGAACTAAATCAAAGGGATGCTGAGACCTGCACTCACTTGATATATATGGGAGTTGTAGCTATTTTCCGAGCGTACAACCCGAACATGAGTGAGATTGATTAATAGAAACACGACCAAGGAAACCATGACTAATGAGAGAATCTATACTTGAACCACTGTGATGACGTAGGCAGTGGTGCCACTAAGAGAAACCCATCAAAGGAAGATAAAGGGAGGAAGCTGCAGGGGACAATGAAGTGGATGGAAGGTGGAGGCGATCAAGGAAGTACACCCCGCAATGATGACGACTAGTCCCAAGGAGTGCCCCAGTCGGACGATCCTGCACACTGCAGGTAAACTCATCGAAGGTAACAAGACAACCATGGGATAAGAGATGGCTGGCGGATATACGTTTCATGGATAACCTGGGTATGTATGCAACATCAGGAACATGAAAGTGGCTGGTGTGAAGGAGGATACAATTGGTGATGGGGTGAATGTTGCCATCTGCTACCATGATACTGGGGCAAAGGAGATAAAATGATAGGATAAGATGTGGGTAGCATCATCTGTCATATGAAAGGAGGCTCTAGAGTCAATCAACCATTCGTAGGGGAAGATACCTACATGAGCAAAGGAAGTCGGTTGAGAGGAGCGAGGCTGTGATGTCTGCTGGGAGAACTGCTAGACAATCAATTGAGTAAGCTTAGATATAGAGAAAGACAGCATCAGAGCCGAAATATGAGCGAAAGGTGCATAAGGGGCATGTTACTGACCAGACTGCTGAGCCCTCTAAAGCTTGTGACATTCAGATTTGACAAGACAAAGACACTGACAGTAGTTACAGCGGACAAACGTGCGTAGTGAAGCACTCGACTAAGCTGTAGAAGGTGTCAGAGAAGGATGAGCACCGAAAGCCATCAAGATGTTCAACTGAGGAGGTCGGTTGAAAGTCTTTAGTTTTAAGGGTAACTAAACACCTAGAGGGGGAAGGGGGTGAATAGGTTTTTGGTATCTTTATAATTTTCCTTCTTTAAGTGTGTTGTGAGTTAGTAGTTTTCTGCTTCCAAGACACACTACAAAAAGCACACAGAATTTATAGTGGTTCCCCAGATTATAGGTACGTCCATTTTCCCTCCCACCTTTCTAACAGTTTGTTAGACAAGGCACTTCTCCAAATCTCAGCTCCTAAGAACTTACATCACAGATCCCGCAGGATTTCTCAGTATCCTCCATGACCTATAGCTCGGGCACAAAGCCCTACCTCAGAGCAAGCTTGCTATTACAACTCAGTGATCCAAATATCACCTACCTCAGACTAAATTAATATTTCTACAGCTCGGGCTCGGAGGTTAGCCCTATAACTCACAGAGGATGACTCTCCTACAGCTCAGGCGCAAAGGCCCTACCTTAGATCCACATGCGGATCCTACAACTTGGGAAAAAAGGCCCTACCACTCAAAGAGAATAACTCTCCTACCTCAGGCAAACTACCCAACCTCAGGCACACAGGACCTACCTTAGATCCACACAGGATCCTACCTCAGATCAACAAATGATCCTACACTAAGCCTTTATAAAATAGGCATACAACTCATATCTAAAGGATCCTATAGAAAGGAAAGGGTTGTTGTTGTCGATTTGACTCCAGAGAAATATTCTCTGAGTCTTCTGCTTCATGATCTGAGAGAATATCTGCCCTAACTTCTTCTCAACAATAAGAAATATGATCTTCAAGAAACTGCTCCTTGTGCTGGAAGTAACTCAGAAACACAAGCTTCAGATCATGATGATGAAGACAAATGATTTGATAGTTCTTTGAATTCTTCACTCAGCTAACCTTGACTGTAGAAATTAGAATGCTCCGCTTCTTCTTTCTCAAAAATTTCTTCTGAACTTGCTGTAGTAGATAAAGATAGCTACAGCTAACTGTGTGAACTTTTAGATCAGCCGGTTGAACTTTTGCTTCACGGTCTGCAACAATGGCGTGAGGAAAACGATGAAGTTTCGCCTCTTTGGGAAAAGATAAAACCCTAAAAAGTTTTTTTTGCTTCAGCCAATCTTATTCATTATATCTTCCGCCGTCCAACGGCTCTTTTACGAGTGGGTCCACTTGGATTTGCAAGCTGCAATCTCGTTTTTGCATTAAATGCAGCATGGAAGGCAAGCGGTGCCATTATCGCGTACAGTAGACTTCCCGCAATAATTTTAAATTTTGCTGACTCATGCTGACGTCAGCATCTGTGTACTTAGTCAAATTCTCGGTTTCATCCCAGCCGTTGAATGAATAGCCTTCACTCAGCGCAAAAACCCTTTGTCGGATAATCTACATAGGCGTTGAGTGCATTGAGTGAACCTTCATCACTCAATGCATTTGGACTGTAACAATCCTTCAGGGCTCTTGTACTCCACCTTCACCTTGTGACATGCCTCGCAGTGTATAACATAATATTTAACAACACTCTTCATTCTTGGTCATAACATGATTTTTCGTAAGTCACTGTAGATCTTGGAAATCACGAGATACATCAAATACTTGGAGCAATATGCCTCTCTCAAAATTTCTTCCCAGATTTCACCGCCCTTGGGAATGTAAAGTCTGCCACGGAAATGAATGAGGTCGTCCTTTAGAGTATACTCTTCAATAGTTCCATCTTCAATTGACTTAATCACAAGGGCCAGCATAGTATCCTTCCCTTGCTCTGCCTGAATTTGATCTCGAATATTACAAACTATACTCATATCAGTTAAGTACACAGTATATGCCTCATAATGATCTTTACACACCAACGTGATCTCCATCTCCTCGAGCATTCGAGCTAATTCCATACTCATCAATCAGGACTTAGGACTCGACTCTAGTACTTTTCTGCGCAACGCATCTACTACAGAGTTTGCTTTCCTGGGGTGATAGTTCAATGTAAATTCATAATCACAGAAAAACTCCAACCATCACAGCTGTCTCACGTTCAGCTCATTCTGTGTGTGTATATACTTGAAATTTTTATGATCCAAAAAGATCTCATAGTGAATGCCACATAAATAATTCCTCCAAACTTTTAAGGTGAACAACACTGCTCCCACTCTAAATCATGTACCGAATAATTAACTTCATTGTTCTTCAACTGCCTTGAATCGTAAGTGATCACATGCCCGTGCTGCATTAACACTACTCACATCCCTTGGTAGGAGGCATCCGTGTAAACTTGAAATCCCTCTTTCCCTGATGGGAGAGCCAGGATGGGTGTGGTGGTAAGTCTATCTTTCAGCTCTTGAAATGAAGCTTCACACTAGGGTGTTCACTCATACAACACACCTTTCTTCGTCAAAGCAGTGAGGGGAAGGGTGATGTTTGAAAATCCGTTCACAAACTTGCGGTAATAATAAGAAAGTCCAATAAATCTCCGTATATTGGCCGCTGACTTCAAAGGAGACCATTCCTTCACGGCATGTACCTTGGTCGTGTCCATTGCTAACCCAGCCCCACTAATCACATGGCCCAAGAAGGAAACTTCTCGGTGCCAAAATTCGCATTTGCTGAACTTGGCAAACAGGGCATGCTCTTTTAGCTTCTTCAAAACTAGGGCCAAGTGCTCAGCATGCTCCTCTTCTGTCTTCGAATAAACAAAAATATCATCGATGAAGATGATGACGAAGACATCTAAGTATGGCTCGAACACCCGGTTCATGAAACTCATGAATGCAAAAGGGGTGTTTGTGAGTCCAAATGCCATAATCGTGAACTTGTACAAACCATATCTCAAGCTAAATGTTGTTTTCAAGATATCTTCCTTTTATATCCTCAATTGATAATACCCCGAGAGCAGGTCCAACTTGAAAAACAAATGCACTCCCACTAACTGATTGAATAACTCGTCGATCCGGGGTTGGAGATAGGTGTTCCGCACCATTAATCGATTGAGTTCCCGGTTGTCTATACACAATATTAATGTTCCGTGCTTCTTCTTAACAAATAGAATAGGGGCTCCCCAAGGCGATAAACTGAGACAAACAAACCCTGACTCAACTAATTCTTGCAACTAAACTCTAAACTCAGAGAGTTCCTATGGGGCCATTCTGTAAGGGGTCCGAGAGATGGGTTTGGAAACCGTCACTAATTTAATTTGAAAGTCCACCTCTCTGTATGGGGGTAATCCTGAAAACTTCTCAAGAAACACCTCAGGGAAGCCCCGCACTACCCGCACATCTTTCACGGTTAATGCCATCTCCTTTAATTCAAAACATATAATATATACTTCATCTCCTCCTATATGGGCCTTGAGGGCCTGAATCGAAGACAACAACATACGGGGTGCAAATTTGATACCTTGGAAAATGACCTCTGAGTCTCCATGCCTCAAGGTGATTTGCTTCGTTGCACAATCAATCCTGGCATGACGTTAATCCAACCACGTCCTGCACAAAATAAGATCAAATTCTGGTATTCTCAATACCATTGTGGGGGTTTCAAAGATCTTTCATCCACTACATACTTCCAAGTCACACTTGGCGGACGAGATCATCACAGAGCCATCTGGAAGGCATACTATCTGAGTGATACCAGTGAAGCATTGCACTCCTAAGTATTTAACAATGTCCGTCGAAACGAACGAGTGAGTGGCCCCAGTGTCCAATAGTGTATGAGCTAGTTTTCCACTAATAGTCATGGTGCTTAATTATCAATTATAAAGACTAAAGCTACATTCCTAGCATAACTTAGGCAATTGAAGAGAAATGTTATGGAATATTTTAACCAAGTCATGACATAGCAGCAATCACCTCCTGAGGATTCCGCTGATGCGCCATATCCAGCGCAAACATCTACTCCCGAGCAGGTCTTGGATTCCTTCCTCGTGGTCCACATCCTCGACGACGCGTGTGTCCCCGTCCTCATGGAGCTACCATAGGGAGAGTATGGGGAGCATTTCCACCTAGTTGTGGGCAAAAGCACCGGATGTGGCCCGGCTGATTGCACTGGCCCCAAACTCGCACGTGCTGCTCCCTAGGTTGCAGGTATAGTTGTTGTTGTGGTGGTAGTGCTGGCTGCTTGGTCGGACGCTCCATCCTATAATTATGACGGAAATGACCCCTGCATCTATTGTTTCCTCTTCCTCTATTGTCCTGCCTCCTTCTATAACTGGGGCCTACATCAATTACCCCCTCAGCGGGTCTCTTACCACTTCCCAAATGATCTGCCTCCAATCTTTTCGCCATGTTGGTTATCTCCGCCAAACTGGAGTCCGCTATAAACAAAAGGGCTTGCCTCAGGGGATCTCACAAGCCATTGTAGAATCATTTTGCATAGCCTGGGTCATCCAACTCGTAGGAGTCAGCAAATCTAGCAAGATGCTAAAACTCCCGCTGATATTTTGTAACTGACTTGGATCCTTGTTTCAGCTGCAAGAATCTTTCTTCAAGTTTGTCTCGGGCGGTCGAGGGAATGACGTGTTCCAAGAAAGCTCCAGAAAACTCATTCCAACTAATCTTCAGGTATACTCATCCTTAGAAGGTGGAACCCATGAGGGACTTCCACTACCTCTTCGCATGCAGTTCCAAGAGTGTCACTGCTAAGATCACAACCATATTGGTTGGACATTTGATTCCAGCCATTAATTCTTGCACAGTGTTGAGCCACTCTTCTATATGAACAACCGACTATGTCCCAAGATTAGCAGGTGAGGAGAGGGCTCGAATGGTGCTCAACCAGTTGGAGCCCGTGTCTTGTTGCTGCACAGGGGCCTGTTGAGACCTGAAGGCATCTAAGATCGCTATAAGTATATATCACAACTCAGACAATTAGAACTGGGTAGGGACGGAAGGGGCTGAAGTGCCCGCTATTGGCTCTACACGCGTTGGAATTTACACAAAAAGGTACAAAACTAACGTCAGGTTCGCTAAACGTAGGGTAATGACTGGACATACTTAGTGTCAATTACACATGGGCACACCACTGCTTCCACTATGTTAGTTTGTCAGCAAACTGACCAATCGAATGGGGGTGGCACCATGTTCTGTGACTTCTTTTGTTGAGGATTGTTACAAGCTGATAAAATTTGTAAGACCCCACTCCTGGAATACAAGACATTGCCAAGGGGAGTCTTATGCCCAGAATAGCCGCCATGCGGTAGCGCCAACACACGGGTCGACCTGTACCACAAGAATCCTATCATGCCAGCTACAACCAATATCATCCATGCCAACCCAACATAAAGAACAAAACAAAAGTCAAAATCCACATAAGTAATAAGTCCATAAGTACGTCAACAAAAAGAAGCATCAATAGGCTTCTATAATATCAGTGTGCATAAAACTTTGCCCAAAGAGCTACAACTAGAATCTTCTCAAAATCACACATCAGTAACTGACGACAACGTCGGTATCGTCACTTCTATAATATCAGTTTGCTGGCGTGGCTGTAGACTTGGGATATGCGGACTGTAGTCTGCGGTATATGCGGACTGGAAGTTTGCTATGTAAGCAAACTGGAGCTGGAGTCCGCTGCGTCCGGAAGGTGTCTTGGTAACGGCTATGGACTCGGCTTGCAGACTGGAGTTTTCTGCAGGGTATGAAGACTAGTGTTGTCCATAGTATGGGCGGACTGGAACAGCATGTCCGCCTGAGCCAGACAGCTGCCTTAGTAGCAAAGCCGTGGGCTCGGGATTGGCGGACTGAAGTGTTGTGTCCGCGGATTAGCGGACTGTTGCTGCGGAGTCCGGCTGTGGTGGTCCTGGCTTGGCCTTTGGAGACATGGCAGACTGGAAATTGGAGTTCGGCCTTGGAGAAGCTAGGCGGGCTGGCTATCTTGCACAGGTGCGGCGGACTGGATTGTATCTGCGGACTGCGGAGAAGTCTTGCTGCGGGATATGGCGGTAATTCTATCGGCTAGGGCGGTGACCACACTCATCATCGTGCCTATAAATAGGACCCTTGTCACATCAGGAACGAGAGAACCTCCATGCGTAAGTGAACAGTAACTTGAGCCCGCACAGGTTACTACAGACTGCCTTTTGATGTCCGCGTGGCTTGATTGAGTTGACCTGGTGTGCTGTGCAGGTTGTGCGGATAGCACTGGAAAGCCAGGACTTGGCTCTGATTGCGGTCACAGACAGTGCAGACTCTGCGGTTAAGCAACAGGCGGAAAACAGGAGGTCGCGAATAGCGACCAGACGGTCTTCTCTTTGGCAACTTGGTTCGGGGTTCAAGAAGTCTCCTGCTTCAGGCGAACCATTATATTCGGCATCGCAGCTTGTGCGGTCTGGCGGCTAGGCGACCTCGTGGTCAGGCAGCTTGCAGATTGGCAGCTAGAGCAAGCATTGGAATAAGGGGTAGTCCGCGCGGCTTGGGTTGCGGTCTGGCGACCTGGCGGACTGAGCAGACTCCACAGTAGTAGACTGGCGGCTTGTAGTTGAGTCCGCGCGACTTGTTTCTCTTGTCTTATTTTTGTAGTCTCTGCTTTCCCTTGGGTGTGGTTGGTGAAGCATGTCTCGCTGTGTAGAGAAGTTGGTTGTGAATCAATAAAGACGCTTCTGCTGCATGTGTTTGCTGGTTGATTGACTTCAGTTGAGAAAACCCCTGCTCACTTCAAGGTCCAGGGAAGTTTCCGCGTGATCATGGTGTGAACTGGATAGTTATGAGAATATTAATTTGGCTTTAGGCTATCCTGCTGACCACCTGGAGAAAATTCAACGTGGTAGTAGTGCCAGGTTGTTGAATTTTAACAACCCTTAGGCCATTAACTATCTTGAAGAAGTCATCAAAAGTTTCAGTAATGGTTTCCTTGTGTCCTTGTCAGAAGGCTTCATACTTCTGGTTCAGAAGGGATCTTCTATTATCCCTAACTTCTTCTATACCTTCCATCAAAGTGACTAGGGACTGCCACATCTCCTTGACAGACTGGTAGTGGATCAAGTTCTGTAGCATGGAGTCATCGACTGCACTTGCTATTATATTTTTGGCCTTCTTATCTAAAGACACAAGTGAAATCTCGCCTTTGTCTAGATCCATCAATTTCTTTGGAACTTTCTTTGTAGGATATATTGTGGAGATAGTCATGGGAATGTAAGGACCTTCTTCAACTATCATGAAGATCCATGGATCGACAGCTTCCATGAAAAATCTGATTCTTTCTTTCCACATAAAAAAGTTATTCTTGGTGTACAATGGAAGCTTGGCAAAATCTTTAGCCTTGTCCATGCTTGGAAAATTCTCAAAAGATAACTCGTCAAATCTGATCAAGGTGTTAACCTTTTATTGATCAACCTGGTTCTGATACTAATTGAAAGAGTTCAGTTGTCTACCTAAATCACCTATAGGGGCATGAATAGGTGAGTTGTGCATCTTATTGCGGAATAAAAGTTTAGAGATCTATGCACACAATTATCAACCAAGCAATCACAGACGACAAAAAATTTATAGTGGTTCTCAATTCTTGGGTACATCCACTTTCCCTCACCGATATAGCAAAGAACAAGACTCGGCTACTCCACTATCTCGGATTGAAAACCAATCCTACGTCTCGAACAAAGTTCCTACAATCTCGATCCACAACACGGATCTACACTCGGAACATAATGCTTCCTACAACACGGAGTAAAAAAGCTCATACACTCGGAGAGAAATCTCCTAAAAGAATGAAATTGAAAGTATATAAAAATACAAACAGTAAAACTTTCTCAGATCTGGAAATAGTCGGCCTGAATCTTCTTATTTGATCTTTACGGCTCTATTAGAGATGTTGAAGAAGAATATCGGCTAAAGCTAGATCTGAAATTTCTGGTCTTCACACGATCAGATAGATGATGAAGAATTGAAAGACAATCTCGATTTGTGAATCTTCTTGATCTGAATCTTCTGGATCGAAAACTCTAGCCGAATATGCGCGATGAAGGTCGGCGGCGGCGGCTTTCGTTTATAGAGAGAATAAGATTTAGAATAACTTAGAATAAACTTGACAGCACTTGTTAGGGTTTGTCAGTTTTGACAAGACCTTATATAAGATCTTCCCTAACAGTCATAATTAATATTAATGACGTCCACGTGGACCAATCACGTCACGACATTTGAAATTTCCGTCAAATCCGGACTTAACGATTTTTCTGAAAAAAAATGACTGAAATACTCGTGTGAATGTTTACCTACTCGAGTACTATATAAGATTACTCGAGTGAATAGAAGAGAACAACTCGGGTAGATAACTTGGAGAAAATCCAGAAATGATGAGCAGCTACTCGAGTACAAAGATGCTTACTCGAGTGCTAATATAGTTACTCGAGATGTGGAGTTTAACTACTCGAGTACAAGAAGTACTACTCGAGTGAAGAGAAATTAACTACTCGAGAGGTAGAATAACTACTCGAGTCAAAGACTTAGAATAATTTCTGGGAGAAGAAACTGGGTAACTCGAGTAGTGAAACTGTACTACTCGAGAGAAGATAAACTACTCGAGTATATAGATATAGTTACTCGGTTAATGGACTTAGAAAAATTCTGAGGGATGAAAAGCATGTCAATCGAGTATTAAACCTGGACTACTCGAGTAGTAGATTGACTACTCGAGTACATGAACTTGACTACTCGAGTGAAGTAAAATTACATGAAATCCAGTCTTCTGTAACTCGAGACAAAAGATTAGAGTACTCGAGTACTTATATGACTACTCGAGTAAATCACTTAAAAAATTTTCTGGAGAGGAAATTCTGTTAACTCGAGAATGAGAAAGGATCTACTCGAGTAATTGACTTAGCTACTCGAGAGCTATAATATGACTACTTGAGAGCTAATTCTATTACTCGAGTGCAGATAGTCTTACTCGAGTATTGACTAAGTATTTCACTTGAGTATGTAAGTATCTACTCGAGTAAACTACTTAGCAAAAATTCCTTCAACAGAATTTTCTCTTCTTTAGTGAATTTAGCAACAAGTCTTTCTCCATACAGTTCTAGTGCTTGAATATGGAGTGTATCCTAATAGAGAGGCTACACATGAGTCAACACCATGGATCACACAATGAGGGATAATATTGTATGGCTCTGTGTTTGGTGACCCATTGTAGACTGACATTGGTCTACACTTGCCAATATAATCCCGCAAACACATAACGAAAACAAGACATCAAATACAACTTTATTCATCTTAGTTCAAGGGTGACTTCATCAAATCTGGGTTAATGTGGATACAATACCCAACACTCAGCCTTATTTCTAAGGCCTACAACTCAGGTTGTTCAGCCCTACAGCTTCAGGCACACAGCCCTACTCTCAGAGTGCTACAACACTCCTACAACTCAACACCCTTTCAGGTAGCTATAACTCAGCCTCCTCCAAGGCCTACAACTCAGTGACACACTTGTCACCTACAGCTCAGTGACTCGCCAGTCACCTACCTCAGGAACAAGGCCCTACACTCAGGATGGGAGGACAGCCTAACCTCAGATCCACACTTGGATCCTACCTCAGAGAGCAGCACTCTCCTACCTCAGGTAATTAAGCCCTACAGCTCGGATCCACACTTGGATCCTACCTCAGTACCCCAATAGGGCACCTACCGCAGTGACTAATTAGTTACCTACCTCAAGCACAAAGTTCCCTACACTCAGATTCAGATAAACTGAATCTTTCAAGAAAAGTATATAGAATAATTAATAAAATAATAAACTGACTCAGAGATAAATCTCTGAGTCTACCTTGCTGGACTGATCAGATATCAGTTCAGCATACTTGCTGTAGAAGGAAATAGTCCTCTTCTACAGCTAACTCTTTTCTACTGCAAAGATGAGCAGCAACCAGCTTGCTGAATGGATGAATCAGCTTTTCTGTTTTGAAAAGAACTATCTTGTTGAGCTTGAAGAGCTTCAACTAACTTCCTTTGCCTTAGCAGCTATCTCTGTTGGACTTTAGCTTTCAGGCTTGGTGGTGAAGATGATGTCCAGCTGCCTTTTGATTTCTTTCTGTATTTTTTGCGTTTGTTCCTTTTTCGTTTAATCTATTTCATTTGTTGCCCTAATCCCTTTTCTTTTCCCCTTTTATATGCGTAGATTTGAATCAACGGTACACTTGTATGTTGACCCAGCGAAGGTTTGGTGAGCCCCACCTTCTTCAGAAAAGGACAAGGCATCTTTCGCCGCTACTACAGCTTTCACGCAACGTCTATATATAAGTTGACTTTGATGATGTCAGCAAAGGTCATTACCATCTGGACTTAGAAAATATTCCAGAAATCCATGAAGCGTTGAGTGATGTTAGGTCACTCAACACCATTTGTCTTAACTCTCAGCGCTTTTGGACTTGTGAATTTTCTTTGGATTTGTCACAGTGGTTCTGTCTCAGCGGTCTCATCAGTTTCTTCTTAACAACTCTTACAGGCCTTTGTCTCAATGCTTTCATCTTATCAACTGAGACAAGTCTTTGTCTCAGCGGTTTCTGTCTCAGCGGTCTTTGCTTCACAGCTGAGACAATCTTCTATCTCAGCGGATTTCATCTTAACTATCTCAGCACTTCCTTCTTTATTACAAGCGTTGAGTGAACCTGCTTCACTCAACGCTTCTGGACTTAGAGAAATCCAGCTAGTTTTGTCTCTGTGCTTCATTCTTCATTAGAAGCATTGAGTGAACATACTTCACTCAACGCTTCTGGACTTATAGAAATCCAGCTAGTTTTGTCTCAGCTATCTCAGCGCTATCAATGCCTTCTTATCTGCTATCTCAGCTGTCTCAGTGGTCTAAATGCCTTCTTCTCAGCTATCTCAGCTGTCTCAGCGTTTTTTGCCTTAGTTTTTCTGGCTTTAGCTGCGTTCGACAATCTGTGTGCTGAGCTCGAAGAACTCTGATATTCTTAGCGGTCTTAGTTCTTTTTGAATTAGTTGATTTTTCAGGCTTTAGCTTAACAAGTGTTGAGATGAGTTTGATGATTTGTAAGCTGGGCTCGACAAATTGCAAACTGAGTTCGACGAACTCCAAGCTAAGCTTGATGCACTTTGAAACCTGAGCTCTTGAGCTTATCCCAAGGAATGTTTAGTTGAGCTTGACGACCAGCGATCTAAGCTCGACGAACCTCAAGCGTAGCTCGATGAATTTTTATTTTACTACCAAACTCATTTTTTCTTCACCTGTCCAATCGTGGACTAATTGCATGAATAAACTAGACACACATCAAGTACATTATGTGTGTATGTCATTGACCCATTTGACAGCTTATAAATCTGGGATATTGGGATCAATAGACCCAACAATCTCCCCCTATTTGAAGCAGTCAAAACACTACAGGTCATTGATAACATAGCATATTCATCATAGATAAAAATTAACATTAGTAGAGTGTGTAAATGTTACCATATTTCTCCAGCCTGTGGAGAATTACTTACTCCCTCTAGCATGATGTCATCCTACAGTTCTACTTGTCTGTTCTTCTCAACCCATGACTTCTATCCTCCCCCTTTTTGACTTCTGCAATAGGGAGCATACTGAGGGGTTTTTCTCCCCCTATCTGTCTGGAGTAGAATTTCCCACTGTGACTGAATCCAGTTCAGTTGTTGGGCTAGCTTCCCCTCAACAGTTGCACACTATCTTGATAATCTGGATGAAGAGCATGTTCTATCCTCAAAATAAATAGTGCATCATATGGTAGAAGAGAGAATTGAAGCTACACAAGATTCAACATACCTAATTCAAATTTGAAGATGTAGAACTTGGCTTCATCTAGTGGCTTAGTGAAGATATCAGCGACTTGCTTATCTTTGGAGACAAATTCAAGGGAGATGTCTTCACTTTCCACATGTTCTCTAATGAAATGATACCTAATTTCTATATGCTTAGTCCTGCTATGGGAGACAGGATTCCTAGTTATAGAAATTGTATTAGTAGAATCACAAAAGAGTGGAGTTCTACTTATCTGAATATTGTAGTCCTGAAGTTGATGTTGGATCCACAGCAACTGAGCACAGCAGCTTCCAGCTAAAATATACTTTGACTCTGTTGTTGATATTTCAAGACTTGTTTGTTTCTTGCTGCTCGAAGAGACAAGCCTTCCACCTAAAAATTGACAGGAGCCTGAAGTGCTCTTCCTGTCCTCCTTGCAGCCTGTAAAATCTTCATCTGAATATCCTGTTAATTCAAATTGCCCATTCTTGGGGCACCATAGGCCAAGATTTGTGGTGCCCTTAAGATATCTCAAGATTCTTTTCACAGCAATATAGTGAGACTGTTTAGGGCAGGCCTGATACCTAGCACAGAGACATGTTGCATACATAATGTCAGGCCTACTTGTAGTGAGGTAGAGAAGAGAGCCAACTATACCTCTATACAGAGTTTGATCCACATGCTTCCTTGGATCATCTTTGCCTAAAGCCATATTTGAGCTCATGGGAGTTCTTATGGTTGAAGCATTCTCAATGCCATATTTCATGATTATCTCCCTAGTGAACTTTGGCTGGGATATGGATAGGCCATCTTCAGTCTACTTTACTTGGAGTACCAAGAAAAATTTCAGTTCACCCATACTACTCATCTCAAACTTCCCCTGTATAAGTTTTGCAAACTTCCTACATAGGTTGTCATCAGTAGAGCCAAATATTATGTCATCAACATAAATCTGGACTAGGATGATCTTGCCCTTAGATTCCCTTAGGAGTAGAGTCTTGTCTATCTTCCCCCTTGAGAATTTGTTCTCAATAAGGAAGGTAGACAATGTCTCATACCATGCTCTTGGGGCTTGCTTGAGCCCATAAAGAGCTTTCCTAAGTCTATATACATCATTAGGAGAGTTAGATTCTTTAAAACCTGGAGGCTGGTCTACATAAACCACTTCCTTCAAGTCTCCATTCAGGAAGGTAGACTTGACATCCATCTGGAATACCTTAAATCCTTGGAAGGCTGCAAAGGCAAGGAACAGTCTGATTACTTCCAACATTCCAACTAGGGCAAAAGTTTGATCATAATCAATTCCCTCTTCCTGTCTATAACCTTTGGCCACTAGTCTAGCTTTATTCTTTATTACAATTTCATTTTCATCAAGTTTATCTCTGAAAATCCACTTAACTCGAATGACATTGTGTCCATCTGGTCTGGAAATTTATTTAACTCAAGGTTAGCTAATCACCTAGAGGGGGGTGAATAGGTCTTTGAAGTTTCTTAATTCTTTTGCTATTTTAAAATTAAGCTATCCAGAGCTTGTCCTTAGATCCTGCAATAAGAAAGAAAACAAGAAACACAGCAAACACAAAGATTTATAGTGGTTCCCCAATTGGGTACATCCACTTTCCCTCCCACCGATCAAACTGATTTGTTGGACTAGGCATAAACTCCACCAATATGCTCCTCAAATCTTACACCTCAGGCCCTCAGCCTATAACACAGATTCTTCACATAATCCAAACTCAGAACCACAAGGGTTCCTACCTCAGAGCCCTACAGGGCTCCTACAGCTCAGTGATTCACTGATCACCTACCTTAGCCTTATTTCTAAGGACTACAACTCAGGCTCTTCAGCCATACAGCTTCAGGCATACAACCCAACTCTCAGAGTGCTGCAGCACTCCTACAGCTTAGTACCCTTTCAGGTACCTACATCTCAGCCTCCTCCAAGGCATACAACTCAGTGACACACTTGTCACCTACAACTCAGTGACTCTCCAGTCCAATACCTCAGGCACAAGACCCTACACTAAGGCTTGGAGGACATCCCAACCTCAGATCCACACTTGGATCCTTCCTCAGAGAGCAGCACTCTCCTACCTCAGGCAATTAAGCCCTACAACTCAGATCCACACTTGGATCCTACCTCAGTACCCCAGCAGGGCACCTACCTCAGTGACTAATTAGTCACCTACCTCGGGCACAAAGTGCCCTACACTTAGATTCAAATAAACTGAATCCTATAAGAAAAGAATACAGAATAGTTAATAAAATAAACAACTAACTCAGAGATAAATCTCTGAGTCTACCTTGCTAGATAGAGCAGATATCAGTCCAGCACACTTGCTATGAAAGAATTAGTCCTCTTCTACAGCTAACTCTTTTCTGCTGCACAAATGAGCAGCAACCAGCTTATTAAATTAACGAATCAGCTTCTTTGTTCTGAAAAGAAATATCCTGTTGAGCTTGAAGAGTTTCAGCTAACTTCCTTTGCCTTAGCGGCTATCTCTATTATACTTTAGCTTTCAAGCTTGGTGGTGAAGATGATAAACAGCTACATTTTGATTTCTTTATGTATTTTCTTCATCTGTTCCTTTTCCGTTTGATCTATTTCATTTGTTTCCCTAATCCATTTTCTATTCCCCTTTTATATGTATTGATTTGAATCAACGACACACTTGTTTGTGGGTCAAGCCAAGGTTTGGTGAGCCCCACCTTCTTTAGAAAAGGATAAGGCAGCTTTCGGTGCTACTGCTGCTTTCCTGCAATGGCTATATGTAAGTTGAATTTGATGACGTCAGCAAAGGTCATTACCATATAGACTTAGAAAATATTCCAAAAATCCATGAAGCGTTGTGTGATGTTAAGTCACTCAATTCCATCTATCTTAGCTCTCAGCGCTTCTGGACTTGTGAATTTTCTCTGGATTTATCTCAGCGGTTCTGTCTCAGCGGTCTCAACGGTTTCTTCTTAACAGCTGTGATAGGCCTTTGTCTCAAAGCTTTCTTCTTACTAGCTGAGACAAGTCTCTATCTCAGCAGTTTCTGTCTCAGCAGTCTTTGCTTCACAGCTGAGACTATCTTCTCTTTGTTGCAGAATAGAGACCGGGCGGTCTGGCGTCTTGGATACCGGGCGACATGCCGGTCTGTCTCTGGAGAGTTGGCAGATTATAGTCTGAGCGGTCTGTCGGTTTCTCTCCGGTAGTTTGGTTGCAGGACTATTGTTGTTGGTGCCCTGGAGGTCTGCCGGTCTGTCCCTGATGACTTGGAGACCGGGCGACCTGGCGGTCTCCTTGGCGGCTTGTCATCTCCCTCTGGTGGTTTTCGGGCATTTAGCCTATTCTTATAACCGCGCAGCTGGATCGGCCTTTATTTATGTTAAACCGCTTGTACATGTAATTATTTAGTCCTACATTATTTAATTGTAATCTCTCTCATCTCCTCCGTTTATAAAAGGGAGGCTATACCATGTAATACACACATTATTTGGATAATAAAGATTTTTGTTATTCCAATTTATTGCTTCTCTTTTTTTTCGCACATGGTATCAGAGGAAACGATCTTTTCTGCCTGATTCAGTGCCTTCTCCTATCCGCACGGCTTTATTACCTTCTTGACGTCTGTTCGCGCGGCCTCTCCTCCATTCTCTTCTTAGTCGCTGCTCTTTGTGTGCACGACTCTCTTCCCTCTCTCTCTGCAGCTTGTTTATGCTATTTCTCTGTCTCCTGTTCGCGCGGCCTTCTTTCTATCCACCTGAATTCTTCCTCTGTGTCCACTGCGGCCTTCTTCCTTGTCTCCGCGACCTGTTGTTCGCTCGATGATTGATATTTTCGCATCGGGTCCAAAAACTTGATGCTGTTAAAACTGCAAAAATAGGTGAGGATTCCCGCGACGCCCCGAGCGGTTTATTGAAAAAAAGGCGGATTTGGTTTTTATTTAGAAAACGGGGCGCGCTAATTTATTAATTTGTATATAAAAAGATGAGATCGAGTTTTAACGAAAGGAGGCAAGTGCACCTATCGCGTGTAGTACATGATATTCTGGTGTGGAATATCGAGGTCGTATTGTTCTCGGGGTCGGTTCGATTATTTCTACTCTTCCCTGGAGGGGACTATTATTTTACTGATAATTACTTGTCGGGTATTTTTTAAATATAATAAAAATAACAGAAAATGAAAGCATAAAAGGTGGAGCCGATGAAGAGCTTAGCACAACCGCATCGAATCGCATTTGAACTAAAATAAGCTTTTAATAAAAAGAGATCCTAAATTTCAAATTAATTAAGGCAGAGACTTGGTCATGGAGGTTCCACTAAAATGAGCTCACCTAGCTGTAGGGATATTGCCCACCTAAACGCTAAGACTATTCGACCGGGCTCTCGTCCGACTAAGGATTTCTCTTAACGCCTGCATTACGCTAAGAACCCCTCTATTGGGTCGGGAACCCAATCCAGTAGAGTTAGCGTGCCTCCTCTCTCGAGGGTTAGTGTAGAACTCTCTTTAACAAGGGGTGATCGGTCCATACGCACGGCCTCTCGGCTAGCTAGCGTATGGACTACGGAAATAGAGCCCACACATCGATTATGTGGTCCTACGCTTCGTAAACCCTAGGCAAACCTTAAGTACTTTTAATTAATTAGAAAATAAGGACCTTTAATTATTTAAAGCTATTTTATCTGTCTCAATACTCTTCGATACTGAGGGCTAAGAACGATTAGCCACTCATCAGAATGGGGACGGCAGGCGGTGAAAGCAATAAAGAAAGCAGAAAACGAAAGCAGGAAAAGAAAGCAGTAAAGAAAAGCAGTAAATAAAGCAGAAAATTGCAAGTCCTACTCAAACGAGTAGGACTGAAATGAAAGCAGTAAAATGCGAGTCCCGGCGCAAATGCGTGGGCGGGAGAAATGAAAGTGAGTCCTACTCAAATGAGTAGGACAAAATAAATGCAATGCACGCACACACTCTACATAAAGTAAAACTCACCCACACACACTCTCGACATAAAGTAAAACACACGCACACGATAGAATGTAAAAACTCACACACTCTACTGAATGAAATAAAAACAATGCACCATTTAACTCTTAACGAGTAGGCGGAAATAAATGCGCACACATAAAAAATTGCAAAAAACTAAGTTACCGAAAAATTAAAACAACTACATTTCTACCGCTAGAATGCGGTAGAAATGCATAAAAAGCTGAAATAAAAATTAAACGAGCAAATAGATTTGCAAATAAACGCAAAAGCTAAGTGCTCAAAAATTAAAACGAATACATTTCTACCGCTAGAATGCGGTAGAAATGCATAAAATGAAGTCAAAAAAATTAAAGGAGCAAAAGTTTAAAACAAAATCAAAGTGCACGAAAAATTAAAACAACTATATTATCAGTCCTATAACTCCGAAAAAATTGTTAAAAAGTGAAAATAAAATGAAAAAAACTAAAAAGTTTTACCATATAAAAAGAAAAATCTAAGTTAAAAAAATGAAAACACTTTGAAATCATTTTTACGGATCTATAAGAATGAAATGGAAATCTTATCAAAACCTAAGTCTAACCAAAACTAAGTAAAAAATAACTAAACATAAAAACATGAAAATTAATCTCATACACACACACACACATAAAAAGTGCGAAAAAAAAGTTAAAACAAAAGAAAAAAAATAAGATTGCATAAGGTATGGCACATAGATGAAGTACAAGACATGTAATGGAAAAAAAAACTACATTTGCATTAATAATAAAAGGTGATTACAAAGGTAAAATAGAAGAGAGAGAGGGGGGAGAAAATATCTCTTACATAACATTTGGAATTCATCCCAGCAGCATAACACCTATACAAAATGGCCCCAAAAAGTGGAACATGAGCTCTTATAGAACACAAGTATTTATAGGCAAAAGATTGAAGAACACGCCCCCTAACACGGGCGTGTTAGGGGTCGTGTCACTACTATTGAAGATTCGATCCGGCGAGGTGACGACTTGGTTGACTTCGGGCAGGACACGTGTCGGTATCGCGACGGTCATGCCCCAGGTCACGGGCATGACTCTGTGCGTGTTGGGGAGGTTGATCTGGTGCGGGCCGCGTCGAAATTCGTCGTGCGGGTCTTGTTTACCAGGTGGAGGAGTACACGCCCGTGTCGCATCTTGACACGGGCGTGTCGGGGAGGTGTCGATGAATGTTGAGCGGAAAATGTCGAGCGAAAATTGTCGAGAGCGGTTACACGGGCATGTCACGTTGGTTGACACAGGCGTGTCAAGCTTTTTTCATCAAAAATTGTTGATCTCACGGAATTGGACATATCACGCCCATGACACAGGCGTGCCATCGTGGGACACGGGCGTGTCAGGTCATTTTTGGGCAGTTTTCCTGAAATTTTATAAAATCAAAATAAGTTAAGTTAGAATCAAATTTAACAAAATATGAACAATTTTTTAAAGGAAATTGACTGAAAGCAAAGAAAATAAATAAAAATGACATAATTAATGTACATAAAAATAGGTATATTTACAATTCATCACTCGACTTTACTCTACCCGCGGGACTCTCTCAACCCGCGCGGCTTCTTTTTCATGGCTCTTTCCGGCTCTTTTACCACCACTGCTACTCATGTAGCCAATCAGCCTCCTCCTCCCATTCCTTCTGGGAATCTTTGCATCGTCTCCAAACTTGTCAGTTCCAACTAGCCAGATTAGAGTGTCTCCTTCACCTTCCTTCTTCGCTCACAACGCAAACGCCACCACCTCACCGATGACCCTCCTCCTCCCAATTCCGCTGAGTTTAACGACTGGGATGCTAGCGACGCACTTGTGCACACTTGGCTAGCCAACAGTCTTTCCGATTAATGTCTTCCCGTCATCCGTCATGATGAGATAGTCAAGAAGGCTTGGCTTCATCTTGCTGCTTTGTACTCGAAGGGGGCTCAGACGTCCCGCATCTATTCTTTGTATGTGTACCTCTTCGCTCGTCCTTCCATTTCTCCTGCTGCCTCTAATCAACAAGTTCAGGCTCTTGGGGCTGAGATTCTTCAACATCGCCCATTCTCTACGGATTTGGCCGAACAGCATAAGCTCTTCCAGAAACTTCTAGTTGTTTGTGATCTTCTACGACTCAATGAGTCCTACGACATGAGACGCCAACAAATCTTGGGCGAGGCGGACTCTCCCACCTTGGATACAACTACTGCCCGCATTGCTGCAGTTACCTCTATACTTTAGCGTCCACTTTTGTCTTCTCCACCTCCCGACAACAATGCTCACCAGACTCAATGGAGTGGCTCTGGTAGTCGCAACTACCATTCTGGTGGGCGTAGCTCTTCACGGTTCCTCTGCTCTCATTGTGGTGGCACCATGCATCTTGTGGATCGCTACTGGATGAAACATCGACATCTTCGCCCTTCTAGTGACTCTTTTGCCTCCTCTTCTAAGCCGTCTGCATCGGTGGTCACGTCCTCAGGTAGTCCTCATGTGGTTACTCAAGTTAAATGGCTCATCAACTTTGGTGCGACTAATCACATGACGGGCAACCCTCAATGATTTTCTATCCTCGAAACACATGATCGGTTGCCCCTGGTCCTTGTTACAGACGGCTCGCCCTCCCCGGTTCATGGTACGGGGGTGGTTCTTGTCACTCTGTCTCTTCGCCTGGCCGACACACTCTATGTGCCCAAGTTTCCATGCAATTTATTGTCGGCTACTTCTTTGTGCAAGCAAATTCAATGCTCTGTCATATTCACTCCAACTTCTTGTTCTTTTTAGGATCCGAGCTCCCAACGGACGACTGCTACTGGGACTGAGAGTGGTGGCCTCTACTTCCTTGACAATGTTTCCGCTCTATCAGCTTTCTCCTTGATGAATTATAAATATACCTATATTTATGTACATTAAATTAGTCATTTTAGTTTATTTTTCTTTAATAAAAGGTTTCTTTTTTGTAAAAATAGTTCTAACTTATTTTATTTTTGTTTTCTGAAATTTGCAGGAAAAATAAAAAAAATGCCCAAAACAGTAAGTACACGCCCGTGTACTTACTGGTCACGCCCGTGTCCAGGGCGTGACAATCCAATTTCCCGTGAAATCAGCTCGAAGAATTCAAGCTCGACGATTGTCGACACGCCCGGCCACACGCCCGTGTCAATCCGACACGAGGCGTGACCAAGCCCGTGTCCATCCCGTTCGACGATCAAGGCTTCCAGCTCAACGAATCGCACTCAACGATCGTCGAACAATCCGACACGCCCAGCGTCACGCCCGTGACCAAGGGTGTGACTCCTCTTCCCGCTCGACGAATTTTCCAATCGACACTTTCCGCTCGACGTTTGTCGAGTGTCGACTCAACCCGACACGCCCAGCGTCACGCCGTGACCTTTGGCGTGACTTCTCCACCTGGCCCGACAAACCGCCGTCGGCGACTCCCGAAGTCAACAACGCCTTTAATTGCCGAACGACACTCCCACCGTCACGCCCGTGACTTGGGGCGTGACCGCCGTGTTTTCAGCCGCAATGTCACATCATCGTCAGATCACCGAATTCTGCTGTTGAATAGTGCTGACACGCCCCCAGACACGCCCGTGTCGGAGGGCGTGTACTTGAGAAATTTTTGCCTATAAAAGGGCAGCTGCTGTATGAGTTAATGGTTCCAAATTTTTGAACCGTTTTGATGCTTAGGGCTGCGATTTGGAGCTAGTTTTGGGGCTATGTAAGGATCTTTCCCCCTCGTTTTCAAGTTTGTTTAAGCATTGTAATCAACTTTTTTTGTTAATAAAATCTTTTCTTTACATCCTTATAATGCTTTGAAAAATCTCTGAAGGCCTCCTTTTCATCAATCCTAAGTACTTTTAATTTCATTTCCATATTACGTGCGTGTGTGTATGAGTTAAAAATTGCAAAATTTATGTTTTAAAATGAAAAACAATTTGTTTTACTATCATAATAACAAAATTTATAGCCGTTATTATAGCCGATTTCATTCTCAAACTCTTAAAAATTGGTTAGACTTAAGATTTTTATGCTTTAAAATTCGTTATTATAAACTTGTAAAACGATAAAATGTGGTTTTCATTACTCCTAACTTAGATTTTCTTTTCCTTGTTTTTTTGTTACAAACCTTTTGCTCCTTTTTAGTTTTCTTCACTTTTTAAAGCATTTTACAAGCCTATAAGAATGTATAATGCGTTATTATAATTTTTCAAGAACTTAGATTTTTGCAATTATAAAAAATATTTTCGCTCGAACAATTTTTATTTTCACTTTTTATGCATTTCTATCAAAATCTAACGGTAAAAATGTAAACGTTTTAATTTTTCGGGCACATGCCTTTCTCACTTTAATTTGAAAACTTTTTGCTCAAACAATTTTTATTTCGTCTTTTTATGCATTTCTACCACATTCCAGCGGTAGAAATGTAGTTGTTTTAATTTTTCGATAACTTTATTATTCTTATTTCTCGCCCGAGTGCGTGAGTGTATGAGATAATCTTTATCATCTTATTTAATTAATGCAAGTGTGTGTGTGTGTGTGTGTGTGTGTGTGTTATTTATGTCGAGTGCGTGAGTAGTTACTTTCAAGTAGAGTGCGTGTGTATTTTTATTTTCCGCCTACTCATTTGAGTTAAATGGCTGGATTTTATTCAAGCAAGTGTGTATTTTTATTTTTTCCGCCTACTCACTTGAGTTAAATGGCTGGATTGTATTTTCAGTCCTACTCGTTTGAGTAGGACTTGTAATTTTTAGCTTTTATGCTACCGCCTACTCATTTGAGTTAAATGACTGCTATTGATTTTCCGCCTACTCGCTAGGAGTTAAATGGCCGGACTTTATTTTGATGTAAATATTTGAGAAAGCCTTGTAATCAACATTTATTTCCGCCTACTCGTTAAGAGTTAAATGACGTGCTTTAATTTTTCACCTACTCATTTGAGTGGAATCTGTGTGTGTGTATTTCATTATGAGTATGTGTTTTAATTTCAGTAGAGTGCGTGCGTGTGTTGCATTTATTTTCTCCTACTCGTTTGAGTATGACTCGCTTTCATTTCAGTCCTACTCATTTGAGTAGGACTTGCAATTTTCAGCTTTTATTTCCCGCCCCACTCGTTTGAGTGGGACCTGCAAATTTTAATTATGCAATTTTCTCTTATGTGTAACTTAGTTTTATTTTTGTCCCTTGTTATATGTTTGAATGAGTGCGGGTGTGTTTATTTGTAATAACTTTTCTAATGTTAGGGTATTTTACTTTTCTTCTTATTTTCTCTATAACCCTTCAGCGAATAGTTTAGGATGCTCGCTTAACCAAACATATAAGCTATCCCCATTCTGATGAGTGGCTAATTGCTTTTAGCCCTCGGTATCGAAGAGCTTTGTGATATAAAATATTTTAAATAACCATATGTCTAATTTTTCTATTTAATTAAAAAACTTAAGGTTTACCCCGGGTTAACGACGAGTAGAACCACATATCGATGTGTGGGCTCTATTTCCGTTATCCATACGCTGGCTACCCGAGAGGCTGTGCATATGGACAGATCACTCCTGGGTAAATAGAGTTCCGCACTAACCCTCGAGAGAGGAGGCGCACTAACTCTACCGGATTGGGTTCCCCACCCAATAACGGGGTTCTTAGCGTACTGCGGGCATTAAGGGGAATCCTTCGTCGGACGAGAGCCCGGTCAAATAGCCTTAATGTCCAGGTGAGCGATATTCCTAGAGATAGGTGAGCTCATTATTTTGAACCTCCACGGCCAAGTTTTCGCTTTAATTAAATTGAAACTTTAGATCTCTAGTTATTCAAATCTATTTTTTATTCCTAACGTAATTCGATACCTGGAGTTATCTCTTCATCGACTATTTTCTTAAATCTATTTTCGTCCTATTTTAATTAAAACCCTCAACTACTATTTCGGTAAAATAATAGTGTTTTCGGAGTAGTAGGGGTAATCAACTCGTTCCCGGGAATAATACGACCTCGGTATTCTCTCGAATATCGAGTACTACTTGCGATAGGAGCACTTGCCTCCCCTAGCAAGCCCGCGGCGATCGACTCACCGAACGAACAACAGTTAAGAGTCTGTTCGCGGGCCAATCAAGTTTTTGGCGCCGTTGTCCGGGAACTCTTTGAGTTGTTATTTCGAATCCGAAGTCTATTACTTTTACCTTTATTTCTAAAAAAAAAACTTAAAAACATTTCTTCAAAATCCAAAAAAAAGAAGTTAATTTTCTACTTTCTATTTTAGGGTGTATGACCCGTGGACAGCCTTCGAAGTCCGAAAATTTGGATTTTGATCCTGAGATCGAACGCTCGCTTGCGCATATTCGGTCTCAACGCCGAAATCCCTCTTTGGATCCCGAAGAATCCATCGAAGAACCCTCTGCCGTTGCTATGGCCGACCCCAATCCGAATGCGGCCGTCGAGCGTACAATGTCATATTACGACCGACCGAATTTGGATGATACTAGGTCCAGTATTGTTCGCCCGACGGTGGCGAACAATAATTTTGAGATCAAATCGAGCGTTATCCAAATGATCCAAAATGTCGTGCAGTTTGACGGACTGCCGGATGAGGACCCGAACGTTCATTTGTCTAGTTTTTTGGAGATTTGTGATACATTTAAGATCAATGGCATCACTGATGATGCCATTCGTTTGCGCCTTTTTCCATTCTCCCTCAGATGCAAATCTAAGGCGTGGTTGAATTCCCTCCCTTGAGTATGTATTTTTCTAAATATATAGCTTCCAACGAGTCAAATATCTGTAACATCACCGGATCGCTAAAAAACTTAGAACTCCAGGTTGGACAGCTAGCGCGAATGATGTCCGAGCGCACGCTCGGGGCACTGCCGGGAAACACGGAGCCCAATCTGCGGGAAAATATCAACGCTATAACCCTCCGTAGCGGAAAGGAGGTAATCGATCCAAAACGGACCGATCCTCAGATACATATTTCACCTCTGACCCCTCTTCCCCCTTCTTCGATTACGCCACCTTTACAAATTTTAAATGAAAAAATTATTAAAACGCCCTTGCCATATCCACACAAGCTCAATAGTGAGCGTAAGGACACGCAGTACGAAAAATTTATTTTATTATTAAAACAAATTCATATTAATGTTCCCTTCTGCGAGGCAATCTCTCAGATGTCTAAATATGCGAAATACTTAAAACAAGTTCTTTCCAATAAACAAAAATTAGAAAATATTTCGCATATTTCTCTAAATGTTGACTGCTCAGCGGCTCTTACTAATAAATTGCCCCTAAAAAGAAATGACCCGGGACGGTTCTCCATCCCGTGTCTTTTTGGCAATATATTAGTAAAATACGCTCTTGCAGATTTCGGCGTGAGCATTAATTTGATAGCGTTCTCGCTCTTTCAAAAATTAGGTTTGGGCACTCCGGCCCCTACTAAAATGCGAATCCAACTTGCGGATCGCTCGGTTAAGTTTCCCATCGGGGTAGTGGAGGACGTACTTGTCCGCGTTGATAAGTTTATCTTTTCGGTAGACTTCATCATCTTGGACATCGAGGAGGACACCGATGTACAAATTATACTCGGTCACCCTTTTCTCGCTACCTCCCGCGCATTAATTGATGTCAGTAACGGTCATCTCCTCCTTCGGGTAGGAGATGACGAAGTTACTTTCTCTATTAATCCCTCCATAGGAGCCTCGTCAACGAGCGATGACTTTTGTTATAATTTAGACACATATCTCGAAGATTGTTCTTCCCCTATTTTTGAGTCTACTTTTTTAAACGACGATATTTATGCGCTCGAAAATTTTAACTGCGATGAGGATACCTCTATAGACTTGCCTTTCGAACCAATTGGTAAGAAAGACATAGGAATTAAAACCTCGTTAGAAGAACCGCCCTACCTTGAACTCAAACTCCTACCCGATTCACTCAAATACGCCTTTTTGGGAAAAGATGATACCCTTCCCGTTATCATTTATTCGCATTTGACTGAATCGGAGACTTCTGATTTATTTGGAGTTTTGTTTAAACATCGCCACGCAATTGCGTGGAAAATTTCTGATCTCAAAGGGATTAACCCGTCTTTCTGCACCCATAAGATTTTCCTTCTCGATAATTGCCGCAAAACTATTCAGCCGCAGCGATGTCGTAACCAAAACATGAAAGACGTCGTTAAGGCCGAAATTATTAAATTATTAGATGCGGGGATTATTTATCCCATATCGGATAGTACGTGGGTTAGTCCCATTCACGTGGTGCCAAAAAAGGGCGGTGTTACCGTAGTGGAGAATGAGCACAATGAACTCATCCCAACTCGTACTGTTACGGGTTGGCGGGTGTGCATCGATTATAGAAAACTAAATGATGCCACCCGTAAGGATCATTTCCCACTACCATTCTTAGACCAAATTTTAGAGCGTTTGTTCCGGTCATCTGTATTTTTGTTTTCTTGATGGATTATCGGGGTTTTTCCAAATCCCCATTTCCCACGATGACCAAGAGAAAACAACTTTTACCTGCCCGTTTGGTACCTTCGCATATCGAAGAATGCCATTTGGCCTCTGCAACGCGCCCGCTACATTCCAAAGATGTATGCTGGCGATATTTGGCGAGCTGGTAGGAGACATTATGGAAGTCTTTATGGATGACTTCTCTGTTTTCGGAAGCTCTTTCCCGTCCTGTCTTAGTAATTTAGATCGTGTCCTTCAGCGATGCGAGGACACGCATCTTATTTTAAATTGGGAAAAATGCAACTTTATGGTTCGAGAAGGTTTGGTTCTCGGCCATATGATTTCAACTAAAGGGATGGAGGTCGATAACCCCAAAGTTGAAATTATCGAAAAACTTCCCCCTCCTTCCAACGTTAAATCTATTAGGAGTTTCTTAGGGCACACGGCTTTTACGGGCGTTTTATTCAAGATTTTTCAAAAATAACAAAGCCGCTTACTCGCCTCTTGGAAAAGGAATCAAATTTTCTCTTTGATAGCGAATACGAGTATGTCTTTAATTTCATAAAACAAAAACTTATCAATTCACCTATTTTAGTGGCGCACGATTGCACCCTTCCATTCAAAATTATGTGCGACGCTAGTGATATTGCCGTAGGAGCCGTTCTTGGCCAACGTATAAACAAATATTTTCATCCTATTTACTACGCTATCAAGACACTCACTTCCGCAGAAGGAAATTACACAACAACGGAAAAGGAACTTTTAGCCGTCGTATTTGCTTTCGATAAGTTTCGCTCGTATATTACGCTATCCAAAGTTATCGTATTTACCGACCATTCCGCCTTAAAATATTTGTTAGCGAAAACGGACGCCAAACCCCGCCTTATTCGATGGATCCTCCTCTTGCAGGAGTTCGATTTAGAGATCCGGGATAAGAGGGGCACGAAAAATTTAGCCGCCGATCACCTCTCCCGCTTAGAAAATCCCGCTGCGGAAGCACTCGTCGAATCTGACATAAATGACAGATTCCCAGAGGAACGCCTCCTAGCTATAACTATTAGTTCATCTTCCCTGCCTTGGTTCGTAGATTTTGCGAACTATTTAGTTGCGAGGGTGCTTCCAAAAGACTTTTCGAGCCAGCAAAAGAAGATATTCTTTTCTGACTTGAAGTATTTCTTTTGGGAGGACCCTTTTCTTTTTCGTATCTGCGCGGACCAAGTGGTCCGAAGATGTGTCGCGGGTGTGGAGTGCACGCAAATCCTTAGGCACTGCCACGACGTTCCGGCTGGTGGGCATTATCAAGCTAACCGGACCGCACGGAAGGCGCTAGAGGCGGGCTTCTTTTGGCCCACTCTATTCAAAGACGCTCACAATTTTGTGCGCGCATGCGATAGCTGTCAGCGGTCGGGTAACATCTCTTGTCGCGATGAGATGCCCCAAAATTTGTTTTTAGAATGTGAAGTGTTCGATTTATGGGGCATAGATTTCGTTGGCCCCCTACCTCCATCTTTCAAAAATAATTATATTTTAGTACCGGTCGACTATGTATCAAGGTGGGCGGAAGCGCAAGCTCTCCCCAGCAACAATGCGCGAGTCGTCGTTACATTTCTTAAAAAACTATTTTCTCGCTTCGGCACTCCGCGCGCTATTGTACGCGATAGGGGGACGCATTTCTGCAATACCCAGATGGCTAAGATGTTAGCTAAATACGGCGTCACGCACAAACTTGCCACCCCTACCGCCCGCAAACTAGTGGCCAAATAGAGGTAGTAAATCGAGAGATAAAGCGCATATTAGAGAATACCATTTCACTTAATAGGAAAGATTGGTCCATCAAACTCGACGATGCGTTGTGGGTTTATCGTACCGCATACAAAACCGCAATTGGTTATATGCCGTCTCGATTAGTCTACGACAAAGTGTGTCATCTCCCCGTATAATTAGAACATTACGCACTTTGGGCTTTAAAACTCTTAAATCTCGATGCTAACTTAGACGTCCAAAATAGAAAACTGTAACTAAACGAGCTCGATAAATGGCGTGCAAACGCTTACAAGAGCAATAAGTTCTATAAGGAGTGTTCTAAGTTTTATCACGACCGAAAACTCAAGCCCCAAAAAACTTTTTCTCCGGGCGATGTTGTCCTTCTTTATAACTCACGACTTAGACTTTTCCCCGGGAAACTTAGATCACGCTGGTCCGGCCCCTTCAAAGTTGAAGAGGTTTGGCCATATGGGACCGTACTCGTCTCACACCCGGATAAAGGCTCGTTTAAAGTAAACGGTCATCGCTTAAAATTATACATAGCAGGCGATCCTGTGGGCGTTAATTTCGAATCCAAAACCCTCCTAGATATATAAACCACCAAAGTAGTCAAGCTACGCGACTATAAACAAAGCGCTCCTGGGAGGCACCCCATGTTTATCTTTTTCGCTATCTCTTTACCTTTTTCTTTGCTGTCTTTCTTCATAATGCAGGGTTCCTAAACTGCGCCTTCCCCACCTCCTGTCAGGGAGGCTTCTACCCCCCCCCCCTTTCTTTTCTTTGTATATATTATCTTACCTGTTTTGTTCCGCATACTTACGTTACAACATTGGGGACAATGTTGGACTTAAGTATGTGGGTATTTTCTCGCTTTCTTTTTCGCACTTCTATTTTCTGCGCTGTATTTCTATTTTCTGCACTTCCAAAATAAAAAAATATATATATGAAAAAACCTATATAACAACAAAACAAAACAAAAAAATTTGAAAATGAAAAAATCCCAAAAAGTTAAGGTCTTGTTTTGTTTTCTTTCTTTTTAAACCAAAAATTTAAAAAAATTATAAAGAAAAACAAAATTCCAAAAAAATTATAAAAAAATCAAAAAAATTATAAAACGAAAAATTCCAAAAATATTTAGTTACATTTTGTAAAAATCTTTGTAAATATTTTTGTAAATAATCTTCTCTCTCTCCCCCTTCCTTTTCACCAACATTCTTGTAAATAACGTCTATTTTTCTCGAACTCTTCGCAAAAAACTTAAAAATATAAAAAAAAAAGATAATAAGTAAAAAAAATCAAAAAAAGAGGAAAACTTAACAAAAATTCAAACAAAAAATGATAATAGATCAAAAACACAAAAAAAATGAAGATAAAACTCTAAAAAAACAAAAAAAATAATTTTGAAACAAATAAATCGAATATACCATCCTTAATTTCTTGCTATCCAAAAAATTTGCTTTGAGTTTATTTATATATGAATTTTATTAATTCTCTGTTTGCTATTCGTTTGTGAATTATAAGATTAAAAATTTTAAATATTCGGGGTTAAGTTTTAAAGAATTCATTGTGCTTTGTTAAAAATAGCGAACTCGTTTTAGACACTACTTCTAATTTTTTATTGATAGGAGCACGTGTATTATGTTAAAAAATAACGACTATAGGATTCAATTATGTTTACTTTTAGCTTTCTGAAAAATTGGAACTTACAATTTATTAAGGTTGCTCTCAAAATTGTTTTTAATAAAAAATCTAGTTTTCTTTTCTCACCTTCCTTATCATGGCCTACTTGGCATGATAAAATTGTTATCCTTAAAAGATCCTATGTCAATGAGAATAAGATTTCGTTCCGTAAACATAGGCACCAAATAGATTAAAAAGATTATATGTTATGGAGTAAGAGGATAAAATTCATTACTCCTACACATATACATTGGGTTTAATTTTATTATGAAGTTGAAAAAAAAATTTTGATATTAGGAAAATAAGATTTCATTTTCCTAATTATCCAAAAAGAAAAAAAATGGAGGTTCGAGAAAAAAATACCTCACCTCAAATTTCAAATCCTCTTCATAAACCAACATCAACCCCCTTAGCCAATTTCACGATTCTAGATTTAAATCAAAAATCTTTTTGAGAGCATAATTTGTAAATTGCATTATTTCCAGTAAAACTCCTATAAGCTAAAAGTTCATATAATTCCAAACTATTCTTGTTAATCTAACCATTACAATTATTGTTTCCTATTTGATTATATCAAGAAATCTTTTGGCCAAAACTTTTGTGCTATTTAAATCATTTTCATAAATTTAGGACTTAACTCTTACACCCCGTTTATTTATTTAGATCTCTCTTATAATTGATTAAGCGGTAGCTAAACTTAGAGTTTTTTCTATTCCTTATAAGTTCACCTCGAACTTTTGCTATGGAATAGCAAAAGTTTAAGTATGGGGGTATTTGATGAATTGTAAATATACCTATATTTATGTACATTAAATTAGTCGTTTTAGTTTATTTTTCTTTAATAAAATGTTTCTTTTTTGTAAAAATAGTTCTAACTTGTTTTATTTTTATTTTCTGAAATTTGCAGGAAAAATCAAAAAATAATGCCCAAAACAGTAAGTACATGCCCTTGTACTTACTGGTCACGCCCGTGTCCAGGGCGTGACAATCCAATTTCCCGTGAAATTAGCTCGAAGAATTCAAGCTCGACGATCGTCGACACGCCCGGCCACACGCCCGTGTCAATCTGACACGGGGCGTGACCAAGCCCGTGTCCATCCCGTTCGACGATCAAGGCTTCCAGCACGACGAATCGCGCTCAACGATCGTCGAACAATCCGACACACCCAACGTCACGCCCATGACCAAGGGCTTGACTCCTCTTCCCTCTCGACGAATTTTCCTCTCGATAATTTCCGCTCGACGTTTGTCGAGTGTCGACTCAACCCGACATGCCCAGCGTCATGCCGTGACCTTGGGCGTGACTTCTCCACCTGGCCCGACAAACCGCCGTCGGCGACTCCCGAAGTCAACAACGCCTTTAATCGCCGAACGACACGCCCACCGTCACGCCCGTAACATGGGGCGTGACCACCGCATTTTCAGCCGCATTGTCACATCACCGTCAGATCACCGAATTCTGCTGTTGAATAGTGCTGACACGGCCCCAGACACGCCCCGAGACACGCCCGTGTCGGAGGGCGTGTACTTGGAAATTTTTGCCTATAAAAGGGCAGCTGCTGTATGAGTTAAGGGTTCCAAATTTTTGAACCGTTTTGATGCTAAGGGCTGCCGTTTGGAGCTTGTTTTGGGGCTTTCTAAGAATCTTTCCCCCTCCTTTTCAAGTTTGTTTAAGCATTGTAATCAACTTTTTTGTTAATAAAATCTTTTCTTTACATCCTTATAATGCTTTGAAAAATCTCTGAATGCCTCCTTTTCATCAATCCTAAGTACTTTTAATTTCATTTCCATATTACGTGCGTGTGTGTATGAGTTAAAAATTACAAAATTTATGTTTTAAAATGAAAAACAATTTGTTTTACTATCATAATAACAAAATTTATAGCCGTTATTATAGCCGATTTCATTCTCAAACTCTTAAAAATTGGTTAGACTTAGGATTTTTATGCTTTAAAATTCGTTCTTATAAACTTGTAAAACGATAAAAAGTGATTTTCATTACTCCTAACTTAGATTTTCTTTTCCTTGTTTTTTTGTTACAAACCTTTTGCTCCTTTTTAGTTTTCTTCACTTTTTAAACCATTTTACAAGCCTATAAGAATGTATAATGCGTTATTATAATTTTTCAAGAACTTAGATTTTTGCAATTAAAAAAAATATTTTCGCTCGAATAATTTTTATTTTCACTTTTTATGCATTTCTATCAAAATCTAACGGTAGAAACGTAAACGTTTTAATTTTTCGGGCACATGCCTATTTCACTTTAATTTGAAAACTTTTTGCTCAAACAATTTTTATTTCGTCTTTTTACGCATTTCTATCACATTCCAGCGGTAGAAATGTAGTTGTTTTAATTTTTTGATAACTTCGTTTTTCTTATTTCTCGCCCAAGTGCGTGAGTGTATGAGATAATCTTTATCATCTTATTTAATTAATGCAAGTGTGTGTGTGTGTGTGTTTATTTATGTCGAGTGCATGAGTAGTTACTTTCAAGTAGAGTGCCTGTGTATTTTTATTTTCCACCTACTCATTTGAGTTAAATGGCTGGATTTTATTCAAGCAAGTGTGTATTTTTATTTTTTCCGCCTACTCACATGAGTTAAATGGCTGGATTGTATTTTCAGTCCTACTAGTTTGAGTAGGACTTGTAATTTTTAGCTTTTATGTTACCGCCTACTCATTTGAGTTAAATGGCTGGTATTGATTTTCCGCCTACTCGGTAGAAGTTAAATAGCCGGACTTTATTTTGATGTAAATATTTTAGAAAGCCTTGTAATCAACATTTATTTCCGCCTACTCGTTAAAAGTTAAATGACGTGCTTTAATTTTTCACCTACTCATTTGAGTGGGATCTGTGTGTGTGTATTTCATTATGAGTGTGTGTTTTAATTTCAGTAGAGTACGTGCATGCGTTGCATTTATTTTCTCCTACTTGTTTGAGTAGGACTCGCTTTCATTTCAGTCCTACTCGTTTGAGTAGGACTTGCAAATTTCAGCTTTTATTTCCCGCCCCCACTCGTTTGAGTGGGACCTGCAAATTTCAATTATGCAATTTTCTCTTATGTGTAACTTAGTTTTATTTGCGTCCCTTATTATATGTTTGAATGAGTGCGGGTGTGTTTATTTGTAATAACTTTTCTAATGTTAGGGTATTTTACTTTTCTTCTTATTTTTTTTATAACCCTTCAGCGAATAGTTTAGGACGCCCGCTTAACCAAACATATAAGCTATCCCCATTCCGATGAGTGGTTAATTGCTTTTAGCCCTCGGTATCGAAGAGCTTTGTGATATAAAATGTTTTAAATAACCATATGTCTAATTTTTCTATTTAATTAAAAAACTTAAGGTTTACCCCGGGTTAACGACGAGTAGAACCACATATCGATGTGTGGGCTCTATTTCCGTTATCCATATGCTAGCTAGCTGAGAGGCCGTGCGTATGGACAGATCACCCCTGGGTAAATAGAGTTCCGCACTAACACTCGAGAGAGGAGGCGCACTAACTCTACCGGATTGGGTTCCCCACCCAATAGCGGGGTTCTTAGCATACTGCGGGCATTAAGGGGAATCCTTCGTCGGAAGAGAGCCCGGTCGAATAGCCTTAATGTCCAGGTGAGCGATATTCCTAGAGATAGGTGAGCTCATTATTTTGAACCTCCACGGCCAAGTTTCCGCTTTAATTAAATTGAAACTTTAGATCTCTAGTTATTCAAATCTATTTTTTATTCCTAACGTAATTCGATACCGGGAGTTATCTCTTCATCGACTATTTTCTTAAATCTATTTTCGTCCTATTTTAATTAAAACCCTCAACTACTATTTCGGTAAAATAATAGTGTTTTCGGAGTAGTAGGGGTAATCAACCCGTTCCCAGGAATAATACGACCTCGGTATTCTCCCAAATATCGAGTACTACTTGCGATATGTGCACTTGCCTCCGCTAGCAAGCCCGCGGCGATCGACTCACCGAACCAACTACAGTAAGAGTCTGTTCGCGGGCCAATCACTCCTCCTCCTCCTCTATAGACCTTCTATAATGGCATCTCCATCATGGGCATCCTCCTCCATGACTTCTTCATCATCCTCTGCCCCACCTCCCTCCACATAGCACTCTTCTCAACTGTGATGCATGTCAGCTTAGCAAGCATCACCGTTCCTCCTTCTCGTCAAAGCAAGATCGTAGTTCTACCCGTCCATTTGATCTCATTCACTCCGACATCTGGGGTCCTACTCCTACCCTCACCATTGGTCGGGGTAGTTCTCATTTTGTTACTTTCATTGATGACTTCTCTCTATGTACTTAAGTGTATCTCTTACGAGAATGCTCTGAACTATTTAATTAGAAATGAGTTTGGTGTTTCCATTAAAATCTTATGCTCTGATAATGCTAAAGAATATGTTAGTCAAGCTTTTTCATCTTTCTGTATGCAACACGGTATAGTTCATCAAACAGGTTGTGTCTATTCCTCACAACAAAATGGAGTGGCTGAATGCAAAAACCATCACCTCCTTGATGTCACTCGCACTCTGCTAACGCAAATGCATGTCCCTCGCTCCTACTGGGGCTATGCAGTTCTCATTTCTTGTTATCTCATCAATCGCATTCCCTCCACGATTCTCCGCAGTCAAACTCATTTCTCCATTCTCTATCTGGGCAAGGATCCTTTTCCCCTCCCTCTATGAATCTTTGGGTGCACAGCATTTGTGTACGCTCCCTCCGCTACCCGCAACAAACTCTCCCCTCGCTCCACCAAAGGTGTCTTTCTTGGATACTCTACCACTCAGAAAGGCTATTGTTGTTTTGATCCCATTCTTCGCAAGCAGTTCGTATCCGCGGATGTTACCTTCTTCAAGAATGCTCAATATTTCTCTGATGACTCCTCTCCTCTACTTGTGTCTTCCAATTCTCCTCTTGTTCCCTCCAGCCTATTGACACCTACTGAGTTATTTCCTCCTCCACCATCTCCATCATCTCCTCCTCTCTCTTCACCTCCACTATCTCCTTCATCTTCGTCGTCGTCTCCCTCTACTCCCAGGCCAGCCCTCTCTACCGCGGATGCTCCGGATACTGAGTAACCTGCTGACCTGGAACTTCCCATTACTCTTCGCAAATGGGTTCGGGTGTGTACCAAGCACCCTTTTGTTGTTGTTGTGTCTTATGATCGTTTAACCCCTGCGCACAGGGAGTTTGCGTTGGCTATCTCGGCCACTTCCACTCCCCATTCCTATCAGGAGGCCGTTACTATTCTGCACTGGAAGGCTGTCATGGATGAAGAGATTGCAACTCTCACTGAACGGGGCACCTGGAACCCGGTTCCTCCTCCCATCGACACAAATGTTGTTGGCTGTCGCTGGGTATTTGTGGTAAAGTTCCGTCCAAACAGTAGTGTGGATCGTTACAAGGCTCGGCTTGTTGCCAAGGGCTTTACCCAGACTTATTGGGTTGACTACTTTGACACTTTCTCTCCCATTGCTCGTCTCAACATAATCAGCGTCCTCCTCTCGGTGGCTGTCAACCGGTATTGGCTCATTTCATAGCTGGATGTCAACAATGCCTTTCTATATAGGGATATTCAGGAGGATGTATACATGGAGCAACCTCCAGGGTATGTTGCTTAGGGGGAGACACATGTTTGCCGGCTCAGGAAGGCTATCTATGGCCTAAAGCAAAGTCCACGGGCATGGTTTGACAAGTTTAGCAGGATTGTGGTGGTCGTGGGTTTACGAGAAGTTCTGCCGATCACTCCTTATTTACTCGTAAAACCTCTCTGGGTCTAGTGGTGCTTACGGTATATGTGGATGATATTCTTCTCACTGGAGATGACCAAGTTGGGATAACCTTGACAAAGAAGCATCTTTGTCAACACCTGGTTACAAAGTATATGGGCTCTCCAAAATACATTCTAGGGATAGAAATTTCTCGGAAGCTCAATTCCCTTGTCCTCTCCCAACAAAAGTATGCTCTTGATTTATTAAAAGAGGCAGGACTGACTGGGTTTAAACCTGCCCGATTCCCCATGGCGACTGGAGAAGATAAAAATTGGATGGATGACTCTCCTCTTCTTTTAGATGTTATGAGGTACAGACGAATGGTTGGTAAACTTATATATCTCACGGTGATCAGACCCGACATCTCTTATGTGGTAGGCAAGGTTATCTAATTCATTCAAGATCCTAGGGAGTACCATCTACAGTCTGCCCTGAGAATATTGGAGTTTGTTAAATCAGTGCCTGGGCAAGGACTCCTCTTTCGGAAGAATGGACATTTGAGGATTGAAGCATACTCCGATTCGAGGTATGCTGATGACAAAGGGGACCGCAAGTCAACATCTGGATTTTGCACCTTTGTGGGGGGAAACCTTGTGAGCTGAAAAAGCAAGAAACAGTCTGTCGTCTCCAGGTCTAGTGCAGAAGCAGAATGTCAAAGTATGGCATCGACCACATGTGAGTTGAAGTGGTTACAGGCTATCATGCTTGACCTAGGAGAATTCTACAACCATCCTCTACCTATGTTTTGCGACAAAAAGGCCGCTATATACATCTCCAAAAATCAAGTCTTCCTTGTGAGAACAAAGCACATTGAAGTCGACTGCCACTTCATTCAGGAAGAGAATCTGAAGGAACAAATTTGTACTCCGTTCGTCACCTTAGACAAAGAGTTGACTGATATTTTCACCAAGCCAGTATCCGCATCTTTTCATCACATTTGTGACAAGCTAGGCATGATCGACATATATAGTCCAGCTTGAGGGGGAGTGTTGTAGAATAGAGACCGAGCGGTCTGGCGTCTTGGAGACCGAGCGACCTGCCGGTTTATCTCTAGGCGAGTTGGCGGATTACAGTCTTAGCGGTCTGTCGGTTTCTCCCCAACAGTTTGGTTGCATGACTATTGTTATTGGTGCCCTGGTGGTCTGCTGGTATGTCCCTGGTGACTTGGAGACCGGGCGACCTGGAGATCTCCCTGGCGGCTTGTCATCTCCCTCTAGTGGTTGTCGGGCGGTTAGCCTATTCGTCTAACCGCGTGGCTTGATCGGCTTGTATTTATGTTAAACTGCTTATACATGTAATTATTTAGTCCCACATTGTTTAATTGTAATCTCTCTTATCTCCTCCATTCTATAAAATGGAGGTTATACCATGTAATATGTAACACCCCCAATCTGTCGTATAGCATATAGCAGTAGGTTCGGCCGGGGCCCGACGCCATATACCCCAGACAGACCGGCTGGTTACTCAATGGAAATCATCCAACTAATAACCAACGTCCTATACAGAGTCATTCTAGCGGAAGCAATTTAAAGTTACAAGTTAAAGAACCCAACCAAACATGAATGTCCACTACTCAAAAACCCAATAGTAATGAAGTACAATACATAAGTACGATGGCCTTAAGGCCTTACATTTGTTTACTCAAATAACATGTTTTCCAAACCTCGGCACGCAGGCCAGTCACACATGAATAAAGCTAGTAAACACTCAATTTTGGCCTTCGAGGGCCGGCTCAGCAACTTGGGCTTTAGCCCGCTATTTAGCACTCGGCTCCGTAGTACCTGCAAGCAACAATCCACCGCACGGTGGCAAACAAAGGCAACGGTCAGCTATGCTGACCAAATTATAACGATCCCACCCCCAACTCGGGGTGGTGATGCTCCTTCCCTGCACTTTGTTAGCATAATACATCAATAGAGTGTAACAACACAACAACCCAGGCACAGGCACTCATGACAACACACCCGGTGCACTCAGGGCACATTCTCGGTGAACCGGTCAATGTCACGTCAGTTTAAGCCATAGACATTTCGGTATCACCATTGCCACTAGGACAGCCAATCTTACAAGCATTTTGTCTTTCCGACATTAGTCGCGTCATTTTAAGCCATAGATTGCCTAAGACCCTCCATCTATGCCAACGGCTCCAACCGAACGACATAGAGCGGGTACGGTTCCGCCTAAACTGTTGCTCGCATTGCAACGACAATTTAAGCCATATGTGCGGGTCAAAATTTCCCAAGTCCCAATTCGATACAATCTATACATAATCCAGTTATGTACAAGTTGGCTCCCAGGCCACCATGCTGGCAGAATCACGCATCTGCCCAGTTTTTCGGGTGCACCTTGGAGTTAATCCCCAAGGCTCCCTATTGCAATCTACCGCATAGAAAACCCAAAAAACAGACATCCACACGGAGTCTTCTCCGGTCACTTAAGCAATGTAACATCACCGATCCAGACCAACTTGTCTGGGTAGGCTTCACACATCTTGCCCATATCCATTCTCGATTACGGACTCTACATGTACACAATGGGTACTATTCATGTCTACCCGAAGGAACACCTTAACTCACCGCAAACTCGCGAGAGCATGCTTCCTATCTAAAGGAAACGAGAGCTTCACATGCTCAAGTAGGGAATCGTTACCCTAGCATTTTTCCTTGCCTCCATAAATCCGAAGTCGGCTCACGATTTGGAGCTCCGAAGCTCCGTCGGTGACTGGATCTAGGCTCCTTTCTTCTTCCTTGCTCTCCCCTCTCTCTAAACTTTTAAAAAGAGACTAAGTGAAAGAAGTGAGGGATTTGAAACCCTAATCTCATGTATATCCCAGTAGTAACAACCCCGAGGCGCCGGATCCCAAAATAAGGAAACGAACGGCCACGATCCGGAGCTGAAAAGTAAAACCTGGGCCGAACACGGCCTGCGACACGCCCGTGTTCAGGGCCGTGTCCCCCATTCATCGTCGAAACCGACGCATCCCGAAATTCACACGGGCATCCGAGACGCCTATGTTAGAACTGACACGCCCGTGTCATCCAGTACACGCCCGTTTTCCCGGGCATGTTCCTCCATCGACTCAGGACCAACATCAACCCGAGACACACACGGGCCTTGGACACGCCGGTGTCCTTTTTGACATGCCCGTGTCAAACCCGAACATGCCTGAGCTCCAGGCCGTGTTCACTGTCTCGACACTTCATCTCGACACTTCGTCGACCACCTGACACGGCCTTTGACACGCCCGTGTCCTAGGCCGTGTTCCCTGTCTCGACACTTCGTCGAGCAAAATCATCGACTTCTCTGGCAAATCGTCGACACGAGCTCGACACGCCCTGGGACACGTGATGCGTGTAAATCGGCAAGCGCACCGGTTGCACAAGTAATAAAGTTTGGGAATAAATCCCCGAGTGTCGATCTCTTGAGGAATGCAATTAGCATAGAGCGGCAACAGTTCAGAAAATATCGTTATGAGAGTTATACGTAGAAAAGAGTAAAAAGGGGCTTGTGAGATTGTGGTTTTGATCTAATAAACTAATTAAGGCCGTGCGAGTCGAAGGCACCGCTTCACAAGGTGAGGTGAGTGTATCGGTCGCGATGCCGAACTTCGGTTTGGCAAGTGGATAGAAAGCTAATGGATGGAAGTGTTCTTGTGCGGAGTGCAATTGGGTGAAACAAGTGTATGGAGTGGATGTGGAGTGGGCGAGGCGCATTCACAACACACAACTCAAAGCAAATGAAAACTACAACATTCACTTAGATATAGAGTAGAAAATGTAGTTCATTACAATATCAATTCATTCCATACAATGGAGGAAGGGGGAAGAAGAGTAAACCACTAGAGGGTGAAGGTCCACCGCAGGTCGTGGCCGGAATAGCGAGTTGTCAATCCGCTTCCGGGCTCTGTCCGAGGAGGCTTCCGGTACCAACGAGCTGTCACCTCGAAGGCCTTTGAGTCCGTTCTCTAGCTCGTCTTCTTCGCCAACTCCAGTGGAAAGCTTGGATTTGAGGTCATCAATGGTCGGGGGTTTCGCCGGAGGGTTTGGAAAGCTTCAAAATCACCGGTTATGGACTCCCAATGATGGTGGAGGTGGATGGAGCAGTTGGAGAGGTAGAACGACACTTCTCGTGCACTCTCTGATCGCAGAAATGACCCGTAATACCCTAAATCGCGGGGCAGGCCCTTAAATATGGAGGCAGAATAAGCAGAGCGCACGATGAGTGGTGCACAATTAGTGGTCGTGTGCACTGTCGGTCGATGATCATGCGTAATTTCCAATTAAACCTGCAACTTGGACAGAAACATCAGCAGATATACGCACGATCAGTGGCGCATGACCGGTGGTCGTGCGCACTGAATCCACTGATCGTGCGATTGGCTAAGACAGAACTGTGGAAAAGGAGAATGTAATACACACGATCAGTGGCGCACGACCGGTGGTCGTGCGCAGTGAGTCCAGTGATCGTGCGCAGTGTTCCTGTATCGTCGGGGGTCTCCCGAGTGATTACGGAGCACGCACACGACCCATGCACCAATAGAAGAGGCAGATAGGCCACCAAAAGTGAACACCACATTCCCAAGACACGGCTAAAGAACAAGTAAAACAAACGGAAATGCAGAAATATCTAAAGCACACAGAAAACGTGCCTAAAGTGCACTTAATCATGAAATAGGCAAGTAAGCAAATATAAGCAGTTATAGCTCTCAAGTGTAGTGCTAAGACGATAAAACTAGCCCAGATGAGTCCAAAAATCAGTGTAATAATTGGACTCATCACACCCCCAGATTTAACCATCTGTGTGTCCCGCGCAAATCATTACTCCGTGGACGGTAAAACAGCTAGCTGGCTTAGAAACTTCAAAATAAAGTAGGACGAGAAATCAAATACATCTTGTGCATAGAAAGTAGAATAAAAAAACTTTTTAATTATACTACGGAGTTTAAATTATTCGACAGAGGTAAATAAATATTGTGTCTACTTAAAATTAGAATTTTGGAGAATCGTTCGGTCATGTATACGGAGAAAGTAGACAGGGAACTAAGGTGGGCATTGCCCAAGACCGGGGCTCGTGATCACCTCCAAAGAAATCCATCAATGTCGGGAACCATAAGCTTGCCCTTTCACACTCTCTCCACGATGCTAAGTAGACTCATGTATGAATCAGCAAGATTGTAGGTTTGAATGGGGCTAAGGCTAAGGTGGGGTAGTCAATGATAAACAAGGAGGCTACACGCAACCAAAGCGAGCGAACCCGAGCTAAACCCAAACAGCCATGAAGAAATACATGTGTGACACACCCCCAGACTTGGCTTGAAAACCTGGTATGCACACTGCCTATCCCGACCAAAAACTAACACACAAGATGGGGATTGCAATTCTCCTTGTAATAATTTTAAAGTTTCTCTTTTCTTTTCTTCGTTTTTTTTTCAACATTTTCTTTTCATTTTTCGTCTTTTTCATTCATCAATCCCCAAATCTAAAAAAATAGCAAAGCATGAATTCATCTCCACATCACATGAATCGCAAATATCACAACATATGAAATTTTTGAAGTCGATCAGGCTGAAGGTTTTGGTTGCGACAGAAGGGCTGGCTTTTAGGCTTTGGTGAATATAGGTGGAGCTGAAACAAAAGGATGGTAGGCGCAAATTTGGCTTGCAAGAGTCAGCTTCTAGGAATAGGTATAAAAAGGCTCAAACTAGCTAAAATGATGGCCTACCTCACGCTCACATTCGACTCACCGGGCACCAATGCTTCGAGAGTAGCTTGGGGCAAGTTCTCAGTCCCCGAGAAAGACGATCCTTCCCCCCGACTCAAGCAATACAAGTCTAGTGATGACTACACTCATCCCTACACTACCGTTCGATTACTCCAGATTCTACAATTTTAAGTAGCACAAACAAAATTTTCTTTTGTATAATAAATTTAAGTTTACGAGCATGAAGAAAAAGTAATCCTATACTATTTATATGCAAATCATGAGTACTCGATTAGGAGCACTGCATGAGGTTTGAACTACGATATCCCAAAATCCTAAGTCAGCACCACTTTTTAGAGTTTACACAAAAGTAAAACATTTGCCCTGAGCCGCGTGCATGGTTAAGTGCACACTCATGTGGGTGATTCAGTGTGTACAATTAGTGATCATGAAATAAATGAATGCAGACTAGTATGCAATAAACTGTGATGTGTAAGTGATCACATGCAACTCCACCCTCAAACTAGAATATGATAATACGAGAAAGTAAAACATGTAAATACAAATAAAGGGATAGGGGAAGAAGTACTCATGCTCAAAATTTAGCATACCGGTCGTGCAACGAGATATCCAAGTGCGGCCAAGTTGCCGCGGCTCAAAAATTCCTGCACCTGCGATTTAAATACGGATGCAAAACAAAAGATTCATACAGATATAAATATCGAAAACGAGCTCTAAACATAGCACAGGACCAAATGGTCCAACATGGGTTGTCTCCCGAAAGCCCTTTTGTTTACCGTCATTAAGGTGGACCAAATACCTGTATTAGCAGTTATAATAAAGAGTTCATTGCAGTTGAAAAGAAAGAAATAAAATAGAGTAAACTAGAGTTCCATATGCAACGAGAAAACGGAAAGAGGAGGGTAAGAGGAATGATGGTATTGCAATCAGCTATAAGCGTATTTGTGGTAAGTCTCTCCAGTGGGGTGCGAGGGGACGACAGATTGTCTTTTTGCGTTAGGAGAAGGGGGTTTCCCCTTACTCCGATTGCGCTCTTCCTCGCACTGAAAGGCAGCGTAGCGCTCGTCGCATAAACGCTTTGCCTCTTTCAATTTCTCCACCGTGGGAGACTTCCAATGGATGTAGTCTGTGGGTTTCCCTGTTTTTGTGGTTGGTGGCATCCTGTCCGGCACCATGACGGCGACCAGATCTGCCCAAGCTACAGATCGCTTTATAGAGTTATCAGCAGTGTTATACAATTAAGTGTCTAGGGATTTCTCCCGGATAAAACACGGTTTTCCATGCTCAAAAACAGAGTTGGCGGGAAGTAGAAAGGCAACTGTGGCTTTGGCACACTCGATCTCTTCTTTGACCAAGAGCTCTTGATTTTCATCTATCTCCCGTGAGAGTCCTTGCTTTGTCTTCTCTTCCGGATGTGCTTCTTCCAATGCTGGGGGTCCTGAATCTATCTTGGTATCTGTGACACTCAAAAAATTGTTATTTTGGATGAGAGAGGGATGTATGGATGTGTTATCGTGGGCTGAATCTTCGGCCGGCCAAGTGATGCGTCCTTTGGAGAAATCGAGGGATGCACCACTGGCCGTCAGGAGTGGGACACCTAATATAGGAATAGAGTTATTTTCCCTTGGTCCCAAAACCTGGAAGTCAGTGGTTATACTTTTTCCGTTGACCTCGATTTTGACTTCCCGAACACCTCCATCAGTGTCAACCAAATTGCCATTCGCTAAGATAATCGACTTCCTGGTTTTCAGTGTCGGCTTGTAGGTGCATCTTCGCAACATCTTGCAGGGTGAGGATGTTGATGGATGCCCCAGAGTCGCATAATGTTGGGGTTTCAAAGTTGTTTATTTTACAATGGATGACGAGTTCGTTGCTTTTTCCCAAATTTTCCTCCCCAAGGCTTTTACCTTGTTCATGGGGGTTCTTTTCAGTGTTACTAGGTAAGATGCCTTGGGTGCGCTCGGAGACCACTTGGGCCAATTGGCCCAATTGCATCTCCAGTTTGTGCATCGAGGCGGCTTGATTGGTCATGTTGGTTTGGGAAATTTCAACGAATTTCTCGAACATCTCTTCCAAAGATCTTTTTTTAACGGCAGGGGGCCCTTGGGAATAATTTGGTTGAGGCGGCCGCGGTTCGCTTCCGGAGGAATACGCATCGTTTTGATGCTACCTCGGTTGCCATCTTTGGCCAGATGCGTTTGGATTCCAAGAAAAGTTGGGGTGGTTTCTCACCCTCGGGTTGTATGTGTTTATGTAAGGCAGTCCTCTGTTTTGATTTGCTACAAAATTAACTGACTCATTCAGAAAAGAAGATTCATCTGTCATCTCAACTCATAGGCATCGAAGCTTGTGGTGGTCGGTGCTTCCGCAACCTTGGCATGAGATTGCCATCTCTGGGGCGGCGGCAACGGGCTTGGGGATATCCACGGCGAATACTCCGCTTGTACTTCGTGAGTTGCTTCGTCCAGCGGTCCAGTAAGCGATGTGGGTGGCTGATGTCGCGGCCCCTCCGCCACTACTTGATGATGACCCGATTGCCAAGGAATAACGTCACAAAGATCTTAGGTGCCGTGATGATGCTGAAGGAAGACCGCGTTACAACCTCCGCCCGCGGCGTGCTAAATCCACCGTGAAGAATTAATTATCTTATTTCATGCACTTTTATTTTATATTGATGAATATAAAATTATTCCATGTTTGGATGATAATTTTATATTCATTAATGTTATATAATTTTAATTTTGGACACTTTATATTTTGTGGTGTGTATTTAACCATACGGATGGATGAGATTACATCTCCATCATGGATGGTTAAGGGCTTGTTGTAACTCCTATATAAGGAAGCTCTTATGAGGATTTTATGATGAATTGAAGAAGAAACCCTATTTTCCCCTTGTGAAAATTTCGGCCAAGAGGAGTTCCCTTGCCGCCCCCCCCCCTTTGGTGTGAAGCCTCCCCTTGCTACCTCCATCCCGATCGGTGCGACTCCGGCGTGGCTTCCTTCGGTGCGACTCCAAGGAAGAAGGTTGCAGCCCCATTCGGTGTGAAGCCGGTGGTTCCGTGGAGAGAGTGAATCTCCCACCTTATCTTGTGTGATTGATGTTCTTGGTTGGGTAATTTGTTCCTCTCTTAGTGATTCTTGCTTTGAGTTTGTGGAGGTTTTGTGAACTGTCTTTTCCGTGGTTTTTAAATACATCACTTGCAAAATCTGATTCGACTTTATTGCTATTGAATCTCATGTATTTTGGATCGGGAAGATCCGTTGCGGGAGCGAGACTTGGCCTAGCCTTGACTTGCTCTCCAAGATCGGAACACTTTGTGTTAACAAGGGAATTAATCTCAACTGGAACTCGACCGCTATTTGAAGTTTGCCGCTGCTCCGAAATAAACTATTGTTGTGTTTAAAATGGCTCAAGTTGATAATATACGTGCTTGTGTAGGTGCGGTGAGTTGTGTGCTTGTTGGAGAGGTAGGTCTTAAGGACGTTGTATCGAGTCCGACTTACGGTGAGTTGTGTGATTGTTGGAGAGGTAGGTCTTAAGGACGTTGTATCGAGTTCGACATTTTTCTCATTCGGATTTGGGAGCCAACCCGACCCCTTTTCGTCGCTTTTGGTCAGAGCCCTCCCATCTAGTTTTTATGTTCTGTAACGATAGTTTCCGTTAGCGTAGTCGAGCACGTATCACGGTCTCTCCTACATCAATTTGTTATCAGAGGCGTTCATTTCAACTCTGACGTTGCAAACATCCTCGCTGCGTTCCTCGTTGGTCAATATGATCTTTAGAAAAACAAAAAAATATTTTCGGTGGTCTGTCAATAGCGGGCTAAAATCTCTATTTTTCAGCGAAATTTCAAAAAAAGGATTTTAACGATCCATGGGTTACTCACGTCGGGAATCTATAAAAATATCCTATTTCCAGTATAGCTACAGCCCTAGGAAAAATCATCTTTCCAAGATTTTTCTAAACCTGAATGCGCACTAGGCTAGGATCGGAATACACGACACCGTCTACGTCTAGAATGGCTGCGAGTGAGCGTGGGGATCCCAATACCGAGGCTATAGCAGGGCTACATAACAAAATGACGGAGCTTAGGAACATGTTACCACAGATCCTACAAAATCAAGCAAGGCCACCCCCGCCACACGTTAATGTTGAGCAGCCCAACCGGCGCCAACAAACTCCTGATTCGGACTCTGATGGGGACTCTCCCCGAGTGCCCCCTCGAGAACACCACCCCGATCGTGGTTTCGATATTACTAGGGTCATTAAGATCGACGCCCCCACTTATGATGGCATGGGAGATCCCCAGATCTTCCTTACTTGGGTGATGGATATAGAGTGCTACTTCGAGTAGCACACCCTTATGGACCCTCAAAAAGTTCAAGTTGCCAGGATGAAGCTAACGGGATGCGCCAAAACTTATTGGCTGAATGAAGAGCGTAGGCTAGGAGCCATGAACGGGGTACCACTTATTGGATGGGCCATGATGAATAACCTGTTGACCGATCAGTACGTTACCGCGTACCATCAGACATAGATGTTCAATGAGCTTGCCACTCTGCGGCAGGGCTCAAATTCGGTAGCTGAGTATATGGGCGAACTGAAAGACCGTATGGTGCGTTGTGACCTGAGGGAGCTCCCTGAGGTCTCCCTATCCAGATTTCGTAAGGGGCTTCAACCTGATATTTAGTGGAAGCTCTTACGATATGGTCATACAGATCTGAACACGACATTCAATGCCGCCCTCGACATCGAAAAGCACTTAGCTTCTAATTCTCACTCCCGTTATTCCCATGCGAAGGTAAAGTCCACAGCTGGAGCACCTTCCTCCACATACCCGGAAAAAGGGAAGTTTCGGTCCACCGAGTCAAAGTCTGTTGTGATCACTGCTAGGAACGCTAAGAACCCCACAAGTGAGCGTATCCCCATCGGGAAAGTTAGCAAGCCTAACGCTACATGTTACTCTTGCGGAATTCAAGGTCACTACGCCTTTGAATGCCCAACGAAGATTAAAGTCATAGCCCTATTAGAGTCACTACCGACCTTGCTGATTACGTATATGAGGTTGCTGAGGAGAGTGACCCAGATGGGGTCCCAAGTGATTTAGAGGACGATCACCCCCTTATGGTGATGGGTTGTATCTTGACCACTCCCCGTCCGTTAGATGACTGGAAGAGGACGAGTATATTTTCCCTGATCTTTAAGAGTGGCGAGAAGTTGTGCAAGTTGATCATTGATAGTTGCAGTTGTGTAAACATCATCTCTGAGAATGTCGTTACACGTATGCACTTGACTACGCAGCACCACCCGACTCCCTCCCAAGTAGCTTGGATTAATAAGGTTACCGTCCCGGTCATCAAGCGATGCCTTGTACCCCTCTCGATCAAATCCTATACTGACGAGGTGTGGTGTGATGTCCTTCCTATGGACGCCTGTCACGTGTTGTTGGGCCGCCCTTGGCTTTACGACCGCAACGTGACACACTTTGGGAGATCCAACACGTACGAATTTAAATTTAATGGTAAGGTCATTACATTGAGGCTGACCGTCCCGAAGGAGCCAACAGCTTTGGCTAAGGACACCATTGTTCTGGTCGAGAGGAAGACGTTGAATCTAGTGGGTAGAAAAGAATTTGTGAAGGATCCCTTTCTTGACGGGATGATGTACGCACTAGTTCTTATGAGTGCGAAGGGGGATTCGAGAGCATTGGACGATTTGCCTAAAGAGTTACGGGTCTTGTTGTCGAATATAAGGACGTGTACCAGGATGAGATGCCTTCGGTGTTACCACCGCTGAGGAATATACAACATGCGATAGACCTTATCCCTGGTTCCTCCTTACCGAACCAGCCCAACTATAAGCTTCATCTCGCCGCCCATAAAGATTTACAGACCCAGATCGAGGATTTGATGAAAAAAGGTTCATTAGGACTAGTATGAGTCCATGTGCGGTAGCTGCCCTTCTTGCTCCCAAGAAGGATGGTACGTGGCGGATGTGTGTTGATAGCCGTGCTATCAACAAGATTACCATCAAATATAGATTTCCTATTCCGCCATTAGATGGCCTCCTAGATGTCTTATCTGGCGCTACCATTTTTTCAAAGTTAGATTTGCGGAGTGGCTATCACCAGATCAGGATCTGTGAGGGGGACGAATGGAAGACTGCGTTCAAGTCAAAGGATGGGTTATACGAGTGGCTTGTGATGCCCATTGGGCTATCCAATGCCACCAGTACCTTCTCCTGGATGATGACACATGTCTTTCAGCCTTACATGGGGAAGTTTGTGGTCATCTATTTCGATGACATCTTAGTCTTTAGTACCACCACTGCTGAGCACGTCTCCCACATGAGGTCGGTTCTTTCCACCCTGCGGAAGGAAACCTTATTCCTTAATCTCAAGAAGTGCACATTCTATGTCACTGAAGTGGAGTTCTTAGGCTACATAGTCGGTTCGGAAGGCATTAGAGTTGACCCTAACAAGGTTAAAGTCATAAAGGATTGGCCCGAACCGACCACGTTACGAGAGGTGCGAAGTTTCCATGGGTTAGCTACTTTTTATCGCCGTTTCATTCGAGACTTTAGTAGTATTATGGCCCCCATTAGTGATTGCATGAAGAAAGGTGAGTTCACTTGGACGAAGTCCGCCACTATTGCTTTCCAACGCATTAAGCAACTTATGACTGAGGCACATGTCTTACGTCTACCTGACTTCTCAAAGGTCTTTGAGCTTACGTATGACGCTTTTGGCATGGGAAAAGGAGGTGTCTTGAGTCAGGAAGGACACCCTGTGAGTTTTTTTAGTGAGAAGTTAGCAGGTGCCAAATTGAATTACTCAAATTATGATAGGGAGTTTTATGCCGTCATTAGATGTTTGAACCATTGGAGGCACTATCTCCTCTCTAAGGAGTTTGTGATCCTCTCCGATCATGAAGCACTGCGGTTCATCAATGGCCAGCATAAAATCAGCCCGCGTCACGCTAAGTGGGCATCTTTCCTACAGGGTTACACTTTTAGTCTCAAACACCTTAAGGGAGCTGACAATCGAGTCGCGGATGCTCTTAGTCTCCTAACCCTGTTACTCACCACTATGGAGGTTAACGTGGTAGGATTCGAGCCAATCAAGGATGAGTACGCCACATGCCCAAATTTTTAGGATGCCTATTTGTCTGCCCAAGATATCTCCCCCACGGTTATATCTGCGTTCGTCATTAAGGATGGCTATCTATTTAGACATGGGAAGTTGTGTATTCCGTAGTCATCGTTACGCCTCCATATCATCTGGGAATTGCATAGCGGAGGGTTGAGTGGTCATTTTGGAAGGGATAAGACCATTACGTTAGTTGAGGAAAAATTCTATTGGCCAAAACTTAAGGCAATATTGGGGCGGGTGGTGAGTAGTTGTCGTACTTGTCAGGTATCCAAGGTCACCAAAACCAACATCGGATTATATACATTGTTGCCTATACCTTCTACACCATGGGAAGACGTGAGCATGGACTTTGTCTTAGGCCTACCCACTACTTTTCGTCGTCACGATTCCATTCTTGTAGTTGTGGATAGGTTCTCTAAGATGGCATACTTTATTCCGTGCGCTAGAACCAATGATGCATCTCATATTACAAAATTATTTTTTAAAGAAGTAGTTAGTCACCGGGGAGTGCCAAAGACAATAGTCTCGGATAGAGATGTTAAGTATACGAGCTATTTCTGGAAAATACTTTGGGTCTTAATGGGTACCAAGTGATGGAGACGGCGGCCCTCAACATATTGAAGACGGTGACGGCGTGCTTACGGAAGAACTTTCTATGCCACCCAATAAAGATTTGCGGCGCCGTGATGGCCATGTGGAGCGTCGCCATAATATCCGCCCTGGGCGCAAACCAATATATTAATAATTATTAATAATTATTAAATCATTTTCTTATGTTTTATTTGAAATTTTAATTTAAGCATTGTTTTATTTACAAGCACTTCATTATTGTATTTTTATTTCATGTATTAAGATGGGTGCATATAACCATCATAGTTTCATTTTGAATTTTGAATTTCGAATTTTTGAATTTTAAATTGAAGGAGATGGAGTGGTGTAAGCCTATATATAGACCATGATATTTGTCATATTGTTTTAGAGAAGAATGAAATAAAAACCTAGAATTCAAGTTTTGAATTTTTCCCCCTCTTTCCTCTTTCCCTCTAAGGCAAATTTCGGCCTCCTCCTTCCTCCTCTTTTTGATCGCCGGCCAACCTTCTCCCCCTCTCTATTCTAGTTTTCCTCTCCTACTCCTTTTCCCTAGACAAAACCATCTCCCATCCTCCTCATCCAAACCGACCACCAACAAGAAAATTAGCCACCCTCATCCTTGAAGAAATTCAGCGAAGGCAAGAAGATCTCCCCTCGTGGATCAACTCCAGCGTGAAGCGACGAAGGCGGACGAGTTTCTCTCCAATCGGCGTGACTCCGGCGGAGCCGTTAAAGAACGATCCAAGTAGAGAAATCGGAATCATCCATTCCAATAGGGTAACAAATCCTTTCTACCTATTATGTGTTTCTCTTCCTAGATTAATTCATTTGGTGGTAGATTCTTGGCGTTGAATTTTGAATCGTTAATTAATCGTGGTTTCTTCGATTGGTTTTGTGTTTGTCTTGATTGAATTATCTTTTGAAAAGGTTTGGCGAACCATCGTTTTCTTTTGTTGGGAGAGATCTACCTTTTCTAAATCGTATTTATTTGGTAGATCTCTTTTGGTACAACACCGCTCGTTCGGACCGGTTGGGTCCTTTTAGCCGGAAAGAATATTGGCCTATAGCCTTTGTTCGATCCTAAGCGTTTTGGCTACCCGTACGTTAGCATATAATTGATAAAATTAATTAATGTGGTACTGCGTAGAACGATTATGCGAGTATAGGATTGGATCGAAGAGAGGTATACATGCTAGTTCGTAGATCTATTCGGTGTCAACGTGCAAGCCTGCATCAATTTCGTATCAGAGCCAAGTTGTGCTAATTTCTTAATTAGTAGCATCCTAGAAAAAAATTTACTTAAAACGCCGACACGCACTTGCACGTTTCATTGCACAACATAAAGATCAATTTTTTAATTTTTGGTCTACAAATAGCGGAGTAAAATTTTCAGTTTTTTTCTCAAAATTCAAAAAAATAAAATTCTGGAATTTCCCCATCATTTTATTAGTAAGAAATCAAAAAATTATTTTATTTTTATAAAGCTATTATTTTTATTAAATCATTACAATATTTTAATTTTGGTCTGCCAATAGCGACCTATATTTTTATTTTTCTTCAAAAAAAATCAAAAAAAATTATTTAATAATTTTATATTATTTCCTGCAAGCAAATCAAAAAAAAATCTTTTATCGCCATAGTTATTAAGTGGGAACAATTACATTTTTGAAAATTAAATAGGGTCAGGTTCATTTCTCATTGCATGTGCACCAGTTCCGGTTGAGTTTTCTCTCCGGTTCTCACTAAAATGGCATATGACGTATATGCTGCTCGACTAGACTATTCATATGCTAAGGATACGGCTAAACACACCCCTAGGGCACTACACATTTATCCTACTTATGACGGCTTAGGATGTCCCGAAATTTTTAGAGATTGACTTAAGAGATTAGAGCATTATTTTAACTGCCACTTATGGGATGACCACAAAAAGGTTAGCTTTGCCCGAGAGCGACTAGTAGATCAAGCCCAGTTGTTTTGGTTAAACGAAGAGCGTCGTGTTGGTAGTTATTGTTACGCTTGGCCGCACATGCGTAGCCTACTCTCGGATCAATTTGATCCCGCCTACCTTCGCCCTGCTAATACTAAGCCTATGAGTGAGTATAGTTATGACACTAGATCCATTCCAGCCTTCAATAATGACTATAAACCAAACATCTAGACCGAGCGACAGATAACTGAAGATTTGACTAACCTTAAATAAGGGAACAAGTCGGTCTCAGATTATATCTGTCTTTTTAAAGATATGATGGTTAGAAGTGGTGTGAAGGAGTTGGCAGAGATCACCCTCTCTAGGTTTTGTAGGGGATTAAACCCCTACATCCACGGTAAATTACTACGTTACTGGCCCACTGATCTAGACTCCACTTTTACCACGACATTAGAAATTGAGAAGCACCACCTTCCTAGGAATAAAGCTCACTCATGTCAGACCGGAAAGGCCGTATTAGGACCACCACCCCCCATTAGGGAAAACTCTCCTAATAGGTCATTTGTTGTAGACTCGATAGATGTTAACACTAGGGTTATGCCTCTGTTAGCCTCGACATCTAAGCCCCTAGAGATAGTGACTAGTAACTCTGAGGATTCTGATGTGGATATAGAATCTCTGGATGATGAAGTTGACCAGCTAGGTGAGAGTATCCCTTCACATATGATAGTGCCCGATGAGTCTGACGATTCTGAAAGTGAGGGAATGCCTAGTGATCTAGAAGATGATGTTTGGGATGATGATGATAGTCCAAGCTGTGAGAGAATCTCTTTGCCTTTTACGAGCCCTACTACCATTGTGTTTGTGCACCATAGTATTGAGTTCCCTCTCCTGGATACGATCCCCATCGCATTAGAGACTACGATTATTCCCACTGAGATTTTATCTGACCTTCCTAAGAAGCCTGTGAGTGAGGATTCTTCCATTGTCATTAACGACCCTGACTTAGTTGATGTTCTAACTGATTGGGAAGACTCACCTTATGTGAGACAGTTATGTTTAGATGATTTTAGAGTTGCGAACCCGAATGATAGTTATTTGATGATATCACCATTGTCTGAAATTCCATCTGAATTAAATTTTCCGTCGGGTTCGATTTTGCCCATTTCTGAGACCTTTACTGATTCTGAATTAAATGAGTTATCTAGTGTGTTGGAAGAAATTGCAAGCGAGGAAGTGGCATTTTTGAACGATTCTTTGGTTTTAACCGCGGATGAGAGTTCATTGAAGTTATCACCGATCAGTGAAAGTTATTCTGATTTTGATTTTATCCCGGGTTTGATTTTACCGACCCTTCCTCCTATCTATGAGCCCACATTATTTGACGATTTAGGACGTGGCATCGGTAGTCCTAGAATTAGTTGTTGTGACACGCCCACTCTTTTAGTTCCTACCTTGGCTTTGTCTCAGCACTTCGATATTAGTACGTTGAGCATGCTAGTTTTTTGTCTGTTCACCGCACCGTGTAGATCTGACTATGCGTCATATTTAACTATTCATTTCTCTGTGTGTCTGGCAACGGGTCTACCCTCGTCTGTGTCTGATCCTTTGGCTATCGTGCATCTGGGTGTGGTGCCTCCTTCACATACTTATATACCAACCCCGATCACACGTATTAACCCACCGCCATTTGATGACCCTTTTTCCCACACATTAGTGACCAAGGTTAGGCCCCGTGAGTTGTATCGCTTGCTCCTCTTGTCACATCTGGGAGCGTCCAACTCTTTTAGTATCTATGATGAGCGGTTTTCCTTGACATATCTTCATGCCAAGTGTGAAAATATTAATTTTAAAATTAGGACAGCGAATTTGAAGCCTCTGAGAATCATCTTTGATTATAAGGCTCCCATCCCCCAGGACTTAACCCCTTTACCCTCCGTATTTGGTTTAAGTCATGTAGCCCACGGTTTCACTCCTCACGATAGTATGATACTTAGGCGCACTTTAAGGGAATTAATCACTAAAGTTGCGTCTTTTTTTTACTTGTTAGTTTATCGCCGAAACTCGCACCAGATTATGCTCATCATGATCACATTTTATATAAGCACATAGGTGAAGCGCTAACCACGCCATATAAATCTTATCAATTTCATGCTAGCTTACATAAAAGAGCGTCTCACTATATGATTGGCGATTTAGTTTTGGTGCGTTTTGTCCCTGAACGGTTGCCTTCGGGCGCTATAGAAAGTTGGCGAGTTGGCAAGTTGGACCTTTTTCGGATCTTCAAGAAATTAGGACAATACGCATATCATTTGAAGTTTTCCACTGATTGGGGTATTACCCCTACTTTTAATGTTTCTAATTTAACGCTATATGTTTCTCCACCACTTGAATTATCTGCCTGTCTATTTGGGTCCACTTTGTTTTGTTATGGTTTGGGTAGTGAGTTTGTGCTTGGATCGCTCTCTTCATCGGTCTTCACTGGGGGTACGTTGGTTTTTTGATGTAGAAATTTGTTCTCCTTTATTGCCTAATGCTTTTCCGAGGTTCTCTTGGACCACCTTTTTGCATGACAGGATACTCCAGATTGAAGTGCTCTCCTCTCCAAGTGGTGTTATTTTCCGCTACGTGTTTCTTTAGGATGATGCTCTCCTGCACCGGTACTTTCAAACCAACTCATCGGTGATGAGTACTTTTGAGCGAGGGAGGATTGATGGAGACGACGGCCCTCAACATATTGAAGACGGTGACAGCGTGCTTACGGAAGAACTTTCTATGCCACCCAATAAAGATTTGGGGCGCCGTGATGACCATGTGGAGCGTCACCATAATATCCGCCCTGGGCGCAAACCAATATATTAATAATTATTAATAATTATTAAATCATTTTCTTTTGTTTTATTTGCAATTTTAATTTAAGCATCGTTTTATTTACAAGCACTTCATTATTGTATTTTTATTTCATAAATTAAGATGGGTGCATATAACCATCATAGTTTCATTTTGAATTTCGAATTTTTGAATTTTAAATTGAAAGAGATGGAGTGGTGTAAGCCTATATATAGGCCATGATATTTGTCATATTGTTTTAGATAAGAATGAAAATAAAAACCTAGAATTCAAGATTTGAATCTTTCCCCCTCTTTCCTCTTTCCCTCTAAGGCAAATTTCGGCCTCCTCCTTCCTCCCCTCTTTGGCCGCCGGCCAACCTTCTCCCCCTCTCTATTCTAGTTTTCCTCTCCTACTCCTTTTCCCTAGACAAAACCATCTCCCATCCTCCTCATCCAAACCGACTACCAACAAGAAAATTAGCCACCCTCATCCCTGAAGAAATTCGGCGAAGTCAAGAAGATCTCCCCTCGTGGATCAACTCCAGCGTGAAGCGACAAAGGCAGACGGGTTTCTCTCCAATCGGCGTGACTCCGGCGGAGCCATTGAAGAATGATCCAAGTAGAGAAATCGGAATCATCCATTCCAATAGGGTAACGAATCCTTTCTACATATTGTGTGTTTCTCTTCCTAGATTAATTCATTTGGTGGTAGATTCTTGGCGTTGAATTTTGAATCGTTAATTAATCGTGGTTTCTTCGATTGGTTTTGTGTTTGTCTTGATTGAATTATCTTTTAAAAAGGTTTGGCGAACCTTCGTTTTCTTTTGTTGGGAGAGATCTACCTTTTCCAAATCGTATTTATTTGGTAGATCTCTTTTGGTACAACACCGCTCGTTCGGACCGGGTGGGTCCTTTTAGCCGGAAAGAATATTGTCCTATAGCCTTTGTTCGATCCTAAGCGGTTTGGCTACCAGTACGTTAGCATATAATTGATAAAATTAATTAACGTGGTAATGCGTAGAACGATTGTATGAGTATAGGATTGGATCGAAGAGAGGTATACATGCTAGTTCGTAGATCTATTCTGTGTCAACGTGCAAGCCTACATCACCAAGTTATTATTTTCCTCCGCCTATCACCCTCAGACCGATGGGAAAATGGAAGTGGTCAATCGGAGCCTAGGAAGCCTTCTTAGATGCCTAGTGAGCGATCACAAAGGTACGTGGGATCTTCTTCTTCCCCACTCCCAGTTGGCCTATAATAATTCCAAAAATCGGTCCACCGATCTGTCTCCAAACGAGATTGTTCACGGGTACAAGGCCCATGTGCCTCTTGACTTGGTTCTGTTGCCCCCAACATACAAGACAAGTCAGTTTGCACAATCCTTCGCCGAACATATTCATGACCTCCATGCACGTATACAAGATACCTTGACTGCTCAATACAAGTCTTATCAAACGCACGCTAATCTACATAGGAGGGTGTCGCACTTTAAAGTCGGCGATTTGGTCCTAGTCTGGTTAGTTCCCGAACGCTTGCCATCTGGCACCGTTAAAAAGTTGGCACCTATTGAAGTTGGTGACTGGGCGGTCTGGCTTGGCGGGTTGATGACCGCGCGGTTTTGCAGTTACCCTTCAGCGGTTTTGTTGTTGTGTGTTGCTGTCTGAGGTCCAAGCGGTCTAGCGGTTTGTCTCTGGCGACTTGGAGACCGGGCGATTTAGCGGTCTCCCATGGCGATCTCTCTCTCTCTGGTAGTAGCCGAGCGGTTAGCCCTTCTGTCTAACCGCGCGGCTTGTACGGTTTGTGTCTGTATAGTCCGCTCGTGTCCTGTAAATTTTTAGTCCCACATCTCTTATTTGTATTCTCTCTTCTCTCCTCCATTCTATATAAGGGAGGTCATACCTTTGTAATAGATACCTTTTGGGAATAAAAAAGTTTACATTACTCCACTTTCCGGTTTGTATTTTTCTGTTCGCACATGGTATCAGAGGACTCGGTCCTTTCCTCCTGATTGTGTGTGCGCTCTTTGCTCTCGCGGCCTGTTTCTTCAGTCAGCGACCTGTCTTCGCGGCCTGGGTCCTGCTCTGACCATTGCACTATTCGCGCGGCTTGTCCCTTTCCGTGCCCTGTTCTCATGGCTTGATTCTGCTTTCCGCTACCTGTTTTCGCGGTTTGTATCTTCCTCTAACCGCTGCCCTGTTCGTACGACTTGTTCCTCTCCTTCCCGCACGGCCTTCCTCGGGCCGCTCGCCTTCCTTCCCTGCTTTGCTCTGCTTCTCTGTCGTGGCCGCTGGTGTGTTGTCACCGTGACCGCTGCAAATTTGTTCTCTGAGCGCTGCGGCCTTCCTCGCTGCGCGCCTGCTTCTGTCCGCCCGGCTTGTGACTTGTGTTAGCCGTCGTGGATTGTTGTTCTCTCGCCGTCTCTCTTCAATGGATTCCACTTCCTCCAAGCCGTCCGCCTCGGTGGTCCTCTCTTCTGGTAGTGCCCACACTGTTACTCACGGAAGATGGTTGATCGATTCTGGTGCTACAAATCATATGACAGGCAATCCTCAATGTTTCTCTCATCTAGACACACATGATCGGTTTCCCCCTGTCATAGTTCCGGATGGTTCTTCCTACCCGGTCAATGGGACGGGCATGGTTCAAGTCACTCCGTCTCTCTGCCTTGCCGATACCCTCTATGTGCCCAAGTTTCCTTGCGATTTATTATCTGTTACCTCTTTATACAAGCAACTATAGTGCTCCGTCACATTCACTCCTACCTCTTGTTCTTTTCAGGATCCGGCCTCCCAACGGACGATTGCTACTGGGACTGAGAGTGGCGGCCTCTACTTCCTCGACAACGTCTCTGCTCTCTCTACCTTATCCTCCTCCTCTACAGATCTTCTCCAATGGCATCTTCGCCTTGGTCATGCCCCACCCCCCTCGCCTTTTTTGCCAACTTCTCCCCTACCTCCCTTCCCAACATCCTCCTCTTAATTGTGACGCATGTCAACTTGGCAAGCATCACCGCTCTTCCTTTCCACCAAAGCAAGATCGTGGATCTACCCGTCCATTTGATCTTGTTCACTCTGACATTTGGGGTCCTGCTCCTACCCTTACCATTGGGCGGGGTAGTTCTTACATTGTTACGTTCATTGATGACTTTTCTCGCTGTACTTGTGTAACGCCCCGAAACTCAAAGGAGGGGCGGGGGACGTTTTGGGCCAGATTTGGAATCTGGCAGTAGGCACACGGCCTGGGACACAGGCGTGTCCCAGGGCGTGTCAGGCTGGAGTCGACGATTTGGTCGAGAGGTCGACGATTTTGGAGTCGACGATCGTCGAGCAGAGAACACGGCCTGAGACACGGGCGTGTCTCAGGGCGTGTCGAGTTTGTGTCGACGATCGTCCCGGGGTGTCGACAAATTTTGCTCGACAAAGTGTCGAGACGGGGCACACGGACTGAGACACGGGAGTGTCTCAGGGCGTGCCGAGCCCGTGTCGACTATCGGCCGGGGAAGTCGACGATTTTCGCTCGACGAAGTGTCGAGACAAGGCACACGGCCTAGGACATGGGCGTGTCCAAGGCCGTGTCAGGCAGTCGACGAACTTCACTGGACAAACTGTCGAGACAGTGAACATGGCCTGGAGCCCAGGCGTGTTCGAGTAGACACGAGTTAGGACACGGGCGTGTCCAATACCCGTGTGAGTGTCGGGTTGTTTTCGGGCTGTGTCGATGGAGGCACACGGCCGACCACACGGCCGTGTCAATTGGAACACGGGCGTGTCAGGTCGAACACGGTCGTGTTGGATGCCCGTGTGTTGTTCCAGGCGCGTCGATTTTGACGGTGAATGAGGGACACGGCCATAGACACGGGCGTGTGTCAGGCGGTGTTCGGTCCAGATTGTGCATTTCAGGCCCGAATCGAGGCCGTTCGTTTATTTAATTTGGGATCCAACGGCCGTGGGTTGTTCCTGATGGGATATACCCGGGATTGGACCTTTGAAACCCTCACTTTTACTTGAGTGGTTCTCTTTCTAAGTCAAGAGAGAGAGGAGAGCAAAGGAAGAAGAAGGAGCTTAGATCCGGCCATTGGAAGAGCTTCGAAGCTCCAAATCGCGAGCCGACTTCGGATCTACGGAGGCAAAGAGAGTGCGGTGCTTTTCATCCGCTTACATTCCCATGGCGCCGAGGAAGAACTCTAGGGTAACGATTCTCTTCTTGAGCATGTGAAGCTCTCCTTCTTTACATAGGAAGCCCGCTCTCGCGAGTTTGCGGTGAGTTGGAGGCGTTCCTTCGGGTAGATATGTAAAGTCCCCATTGTTTAGAGTCTGTAGACGATAACGGACATAGGCATGATGTGTGAAGCCTACCCGGACATGTTGGTCTAGATCGGTGATGTTGCATTGCATAAATGCCGGAGAAGACACCGTGCGATTGTTTGTTTTTCGGGTTTTCTACGTGGTAGATTGCAACAGGGAGCCTTGGGGATTAACCCAAAGGTGCACCCGGAAAACTGGGCGGATGCGTGATCTTGCCAACTTGGAGGCCTGAGAGCCAACTTGAACATAACCGGGTTATGTGAAATGTGTGACGGAAACGGGACTCGGGAGAAGTTTGACCCGTGCATATGGCTTAAATTGTCGTTGCGATGTGAACACGGGTTAGATGGAACTGTACCCGTTCTATGTCGTTCGTTTAAAGAGACCTAAGGGTACGTGGCACTTGCCATTGGCATAGATGAGGGTCTTCGGCGGTCTATGGCTTAAATTAACGTGACCCATACCAAGAAGACAAAATGCACATAGGTTTGGCCGTCGAATTGGCGGTGGTGAGTCCGGAATGTCTATGGCTTTAATTGATGGGACATTGGCCGGTTCACTGAAAATGTGCCATGAGAGAACGGGGTGTGTGGCCGTGCGAACCAACGCCTGTGATGCAATGTATATTGATATACTTCTTGGTTGTGCTAATAAGTGCAGGGAAGGAGCATTGCCGCCCCAAGTTGGGGGAGGGATCGTTATAATTTGGTCAGCATTGCTGACCGTTGCCCTTTGTTTGCCACCATGCGGTGGTTTTGTTGCTTGCAGGTGTTGCTGGACCAAGCGGTTAATAGCGGGCTAAAGCCCAAATTGCGAAGCCGGCACTCGAAGGCCTAATTGGAGTGTTTACGGCTTTTACTCATGTATGACCGGCCTGCGTGCCGTGGTTTGTAAAACATGTAATATTGAAGTAAAACATTTTGTAAGGCCTTAAGGCATGTACTCATGTATATACGACATTCCTATTTGGTGTAGTAGTGGACATTCGTGCTCTTTGTGCTGGGTTCTTTATTGCAACTTAAACTGCTTCCGCTAGAATGCTCTGTGTAGGACGTTATGATTGGTTGGATGGTTTCCATTGAGTAACCACCCGGTCTGTCTGTGGTATATGGCATCGGGCCCCAGCCGGACCTACTGCTATATGCTATGCGACGGATAGGGGGTGTTACAATTTGGTATCAGAGCCAGGTTTTGGTCGGGCTTCACATGAATTCGTGGACGAATTCGTTTTAAGGGGTGTTGAGCACATGTGTGTGCGTCATCGTTATAACAGTAAAAGAACCCATGTATGTCCACTTAGGAATGAAAATACACATGTTTGGGGAACCTGCGTGTTCCTATAATTGTTGTTTGCAATTTTATTTGGTCGCTTAACGATGTTTTGTACCACTATAGGTGACCAAAAGTGGTGCTGGACCGTCGAAACGTCGAGTTTCTAAGGCTAGCAGTGCACCGGATGTTGCTCCTGCAACACCTCCATCGGCTGAGACCATACGATTGGTGGCCGAAACAGTATTGGCGATGATTAATGCAAAGCCTGCAAGGCAAATGCAGCAGCCCGCTCCTGCGATGGAGCAGGAACCTCTTCTAGAGGTTGAGCCGAGGAGAGTGGAACAGGTGGTAATGGAGCCGTTGGTTCCAAGGAGGGCAACCAAGAGACAGCTCAAGCATGTCATGAGCTTTAATCCTCCGGTATTCTCGGGGTTGGGAACCCCATCTCAAGCTGAAGACTGGCTCTCTAGGGTGAAGAGAGTCATGACAACAACAGAGACGGAGGAGTGGCAAATGACCACCATTGCTACGTTCTTTCTAGACGGTGAAGCGAGATTGTGGTGGGAAGGATTGGAGCTGCATCATTTGAGAGGTAGACAACTTACATACGTCCCGATGGAAGATTTCTCAGGACTGTTCTTGGCAAGATACCTCCCTTCGGCGCAAAGGATAGCGTTGGAGAATGAGTTCCTGAAATTGGTTCAATAAGACAGTAGCGTGGATGAATATCTCCACGAGTTTACTCGTTTGAGTCGATATGCTAGCTCCACCATTGCGGATGAGGAGCGCAAGACGAATCGATTCTACGAAGGGCTGAGAGATGATTTGAGGCTACTACTCTCAGGGCCGATGACGCAGGGTTTCTTGACCTTGGTCAACACGGCCCGGTCCTTGGAGAAGGACATGAAGAATGTACAAGCAAAGAAAAGCTTGGGTGATAAGAAATCTGAGTTCAAGGTGCCGACTACTTCAAAGTCCGGCTATCGAAGATTCCACAAGAAGCATAGGACTTCGGGTCCAGCTCCCTCTTCTGGTGCTTCTGGGGAGACTACGGGTCGTACCCCGGGTGTATGTTTTACTTGTGGAAAGTCAGGGCACTTTGCCCGCGATTGTTGGAGAGGACGTCCCAAGTCCGAAAGGAAGCCGGGAGCAACTTACGAAGAGAAGGGCAAGGCGGTGGAGTCAACCGTGTAACACCCCCTATCCGTCACATAGCATATAGCAGTAGGTCCGGCCGGGGCCCGACGCCATATACCACAGACAGACCGGGTGGTTACTCATTGGAAACCATCCAACCAATCCAACGTCCTACACAGAGCATTCTAGCGGAAGTAGTTTATATAAGTTGCAATAAGGAACCCAGCACAAAAGCATGAATGTCCACTAATACAAAATAGGAATGTCGTACATACACGAGTACAAGCCTTAAGGCCTTACAAAATGGTTTACTTCAATATTACATGTTTTACAAACCACGGCACGCAGGCCGGTCATACATGAGTAAAAGCAGTAAACACTCCAATTAGGCCTTCGAGGGTCGGCTTCGCAATTTGGGCTTTAGCCCGCTATTGACCGCTTGGTCCAGCAGCACCTGCAAGCAACAAAACCACCGCACGGTGGCAAATAAAGGCAACGGTCAGCAATGCTGACCAAATTATAACGATCCCGCCCCCAACTCGGGGCGGCGATGCTCCTTCCCTGCATTTCATTAGCATAAGCGAGCAATATATCAACTCATTGCATCACAGGCATTGGCACGCATGGCCACACGCCCCGTGCTCTCCGGGCACATTCTCGGTGATCGTAGTATAAGCCGCTAACTCACCACCATCTCCAGGACGGCAATATCCCGTGAGCAAATTGGTCTTTTAGGCAGATGTTACGACACTTTAATGTCATCAACAGCCTATGTCACGACACTTTAATGTCATCGACAGCAAGACCCGACCTCTATGCCCTCGGCATAAAGCAGGAACGGTTCCCACTCAACCCGTTGCTCACTTGCCACGACACTTAAATATCATCGGCACGAGTTAAGTTTCCCCGAAGCCCGTGAATCGAACGTACAATATTACATAACCCAGTTATGTACAAGTTGGCTCCTAGGCCCACAAGTTGGCAAGATCACGCATCCGCCCAGTTTTCCGGGTGCACCTTTGGGTTAATCCCCAAGGCTCCCTGTTGCAATCTACCACGTAGAAAACCCGAAAAGCAACCAATCGCGCGGAGTCTTCTCCGGCATTTATGCAATGCAACATCACCGATCCAGACCAACATGTCTAGGTAGGCTTCACACATCATGCCTATGTCCGTTCTCGAATACGGACTCTAAACAACGGGGACTTTACATATCTACCCGAAGGAACGCCTCCAACTCACCGCAAACTCGCGAGAGCGGGCTTCCTATGCAAAGAAGGAGAGCTTCACATGCTCAAGAAGAGGATCGTTACCCTAGCGCTTCTCTTTGGCGCCATGGAAAAGTAAGCGGATGAAAAGTACCGCACTCTCTTCGCCTCCATGGATCCGAAGTCGGCTCGCGATTTGGAGCTTCGAAGCTCCTCTAATGGCCGGATCTAGCTTCTTCTTCCTTCCTTGGCTCTCCTCTCTCTCTAAGCTTTAGAAAGATAACCACTCATGTAAAAGTGAGGGTTTCTAAGGCCCAATCTCGGGTATATCCCATCAGGAACAACCCCCAGCCATTGGATCACCAATTAAAGAAATGAACGGCTTTGATTCGGGACTGAAATGTCCAATCTGGACCGAACACGGCCTGTCACACGCCCATGTCCAGGGTCGTGTGCCTCAATCGCCGTCAAAATCGCGCGCCTGGAACAACACACGGGCATCGAACACGCCCGTGTTTGACCTGACACGCCCGTGTTCCACCTGACACGGCCGTGTGGCCGGCCGTGTACCCCCATCGATTTATCCCGGAAATAACCCGAGAACTACACGGGTTCTAGGACATGCCCGTGTCCTAACCCGTGTCCACTCGAACACGCCTGGGCTCCAGGCCGTGTTCACGGTCTCGACACTCGACACTTCGTCGAGCAAAGTTCATTGACCTTATGACACGGCCTTGGACATGCCCGTGTCCTAGGCCGTGTGCCTTGTCTCGACACATCGTCGAGCAAAATTCGTCGACTCCCCGAGACGAGTGTCGACACGAGTCCACACGCCCTGCGACACGCCCGTATCGCAGGCCGTGTTCCATGTCTTGACACTTTGTCGAACGCAGAGTGTCGACTTCGCAGGCTGAGTGTCGACACGGGCTCGACATGCCCTGAGACACGCCCGTGTCTCAGGCCGTGTGTCCTGTCTCGACACTTCGTCGAGCACAAAATATCGACTTCGCCGGCTGAGTGTCGACACAAGCCTGATACGCCCTGGGACACGCCCGTGTCCCAGTCCGTGTGCCTCGTGCCAGAACCCAAAACTGGCCCAAAACGTCTCCCGTCGCTCTTTTGAGTTTCGGGGCGTTATAAACCGTGTCCCATTATGCTCCGGCCCAACCGAGGGTATACAATCTTGGCCAATTGGAGGCCATCAAACAGGTCGATGTGGTGACAGGTACGGTTTAATTTATAGCAAGTTAATTTATTTAAATGCTTGTTATGCACATGTTACCTTACCACTGCTTGTTTAAGATTTTTTTTTATTTGTGAAAATCCGGCAAGAGCACTCTTTGATACAGGAGCTTCACACTCCTTCTTGTCCGAAGGATTTATATCACGCATCGGAGTCCCTTCTTTGATGGTAAAGGATAATTTGGATGTGTTGTTGCCCAATGGGTGTTCGAAGCGCGCGGATAGAATCTGCGGTGTTAAGATTCGCATTGGGAATCAAGAGTTTGATCTGCAGGCGTCGTTACTTCCGTTGGTGGAGTTCGACGTTATATTTGGCATGGACTAGCTCTCGGAGCAACAAGCCTATATTGACTGCGGTCGCAAGGAAGTCAAGCTGGGTGCAAGTCGTGAGATGACTTTTACGGGCTTAAAGGGGTCGAGCAAGACATTGATGTCTGCTCTTCAGGTGGTGAAGGCGGTTCGTGCCGGTGCAGAACTGTTCTTTACACTAGTGGAGGCTGCAAAGCCAAAGCCCGTGTTGGATAGTATTTCAGTGGTATCGGAATACCCTGATATTTTCCCTAGAGATCTTCCTGGAGCCCCGCCTCAACGGGAGATAGATTTTACGATAGAGCTCGTACCAGGTGCAAAGCCTGTGTCATGCTCTCCATATCGGCTAGCGCCTAAGGAAATGATGGAGCTGAAGGTTCAGCTGCAAGAGTTGTTGGAGCAAGGGTATGTGCGCCCATGTTCTTCGCCTTGGAGCGCGTCGGTCCTCTTTGTTAAGAAGAAGGATGGAAGCTTGAGGCTATGTATTGATTATCGGGAGCTCAACAAGTTGACGGAGAAGAACAAGTACCCGATCCCCCGGATCGATGATCTTTTTGATCAGTTGGTCGGGTCGACGATGTACTCAAAGTTGGATCTCAAGTCTGGGTACTATCAGCTGCGAATAAGGGAGAGTGATATCCCGAAGACAGTGTTTAGTATGAGATATGGGCATTATGAGTTTACGGTTATGTTGTTTGGGCTAACTAATGCGCCGTCAGTGTTCATGGATTTGATGAACATGACCTTCAGGGAGTAATTGGACCATTTTGTGATCGTCTTCATCGACGATATTTTGGTGTACTCGCAGAGTGAGGAAGATCACTTCAAGCATCTTCATTTGGTTTTGGAGACGCTAAGGAGGAATCAATTGTATGTCAAGTTCTCGAAGTGCGAGTTTTGGTTATCCTCAGTGGCATTCCTTGGTCATATAGTGAGTGGGGAGGGTATTGCAGTAGATCCGGCGAAGATTGTTGTGATACGGGAGTGGCCTGAGCTTGCTACGGTAGCGGAAGTCCGGAGCTTTCTGGGGATTGCCGGCTATTATAGGCGCTTCGTAGAGAACTTCTCGCGGATAGCGTTACCTCTCACTACTTTGACGAGGAAGGAGCAGAAGTTAGTTTGGACGCCGGAGTGCGCACAAGCTTTTGAGGAGTTGAAATGTCGGTTGACCACGGCTCCGGTGCTGAGTTCGCCATGTGGGACCGAAGGCTATGAGATTTATAGCGATGCTTCGGGCAGCGGTTTGGGTTGCGTGATACTACAACATGGAAGTGTGATAGCTTATGGCTCGAGACAGCTAAAAGTGCACGAAAGGAACTATCCGGTCCATGACTTGGAGTTAGCGGCCGTGATTTTTGCCTTGAAGCTGTGGAGACACTATTTGTACGGTGTGAAGATTGATATCTACACCGATCACAAGATCCTGAAGTATCTGATTGATCAGAAGGATCTGAATATGCGGCAGCGTAGATGGATGGAGTTCTTGGGGGACTATACATTCAAGATCCACTACGTGCCTGGTAAAGGGAATGCGGTTGCGGATGCGTTGAGTCACCGGGCCCCAGCTCAAGCCAATTGTCTATCGGTGCATGATGAGCGGTTGGTTCAGGAGTTGGAGGCATTGGAGATTGTTTGTGTGGATAAGCAATCAAGTGCCGAAGCAGTACTGAATTGGACTGAAGTCCAATATGACCTGGCTGATCGGATTCGGCAGGTTTTGGATATGGATGTCCATATGAAGCAGTTCATGGTAGAGGCTCTGGATGGGTCAAATTCCCAATTCGTTATGGAGGATGGATTGCTTTGGAAAGACAGTCGTCTATGCGTCCCAAGTGTGGGCAATTTGCGGGTGGAATTGTTGTACGAGGCACACCATACCAAGTACTCAATTCACCCGGGGAGCACGAAGATGTACCGCAATGTAAAGAAACTGTTCTGGTGGCCGGGTTTGAAGAAGGATGTGGCGCTCTACGTGGCGAAGTGCCAAACTTGGGCCTTGGTGAAGGCAGAGTGCCAAAAGCCGGGAGGATTTCTTAAGTCCTTGCCTATTTCGGAGTAGAAATTCGACGACATCTCTATGGACTTTGTGCACGGTTTGCCAAGGTCGCAAAAGGGGAACGACGCCATTTGAGTGGTCGTAGATCGGCTAACGAAGGTGTCACATTTCATTCCGCATAGGAAGGATGATCTGGTGGAGAAGTTAGCAAAACTGTATGTGGATAACATAGTACGGCTTCACGGTGTGCCCCGCAGCATCGTGAGTGACCGAGATTGGTGGTTCACGTCCAATGATTGGAGGCTTGTGCAGCAAATGTTGGGAACAAAGCTAAAATTCAGCACAGCCTTCCATCCGCAAACAGATGGGCAGACTGAGAGGGTCAATAGAACTATGGAAGACATGCTTCGCATGTGTGTCTTGGATTTTGGAAAGCAATGGGAAGACCATCTTTATTTGGTGGAGTTCGCGTACAACAATAGCTACCAAGCGAGTATTCAAATGGCTCCCTTCGAGGCACTATATGTAAGAAAATGTCGCACGCCGTTGTCCTGGCTAGAAACGGGTGAGTCAAAGTTGTATAAGCGATTAGAAGTGGAGGATGCTACTTCGTTGGTGCGTACCATTCGGGAGAGGTTGCTTATCGCTCAGGACCGGCAAGCGAAGTACTATAATGCCAAGCACAGGAATATGGAGTTCGCTGTGGGCGACTATGTGTACTTAAAGATCAAGTCGTTCAAGGGTGTCTCGCGGGTGCGGCGATTGAAAAAGCTAAGCCCGAGGTACCTTGGGCCGTTTGAGGTTCTGGAGCGGGTTGGTGAAGCAGCCTATCAGTTGAAGCTTTCAGTGGATCTAAGTGGTTTACATGATGCATTCCATATTTCGGTGCTTCGGAAGGCGGTTCAAGAGCCTTCGCAAGTGATCGCGGTTGATCAAGTGCCGATAGATAGTGGGTTGACGACAAAAGTCAAGCCCGTGCGGATTGAGAACTCGGAGGTCAAGCGGCTATGCAATAAAGAGATCAGGATGGTCAAGGTCCGTTGGGACAATTGCGGTCGTGAGGAGCTCTCTTGGGAGCGAGAGCAAACAATGCTTGACGAGTATCCGGAGTTGTTTCGCTCAGGTACAATTTAATTTTGTACGTGTCTTTCCTTTATATATAATTTCGTGGACTAAATTCTTTTAAGAGGGGGAGAGTTGTAACGCCCCGAAACTCAAAAAGCGACGGGGGACGTTTTGGGCCAGATTTGAAATCTGGGAGTAGGCACACAGCCTGGGACACGGGCATGTCCCAGGGCGTGTCAGGCTGGAGTCGACGATTTGGTCGAGAGGTTGACGATTTTGGAGTCGACGATCGTCGAGCAGAGAACACGGCCTGAGACACTGGCGTGTCTCAGGGCGTGTCGAGCCCGTGTCGATGATCGGCTCGGGGTGTCGACGAATTTCGCTCGACGAAGTGTCGAGACGGGGCACACGGCCTAAGAAACGGGCATGTCTCAGGGCGTGTCGAGCTCGTGTCGACTATCGGCCAGGGAAGTCGACGATTTTCGCTCGACGAAGTGTCGAGATAAGGCACACGGCCTAGGACACGGGCGTGTCCAAGGCCGTGTCAGGCAGTCGACGAACTTCGCTGGGCAAAGTGTCGAGACAGTGAACACGGCCTGGCGCCCAGGCATGTTCGAGTAGACACGGGTTAGGACACGGGCGTGTCCAATACCCGTGTGAGTCTCGGGTTGTTTTCGGGCTGTGTCGATGGAGGCACGCGGCCGACCACACGGTCGTGTCAATTGGAACATGGGCGTGTCAGGTAGAACACGGGCATGTTGGATGCCCGTGTGTTGTTCCAGGCGCGTCGATTTTGACGGAAAATGAGGGACACGGCCCTGGACACGGGCATGTGCCAGGCCGTGTTCGGTCCAGATTATGCATTTCAGGCCCAAATCAAGGCTGTTCGTTTCTTTAATTTGGGATCCAATGGCTGGGGGTTATTCCTGATGGGATATACCCGGGATTGGACCTTTGAAACCCTCACTTTTACTTAAGTGGTTCTCTTTCTAAGTCAAGAGAGAGAGGAGAGCAAAGGAAGAAGAAGGAGCTTAGATCCGGCAATTGGAAGAGCATCGAAGCTCCAAATCGTGAGCCGACTTCAGATCTACGGAGGAAAAGAGAGTGCGGTGCTTTTCATCCGCTTATATTCCCATGGCGCCGAGGAAGAAGGCTAGGGTAACGATTCTCTTCTTGAGCATATGAAGCTCTCCTTCTTTGCATAGGAAGCCCGCTCTCGCGAGTTTGCGGTGAGTTGGAGGCGTTCCTTCGGGTAGATATGTAAAGTCCCCATTGTTTAGAGTCTGTAGACGAGAACAGACATAGACATGATGTGTGAAGCCTACCCGGACATGTTGGTCTGGATCGGTGATGTTGCATTGCATAAATGCCGGAGAAGACTCTGTGCGATTGTTTGTTTTTCGGGTTTTCTACGTTGTAGATTGCAACAGGGAGTCTTGGGGATTAACCTAAAGGTGCACCCGGAAAACTGGGCGGATGCGTGATCTTGCCAACTTGGAGGCCTGAGAGCCAACTTGAACATAACCAGGTTATGTGAAATGTGTGACGGAAACGGGACTCGGGAGAAGTTTGATCCGCGCATATGGCTTAAATTGTCGTTGCGATGTGAGCACGGGTTAGATGGAACCGTACCCATTCTATGTCGTTCGGTTAAAGAGACCTAAGGGTATGTGGCACTTGTCGTTGGCATAGATGAGGGTCTTCGGCGGTCTATGGCTTAAATTGACGTGACTCATGCCAAGAAGACAAAATTCTCATAGGTTTGGCCGTCAAAGTGGCGGTGGTGAGTCCGGAATGTCTATGGCTTTAATTGACATGACATTGGTCGGTTCACTGAAAATGTGCCCTGAGAGCACGGGGAGGGTGGCCGTGCGAGCCAAGGCCTGTGATGCAATGTATATTGATATACTGCTTGGTTATGCTAATAAGTGTAGGGAAGGAGCATCGCCGCCCCGAGTTGGGGCGGGATCGTTATAATTTGGTCAGCATTGCTGACCATTTCCCTTTGTTTGCCCCCATGCGGTGGTATTATTGCTTGCAGGTGCTGCTGGACCAAGCGGTCAATAGCGGGCTAAATCCCAAATTGCGAAGCCGGCCCTCGAAGGCCTAATTGGAGTGTTTACGGCTTTTACTCATGTATGACTGGCCTGCGTGCCGTGGTTTGTAAAACATGTAATATTGAAGTAAACCATTTTGTAAAGCCTTAAGGCTTGTACTCGTGTATGTACGACATTCCTATTTGGTGTATTGGTGGACATTCGTGCTCTTTGTGCTGGGTTCTTTATTGCAACTTAAACTGCTTCCGCTAGAATGCTCTGTGTAGGACGTTATGATTGGTTGGATGGTTTCCATTGTGTAACCACCCGGTCTGTCTGTGGTATATGGCGTCGGGCCCCGGCCGGACCTACTGCTATATGCTATTCGACAGATAGGGGGTGTTACAACTTGGGTCTATCTCTTATGAGACCGTTCTGAACTTTTTGATGTATGGACATCCTTTTATCATTCAATTCAAACTCAGTTTGATGTTTCCATTAAAATCTTACGCTCGGATAACGCAAAAGAATATCTTAGTCAGGCCTTTTCCTCTTTCTGAATGCAACATGGGATTATTCATCAAACCAGTTGTGTTTACTCTTCCCAACAAAATGGAGTGGCGGAACGCAAAAACCGTCACCTCCTTGATGTCGCTCTTACTAGGGCTATGTTGTTCACCAGATGCAGGCCTTTTCCTCTTTTTGCATGTCCCTCGCTCCTACTGGGGCTATGTTGTTCTCATCTCTTGCTATCTTATCAATCACATTCCCTCCACAGTTCTCCATGGTCAAACTCCTTTCTCCATTCTCTATCCGGGCAAAGAACCCTTTCCTCTTCCTCTACGTATCTTTGGATGCACAGCCTTTGTGCATGCTCCCATTACCACCCGCGACAAACTCTCCCCTCGGTCCACCAAATGTATCTTTCTGGGGTACTCTCCCACTCAGAAAGGTTATTGTTGCTTTGACCCCGTCACCCGCAAACAATTTGTCTCTGCGGATGTTACCTTCTTTGAAAATGCCTCTTACTTCTCTTCCGCTTCTTCCTCTACTCCTGCTAATCCTCCTTCTCTCACCAACCCCACTATTCCCTCCACTCCTGCTAATGTTCCGCCACCTCTACCATCTCCACTATCTCCACCATCTTACCCCGCTCCTTCTCCACCTTCCTCCTCTTCGATGTCGTCGCTCTCTTCTCTCGGGCCAGCTTTCTCCACCACGGATGCACCGGATACTGAGGTACCTGCTGACCTGGACCTTCCCATTGCCCTTCGCAAAGGGATTCGGGCTTGTACCCAGCATCCTCTTGCTGCCGTTGTTTCATATGATCGTCTGACGCCTGCTCGCATGGACTTTGCTCTGGCTATCTCTTCTACTTCCACCCCCCATTCCTATCAGGAAGCTCTTACCCTTCTGCATTGGAAGGTTGTCATGGATGATGAGATTGCTACTCTCACTGAACGGGGTACCTGGACTATTGTTCCTCCTCCTGTTGGCACAGATGTTGTGGGCTGTCTCTGGGTTTTTGTGGTGAAATTCCTCCCCGATGGTCATGTGGATCGCTACAAAGCCCGCATGGTGGCTAAAGGATTCACTCAGACCTATGGTGTTGATTATTTCGATACATTCTCTCCCATTGCTCGTCTCAGCACCATACGGGTCCTTCTCTCCGTGGCTGTCAACCAGGACTGGCCGATTTCCCAGCTAGATGTAAAGAATGCCTTCCTTTATGGTGATCTTCAGGAGGCCGTGTACATGGAGCAACCTCCTGGGTATGTTGCTCAGGGGGGACACGAGTATGCCGGCTGAAGAAGGCAATCTATAGCCTCAAGCAGAGCCCTCGAGCTTGGTTTGACAAGTTCAGCGGCATCGTGGCAGCCGTTGGTTTTGCGCGCAGCTCTTCCGATCACTCGCTATTTATTCGCAAAACCTCAGGACTGGTGGTTCTTGCTGTGTACGTTGATGATATTCTTCTCACTGGCGATGATCAGGAAGGGGTAGCCTTGACAAAGCGGCATCTTCGTCAACATCTGGTCACGAAAGATATGGGCTCTCTGAAGTACTTCTTGGGGATCGAAATCTCTCGGAAGCCCAACTCCTTAGCCCTCTCCCAGCGTAAGTATGCCCTTGATCTATTAAAAGAAGCAGGAATGACTGGAGCCAAACCTGCCCGATGCCCCATGGCAATTGGAGAAGACAAAACCTGGACAGATGATTTGCCTCTTCTTTCAGATACTACGCGGTACAGGCGTCTAGTTGGTAAGCTCATTTATCTCACAGTGACTAGGCCCGACATTTCCTATGCTGTGGGCAAGGTGAGTCAATTCATGCAAACATCTAGGGAGTGCCATCTACAGTCCGCCTTGCGGATCTTGGAGTATGTCAAAGCAGCGCCTTGGAAAGGATTACTCTTTCAGAAGAATGGTGAGGGTTGAAACCTACTCAGATGCAAGTTACGCTGATGACAAAGGGGATTGCAAGTCTACCTCCGGTTTCTGCACCTTTTTTTGGGGAAATATGGTAAGCTGGAAGAGCAAGAAGCAGTCTGTTGTTTCTAGGTCCAGTGCTGAAGCAGAGTATCGGAGTATGGCATCGACCACTTGTTAGTTAAAATGGCTACGGGCTCTCATGCTGGATTTAGGAGAGTTCTACAACCATCCTCTACCTATGTAACAAGGCTGCCATATACATCTCCAAAAATTCGGTCTTCCATGAAAGAACCAAGCACATTGAGGTCGATTGTCATTTCATTTGTGAAGAGATTTTGAAGGAACAAATTTGCACTCCCTTTGTCACTTCTGATAAAGAGCTGGCTGACATCTTCACCAAGCCAGTATCCGCCTTGTTTTTTCATATTTGTGACAAGCTGGGCATGATCGATATATATGCTCCAGCTTGAGGGGGAGTGTTGAAGTTGGTGACCGGGCGGTCTGACGGTCTGGCTTGGCGGGTTGATGACCACGCGGTTTTGCAGTTACCCTTCAGCGGTTTGGTTGTTGTGTGTTGCTGTCTGAGGTCCAAGTGGTCTAGCGGTTTGTCTCTGGCGACTTGGAGACCGGGCGATCTAGCGGTCTCCCATGGCGATCTCTCTCTCTGGTAGTAGCCGAGCGGTTAGCCCTTCTGTCTAACCGCGCGGCGTGTGCGGTTTGTGTCTGCATAGTCCGCTCGTGTCCTGTAAATTTTTAGTCTCACATCTCTTATTTGTATTCTCTCTTCTCTCCTCCATTCTATATAAGGGAGGTCATACCTTTGTAATAGATACCTTTTTGGAATAATAAAGTTTACATTACTCCACTTTTCAGTTTGTATTTTTCTATTCGCACAACACCAAAGCGCGCCGACCCTTTTCAGATTATAAAGAAACTAGGTGACAATGCTTTCGTGTTGGATTTTCCAGCTGATTGGGGTATCTCCCCTATTTTTAATGTCTCGAATTTGACGATGTTTGTTTCGCCTCCACCTGAGTTGAATTCTTTGTCGTCTTCTCCCTCAACCAAAATTTCTAATGGGTTGGGGAGTGGTAGTTCGGATGATCTCTCTCTTTCGGTCCCCGCAGTTTTAACATCGGATGGTACGTTGCCTTCTTTTCTTCCTACTGCTGACATGTTTCTCAGGTTTCCCAAGACATTTCTCACTCCAGATATGATACTTGTTGTTGAGCCACTCACTACTCCTGATGGTGCTGCCTACCGCTTCCTCATCCGTTGGCGTGACCGCCCCCCTTCAGATGACTCATGGGTACTCGCGACGGAGCTTCAACGTTTGGATGCCGAGCTTCTCCGCCGCTATCTATCAGACTACGCATCGGAGATACATGATTTTGAGTGGGCGAGGATTGATGCTGCGGCCCCTCCGCCACTACTTGATGATGACCCGGTTGCCGAGGCACAATGTCACAAACATCTTGGGTGTCGTGATGATGCTGAAGGAAGACCACGTTACAACCTCCGCCCGCGGCGTGCTAAATCCACCGTGAAGAATTAATTATCTTATTTCATGCACTTTTATTTTATATTGATGAATATAAAATTATTCCATGTTTGGATGATAATTTTATATTCATAAATGTTATGTAATTTTAATTTTGGACCCTTTATATTTTGTGGTGTGTATTTAACCATACGGATGGATGAGATTACATCTCCATCATGGATGGTTAAGGGCATGTTGTAACTCCTATATAAGGAGGCTCTTATGAGGATTTTTTGATGAATTGAAGAAGAAACCCTATTTTCCCCTTGTGAAAATTTAGGCCAAGCGGAGTTCCCTTGCCTCCCCCCCCCCCCCCCCCCCCGTTGCTACCTCCATCCCAATCAGTGCAGCCCCATTCGGTGTGAAGCCGGTAGTTCCGTGGACAGAGTGAATCTCCCACCTTATATTGTGTGATTGATGTTCTTGTTTGGGTAATCTCTTCCTCTCTTAGTGATTCTTGCTTTGAGTTTGTGGAGGTTTTGCAAACCGTCTTTTTCGTGGTTTTTAAATACATCGCTTGCAAAATCTGATTCGACTTCGTTGCTATTGAATCTCTTGTATTCCGGATCGGGAAGATCCATTGCGGGAGCGAGACTTGGCCTAGCCTTGACTTGCTCTCCAAGATCGGAACACTTTGTGTTAACAAGGGAATTAATCTCAACTGGAACTCGACCGCCATTTGAAGTTTGCCACTGCTCCGAAATAAATTTTTGCTGCGTTTGAAACGGCTCAAGTTGAAAAAATAGGTGCTTGTGTAGGTGCGGTGAGTTGTGTGCTTGTTGGAGAGGTAGGTCTTAAGGACGTTGTATCGAGTCCGGCTTACGGTGAGTTGTGTGCTTGTTGGAGAGGTAGTTCTTCAGGACGTTGTATCGAGTCCGGCATTTTTCTCATTCGAATTTGGGATCCAACCCGACCCATTTTCACTCGCTTTTGGTCGGAGCCCTCCCATCTAGTTTTTATGTTCTGTGACGATAGTTTCCGTTAGCGTAGTCGAGCACGTATCACGGTCTCCCCTACATCAGTGGCAGTGTCTTGTAAGATTCTCAGAGCATCATCTGGAGGAAGGTTCATGATTGTTCCTCCGAAGGCGTCATCAATCATGGCTCGGTGGTGGGGTTCAATAGCGAAGTAGAAACTTTCGACAAGGTTCCATGTTTGGAATCCATGGTTAGGGCACTTCCTCAGCAGCTTGTTGAAATGCTCCCAAACTTCGGCTAAACTTTCTTGATCGACTTGCCGGAAGTTGGCTATTGCTCGCCTCATGCTCACGATCCGATCTATCGGACGGAACTTAGCTAGGAATTTTGTGGTCAAAGCCTCCCAAGTGATGGCTGTTCCAGGTGGGAGGGAGTGAAGCCATGTCTTGGCTTTGTCCCTTAGTGAAAAAGGGAAGAGGCGGAGCTTGACTGTTTCGTCCGGGATTCCAGCGTAGCGGAACGTGGCGCAAATTTCGGAGAATTCCTCCAGGTGAAGATGGGCGTATTCAGTGGCCATTCCTGAGAACTGAGCTTTGTTCCGAATGATATTCAGGATAGTTGGTTTAATCTCGAACTGTTGGTTGGTGATAGCAGGTCCGAAACCGGGGTATATGCTCCCGACGGTAGGTGAAGTGTAATCCCTCATGGTGCAGACCTGGGGAGGGTTCACTTCATTTTCGTCGCCATTTCAGTCGCCAGGAGGTATCCCTCCAACTCGGTTGTCGGCATCAATATTCAGCTGGTCTCCCATTGGGGCAAAAGTGATGGCTGTGGCGCGTCTTCGCGCTAGGATAGTACGTTCGATCTCTGGGTCGTAGGCTACAGGATCTCTTGTGGCTCGACCCTACATTCACTACGACAAACTACACAAGGAAACAGCAGTCAAAAACACTAACTCTTATAACAATATTTTCAATCATCCTGTGTCGCTCTATAGTTGCATTCCCCGGCAATGGCGCCAAAAACTTGATGCGTGTAAATAGGCAAGCGCATCGGTCTCACAAGTAATAAAGATTGGCAATAAATCCCCGAGTGTCAGTCTCTTGAGGAATGCAATTAGCATAGAGCGGCAACAGTTCAGAAAATATCATTATGAGAGTTATACGTAGAAAAGAGTAAAAAGGGGCTTGTGAGATTGTGGTTTTGATCTAATAAACTAATTAAGGCTGTGAGGGTCGAAGGCACCGCTTCGCAAGGTGAGGTGAGTGTATCGGCCGCGATGCCGAACTTCTGTTGGGCGAGTGGACGAAAAGCTAATGGATGGAAGTGTTCTTATGCGGAGTGCAATCGGGTGAAACAAGTATATGAAGTGGATGTGGAGTGGGCGAGGCGCATTCACAACACACAACTCAAAGCAAATGAAAACTACAACATTCACTTAGATATAGAGTAGAAAATGTAGTTCATTATAATATCAGTTCATTCCATACAATGGAGGAAGGGGGGAAGAGGATTAAACCACTAGAGGGTGAAGGTCCACCGCAGGTCGTTGCCAGAATAGCGAGTTGTCAATCCGCTTCCGGGCTCAGTCCGAGGAGGCTTCCGGTACCAACGAGCTGTCACCTCGAAGGCCTTTGAGTCCGTTCTCTAGGTCGTCTTCTTCGCCAACTCCGGTGGAAAGCTTGGAGTTGAGGTCATCAATAGCCGGGAGCTTCACATGAGGGTTTGGAAAGCTTCGGAATCACCGGCTACGGACTCCCAATGAAGGTGGAGGTGGATGGAGTTGCTGGAGAGGTAGAACGACACTTCCCGTGCACTCTCCGATCGCAGAAATGACCCATCGTACCCTAAATCGCGGAGCAGGCCCTTAAATACGGAGGCAGAATAAGCAGAGCGCACGATCAGTGGTGCACGACTAGTGGTCGTGTGTACTGTCGGTCGATGATCGTGCGCAATTTCCAATTAAACCTGCAACTTGGACAGAAATATCAGCAAATATGCGCACGATCAGTGGCACACGACCGGTGGTCGTGCGCACTGAATCCACTGATCGTGTGATTGGTTAAGACAGAACTGGGGAAAAGGAGAATATAATGCACACGATCAGTGGCGCACGGCCGGTGGTCGTGGGCAGTGAGTCCAAAGATCGTGCGTAGTGTTCTTGTATCATCGGGTTCTCCCGAGCAGTTCCGGAGCACGCACACGACCCATACACCAGCAGAAGAGGGAGATAGGCCACCAAAAGTGCACACCATATTCTCAAGACACGGCGAAAGAACAAGTAAAACAAACGGAAATGCAGAAATATCTAAAGCACACAGAAAACGGGCCTAAAGTGCACTTAATCATGAAATAGGCAAGTAAGAAAATATAAACAGTTATAGCACTCAAGTGCAGTGCTAAGACTATAAAACTGACCCAGATCAGTCCAAAAATCAGTGTAATAATTGGACTCATCAACACGCCCGTGTCTCAGGTCATGTTTGCCGCTCGACGATCGTCGACTCCAAAATTCGTCGACCTCTCGGCTAAATCGTCGACCCAAACAAGACACGCCCTGGGACACGCCCGTGTCCCAGGCCGTGTGCCCCCTACCAAATTCCAAACTTGGCTCAAAATGCCTCCCGTCGCTCTTTTGAGTTTCTGGGCGTTACAACTCTCTCCCTCTTAAAAGAATTTCGTTCTCGAAATTACATAAAGAAAAGATAATCATAAACTTAACTGGTACCTGAGTGAAACAACTCCGGGTACTCCTCAAGCATGGTCTGCTCTCGCTCCTAAGAGAGCTCTTGCCGACCGCAATTATCCCAACGGACCTTGACCATCCTGATCTATTTTTTGTGTAGCCTCTTGACTTTCGAGTCCTCAATACGAACGGGCTTGACCTTCGTCGTTAACCCATTCTCGACCGGCACCTGATCCACCGCGATCACATGCGAAGGCTCTTGCACCGCCTTCCGTAGCACTGATATATGGAATACATCATGTAGACCACTAAGCTTCACTAATAGCTTTAAACGATAAGCTGCTTCACCAATCCTCTCCAGAACCTCAAACGGTCCAAGGTACCTCGTGCTTAGCTTCTTTAAGCGCCGCACCCGCGAGACACCATTGAACGGTTTGATCTTCAAGTACACCCAGTCGCCGACAGCGAACTCCACATTCCTGTGCTTGGCATTATAGTACTTAGCCTGGTGGTCCTGAGTGATTAGTAATGTCTGCCGAATGGTTCGCACCAAGGAAGTAGCATCTTCAAGCTATTGTCGCTTGTACAACTTTGACTCACCTGTTTCAAACCAAGACAACGGCGTGCGACATCTTCTACCATAAAGGGCTTCGAAGGGCATCATTTGTATGCTTGCCTGGTAGCTATTGTTGTACGTGAACTCCACCAAGTATAGGTGGTCTTCCCACTGCTTCCCAAAGTCCAGGACGAACATGCGAAGAATGTCTTCCATTGTGCTATTGACCCTCTCAGTCTGGCCATCCGTCTACGGATGAAAGGCTGTGCTGAAACTCAGCTTTGTTCCCAACATCTGCTGCACCAGCCTCCAATCATTGGACGTGAACCGCCCATCTCGGTCACTCACGATGCTGCGGGGCACACCATGAAGCCGTACTATGTTGTCCACATACAGTTTTGCCAATTTCTCAACCGGATCATCTTTCCTATGCGGAATGAAATGCGACACCTTCGTTAGATGATCTACGACCACCCAAATAGCGTCGTTCCCTTTTTGCGACCTTGGCAGCCCGCGTACAAAGTCCATAGTAATGTCGTCAAACTTCCACTCTGGAATAGGCAAGGACTTCAAGAATCCTCCCGGCCTTTTGCATTCCGCCTTCACCAAGGCGCATGTCTGACACTTTTCCACGTACAGTGCCACATCCTTCTTCAATCCTGGCCACCAGAACAATTTCTTCACATCACGGTACATCTTCGTACTCCCCGGGTGAATCGTGTACTTGGTATGATGCGCCTCATGTTGGAACACCCTATTACTGATTTGGGCAAGGATCACTATGTCTCTTAGGAAACCTGTTTTGACCTCATTGTATAGATCTAAAGGTCAATTAGAATTGAGTCTAAGGGTTAGTACTTAGGTTGGAAAGCTACCCTCAAGACTAGAGATTTCAGTTTTGGAGACCAAGTCATTTCGTCGAGCTCAGTATGACGAATCGTTGAACTCCATTCGACGATCGTTGAGCTCACTTCGACGAATCATCAAACTCCATTCGACGATCGTTGAGCTCACTTCGACGGATCGTCGAACATCATTCGACGATCTCTGAGCTCAATTTCGACAAGTCATCGAACTCCATTCGACGATCTTCGAGCTCAGATCGACGATCTTGACTCCAGTTTGATTCTCTATCTCTGAGCTCAGTTCGACGATAGTTGAGCTCAGATCGACGATCTCTGTTTCTGTCTAAGTCCAATCTCTGAGCTCAGTTCAACGATAGTGGAGCTCAGTTCGACGTTTCTCTGAAGAGTTCAATGATTTTCAAGATTCAAATTCAGACAGCTGTAGAATTATTGTCAGCATTTAATTCAGAGATTTTGTAGCCGTTTTCAATTAATATGGAGCAAGTTTCAAGGAATTTTCAAGGAATGATTTTATTGGACTTTCCTCCAGAAGACAAATACATTTAAGGAAATCATTTATTGACAGGCTAACGGCTATCTTGGACAGTGGATCATTTCTATTCAGACAAAAGGGAATAAAAGATCAGATTTTTCATTTTTCTAATATACAAGAAGAACAAGAAGTCAGACACATATTCTCTGCAAACACAACTCTTACAACACAACAATCACAGAAGAGAAAGAAAGGGAGTTGCAGACATTCTCAGTCTCAAGAATTCATACAAGAACACATCACAAAAGGAGATCAACCAATTGAAATTTTCAGATCTCTTTTGATTCAAGTGTTCAAAGGCCATCATCATTCAAGACTCCAGACACCTCACATTTCAGTTGCTGCTGAAATCATCTATTGCTGGAGATCAAATCATTTGAAGTCCTATCACCCTACTGCAAAGCTTCACTTCCTGAACAACTCAAGATCTCAGGGGGAGCTTTGACAACATCCACTATCTTCTCTCTGACTGTTGACAGAGAAGATCATCTCTCTCCCTCTCTCTCTCTGCTGTAAAGGGTTTTTCAAACTCCCTTCAAAAGTTTGTGTTTGGTTTCTGAGACCTTATCAACACTCAGTGGTGGCAAGACACCTGATCAAAAAATCTGGTTTGGTTTTTGAGCATCTTATCAAAAGCTCATTGGTGCCCAGGACACCTGATCAACTCATCCTGCAGTGGATTCCTACCTAGGGTGGTAGAAGAGTGGATGTACCCAGGTTGATTGGGGAACCACTATAGCTCCTTGTGTCTTCTGGTTGCTTGTCTTTATTTTGTTTCTGGCTGTGATTTGTGATTGGTTTGTGATTAGATTACTTTGTGATATATCTGTGATTAGATAGTTGTTGTGTTTAGATTTACTGTTTATTATTAGCTTCCCTGTTCACTTAGGAATACCGCAACAGTTGTAAAAAGTTTTTAGCAAGCACCATACTCTATTCACCCCCCATCTAGAGTATATTAGATCTAACTTGCACTTTCAATTGGTATCAAAGCGAGGTTGGTTAAAAATACCACATCTTCTAGGTTGGTTAAAAATACCACATCTTCTAGGTTGGTTAAAAATACCACACCTTAGTGGTTGCACAGGCTAACACCTGAACCCAAAGATCCCTATAGTTAGATTTTGTTGTTTTGATTTTGTTATTAGAATTATTTCTTCACAAAACATGGCCCAAAACAAAGATTATGCTAGCACCAGACCTCCAGTGTGCAATCTATCCAAGTTTGCACTTTGGAAGGCAAGGATTAGACTCTACATGAATTCTATTGATGAGGACATTTTCAATTCTGTGTTGACAGTGTGCCAAGACCTCCAGAGAATACAAGTACACATGTTGTTCCACCTCCCTCAGGAACAGATGCTGACATCAAGAAATGGAAAGTTGCAGATGCAAAGGCTATGAACATTCTAGCCCAGACTATGTCTGATGAAATTTTCCAAAAGGTAGCTGAATGCAACTCAGCAAAGGAGATCTGGGACAAGATATCTGAAATAGTCTCAGGATCTACCGATGAAAGAAAGGACAGAAGATCTCACCTCATATCCCAATATGAGAATTTCAAGAGAGGAGAAGTTGAGTCAGTAGGAGATATGTATAATAGACTCAGTCTCATAGTCAATGAGCTGAAAACTTTGGATAAGGAGATCTCTTTGACTGAACTAAATGACAAAATCCTAATGTGCTTCCGAAGCACTTGGGACTCAAGGATCTGGCCAATCAAGGATGCCAGAAGTCTAAATGAGAACACAACAGAAGCTCTCTTGGGCAAGCTCAAATCTTATGAGCTGCTCATTAAGAATAGAGAAGAAGAGCAGAAGGCTACCTCACCAGCCACAAGAAAGGAAAAGTCAATAGCTTTCACAGCCACTGAAGATCAGCCTGAAGACAAGGTCACAGGCAATGATGAGCTGCTTAGTCTACTGGACAAAAAATTTTACAAAATGGCCAGAAAAGACTTCAGGAAGAGATCATACAAAGAACATGACAAGCCAAGGTATGATAAATCAAATAATAAAGAAATTATTTGTTTTGGTTGCAGGAAACCAGGCCACATTGTGCCTGACTGTCCAGAAAACAAAAACAAGGACAGAAAGGACAAGAAAGAAAGAAGAAAAGATAAGGACTTCAAGAAGAATAGCAATGGCAAACCCTCCTCAAGCAAGAACAAACACACAAGAAAGGGATGTGTTGCTGAATCTTGGAGTGAGACAGAAGAAGAATCAGAAACTTCTTCCAGCTCAAGTGATGATGAGGATGATGCTGAAGAGAAGGAATTCTGCATGATGGCTATCAATGCCTCACAACACAATTCTGATGCAGAAGAGTCAGAGTCAGACTCAGAGACTCAACTTGAAGAGGACCAGGTAATAAGTTCCTTTCATTTTAATTCTGAGGACTTTAAGTATGAATTTAAAGCACTATGTTTAGACCTATTAAAATCTGAGAAGGAAATCATTTCTCTCAGAAATCAATTATCTGAACATAGTACCTTAAAGTCAGAAAACCTCAAACTCTCTGAGGAGTTGGAGTGCTGTAGGGAGCAGATAGCTTCACTGAAAGGTGAGCTATCATAGGACAAGAAGCTTGAAGAATCCCTTAATGGGAGAAGCATCAAGCTAATGTACATCAGAAGTACAGTGAACTCTAGATTCAACAGTACACTAGGCTTGGGTGCTTCATCCAGCCAACCTATAGTACTAACAACCCCAATTAAGTTTATTTCTGATAAAGGGAAGGGAGTTGTAGAGGTAGCTAGGAAAAATTCTGACTTACCCAAGAAAACAAGAGTTCAACAGAAATCGTCGAACGGAGCTAGACGATCGTCGAATGCAGATCGACGATCTCAGGCAAAATCGTCGAACTCAGGTCGACGATATCTAAACCCTGAAATTTGCCACAGTCGATCGTCGAATGGAGCTTGACGATCTAACCCAAGATCGTCGAACGCAGCTCAACGATCGTCGAGCAGAGATCAGAGTTTTGAAAATTTCTTCAAGGGTAAATCAAATTCCAATCCTAGGGGTCCTTCATCCCAAATCTTTAACCCTTATACTGAATGGATAATACCTCCAAGGAGATATCATCCTGAAGGTTATAAGAGTCAACCAGGGATGTCATTTATTTCTGAATTTAAAGGTTATCAACCTAGGCACAAGGTAAACTGGGTCAAAAATAAGTAAATTGTTTTATGTGCAGGTGAAGACCTATCCAACATCAAACCAGCAATGGTATCTGGATAGTGGGTGCTCAAAGCACATGACAGGGAGCAAGGACAACTTCACATCCTTTAAAGCCAAGCTTGGACCCAAAGTCATATTTGGTGATTCAAACTTTGGACTGACAAAAGGATATGGTGCAGTTCAGATTGGCACAGTCACATTCAAGAAAGTAGCCTATGTGGAAGGACTGAAGCACAACTTGATCAGCATCAGTCAGCTATGTGATGAAGGCTATCAGGTGAATTTCAGCAAATCCTTATGCAAGATCAAATCAAAGGACAACACAACTGTGTTGACAGGTAAAAGGAAAGGTAACATCTACTTAGTAGACTTTCTTTCAACAGAAGTAGATATTTGCCTGTTTAATTCTATTTGTAGAACTAATGTATTATGGCATAAGAGATTAGGACATATAAACCTTAGAATCATTACTAAGCTATCCAAGGACAACCTTGTTAGAGGACTACCTTCTGGCCCCTACAAGAAGGAAGGACTCTGCAGGGCTTGTCAACTAGGCAAGCAAACCAAAAACAGTTTCAAGTCACTTAATAAGAGTGATTCACCTAGGATTTTGTATCTGTTGCACATGGATCTTTTTGGACCATTACAGTACAAAGCTTAGGAGGGAAATCTTACACTTTAGTGGTTGTAGATGACTTCTCTAGATTCACATGGGTGTTCTTTCTGAGGAAGAAGTCTGATAACTTTAAGTGTTTGACAGAGTTTCTCAAATGCATACAGACTGAGTTCAATACTCACATTGCCCTGATCAGAAGTGATCATGGGACAGAGTTTGATTCTGTTCTTATGCAAGAGTTCTGTCAGAGTGAAGGGATCAGGCACACTTTCTCAGCTCCTAGAACTCCTCAACAAAATGGGGAGCTGAAAGGAAGAATAGAACCCTTATTGAATCTGTCACTACATTGTTGTCAGATGCTCACCTTCCTCTATCTTTTTGGGCAGAGGCAGTGAACACCTCCAACTATGTGCTGAACAGAAGTTTAATACATAAACTGAAGGGCAAGACTCCCTATGAATTACTCAAAGGGAAGAAACCTAAAGTAGACTATATTAGAATTTTTGGTTGTATCTGTTATATTCATAATAATGACAAGAAATATTTAGCAAAATTTCAAGCTAAAGCTGATGGAGTGTTTCTGGGATACTCCATGACCAGTAAGGCTTATAGGGTATATAATAAATCAACTCTTAAAATTGAAGAATCTGTTCATATATCTTTTGATGAAACTAACATGTCTTTCAAGGAGAAGAATACTTCTACCATAGAACCTTTGCAGTACATTCTCTTGCTGAAGACTTGAACAGGTTACAAATTATTCAGAAAGAGAAAAGCTGTGAAGATGAAGAAGACATTCAACATCTTGAAGAGAAACCTCTTGAAGAGCCAGTTGTTGTACCACAAGAGGAAACAACAACACAGGTTGGTGAACAATCAACACCCCCTGTTGATTTAGTTACATCAAGAGACCATCCAATTTCCCAAGTAATTGGACACATCTCAGCTGGTGTGCAAACCAGAAATCAGGTCAACCAAAACCTGATGCACACTTGCTTCCTTTCTCAAATTGAACCTCAATCCATTCAAGATGCTGAGCAAGATCCACACTAGATCATTGCAATGCAAGAAGAGTTGCATCAATTTGAAAGGAACAAAGTTTGGGAACTAGTACCAAGGCCTAAGGATCACTCCATTGTTGGAACAAAATGGGTGTTCAGAAACAAGTTGGATGATCAAGGAGTCATTGTAAGGAATAAGGCAAGGCTAGTTGCTCAAGGGTACTCTTAAGAAGAAGGGATAGATTATGACCAGACTTTTGCACCAGTTGCAAGGTTGGAGGCCATAAGAATCTTCTTAGCTTATGCAGCACACAAAGGTTTCAAAGTATACCAGATGGATGTAAAGAGTGCTTTTCTCAATGGAGATATCAAAGAAGAAGTCTATGTTAGACAACCTCCAGGTTTTATCTCTTCAACTCATCCTGATTATGTTTTCAAATTGCATAAAGCATTACATGGTCTAAAGCAAGCTCCTAGAGCATGGTATGAGACCCTAGCATGCTTTCTTCTGAAAAATGAATTTATAAGGGGTAGAGTAGACCAAACTCTTTTATTAGAACCCATAAGTCTCATACCCTACTAGTACAAATCTATGTAGATGATATTATCTTTGGTTCTACTGATTCAAATTTGTGCAGAAGGTTCTCCAATCTAATGCATTCTAAATTTGAAATGAGTAGCATGGGTGAGCTATCCTTCTTCCTAGGATTGCAAATCAAACAACATGCTGAAGGCATATTTATCTCTCAAACCAAGTATGCAAAAGAATTGGTTAAGAAATTTGGTATGTCTGAAGCATCATGTATGAAAACACCTATGCCTACTAATGTTGTATTGGATGCTGATGAACATGGGAAACCTGTTGATCAGACAACATATAGAGCAATGATTGGCTCTTTATTGTACCTCACAGCTAGTAGACCTGACATAATGTTTGCTACATGTATATGTGCTAGATTCCAAGTGAGCCCTAGAGAGTAACACCTAACCTTAGTAAAAAGGATTCTCAGGTATGTAAAAAGTTGTCCAAATCTAGGTCTCTGGTATCCAAAAGATTCAGCATTTGACTTAACTGGATTTTCTGATGCTGATTCTGCTGGCTGCAGAATAGACAGGAAAAGCACCAGTGGAACTTGTCAGTTTCTTGATGACAGACTTGTCTCTTGGTTTTGTAAGAAACAAACATTTGTGTCAACTTCAACTACTGAAGCTGAATATATGGCTGCAGGTAGTTGTTGTTCACAAATCTTGTGGATTCAAAACCAACTCCTAGACTATGGCTACAACTTAGAGAAGTCAAAAATATTTTGTGATAATACCAGTGCTATTTCTATAGCCCAAAATCCAGTCCTCCATAGTAGGACAAAACACATAGAAATTAGGCATCACTTTTTAAGGGATAATTTTGAGAAAAATAAAATTGAACTTCAATATATCCCAACTGATTTGCAAAGGGGAGATATTTTCACCAAACCCTTGGATGAAAAGAAACACACATTCTTCCTGAATCAATTAGGAATGTTAGATGGAGGAAGTCTAAAATAAGTTCCAAGATTTTGAAACTCTAAAAATTGACCAAGACTAGACAAACTTCTTGATTTTTCTAGTGTATAAGAGTGTTTCTGATCTTTGAACTGCGCTCGACGATTTTCCCCCCGATCGTCGAACGGAGATCGACGACTTCCGAAATCGTCGACCAGAGTTCAGCGCTTCTCAGATAGTGCTCAACTATCTCTTCAGGTCAGCGATCGTCGAACGAAGCTCGACGATATTGTTTTCTGAACTATCGTCAAACGGAGATCGACGCTCTCCGATATCGTCGAACGGAGATCGATGATATTGAAGACCTTTTAGTTTCCTTTAGAAGCCCAGATCGTCGAACTGAGTTCAACGATCTTTCCTTTTCTGCATCGAACCCTAATATAAAATTCATTTCTCGGTCGTCGTTCTCCCTTTGCTTTTATTCTCTCTGCAAATTTTTTCTTTCCCTCCAAACTTCTCTACACTTGGTCATTTGTTTGTTGATTTTTGCAGGAATCAATGGCTGTCTCAGTTGCAGTCCTGGCCGCAATGAAATTTGATGCAGGATTTGATATTGATATGGATTCTTTCAATAACAGTGATCAGATTTTCCAAGATATTCTAGAACTTTTCAAGGAACAACAACTCGTTACTATCATGACTACCAGGATCAAGTTAGCTGTCGATGAAATCAAGGAATTGGTGTATACTGCCCACACTCATGATCAGAATACAGTTGTTGGAACAATTTCAGGAACCTAGGTATATCTAACACCTGCTGCCCTGACAGAGATTTTTCAATTAAATTCTGGAGAAAACACTGTTGAACTGTCTGGAGAAGAATTTTCTGATATGCTTAATAGAATGAGTCATTCAGATGCAAACCCTAGCAAACTCCTGAAGAAAAATCTATCTGTGGAGTACAGATTTTTGGCTGATGTTGTAGGAAAGGTGTTATTGGCCAAACACTCAGCCCATGATACCATCTCTAGGTATCAGCTATGTTTGATGGGTGCTCTTGTAGATAAGAAACAATTGAACTAGGGAGAAACCTTCTTTGATTTGATTAAGAAGAAGATCAACAAAAATTTTGTTAATTATGGGAGAATAATAGGGCTGTATCTTCAGAACAGATGCCCTGCCCTGCTAGTTTCAAATGGGATGCACATCAATGCCTCCAAGAGGCTCACCTGTGCCCTGTTTAGCAAATGGGATAGGCAAATTGTGAAGCCCAGCAGGCCCTCTGCATCTACTACTTCAGGCACAAGGACTGCTGCAGTCACTTCCCCTCAAGCTTCTGCCCCTGCACAAGACTTGCATGTTTCTTCTCCTCCTCCTCCACCTCTTGATTCATCCTCACCAGTCACATCCACCATTCCAATTTCCTCCACAATCACAATTTCCACCCCATCTCCAACTTCTATCCATTCTCCAACTCTTCCACTAACTGAACAAGTCTTCCATCCTCTACATCCATACCCACATTTAGATATTGACTCGTCATCCCACATTCCATCCTTCAATCTTATAGATGATTCCTTTATGGATGATTCTCCCTCATCCCCAGCTGAGCCACCATCTTCTTCCACATCTTATCAACAACTACTGCAAGATATTATTGCACAACCATCCTTCACACCTTCCATTTCCATTCTATTATCTTCCATTTCCACAATCCCCATATCTCAACCTTCATTTCCACCATTCACCAGCTCTCCATCCACACCTCCAACTGCTCCACCTTCAATTTCTACCCCTGCTCAAGACCCTCTTGAGCATGTAGTCTTCCAGTTCTAGCAGACAGAGTCTATGAGCTGATAGCTCCCAGGCTATCACTCTTGTTGGAGACCTCCTTGGCTCCACTTCTACAGTCAGTTGCAGAACTGTCTGCTAGGCTCTCCTCTCTCATTCCTCCTCAGGCAATCCCTTCCTCTGGGTGCCTTGATCCAGTCCTGACTGAATCTAGGCAAGGGGAGATGCCTCATGAAGTGGATAGATTGCATGTTGCTGCTGCTGCTGCTGCTGTTACTTCAGTTCAAGCTCAGGCCTCAACATCTCAAGTTATAGTTTTCTCAATGGACCTCAGGTCACTATTATCAGATTTTGATTCTATTTATTTCAGCTGTCTTCCAGAGCATACTGCAGTCCAGCCATCTGAAGATCTGTCTAAGTCCATTGTGCCTATTTCAAGCTGTGACACCAGCTTAATTCATTCCTTTGTAAATTCCCTATATACTGCTGAGCCTTCTATTTTTGTTGATCTTACTGCTGCTGCTCCTACTGCAAATGTTGTTATTTCTGTTAGTTCTGATGTTGCTGATGTTTTAGTTTCTGAGGATATGCAGACAGAGGCATTTGATTTTGAGCCTGCTGTTATTGCTGATGTCATATATGTTGCTGAAACTGTTGTATCTGAATCTGTTGTGGTATCTGAATCTGCTGCTGCTTCTATTCCTCTTTCTACTGTTGCTGTTTCTATTATTACTGTTTCTACTGTTGTTGTTACTACTATTGCTGTCACTGCTATTACATCTGCTCAATCACAACAACAGATAGACTATCTCAAAAGGATTGATGCACTATATGATGATCAAAGCTCAGAAAGTGATCAGTTCAGAACTGATTCAGATTATTCTTCTGCTACTATTGCAAGGAAAAGAAATGCCAGAAGCAAAGCAATGAAAAGAGTTCCTCCAGCAAAAGTCAAAGATACAAATGATATTCCTTACTACATTCTGCATAACTGTCCTATCACAGAACATTGGATGCAATACTACAAAAATCAACTGAAGGCTGTGAAGAAAAAGAGAAAGTATGAGAAAGGATCTTCTCAGTTCAATCATCCTCCTCCTCCTCCTCCCTCACCTGATGCAGGTGCAGGTGGTAGTTCTGCATCTCAACCCTCTGCCAGAAGCCAATCCTCCTATCAACGTCAAGGTAGATCCCAATGCAGAGGAAGCCAATCTAGAGGCTATCAGTCAAGGAGAGGAAATTACAGAGGAAACCAAAGAGAATTTCAAGTCTATTTCAAAGGCTATTCCAGGCAACATCCACACTCAAGGGAAGGACAAGGCTCATCTGATACAACCTCTGGTCCATTTCCTTACAAGCTGAAAGAGTTAGTCTCCTCCAGAGCTCCTCCAGAGCTCCTCCAGACAATCCTTCAAATAGGTATGAGCCTCCAGTTCCTTTTGAGGATCCAGAGAATAATCCTACTTCATGAACAGCTAGAATGAAAGAATTAGCTACTCTGGACCAGATCAAGAAAGCCAGAGAACAAGGCAAAGACACTTCTAGTATCACTACCTTATAAGATCAAAGAAGGAAGGAACTTGAAAGATACTCTTCCAGTAAGTTCTTTGATTCAGAAAGCTACATGAAGCTGCACCCTGACGCTGTAGTGCCCAGGCCTAAGCAACAAACCTCTTTAGGTGCAGCTGATGACAGAAGATCTAAAAAGGAAGCTCTCAATCCAAACAGAGAAATAGTACTTATAAAGAGCAAAGAAAAAGTGTAATTCTGTAAGGTGACAATTATTTTGATTTCTAAGCTATCTGAGACAATATCTGTGATTCTGCAATGTCTTGTTTGTTATATTGTTGTTGTGAATATGTTTTTAATTTCCTCAAATGTCTGTAAATAGTAATCCTAACCCAAATAGGGGGAGATTGTTGGAACACCCTATTACTGATTTGGGCAAGGATCACTATGTCTCTTAGGAAACCTGTTTTGACCTCATTGCATAGATCTAAAGGTCAATTAGAATTGAGTCTAAGGGTTAGTACTTAGGTTCGAAGCTGCCCTCAAGACCAGAGATTTCAGTTTTGGAGACCAAGTCATTTCGTCGAGCTCAGTACGACGAATCGTCGAACTCCATTCGACGATCGTTGAGCTCACTTCGACGAATCGTCGAAATCCATTCGACGATCGTTGAGCTCACTTCGACGGATCGTCGAACTCCATTCGACGATCTTTGTGCTCAACTTCGACAAGTCGTCGAACTCCATTCGACGATCTTCGAGCTCAGATCGACGATCTTGACTCCAGTTTGATTCTCTATCTCTGAGCTCAGTTCGACGATAGTTGAGCTCAGATCGACGATCTCTATTTCTGTCTAAGTCCAATCTCTGAGCTCAGTTCAACGATAGTGGAGCTCAGTTCGACGTTTCTCTGAAGAGTTCAATGATTTTCAAGATTCAAATTCAGACAGCTGTAGAATTATTGTCAGCATTTAATTCAGAGATTTTGTAGCCGTTTTCAATTAATCTGGAGCAAGTTTCAAGGAATTTTCAAGGAATGATTTTATTGGACTTTCCTCCAGAAGACAAATACATCTAAGGAAGTCATTTATTGACAGGCTAACGACTATCTTGGACAGTGGATCATTTCTATTCAGACAAAAGGGAATAAAAGATCAGATTTTTCATTTTTCTGATATACAAGAAGAACAAGAAGTCAGACACATATTCTCTGTAAACACAACTCTTACAACACAATAATCACACAAGAGAAAGAAAGAGAGTTGCATACATTCTCAGTCTCAATAATTCATACAAGAACACATCACAAAAGGAGATCAACCAATTGAAATTTTCAGATCTCTTTTGATTCAAGTGTTCAAAGGTCATCATCATTCAAGACTCCAGACACCTCACATTTCAGTTGCTGCTGAAATCATCTATTGTTGGAGATCAAATCATTTGAAGGCCTATCACCCTACTGCAAAGCTTCACTTCCTGAACAACTCAAGATCTCAGGGGGAGCTTTGACAACATCCACTATCTTCTCTCTGACTGTTGACAGAGAAGATCATCTCTCTCCCTCTCTCTCTCTCTCTGCTGTAAAGGGTTTTTCAAACTCCCTTCAAAAGTTTGTGTTTGGTTTCTGAGACCTTACCAACACTCAGTGGTGGCAAGACACCTGATCAAAAAATGTGGTTTGGTTTTTGAGCACCTTATCAAAAGCTCATTGGTGCCCAGGACACGTGATCAACTCATCCTGCAGTGGATTCCTACCTAGGGTGGTAGAAGAGTGGATGTACCCAGGTTGATTGGGGAACCACTATAGCTCATTGTGTCTTCTGGTTGCTTGTCTTTCTTTTGTTTCTGGCTGTGATTTGTGATTGGTTTGTGATTAGATTGCTTTGTGATATATCTGTGATTAGATAGTTGCTGTGTTTAGATTTATTGTTTATTATTAGCTTCCCTGTTCACTTGGGAATACAACAACAGTTGTAAAAAGTTTTTAGCAACCACCATACTCTATTCACCCCCTCTAGAGTATATCAGATCTAACTTGCACTTTCTCCTCGTACAATAATTCCACCCGCAAAGTGCCCATATTTGGGACGCACATACGACCGTCTTTCCAAAGCAATCCATCCACAACCTCATATTGGGAATTTGACCCATGCAGAGCCTCAACCATGAGTTGCTTCATGCTACTATCCACATCCAAAGCCTACCGAATCCGATCAGCTAGGTCATACTGAACTTTCATCCAGTTCAATAGCGCTTCAGCACTCGACTGCTTGTCTACGCAAGAGATCTCCAATGCCTCCAACTCCCAAACCAACCGCTCGTCATGGACCGACAACCAATTAGCTTGAGCCGGTGCCCGGCGTGTAACAACCCCATCCGTTTACATAGTATATACTAGAAGGTCTGGCCGGGGCCCCACAGAATATACCACAAAACAGGCGGTGACGTCACGGTATGATACCAGAGTAGCGCAGCGCACCCTAACACATTGCATTCTAGCGGAAGCCTATAACACTACACTTCAACTCCACACCTAAATTTCCAACATATAAAACCTCCACATTTTATACCTCATAGGAATGTCTTACAACACACATAAACAGTTGGCCTTATGGCCTTACAGGGCTTTCAAAATAGTGGCCTCAAACATTGGCACGCATGCCAGCCACATCAAAAGAAAACATAACACAACCAGTACTTTTAGCCTTCGAGGGCTAGCAACGGCAGCAGCAAAAGTAGCAGGGACTTCAACCCTTATGAGTTTCGCTGGGCTCTCCAGTACCTGCATAGGATCATTCCACCCAAGGGTGGCAAACAGAGGCAACGGTCAGTATTCAGCTGACCAAATTATAACGACCGTACCCCTTTCTCGGGGCAGCGGTATTCTTCCCTGCGGGCATAGCATATCACAAGCATGTATATTTATCTCATATCATGTGCTTTCACGCACACATGCCATCATAACCGTCAGCCACCCGGCCAGACAGTCTGTGCACTCAGGGCACATTCTTGGTGTACCGGCGAACTAGTTGCCAAGCACCGTATCATGGTCGCAACCCAACGGCAACTCACTTGAGCATTTACTCCATGGCGTGCAGCCGGGGTTTTATAGTCTTAGTGAACCGGGATTGGCCCGTAGCCCCCCATTGTATCACGGCGTGCAGGCCTAAGACTCTTGCTATGCGCTCCAACAGACCGCACTTTCAGGTCTCACGTCGGACGGACATAGCTCAGGTCGGATCCTCCACCCCCCCCCCCCCCCCCCCCCCCCCCCGTTGCTCAAATCGCCTTGCCATCATTGAGCATAACGTACTCGTGGCTAATTCAAAGGCGCGGGTTGGTCTCACTGATCCTGTTCTGGAATTCGAGCCTGGGCATAACTCTAACACCCATTTCATCTCACCACATCAGCGGGTCTTTCCTGGGCACACGGGTACTTCCTGCTACTCTCTTCGCAGGTGGACACCGCAAATATCACAAATGTCAGGGGTCTTTCCAGGCTACCACGCCAGTACTTCTTGTTATTCTCTTCACAGGTGGACTCCCTATGAACATTAAACATTACAAAGGGTATTTCCTGAAATTCCAATCCAATACTTCCTGCTACTTCCTTTCACAGGTAGAACCCAACAGCAGAAGAAGCACAAGCATTCTACGGTTATTTTTTTGGACTACCACTCCAGTACTTCCTGCTACTTCCTTTCACAGGTCCAACCCATCGACTCCTAAACTACACGTTTATCAGGGAGTCTTCTCTGGTTTGTATATGCAACATCACCAATCCAAACCAACCTGTCCAGATGGGCTTCACACGGCATGCCTATTCTGTACTCCATTTCCGGATCTATATGAAAGGGAATTCCATGAATCAACCCAAAAGACTCCCAAAATCAGCCACCCTTTGGTCGGGGAATCATGCATATGCCAAAAAAGAAGCCTTCACATGACAAAGAAGAAAGGTCGTTACCTTTGAAGATCGCTTCGGTGCCATGAACTCCTAGTTGGCTAGAAAGAATCGCAACAACTTTTCCTCCGCAAAGATGGCCTCGGATCTTAGCTTGACACTCTCAAGCTCCACCAGAGATCAAGATATCAGCCCCTCTTCTTCTTCCTCCTTCTTCCTTTCCCTTTCTCTCTCTAGATTTGTAGAAAGATGAAGGCCAACATAAAATGAGTTCTTTTATCTCGATCCACGGCCTTAAGGAAGCAGGAAGGCCTCTCAGCCCTTATATCCCAGCTGAAGACAATGGATGGCCACGAAAAAGCTGTAAAATCACTTCTCGGGTCTGACACGCCCTGTGACACGCCCGTATCATAGGCCGTTTACTCTAAGCGGTGCACAAACCGCCTTATCCCGAAACAGGTCACGTCCAGGGTACACGCCCGTAACGGCCAGGTCACGCTTGTGACATAGGGCGTGTACCTCACTCGAGTCATATGCACGACCTACTCGAGAAGACTACTCGAGTAGTTAGTTATGACACGCCCGTGTCACATGACCGACTCGCCCGTGACACGGGGCGTGTCACCCACTCGAGACCCACTCAAGAGAACTTACTCGAGACAAAACCAACTACTCGAGTACCCGGATTGGACACACCCGTGTCATAGGGATGACACGCCCGTGTCACCCCCCCCCCCCCCTCTACTCGAGTACTTTTCCACCTATTCGACAGAAAAGTGTCGACCTATCGACACAGCGGGACACGCCATGTGACACGCCCGTGTCACAGGCTGTGTACCTCATACTTGGCGATCTTCGAGCGCAGTTCGTCGACCAAAACTCTGGTGTCGACCAAAGGATGACACGCCATAGGTCACGCCCCCTGACATGCCCGTACCACGGGCGTGTACCTCCAAAAAATTTGTCGAACGAATTTCGTCGACCACGCGCACATCTGCTCAACTCGAGCAGGACACGCCCCGGGACACGCCCTGGGACACGCCCGTGTCCCAGGCCGTGTCACCCATGCCTGAACCCAAATTGACTTTGGGGTGTTACAATCCTCCCCTCCTACAAGAAATTTCCTCCTCGAAATTTGTACACAGGAAGGAACTAGCAAGCAAGAAGTTATAACATCAAACCGTTTAGGTTACAACAAACTTTTCACTACTCAACCATTTTTACAAAACCAACTCGGGAAAATCAGCTCGCATGGTTTGCTCTCGCTCCCATGTAAGCTCCTCACGGCCGCAATGGTCCCATCAGACTTTGACCATCCCGACCGTCTTGTTCTGCAGTTGCTTCTCGGCACGATCCTCGATCTGAATGGGACTAACCTTCGTCGTTAGCCCATACTCTACCGACACATGATCATCCGTGATCACTTGAGCTGGATCTTTCACGACCCTCCGAAGCACCGAGATGTGAACACATCATGTAATCCACTCAAGTCAGCCGACAGAGCTAGCCGATATGCAGCTTCCCCGACTCGCTCGACCACTTCAAATGGACCAAGTTATTTTGGACTCAACATTTTTTTTGACGTCGAATCCTGGATACCCCTTTGAAGGGTTTGATCTTCAAGTATACCCAGTCGCTTACCGCAAACTTCACGTTCTGGTGCTTGGCATTTTAGTATTTCGCTTGTCAATCCTGGGCTATGAGTAGCCTCTCTCGAATAGTACGTATGGTCGAGTTTGCTTCATCGACTTCCTTATAGTTATAAACTCTAGCTTCGCCCGCTTCTACCCAAGCCAAAGGAGTACGACACTTCCGGCCATACAGAGCTTCATATGGTGCCATACCAATGCTCGCTTGGTAGCTGTTAGTGTAAGCGAACTCCACCATATAGAGATGATCTTCCCATTTCTTTCCAAAGTCAAGTGAGCACATCCGAAGCATGTCTTTCATCGTTCTGTTGGTCCGTTCAGTTTGCCCATCTATTTGGAGATGAAAGGCCGTACTGAATTGTAACTTCGTGGCCAACAGTTGATGAACTAATCACCAATCATTTGATGTGAACCGCCTATATCAATGACTTACGATGCTCCGAGGAACACCGTGTAGCCGCACAATCTGGTCAACATAGAATTTTGCCAAAGTTTCCACTGAATCATCCCGTCTGTTTGGCAGGAAGTGTGCCACTTTTGTCAGCTGATCGAAAATCACCCAGTTAGAATCATTCCCTCATTGTGATCGTGGCAACCCATGTACGAAATCCATGGAAATATCGTCAAATTTCCATTCTGGAATCGGCAATGACTTCAAGTAACCGCCCGGCTTCTGGCATTCCGCCTTCACCATAGCACAGGTTTGGCATTTGGCCATATAAAGAGCAACATCTTTCTTTATCCCTAGCCACCAGAACAACTTTTTCATATCTCTGAACATCTTTGTGCTCCCTGGGTGGATTGAGTACTTCTTATAATGCGCTTCATACAATAGTTCTTCCCTTATTTTACCCAAATTCGGGACGCACAAACGGCCCTCTTTCCGCAAAAGACCGTCATTCCAGGAGAATTTGCCCTCTGGCCCCTCTTTAGCATAGCGTAGGTGATATTCATCCAACATAGTTGCTCGTCGAATCCGGTATGCAAGGTCATACAGCACCTCCGTCAAGTTCAAACATGCATCGGCGGTGGAATTCTTGTCAACATAAGAAATCTCTAACGCTTCTAACTTCTGGATGAGACGTTCATCATTCCTTTCCAACCAGCTCGCTCGTACCGGAGTTCTCCGACTCAAGGCAACCGCGACCACATTCCCCTTCCCGGGAGTATAGTGAATCTCGAAGGTGTAGTCCCCGAGGAACTCCAACCACCTTTGTTGTCGCATATTTAGGTCCTTCTGCTCCAACAAGTACTTTAGGCTCTTGTGATCTGTATAGATCTCCACCTTCACACCATAAAGATAGTGTTGCCACAGCTTTAGTGCAAAGATCACCGCCGCCAATTCTATATCATGGACGGGATAGTTTCGTTCATGCACCTTCAGCTGGCGTGAGCCATAAGCAATCACCTTTCCATTTTGCAGCAGAACGTAGTCTAAGCCGCTCCCTGAGGCATCACTATAGATTATAAATCCATCGGTACCATATGGCGATGACAACACAGGCGTCGTGGTCAACCAAATCTTCAGCTCTTCAAAAGGTCGCGCACACTCCGGCGTCCAAATGAACTTATGATCGTTTCTCGTCAGTGTGGTTAGCGGCAAAGCAATCCGCGAGAATTTTTCAACAAATCTTCGGTAGTAGCCTGCCAGTCCAAGGAAGCTCCTGACCTCGGCCACTGAAGACAACACCGGCCACTCCTCTATGGCCCTTATCTTCGCTGGATCCACTATTATGCCCGCTCCACTCACCATATGGCCTAGAAAAGCCACTGACGCTAGCCAAAAGTCGCACTTCGAGAACTTGGCATAGAGATGATTTTGCCTCAATGTATTCAACACCAACCGCAAATGCTTCTCATGGTCGGCTTCCGATCTCGGGTACACCCGGATATCATCAATGAACACTATCACGAACAGATCCAGGTACTCGCGGAATATTTTGTGCATCAAGTCCATAAATATTGAGGGTGCATTACACAGCCCAAACGGCATTACCGTGAACTCATAGTGCCCGCACCGTGTTCCAATTGCGGTTTTGGGAATATCTTCTTCCCGTATCCTCATCTGGTAATGACCAGATTTCAACCCCAACTTCGGGTAGACGGTTGATCCCACTAGCTGATCAAATAACTCATCAATCCGTAGAGTCGGATATTTCTGTTACGCAGTTCGCAGTAATCAATACATAACCGCACGCCACCGTATTTCTTTTTCACCAAAAGCACAGGGGCGTTCCAAGATAACATGCTTGGGCGTATATAACCCTGCTTTCGCAACTTTTGCTGTTGGATTCCTACTCCGCCATCTTCTTCGGCGCGACGCGATATGGAGAGCGGGCCACAGGTTTCGCAGCTAGTACTCAGTTGATCGAGAAGTTAATCTCTCACTGGGTTGGTAGCCCAGGGATATCCTTGGGAAACACATCTGCCCATGCTGATACCGACAATACAGATGCAGTCAAGCAGAAATCCCAACTTCCTATTTGCACCGCCACATCGCAAGCTTGATCCGCAAGCATCATAAAACCATTCGGCAACACCACTCTGACGCTATCTGTCTTTACACGATTAGGTATCCCAAGACGCATTATGAACTCTTTAGACAGAAAAGAATGCGACGCACCCGAATCAAACAGTGCTCGTGCCAGCGTGTTCCTATTCATCGCAAAGCCTGTGGTGCACATAACACACACAACCTACATACACAAGATGCAAACAAAAGCAATCAATACGATTATCGTACATTTGTAACACTTAGGATTGAGCCTGGGACGTAGAGGACTCCACCACTGCTTTTCCTATCGCCATATAAGACGCTCCTATTTCCTGCTCAACCAGACGTCGACCACTCCTGATAAGGTTGGGCAAACTCATCAAGCATCAACTATCTATTCGTGTTCATGACTATCATACAAACACGTTGATCCCACACATACATGTATTGTATTCACATAGCATAAACATCATCATAGAACTACCATCTAACATGGCTTACTGTACATATAATACATGCATAATCCACCATACATGAGAAGCCCCATTATTTATGTACATTAGCACGTCGACATGTCCTTCGTGTGTATTGCCTGCCTGCTAAGAGCCAATGCGGCAATCTTGGGCTTTATGTCCTGCTTTACCACACAAATAGCACTTGTAGCTCTTCTTTGGCTGCTGAACAGCATCCCAACATTCCTGAGCAATGTATCCTACCTGGCCACAAGTATAACAAGTACGCTTCTCGATTCTTTGCCTCTTACGGTGAGCAGACGTTCCAACCATTAGAGGTCTCAGTTTCCTAGTCGCAAGCATCTGTTGGGCTCTTGTCAAGTCCATCTCCAATCGTTTTGCTGACTCCACCAGTGGTTGGAATCCCAATAGCTTAGGACCCATCAATAAGAAACGGAGTTCCTGATGTAGCCCATCATAAAACTGATTGATTTTCATCCCCTCGGTTTCAAACACAAACTCGGGTTGTTGTCTCATTGCAACAAATGCATGAAAATAGTCCTCAACCATGTCCTCGCCTTGGCTCAAACACACGTTCACCGATGAAGCTGATGAGCTTTCCCTTGCTGTCTGCTCAATTTCACTAACCGGCATGGGACGCATTACCAGATTAGAGGGTTGCACCTGTCCCTCATGGTAAGCCTTGAGCATTGTAAAAACCACATCAGCAATAAGTCGAGCTGTCTCTATCGATGGAGGAGATGTTGGTATCACAGTTGATATCATGCTTCCCATCGAGTGTTGGGGTTCCTATTGCCACGCAGTCGCACTCGTCGCCTATAGTCGTAAAAGGACACAAGTAAGCAAAAAAAGATTGCCAAAAGCACTACTAGGAACGCACAGGTTCCCCAAACACAGGTATTTGCATTCCTACCATGGACATTCAGGAGTTTAATCGTGTTAACTGGGTTCGCACAGACACGTGCTCGCCACCCCACAAAAGAAGTCGACCACGACTTCGAGAGGGAAAGACCAAGACAGCTGATACCAAAAATGTAACAACCCCATCCATTTACATAGTATATACTAGAAGGTCCGGCCGGGGCCCCACAACATATACCACAAAACGGGCGGTGATGTCACAGTATGATATTAGAGTAGCGTAACGCACCCTAACACATTGCATTCTAGCGGAAGCCTATAACACTACACTTGAACTCCACACCTGAATGTCCAACATATAAAACCTCCACATTTTATACCTCATAGGAATGTCTTACAAAACACATAAACAGTTGGCCTTATGGCCTTACAGGGCTTTCAAAACAGTGGCCTCAAACATTGCCACGCAGGCCGGCCACATCAAAAGAAAACATAACACAACCAGTGCTTTTAGCCTTCGAGGGCTAGCAATGGCAGCACCAAAAGCAGCAGGGACTTCAACCCTTATGAGTTCCGCTCGGCTCTCCAGTACCTGCACAGGGACATTCCACCCAAGTGTGGCAAACATAGGCAACGGTCAGCATTCAGCTGACCAAATTATAATGACCCTACCCCTTTCTCGGGGCAGCGGTATTCTTCCCTGCAGGCATAGCATATCACAAGCATGTATATATATCTCATATCATGTGCTTTCATGCACACATGCCATCACAACCGTCAGCCACCCGGCCCGACAGTCCGTGTACTCAGGGCACATTCTTGGTGTACCGGCGAACCAGTTGCCCACCACTGTATCAGGGTCGTAACCCAACAGCAACTCACTTGAGAATTTACTCCATGGCGTGCTGCCGAAGTTTTATAGTCTTAGTGAATCGGGATTGGCACGTAGCCCCCCATTATGTCATGGCGCGCAGGGCTAAAACTCTTGTTATGCGCTCCAACAGACCGCACTTTCAGGTCTCACATCGGACGGACATAGCGCAGGTCGGATCCTCCACCCCCCATTGCTCAAATCGCCATTAAATCACCGAGCATAAAGTACTCGCGGCTAAATCAAAGGCGCAGGTTGGTCTCACCGATCCTGTTCTGGCATTCGAGCCTGGCCATAACTCTAACACCCATTTCATCTCACCACATCAGCGGGTCTTTCCTGGGCACACTAGTACTTCCTGCTACTCTCTTCGCAGGTGGACAACGCAAATATCATAAATGTCAGGGGTCTTTCCTGGCTACCACGCCAGTACTTCCTGTTACTCTCTTCACAGGTGGACTCCCTATGAACATTAAGCATTACAAAGGGTATTTCCTGGAATTCCAATCCAGAACTTCCTGCTACTTCCTTTCACAGGTAGAACCCAACAGCAGAAGCAATACAAGCATTCTATGGGTATTTTCCTAGACTACCACTCCAGTAGTTCCTGCTACTTCCTTTCACAGGTCCAACCCATTGACTCCTAAACTACGCATTTATCACGGAGTCTTCTCCGGTTTGTATATACAACATCACCAATCTAGACCAACCTTTCCAGATGTGCTTCACACAACATGCCTATTCCGTACTCCATTTTCGGATATATACTAAAGGAGATTCCATGAATCAACCCAAAAGACTCCCAAAATCAGCCACCCTTTGGTGGGGGAATCATGCATATGCCAAAAAGGAAGCCTTCACATGCCTAAGAAGAAAGGTCGTTACCCTTGAAAATCGCTTCGATGCCATGAACTCCTAGCTGTCTAGAAAGAACCGCAACAGCTTTTCCTCCGCAAAGATGGCCTCGGATCTCAGCTTGACACTCTCAAGCTCCACCAGAGATCAAGAGATCAGGCCCTCTTCTTCTTCCTCCTTCTTCATTTCCCTTTCTCTCTCTAGATTTGTAGAAAGATGAAGGCAAACATAAAATGAGTTCTTTCATCTCGATCCACGGCCTTAAGGAAGCAGGAAGACCTCTCAGCCCTTATATCCCAGCTGAAGACAATGGACGTCCATGAAAAAGCTGTAAAATCACTTTTCGGGTCTGACACGCCCTGTGACACGCCCGTGTCATAGGCCGTGTACTCTAAGCGGTACACAAACTGCCTTATCCCGAAACAGGTCACAACCAGGGTACACACCCGTAACGGCCAGGTCATGCCCGTGACATCGGGCGTGTACCTCACTCGAGTCATATGCATGACCCACTCGAGAAGACTACTCGAGTAGTTAGTTATGACATGCCCGTGTTACATGACCGACACGCCCGTGACATAGGGCGTGTCACCCACTTGAGAGGAGTTACTCGAGAGAAAACCAACTACTCAAGTACCCAGATTGGACACGCCCATGTCACATGGATGACATGCCCGTGTCACCCGCCTCTACTCGAGTACTTTTCCACCTACTCGAGAGAAAAGTGTCGACCTCTCGACACAGCGCGACACGCCCTATGACACGCCCGTGTCATAGGTCCGTGTACCCCATACTCGACGATCATCGAGCGTAGTTCGTCGATCAAAACTCTGGTGTCGACCAAAGGAGGACACACCCTAGGTCACGCCCCCTGACACGCCCGTGCCACAGGGCGTGTACCTCCCAAAAATTCGTCAAACGAATTTCGTCGACCACGCGCCCATCTGCTCAACCCGAGCAGGACACGCCATGGGACACGCCCGTTTCCTAGGCCGTGTCACCCATGCCTGAACCCAAATTGACTTTGGGGTGTTACACGACGACTCAACGGGTCCGAAAATGCATTGCCTTTACTAAGCATGTATTGGATCTTGAATGTATAGTCCCCCAGGAACTCCATCCATCTACGCTGCTGCATGTTCAGATCTTTCTAATCCAACAAATATTTCAGGCTCTTATGGTTGGTATAGATATCGACCCTTACCCCATACAAGTAGTGCCTCCACAGCTTCAAGGTAAAAATCACAGCTGCTAACTCCAAGTCATGGACCGGATAATTCGTCTTGTGCACTTTCAGCTGTCTCGAGCCATACGCTATCACACTACCGTGATACAGCAGCACACAACCCAAGCCACTGCCCAAAGCATCGTTATAGATTTTAAAGCCTTCGGTCCCACTCGGCGAACTCAGCACAGGCGTAGCGAGAGGTAACGCTATCCGCGAGAAGTTCTCCACGAAGCGCCTGTAATAGCCAGCAAGCCCCAGAAAACTCCGGACTTCCACTACCGTAGAAAGCACAGGCCACTCTCGTATCACAACAATCTTCGCTGAATCCACTGCAATGCCCTCTCCACTTACTATATGACCAAGGAACGCCACTGAGGATAACCAAAACTCGTATTTTGAGAACTTGGTGTACAATTGATTCCTCCTCAGCATCTCATAAACCAAGTGAAGATGCTTGAAGTGATCTTCCTCACTCTACGAGTGCACCAAAATGTCGTCGATGAAGACGATCACAAAATGGTACAAGTACTTCCCTGAAAGTCCTGTTCATCAAATCCATGAACACTGACGGTGCATTCGTCAGCCCAAACGGCATGACCATAAACTCGTAATGCCCGTATCTCGTACTGAACGTTGTCTTTGGGATATCACTCTCCCTTATTCTCAGCTGATAGTAACCGGACCTAAGATCCAACTTAGAGTACACCGTCGACCCGACTAACTGATCAAATAGATAATCAATCCTTGGGATTGGGTACTTGTTCTTCTCCGAAAGCTTGTTTAACTCCCGATAATCAATACAAAGTCTCAAGCTTCCGTCCTTCTTCTTAACAAAGAGGACCGGTGTGCTCCAAGGCGAAGAACTTGGACGCACAGAACCTTACTCCAACAATTCTTGAAGTTGCACCTTCAGCTCCTCCATTTCCTTAGGGGATAGCCGATACGGGGATCGTGACACAGGTTTCACACCTGGCACTAGCTCAATCTTGAACTCAATTTCCCGTTGAGGTGGGGCTCCAGGAAGATCGGCAGGGAACACATAAGGTTACTCAGCTACCACTGAAAATACTATCCGACGTAGGCTTCAGCTTTGCAACCTCCACTAGCGTAAAGAACAACTCTGCACTAGTATGAACCGCCTTCACCACCTGAAGAGCAGACATCAAAGACTTGCTCGACCCTTTCAAGCCCGTAAAAGTCGTCTCACGACCTGTTCCCAACAAGACTAACTTGCAACCGCAATCAATAAAAGCTTGCTGCTCCGAGAGCCAGTCCATGCCAACTATTACGTTGAACTCCACCAACGGCAGTAACGACGCTAGCAAATGGAACTCCTGACTCCCAATACGAATCTTAACACCACAGATTCTCTCCGTACGCATCGAACAACCATTGGGCAACAACACATCCAGTTTGTCCTTCACCACCGATGAAGGTACTCCGATGCGCGATATGAATTCTTCGGACAAAAAGGAGTGCGAAGCTCCCGTATCAAAGAGTGCTCTCACCGGATTATCACAAATCAAAACAAATCCTAAACAAGCAGTGGTAAGGTAATACACGCATAACAAGTATTTAAACTTTAACTTGCTATAAATTTAAATCATACCTGTCACCACATCCGCTTGTTTGATGGCCTCCTATTGGCCAAGATTATAAACTCTCGGTTGAGACGGAGCATAATGGGACGCGGTTGACTCCACCACTTTGCCCTTCTCTTCATAAGTTGCTCCTGGCTTTCTCTCGGACTTGGGACGCCCGCTCCAGCAGTCACGGGCAAAATTCCCAGGCTTTCCATAGGTAAAACATGCACCCGGGGTGCGACCCATAGTCGCCCCAGAAGAACCAGAAGAGGAGGCTGGACCCGAGGTCCTAGCCTTCTTAAAGAACCTACGGTACCCAGACTTTGAGGTAGTCGGCACCTTGAACTCAGTCTTCTTATCACCAGAGCTTTTCTTTGCTTGTACATTCTTCAAGTACTTCTCCAAAGACCGGGTCGTGTTGACCAGGTTCAAGAAACTTTGCGTCATCGGTCCCGAGAGCGGTAGCCTTAAGTCATCTCTTAGACCATCATAGAACCGGTTCTTCTGACGCTCCTCATCTGCAAATGTGGAGCTAACATACCGAGCCAACCGAGTAAACTCGTGGAGATACTCATCCACGCTACTCTCTCCTTTTACCAACCTTTGGAACTCATTCTCTAAAGCTATCCTCTGCGCCGAAGGGAGGTACCTTGCCAAGACCAGTCTCGAGAACTCCTCCATCGAGACGTCCGTCAATTGCCTTCCTCTCAAGAGATGAAGCTCTACACCTTCCCACCACAGCCTCGCATCCCCGTCCAACATGAATGTAGCTATAGTGGTCATCTGCCACTCCTCCGTTTCAGTAGCTGGCAGGACTCTCTTCACTCGGGAGAGCCAATCTTCAGCTTGCGATGGTGTTCCCAACCCCGAGAACACAGGAGAATTAAAGCTTATAACGTGCTTGAGCTGTCTTTCAGTTGCTCGCCTTGGCACCAAAGGCTCCAACACTACCTGATCCACTCTTCTCGGTTCATCCCTTTGCAGTGGTACCTGCTCCATCGTAGGAGCGGGCTGCTGCATTTGCCTTGCAGGCTGCGCATTGATCTTGGCAAACACTGCTTTGGCAACTAATCGTATGGTTTCAGCCGATGGAGGTGTTGCAGGAGCATCGATTGGTGCACTACTAGCCTCAGAAACTCGGCGTTCTGACGACCCAGCACCGCTTCTGGTCACCTATAATTGTCCAAAACACCGTTAAGCGACCATACAAAATTGCAAAAAGCAATTATAGGAACACGCAGGTTCCTCAAATACGTGTATTTTCATTCCTAAGTGGACATTCATGAGTTCTTTTGATGTTATAACGATGACGCACACACATGTGCTCACCACCCCTTAAAACAAATTCGTCCACGAATTCATTTCAGCCTGACCGAAACCAGTAGTCTAATACCAAATTGTAACACCCCCTATCTGTCGCATAGAATATAGCGGTAGGTCCGGCCGGGGCCCGACGTCATATACCACAGACAGACCGGGTGGTTACTCAATGGAAATCATCCAACTAATAACCAACATCCTACATAGAGTCATTCTGGCGGAAGCTGTTTAAAGTTACAAGTTAAAGAACCCAACCAAACATGAATGTCCACTACTCAAAAACCCAATTGGAATGAAGTACAATAAACAAGTACGATGACCTTAAGGCCTTATATTTGTTTACTCAAATAACATGTTTTCCATACCTCAGCACGCGGGCCGGTCACACATGAATAAAGCTAGTAAACACTCATTTTGGCCTTCGAGGGCCGGCTCAGCAACTTGGGCTTTAGTCCGCTATTTAACACTCGGCTCCGCAGTACCTGCAAGCAACAATCCACCGCACGGTGGCAAACAAAGGCAACGGTCAGCTATGCTGACCAAATTATAACGATCCCGCCCCCAACTCAGGGCGGCGATGCTCCTTCCCTGCACTTTGTTAGCATAATCCAACAATAGAGTTTAACAACACAACAATACAGGCGCAGGCACTCACGGCCACACACCCCGTGCACTCAGGGCACATTCTCGGTGAACCGGTCAATGTCACGTCAGTTTAAGTCATAGACATCTCGTTCTCACCACCGCCACTAGGACGACCAATCATACAAGCATTTTGTCTTTCCGGCATTGGTCACGTCATTTTAAGTCATAGACCGCCTAAGACCCTCCATCTATGCCAACGGCTCCAACCGAACGACATAGAGCGGGTACGGTTCCGCCTAACCCGTTGCTCGCATCGCAACGACAATTTAAGCCATATGAGTGAGTCAAACTTTCCCGAGTCCCATTCTGATACACACTTTACATAACCCAGTTATGTACAAGTTGGCTCCCAGGCCACCATGCTGGTAGAATCACGCATCTGCCCAGTTTTCCGAGTGCACCTTGGAGTTAATCCCCAAGGCTCCCTGTTGCAATCTATCGCGTAGAAAACCCGAAAAATAGACATCTGCATGGAGTCTTCTCCGGCCACTTATACAATGCAACATCACCGATCCAGACCAACTTGTCCGGGTAAGCTTCACACATCATGCCTATATTCGTTATCGATTACGGACTCTACATGTACACAATGGGTACTATTCATGTCTACCTGAAGGAATGCCTCAACTCACCAAAAACTCGCAAGAGCGGGATTCCTATGCAAAGGAAATGAGATCTTCACATTCTCAAGTAGAGAATCGTTACCCTAGCATTTTTCTTTGCTTCCGTAGATCCAAAGTTGGGAGCGATTTGGAGCTCTGAAGCTCCGCCGGTGACCGGATCTAGGCTCCTTTCTTCTTCCTTGCTCTCCCCTCTCTATAGACTTTTAGAAAGAGACTAAGTGAAAGAAGTGAGGGATTTGAAACCCTATTCCCGGGTATATCCCAGTAGGAACAACCCCCTGTCGTCGGATCCCAAAATAAGGAAACGAACAGCCACGATCTGGAGCTGAAATGCAAAACCTGGGCCGAACACGGCCTGCGACACGCCCGTGTCCAGGGCCGTGTCCCCCATTCGCCGTCAAAACCGACGCTTCCCGAAATTCACACGGGCACCCGACACGCCCGTGTTAGAACTGATACGCCTGTATCATCCAGTACACGCCCGTGTTCTCGGGCGTGTTCCTCCATCGACAAAGGACCAACACCAACCCGAGACACACACGGGTCTTGGACACGCCCGTATCCTATTTGACACGCCCGTGTCAAACCCGAACATGCCTGGGCTCCAGGTCGTGTTCACTGTCTCGACACTTCGTCGAGCACCTGACACGGCCTTGGACACGCCCTTGTCCTAGGCCGTGTTCCCTGTCTCGACACTTCGTCGAGCAAAATCGTCGAATTCCCTGGCAGATCGTCGACATAAGCTCAACACGCCCTGGGACACGCCCGTATCTCAGGCCGTGTTCGCTGCTCGACGATCGTCGACTCAAAAATTCATCAACCTCTCGGCCAAATCGTCGACCCAAACACGACACGCCCTGGGACACGCCCGTGTCCCAGGCCGTGTGCCCCCTGCCAAATTCCAAACTTGGCTCAAAACGCCTCTCGTCGCTCTTTTGAGTTTCGGGGCATTACATAATACACATCTTTTTTGGATAATAAAGATTTATGTTATTCCAATTTCTAGCTTCTCTTTTTTCTGTTCGCACACTCTCTCAGCGGTTTTCCTCTTAACTGTCTCAGTGCTTCCTTCTTCATTATAAGTGTTGAGTGAACCTGCTTCACTTAACGCTTCTGGACTTAGAGAAATGCTGTTAGTTTTGTCTCAGTGCTTCCTTCTTCATTAGAAGCGTTGAGTGAAACTGCTTCACTCAATGCTTCTGGACTTAGAGAAATCCAGCTAGTTTTGTCTCAGCTGTCTTAGCACTCTCAACGCCTTATTCTCAGCTATCTCAGTTATCTCAGCAGTCTCAACGCCTTCTTTTCAGCTATCTCAGTTGTCTCAGCTCTTTTTTCCTTACGCAGTTTTTCTGGCTTTAGCTGCATTCTACAATCTGTGGGCTTAGCTCGACAAACTCTGATCTTCTCAGCGGTCTCAGCGCTTTTTGCCTTAGTTGATTTTTTTGGCTTTTGCTTAACAAGTGTTGAGCAGAGTTCGATGATTTGTAAGCTGAGCTCGATGAATTGCAAACTGAGCTCGATGAACTCCAAGCTGAGCACGACGAACTTTGAATCCTGAGCTCTTGACCTTGTACTAAGGAATGTTGAGATAAGCTCGACGACCAGCGAGCTGAGCTCGACAAACTTTGAGATGAGCTCGAAGAATTTTGAGTTTACTACCAAACTTATTTTTTCTTAACCTGTCCAATCATGGACTACCTGCATGCATGAACTAAGGCACACATCAAGTACATTATGTGTGTATGTCATTGACCCGTTTGACTTCTTACAAATCTGGGATATTAGAATCAATAGACCCAACAGATGGGTATTCCAAGTGATTAGATAGGTGAACACAAAGATAGATGTTGTATTGGTAGGAATTTGCCTATGTTCACAGGCGTTGAGTGGAGCTTACTCTCTTAATACCAGGTGTAGGAATTCGGTTAATTCCATAGGAATTGAGTCAAGTCTACTCACTCAATACCAAATGCAAGGGAAGATGCTGGATAGGATGGAAATTGCTTAAGCCCAAAGGTGTTGAGTTAAGTCTATTCACTCAACGCCAGGTAAGCAAAAACATTGAGTATTGCTTGGTTAGTCAAAGCATAACTATTGGATAGATAGAAAAGTGGCTAGTCCACAGGCGTTGAGTGTAGTGTTTGTTGGTTCTCGTAGCCAACCTTAAAGGAGGGAATAAGGATTTATCCTTAAACTGAAATGAACATTTTTCGTCCCAGGAAATCGAGTTTTGGAAGCTACCGCGGGGTGTTAGGTAGCTAGTGTGCGACAATAAGACTATGAACTCATTTTCCTGTGCAAGTTCATTTGCAAACCCCACAGCGCAAGCACTCACTTAACAAAACCAGAACAATCACAAAATTTATCAAAGAAAAAACATGAATTCCATTCCATGAATTAGAATAACAATTGTTCTAGATGATTACACAACTGTGATCTTTGTGAAGCCAGAGATCGAAGGCGATGAGAAATAAGAACTCTTTTTATTTCTATACTGATCCGCTCCACGGATCGGTTGGCTCTCTACCTTTCCCTCCGAGAAATGTCTTCGAGCCGGCTCTTCACCTCCACACAAGGAAGGGTCTTAGAGCTTCTTTAGATCCACCCGATCAAGACATCCCTTCCCGGGAACTATTTCTCATGGAATCCACCTTGGAATCCGACGACCCTCCAAGTCGATTTCTCACAAAACCCTTCCCGTATTTTGAAAACCTTCCGGTCGAATTCCTCACCACAAGATTCAGAAAAATGAAAGGATTATAGAAATAAGGATGTATAAAATTTAAAGGATGAAGTTCTCCCTCTTGACGACTTCTCTGTTAAGCGATCCACCGCCGGTGCGTGAGATCTTCGTTTGCTAGCAACCGGTCGGCTCTTCATATTCGATGCAGATCTTGGATCGCCGAAGTTATTCATTCATGGACGGGAGGGAGACTACTTTCTTCTTCATTGACTGAGACTTTTGGAACGCAGAGCATGAACGAGGGGTCGAACCCTAGAATGCACGAACTCCCGTCACATTTCAATTTTCAGTACTAAGGCACAGAAACCAAGGAGGCCTTTTATATATCTTCATGAAAATAGACTACCGCTAGCGGTAAGACTAGAGCCCGATGGTAGGTTCACGCCCTTGTTGTGCCAGCAATCATCCAAATCTGGAATAATATTTCAGAATGAATCTTTCTTTTTCAAAGAGCTAGTGCCCCGCGATAGAAGGTAGCGCCACGCGGTAGGTTAGTAACTCGATGAACCCTTCTCGTGAAACGACTAGCGCGGCACGGTACCCAATGTCGCCTGGTGGTAGGTCGGTTACTCGAGAAATCCTTCGCGATATTTGTTGAGATGCTAGCACGGCGCAGTAACCACTGTCTCCTGGAGGTAGGTCTGTTACTCGAGAAATGCTTCTCGACATTTGTTGAGAGGCTAAAGCAGTGTAGTAACAGTTATCGCCTGGCGGTAGGTTTGTTACTCGAGAAATCCTTCACCCCATTCGTCGAGAGGCTACCGCGGGCATTAGGAACTAGCGCTACGCAATAGGTTCCCGAGAGCTCTATCCAATTAATTCATGGCTACCTCTCGACGTTAACTCTTATCGCTCAGCGTTAGCATCCATAAGAGACTTCTTTTATTTGCTTGAACCTGTCAACCTGCACACTCTATCAACACAAGACGTGATCAAATACAGCTGGGATTTGATATTCTCAAACACATGGAATATGAAACAACAGCAGTTCCAACAAACTCCCCCTTTTGAAATACCAAATCCCATTCATGAGGGATAATACACTACATGATAGTAGAGTGAATATATATAAAAAGATAATTTTCAGGTTTCATATTTCAGGTTCACTATATAACTCCCTTACACGCATGCTCCCCCCACCTACGTGTTCTACACGTTCCCCCTATCTACGTGTTCGACACGCTCCCCCTATCGATGTGCATGCGTTGAAACAAGCTCCCCCTACATGAGATCATACCCATGAACTGTTCTCATGAACAATCTCTTCTCCCCCTTTGAAAGTATCAAAAGGTGCGGGCACGACCAACCACACATACGGGATGGAAAATCGGTATATATGATAAGCATTATAAAGATAGTTGTCAATGCATATGAACAGGACAACAAGAGGTGAGAAACATATGGGTGACCCAAAAATGCAAATCAGAGAATATGTAGCACATGGGTCATAAAAGTAAGAGTGGAGTACACAACCAAAAAAATAAGTCAGTTTGCAGAGTTTTTATAGATTGGACAGCACATAGTAGACTAAGCACACAACGAGGAACACAATAATGCTACGAGAGTTATAGATTTAATCACATTTAAAACATTGTAAGCATCAAAAGTGTAAATCATGTACTAGGACCTATATGTAAAAGACATATAGTGTAGCTTCAGACCAAATCTTATGCATGGAAGCGTTAAATAAGGTAATGATGTGCACGTGTAGCATCAAAGAGAGAAAACACCAATTAGAAATAACATGTGTTACATGTTTTATCTCGATCTTTTAAAATGTTAACAAAGGAGAAATAGAGTGAACACTCACGTCACATACCAATCTTCATCATACCAAGACTAGAACGATGGGCACTAAGCTTAAAGTAGAGTCTATGCACAAGATCGAAATGACTCTTATAATTAAGGTGTCCATCCTCACAATGCTCATAAAGACTTATCAGGAGGAATTATTAGTGCTTGGGGGTCCTTGACATGACCTTTTATAGCTTGCACAGTTTTCTTTTTAGTTTGCTTTGAGCTATCACTTTTATATAATTTTTTATGCATTTAAAGGAGCCCTGAGTCAATCGAAATCTATCCACCTAGATAGATACACTTTAACTTGTATACATAAGATCTTAGCACTAGATATTTGGCCCAATGTTATAATCTTTCTGCAAGCACAAATGAGTCGTGGCATTGAGTATTCAAAGTATTTCTAGCGTATTAGGATACACTGTCAGGAGTTATACCATGTATGCCAAGAATTCATACATGAGTGCTTCGTCTAGGGATGTGTGAATAATGTGATGTAATTCCTCTATCTAAAGCCTCACACATACCTAGAGGCATAGTCAACATGCACTAACATGTAGTATCGCACTCAGTGACATGACACATATAGATCGACACACCTTGACCGGGGACAACGTTCACATGGATTAACAATTTAGCTCAAGAATTGTATGTACTCATTATAGCCTAAGTTCAAGTCATGTGTACCCATAGGATATGATCACTTCGCAGTTTGTTTTATATATATAAAGTAATTTTTTTTGAAAAGAAACGACAAAGAGACTCAAATAAATATAAGCAAAAAACCGAAGGAAATGAAACATAGACAAAATTAACTACAAACAAAAGAGCAGTCAAACACAAACAACAATGACTAGGATAAGAGGTCCCGAACACCAAGCTTGAGTCGAAGTAATGAGAAACGTGCATCTGAGTGTGGTTTAGTGAATATGTCAGCTAGTTGGTCATCAGTACCAATGAAGCTTACACTCACGTTCTCCTTCTTTATGTGATCTTGAATGAAATGGTGATGCATGTTAGTATGTTTTGATCATGAATGGTGCATTGTATTATATGTGAAGTCTATGGCACTCTTGTTGTCCCACCTAAGTGTAACATTCCTACAAGTTAGGACAAAGTCTTCTGACACTTGAGACATCCATAGCGCTTGCGCACAACAGCTTTCTAAGGCAATATACTCGGCTTCAGCAGTAGAAAGTGCAATAGAGTTCTGTTTTCTACTTGACCAGGAAACTAATGCAGGGCCTAGGATGTGACACGTTCCACTTGTTCTCTTGCGATCAAGTCAACATACGACATAGTCTGAGTTTGAGTGCCTGTGAAGTGTTAAATCTGTTGTGTGTGGGTACTAGAGTCCATGGTTTTGTCTGCCGATCAGATAGCTAAAAATGTGTTTTATATCTTTCAAGTGTAACTCTCTAGGGTCGGCTTGGTACCTAGCATATATACCTACCGCAAATGTGATATCAGGCCTAGAGGCACTCAAATATAACAATGATCCTATCATACCTCGAAACATAGTCCGATCGACGGAAATGCCACTTTCATCTTTTCCTAATTTAAGGGAGGCACTCATAGGAGTTTTGACTTGTTTCAGATTCTCATACCCAAAACGCACAAGCATATGTTTTATATATTTTTATTAACTTACAAAAATACCATCTTTGCGTTGAGAAATCTGAAATCATAAGAAATAGGTAAGTTCTCCTACTAAGCTCATTTTGAATTATGATTTCATGAGGGTGAAAATTTCTTCACACAACTTTTCATTCGTGGCCCCAAAAATGCTATCATCCATATAGATTTGTAGTATAATTAGATCTGAATTCTCGTTCTTTATGAATAAAGTGGTGTCCGCACTACCCATCCTAAAGCCATGATCTAAGAGGAAGGTGGTGAGCCTATCATACCAAGCACGGGGTGACTACTTCAGTCCGTACAAGTCCTTCACCAGCTTGTATACGTGGTTTGGGTAGGCGGCATTCATGAAACCGGGTGGTTGCTCGTCATATACCTCTTCCTTAATATATATGTTCAAGAAGGTACTCTTAACGTCCATTTGGTACAATCTAATTTGCTTATAACTCACAAACGCCAAAAAAATATGGATGGACTCAAGATGAGGAACCAGGGCAAATAACTCCTCAAAATATATTCCCTCTACTTGAGAATACCCTTGAGCCACCAACCTAGATTTATTTCTTATTATCCTACTCACCATTAAGTTTATTATTGAAAACCCATTTTAAGCCTATGACTGGATGGTTATTTGGATGCTCCACTAAAACCCATACCTTATTTCGCTCAAATTGGCTTAGCTCCTCTCATAACCAAGAACCATGATTCATCTTTTAACGCTTCTGATTCATTCTTGGGTTCAATATCAGATAGGAAACACAAGTTTGAAAATGATTCATGAAGTGCAGACCGAGTTCTAACTACATGAGATGGCTCTCCAATGACTAGTAAGCGTGGATGTTGCTTCAAAACATTTAGGTTACTCGGAGGCCTATATCCTTGTACACGAGTTGGCATTTCACTCCCCCACAACTCCCTCCTCACCCTTATCCCCTACCGGTACACTCTCATCAACCTCCTCTTCATTTGTCTAGGGCTTGTTAGTTGGGGAATTTTCATCGAAATGAACATGAGCCGATACTTCAATCTCTAAGGTCATATTATTGTAGATCATATAAGCCCGACTCTTGCTCAAGTGTTGGAACCAGCTTTTTGGTCCCTCCTAAAGTTCGAAACTAAGGATGCAGCCCACACGTACTTTTCTTGAACTACCCTCTCGACGTGAGTCGGAGAGCTGGAAACTGACCGATGGGTCTCAGCTCGGAGGTCCCACCCCTTTCCCAGAAGAAACTGAAAATTTTCCCCTCCCTAGCCAATGTTGAGCTAGGTGCATGTGAGGAAGATGGTGGAAAGGTTCAGCAACCATCCCAGGCACCTTATCGGTCTATTTATAGGCTTCTGAATCTGATCTGCAAATATCCCTTCTGAAATAACCTGAAATGACCAAAATACCTGGGGTTGGGTCTGCCAACAGCCAAACTCCACTGTTCTGGAGGGCTATACGCAGACCTCCAGGGGTAAAAGTATAAAATTACCTGGGGCAAAAAGGTAAAATCTCCCTTGGGGGTAAAAAGATAAAACATCTCTTCTCCCATGTGGTGAGTGGGGAAAATGACTGACGGGCGAGACGACCCCCCTGTCCGTCTCGCCGGCCTCTCGCCCTATAGGCCATCTCACCTCCTAGAGCCATCTCGCCCCCCATGGTGTCTCGCCTACTTCAGAGAACTCCCCATATTGCCTCTTGTAGGTGGGCCTCCTGGACTCACTCTCCTACCAAATTCATCTCGCCAGCCTCCCCTTCTCGCTCCTTGAGCCACATTTCGCAAACCCAAGGTTGTACACAACCCCCGCTCTCTTCGAGGTTGCCCTAACCTCGGAAAGAAAATTCAAACCGAGGCTCGCGATGCTGGGATTCATTTGTGAGAATCTTTGGTGCCCCACCCCTCTGGGGTCTATAAATATGTGATCCCACCTCCCCTTAGGGTGCCCCTTTTTATCTTCCTTCATTTCTTCGACCCTCAGCATGTCTCATAGACAGAGTTTTAGCGAGTGCCTGGCAATGGTGCGAAAGCAAAATAAATCCAACATGGCCACCCTAATCCCGGACCTAGGGCGCACTCCTTCCTCAGCCCCTCCATCCTCTCGCCTGAAGAAGGTGAAGGACGCCTGCCCTCCCCTCTCTGGCCTACGTGACCTCCTCTGCACCTTCGATAACTGATAGTCTTCCTCCCGCATCTCCCGGGGAGAGACGGGAAATTTTGATTCTTCCTCTCACCTCTTTTCCTCTTTCCTCTCGCCTGTTGATCACGCTTTTTCAGGTAAACCTCGCCGATTCTCCTATGCCTGCAAATCCTCCCGACGTTACCAACGAATCTTATCAGCGCACCGACTCGCCCGAGGCATCCTCCCCATCCCTCACACGTAAAGAAAACCTCTCGCGAGTTGTGGGAAACCCTCGTATCCCAAGTAAGAACTCGCCCTCTTCGGTTTCGCTACAATTCGCATTCCTTCACCCAACCCATGCGAGATCACTGGGTTAACCTCTGTAATCCTGGCGCATGGCCGCGAGATCATCCTTCATTATGATTTTTTGCTCTTTCTGCGTAGGCATCCAATTTGAATCTGATACTGAGGACGCTCCCGTGTCTCCTCCCCTCTCGACTCTTCCACGCCCTGATGAGATCGAAGATTACCTGGGTGATCCAATGGACACCCTGGAGCTGAAGTTACGGACGGCTAGGATGTTTCGCATGTACACGCATATCATCCACGAGATGGAGCTGGAGAAGCAGGCTTCTGATCGGCGCATGGACTGGCTAGAAACAGAGTGCAATCGCCTTTCTGCCGAGATAGAGGCCGACAGTGTAATGGATGGGATAGACCCCCAAGCCATCATAAATGAGACGGACGAACACCTCTGTCTCGCGTGCCGCGGCCTGGTCGCCGCCCGCACCTTTCATCTACCTGGCCGCCCTCCTTGCGCGGGAGGTCGGGATGGCCGCTGGAAATGGATCAAGAATTAAGCGGCCGCAACCCAGTCTCGCCTTCTGAAGGCTCTCCTGTATCTTTATTACTAACTTAATTGTGTTACTTATTAATTTGCATAAAACCCCTTAGATGAGATGCTTCCCTCGCGCTGGATGAAATAATTTATCATTGTGATGTTTTGTCTACCTGTCATGTCGTGTCGGGTTTTTCATCATTGCTGTGATTAGATCATTTTTCTATTAATTAATCTGTCATTATTATTTTGGCTCCTCGAAAAAAGTCGCCGCGTCACTTCCGCCCCTTGGGTTCTGGAGAGAGAGGAGGAGATGAACCGTCAGGTTACCTCTTCAGTTTCCGCCTTTTCATTTTCCCGCTCAGTCTCCTCTCTCTTCCTTATTTGCTATAAATACCCTTCTCCCGGATACAGATACTTTCACGCCTTCATTACTGTTCTTCGCTATTTCCGTGATCGAAGCTTCCACCTACTTCTCTTCTTCTCAGCACCTCTTGCGTCCCGCTTTCCCTTCAATCTTCTCTTCTCTCCTATTTCTTCCTCCTCTCCGGCTATGGGAAAGAAGAGGGTAGAAGAAGGTGAGGGCCGCAGCCACTGTGGGAGGCGATTTGTGGATCATAATTTCCCTCTCGGCAGGTTACCAGAGGAAGAGTACACTCGCTCCGCCAGCAAGTTTTTTGCTGATGGCTATCTGTCTTGCCCACCCAAAGTTGGCGAGTGCATTAATACCTTCTACCCCAACGAATTAGCCTTCCCCGTCTCGCACTTCGAGGCGGGGCTGAGACTCCCTCTCTGGCCGGAGGTTAAATTGGTCTTCAAGTACTTCAGGGTCGTTCCCGCACAGTTCAACCCCAACGCGATCTCAATGCTGGTCGATTTCGCCTGCTACTTGCGGCCAGAGCACATTGAATTCATCTTCACCATCGTTTGCAAGCTATTCATCTACCACGAAAAAGACAATGGTGTTTCCTACTTCACCGGCCAAGGCCTTGAAGGTGTGTGAGACACCAAACAAGAACCATCACTGGCTGACCGGCTTTGTCTTCATCCGCGGGTACTTGGGAGGCATCCCTCTCTCCCCGGTGTCACCTGCCGAGAGCTACTATGAAACTCAAAAGGTTGGAGGTGTCGAGAAGGCTCTCTGGGACTTCTTCGCAGGGAAAAACTTCGAGGTCAACTTCCTCAGGTGGGACCTCGACTCGCTTCCTGCTGTCTTCCCCGGCGAAGGTATACTCCTGCCTCCTTAGCATTGTACTCAAATTTCTTCTTTATGCTGACTATTAACCTGCTCATGGGAGAGGACCGTCCCTGTCCACCCTCCTTACAAGAGCAACAGGGGCCTCGCCCTGGCGAGTATGGTGGCGGAGGCCGCAAAGGAGACGCTGGCCCCCACTCCAAAGAAAAGGCCTTGGGACGAGGACACTGCTTCTCGGCCCAGCCCAAAGAAAAGGGTGAAGAAGTCGGTGTCCTTTAAGAAAGAGAAGAAAAAGATCGCCCATAAGGAAAGGAGGGAGCTATCGGGGTCCATGTCCCCCATTTCTGTAGGAACTCTCCTCACCTTGCCAACTATCTGTCTCGCCTACCAGCGAGACGGTCTTGTTAGAAACAACTGCCACCACCACTGTCCAGCCCGCTGGGCTACCCCCCGGCGAGGCTGGCTCCTCTAGCCACACGGCTCCCTCCACGCACCCCAATTATAACATGGGGCATGTGATGGACAACTCTGCCGGCGAGCTGGTACTCTTATGGGAGAAGGATGCCAACCGCGTGTCGGTGTCCAACCCTCCTTCCCTCCTGGAAGGAGCAGGACCCGCCCACCAGTAACGCCTTCTCCCTTGGCTATGGGCTGTATGGTGGCCTTGGCATTGAGCCCGCGGATAATGAGGTGTCACGGAACCTCATTCTAAAGAGCTCTCGTGCCCAGTTTCGCTTAATGGAGCTCTTGCACCGGGTCTCGCGCCGCTTGGTCTTTAATAATAAGAAGTGGAAAGAAATGTAGGCCAGTCTTGCAGCGGAACGCGAGAAGTCCCATGACCTCGAGAAGCGGCTGGCCGTCACCGACCATCTCCTCGCACAAAGTCAGGGCGGTGTGGTAATATTCCTAATCGTTGCTTCGCCAGCCTCACTCGCTAGCTATTATGGTCTTTTATTGACTAAGTCTTTCCGCAGGATGCCGAGACTGCCAACTGGATGCGCTCGCGCATTGAGGCACTGGAGGGAGAGAACAAGAGATTGAAAGATGAAAACACCCATCTCTGGTACAGCGCGGTACCCCCTCAAGACCAATTTCAAGTTCCTCCTCGCTAGTCCGTGGACGAGGTCGATGACCTCTGCCGAGATTCCAACATCAAGACTGCGGAGCTCGTTCTTAAGATGATGAAGGAGTTGGGGGTGGTTCGTGATGATGCTGAGACGGTCACCGTCCGCGACCTGGTCCCCTATTTATATGGCAAGACAGACGACAATTCATCCTCCGGCGATGAGGAGTAAGGAGACGTCAGTGCCAGGGACTTCTCCCCCCCCCCCTCCTCTTTTTTGTCGTTCCCTGTACTTGTAATAATTCATGATATAGATATTTTCTCTGCGATAGTGAGGTGTTTTCTGTGATGACCCAAGGGAATTTTATAATTAACTTTTTTTCATGTTATTTTCCTGTGCTTTTTCCCTCCGCCATTTCGCCTGATAGTCCAAAATGCTAGACCTTGAGTCTCTTTGCCTCTACCTCACGCGAGATCATCAAACTCTTAGCTCTCGTCTCGCCACGAGATCAACCTGTGCTGCAATCCTTGGAGATCCACCGCACCTCATGACAGGTCCCTTCTTTTTATGCTAGGCCTGTTCCTTGGACAAGGAAGACCGACTCGCTATGGGCGAGACCCCCCTGTCGAGTGCCGGCCAGAGATCCTCCTTGGCCTAATCTCCAATTCTTCCATTTTCTAGGAATTCTCTACCAATTTCCTGATAAATATGGACACTTCTCTCCGTGAGCTCTTACCACTTGTCTTGCCCCCGAGTGAGCCTACTGCCCTGCAAGCTAGATGAGAGCTTGGTCAGCGGGTCTGCTCGGGGTCTCCTCTCCACACTTCCAACCACCGAGTGAGCCTACAGCCCTGCCAGCTAGATGAGAGCTTGGTCAGCGGGTCTACTCAGGGTCTCTTCTCCAAAACGCCTCCAACCACCGAGTGAGCCTTTAGCTCTGTCAGCTAGATGAGAGCCTGGTCAGCGGGTCTGCTCGGGGTCTCCTCACTTCCATCTCACCTTTGATGCCATGAATTAGGACACCTGCACTCTCATCATATCAGAAGAGCGCGTCAAAATTGCAAGTATTGTATAACAATAAAAAAAAGTAATGAACAAAAAGTGTTATGGGTAAAATCTCTTTAAATAATCACCACTTCGGGAGCAATCGAGGGATACCCCGTCCACATCCTGGAGGTGGTACCCTCCCGACTTCAAGACCTCTTTTACTACAAAAGGATCCTCCCAATTGGATTGAGCTTCCCTACCGAGGCCCCTCTAACTGCTGCATCCACCTTTTTGAGGACCAAATCCCCCTTTTCAAACTGCCTGATCCTTTTATGCTTATCAAAGTACCTCGCCATCCGGCGCTTGACCTCCTCCTGTCGGACCATCGCCAAATCCCTGAGCTCTTCCACGAGATCCAGAGAGAGTCTCTGCTCATCCTCATTCTCCGCTCTCCATCCTTCGTATCCTTCCTTTGCAACATCTACTCTTGGTGATGTGACTTCAAACTCGATGGTTATGATAGCCTCCGAGCCATGAGAGAGCTTAAATTTGGTCTCTCCCGTGGCGGTGTTTGGTGTGGTTCTCAAGGCCTAGAGGACTGAAGGTAGCTGCTCAACCCAGCTTCCCCTCAAATTCTCCACTTTCTTTTTCAAAAGATTGAGAATGATCTTGTTGGCTGCCTCCACCTGCCCATTACTTTGTGGATGATGAACAGAGGCAAAACGGAGATCTATTCCCAAACGGATGCAGAAATCAACGAACTCCCTACTTGCAAATTGTGGTACATTATTCATTACAATGGCCAGCGGTAACCCATTCCTGCAGATGATCTCTCTCCATATGAAATTCTTGACCACCTGCGATGTCACCTTAGCCAACGCCTTCACCTCCAGCCATTTTGAAAAGTAGTCCACCATGACTAGCAAAAATTTCCTTTGGCCACTTGGTTGGGGAAAAGGACCCACCAGATCTAGCCCCCATATAGCGAAGGGCCAGGGAGCTGTGATTGTCCGCAACCTCTAGGCTGGAAGGAGTTGGAGGGTGGAGAACTCCTGGCATTTTTGACACCTTTTCGTGAATTCCTCTGCATCTTTCCTGAGATTAGGCCAGAAGTACCCCTGTCTCAGCACCCTCCCTTCTAAAGTCCGGCTCCCGAGTGACTCCCGCATTCTCCCGAGTGAATATCTTCCAGAACCTTCGAAACCTCCCCCTCTGACACACATGGAGCCAGCAAACCCGACAGTGTCTTGCGGTACAAAACTCCATCTTTCATCAGGTAGTATGCCGATTTGTATCTGGTATGCTTCTTGTCGAGTTCTCTCGCAGGCAGCTGCCTTGAGGTTAGAAAGGTGATGAAGGGGTCCATCCAAGACCCTTGTTGGCATATCTCCATGAGCTCCCCTTCTTCTATGGATGGCCTAAAAAGCTCTGTCATTGTTCCTCCAGCCTGAGGGCCATACTTGGCGAGCTGGTCAGCCTGGGTGCTCTCCTCCCTTGGGACGTGCCGAATTGAAAAGCTTCGGAACTGCCCGATAATGTCCTTGACCTTCCCTAGGTATAGCTGGAGGGTGGCCTCCCTTGCCTCGAACTCCCCTTTGATCTGGCCCTCCATAACCATGGAGTCCGTCGAGACCTCAATGCCTTGTATGCCCAACTCCCAGGCTAACCTGAGCCCCACGAAGATCGCCTCATATTCCGCCTGATTGTTGGTGATCGTGAAGTGGATCTTCAAGGCCTGCTCAATCCTGGTCCCTTCTGGACTTACCAAGATCATTCCTCCGCCAAAGCAATTTCTTCCTGACGCTACATCTACCATCATCTTCCAAGCCGCTCGAGGGGACGCTTCGGTCTCTTGGACCTCAACTACGTAGTCCACAAGGAATTCAGCCACCGCTTGTGCCTTAATGCACGCCAAGGAATGAAGGCGAGATTGAATTCACTGAGCTCTATTGACCACTTGGCCAGCCTCCCGGAGTGTTCCACCCCTTCCAAGATGCGACGGAGTGGGTGATCCGTCACCACCTGAATAGAATGAGCCTTAAAATATGGTCTTAGCTTTCGGGCCGAGACGATGAGAGCAAACGCTAATTTTTCAAGAATGGGGCACCCGAGCTCCGCCTTCCTTAGGACCCTGCTCACGTAGTAGATCGAAAATTATTTCTTCCCTTCCTCTTGCACAAGAACTAAGCTCACAGCCCCAGTCCCTACTCCCAAGTATAGGAACAAGACCTCTCATTCCCTTGGCCACTGGAGTAAATTTGTCTGGGTGAGCTGTTGCTTTAGAGCCTGAAAAGCCTTCTCACATTCAGGGGTCCACTCGAATTTCTTACCTCCTCTCAATGTCCGGAAGAAAGGCAAGCATCTATCCCCGACTCGAGAGAGAAACCTGCTTAGCACGGCCAGTTGCTGGTGAGATGTTGAACCTCCTTAGCATTTCTAGGAGACTCCAACTCTAGGATTGCCTTCACTTTATCGGGGTTGGGCTCCGCTCTAGATGGGGTGAGAAGATGTGTCAGGAACTTTCCCCTATTGGCTCTGAATACACATTTTAGGGGGTTGAGTCTCATTTTATATTTTCTCATGGTCTCAAAGGTTTCCTCAAGGTCCAGGACATGAGATTTGAGGTCCCTGCTTTTGATAATTAAGTCATCCACATACACCTCGAGGTTCCTTCCTCTCTGTTCTCGGAAGATCTGATCCATCATTCATTGGTAGGTCTCCCCTGCATTTTTCAACCCGAAGGGCATCATATTAAAACAGAAGCACCCATCCTACTTGACGAAGGTGACGTCCCTAACGTCCGGATGATGCATGCGTATTTGATGATATCCGGAAAACGCATCTAAGAAATTCATAAAAGAGAAACCGATGGCTGAGTCAACCAGCGCGTCGATCCGAGGCAGAGGGTAACAATCCTTAGGGCACGCTTTATTTAAAAGAGAGAAATCCACACACATTCTCCATCTACCATCCCCCTTTTTAACCATTACAACATTACTTACCCACCGCGGATACTTACAGGTAGACACAAACCCCGCCTTATGTAACTTCTCTACCTCCTCTCTAATAGGCCAGGCCATCTTAGAGGCGATGGCCCTCTTCTTCTGTTGTACTGGGCGAGTGTTGGGATCGAGGTTGAGGCAGTGTCAAGTGTAAGACCCCTCCCCTTACCAAGGAGTTAACCCGGTCTTATGCCCAGAACCGCCGCCTTACGGTGATGCTAACATACGGGCTAGTCGACACCGGAAGACGCCGATCCTGCCGGCTAGTACGATCATTTACCTGTAGGCCAATTGAGAATAGAAGTACAACAGATATAAAACTAGCAAGTCCATAAGTCACAACAATAATGATGTAGGGGTATCCGGAAATGGAGATCTCCGTGAAGCTAACGCTCTCCCTACGCACAACACGTCGTAGATCTACCGCACCTACACAGCACCTATCGCCCACAATAGTTCCTCATCACAAAACGCAGCACAAACAACAAGGGAGGAATGGTCGACTCGAAAACAACGATCGGAAATTTGAGTCGGAATATTCCCCAAGAAAACACAAAGGTTGCCACTCCTTTTTTAGAACAAGACCAAGGCTATAGGCCAAGATCCGCTCATGCAAATATGATCCACCCGATCCGGAAATAAAAAGCCTTGCAACGGTGATTTCGTTTCAAAACTTGCAGCGATTAATTTAAAGATCCGGAGAAAACGATTTGCGAAAAATCCACCACAACTAAGGAGAAGAATCACACAAGGAAGAGGAGAGAGATTACCCAACCGAAAAGCGTTTCACACAAGATAACTGTGGGAGAATCACTCTCTCCACGGATCCACCGGTTTCACACCGAATGGGGCTGCTTCCTTCTTCCACGGAGTCGCACCGATAGAAGCCACACCGGAGTCGCACCGAACGGGGATGGAGGAGGCAAGGTTTGGCTTCACACCAGGGGGGTGGCTATTGGATTCTCTCCATGGTGGCCGAAATTCCTCAAGGGGGGTTTAGGTTTTCTTTTTTCAATCCTTTAACTCTTCATAATAGCCTCCTTTAAATAGGAGTTACAAACAAGCCTTAGCCCTTCATGATGGAGATTTAATCTCATCCATCCGAATGGCTAATTGCACACCAATACTAAAAATAGTTCAAAATGAAAAAATAACAACACATGCAATGAATATAAAATTATCACATAAGCATAGGATAATTTTATATTCCAAATATAAAATAGAGTGCAAGAAAAGGAAATAAATAAAGCTAATGCATTGCCGTGGCGGTAGCACGTCGCGGGCAAAGGTTGTAGCGTCCTTTCGTTAGCGTCATCGTGTCTTCTCACATCCTTGAGTCGTATGGCCTTATCAACCGGATCATCAGCAGCATCGTCAGCATCGTCTTCAAATGGTGGAGGAGGGGGCACGCCATCAATCCTCCCCCGCTCAAATGCACGCATCTCCGTTGTGTGGTCCAAGCGATAGCGATGAAGGAGAGCGGCATCCAAACTCTGCAGCTCCGTCTCGAGTACCCAAAGAGTCATCCGAAGGGCTGATCATGCCAACGAATGAGAAAGCGGTGGGTGTCACCATCAGCAGTGGTAACAGGCTCAACATCAAGTATCATCTCTGGAGTGGAAAACGTCCGTGGAAACCTGGTGAACATATTAGCAGTAGGCAGGAAAGAAGGCAACTTACCATCCGATGATATACCTGTGGGGACCGAAAGAGAGAGATCATCCGTACTACCACTCCCCAACCCATGAGAATTTTCAGTGGGAGAAGAAGACGACAAAGAAATCAACTCTTGTGGTGGTGACACAAACATCGTTAAATTCGAAACATTAAAAATGGGGGAGATACCACAATCAGCAGGCAAGTCCAAAACGAAAGTGTTGTCACCTAACTTCTTAATAATCCGAAAAGGGCCGGCGCGCTTTGGTACTAACTTTTTAACGGTGCCAGTTGGCAAGCGTTCGGGAACCAAACGGACTAAAACTAGATCGTCAATTTTGAAGTCTGATACTCTCCTATGTAAATTAGCATGCGCTTGATAAGAGTCGTATTGCGTCGTCAAGGTGGCCCGTATACGTGCGTGTAAATCATGGATGTGCTGGGCGAGGGATTGTGCAAACTGACTTGCCTTGTACGTTGGGGGCAACGACACCAAGTCAAGCGGCACAGGAGCCTTGTACCCGTGGACAATCTCATTCGGAGACAGACCCGTAGACCTATTCTTGGAATTATTGTAGGCTAACTGGTCATGGGGAAGGAGAAGATCCCAAGTGCTCTTGTGATCACTCACAAGGCATCGTAACAAATTTCCTAAGCTCCGATTAACCACTTCTGTCTGCCCATCAGTTTGGGGATGATAGGTAGAGTAAAACACTAATTTCGTTCCCATTAATATCCAAATAGTCTTCCAAAAATAACTAGTGAATTTTACGTCCCTATCCGATACTATGGTCTTTGGCACTCCACGGTGACTAACGACTTCTTTAAAATAAAGTTTAGAGACGTGAGACGCATCATTCGTCCTATTGCACGGGATGAAATAAGCCATCTTTGAAAACCTATCCACAACTACAAAAATTGAGTCGTGACGGCGTAGGGTAACGGGGAGGCCTAATACAAAATCCATACTAACGTCTACCCAAAGCATGGAGGGAATAGGCAAGGGTGTATATAATCCTATGTTGGTTTTACTACCCTTAGACACCTGGCACGTGCGGCAGCTACTCACTACCTGTCTCACCATAACCCTAAGTTTTGGCCAATAGAATTTGTCCTCGACTAATGTAATGGTCTTATCTCTACCGAAGTGGCCACTCAACCCTCCGCTATGCAACTCCCATATGATATGTACTCGTAACGATGACTGTGGAATACATAGTTTCTCGTTCCTAAACAGGTAACCGTCCTTGATGACGTAGGCAGATATCGTCGTGGGGGAGCTATCCTATGCCGAAAGATAGAAGTCCTGGAAGTCAGGACACGTGGCGTACTCATCCTTAATCCGCTCAAATCCTACAACATGTACTTCCATTGAGGTGAGTAAAAGATTAAGACGACTAAGGGCGCCCGCGACTCGGTTATCATCTCCCTTAAGGTGCTTGAGATTAAACGTGTAACCTTGTAAGAAAGCGACCCACTTAGCGTGACGTGGGCTGATCTTATGCTGGCCGTTGATGAAACGTAAAGCCTCATGATCGGAGAGTATCACAAACTCCTTGGAGAGGAGATAGTGCCTCCAATGGTGTAGACATCGGACTACAGCATAAAATTCCCTATCGTAATTAGAATAGTTCAGCTTAGGGCCGGACAACTTCTCGCTAAAATAACTAACGGGATGGCCCTCCTGGCTCAAGACACCTCCAATCCCTACCACAGACACATCACATGTGAGCTCAAAGACCTTAGCAAAGTCTGGTAGACGTAAGACAGGTGCCTCAGTCATAAGCTCCTTTATTCATTCAAAAGCATGGGTGGCTGACTTCGTCCACCTAAACTCTCCCTTCTTCATACAGTCTGTGATAGGCGCCATAATACTACTGAAGTCTCGTATAAAATGACGATAAAACGTGGCTAACCCATGGAAACTACGCACCTCACGTAGGGTGGTTGGCACGGGCCAGTCCTTAATGACCTGAACCTTGCCCGGATCGACTCGGATACCCTCAGAGCCGACTATATAGCCTAAGAACTCTACCTCCGAGACATAGAAAGTGCATTTCTTAAGATTGAGAAATAATGTCTCCTTCCGCAGGGTGGAAAGGATCACTCTCATATGGGAGATGTGCTCGGTAGTAGAGGTGCTATAAATCAGAATATCGTCAAAGTAGACGACAACGAACTTTCCCATGAATGGCTGAAAGACATGTGTCATCATCCGGGGGAAGGTACTAGGGGCATTGGACAACCCAAAGGGCATCACAAGCCATTCGTACAGACCATCCTTCGACTTAAACATCGTCTTCCACTCATCGCCCTCTCGTATCCTAATCTGGTGATATCCACTCCGAAGATCTAATTTGGAGAATACGGTGGCTCCAGACAAGACATCCAACAAATCGTCTAGGCGGGGAATGGGGAACCTATACTTGATGGTGATTTTGTTGATAACCCGGCTATCAATGCACATCCTCCATGTACCATCCTTCTTGGGGTCAAGTAGGGCTGGTACAGCACATGGACTCATACTAGTCCTAATAAAACCTTTCGCTAGCAAGCCCTCTATCTGAGACTGCAACTCTAGGTGAGCTGCGGGGGTGGAGTCGGTAATGGGGCTGATTTGGCAAGGAAGACCCCGGATGAGATTTATCGCATGCTGGATATTCCTAAGCGGGGGTAACGTGGCGGCAACTCATCCGGGTACACGTCCCTATACTCCTCCAACAATACCCGTAACTCACTAGGTAACTCATCCAAAATGCTAGAATCGGGGTTCGCGCTTAAGAGGACTAGCGCATACATGATTCCATCATAGAACGGATCCCTCTCAAACTCTTTCCTACCAACTAGATTCAACGTTTTCCATTCTACCGGAATAGTGGTGTCCTTAGCCAAGACTACGGGCTCCTTTGGGATGGTCAGCCTCAAAGTGATGGTTTTGCCATTGAATTTGAATTCATATGTGTTGGCTCTACCAAAATGTGTAACATCACGGTCGTATAGCCAAGGGCAGCCTAACAACACATGACAAGCGTCCATCGGAATGACATCACACCACACCTCATCAATGTAGGATTTGAATGAGAGTGGGACCAGGCATCGTTTGGTAACGGGAACAGAGAGCTTGTTGATCTAAGCGACCTGATATGGGGTCGGGTGCGGTTCCGTGACCAAGGACATACGTGCAACAGCGTTCTCAGATACGACATTCACGCAGCTACCACTATCAATAATTAGCTTGCAAAGCTTCTCGCCACTCTTAAAAATCAGAGAAAATATGCTCGTCCTCTTCCAATCATCTAATGGACGCGGAGTGGTCAAGATAGAACGCATCACCATAAGGGGGTGATCGTCCTCTAAGTCACTAGGGACTCCTTCGGGGTCACTCTCCTCTGCGGCCTCGTATACGTAATCGTCAGGGTCGGTGGTTGGCTCTAATAAGGCTAATGTTTTTGTCTTTGTTGGGAATTCGTAGGCATAGTGGCCTTGAATGCCGCAAGAGTAACAAGTGGTGTTAGCCTTGCTAACCTTCCCGATAGGGACACGCTCACTCGCAGGGTTCTTGGAGTTCCTAGTGGTGATCATGACTGACTTCGACTCGGTAGATTTGAACTTTCCCTTATCAGGGTATGTGGAAGAAGATGCCCCAGGGGTGGACTTATTCTTCGTACTAGAATAACGGGAGTGAGCCTTAGATGCTAGGTGCTTTTCAATGTCCAAGGCGACATTGAAAGTCGTATTCAAGTCCGTATGACCGTAACACAAGAGTTTCCGCTGAATGTCGGGGTGAAGTCCCTTTCGAAATCTAGATAAAGTGACTTCGGGGAGTTCTCGAAGGTCACATCGTACCATACGGTCCTTAAGTTCTCCCATATATTCAGCAACAGACATTGAGCCTTGCCGAAGGGTAGCAAGCTCATCGAACATCTACGTCCGATGGTACGCGGAACGTACTGATCGGTCAGCAGGTTCTTCATCACAGCCCATCCAATGAGTGGGACCCCGTGCCCAGCTCCTAACCTACGTTCTTCATTCAGCCAATAAGTTTTGGCACGTCCCGTTTATTTCATCCTGGCAACCTGAACCTTTTGGGGGTCCGTGAGGTTGTGCCATTCGAAATAACACTCCATGTCTATAGCCCAATGGAGGAAGATCTGGGGATCTCCCATACCATCATAGGTGGGCACATTTATCTTGATGGCCCTCGTGATATCAAATCCTCGCTCGGCGCAGGGTTCTCGAGGGGGCACACGGGGAGAGTTTCCCTCAGAATCCGAGTCAAAGTTCGGTTGGTGCCGGTTGGGCTGCCAAGCATTAAGGGGAGGTGGGGGTGGCCTTTCCTGATTTGGTAGGATCTGGGCTAAGACGTTCCTAAGCTCAGCCATTTCGGCATGAAGACCCGCTATAGCCTCGGTGTTGGGATCACCATGCTCGTTCGCAGCCATCCTAAATGTAGACGGGGTTGCGTACTCCGTTCCTAGCCGAGTGCGCATTCAGGTTTGGGAGGCCCCGAGCAAGATGAATTTTCCTAGGGCTGTAGCTATATTGAAAATAAGATATTTTTATATATTCCCAATGTGAATAACACGTAGATCGTTAAAAAAAATTGTTTTGAAATTTTGCTGAAAAATAAAGATTTCAGCCCGCTATTGGCAGACCACAGAAAATATTTTTTTTTGATTTTCTAACGATCCGATCTCCAACAAGGAACGCAGAGAGGATGTTTGCAACGTGAAAGTTGAAACGACCGCCTCTGATACCAAATTGATGTAGGGGTATCCGGAAATGGAGATCTCTGCGAAGCTAACGCTCTCCCTACGCACAACACGTCGTAGATCTACCGCACCTACACAGCACCTATCGCCCACAATAGTTCCTCGTCACAAAACGCAGTACAAACAACAAGGGAGGAATGGTCGACTCGAAAACAACGATCGGAAATTTGAGTCGGAATATTGCCCAAGAAAACACAAAGGTTGCCACTCCTTTTTGAGAACAAGACCAAGGCTATAGGCCAAGATCCGCTCAGGCAAATAGGATCCACCCGATCCGGAAATAAAAAGTCTTGCAACGGCGATTTCGTTTAAAAACTTGCAGCGATTAATTTAAAGATCCGGAGAAAACGATTTGCGAAAAATCCACCACAACTAAGGAGAAGAATCACACAAGGAAGAGGAAAGAGATTACCCAACCGGAAAGCGTTTCACACAAGATAACTGTGGGAGAATCACTCTCTCCACGGATCCACCAGTTTCACACCGAATGGGGCTGCTTCCTTCTTCCACGGAGTCGCACCGATAGAAGCCACGCCGGAGTCGCACCGAACGGGGATGGAGGAGGCAAGGTTTGGCTTCACACCAAGGGGGGCGGCTATTGGAATCTCTACATGGTGGCCGAAATTCCTCAAGGGGGGTTTAGGATATCTTTTTTCAATCCTTTAACTCTTCATAATAGCCTCCTTTAAATAGGAGTTACAAACGAGCCTTAGCCCTTCATGATGGAGATTTAATCTCATCCATCCGGATGGCTAATTGCACACCAATACTAAAAATAGTTCAAAATGAAAAAATAACAACACATGCAATGAATATAAAATTATCACACTATCTACCGCTACACTAACATCACAAGAGTACCTTAACTTATATGAATGCCCATACAAACTTATAAGTTAAGGTTTCAGAAATATAACTTATCATATAAAAGTGCCCATACTAATTTATATGATAAACATCCATGGTGCGTATGACCTAAATATGTATGTATGTTATGTATACAGGTTATGATTCATGCAAGTGCAACTCACACACATGAATCTATGATCACAGACCTTTAGTTCCCACTTTTTGGATCTAGCATCACTCTCTGGTACCACCGTTGTGGCTACGGCAGCAGTGGAGCGGGCACCTCCACTCCTAGGCAGGTATCACACTATCAGGCCTAGACCTCCCATACGCTTCTGTACACATCCTAGGTGCACTCTAGAGTCTCTGTGTACTAATTGCTGGCTACTCACCAATCTTTTTGGTCGAGTGTGTGTTTTTGGGGATCGTCCTCCAGACCGCAGTGTAAAACAACTCACTGGACCCTCAAACCATCACACCTCGCCAGAGCCACCGTACTGTCATGGGTGTGATGATTGGCCCAGTACCACATGACCCGCCACAAGTTAATGCACATGCAAGATATTCCAACCCGAGCCTCCAGCTCGCAGGACCAACCCGTCCTGAATCCCTCCAACCCTACATGGGTGAGAATGTTACCACAAACCCTCCAACCCTACACGGGTGAGAATGTTACCACAAACCCTCCAACCCTACACGGGTGAGAATGTTACCACAATCCCTCCAACCATACACTGGTGAGAATGTTACCACAATCCCTCAAACCCTACACGGGTGAGAATGATGGTACGTTGCTTAACTTATTATACTACTTTTGTCTACGGGTTATTATACTTAGTGATTTAAGGTTAATCCCAGGACTGCCCAGGGTATACCCGGTGAAGGGCTCTCAAGGGCACTAGGAGCTATGATAGGTTGAAATCCCAGAGCTCCCTTTCACAAGGATATTTATTTTTATTAATGTCTACCCATGATCCATTCCCAGCTCTCGTTGTTACTCTGGAACGAACCTAATGAATTTAGTTATTATCGGGGAATCGGCGATCTTCTGCCGGTCTTCGTTCTAGCCACTGTCCTTGAGGTCTTGCACTCTATCGCTCGATATTATAAAGAGACATACTAGACACCAATCAGGGTTTGACTTCCCAATCTAGTCACCAATATATCTCTCTATTGTATCCCCTGTGGGTCCCGGTGACACAAGCTATATTTTGCTAAGTGCACCCATGACCTAATGTTGACCCGTATGATGTGTCATCCAAACTCTTGGGTTAAATGTTCCTAAGTACATATTATGATTGTTATGACGCATGATGATGATCAAACTAGGTTTCGTTATTTTCCCATGGATTGAGGAGCCTAAATTAATTCTTTCAATTGTGTGACCGGGTCACCTTGAACATGAAGTATTACAAATAATGGTGCACCTTATCTAAAGTTTTCACTAGGTGTTTCACAAAGTTAAATGATACTGCCTATCAAATTCCATATTATTTCCATGCAAATTTCTAATTATTTCTTATTTAATAAATAAATTCCAAACCAACTACTTTACAAATAAAGTACCTCAACCACTGAACCCAAAATTCTGAGAAAATTAGTAGGTGTTCATTTTGATATAATAAGGCTAATTACAGAATCTTAAATTCTTAAACAAATATCTGACCTATCTTATACCATTTAAGAAATATTACCAAAATGCCATTATTAGGGTTTTTAACATATAGGGACATCCAAAAATTCTCAAATAATTTATCAGGCATCAAAACACAATAATAAACCACTGTAATATTTTTCATAATTTTAATACACAAATTTCCCATATTTTTAATTAATTTCCAAAAGGGGCAAAATGGTAAATTTTACTTGAAACCCAAGGAAACATTAATAAATAGTGCCATAAATTTTTTCAGGAGTGAACTTTGCACTACCAGATCTTGTGTCAAAAATCCACAATTTAATGAATTTATATTCCCTATTTTCCAATTTAAATCTTAACTAGTCACATTTTCCAATAATTTCATAATGGGATTTTTGATCCCAAAAATCCCAAATTTCCCATGGGAGGTATATTCCATTCCTATGAGCATCTTTCTAGAGTTTCATGGACATGCAATAATCCAATTGGGCTAAATTCATATTTTTCTATTTTTACTTTTGGCATCCCAAATTTGAACATATCTATCTAATGCATGTAGGATTTCCCAAACATGCAAAGATCCAATTGAACTAAAATTTCTACCATGGTTTTATATTGACCTAATGGACATGACACCAAAATTTGGGGGCATTTGGATTTGTATATCTCCAAAAATTCAATTAATTTAATAAATGATATTTCTCCAAAAACTATGGAAAACTAATTTCCAAAAATTCCCATTTTTGGTCAGTACCTAATTAAGACCTAATCACATGCATGAGCAAAATATTGGCTAATGTGGAGTTAGGGTTTGGCTTTGGCACTCATTTAAAATATGCCCTAGCCTAGGACCAGTCTTGGTAGAATGGCCCTACAGGGAGCCCTACTGCTCCAAATTACAACTTTAGGATGTCAAATTAAATTTAAGACCTAAGGCTACATTTTATATGTTGAACATGTTTTCTGAATCTGCATCCAAGAGTCCTAAATTTAGCCAACCAGGTATAGAAATAAGTGTGACAGAATACTAAAGTTTAATATATTAATACAACACGAATCTCAAAGCATTAATGGAGGGCATCCGTTCATCTTCCTCCTCCAGCCAAGGGCCGAGATTACCCCGACCTGGAGTGCCTTAAAACATCATTTCCCGGCCACCCCTTAGCCTCCACGGCCGGCTACCACCACCACCACCTCCGTTGAGATGGTGGCCAACGTTTGGCGGTGCAATGGTGGCCGGAAACCGCCTCTCCGGCGATCCCGAGCAAGCTCAAAAGCTTAAGATTTTCTTCCACACCTCACATGGATCCAAGCTCAATTGAGCTCGAAATCTCTCCTAAATGACCTAGGAGGCTAGCACAGAGGGCGAGGAGGAGAAACGGACCTTAATCGGAGCCCGACGGCGACGGCAGCAGTGGTTGGCCATGAAATTTCTCCTCTCCGGCGAGCTTGCTCCCGAACTCATTTCTCCACCAAAAGCTTCGATCTAGATATCGAATTCCACTCCTCTCGGCCTTCTGAAGCTGATGGTGAGGTTAAAATGGGGGTGGGGTGGCTGGTTATGGTGTTTTGAGTAGTGGGAATTTCGGCCACCACCTTGGATGCTCCTCCTTGGCTCCAAGTAGCACTTCCTTTGATAGAATTTGGCTGGGTGATTTTTCCTAAGCTCAGAACTGAGCTTTGGGAGGGATGAGGAGGGCCAAGTGGCCTCCATCCCCACTTTCCCTCTCATCTCTCTCCTCTATGTCCCCAAATTTCCAAAATTCTCCCATGCATACAGTCTCTCTCCTATTTTAGAGGGGTAGGAGATGTCATTAACCATTTAGGCTGGTCATGGGCCTTGGCTCATGGGCTTTGCCCATTGTGAATGGGCTTGGCCTCCCTTTTTCTCTTTAGGCCTTATGTTGACCAAGTTGACTTTTAGGGTTGAATTATTCAACTTGATGAGTGGGTTGGCCCCACTTGATGGTCATGAACCCCATGTCATCACCCAACATGGGTTGTGCCATGGTGATGCCCCACTTGGGCTAATTGGGCTTATATGTGTGGATTTGACCAAATTTGTGTTATGGTTGACTTGAGTCAACTTGGGTCAATGGTTGACCCAATGATGTGGCTTTTGGTTCACATATATTGCTTTTATGATTAGGGGCATAGTGGTAGGGTCAATGTATACCTATGATTCCATTTTGGGCTAGTTTGACCTGATCTGACTCGAACCCTATAGTGGGCCCTATGTAAATCCACCCTAACTCCATGAGTCAAACCTAGCCTAACCTTTTTCATCCACCACATGTCCTAACCTAATCTAAGTTTAGGGGTCTAGTAGGAAATAGGATGTTACAAATCCCAATAAATAAAAAAATAATTTCGTCCCCAAAATTCAAGTTCGGGTTTACGGGGTTTCTGTGCACAAGAATTTTAAGAAACTTAAACATAATTAAAGTATACCTTGTAACACCTCCCCTGTAATAGACGTATAATATGGGTCCGGCCGGGGCCCCACAACATACGAACACCACAGCTTTAGTATTAAAAGTTGATATAGCTACCCAAACTCAAAACACTTGCACAACACAGCGGAAAACCAAGCACAACTAGAAGTTATCCACTAATCCAAAAGAGTAAACAAATGGCCTTAAGGCTTACATCAAAGTCCAAAAGGGTAAACAGTACAACCAAACATGAATGTGCTCAGCACTCCTAGTCTACCTCGGCATGCAAGCCGGACAAAATAGTCTCAAACATACATCATCAAAAGTAGTGCTACAAAAGAGAAAACACTTCATGGGCTTAGGCCTTTTGGCCGGCGTGCTAGCTCCTGCGTGCGATCCTTGCCCTGTAAAAATTATTAGTAACGTGGGTCAGCAAAGGCTGACCTCAAACTGTGTAACAACACATCTCCTCCGGCCCCCCTAACGGACCCGGGGAACCCTCCACCTGCAAGTCAGCACTTCATATGCAATATAAATTTCTATAAATAGAAATACATTAAAACAGGCTTGGATGTCTCAATCAACAAACATGTTCTCTACTGGTTGAGCATATAAAGAAAGGGCCTACTATGCAGCATGAATGCAACACCCGGGCTTCACCCAAGGTACCCTAAACCGTATGCATCTAGCACAACATCACAACATTTGGGTACTCACATTTCCCCAATTGGCATAAAGCCGCAAACATTGAGGGAGACACAACTCCCTCACACGGCGCACAGGCCGCCACATGGAAATCTTGCCAAGGCCCCACCCGCTCGTGGGCTTAGCCCCGGGCTTGCCTGCAAGCTCTGACGTCTCATGTCAGGATTCCAACAACCACAGACTGACCGATTCTAAGAAGCCTTGCTGGACCCCACCCGCTCATGGCCTCTTTGCCCGGGCTTGCCCCAAGCTTGGCATTCTCGTCAGTCTCACAGAAGGGGACTAGTCTCGCCGGGACACTCTCCACACATGACGCACGTGTCACGGGATAGCCAGCCGACCACGGAGACATAGCCACGCCTTGGCACAACACAACCAAGACTAAACACATCGCAATCCCTCTTTGTACCGCAGCGTTCCCGCGCACCAAGGAAAACATCTCCAACTCGTGCGGAGCTAACCTTGTCCACCAAGGAAACCATCTCCATTCTCATTTGGAGCTAACCTTGTCAAGGAAACCATCTACCACCACGAGGAGCTAACCTTGTCCGGGTTCGACTACATGTACTCTTTTCAAGCAAAGGGACAATCATCACCACCACACAAACGGCATCTTGCCGCATCGGAAACCTCTACGAATCCCTAAGTTCGTATGCAACATCACCGTGTCGGACTAACGGTCGCGACTACGGCTTCACCCACCATGCCTAATCCACTAGCGAAGCGGATCTCTAATGCAAAATATGCCGGGGACGGACTCAATCGACCCGGAAGTTCCTCTTGAAACTTGGCAAGCCAAAACCCTCTCATTTGAGAGTTTGGTGCCCAAAACTTAGAGAAAAGAAAACTAGATGATGCTAAAACGTGCATCCTAAAGACCGAGAGGAGAGATGTCGTTACCTTCCGACTCCTCTTTCTTGCCATGGCAAAAATAGCCGGATGGAAATCTTCGCAATGGTCTAAGCTTCACGGATCCGGACTCGGCTCGCGATTCGGAGCTCCGACACCCTTCCTACAGCCCAAGAGTTCTTCTTCTTCCTCCTTGCTCTAGGTTTTCTCAAGATCTTAGAAAGAGGGAACTTGGAAAAAGTGAGGATCTGCAGCCCTAACTTCGGGCTTAAATCCCCAGGAGATGGCCTGAACCGTTAGATCCCAAAACCAGAAAAAGACTGGCTGCGATTCGCCTGGAAAATAAAAGATCTGGGCCGAACACGGCCTGGCACACGCCCGTGTCCAGGGCCGTGTGCCTCATTTGCCGTCTCAAATCGACGCGCCTGGAATCAGACACGGGCATCCGACACGCCCGTGTTCAATCCGACACGCCCGTGTCCCCAGTGACACGGCCGTGTGGCCTGCCGTATAGCTCCAACGACACGGCCCCAACACCAACCCGAGAGGTGACACGGCCTGGGACACGCCCGTGTCCCAAGCCGTGTGCCCCAGTCTCGACACCCTGTCGAGCACAAAGTGTCGACACTTGGGCCGAGTGTCGACACGGCCTCGACACGCCCTGCGACACGCCCGTGTCGCAGGCCGTGTGCCCCACTCTCGACACACTTGTCGAGCACAAAGTGTCGACACTTGGGCCGAGAGTGTCGACACGGCCTCGACACGCCCTGCGACACGCCCGTGTCGCAGGCCGTGTGCCCCACTCTCGACACTCTGTCGAGCACAAAGTGTCGACACTTGGGCCGAGTGTCGACACGGCCTCGACACGCCCTGCGACACGCCGTGTCGCAGGCCGTGTGCCCCACTCTCGACACTCTGTCGAGCACAAAGTGTCGACACTTGGGCCGAGTGTCGACACGGCCTCGACACGCCCTGCGACACGCCCGTGTCGCAGGCCGTGTGCCTCAAGCCAGAACCCAAAAATTTTTCAGAACAGCAGATTGAACCTCTTGCAAAAACTGGGGTGTTACAACTCTCCCCCACTTAACTGAATTTCGTCCCGAAATTACAAAACAAAAGGGTACAAAACTTAAATTGTACCTGACACAAATAGTTCTGGATAGTCTTCTAGCATGGCCTGTTCTCGCTCCCACGAGAACTCCTCACGACCGCAGTTGTCCCAACGGACTTTCACAAGTTTAACTTCTTTATTCCGCAACTGCCGAATCTCTGAATCTTCTATAGCGATTGGAAGGACTCGCGTCCTCAAGTCTTCCTCAATCGGCACCGATGCCGGCTCAATCACCACGCTAGACTCCACCAAGGCTTTCCTCAACACGGAGACGTGGAAGACGTCATGTAATCCACTCAAATCTGCGGACAATGCCAACCGATAGGCTGCTTCTCCTATCCGCTCAACAATTTCAAAAGGCCCAAAAACCTTGGACTCAACTTCTTGAGTCGGCGAATCCGCGAGACGCCTTTGAACGGCTTGACCTTCAGATAAACCCAATCACCAACTGCAAATTCTAACTTCCGGTGACGAGCATTAAAATATTTCGCTTGCCTGTCTTGTGCCACCTTCATACGCTCTTGGATGGTCCGTACCATCTCACAAGCGTCAACTACCGCATCCTTTCCAGAAGTTTGGTGTCTCCCGCCTCTGCCCAAGACATTGGCGTTCGACACCGCCTCCCATACAAAGCTTCGTATGGGGCCATCTTTATGCTAGCTTGAAAACTGTTGTTGTACGCAAATTCTACCATGAAGAGGTGATCCTCCCACCTCTTGCCAAAATCGAGAACGCACATCCTCAACATATCCTCCAACGTACGGTTCGTCCTCTCCGTTTGCCCATCGGTTTGAGGATGGAACGCCGTACTGAACTTTAGCTTCGTGCCCAAGCTCTTCTGAACAAGTCTCCAATCCTTGGACGTGAATCGTCCATCGCGATCACTGACTATGCTCTTCGGAATTCCGTGCAGTCGCACAATGTTGCGAACATACAACTCCACCAGCTTCTCCACGCTGTCCTCTTTCCGGTTCGGGATGAAGTGAGCCACCTTGGTTAGGCGATCCACGATCACCCAAATAGCATCATTCCCATGCTGCGATCTAGGCAAACCATGCACAAAGTCCATGGAAATGTCCTCAAATTTCCACTCAGGAATTGGAAGGGGCTTCAGGAACCCGCCCGGTTTCTGACATTCGGCCTTCACCAAGGCACATGTTTGGCAACGACTCAAATACAAAGCCACATCTCGCTTCAACCCGGCCACCAAAAGGATTTCTTCATATCCAAGTACATCTTTGTACTGCCGGGTGAATGGAGTACTTTGAGAAGTGAGCCTCAAACATCAACTCCTCACGGAGATTGCCAAACTGCGGTACACAAACCCTTCCGCCCTTCCTCAGATTCCATCAATCATCTCCCAGGTGCTGCTCTCGCCCGTTTGAGACTCCAACACAAAAGGTTGAAACTCCACATCCAACCGAGTCGCTTCCCGAATACGGTCGGACAAATCGCTTTGTACTTCAATCCAGTTCAACCGAGCCACGCTAGACTCGCCCCTCGCAACACATTCCAATCCAAGGGACTCCCATTCCCGTACCAACCGCTCATCATGAGCTTCGATCCAATTTCCTAGCCCCGAGTACTTTCTACTCAACGCATCCGCCACCACATTGGCTTTACCCGGCGTGTACTGAATCGCCACTTCGTAGTCTCCAAGAAACTCAACCCATCTGCGTTGCCGCATATTCAAGTCCTTTTGATCTAAGAGATACTTCAGGCTTTTATGGTCCGTGAAGATCTCCACTCTTGCGCCATAAAATAATGCCGCCAAATTTTCAGCGCGAAGATTACCGCCGCCAACTCCAAGTCATGGACGGGGTAATTCCTCTCATGAGGTTTCAGCTGTCTAGACCCAAAGGCTATCACCTTCCTATGTTGCACCAAAACGCAACCCAAACCGCATCCCGATGCGTCACTGAAAATTTGAAATCCATCTGTCCCTTGCGGTAAACTCAAGATCGGAGCCATCATAAGCCTCTCCTTTAGTGCCTCGAATGCTTGACCGCACTCTTGGGTCCACACAAATTTATGGTCTTTGCGAGTGAGAGAGGTGAGGGGTAGAGCTATCTTCGAGAAATTCTCCACGAATCTCCTATAATACCCGGCTAGTCCAAGAAAACTTCGGACTTCCGCCACGGTCCTCAACACCGGCCAATCTCTGATGGCCTCCACTTTCGCTGGATCCACTGCCACCCCATCACCACTAATCACGTGGCCCAAAAATGCCACCTTCTCTAACCAGAACTCGCATTTGGAGAATTTTGCATACAACTCATTCTCCCTCAACACTTGCAAAACTATTCTCAAGTGGGTCTCATGCTCCACTCCGATTTGGAATACACCAAAATGTCATCAATGAAAACAACCACAAAAGAATCCAAGTATTCCCGGAATACCCGATTCATCAGATCCATGAACACCGATGGTGCGTTCGTCAGCCCGAACGGCATCACCGTAAACTCAAAGTGTCCATACCTTGTCCCAAAAGCAGTTTGGGTATGTCCTCATCCCGAATTCGTAGCTGATAGTAGCCTGACTTCAAGTCCAACTTCGAATATACCATCGACCCCACCAACTGGTCAAATAAATCATCTATCCGAGGAATCGGATACTTATTCTTGACGGTCAACTTATTAAGCTCTCGGTAGTCTATGCACAGGCGCATGCTACCGTCTTTCTTCTTCACAAACAACACCGGTGCGCTCCACGGTGAAGAACTGGGTCTAATATACCCTTGCTCCAACAGTTCCTGTAACTGAACCTTAAGTTCCGCTAACTCCTTTGGTGCCATCCTAAAAGGAGGACGTGACACCGGTCTAGCCTCCGGCACTAACTCGATCGAGAAGTCGATCTCCCGCCGAGGAGGCGCTCCAGGAAGTTCATCCGGAAACACATCCTTGAACTCTGCCACCACAGGCACTTCCTCAATCGACAGTTTGGGAGAGACGAACCTCCAATAACGCTACAAGCGCTACACCACCCTGGTTAACCGCCCGCACCAACTGCATGGCCGATATCAGGGAACAGGCCACTCCACCAAGGCCCTCAAACTTGACTTCTATTTGCCCTTTACTCCTTAAGGTCACCACCTTAGAAAGGCAGTCAATACTGGCGCGCTGCTCTGCAAGCCAGTCCATACCCAAAATGACATCGAACTCTACTAATGGTAACACTGCCGCTTCCAGAGCGAAGACAACTCCGTCTAGCTCCCAACAAATGCGCCCTTTAGCCCGGTGGTCATAGATGACCCATTGGGCATGCGCACTTTCAGCTCTGCTCCCGACGAGAAAGACTCAATTCCTATTCTCCGGATGAAGCTCTCCGCAAGAAAGGAGTGCGATGCTCCGGTATCAAACAATACCCTAGCGGGGTATCCGGAAACTAACACGAAGCCTACAACATAGACATTACACAAAAGTCTAAAGGATGAAGCACGAAATTTAAACTTAAATTCTCCTCATACCTGTCACCACATCCGTCTGGCGGATCGCTTCTTGCTGTCCAAGGTTGTAGGCCCTTGGTTGCACCGGTTGGAACGAGAAGCGCTCGACTCCGCCATCTTTCCTTTCTCTGCAGCACTGGGGCCCGAGCGCACGACTGCTCCTGCTTTGACTCTTGCCCCGCTCCCCCTTGCTGACAAGCACGGGCTATGTGCCCAACCTTCCCGCAGTTGTAGCACGTCGGCGGTCCCCTAGAGTGGGAACCCCCAGGCGTCCAGTTGCTCCTCTCACCAGATCTGGAAGTGGAAGGCTTCTTCCTCCACCTACTCCCATCAGACTTTCCATGAGATTGGGAAGGCTTCCCTTCCCCTTGCTTGGGAGTAAAACCCTTACGGCGTTGGGTTCGCTCCAAATCATTCTCCAAACTCCTGGCGGCTTCAACTAACTCATTAAACCCGCCCTCTTCATGGAGATGAGGGGCTGCCTCAGATTCTCCCTCAAACCTTGGTAGAAGAGGTTATCCCTCTCTAAATCATCAGCCATTGTCGTTCCCGCATAACGACCCAAACGGGTGAACTCTTGCACGTACTCGTCCACCGTCTTTTCGCGCTGCATTAGATGCAAAAACTGTCTCTGCAGGGCCAACCGAGTTGAAACGGGGATATACCTCTTAAGAAAAGCGTCCCCGAACTCTTCCACTGACGGGGTGCGTCCCGGAAACTGGCGGCCGCTATGGCTCACCCACCACAACTTGGCGTCTCCTTCCAACATGAACGCCGCATACTCAGCTTTCTTTTCCTCTGGCGTCTCTGCCGCCCTTAACAGTTCTTGAATGCGAACCCACCAGTCTTCCGCATCCGTTGGCGTTCCGACACCCTTGAAAGACGGGGGATGGAAACTCAGGAAATACTTCATGTGTCGGTCTCCATGTCCAACAACTACTCTCTCCGCCAAAGGCTCCACTCGCCTGGCTTCTGTTCCTGGCACGGCCGTTGCCGTATCTGGTGTGGCAGGGGCTGCCACCTGAGCCGCTGCTGCAGCCTGAGCTGCCACCATCGCTTCTGCAAGCATGCGGCAGAAGTCGGCCGGGTCTACACCCGTGCCCAAAGACCTGGAGCAGTAGCACTGCTCGCCGAGAGATCATCCCTTGCTCTTGAAGTGCCCGCCTCGTTGCTTGCACTCTTCAGGAAGACAAGAAATAAGGGATTAGTCTCCAATCTCAAGACTAAAACATAAGGACACTCATGGTCCCGCGTTACTCTTATGTGGATAACTTCTTACGCACTGACCTTGAATCTAACCTCCCTCTGATACCAAATTGTAACACCTCCCCTGTAATAGACGTATAATATGGGTCCGGCCGGGGCCCCACAACATACGAACACCACAGCTTTAGTATTAAAAGTTGATATAGCTACCAAAACTCAAAACACTTGCACAACACAGCGGAAAACCAAGCACAACTAGAAGTTATCCACTAATCCAAAAGAGTAAACAAATGGCCTTAAGGCCTTACATCAAAAGTCCAAAAGGGTAAACAGTACAACCAAACATGAATGTGCTCAGCACTCCTAGTCTACCTCGGCATGCAAGCCGGACAAAATAGTCTCAAACATACATCATCAAAAGTAGTGCTACAAAAGAGAAAACACTTCATGGGCTTAGGCCTTTTTGGCCGGCGTGCTAGCTCCTGCGTGCGATCCTTGCCCTGTAAAAATTATTAGTAACGTGGGTCAGCAAAGGCTGACCTCAAACTGTGTAACAACACATCTCCTCCCGGCCGCCCTAACGGACCCGGGGAACCCTCCAACCTGCAAGTCAGCACTTCATATGCAATAAATTTCTATAAATAGAAATACATTAAAACAGGCTTGGATGTCTCAATCAACAAACATGTTCTCTACTGGTTGAGCATATAAAGAAAGGGCCTACTATGCAACATGAATGCAACACCCGGGCTTCACCCAAGGTACCCTAAACCGTATGCATCTAGCACAACATCACAACATTTGGGTACTCACATTTCCCCAATTGGCATAAAGCCGCAAACATTGAGGGAGACACAACTCCCTCACACGGCGCACAGGCCGCCACATGGAAATCTTGCCAAGGCCCCACCCGCTCGTGGGCTTAGCCCCGGGCTTGCCTGCAAGCTCTGACGTCTCATGTCAGGATTCCAACAACCACAGACTGACCGATTCTAAGAAGCCTTGCTGGACCCCACCCGCTCATGGCCTCTTTGCCCGGGCTTGCCCCAAGCTTGGCATTCTCGTCAGTCTCACAGAAGGGGACTAGTCTCGCCGGGACACTCTCCACACATGACGCACGTGTCACGGGATAGCCAGCCGACCACGGAGACATAGCCACGCCTTGGCACAACACAACCAAGACTAAACACATCGCAATCCCTCTTTGTACCGCAGCGTTCCCGCGCACCAAGGAAAACATCTCCAACTCGTGCGGAGCTAACCTTGTCCACCAAGGAAACCATCTCCATTCTCATTTGGAGCTAACCTTGTCAAGGAAACCATCTACCACCACGAGGAGCTAACCTTGTCCGGGTTCGACTACATGTACTCTTTTCAAGCAAACGGGACAACAATCCACCACACACAAACGGCATCTTGCCGCATCGGAAACCTCTACGAATCCCTAAGTTCGTATGCAACATCACCGTGTCGGACTAACGGTCGCGACTACGGCTTCACCCACCATGCCTAATCCACTAGCGAAGCGGATCTCTAATGCAAAATATGCCGGGGACGGACTCAATCGACCCGGAAGTTCCTCTTGAAACTTGGCAAGCCAAAACCCCTCTCATTTGAGAGTTTGGTGCCCAAAAATTAGAGAAAAGAAAACTAGATGATGCTAAAACGTGCATCCTAAAGACCGAGAGGAGAGATGTCGTTACCTTCCGACTCCTCTTTCTTGCCATGGCAAAAATAGCCGGATGGAAATCTTCGCAATGGTCTAAGCTTCACGGATCCGGACTCGGCTCGCGATTCGGAGCTCCGACACCCTTCCTACAGCCCAAGAGTTCTTCTTCTTCCTCCTTGCTCTAGGTTTTCTCAAGATCTTAGAAAGAGGGAACTTGGAAAAAGTGAGGATCTGCAGCCCTAACTTCGGGCTTAAATCCCCAGGAGATGGCCTGAACCGTTAGATCCCAAAACCAGAAAAAGACTGGCTGCGATTCGCCTGGAAAATAAAAGATCTGGGCCGAACACGGCCTGGCACACGCCCGTGTCCAGGGCCGTGTGCCTCATTCGCCGTCTCAAATCGACGCGCCTGGAATCAGACACGGGCATCCGACACGCCCGTGTTCAATCCGACACGCCCGTGTCCCCAGTGACACGGCCGTGTGGCCTGCCGTGTAGCTCCAACGACACGGCCCCAACACCAACCCGAGAGGTGACACGGCCTGGGACACGCCCGTGTCCCAAGCCGTGTGCCCCAGTCTCGACACCCTGTCGAGCACAAAGTGTCGACACTTGGGCCGAGTGTCGACACGGCCTCGACACGCCCTGCGACACGCCCGTGTCGCAGGCCGTGTGCCCCACTCTCGACACATTGTCGAGCACAAAGTGTCGACACTTGGGCCGAGTGTCGACACGGCCTCGACACGCCCTGCGACACGCCCGTGTCGCAGGCCGTGTGCCCCACTCTCGACACTCTGTCGAGCACAAAGTGTCGACACTTGGGCCGAGTGTCGACACGGCCTCGACACGCCCTGCGACACGCCCGTGTCGCAGGCCGTGTGCCCCACTCTCGACACTCTGTCGAGCACAAAGTGTCGACACTTGGGCCGAGTGTCGACACGGCCTCGACACGCCCTGCGACACGCCCGTGTCGCAGGCCGTGTGCCTCAAGCCAGAACCCAAAAATTTTTCAGAACAGCAGATTGAACCTCTTGCAAAAACTGGGGTGTTACATACCTGAGGTGAAAAGCTTCGGGTATCATTCTCGCATCAGATCCATCGACTCCCAGGTGTGCTCATCCCTTCCGTGGTTGGACCACAATACCTTCACTAGGTGAACCTTCTTCAGCAAAACTTGAATCGTCGTACCATCGCTCCGGACCGGCTCTAAACAAACTGATCTATCTGGTACTACCGGTCCTGCTGCAGTGGTAATATGTTGTTCTGGTCGAAGTAGAGCTCTTCAAAGTGAGGAGATGTGAAAGACATCGTGCAAAATCCGTAACTCCAGCGGCAGCTCCAGCCTGTAAGCCAAGGGGCCGATCCGCTCCAAGATCAAATACGGCCCCATATATCGAGGGCTGAGCTTCTTGTGACTTCGCACCTGAGAGACACCATGCACCCGACGTATCTTCAAGAAACCTATGCCCCCCACCTGGAACTCGACCATTTGATATCGTGCATCGTAGTACTTGGCCTGCCTATTCTGAGCCTCCAACATCTGATCCCTAATCAGTTGTATCTGAGCACCTGTATCCTCTATATATTCTGATCCAAGTGTATTTTTATTATACTTTATGATATTCATAATCGAGATTACATTGGCATATTTCCAAGTCTTTCAACGCATTATCATTAAATAAACCTTAATCATACGTTGGTTCGGTGTCCCTTACAAGCAATGACCACCAAGTACGTGAGAATCAATACTTTTATATGTAGAATTGAGCACACAAATCTCAGATTTCTCTTCCAGAATCACATCATGCCTCATGGCTTATACTACATTGATTCTTCAAATGCAATGTATCGTGATATTATTTATTACGAAGAACCAACTTATGTATAATAATTAACCAACCTCCAAAATTAAGATGTGATGAAGTGGTCATTATTTTGTTTCTTCCAGACTCATGAATTATTACACCTTTACATAAACGGTAATACATAATTCATAGAGTGTTCACCTTTCAAGCGTAAATCAAGCGATTATTAATGATGTTGATATTGATACAAATGACTCCCAATTGTTTTTCATATATAGCCTAATTCATAAATTTATAAGCGTATCTTTCTAATAATGGTGAGATCTGACACAAATCGATTTCATTATAAAGAGAATCTTAATAGACACTCATTACTTCTTGTGTAATTTCACCATAAACACCTTAGCAAACCAAAATTGATCTCTTCATAGTCATGAATTTCCTAAGGCGATCATGATGTTATCAACGTATGTGTCCCAGTTCTCGATGTTATCATAATCAAGTGATCATACCTATGCGTATGTTTCAACTAATCATCCACCCCACTTAAATTTGTTGAGTCATTACATTTTCAATGTCATGCCATAGGAGATTAATCTTATTTATCATAACGTTACCTTATTTAAATTCTTAAGTTCCAGTATAATGACTTTTGCTTAATTGAGTAATTCAAGGTTATAGTTCACCATTATGATCAAGTGACTGGCTATATCATGTAAGCGTGAATAGTAATGATATTTCATCATTGTGTTTAATTCTCCAAATCCCAGTACCTTGTAGGATCAAACAAGGTAGTACTAAATCATACCTAACCATAGTAAACTTAATCATTATATTCTAAACGCAAGACGTTATCTTATCAAGATTTCTAATTATAACTTAAACTATCTCCTAAAGTATAAGCGTAAGTAAACCATTTAAATTTGAAAAGGATTGATTTTTTGAGAGAACACACCATATGTAAATCATCATCGAACACTTTTGTTTTGGTTCTTGTGATCATCAGAGTCACATCCAAAGGATCATACTTATAATATACATCTTCCAATTTTGATTTTTCACTTGACTTTTAAGTTTTTTTTTTCTGGGATCGTTATACCCCCAGTGTTATAGACATAATTACTCAAATATTTGAATCCTTACTTGATGGCTCCAATCACATCATAATTAAGACCCGTAATCACTCCTTCACATTACCATGATGTTACTCTATCTCGATCTGTATGTTTCTAACATTGTGACCTGAGCATGCTAGGTAGGCACGGATTGCAGTGATCCATCATCATTTCTACTTCCCCCAATTCTACACATTCAATATGTGAAAGTCATAGTCATTTTCCTAAGAGCCACATGTATGCAGAATTTTCAACTATCATTCCGACTTATACTGAATTCTTAATTCACATTGGTTTTCTCTTGCAATATATCTGAGTTCATTAATCAAATCCTTAACCGATGATATAATTATTAATCGTGTGTCACGTCAATTGGGTTAAGGTGTTAGGGCATCTAGGAACATACTTTGCTGAGGTAACACATTCCTTTAATTATACATAAAACATTTGTGTCGTCATTACTGCTTGAGTTTAGTTTATCGAAAGGCCATTTGTTCGAATTCTTGTGGATTATACGCAACTTGTTTCGATCTTTGGGATATAGCATGTCATTATGCATTGATGAAATTACAATCTCTCTTAAAGTTGTGTCAAGTAATGATCTGATACACAAGCCCGCGAAAGTTTCTAACATCTCATGGAGACTTTCTTTGTTCTAGGGTTGTAATATATCCAAGAGGGCAACCCTCTACATATATCTCAAACTTCTAGGGAGGGTTGATTATCTTGCTGATTTTGCGAATACAAAACCTCATCTTTACTTGAGCAACATTTGAATTAATCAAGTCTTCTAGATAACTATGTTTGTGACACATGTTTAATAAATCGGGTCTAGAGAAATTCAATTTGTTACAAATTTAGCCCAGTAAACAAAAGGATTAGCCCCTATACCTTTCGGGCTAAATTCCCTTAATATTTATAGTGCATTCCTCTTATATGTGCACCCAACCCTTAATTCTAACAATCTTAGACCTGGAGTTCCACCTTGAGACTAATTGATATGCTATATACCTTTGGCCCTTAAGATTACTTATACGACAATCTTCTCGAGGTCAACATGTGACCCAACCAAAATGGGTTTCTTCTGAGACTTGAATTCTTATTCTACCTTTGGTATTTTTCACTATGGTTGTCTCAACGTAATCAAGTCATCAGTTTGAGGGTTAAGTTTACGAGTACCATACTATTCCACTAATAGATTATATGCACCAATTCTCCTTAAGGCGGTCCTATCAGCTTGGGAAAGATGTCATAATATCACTCGATAGGTGGAGTAGGGACATCGAAATTTAATCCTTAAGAGTGACCCTTGCGTCAAATTCTTCCCTTGCTGAATTTGGGTATCCTCGTACCTTAACCAATCTATCTTCGAGGTCGATTTTAGACACGGATACACTACGAAATCCACTTGGTAAGTCAAACTGAGGTGTTGTGCTAATTGGATTGGCCTAACTCATTGTTTAAATGGACTATTTTCTATGACTTTTTACACATGGGCACACCATTGCTTCCGCTGCATAGTTTGTCCGCAAACTATTGCTCGAGCGGGGTGAGCCAGTGTTGTGGAATTCTTTCTCATATGATCGTTTGTTTAAGTGATACAGTTTGCAAGTCCCCTCCCCTTACCAAGGAGTTAACCCGGTCTTATGCCCAGAACCGCCGCCTTATGGTGACGCTAACACACGGGCTAGTCGACACTGGAAGATGTCAATCCTGTCGGCTAGTATGATCATTTACCTGTAGGTAAATTGAGAATAGAAGTACAACAGAAATAAAACTAGCAAGTCCACAAGTCACAGCAATAACATCATATATATAATGAAAAGGTACAATAGTCCACAATGAGTACAAAGGAGAGAAGGGCTTACGCCCGTACATGACAAAAAATGAATAGTAAAGCTCTCTCTATCACTATAATACTATGCGGAAGCAAACTCTGAACAAGCACACTCGTCATCACCTGAAGCTGGGCTGCAGTAGTAGTATGTGGTATCAGCTCCTCAAGTCCTGCCACCTCCGCTTGCTGGTCTTGCTGGTGCTTCATCTCCTCGAGCTCCTAAAATGATACGGTCACAACCGACCGTTAGTCATAAAGACTAAGCCATTATCATCCTCGCCTCACCCCCGTGACTCTTAGGCATCGAGCGGGAGGACAAAAGCCGAGGATAACAAAGCAGTATCAAAATGGAAGCAGGTGACGGTGGATCTATTATATCATGGATATATTCTAACAGTTATGTCATTACATTAGCAGTTCTATATATATAGCACATGTAAAGTAAGTAAGCAGTACTGAAAGAAGAGTGCAGTAAGAAAAGTAAAGAAAGAGCAGAAAGTAAACTAATCTACCGCTACACTAAGATCACAAGAGTACCTTAACTTATATGAATGCCCATACAAACTTATAAGTTAAGGTTTAAAAAATATAACTTATCATATAAAAGAGCACATACTAATTTATATGATAAAGATCAATGGTGCGTATGACCTAAATATGTATGTATGTTATGTATGCAGGTTACGATTCATGCAAGTGCAACTCGCACACACGACTCTGTGATCATAGACCTTTAGTTCCTACTTTTTGGAGCTAGCATCACTCTCTGGTACCACCGTTGTGGCTACGGCAGCAGTGGAGCGGGCGTCTCCACTCCTAGGCGGGTATCACACTACCAGGCCTAGACCTCCTATATTCCTCTGTACACATCCTAGGTGCACTCTAGAGTCTCTGCGTACTAATTGTTGGCTACCCACCAATCTTTTTGTTCGAGTGTGCAATTTTTGGGATCATCCTCCAGACTGCAGTGTAAAACAACTCATTGGCCCCTCAAACTATCACACCTCGCCAGAGATACCATATTGCCATCGGTGTGACGATTGGCCCAGTACCGCATGACCCGCCACATGTTTATGCACATGCAAGATATTCCAACCTGAGCCTCCAGCTCGCAGGACATACCCGTCATGAATCCCTCCAACCCTACATGGGTGAGAATGTTACAACAAACCCTCCAACCCTACACGGGTTAGAATGTTGCCACAAACCCTCCAACCCTACACGGGTGAGAATATTACCATAATCCCTCCAACCCTACATGGGTGAGAATGTTACCACAAGCCCTCTAAGCCTACATGGGTGAGAATGATGGTATGTTGCTTAACTTATTAGACTACTCTTGTCTATGGGTTTTTATACCTAGTGATTTAAGGATAATCCAGGACTTCCCAGGGTATACCCGGTGAAGGGCTCTCAAGGGCACTAGGAGCTATGATGGGTTGAATCCCAAAGCTCCCTTTCGCAAGGATATTTATTTTTATTAATGTATACCCATGATCCATTCTCAGTTCTCGTTGTTACTCTGGAACGAACCTAATGAATTTACTTATTATCGGGGAATAGGCGGTCTTCCGCCGATCTCCGTTCTAGCCACTGTCCGTGAGTTCTAGCACTCTATTGCTCGATATTATAAAGAGACATACTAGACACCAATCAGGGTTTGACTTCCTAATCTAGTCACCAACATATCTCTTTATCGTATCCCCTGTGGGTCCCGGTGACATGAGCTATATTTTGTTAAGCGCACCCATGACCTAATGTTGACCCGTATGATGTGTCATCCAAACTCTTGGGTCAAATGTTCCAAAGTACATATTATGATTGTTATGACGCATGATGATGATCAAACTAGGTTTCGTTATTTTCCCATGGATTAAGGGTCCTAAATTAAATCTTTCAATTGTGCGACCGGGTCACCTTGAACATGAAGTACTACAAATAATGGATCAACTTATCTGAAGTTTTCACTAGGTGTTCCACAAAGTTAAATGATACTGCCTATCAAATTCCATATTATTTCCATGCAAATTTCTAATTATTTCTTATTTAATAAATAAACTCCAATCCAACTACTTTACAAATAAAGTACCTCAACCACTCAACCCAAAATTCTGAGAAAATTAGTGGGTGTTCATTTTGATATAATAAGGCTAATTACATAATTTTAAATTCTTAAACAAACATCTGACCTATCAAAATGCCATTATTGAGGTTTTTAACATATAGGAACATCCAAAAATTCTCAAATAATTTATTAGGCACCAACACACAATAATAAACCACTATAAAATTTTTCATAATTTTAATACACAAATTTTCCATATTTTTAATTAATTTCCAAAAGGGGCAAAATGGTAAATTTTACTTGAAACCCAAGGAAACTTTAATAAACAGTGCCATAAATTTTTCCATGAGTGAACATTGCCCTACCAGATCTTGTTTCCAAAATCCACAATTTAATGAATTTATAATCCCTATTTTCCAATTTATTTCTTAACTAGTCACATTTTCCAATAATTTCAAATAATGGGATTTTTGATCCCAAAAATCCCAAATTTCCCATGGGAGGTATATTCCATTCCTATGAGCATCTTTCCAGAGTTTCATTGACATGCAATGATCCAATTGAGCTAAATTCATATTTTTCTATTTTTACTGTTGGCACCCCAAATTTGAACATACATATCTCTTGCATGTGAGATTTCCCAAACATGCAGAGATCCAATTGACATAAAATTTATACCATGGTTTTATATTGACCTAATGGACATGCCACCAAACGTTTGGGGCATTTGGATTTTTATATCTCCAAATATTCAATTAATTTAATAAATGATATTTCTCCAAAAACTATGGAAAAATAATATCCAAAAATTCCCATTTTTTTGTCAGTACCTAATTAAGACCTAATCACATGCATGACCAAAACATTAGCTCATGTGGACTTAGGGTTTGGCTTGGGCACTCATTTAAAGATCTGTCATAGCCCGGGACCAGTCTTGGTAGAATGGCACTACATGGAGCCCTACTGTCCAAATTACAACTTTAGAGTGTCAAATTAATTAAGACCTAGGGCTACATTTTATATGTTGAACATATTTTCTGAATCTGCCTCCAAGAGGCCTAAATTTAGCCCGCAAGGTACAGAAATAAGTGTGACAGAATACTAAAGTTTAATATATTAATACAACACGAATCTCAAAGCATTAATGGAGGGCATCCGTTCATCTTCCTCCTCCAGCCAAGGGCTGAGATTGCCCCAACCTGGAGCGCCTTCAAACCTCATTTCTCGGCCACCCCTTAGACTCTACGGCCGGCTACCACCACCACCACCTCCGTTGAGGTGGTGGCCAACGTTTGGCGGCGAAATGGTGGCCGGAAACTGCCTCTCCGGCGATCCCGAGCAAGCTCAAAAGCTTGAGATTTTCTTCCACACCTCACATGGATCCAAGCTCAATTGAGATTGAAATCTCTCCTAAATGATCTAGGAGGCTAGCACAGAGGGAGAGGAGGAGAAACGGACCTTAATCGGAGCCCGACGGCGACGGCGGCGGTGGTTGGCCATGGAATTTCTCCTCTCCGGCGAGCTTGCTCCCGAACTCATTTATGCACCAAAAGCTTCGAACCAGATATCGAATTTCACTCCTCTCGGCCTTCTGAAGCTGATGGTGAGGTCAAAATGGGGGTGGGGTGGCTGGTTATGGTGTTTTGAGTTGTGGGAATTTCGGCCACCACCTTGGATGCTCCTCCTTGGCTCCAAGTGGCACTTCCTTTGATAGAATTTGGTTGGGTGATTATTCCTAAGCTCAGAACTGAGCTTTGGGTGGGAGGAGGACGGACAAGTGGCCTCCATCCCCCCTTTCCCTCCCATCTCTCTCCTCTCTTTCCCCAAATTTCCAAAAACACCCCCATGCATGCATTCTCTCTCCTATTTTAGAGGGGTGGGGGTTGTCATTAACCATTTAGGCTGGTCATGGGCCTTGGCTCATGGGCTTTGCCCATTGGGAATGGGCTTGACCTCCCTTTTTCTCTTTAGGCCTTATGTTGACCAAGTTGACTTTTATGGTTGACTTTGTCAACTTGATGAGTGGGTTGGCCCCACTTGATGGTCATGAATCCCATGTCATCACCTAACATGGGTTGGGACATGGTGACGCCCACTTGGGCTAATTGGTCTTATATGTGTGGATTTGACCAAATTTGGGTTATGGTTAACTTGAGTCAACTTGGGTCAATGGTTGACCCAATGATGTGGCTTTTGGTTCACATAGATTGCTTTTAGGGTTAGGGGCATAGTGGTGTGGTCAATGTATACCTATGATTCCATTTTGGGCTAGTTTGACCTGATCTGACTCGAACCCTATAATGGGCCCTATGTAAATCCACCCTAACTCCATGAGTCAAACCTAGCCTAACCTTTTTCATCAACCATATATTCTAACCTAATCTAAGTTTAGGGGTCTAGTAGGAAATAGGATGTTACTGCAAGCTACGTCAGCATCGACCCCAGGCATGTCTGCGGAGCTCCACGCAAAGATGTAAATGTTTTTCTGCATGCTGGCCTTGATCTTCTCTCGATCTTCCGGGCTGAGCTCGTCGCTGATCTTTATCTTCTCCTCTCTTCCTTCCTTGGTGCGGATCTCCACCTCGAGTACCTCCACGGCTGCCTTCAGCCTTGATGGCTCTTTCTCTCCCTCCTCTCCTAGCACATCTTGTTCTCTAGCTTCGTCTTTCGCGACAGCCACCACCATTTCATCCCCAAGCTTTTCCATCTCCCACTCACTAGCGTCCTCTCCTTCCCGTAGTGAGGCTCTTCTTTTTTCCAGTCGGGCCCCCCTTTTGGGCGACCCTCCCGCTTCCTCCATCTTCCTCTTCTCTTTCCTCCTTCTATCCTCCTTTGACTCCCCATCCTCTTCCGCCTCCATCTCTTCATTCTTCTTTCCTGTCATTTCTAGCTCCCTCGTAATGCCACCAACCATCACTACTTCTCCCTCTCCTCCAACATCTTCTTCCTCTCTCTCTTCTACTATCCCCATCTCTCTGTCCTTCTCTCCCTCCATTTCTGGCTCCCCGCAATGCCTCCCACCATCACTACTTCGCCCTCTCCTCCAACCACTTCTTCCTCTCTCTCTTCTACTATCCCCATCTCTCCGTCCTTCTCTCTTGCCATTTCTGGCTCCCCCGCAATGCCTCCAACCATCACTACTTCACCCTCTCCTCCAACCTCTTCCTCCTCTCTCTCGTCTACTTCGCCTCCAAGCTCCTGTTGCCATAATTCCATCCTCATCTCCATCTCCTCAATATTTCCCTGTCAGGAGATGGTGTTCACTGCCGTCACGTAGCACTCCCTTGCAGCCTTCGGATCCCCCCACACCCTGATTTGGGTACCTCCGGAGTTTAACTTCAAGCACTGGTGAAACGATGATGGAACACATCTGAAAGTGTTGATCAAGGGACGCCAAAAAATGGCGTTGTAACTACTGGGGGCATCCACTATGACAAAGCGGCAATTTCAAGATATCCCCCCCAGGGTTATCTGAAGTCCTACTCCCCCCTCGACTTCTTTCCTCTCTCCTGAGAAGCCAAACAATGGTCCATCCGCTGCCAGTACCCTCCGGGCCTCCACCCTCATCTTATTGAATGCCTTCTTGAAAATAACGTTCACAGAGCTCCCATTGTCTACTAGGATCCGTGACACCGTAAAGTTCTCGATGGCCGTTTGTATAACCAGCGCGTCGTAGAAAGGATCTTCATGGTCTGGCATGTCCTTCCTTGAAAAGGTGATTTTCTCATTTGGGGGAGGGGGTTGCGACATCGAAGCTACGCTTCGGCGATACATAGTATGAAGGCTCGCCTTTCGGGCTGCCTCTATCCCCACCCCTCCATGGATTACTCCAATTCCCCCTCGATCCCCTACATCCGTTCGGTCTATGCATCGATCCTCCTCTCCTGTACCCGTCACTTCTTCTATCCGCATCGGCCTTTGTTTCTCTCCTGCTCCTCTAGTTCTCCTCATCTCCAAGAAATCAGGGCAGGTAGCCGTCGCGTGACCTTCCTCCTCGTGGAAGTCACAATATATCAATTCTACCTCCCCCCCTTGCCTTCCATCCTGAGGGTTTCTCCTTCTCCCAGCCCCTGCTCCTCTTCCTCGCTCCCGGCCTCTACCTCTCCCTCGGCCGATTGCCATAGCCTGCTGCGTAGGGGGCAGGGGTGGTCTATGACCGTACCCCAACCCTTGCTGGTGAAATGTTCTAGGTCCTCCCTGTTGGTTCCTCCCCCATGGGGAAATCCTCTCACTTGTCTGGGGCAGGGCCTCCCTGCTGCCTCCATCCCAACTCTTGATATGTCGGCTCCCTTGGCTCTTCTCTTCTCCTCGCTTCCTGCTGTCTCCCTCCCGACTCCATCGACTCAACCTCTGTAAGCCTTGCCAACTTTTTTGCAAAAACGGGATTCGCCGCCTCCATCGCTATTTCCTTCGCCGCCTTCTCCATCAACCCCTCAAACGACAGTGGCGCATTCCGAGTGAGGCTCATTTTGAAGAAGCCTTCCCGCAGTCCCACGGTAAAGGCCATCTGGAGGGAAAACCCAGGCACCTTCTGTATATACAAGATCTCCTCTTGGAATCAATCCACGTACTAAGCTAGGGATTCATCTGCACTCTGCTTAATCAAAAAGATTGACTCTGGGTTCTTCTTTCTCTTCTTCGAGGTTGAAAACCGTAGCTGGAAGCTCCTGCTCACGTCCTCAAAGTAGTATATCGAGCTAGTTGGGAGCTGGTGAAACCAGTCCCGAGCCTTGTCCTTTAGTGTGATGCCAAAGAGACGGCACTTGAACGCGTCCGTCATGGGCCTGATCGAAACCGCATCCTCGAACCACTGCAAGTAATGGAGGGGATCATCCTTCCGCACATAATAGTTCATTTCGGGTTCCCGGAACCCTTCTAGGATGGGAGCCGACAGGATCATCTCACAAAAGGACGACCCTCTCGCCACTGGTCTCGCCGCTCCTACTCGCGCGACGACCTCCCCTGGCGAGATGGCACTCGCCGGGCTTGGGAATAACTCCTTTCCTGCCATGTCTCTCCCGCTCCCTTCTGCCATCACCTCCTTCCCCGGCCTCATCCCCGGGGAATCTTCTCCCACTCGCACCGAGACGAGCTCTTCTTGCGGCGCAATAGCACGAACTTGAGGTAGTGGGGTTGAACAATCTCCCTGTCGCGAGATCCCTTGCAGCAAGTCCATGATGCCCTTGATTGACGCCATAAACTCTTCTCTTCCAATAAATCCTCCCGGGTTATCCGACCCCTCTCCTTCTCCTTCTCGGTGACCTCCCGCCATGTAGTTGCTCAAGGTTCTTCTCTGAGGGCTGCGCTCCACGCTCACCGCACCAAAAATGTTGGAACCAGCTTTCTGGTCCTTCCTAAAGTTCGAAACTAAGGATGCAGCCCACACGTACGTTTCTTGAACTACCCTCTCGACGTGAGTCGGAGACCTGGAAACCGACCGATGGGTCTCAGCTCGGAAGTGCCACCTCTTTCCCGGAAGAAACTGAAGATCTTCCCCTCCCTAGCCGATGCTGAGCTAGGTGCCTGTGAGGAAGAATGTGGAAAAGTTCAGCAACCATCCCAGGCACCTTATCGGTCTATTTATAAGCCTCTGAATCTGATCTGCAAATATCCCTTCTAAACTAACCTGAAATGACCAAAATACCCTGAGATGGGTCTACCAACAGCCAAACTCCGCTGTTCTGGTGGGTTATACGCAGACCTCCAGTGGTAAAAGTGTAAAATTACATGGGGCAAAAAGGTAAAATCCCCCTTGTGGGTAAAAAGGTAAAAACATCTCTTCTCCCATGTGGCGAGTCGGGAAAATGAGTGATGGGAGAGACGACCCCCCTGTCCGTCTCGCCGGCCTCTCGCCCTATAGGTTATCTCGCCTCCTATAGCCATCTCGCCCCCCAGGACGTCTCCCCTACTTCAGAGAACCCCCCATTTCGCCTACTGCAGGTGGGCCTCCTGGTCTTACTCGCCTATCAAATTCAACTCGCCAGCCTCCCCTTCTCGCTCCTTGAGCCACCTCTCGCGAGCCCAAGGTTATACATCGAGTATCCAAAGAAGGTACCTAGATTAGATTTTTCATCGAATTTTCCTAGGTGATCCTTAGTGTTTAGAATGTAGCACAGGCAACCAAAGACCCTAAAGTACGATACAGAGGGTTTCTTTTCGAAATACAGCTCGTATGGAGTTCGCTTTAAAAGTGGGAGAAGCATGACTCGGTTCATCATGTAGCTTGTCGTGTTAACTGCTTCAGCCCAGAAAGATCATGGTAAGCTGAACTCGGCCAGCAATGTATGGCTAATTCTTGAAGACTATGATTCTTTCTTTCTACAGCACTTCTTTTGTGGAGTACGAGGGGCAGAGAATTCGTGCGTACTTCCTAAGTTGTCACACCGGTTTGAGAAGTCCTCATTCTCAAACTCGCCTCCATGATCTGATCTAATACATTTTAATTTTAGCTCCTTCTCATTTTGAAGTCGCATGCAAAGATTTGAGAATTCGCTAAAGGTGTCAGATTTATTCGCAAGAAAAATCATCTAGCAATAACGTGAATAATCATCTATGATAATGAAGGTGTATCGTTTTCCACCTATATGACACGTATTAAGGGGTCCAAATAAATCCATGTGAATGAGTTCGAGTGGTCTAGACATGGAAACTTCAGTTTTGCTCTTGAAAGAGGTTTTAACAAATTTGGCTTTTTGGCAAGGAGCGCATATGACATTTAAACTACTTCTTAAGTTGGGAAGTCCCCGAACAAGTTTATTTTTTGATAGTTTTACAATAATCTTACTTCAGAATGTCTGAGTCTCCTATGCCAAAGTTCTAATTCCTCATTCTTAGTAACTTGGCTTTTCAAATTAGATGCAGATATATCATCAAAACTAACAGTGTCGTCTCGCGGACTTTCCGGTCGTTGTAGAGCTACGGGGGCTCCCTGAAGAAGCAAACAATAAAAAAGGCAGATACGGATGTTGACGGAGTAATAGAGACAAAAGCGAGAGCTCACCTCCTTCTCTCTAGGAGATCCGGGAGGAGGAGTGGGGCAGGTTTCCAGTACTGCGTGAGATGGCTCCTCAACAGAAGAGGAGGGGCCACCTATTTTTACCCTCTTCGGGCGAGACGATGAGGAGGGTAAAGAGGGTAGGGGGCGAACTAGAGTTGTGGTCAGAGTGGCCACGTTGGCCTTGTTCTGTTTGCGCACCATTACAAGGCGCTCGCGAAAACTCTGGCTGTGAGACATGGTTGCGGTAAAGTCAAGGAAGGAGGAAGTTCGAAAATGGGGCATCCTCCATTCGGGGTAGGAACCGTATATTTATAGGCTTCGGTGGAGGGCCTCACCAAAGATTCCCTCATAAATATGCCTCAAACACGCTTTAATGACACGACCCCCGGTTGGACTTTCTTTCCGAGCTTTAAATAACCTCGAAAAGAGCGGGGATTGTGTACAACCTCGGGCTCGCGAGAGGCCCTCAAGGTGCGAACAACATAAGCTGGCGAGAGATACTGGATAGGCTAGCGTGACCACGTGGTCCACTCGCAGGAAGCGGGACCATATGGTCCACTCGTAGGAGGCGGGACGGGTGGTCTCTGCAGTGGGCGAGACGCCCTTTTGGGACGCGAGTAGGCCCTTAACAGCGAGAGGGCCCCATAGCGAAGGATGCCTACGAGACGAGCAGGAGGGCTCGTCTCGCTGCTGGGTGCTTCCCTACTCGTCATATAGAAAGAAGGTCGTTTTTACATTTCTATACCCATGGGGGATTTTACTCTTCTACCCCAGGTAATTTTACCCTTTTACCCTTGGTGGTCTGCATATAACTCTTCAGAACAGTGGAGTTTGGCTGTTGGCAGACCCAACTAGGGGTATTTTGGTAATTTCAGGTTGGTTCAGTTTGGTTATTGGCATTTCAAACTCAGAAAACTATAAATAGGCCCATAGGAGTTCTTCAGAAGCACCTTTTTTCTCGGGATTTTAAGAGTTTTCCTGTGCTTTCTGAGGAGCTCCAAGCCCAGCTTTTGGCTTTGGAGGGGAAGCTCTCGGAGATCTTCCGGTAAAGTGGTGGGACCTCCCTGCTGAGGCTTTGGGTCAGTTTCTGGTCCTTCACAATCATTCAGAAGACAAAGCTTGGGACGAGTAGGTGTTGGCTACACCCCTAGTTTCGAACTTTCGTCGAAGTCAAATGTTGGGTACATTGGTTTAAATGTACCTGATTTGAAGAAGCCTCACCCTACTCAATGATATACATCAAAATGTATTTGATGTGTTTTGAGTTTAGTTGTGCAGGTCAAGTATTTGCAGGGAAAGCAGAAAAGATTCTAAGTCCATGTGTCGACACCCAGAGGGAAAGTGTCGACCCTTAAGAAGACTTGTGTCGACACCCAGGCAAGCAATGTCGACACTTGGAGTACTTGTGTCAACACTAGGGATGTGGAGTCGACACCAGACAGAAAGTGTCGACACAAGGAGCTGTGTCGACACTCAATAAAGAAAAGTGCAGTGAAGCAGTGTCGACACTTAGCAGTTGTGTCGACACCCAGAGGAACTGTGTCTACATCAGAAAGTGTCGACACTTGGAGGCTGTGTCGACACTCAGCAAAAGTCAGAAGAGTCTAAGTATAAGTGTCGACATAATAAAGAATGTGTCGACACTCAGCAGAAGAGTCAACACTTGAAGAAAGTGTCGACACAAGAAAGAATGTGTCGACACTCAGCAGAAGACTCAACACTTGAAGAAAGTGTCGACACAAGGAGCTGTGTCGACACTTAGCAAAGTTCAACAATATTCTAAGTACAAGTGTCGACACAAAGGAGATGTGTCGACACTCAGCTAAAGTCTCAACACAAGAGGATGTGTCGACACAAGGAGCTGTGTCGACACTCAGCAAGTATCAACACTGAAGGCATGTGTCGACACCAAGAAGATGTGTCGACACTGAACAAGTTCAACACATGAAGATGTGTCGACACAAAGGAGATGTGTCGACACTTACAAGAAATCAACAAAGTACTGAAGAACAAGGACTTGTGTCGACACTCAATATCAGTGTCGACACATGATGAAGAAGCTGTGTCGAGAAGTGAATTCTACAACAAAAGGAGTTGTGTCGACACCTTGTAGGCTAGTGTCGACACTTAGTCAACTTGTGTCGACACTTGGTCTATAAGTGTCGACACTTAAAGACAGACAGTCTCGACACTTTCAGACAGTTACAGTTATTTCAAGAACTGACTGGATGACTTGACAGCTGCCATTCCAGCCGGTCTACTGCACCTGTCAGAGTTGTCAGAAATCAGTTAGGAACCGGACCAGCCGGTTACCATGAAGAAGGCCTATATATAGGCTTATACTGTCTACAGAAAAAGATGATTGAACACATGATCAACACATCAAGTAATACAAAGAAGATCTAGCTATTCATTGAAGAATCCAGTGAAGATCTAAGTAGTTGGAGAGAGAGAGCTCCATCCAAGAAGACAGCCGTTGGAACCAGACTGAGAAGAAGGGTTCAGATTTTGTTCTGAATCTTAAGTAGCAGAGATCAAGGATCAACTGCAGAGGAGATCAATCCTATTGTGTTCTACATTCAAGAAGCTTTGAAGAAAGCCAAGTCAGATTGATCTCAGCAGAGTTCATCCAAGAACTCATCAAGAACCTATCAACTCATCTCTTTATTCTGAGTTGTAGGTATATACTCTTTGTATTTTATATTTCTTGTAGGATCCTTAGGGATCTAAGTTTGTAAGCCTGTAATTATAAAGGCTGAGTGTATGGCCTGTGTGCCTGAGTGTAGGAGATTTGTATCTCTGAGTGTAGGCCTGTTGTGGCTGAGTGTAGGCCTTGTGGATGAGTGTAGGCTTTGTGAAGAAGCTGAGTGTAGGTCTTTGGAGAAGACTGAGTTGCAGGGTCTTGGGCCTGAGCTGTAGGAACCTGGTTGAGGTTCTGAGTGTAAGATCTGAGGATCTGAGATAGTGGAGGAGTTTGGCCAAATCTAGTACACTACTAGATAGGCGAAGGGGGAAAGTGGATGTACCCAAACCTTGGGGAACCACTATAAATTTGTGTGTTCACTGTGTGCTTGATAGATTGCTGTGATTGCTGATTGATTGCTGTGAAACAGTAGTTATAATTCTGTGATATACTCTGAATTCTGCCTAAAAAGTTAAAAAGATTTGAGTCACCTATTCACCACCCCCCCCCCCTCTAGGTGATTAGGTACAATATCTTTCAAGTGGTATCAGAGCGAGGTTACTCAAAAAGGGACTTAACTGTCTGAGTAGATCCTGTTGGCAGATTCACACTAAGTAAAGTACAGAATCAAGAAAATCAAGAAACATGGGTTCAACTGAGAATCACAAGGAACTTGGATCCATGAAGCTACCCATTTGCAGAAAAGAAATTTTTGGCATCTAGAAGGAAAGGGTGAGACTATTTATGGAAGCCTCAGACCCTAGGATTTACATCACAGTTAAAGAAGGGTCATATGTGCCCATGAAGGTTTCAGTCTTAGATGTAAATCAGAGAACACCTAAAGATTTCTCTGAAATGACAAAGGATGAGATAGTTCTAGCCACAATGGACAAGAGGGCTCAGAATATCATTGTGAGTGCTATAGATGATGCTACCTTTCAGAATTTGATACACTGTAAGACATCTAAGGAGATGTGGGATACTCTTATTGTGTACATGGAGGGTTCTGAAGAAGTGAGGCAGGACAGAAAGTCCTTATTAAACCAAGAATATGAAAGCTTCAGGCAAGGTAGGACTAATAGCATAACAGAATACTATAAGAAGTTCTATAGGATTGTGAATGAGCTAATGTCCTATGGCAGAGAGTTCAGTAATTATGAACTAAATGATAAGTTTCTGAGGTCCCTAACTAAGGATTGGGACACCAAGATCTGTGTCATTAGGGAAATGGCAAAGTTAGTAGATATCCCTCCACCAACACTGTTTGGAAAACTGCTATCGTATGAGATGCAGTTGATGGTGAGGAAAGAAGAGGAGAAGTCTACCAGAATTAAGAATAAAGAAAGAACAGTGGCTTTCAAAACAGAAGCCCCCAGAAAATACAGAAGTAAGTCACCATCTCCACCTCCAAAGGCAGCTGAGACTGAGTCAGATGAGTCAGCAAGTAAAAAGTCTGAAAGCAGTGAAAGTGACGAGGAGTTTGCAGCATTCACAAGACACTTTCAGAAGTTCTTAAAGAAGAAACAGTGGAGGACAAAGCCATCTACTTCACAGGGTAAAGATGACTATTATCAGAACAAAAAGTCATCAAAGAAAGACAGGAAAAAGACCAAGTCAAGCAAAGCAACTCTATCAAAAATAGTATGTTATTGCTGTAATATACAAGGACATGTTGTTGCAGACTGTCCAGAGAAAAGGAAGGAGTCTAATGATAAGAAGAAGACTCAATTCAAGGGCAAGAAGGAAAGGTCTTTTGTTGCCAAAAAGGATAAGAGCCTGTCAGACATATCTGCATCAAAAACTGAGTCAGATACCGAAGCATACATAGGACTGTTTGCTGAGGAAGAGGAAGAAGAGTTCATCGAGATCATGAACTCTATATATGAACAAGAGGACAGTCAGTGCCAAGGACTGATGGCATTGACAGAAGGTGATAAAATCCAAGAGCATCCTGGACCTAGTAAGGTACAAAATTGTTCTTTAAGTTCAATTTCTTGTGCTAGTTCAGAATCAGATTCATCATCATCAAGTGATGAGAGTGCATCTGAGTCTGAAGGGGATATTCATCAATTGATAGATGAATATAAAGTTTTGTTGCAAGCTTTTAAGAAGAGCAAGTCCCTAGCCAAGAGTCAGGCAAAGGAAATTGCTAGTCTCAAAGTTGCTGCAACTGATTTTGAGAAGATGATTGATCAAAAGCTAAATAAAATAGCCAGACTGAAGTACATAACTGTGATTCAGATGGGGACTATATCATTTAAGAATGATCAAATCAAAAGTCTGGAGATTAGTCTTCAGAAGGAGAGAGATTTAGTTGCTAGGTTTTCTAAACCAAAGTCTGTTCTACCCTTAATTGATGAATTTGTTCATCAAAAAGGTAAAGCTGGACTAGGGTTTACTAAACCAGCTAGGACTGTTCAGTCCAAGTCTAAGGGCAAAGCCCCAGCTCTCAACAATCCAGCTGTAGATAAAACAGCTAAGAATGTACCTAAGCAAAGGTACAATAGGTTTGAGTGTTGGTGCTGTGGCAAGTTAGGCCACTATTCCATGGATTGTTGGCACAATGCTAGTGCCAAAGTGAGTAGCAAACTGCCTGTTGGAAAACCTGCAGGTAGCTTTGTTAGGAAGCAAACTAACCAGTACCAAGGACCCAAGAATTCTTTGGGTTTTAAGGTTCACTAATCTGTTTTGTAGGTGAGTCAAAGTGGTCATGCCCCAAAATGGTACTTGGATAGTGGATATTATAGACACATGACTGGAACTAGAGGATTGCTAAAGGACTACACACCTATCAAGGATGGTCCAAAAGTCACCTTTGGTGGTTCTGAAAAAGGAATCATCAAGGGTTTTGGTAACATTTCTAGCACCCATATTACTATTACTCAAGTGGCTTATGTCAAGGGTTTGAAACATAACCTTATTAGTATAAGTCAATTGAGTGATTTGGGATATGATATCTCATTTGTTAAAAATAGTTGTCATATCAGGAGGTCAAATGATCAAGAGATCATTTTGACAGGTTATAGAAAAAGAAATGTCTACTGTCTAGACATTATGTGTGAGAACAATGGTTCTCCAGTGTGTCTTGTAGCTGATGAGAAAGTCTCTCATTATGTCAAATGGCACAAAAGACTAGTCCATCTCAACTACAAGACAATTAGCCAACTCTTTAGTAAAAAGTTAGTGAGTAATGGTCCTCAAGTTAAGTATATTAAAGATGGAATATGCTCAGCTTGTCAAAAGGACAAGCAGACTAGATCCACCTTTAGTAGCATTGAAAACAAAGATGATGTGAGGTGTTTATACCTTTTGCATATGGATCTCTTTGGTCCTATGCTAGTTCAAATCCTAGGTAGGAAGGTCTATACCTTTGTGGTTGTAGATGACTACTCAAGGTTTTCCTGGGTGTTCTTCCTTAGACAGAAATCTGAAACCCCTAGTATCTTCTATAGCTTTGTCAAGAAAATTCAGAATGAACTAGACAGTATAGTGGTCAAGATAAGAAGTGACCATGGTACTGAATTTCAGTCTGATAGTATGGCAAAACTATGTGAAGAATTTGGGATATTTCAAGAGTTTTCTTCACCAAGAACACCTCAGCAAAATGGCATTGCTGAGAGGAAAAATAGAACCTTGATTGAGGCTGGTAGAACCCTATTAAGTGATACATCTCTACCAGAATATTTCTGGGCTGAGGTAGTGAATACTGCATGCCATGTAATCAATAGGGCTACCATTACTAAAAGCCACAATAAGACCCCCTATGAGATTGTGAATGGTAGAAAACTAAACCTATCCTATTTCAGAATCTTTGGTTGTAAGTGCTTTATACTTAACAATGGAAAGTCTTACTTGACTAAGTTTGCTGCCAAGTCCTAAGAGGGGATCTTTGTTGAGTACAGCCACAATAGTAAGGCTTATAGAGTCTACAACTTGTCTACTCAAGTTGTAGAAGAGTCTGTACATGTAGTATTTGATGAAACTAGACTTATTAACAATGAGTTGTCTAGTATTATATGCAGCTCCACAGGTATAACTAAGAAGTTGGACAAGCTCACTATTGAAGAAGAACCTACTGCAAGACGGTAAGTAGTATATAGTGGCTGCTATCCAGGGGGAGTACTACATATACCTAATGAAGAAGAAATCCAACGAGTGCAGCAAGATGAAGAAACTGAAGAAGTTCAACCTGAAGCCAGGATGCCTCCAGCTAATATGCATCTTAGAGATCATCCAGCAGATCAAATCATTGGTGATCTAAGACAAAGGGTACAAACACGGAGCAGAAATCTGAGTGCAGCACTCTACTCCAGTTTTCTATCCCAAGTAGAGCCAAAGAAGTTTGAAGAAGCCATCCTAGACCCTCATTGGATTGAGGCAATGCAAGAAGAGCTGAATCAGTTCAAGAGATGCAAAGTCTGGGAGCTTGTTCCTAAACCAAAAGACCACAACATAATTGGAACCAAGTGGATCTTTAGGAACAAGATGGATGAACATGGAGTAATTGTCAAGAACAAAGCAAGATTGGTTGCTAAAGGATATAGGCAGGAAGAAGGTATTGACTTTGATCAAACCTTTGCTCCAGTAGCCAGACTGGAATCCATAAGGATGTTCCTGGCCTATACAACCTATCAAGGATTTAAAGTTTACCAAATGGATGTTAAGTCAGCCTTTTTGAATGGCAATCTGAAAGAGGAAGTCTATGTGGAACAGCCATCAGGTTTTGTTGATTCAACTCAACCTAATCATGTCTATAGACTTAGGAAAGCTTTGTATGGGTTAAAACAAGCCCCTAGGGCTTGGTATGAAACCCTGTCTAGTTTCCTCATTGAGAATAAGTTCACAAGGGGGAAAATAGACAAGACTCTATTCCTTAGGGAATCTAGAGGCAAGATAATAATAGTCCAAATATATGTAGATGACATCATATTTGGGTCTACTGAAAGTAGTCTTTGCAAAATGTTTGCAAAACTAATGCAAGGACAATTTGAGATGAGTAGTATGGGGGAACTTAAGTTTTTCTTGGGTCTCCAAGTTAGACAGACTGAGAATGGTTTATCCATATGCCAGTCTAAGTTCACCCTAGAACTCATAAGGAAGTATGGTATGGATTCATCCAGTACCATGAAGACTCTTATGGGGTCAAGTATGTCTCTTAGCAAAGATGATGCAGGGAAACCTGTAGATGAGACTTTATATAGAGGGATAGTTGGCTCCCTACTCTATTTGACTGCAAGTAGACCAGATATCATGTATGTTATATGTGTCTGTGCTAGGTACCAAGCATGACCTAAAGAGTCTCATTTGACAGCAGTCAAAAGGATACTGAGATATCTAAAGGGCACTCCTTATCTAGGCCTCTGGTACCCTAGGAATGGAGATTTTGAACTAACAGGTTATTCAGATGCAGATTTTGCAGGTTGTAAAGAAGATAGAAAAAGTACAACTGGAACCTGTCAATTCCTAGGTGGAAGACTGATTTCTTGGAGTAGCAAGAAGCAAACAAGTGTGGCTATCTCCACTGCAGAATCAGAATATGCGGCTGCAGGAAGTTGTTGTGCTCAACTTTTATGGATACAACATCAGCTTGAGGATTATGAAATTCAGGTAAGTAGAACACCACTGTTTTGAGATTCTACTAGTGCTATATCAATTGCTAACAATCCTATTTCCCATAGTAGAACTAAACATATTGAGATAAAATATCATTTTCTAATGGAACATGTAGAAAACGAAGATATATCACTTGAGTATTTAAATACTGTAATCAACTAGCTGACATGTATACTAAACCTCTAGAAGAAACAAAGTTCAATAGGTTTAAAATTGAACTAGGTATGATAAACTTAGAATAAGTTTACAAATATGACTAAGTAAAAAGGTGTCGACACACAAAGTTATCTGTGTCGACACAGAAAAGTGGTGTCGACACTTTAGGGAAAAGGTGTCGACACATCTAGGAAGTTGGTGTCGACACTTCAGAAAATTAGTATCGACACATACAGGGTCAGTGTCGACACAACCAAGGTGGTGTCGACACTTAGAATTTACTCAGAATTATCTAAGTAAAGTCTCGACTAAGTGTCGAGTTTAGTGGTGTCGACACATAAACAAGTGTCGACACATATTATCTGTCAACTAAACTTGTGTCGACATAGTGTGTCGAGACATTATAAGTCTATGTCGACACTTTTCAACAGTGTCGACACAATTTCAGTTAGCTGACCCGCCCTTTCATCTTCAAATCTTGAAAGGTATAAATAGGATTTTGCCTTTGTCTGTCGACATGCTCACCAAAGTTTCGAGACCAAACTTGTGTGTCGACACCTCTCTTCTCTCCAGTCAAATTCTTCAAACCCTAATGGCGCCAAAGCTCGAGGAGAACGTGAACGAAGGCTATGAACTGGTGCGACATGCATTTGACGATGCAGATCAGGAGATCAAGATTGTGGTAACCCTAGTTGTAGACTCGGGGTTGGATTTTCTTGTTTCAGAGCCCACAAAGATCTGGAAGAAAGAAGTATTGAAATTCCTGAATGGAGCTAAAGTAGATGAATCTGGACTCAAGATAAAGTCTAGGGTTCATGGTGAAAAGGTGAAGGTATCACATAAAAGTTTGAGAAAGGTCCTAAATCTACCAAGGACAAAAGAAGAGGATGAAGTTACTGCTTCTAAAACTAGAGATGCATTAACATGGTGTGGTCAAGATTCCAAGCTGAAAATTGGATCTGTATTCAATAGGAAAGGCATGAACAGCCCGGAGAAATTTCTTTCTGAAAATGTTGGAAAAGTGATCTTAAGTAAGCCTGGAGGGCATGATAAGGTATCAGCCCATATGTTCAACCTTATGACAAGGATAATCTTCACAGTGAAAACTGATTGGTCTGCAGTATTATTTGAGAAGATTAAGGAGAGTCTGAAGAAACCCAACTTGGGTAGGATAATAAGTCTTTACTTGGCTGGTAGTATACCAGAAGTAATGAGTCAAGCTGCTGGCACTAAGATCAACCATATGAGAAAGATGGACATGAGGATATTCTCTAGGTGGGACAGAGTTTTAACTAAGGAGATGCCTACACCTGAGAAAGTAACACCCCTAAAGAAGAAGAAGAAGATTGCCCCAGTGGCTCAGGATTCATCTAGCAGCTCTAGTAGTGAAGAGCAAGTTGTCTTTACTCCTGATGAGGATGTAGAAGGAAATGCTGGGAAGTCTCCAGCTCAACAAGAAGTTGCAGAGAGGCAGGGGGAGCTACCTCAAGCTAACCCCATACACCAGGATACTGTCCAGGGGGAGACTCTAGTGGTGGAAGAGCCAACTCCTCTTGAAAGTGAAAGAGCCACCCACATCATCCTTGAGGTAATCACTGAGCTTAATGCTTTAGATTTCCCTATAGAGGATAATGTTTTGTCTGATTCCTTAAATAATGTTAATCAGCAAACTCAGATTGATAGTCAAGTCCCAGATGTTGTCATGGAGGACACATCTGTTACAGTTCAAGTAGTATCTGATCCAGTGGTAGATGAGCCAAGAGTTTCTCCAGCCCATTCTCCACAAGAATTTACTATGGAAGATCTCTTCCTTAATCTGGATCAAGCAGACCTTGAGAACGACAGTGCTGCTGCTGAGGGGGAGACTGCTCCTGTTGAGGGGGAGCAAGGAGTTCATGTTGAGGAAACAATAAGGAAGGCACCAGAAGTGCAGAAGGAGTTACCTCCAAGCCCTAAGGAGAGGGTAGAAATTGCAAGTACATCAGCATCTGAAGATGAGGAAGCTGCCAGAGCAAAAAAAAGGAAATTTCAAGTTTTTAAGAGAAGGAGCCAGAATTATAAAAAGGCCTTGCAAACTATTGCACCATAGCCTATATCACAGCCAGCACCATCTGTAGATTATAGTTCTCTCATGGTTGCTATGCAAATAAAACTTGATGAGCACAGGAAAGCCATAGAAACATATGTGGATGAGGGGCACAAGTCTTTACAGTTTGATCTAGCCCAGGATATTAAGTCCATAAGATTTGAGATGAATCTCAATAAGAAAGAGATGACTGACTGCTTCCACAAGGGAGGGAATGCAGTAGTATACTTAGCTACACATCAAGAGAAGATAAAGGCTCAAGTCGATGACATTGCACTAAAGCAAGGATATGTTCTAAAGAATCAGATCAGGATGAATGATAATTTGACAGAATCTCACAATGCCATTATCACTGAGATGAAGAACATAGCTGCTGGACTGACTACTTCTCATGCTACTGCTAAGGCAGAGTTTGATAATGCATTGCAAAAGAGTTTAACTGATGTTACTTCTACAATTCAAGACTCTCAGAAGTTGATAACTGAAAAACTCCAAAGGTTGAAACCTTTCTTTAAAGATGGAGTCAACTATTTGGATAACCAAGTCATATTTCAAAAGGATGATCTAAGAGATCACATGGAAAGAGAAGTCATAAAGGGGGAGAGGGTGTTAGTCAAAGCCAGCTTTAATCATGCCAAGTGGATTTCTAATTCTATCAAAGCAACTCTTGGTTATCCTCCTTTATGTGATGATGACAATGTAGCAGAATCTGGGATTCACCCTGCATATCTTGGAGGTGAGCAACCTGAAGTAGCCCAAGTTATCTATCCTCCACCAGATTTTGATATGGTACAAGCTGAGATCCATACTATGTATAGCCCATTTGAGGGAAAGCAAAATGTCATCATAGAGAAGGTGGTTCAGCCAGTATCTGAGGCTTTACAGGAAGCTATACTGAAGGAACAAGCTGAACAAGAAGCTAGATTGTCTAAGAAAAGGTTCAGAGAGCAAGCTGAACAAAGACCACACTTTGAGCAGTGGAGCCCTACTTCAAGAAACATTATCTTAACTGCATGGAAGGCTGCCAAAGATAATGTGCAAGACAGAAACAAGTGGTTTTCTGAACTAGAATGGACGAAGCATGAGACAAGGCAAGAAGTCATAGTGCAATATAGAAGGAAGGCCAAGATGGGAAAGCTACCTCCTACTGCTCAGGAGCCTAGCAAGTACTTTCCCAAGCCTTATCACTACTTTGAGAGGCAGAAGATTAAAGCTGAAGAGCTAAAGAAGAAGGATCTGAAAGGGAAAAAGCCTGCTGATACTCAAGATGTTGAAGCCCCTGTGCAAGCAAAGATAAAGTCTGGGAAGGGCATAGTGATCAAGGAGGCTGAGCAGAAATAGAATTGCATTATCTTAAGTTTACTATGTAATCACTTGTATTAAAACACTTTGTAAACTTTTGAAAAATGAATATGACAAAGATGTTAGAACAATGTGCTGTGTGATATATTTATTTCATAATTGTTCTGAGATGATATCTGTGTATACATGTTTTGTTTGATACATGTTTATGTTTACCATGTTATATAATCCTGCTTTACATCATGCTATGATTTTATTTTATATGGTGTATATCATTGACTAAGGGTTATGACTTCTCCAAATAGGGGGAGATTGTTGGGTACATTGGTTTAAATGTACCTGATTTGAAGAAGCCTCACCCTACTCAATGATATACATCAAAATGTATTTGATTTGTTTTGAGTTTAGTTGTGCAGGTCAAGTATTTGCAGGGAAAGTAGAAAAGATTCTAAGTCCATGTGTTGACACCTAGAGGGAAAGTGTCGACACTTAAGAAGACTTGTGTCGACACCCAGGCAAGCAGTGTCGACACTTGGAGTACTTGTGTCGACACCAGGGATGTGGAGTCGACACCAGACAGAAAGTGTCGACACAAGGAGCTGTGTCGACACTCAATGAAGAAAAGTGCAGAGAAGCAGTGTCGACACTTAGCAGTTGTGTCGACACCCAGAGGAACTGTGTCTACATCAGAAAGTGTCGACACTTGGAGGCTGTGTTGACACTCAGCAAAAGTCAGAAGAGTCTAAGTATAAGTGTCGACATAATAAAGAATGTGTCGACACTCAGCAGAAGAGTCAACACTTGAAGAAAGTGTCGACACAAGAAAGAATGTGTCGACACTCAGCAGAAGACTCAACACTTGAAGAAAGTGTCGACACAAGGAGCTGTGTCGACACTTAGCAAAGTTCAACAATATTCTAAGTATAAGTGTCGACACAAAGGAGATGTGTCGACACTCAGCTAAAGTCTCAACACAAGAGGATGTGTCGATACAAGGAGCTGTGTCGACACTCAGCAAGTATCAACACTGAAGGCATGTGTCGACACCAAGAAGATGTGTCGACACTGAACAAGTTCAACACATGAAGATGTGTCGACACAAAGGAGATGTGTCGACACTTACAAGAAATCAACAAAGTACTGAAGAACAAGGACTTGTGTCGACACTCAATATCAGTGTCGACACATGATGAAGAAGCTGTGTCAAGAAGTGAATTCTACAACACAAGTAGTTGTGTCGACACCTTGAAGGCTAGTGTCGACACTTAGTCAACTTGTGTCGACACTTGGTCTATAAGTGTCGACACTTAAAGACAGACAGTCTCGACACTTTCAGACAGTTACAGTTATTTCAAGAACTGACTGGATGACTTGACAGCTGTCATTCCAGCCGGTCTACTACACCTGTCAGAGTTGTCAGAAATCAGTTAGGAACCGGACCAGCCGGTTACCATGAAGAAGGCCTATATATAGGCTTATACTGTCTACAGAAAAAGATGATTGAACACATGATCAACACATCAAGTAATACAAAGAAGATCTAGTTATTCATTGAAGAATCCAGTGAAGATCTAAGTAGTTGGAGAGAGAGAGCTCCATCCAAGAAGACAGCCGTTGGAACCAGGCTGAGAAGAAGGGTTCAGATTTTGTTCTGAATCTTAAGTAGCAGAGATCAAGGATCAACTGTAGAGGAGATCAATCCTATTGTGTTCTACATTCAAGAAGCTTTGAAGAAAGCCAAGTCAGATTGATCTCAGCAGAGTTCATCCAAGAACTCATCAAGAACCTATCAACTCATCTCTCTATTCTGAGTTGTAGGTATATACTCTTTGTATTTTATATTTCTTGTAGGATCCTTAGGGATCTGAGTTTGTAAGCCTGTAATTATAAAGGCTGAGTGTAGGGCCTGTGTGCCTGAGTGTAGGAGATTTGTATCTCTGAGTGTAGGCCTGTTGTGGCTGAGTGTAGGCCTTGTGGCTGAGTGTAGGCTTTGTGAAGAAGCTGAGTGTAGGTCTTTGGAGAAGATTGAGTTGTAGGGCCTTGGGCCTGAGCTGTAGGAACCTGGTTGAGGTTCTGAGTGTAAGATCTGAGGATCTGAGATAGTGGAGGAGTTTGGCCGAATCTAGTACACTACTAGATAGGCGAAGGGGGAAAGTGGATGTACCCAAACTTGAGGAACCACTATAAATTTGTGTGTTCACTGTGTGCTTGATAGATTGTTGTGATTGCTGATTGATTGCTGTGAAACAGTAGTTATAATTCTGTGATATACTCTGAATTCTGCCTAAAAAGTTAAAAAGATTTGAGTCACCTATTCACCCTACCCCCCTCTAGGTGATTAGGTACAATATCTTTCATCAAATTTTGGCTTCAACACTCACTAAAGTTCTTGGGAATAGATCGAGAAATCTTGTCAGTTGCACTATCTTCTGCACTACCTAGATAGATGTATGTTGTCATCCTAGGTCCCACCTTAGGCCTCTTAAGGTCTTGTATACACATATAGGAAATACAGCTCCAAGTCTATAGAGTATCGTATCGACAAGGATGACTGTGTCACAACTTGTACGGGGTAACAATGAGCTGAGAATGAGGCACTCTATTCAGAATGTGATTTGCAGCATGAACTGCTTCTCCCCAAAAGGAATTAGGCATGTCAGCTGTTCAAAGCATAGATTTTAACATCTCTATCAAAGTTCTAGTCTTACCCTCGGCAACACCATTGGACTAGGGTGAGTAAGGAGCTGTGGTTTCAAGAATTATTCCCTAAGAGGCACAGAATTCCTTAAACCCAGTAGCAGTATATTCTCCTCCTCGATCACTTCTGAATCTCTTATTTTTATGGTTTACCTGATTTTCCACACGAGACTTGAAGGTCTTAAATGTCTCAAAAGCTCAGTCTTTTGATTTTTAACAGATACACATGACAATATCTAGAAAAATCATCTATGAATGTAATCAGATACTTCCCCTTCTAGTGACGTTACTACAAAAATCACAGAGGTCTGAATGTATCAATTCAAAAAGTTTTGTGCTTCTAGAAACCGATTTGAAAGGCTTTATAATGATTTTAGTTTGAGCACACACCTTGCACTTGTCAAATCAAATCGACAGATCTAAGGGGATGTTATGATTCTTAGCTAGATCTAGCATTTTCTTATAGTTCACATGTCCAAGTCTATTATGTAACAACTTAGGATCAATAAGCTTCAAACTTATTTGTTTAATGCTGTCATTATTTAAGCTAAGTCTATACATTTTGTTGATCAGGTACGTAGACCCAAAATAATATGAATTGACCGTTAAGGTCATTCTACCGTTTTGAGTTATTAAGAACATCCTAGCCTTATCTAACAGACTCATTAAAATTAGATTTTTAGTTAAAGAAGGCACTACTTTAACAATATTCAAAAAAAGAATTTTACCTGATGAGAGGACCAGCTCGTCTATCCCAGCATAGGTTACCTCGGTCTCTCCTCCATTGCAGTCCTCCACCTTCTCCTAGACCGCCTTGACCTTAGCGAGTAAACCTCTATCATTCGTCACATGACAGGTAGCACCGCTGTCTAGCCACCACTCAGAGGACGAACTGTGGTGACTAGTCCTGATCATAGCCATGAAGGACTTGGGATCTGAGGCATCTGCCAGCATGTTCGCCATATTTTGTGCCACTTCCTCCTTCTTCTTCTTAGGAGCCTTACAATCAGTCGCTTAGTATCGCCACTTTCTGCAGTTGTGGCACTTGCCCCTCTTCTTTTGAAAGAGGGCTTTTTAGGAGCAAATAGTGCAGATGCTTCACCTTTGGGTGTTGCTGGCTTCCTGCTAGGCTTGCTGGGTTGAGAAACGAAGTTGACAGCCTGTCAGGACTGACCAACTTATTCCAAGCTATTTCCTGCAATATTTTGATACTCGATATGAATGAACCTTTTGAGTTCATCAAATGTAATCTTTTCCTTCAGCCTGTGCATTTCATTCTTGAAGGTCAACCACTCATAAGGTGGCTTGCTAAGAATTAAACACACAAAGAGATTATCCAAGATGTCGGACTTATCGTCCACCAACTTGAGACGCAAACTCTCCAGTTAAATTATTTGAGAGGTTATTGACGAGTTTAAATTAAATTTTATATTGAAGAGTCTCTCCCCAAGGAGTGTCCTCGACAACACCTCTTCCATCTAGAAGTACGCATTCAAGCGATCCCAAATCTCCTCTGCAGTCTTATGACCGATGTAGGTCATGCCGAGCCTAGGGTTTAGTGAATTTAGGAGGTAGTCCCTGCGGAAATCTTCATCCTTCCTCCACTGAAATTCGTTCACGTCCTCTTTGGTAGTGGCAAAGTCACTCAGGACCATGTAGAAAATCTTACGTTCCTTCAAACCAAGTTGGACATGTTGCTTCCAAGCATAGAAGTCGGGGAGGTCGAACGACTGTAGCTTGACGATGTCGTAGAGGTAACCTTCGACATCTCGCTAAAGCTAGAACAGTAACAACAAAAAAGAAGTCACCTGAATCACACGGAGACGAAACGCAGGTCTTCGGATCTAATCCAGAAGTGTGTTTTATCCTCTTCTTCGGCTGAACACAGTCTCCAAGAATGCAAACAAAGGGTGACAATCTCAGTCAAGGAAGAGTAGGTCCACCAGCGAGCACCAGGCCTTTCTCCACTAGATCCAAATTTAGAGTTAACTGCTTTGTAGCCAGCGAGAAAAGTTTTTGCCACGGAAAATTCTTGCACTGTCATGGTGATCTAGCACAGATCCAACTAGAAAGCTCCTCTTCCACTATATCTGAAGGTGATCTCTCCAATACAAAGTCATAGAACATATGCTCCACAATAATTCCCTTTTTTCTTAACGATTTGCCTCTTGATTATCTCCAAGAAAGACAATCAAGAAAACACAACAGCTCTTCTGTTCGAAGTAGCAACATGGATCCTCGATCTATGACGGGAAGAGATCCAGCAGGAAGAGATCCAGTGAACTGGATCAGGTGAGATCCACGACAAGAACGGAAAAATCGATCTCCCGTGGGAAAAAAACTCGATCTTAGTATAGTAAGCGGCCGGATCTGCGCGGAAGCCTCGCCCGATCTGAGAAACGGCGGCCCCTTTTAGCATTTCCAGTGATCAACGATGATCTGTTGTTTCCTCGCATAAACAAATCTAGCGGCAACAGTGCTGCAGCGAGTTCTTCTTCGCGAACCATCAAGCGAAAGGAAACGACGCTCAAAGAATGGCCATAGTGAGCAGCGGCTGAATTGATCAGAACTTCAGCGGCGAAAATGGAGCACTACACCTGAGGAAACTCGCAAAAATGGGAAGCACAGAAGCGGCGGAAATCGCGAAGACGAGAGCTACGACTACGAATATCGCTCGGGAGTGGAAAACCCTAGCGGATACTTTGAGAATATAGAAGGGTACTCCACTCAAAGTATTCTACGAATACCCCATCTAAGTATGGAATGAGTATTTATAGTACTTCCAGCATAGAGCAAGACCCTAGTATGACACAAACCCATAAACCTATTTCAAGTCAGCCTAACACACGTACGGACATATATATAAATATCTAACAAGTGTTAGGGTTGAGAGAATCAAAAGGAAGCAGCCTCCTTTCTTAGTTAATTGATCCAAAAATACCACACCACAAAAGAACATTTAAAGTAAACCACACAAGCATGGGACAAAATTCCGTCTGGTTCATGGTTCCCGTCCGGTGGTCCGGTGTCAACTCCATCCGGAGTCGTTACGCGCGTTTCTTTGCTGGTAACGCTATGAGCCCCACTCTCCTACCGTGGTTATCACGTATACACCTGCCACAGTAGTTCTTTCGCTATATCGATAACAATACCGCCGTCTGGAAAATTGGCCTTGTCCTCAAGGCAGTAGTCTGGAAACTATCGGCGAAAGTCATCGTGGTAGAGCCAGGTAGCGTCGTCGGCCGGCCTATGGATCCACGCGACACAGATCACATCCGGCCCGGCGTCCCCGGGTAAGTGATGACGTCGGTCAAGAATGGCGGCTGGATACAGTGGCTCCGATCCGGAATAGTTGATGTCTGCCGGAATATGGTCCACCACGGGATGGTCCCATATCACCCGACGAAGCTGCGAGACATGAAAAAGGGGATCAATGCGACTGTTGTTAGGCAGACGAAGTCGGTACACCACGGCCCTGATGCGGCTGATAACTTTTAAGGGGCTGAAAAATCTGGGAGATAACTTTGGAAATGGTCACCGCGCGACTGTGAGATGACGGTACGGGTGGAGTTTGAGGAGGACCTTCACCCCTACCTGGAAGGAGAGATCGCGGCGCTTCTGGTTGGCAAATGGCAACAATTTTGCTTGAGCTCTCCGGAGATGATACTTCAAGCTATCGAGGATGATGTCGCAGTCGTGGAGGTGGTCGGCTAAGGTGGGGACTGGACACTCCCCGGGGAGATGGCGGATCACTAATGGTGGAGGCCGCCAATAGACAGTTTCAAAAGGCGATGTGTTCGCCGCATGGTGATACGTTGTGTTGTAAGAATACTCCGCCCAACATAACCATTTGGCCCAAGTACCCGGCCGCTCGCCGATAAAATAATGGAGATAAGTTTCCAAACACTGGTTCAAGACCTCCGATTTCCCATCGGATTGTGGGTGATAAGACGTACTCATACAGAGGCAAGTTCCATATAGATGAAAAAGAGAAGTCCAGAAACTGCTGAGGAAAGGAGGGTCACGGTCGCTCACGATGGAGCGCGGAAAACCATGGAGATGCACAACCTCGGTGCTGAAATAGTCGGCGACAGTGGCGGCCATGTATGGATGGCAGAGAGGAATGAAATGGTCGTACTTAATGAGACGGTCCACAACTACTAAGATGCAGTCGAACCCGCTCAAATGAGGAAGCCGAGTGATGAAATCCATAGCAATATCCTCCCAGATGCTCTCCAGGATTGGAAGGGGCTGAAGGAGTCCACTGGGAAACATGGCCTCGTACTCGGCTTCCTAGCATGGGAGACAAGCTGCGACATACGCCTTTACGTGGGGAAACATATACGACCAATACAAGGATGTCGCTAACCGCCTGTAGGTGCGGAACGCCCCTGCGTGGTCACCTGATGGTGTGGAGTGGAATTCGGCTACAAGACATGGATTACTGGACGATGTGGTGGACAGGATGAGGCGTCCCCGATGGAAAAGGCGACCGCCAATTAACGAGTACATCGGTTGTGCGAATGGATCAGCCAACACGGCCAGACGGGGGTCACATTCTACGTCTTGCTGAATGGTGGCCGCATCGTCCCAAACTGGCATGAAATCACGGTCAGCTCTGGTGCGGACGGAAGGCGGGATAGGTCGTGAAAGTGGTGATAAGATCTACCTTAACTCTAGGGGGGTGAATAGAGTATCTTAAAATAATTTTCAAGTTAGAAATTATTTTGCAGTTGAAGACTTAATTTAAATATATGTGTATGGTGCTTGCAGTAAATAAAAATTATGAAAGCAAGAAATAAAAACACAGCACACAGCAAACAAAATATAGCAACCAGAAGACACAAGGAGCTATAGTGGTTCCCCAATCAATCTGAGTACATCCACTCTTCTACCACCCTAGGTAGGAATCCACTGCAGGATAAGTTGATCAGGTGTCCTGGGCACCAATGAGCTTTTGATAAGGTGCTCAAAAACCAAACTAGATTTTTTTGATCAGGTGTCTTGCCACCACTGAGTTTTGACAAGGTCTCAGAAAACAGCACAAAACTTTTGAAGGGAGTTTTGAGAAACCCTTTTACAGCAGAAAAAGAAAGAGGTGAGATGTTCTTCTCTATCAACAATCAGAGAGAAGACTAGTGGATGATGTTGTCAAAGCTCCCCCTGAGATCTGGAAGTTGTTCAGGAAAAGAAGCTTTGCACTAGGGTGATAGGCCTTCAGTAGATGAGATCTCCAGCAAAGGATGATTCCAGCAGTTGCTGAAATGTGTAGTGTTTGGAGTCTTGATAGATGAAGCCTCTGAACAATTGAGTCAAAAGAGATCTAGAAAATCTTCTTTTTTGTATGTTGATCTCCTTCAGTGGTGTGTGTTCTGAATGAATTCTGTCTGTGTGTCTGTCTGTGACTGTTCTCTTTCTGTGTGTAACTGTTAGTATTAGCAGAATAAAATCCTCTTTTATTCCTTAGATCTGAAAAGAATGAATTGATTCTCTGTCTCTAAGATAGCCGTTAGCCACTCATTAATGACTTCCTTAAATGAATTTTGTCTCTGGAGGAAAGTCCTAGAAAACATTCTTTTAAATCTCCCTTGAAACTTGCTCCAGATTAATTGAAACGGCTACAAGATCCTTGAAATAAATGCTGGGAATAAATAAGATAGAATTCCATAACGGTCTGAATTTGAATCTTGAGAATCGTGATCTCTCCAGAAAATCGTCGACCTGAGCTCAACTACCGTCGACTTGAGCTCAGAGACTGGAACTAGACTAGAAACAGAAATCGTCGATCCGAGCTCGAAGATCGTCGAATGGCGTTCGACGACTCGTTGAACTGAGCTCAGAGATAGTCGAACTGAGTTCGACGATTCGTCGACCTGAGCTCGACGAAAATGACTTAGTCTCCTGAATTTGAATATCTGATCTAAGGGTCTTGGGGGCAGCTTTCAAGCCTAAATTCTAACCCTTAGACTCAATCTAATTGACCTTAAAAACTATACAAGGAGGTCAAAACAATTTTCCTAAGGACATAGTGATCCTTGCCCAAATCAGTAATAGGGTGTTCCAACATGGTGTATATCGCCCGATTGGTCTTCCCCGGCCGAAACTCAATGGTGAAATCGTGCCCCAGCAATTTGTCCACCCATAGTTGTTGTGTCGATGTCACGATTTTTTGTTACAGTAAGTAATATCGTGTTGGTGGTCAGTGCAGACCACGAATTGACGACCCAAAAAATAGTGTTGCCAATGTTGGACGACAAGGACGAGGGCCAGGAGTTCATTCTCGTAGGCGGAGCGACTCCGGGTCACCGCCGAAAATGCCTGAATATATTATGCAATTGGCCAGACGGCTTGCATGATAATGGCCCTGATGCCTGTACCGGAGGCGTCACATTCGACGACGAAGGGTTTCTGGAAATCGGGAATAGCAAGTACCAGACCTTGCACGAGGGCCGACTAGAGGGCGGCAAAAGCGACCACGACGGCGGTCGGCCATGGGAACAGGGTGATGTCGGAATACTTCAATAACTAGGTGAGGGGTCGGGCCAACATGTTGTACTCCTTGATGAATCGACGGTAATAACTGGTGAGGCCGAGGAACCCGCGGACATCACGATGGGACGAAAGGGTCGGCCATTGGAGAATTGCCTGAATTTTTTCGTCGTCCATGGCCACGCCAGCGGCCGAGATGGTGTGGCCCAAGTAGCTGACGTACGTCGCACCAAAAGAGCATTTCTTTTGATTGACGACCAAGTGGTGTTGCTGAAGAGTGGAGAAGGTGTTGCGGACATGTTGTAGGTGCTCATTCCAAGACAGACTAAAAACCAATATGTCATCAAAAAACACAAGCACGGGCTTACGGAGTACCGGCAGGAAGATATCATTCATCGTTGCATGAAAAGTCGTCAGGGCGTTGGTGAGCCCGAACGACATGACCACAAACTCAAAATGGCCATCATGAGTGAGAAACACAGTTTTGGGGATGTCGTCCGGGTGAACACGGATTTGGTGGTAGCCTGCTCGCACAAACTCCGACAGGTCGGACCAAATAATACCGTCGCGGGGAGGAGGGAAGCAGATGGGTAACGCTCGGCGGTGTTGAAGTCGCCCGGCAGCGCGGAGGGGAAGGAGAGATGGGAGAGAGAGATAGAGGGAGAGAGTTAGGGTTGAGAGAATCAAGAGGGAGCAACCCCCTTTCTTAGTTAATTGATCCAAAGATACCACAACACATAGTTTACCCCCAATAAAGAGGTGGGTCCACAATTACATAAAACCAAAAGAACATTTAAAAAAAAACCCCACAAGCATGGGTCAACATTCCGCTCGGTTCATGGTTCCCCGTCTGGTGGTCCGGTGTCAACTCTGTCCGGAGCCGTTCCTCGCATTTATTTGCTGGTACCTCCGTGAGCCCCACTTGCCTCCCGTAGTCGTCGCGTAAACACCTGTCACGGTGGTTCTTCTGCTATATCGGTAAAAACATCCCTTTCACTTATTTCTAACATGTCCTGGAGCCCATATATTGGGTGCCCGCAGAGCAGGCCACCAAGTCTTATAAATAGGATAGATTAGGGCTCTATTTGGGACAGTTCTGGAGGATGGAAAAACTAAATTCCATCCGCTGGAGCTAATTTTAAACTGTTTGGAATGACAAATCTTTGAAAATTCCGTTTTAAAAACGACGTTTACCCCTTCTTTAGGAAGCTGCCGCCTCTCACCTTTAGCGCTCTAAAAATCAATTCCTGAGGGCTCTGTCGTTCCGGATATCTAGCGCGATCCCGATGAGAAACCGTCCGCCCCTACCGCTTCTGATCCCGATTCGTCTTCCAGATCCCGACTCGCCTTCGATCCCGACTCTTCTTTAAGATCTCGACGGAAGCCCGTCTGCCTCTCCGCTCACTGACAACTCGTCTTCTCGACTTGCCTCTCTGTGAGTTCCATCTGCGATCTTTTGCCTCATCCATCTGCGGCGCATCCCCTCCACTTTCTGAGTTATAATCATTCAAGACCATGTTTAAATATTTAACATTGAAATTCATTGCAGATAAATATTACTTAGTGAATACTGGATATCAATTAAAGACTGGTTATTTAAAACCATATCAAGATATGAGATATCATTTGGCATATTTTGCTCGTGGGAATCGTCATGTTCAAGACAGACATGAACATTTTAATAAGACACACTCATCTCTTTAAAGTGTTATAGAGTGGACGTTTGAAGTTGAAAGAAAAAGTGGCATATTCTTAGAAAAAATGTCACAGTACAATTTCAAGAAATAATGTTTGATAATGCCCCATCTCGCTGGGACCCAGAATTTAATGTTTGTGATGCTAATGAGTCCTCATTCGTACCCTCAGAGGACGAAGATCCCGCATCAGAGAAAAGTATTAAAACTGATATATTTGATGTTGGGGGAGTTGATCATATGTCTGCAATACGAGATAATATTCCTGAAGAATTATACAACGTTCGCAGGTAAAATTTCGAGACTTTTATATAAAATTTTTTAGAAATCATTATATTCAAAAGTTTGATTAATATCAAATGTTTATCACACATGTGAATCAAAATGAATGGAGAAGACAATATGCAGCAATTGTTAACATTTATATTAATTTCACAAGCTATGTAAAACATTTCACTTTTATTTTATGATTAATTATTCTCTATGAATAATATATATTTAAATATTTTTGTTTTAAAAAAACTGTTTCCAAAAAATCTTCCAAACAGCTTCAATAGAAAATCTCTATTCGAACATCGTTTTTGCACAGATCATCTAAACAGTCTGCAGCTTTTTCTCAAGACCCATATCCCTGATTGGTTTTCAATGCGAGAGTTCTTTAAGATCCAAGGACAGTGGCGGAAACTCACGCTACACTAAATAAATTATTCACACAGGTCTGTCCCATTTTGTGCTTTTTTATTTGGTTCTTGTACAAATGATGTACCTGGCTGGACGAAGGCAGCCTCTTTTCGGATGACAATAACCTCTTCTTGGATTGTGTTCAGTATTGGGTCTACCATGAGTTCGGTAGTGCTCCATAAGTTACCCTAATGTGAGTTCAATGTCCGCCATCAGGGTCTTTATGAGAGCTCGCGTGCCCACAAGATCATGTCAGTAGGGATCAACTAGTAGATCGGTTTTAGAATCATAAAGTTTAAGAGTACTTACCACCCGATGCTAAGTTATGGACTCAAATAGAGTGAATCAAAATCCAATGAAGCACATGATCAAAAGTTACAATAGTAGATAACTTGTCGCCTATACCTTTTCTAGGCCTCCAAATAAGTAGGGCAATCACCTAAATGGAGCAATGTCAATTGGATTTTGTATCATCAAAACCCTCAACCACAGACGGTGCAATGAGGGGAGTCGTGCCCAATACGTTCTGATCGAACAATAAATAGGTAAAACTTAATTACCTTCTCATAAATCATCAAATGGTCTAAACATCTCAAAGTCACGAAGTAAAAGACCCCAGCAAACTTCAAAGAAAAAATATAGCGTGGATCATTTAGCATTATGTTCTGACCCTCAGAGGAGACGGGTCAAAAGCAAGAAACAATAAACCTACAGGGGCTCGATAACGCCATTGGGCTTCCAGCACCAGCAGCGACATTAAGTTCATGGCCAGAGAATCTCTTCCTGAGCTTTCTCTTGTAATGTCCTCCCCCCCACAAGGCATTCACATCATAAAGTTGCTCCATTTCAAAGACTAAAGGCTCCGTTCGGCACGGCGGCGGCGGTCATGAACATGTGGGTTAAATAGTCATTAGTTAACGCTTATCTAAGAAACTTCATTCACTTTTATGTTCAAACGAATGATATTTGTTAGGTGATTCTTAATGAATGACGGTTTAACTCATGCATTTATGACCACCACCGTGCCAAATGGAGCCTAAATCATCAAATCAAAGATCAACGGGATTTAATTTCAGCACTCAAAAATGCAATAAATAACGAGTCAGTAGATAATATTGTTGTGAGAAAAATGAAAAAGATGTGAAAATCTCAAAATAAAATCACAATTTATAACTCTGTTCATCATTTGTAGATTCCAAAATACAGCACAAGTAGGAGCTGAAGTTTCATTTTACTGCTCCAAAGTAGTTTCATAAAAACAATATTACACCACATAAAAAACATCTAAAATAATGCCTACGCAATCTTGCATGCACAACAGAACATGTTGAATAATCCGGGGGGAAACCTGGCATTGGTTTGTTGCAGTAAGAATTCCTCCAACGAGCCGATTTATAGAGTCTGAGCTGGCCAGAATTCCTGAAATATAAAGTTACACTTCCGATAAATTAAATTAACAAAGAAAATACAACTTACACTGAAGGAAGATATAATTTCAATGCAACTTTACTTAGCAAAACATCATATATATTAAACCAGTAAAGATCATATTCCTCCTAGACGCATATTAGGAGTGAATTCAGAAAAATTAAACCAAATGAAAATAATAAAGTACAGAAGTATATTAAACCAACCTTGAATGTACTCCTGTCTCTAAAAAAGACACTAAGACACACACATCTTGAATGTACTCATGTTTCTAAACAAGACACTAAGACACAGACACCTTGAATGCACTCGTGTTTCTAAAAAACACACTAAGGCTTTGTTTGGTTTGGCGTTTTGCTCAGGTGGCGGGAGGAGGAGGAGGGCTTTTGGAATCGGAAGGGGGAGGCTGCGGTTGGAATCCCTCCATTTTCCTCCATTTCCCATAGCGCGGCGGGTGCAAACGGAGAAAAACGCCGCCGCCGACCATTTGGTTATCCGCCGTGCGGCGGCGTTTGCCGCAAACGGAGAGCTCCAAACGCTGCGGCAAAGAAAGCCCAAGAAACACACACACCATGAATGTACTCGTGTTTCTAAAAAAGACACTAATACACATAAACCATGAATGTACTCGTGTTTCAAAAAAAAACACTAATACACACGCGGGAGGGACAGACATGGGGAACTAATACACACGCCCACGCACACACACCCCGAATGTACTCGTGTTTCTAAAAACGACATGAACACACACACCTTGAATGTACACGTGCTTCTAAAAAAGACACTAACACACACACAAACAAGGGGCGGGCACGGGGCTCCACTCCTAAGTCCAACGGCAATAGTGCCCCGACAGCGACAGACACAGGGCTCCACCCCTAAGGCCAATCATGACAGTAACCCGACCGCGATAGGCACGGGGTTCTGCAGGTTAAAATAAACACACTATTAATTAATGCGGAAAAAAATTATACATCATTTTACAATTTTTGTTGAAAAGAATTTCATCATGATTCATATATCATCAATTTTCCATCATTATTTTTCCAAATCGAATTGATGAATTTTCATCATTACTTTTCCAATCAACTTAATAAAATTGATGTTTAATGACAACCTACCAAAGTAATTATAGAAGCTCAACTAATTTTTTTTCCAACTTTATAAATTTTCATAATTACTTTTAATTTGCGGAGAAGGTGTAATTAGTTAAATGAGTATTGTTTTTTTTTTGAAGTAGATTACAATATATGTTAAGTTATTAGATGAAAATAATAAGATTATATTTGGCAATTTGAATGTTTCACCAAAAACAACTTTTTTTTTAATATTGTAAAGTTCAAAGAAAAATCCCCTTTGGTGAACATTCATAAAGCCAACACTACCCCAATTTTTTGATTTAATGTTATCAAATTCTTTTGTTCATTTCAAAATAATTTAAAATATAATATCTATCTACGTGATTATGCATCTAAAAAAGTACAACGTAAGTTATCAAAGTATTGTCACGAACAAATTTTTAAGTTGTCGTAATTATTATATTATCTAATCGTGATTGTCAAATAAAATAAATAAACGTGACTTTGAAAGGAGAAAAATGAGAGGAGGCGGGTACGCATGTGTTGCGAGCCCCGGAAGTTTCGTCACGCCGCGACACTGTTGCAGCCAAGCTTAGTGAAGGCGTCGATGAGAAATGGGGAGAAAGAAGAATCTTGGGAAAGGCGTCGATCCATGAAATCCCGACTCAAGGACAAAACCGGAATTTAATGTTGCACAATGGTCGACATGAAATATTGTTCCCCTCACAACTATCGTTTAATATTGTGTGTGTGTGTGTGTACCGGGTGATTTATCGGGACCCCCTTCTAAGTTTGATAAATTACACGTTACACCCCTCTTACTTTTGAGATTAGAAAAAACTCCCCTCTTTTGAAATTACAAAAATCTCTCATCATGTAAGAGTACATTTCATAACATCCATGCACAAAAAGACCTCCCCTGAAAATTTACTCCGAGGGAAGTATTTTTGTGCATGGACGTGTTATGAAAATGTAAACTTAAGGAGAGGTTCTCGTACTTTAAAAAGTAAGAGGTGTGCAACCTGTAACAAGAATACATTGTTTAAAAATTTAACAACAAATCTTCTCTAACAACAGGAAATACTCACTGAAAGCTAGAATTGCTCGCGATATTTTTTTTATCTGTAAGATTCATATACCTCAAACTTTATATCAATAACTCTTGTATTCTTCAAATGTTTACAGGAATCAACTTTAAATGTATATTGTTGGTCTGTAAACCTGCCATTATAGTAGTCGCTGCAATCTAATCTTGCAGATGACTTAAAGCATTATGTTTCCTAAAGGATCTCGCCAGTAAATACAGATCCTCAAATTAATAGATCGTTGGGTTGCTAACCCCACAGTGACCACATCAAGCTAGAACTGCTTGTGGATGTATAGTGGTCATCCTGATCCAATTTCGAGTGATGGACTGTAGTTACCTAAATCTCTCACCGACATCTATCGCACCTCACCAAAAGATCGATTGCTAAAACATCCACTATTGCTTATGATTCACATATGTGGTCTGCAGATCTTCTAGAGGTGACCAACCAGCTTAGTCGTGTATCAACAAAGATATTGTTCGTCCTTAAGAACCTCTTAGGATGTTCCTAGCTGCAAGCATTCGAGACACTTTCGGTGAAGATTATTTGTTAAGCACAAATGTTTCAGGAAATATGGATCACTTCTAACCGTCATCAGTTATCCAGAACTCTTACAATGCATTGTATATTATCATTTAGGATTTCCAGTCAATCTCATATATATGTACATGCATATTGTTCCGGAATTATTGGCATTAACTGAAAAGTAAAATTATCTTCATATGCAAATCACGAGTATATAACCAGATTATATTATTGTTGTATTTACGAAAAGATGATTTCAGTCATCCCCATCCTCAAAACACATCGTACAAGAAGTGCACAATCAATATGCAATCAATGTTATCACCACTAGTCATTTACTAGGCCATCCTCAAAGCTAACGAATGATAATACATTCTACACACAATGTTGCATCCTTAACTTATCTTGTTAACAGTTACCATCATGGGGCTCTCCTAGGAATACCCAAAATCCCCAAAAATATATACCCAGTATTTACCACACCGTTCATTTTGATTAATTCTCCAATAAGAAATCTGGAGAAGTCTACATGAATTATCACATCATCATCACTGAGGCCCACAACCATGGATAAGCTTCACACATCATTCCTAATCAGATCTGGCATGTCAGATTCTCTAATGAATTCATGTTGAGGTCGCGATCCCACTCCCGGGATTTTAACGAACCAAAGGAAATCGCACCCTCAACTAATTAGTAGAACAAACTCTAATATGAAAGAAATTGAAAAGAATATGAACTTTCATCGGTTCTAAAACCGGAGAGAAGAGTCATTACGCTTGGAGCTCACTTCAGTACTGTTAAAATAGCCCATGTAAAGGGCCCATTATTGGGCCCATTTATTGTTTTATCTTCTCTCCTCCTTTTGTCCCACATCTTGTATAGGTTTTTCTTCTCTCTTCTTCTTCCTATATATTTGTATTCTCCCCATGTATTTACATACACAAGCAATACATAGAAGTTTTTGAGCTCTTTCAACATGGTATCAGAGCCAGCGGTCCGTCACCTGTGGTTTCCCCTTTTCTACCCGCCCAACCCGCTCTCCTACCCGCGTCTATCCGCGACCTTTTCTCCTGCGGACTGGAATCCTATCCGCTCCGGTCTCCTGTCCGTTGTTGCCCTTCTCCGCGTGGGCTCTGCGGTTTGCACCTCTGCATCCGCTTCTCCTCTCCCTCTCCGTCGTTCCACCCTCTTCAGGCTTCTTATAGCCACCTTCTCTCTGCTTCATGGGGCCCACTTCTCTTCTGTCCGCTGCGGGCTCTTCTCCTGACCGCTGCAAGCTCCTCTCCTCTGCTTCTTGCGTTCTGCTCTAACGGTCTCCTCTTCTGTCCGCTCGAGAACCTCTTCTCGCGGCCCTCGCCTTCCCGCCGCGGCCTCTGCCTCCTTGTCCGCTGCGGCTTCGTCTTCTGTCCGCTGCGGCTTCGCCTTCTGTCTGATGCAAGGCAGCAGTCTCCCCTTTGCTTACCGCGATCTCTGTTCACCCGCTGCGGGTTCTCTCTTGCGGGCTGCTCTTATCTGCTTTCTCTCTGCTTCCTTCTTCTCGCTTGCGATCTCTCGCGGTTTCCTTCCGCTCTCTGACCGCTGCTGGCTTCACCTAGACCGGGGCGGTCTCTCTCTTTTGTTTCTGCACTCTGGTCGCGAACTGACTACTCGCTGGTGTCCGGCTTGACCGTGCGGACTGCTGTCTCTACGCATTCTGGTCGTGGTCTTCCTCAGTCATTCTCGCGGCGGCCTCCATCTCTTCTCGCAGGCGGTTTATCCTCTACTCGCCGCGGTCTTGCTCTCTTCTCGAAGCGGCCTCCTGCCCTTCTCGCAGCGACCTCAGCTGTCTGCCTCTGCGGTCTGCCCTTATGGGCTCTTCCGGTAACTCCTCTGGCTCGACGGCCAGCCCGCCTGCTGACCGCCCGACTTGTCCAACTGACCGCCCGACTTGCACTACAGAAGTCCTTGACGAGCTGCGCATCACTACCATCTCTCTTTCTGGAAAGAAGAAATTCGTCCCTTGGGTCCATTCAGTTAGACGAGTTCTTCAGGCCAAGGGCCTTCTCCCTCACCTTACTCAGGCTCCTCCCCCCCTCCTACCAATGACTGGCTCCGCAATGATGGCCGAGTTCAGACCTGGATCTTGAACTCCTTAGATGGTGAGCCCTATCAAATGACTATGTATCATGAGACTGCCAAAGATATGTGGACTGAGCTACACTCCTTATATTCTGGACGGGACAGCCTCCAGCACCTCTACGACATCCTCACTGACCTCTTTGCTCTTGACGCTGGAGGGGCTTCAGATATGACCTCCTTTGTTGCTCGTGCGAAGACTCATGTTGAAGCATGGATCCAGCATCAACCGTTCACCAATGATGTTGTTGCTCAGCGCGCTCAGAAGGAAGCCGCCTGTACTGCCATCAGCATGGCCCGTCTTCCCCCTCACCTTCAGAGCATTCGTGCTCAAGTCCTGGCTTCCTCTACCACACCATCATTTTCTGATGTGTGCTCCATGATTCTCCGAGTATCACCTCCTCCATATAGTACGGCTCCTCCGGCCCTTCTTCAGCAGGCACCTCCGCTTCTACCATTCCCTCCTCCTCCTACTCGGGGGGGGGTCGTTCGGGATCTCGCGGCCGTGGTCGTGGTGGCCGGGGTCGGCCGAAGTGTTCCTTCTGCGGGAAAGATGGTCACCTCGAGGCAACCTGTTACAAGAAAGTTGGTCATCCTCCTCGCCCGACGGCTGTTGTTGCTACCAATGCTGGTCCTCCTGATCTTGAAAGTGTCCGTCTTCAGCTCCAGCATCTCCAAGGATTGCTCCACCCACCCTATGCCTCCCTTGCCTCCGTCTCTAACACAGGTACCACTTGTCTCTCCACCGGCTTGGGCTGGATTGTGGACTCTGGCGCTACTCATCACATTACTCCACATCGACCTGCCCAGTACCTGAATTCCCCTTGTCCACAGTATATTACTGTGGCCAATGGAGCCACTGTTCCCGTCTCCGACTCGGCAGATCTTCCTCTCACCTCCTCCATCTCCCTTCGCTCGGCTCTTCACGTCCTGAGTTCCCCGTTCAATTTACTTTCTGTTGGACGGCTTACTAATGATCTGGATTGTTCTGTTATATTCACTTCCTCTTCTTTTGTTATACAGGATCGGCGGACGCAGACTACCATTGGTAAAGGCCGGCTGCGGAATGGGCTCTACCTTCTCGACCACTCTCCCACCATCCTCTCATCTGTTTCTTCAACTGATTGGCATCGTCGACTTGGGAATGCTCCTCTACCGGTTCTCCAGCGGGTTCTCCCGGATGTTTCTTTTACCCCCTTTCAGTGTGACTCCTGTATCCTCGGCAAGCAGACTCTTTCATTTTTTTCTTCACATTGTACTCGGAGCGTTGCTCCTTTTGATTTAGTGCATTCGAATATTTGGGGACCATTTAAAATTCCTAGTATTTCCGGTTTCAGGTATTTTATAACGTTTATTGATGATCACTCTCACACTACCTGACTATACTTACTTCGTGATCGCTCCGAGCTTCCCCGTGTCTTTCGGGCATTTGTCCTCGAAACCCGTACGCATTTCCACACCACCATCATAGTACTACGAATTGACAATGCTCGTGAGTACACTAGTCACGAATTTACTGCTTTATGTTCTGAGTTCGGGATTCTCCATCAAACTGTCTGCGCTTACACGCCGTAACAAAACGGTGTTGCCGAACGCAAAAATCGTCACTTACTCGATGTTGCCCGTTCCCTCATGCTGCAAATGCATGTCCCTAAACCATATTGGAACTTTGCGGTCTCAACCGCCTGTTTTTCTCATTAACCGTCTCCCTTCCTCTATTCTCAACTATGCTACTCCGTTTAGCATACTCTTTCCCTCCACTACGGCCTTTCCTCTCCCACCTCGTGTATTCGGTAGCCTCTGCTATGTCCACCGTTTGGGGCCTTCCTCGGATAAGCTGGATCCCCGAGCGGCCAAGTATATATTTGTTGGTTATTCACGCACCCAAAAGGGGTATGCCTGTTATTCTCCTGCTACACGCAAGATCTCCGTTTCTGCTGATGTCACTTTCCGCGAGGATCAACCATTCTTTCCTGCTCCTATACCTGACCATCTACCACCCAGACCTACTCCTCCATCCATCCCACGCCCGGTCATTCCCGCAACTACTCCTCCGACTGTTGTTCCCTCTAAACCGACTGTCGTTCCCTCCAAACCACCAGTTATCCGCGTCTACACTCGTCGCTCTACCACTTCCGTTGCCCCTCTGTCGTCGGTCTCTACCATGGATACTCCGCGTCCAAATGATCAGGTATCGCCTTCCACTGCTCATCCGCTGGCAAACTACATCTCTCTTCATCGACTCTCTCCCCATTTACACACTTTGGCTACTTCACTCTCTTCGGTTGTTATTCCTAATTCTGTGCAGGAGGCGCTTCAACATCCCGGATGGCGAGCTACCATGGAGGAAGAAATGTCTGCTCTCTGATCTAACCAGACATGGTCTGTTGTTCCCCTTCCCCGGGCCAGAAACCAGTTGGGTGCAAGTGGGTCTTTGTCATCAAACATGCTGTCGATGAGACAATTGACCGTCTAAAGGTCCGTCTTGTAGCTAGAGGTTTCACTCAACAGGAGGGGCTAGATTATGAGGAAACGTTCTCTCCGGTGGCGAAGCTTAATAGTGTTCGCGTCCTCATCTCTGTTGTTGTCCATCGCCGGTGGCCTCTTTTTCAGCTGGATATCAAGAATGCTTTCTTGAATGGGGATCTCCAGGAAACTGTCTACATGCAACAACCACCTGGGTTTGAGACCACGGGGGAGTCTCAGGTCTGTCATCTTAAAAAGACTCTATATGGTATCAAACAATCTCCACGGGCATGGTTTGAAAAATTCAGCAAAGTCCTCCGTGAGATTGGCTTCACTCGGAGCTCGGCCGACTTCTCGCTCTTTACTCGTCACCAACCAACAGGAACGGTTATTCTGTTAGTATACATCGACGATATTATCATTACTGGAGATGACTCTCAAGGGATACAGGCAGTCAAAGTCCATGTAAACTCAGTCTTCCAGACAAAGGATTTGGGAACTCTTCGCTATTTTTTGGGCCTTGAGATTGCCAGGAGGCCGGATGGGCTCACTCTCTCTCAACGGAAATATTGTCTTGACCTTCTTCATGATGCGGGTCAGTCCGGCTGCAAGCCAAGTGATACTCCTATGGATGTGAACCACAAACTGTGTGCCCAGGCATCTGACTCCGATCTCCTTCTCCAGAATCCTGAATATTATCGACTTCTTGTTGGAAAACTGATATATCTCACGGTTACCAGACCGGATATTTCCTTTGTTATTGGTCTTGTCAGCAGATACATGCACTCTCCAAGAAAATCACATCTTCAAGCAGTGGAACGAATTCTCAGGTATCTGAAATCCGCTCCTGGTCAGGAACTTGTCTACAGGACCTCCTCTTCTGCTCCAACATTGGTGGCATATTCAGATGCTGATTACGCTGGCTCTCTCGATGACCGGCGATCTACGAGTGGTTTTTGCACTTACCTTGGAGGACATCTTGTTACTTGGCGAAGTAAGAAACAAGCGGTCGTTGCTCGATCTTCAGCCGAGGCAGAGTACCGGGCAATGACATCAGTTGTATCAGAATTGACATGGCTTGAGAGTCTTCTTACTGATCTGGGTGTAAAATTACCATCACCGGCTCTTCTCCTTTGTGACAGTCAAGCCGCCATACACATCGCAAAGAACCCGGTACTTCACGAAAGAACGAAGCATATTGACGTCGATTGTCACTTCATCCGGGAAAAGGTTCAAATGAAGAAGCTTGACCTAAAGCATGTCCCAGTATCGGAACAAGTTGTGGATGTCTTCACGAAGGCTCTTTCCAAGGCACTCTTCTATCAATGCTTGTCCAAGCTTGGCGCATACGATTTGTACGCTCCAGCTTGCGGGGGAGTGTTAAAATAGCCCATGTAAAGGGCCCATTATTGGGCCCATTTATTGTTTTATCTTCTCTCCTCCTTTAGTCCCACATCTTGTATAGGTTTTTCTTCTCTCTTCTTCTTCCTATATATTTGTATTCTCTCCTTGTATTTACATACACAAGCAATACATACAAGTTTTTGAGCTCTTTCAACAAGTACCATAGCCAGTAGAAAGGAACAAGATGATAAGTCATCCATAGATCTGGACCTAGACTACCATTTGAAGCTCCTTGTAGACTGCAATAGCAAGATTGCTGAAACTAGGTTTGTCACCTTCTGTCACGCGCCTTGGATTTCCAGAAAAGCTAAAAAGTGATTTCTTTTTCTTCTCATTACGATTTATGAGGGTCTAGGGAAAGGCCCCGGCCGTTGGATTAACTTTCCCCTGGATCCATGGCCTCAAACAAGTGACGATATTTTATTTTATTTTCCTCGTCCCATAATATCCAACATGCCATCTTTTCAGGCGCTCAACGATCAACCCTAAGTTGCTTAATGACCGTTGATCGGCCCTCCTGGTCGACGGTCGTTGATCGGCTTCTCTCGTTAGACAATCGTAGACCAACCTCTCGGTTGGCGATCATTGATTGTCGATCGGACCCAACGGTCAACAATCGCCAATCAAACCCAACAGACAACGATCATCGATCGGACCCAACGATCAATAATTACCAACGATCACCGATCGAAACCAACGGTCAACGATCGTCGATCGGATCCAACGGTCAATAATTGCCAATTTCATTTCCTCTTCTTGAGGGTAATCTTCCTGACCTCTTCAGGTTTGTTATACATGGATTCTATCACTGATTGATGATCAGACGTAGCAAGTGACGATCATCGATCGAACCCAATGGTCAGCGATTGATAATCGCAAATCTGACCCAACGGCCTGATTACTGATTCCATTTCCTCTTTTAGAGGGTAATCTCCTTGGCCTCTTCAGGTTTGTTATACATGTTTCTTGTACACGGGTGTGTCGGGCAAGGTAAACCTAGAAGGCCTCCTGCTTAGTAAATATAACATATACTAGTTGTTACTCAATACTATAGGTCCCACCAAGCATCAGTAAAGAGAAGTCGGGTTTTACACCTAAAGTCATTAGAAGATCCGAAGACTTAGTTTCAGCCGTCTAGATCAAAGCAATTTAGAATGTAAATAAGATAAGTTAATCTCAAGCGGTGCCTCAATTTGAGTTGGCGATCAACCTAATTAATCCAATTTAATATGGAATTCAAAATTCAATTAGTACATTCTGTTAAAAGAGAGATCTGAAAAAAAAAACCCGCAACACAGCAATTTGAAAATAACACAATTTTTGTTTTCAAAAAATCTGAATATTATAACTGTATGACCTCACTTATATAGAATGGAAGAGAAAAGAGAGATTACAGTTTGGCGATGTAGGAGTAAAAAAATACACATAGATACAATTTGGCGGTTTGGGCGGCTAGGAGATTTAGATCGTGGAGGTCGCGCAGTTAATTGACAGGAGGAAACCGCAACTCACTAACACCACAACAACGTAATGACGAGAAGAGGAAGCCAACAGACCGCGCGGTTAGAAAGGTCTAACCGCTAGTCATTTAAGATTCGATGAGCCACCAACAGTCCGCAGGAAGCAGCATGACCAAAACGATCAGCGGTCCCAGTTCGCGAGGTTAGGAAAGATTGGCGGCCGGACACTTATGTTCCAACACATTCTAAGTAGTATTTAAATGAATCACCTTCCAAGACAAGTCAAGATGGGCTTAAGCTTCTCATATCCATCGTTCAAGATTAGTATCGACCAGTTACTGAGGTAAGCCGAAGTGATTCCATAACCGACCTAACGCATTTACACCACAACTTCCACATAGGTCATGTTATATGAAGATCGAAAGTACCATTTTTACCAATACTTAGATTGCTTCGACATGAAATATTGAATATAACATCCCGCCACAACTTTTTTATACAAATTTAACTAAGATCAACACATGTTATATTAAAAAGGTAGATTTTGAAAATCATAAATTGTGCTCATTGATTCCGAAAAATCATTATCACTTTGATTAAAAAAATAAACCTTTAAAATATTTTTTTGGAAATTAGACCTCTACTTTTCAACATCTTAGTAAAGTAGAATAAATGCTTTAACAGCTTTAGGAGCTTTATAAATATACATAGGATCCATGAAGTTGTATTCAATGTACCAGACTTGTACTGAACCCCAACAAAAAATTATTGAGATAGATGATTAAGTAGGGTTGCATCAACCCTATAAATTTTAAAAGGTTTTCAAAGACGAATTGCTATATGAATTGTTTGCCAAAGTTGTACAAAAGCCAAATAAAATACCAAAATCCATTTGATCAACCACAAAGTTTTGATCAACTACAATTGAGTCAACTAAAAATCACAAATACTGTTCCATAGATATATAAAGTACACATTTTTACTCGAGATCTAGTTGGGGCTAACCAATTGCCAATGGTACCTTGATAGACGAACCGACATGAGATTAAAGATCCTACTACATGACGGTGTTGTCAACCTTCAATGTGGATTAGATCAAATTAAAGCAACTTGGAATAAGAAAAAGATTAATGGATACAACATCAACACACAAGACTAATGGATAATTAAAATAATTACCAAGAAAAGATTAATGGATAATTAAAATAATTAATAATAAAATTTCCAATGTTCTCTATTGATAGAAAAGTAAAAAAAAATTGCATGCCTGCTCCCCAAAACTACATAGTTCTTAACTTTACAAGGAAGAGAAACAATGACATTGTACAAGTAAAGCAAACATTTTCGTTTTTATCTAAAAGAACATGGAAGCAAAATTTGCCTGAGATGGATAACAGTTGAAGGTCATTGCAACCTAGGAAATTATGCAAAACTGAAATCATCACCCACTATCACAAAAAAAGAAACAAGAGAATTTCCTTTTCAGGAGAAACATTATTAACAAGTATCCAACACAACTAGAAATAAGACACTATCCAGAATCTAGATTAACGGCAGGGAAGTTTTAATCCCTAGATAGATATATTTAGCACCAGAGACTGGAATATGGAGTGATTCAATGCAGTAAGTCCAGTGGCCTTCTCCCAAAATAGGTTCCGAATCAAATAAATAGCTAGGAAGAAGGAAATTAAAATTATCAAATACTGAGTTACTATATAAGTAGAAAAAAAATGGGCACTACATACCATAGAGGGTGATCAGTCATGGAATCTCATTAACTGCTGCATCGAACACAAAGCCCCTGTAAACCCCATCACCATAGCCCGGTGCTCCATCCACCCACTTCCATGTTCCTCCAACTCCCCCACATTTCTCCAACTTCTCGTCTTCTTCCTCCCACATCGCCATTTTCCCCCTCACTCTCTTCCCAGAAAACCAAACCCGCCCCTCTCCTCCAAAAACCTTCACCTTATTATTCCCCGAAGCATTAGTCGCCCCTGTGCCTGATCTTTGGGCACCAACTCCGGCAAAGCAGCGGTACATCTCCGGGGGCATCCTGCCGGCCTCTTCCCACTCCATGGTCCACAAATCCAGCCTCAGTATCAGCACCGTAGAACACGGAGCATCCACTGCAAAGGAAGATCTCAAACCCCCAATCATTAATACACGACTGCTCCCTGCACCGCGGATCAGTCGGGGCCGCTTGAGTATATCGAAGACATCTCCCCATTCGCGGCGGTCGATCTGAGCCCAGCCGCGAGGACCTCCAAGATCGGCAATCGCGCAGGAAAATAGCTTACACTGGCTACGCCAGGGGTTTCCGATATCGCATAGGGCGTAGATAGATGCCCCGACGATGACAGGACTTCGAGGTTTGGAGGGCAGGTTAAGGGAGAATTTACGCCAGGAGACGGCCCCGGGTGAGTAAGACAAAGCAGCGAGCTCGGTGATGACGAGGACGACGCTTCCAGCGATGGCCGGTGCGGCGAGAACGGTTCCGTGGCGAGACCAAGCAGATCCAAGACGAGGCAAGACGCGGAAGGATCGGGTGATGGGGTTGCAAAGGATGAGGGATTTAGAGGGTTTGGAATCAGACGATGAAGAGGATGAGTGATGGGGATCTGCCCAGAGGTAGAGAAGATAAGAGGAAGCAGTGACAGGGGACAGAGAGAAGAACGGGATGAAGGAGAGGGAGAGACGGAGCCATCGGGAGGAGGAATGGTCGAATGCGAGAAGGGAAGGGGGTAGAAGATGATTGTGGTGGTGATGACGTGGATGGCGAAGTGCGAGAAGGGGGAGAGGAGGAAGAAGAGAGAGGAAGGAAGGAGACGAGAGGGCATCTTGAAAGTGACGACACACGCAACGGGATGCCAGGGTTTCGCGGAGGGGTAGACGGGAGAAGATGTAGTGAAGGGCATCGTCGGGAAGAAACTGAATTGGGCTTGCAGAAGAAGGATTCGCCGGCGGCTCCTCCGGCGACTCCGCGTCGGTCGGAAGCGGAATCGGCATCGGCGGCCGGAGAAGCTGGGATGGAATGGAGGGGGCTGGGTTAAAGTGCCGGAGTAAACTTGCGGGGAAGCTGCGGGAACAGTATTCACGAAACTGCCACTGCCATCAGGCTTCTCGTTGTCCGCGATGCCCAACGGGGCCGTAGCCCGTTTGGTGGCCCACGGACGAGCTTGAACCTCCAACGCCGGGCAATTTTGCTGCTGACTGCGACCACAGCGGAAAATTTTGGTGCTACACTAAAAGCTAGGTTTTGAAGTCTCCCCGGGCCTCACTAGTAACAAATTTGATGACCCCTGGCAGTCCCTGCGGATCTAAGAAGCTCCAAATTAGGGGGAAAAATTCATATGTTAAACGTATCATGTCTAGGTGCGTTCATAATTACTCAATTTTGCTATTGGGCCTCGCATCTTTTTTCCTTCATCACAAAAATAGCTGCTTGAGCTTCAACTTTTTCAACCCCCGGCAAAACCAATCTTTAGCTTGTTGGGACATTACGACCATCAAATACGTCGGAGCTTCCTCACCATTTCCGTCATCAGGCCACTGCTTGTTCATTTTCCTGTGAGCTTTTGTAACCGGGCGAGCTTTAGCTCCCAATTCCTAGAATCTGTTCGTGCTTCGTTGTCGTTGGTGATTATATGGAACGAGCCCCATTTTAATCATTGTTTAGCTCGAGAGTTTAACTTTTTAAGGCAACCAAATTTTTATTGGTGATTTGTTTCAGACAAATGCACCAAACTGTAACTTGTTGGAGCAACAAGTAACCAGGCCTCCGCCGACAATGTTGCTGAGAGAATGGATCATGTAAGTTAGTTTTTTGATTCAGCTCATTCATCCTTTTTGTCCTGAAACTTTTTTTTTCCCTCATTCTTCCGTCCGTCTCAACTTCGTACATTTTGCTTTTCAACTGTATTGTTTTTAAAAATTCCAACTGTTTTTAAAATGAACTGCATTTTAATATGTATTTGCAGTTCGATTTTAGAAAGAATATACTAACTCTTTATAGGATTTTTTTCAGGTCAAAAAATAATATGTTGTGTTTCCAATTGTGTATTTAGAGGATGAGATGTATGCTATGTATTGTGAGTATGCTCATAACATAGATTTTAGTGTTCGGAAACAACATATGATCTATTGGACACACACACAGAGATTATAAAATTTCGAGAATATTCTTGTGCCAATGCTGGTTTGAAGAATGTGAAGTCGTCACCAAAAAAGTTTCACAAATTAGATACACGCACTGGTTGTCTCGCTTGTATATATTTTACAGTCAATAAAGATAGTAGGAATTAGACAGTTATAAAGTTCGTCGAGGAGCACAATCATTCGTTGATGACAGAGAAAGAGTAGCATTTACTGAGATCTCATTGCAGCATATCAAACATGCAGGGTAACCATATTAAGAATTTGACAGATGCGAGAATTAGAATTGTTTATGCATATTACTTTCTATTTAATGAAGTTGGTTGGGTCGACAATGTCGAGATGCCTACAAGTTTGTGCAGTGGAAAAGAATGGCATTAATAGAAACATGTGACTCCATTAGTTTGCTGAATATACTACAAGAGAAACAATTAGAGAACATGTTCTCATATGATGTTCGAACGGATGAATTGAATTAGTTGACAAGTTTCTTTTGGATGGATGGACACAACAAAATTGATTATAACTGTTATGCTGATGTTATTATTTTGGACATGACATACAGTCTAAATAAGTATAATTTGGCTTGTGCTTCATTCATCGCGATCATCATTGCCAGAATATATTTTTGTAGGTGGCACTTTCATTGCAGAGAAAACCACTAATTTGTTTTGTTGGGTTTTTGACACTTTTCTAAAATTTGTTAGTGACAAATATCCAACAACAATATTCACGGACCAAGAACATACCATGCTCGTTGCTATTGAGAGGGTATTTACAAGCACTCGTCACTTTTTCTCCCAATGATATATCTCCAAGGAAACGCCTTCAAAAGTCCCATATTTTAATAATGAGAAAAGTGTGCGCTGACTTTTTTATTAATGCATGAGTAAGTGCAACAATGAGGTTGAGTTTGATAAATATTGGAATGAGATGATTAAAAAAGAAAAGTTGAAAGATAACAAATGGTTGAAGGATTTACATAGAGCTAGAAGAAATTGGTCTACAACCTTTGACAAAGATATGTTGAATCTTGATATATTGTCAACATAATAAAGCGAACCTGTCAAAAATAGATTGCATTTCTGTTTATTGGGAACTAGTACAAGGTGGAGTGTTTTATAGGGTTCGAGAAATTGGTGTGGTCTTGGCGGGGAGGAGAGCGCGACGATGATTTTAAATGCAAGTAAGACAATGTAAGGTTAAAGTTTAAAAGTTTGTTTCTTAGACACGTGTCCAAGTTTTACACCTGCAAAATGTTTGTTATTTTTTGAGAAAGCGTTCATGGAGGGAGGTGTTGGTGTCTGCATAGTGGATGAGATAAGATATCATGAAAGTCATTCTATATATGTTACAAAGCACTGTGATGAGGCGGAAGATGATAAATGATGCTTTGTTAACTATAATTCTAATACCAATAATATTGATTGTTCATGTAGAGGTTTCAAGACTAGAGGCATCTTGTGCAAACATATACGTAACATATCTAATATGAAGAATGCTAGATAGATTCTCAACAAATATTTGCTTAAATAATTCGGTCATAACATTAAGAAGGGTATCTACTAGCCAAATACTCAATACATGGAAGAACGTTTGGTGCCGGAACTTGTAGAATGTTTGGCACGCCAAACCTATTTTTTGAATGGGCCCCGAGAGGTCTAACTGGCATTTTAAAACGAACTCTCTAGCTTGATTTTTAATGTGCTTGCTCGAGACTTCATGTAAGACCCCCTCCCCCAACCGCAACTATGTCGGGTCAGAGCCGGCTCTTACTGCCCAAGACGACGACCCTACACTTTCCAAGCACATAATGATCACTTGGTCAGGCTATAAAACACATCATATCTGATCAAAAAAATCAGAAATCTAACTGTTGAAGCCTGGAAAATTCCCAACCTCAAAAATCGGATCAAGGCAGCCTAAAGTTACCAGCCGTGTAGTAAGGCTAGGTGGCTAAAGTGACTAGAATGAAAAATGAGAGCAACAAACAGGACCCCTGATGCTGCGGCAGGAAGGTCCCACCACGTATCTGGATACTTGAAAGAAGTAAACCCTCCACAAACAAAATTGGCCGAGCTGGGTACGAAGGAGACTAGCTGCTAACTAAGTCGCAAGGTCGCAACCTGGTCTTTAGGGAAAATGAATCCAAAGGCTCATCGGGTGTCCAAGAAGTAGAGCTCGCGAGATCCTTTTTCGCGATTTTTCGTGTCTCACCTCGTACCCCTAGGGTCCTATTTATACGGAAATCCTGAGAGGGGTGGGGGTGTAGATTTATACCCCACCCCCTTAGCGACTAGGCAACTTCATGGGGGAGCTCACACGACAGGGCGAGTATCGCACCTTGTTCCCTACCTGGAGACTATGCGAGGGGAGCTCGTCATACTTGCGCAGGTCTTCAGTATGTTGGCGCGTTGACGCTGACCTCCAACTTGACTCGTTGACTTCGATTTATGCTGACCTGGCCTTGGTGGGGCCCCTCCTCGACGAATATGAGTTGTACATAATCCTCGCTCTTTTCGAGTGATGTAGGAGCTTGAAAAGAATCATCCAATACTTATTCAGCGAGCTGTTACGCCGAGCTTCTGAACTACTCGCATCCCGCTGGTGCCCGTCGACCTCTATAAATAGGGGGGGCTTTCGAGGTATACCTACTGGAGTTCGCTGATTATGTCGAAAGCTGATGAGGAACTTCTCAAATGGAGCCTTAATGCGTTGGCCGGCATCATCTGGCCCTCCAAGACGAAAAGGCCACGGGAGGGTGAAGTTGATGTCGACTTGCCTCCTAGCAAAAGAAGAAGACGAAGGAGTCCAAAAAATCGCACGCCCTCGAAATCGACAACCCGCCATCATCGTTGAAGGACGTCGCTGCGATGGCCGAGGATATCACATCCCCTCTGAATACACAACAACTGCTTGACGAGCTTGTGCTGGACGATATTCCCGATATACCAGTCCATAGCGCCGATCTCCTCAAATCACTGATCATCCCGCCAGCCCCCGAAATCGTCAATGCTCAAGCACAAGAACAGACCAACCTCGCTGCCTCGCCAGGCCGTAACCTCACCGATATATTGAGATCTTAGTCGGCTGGTAATGCCTCTGCTAACTTAATTTTTGCCAACACAGGTCTCCAGCCAGATGACGCCGTCGTGGCGCTTGACGCCACTCCTCTGTGAACGGCCCTGCTGATCGCTTTCGAAGCCGTGAAACGAGTTCAAACCGCGCGCACTGTATAAATCAACATCGGCTCCAGGAAGGCGAACGAAGTACCGACCTTCTTGGCGGGGGACGTTCCTCCTTCGAGCAAGGATGTTCCTGCAAGAAAGAAGCTTACGGCGACCAAGACTCTTCAGCCCGGGATGGGCAAAGCTTTTGCCCCCATGCAACTGCTCAACTGCCGGCGACGAGCATTCCTTTACCGCCACCCTCTCCTGTCGTCTCCAAGCCACGATAGTAAGCAAGTATCCTTGTGCCTCTGCCACACCCTCCTACCCCTTCTAACTCGCGCCAACTCGCGAGCACACCTGTGCCTCCGCCACCACCTCTGACAAGCTCGTGGGCACCGTTGTCAGGTACGGTGCTGCCACCACCTCCTCCGTTAGACAACTCAGCTCGGAGGCCGGACCATGGAGGTCGCGGGCAGGGGAGGCCCGCCGAACGTGCGGGCGGTTCGTCTTCGGGCCAGTGAGAATCATCTGGTCGCGGCCACTCTCCTCGGCGGTCTCGATCGCCTTGCGAAGGTAACGCTATTGTTGTGCTGACTTGATCTTCGATGCCGACTTCTGATTTGGCGATGTTCCTGTATTGACAGATCACCCTATAACCCCTGGAGCAGCTTTTCTTGATGACATCAGGCTCTATTGGAGCGCATATCGCCATACAGTCGCTTGCGCCTACTTGGAGTTGGAGTCCAAGTTCAACCAACTCTATTGGATCCTTAGTTTTATTTGGGCTCGGTTCACTAACTAGGATAATTGACCCACTATGCATAGCCAGGGTCATGTCATTGTGTTCTAGAGTTTAGGCTAAGTCTTTAGTATCAACCACACATGGACAAGCCAACAGAAGACTGCAGAAGACTCAGACTTAGAAGAAAATTAGTTCAGAAAAATGAGTTCGTCGAACTCAGCTCGACGAAAGTCTTGCTCCGCTCGACGAACTCTGAGTAAATTCTCTGAGTTGAGCTCGATGATATTCGAGCTCAGGTCGACGAATTTTTGGAGATCAACTTCAACACATTAAGTCAAGAATAGTTTCTCTAAACTCAGGTCGACGAAGTTATGTTATCAGCTCGACAAACTTAGTGCACAAAATTGGGAAGTTTTCTCAGAAAGCAGTTAGCTGAACTCAGGTCGACGAACTTGGTTCTTAGGTCGATAAACAAGAATTCCCAGGTCGATAAATACGATTTCTCTGGTCGACGAACTTTGATCTTAGGTCGACGAAATCTGTTCTCTGGTTGACGATTGCTGTGTAGTTCCAGACTTGAAATTTTCCCTTATTTTGTCCTTAGTCTATAGCAGTAATCCCTGAATAATTAATGCTTGTATTCTTTGAATATAGCCGTTAGTGGAAGCATTTATTATGGTCTTCATCAGGAATATTACTTGCCATTTTTAATGAGACAGTTGGGGAAATCCATTAATGCAATATTCTCTCTAGCCGATTTTCATTCTCCAGGCCGACAGCAATTAATGCAAAGGAATTCAAAATTCAAAGGAGAAATTCGACTGATGATATAAAAGAGATTTTTCTCTTTTCTGCAAGAACAAGTCCAGCACACAGAACTAATACAGGAATACAGATTTACAGAGAAGAGATCAACAACAACAATACTTTGAACCTTCTCTGTATAGAAAACAAATTGTTTTCTCCTTGACATTGCTGAAGAAGAAGAAGAAGAACAATCATTACAAATCAAGAGTCTTCTTCAACCTTCATTCCAGGAGCTTTCAAGGACAACACATCCATATCAGTCAAAAGTTCCTGGATCTCATTTTCAAGTCAAGGCTGAAGACTGAAGACCTACATCCTGTGCAAGACTCCAAGTGTTATTGAGAGGAGTTCTTGACAACAGCAAAAATCCACTAGTCTTATCTGTTGAAAAGAGAAAGAGAAGACATCATCAATCTCTCTCCCCCCTCTGTATAAAGGGTTCATTATCTCCCTTCAAAAGTTTATTTTTGTTTTTGAGCACCTGATCAAAAGCTCATCGGTGACAGTCACCTGATCAAAACCTGCAAGTGGATTTCTACCAGGGTGGTAGAAGAGTGGATGTACACAGGTTGGGGAACCACGATAACAGTTCTTGTTTTATCTGGTTGCCCTTTTCTTTTTGTTCTTGCTGTCGCTGTGTTAAATTAGGTTATCTGTGCTGTGATTAGATTAAATTAACTTAGGCTGCTATTGCTTTCTGGTTACCTTGATATCTTTTATTTCATTACTTTGACATTATAATATAAACAACAAAAAGTCTTCAGTTACTCCATTCACCCCCCCCCCCCCTCTAGAGTAAATCAGGTCTAACTCTCTCTTTCAATTGGTATCAGAGCTGGTTCCTTTGGTTGTACAAGCTATCCCTTAAACCAAAAGATCATGTGTTAGATCTAATCTTTACTTCTCTTAGGTTTAGTTAGTTCACAGCATGACACAGAACAAGGATTATGCAAGCACCCGACCTCCAGTCTGCAATTTAAATAAATTTGCTATCTGGAACGCAAGAATTAGGTTGTATATGAATTCCATTGATGAGGACATGTACAATTCTATTTTGATAGGTCCTCCTCAACATACAACATCTACTTCTACAGCAACTTCAAGCACTCATGCAGTTCCACCACCGGAGTGGACTGATGCTCAGAAGAAAGACAAAATTGTAGATGCCAAAGTAATGAACATATTGGCTCAAATTGTAACACCCCCATCCGTCACATGACATATAGCAGAAGGTCCAGTTGGAACCCGACGCCATATATCACAGACAGTCGGAAGGGTTGCATAAGAATATTCAAACTATCCAATTAAGACTACTCGTCCTACACAGTGCATTCTAGCGAAAGCTTTTAAAGTTGAAAGAACCCAAAACTTAAATCCAATAAACATGAATGTCCACAACCACACTACTGGAATGAAACCCAAAATACACTGAAAGGGTACATGGCCTTATGGCCTTACAATAATTCACTTAATAAATAGTGTTTTCCAAACATCGGCTCGCAGGCCAGCCACACATGACATAAGTAAAGTACAACTATTCTTTACGACCTTCTAGGGCCACCACAGCAATATGGGCTCCAGCCCGCTATTTGGTACTCGGCTCCGCAGCACTTGCAAGCACATTCCACTGCCCGGTGGCAAACAAAGCAACGGTCAGCCAAAAGCTGACCAAACTATAACGACCCCGCCCCTAGGTCGGGACGGCAGTGCTCTTTCCCTGCATTACATTAGCCCAGCTAAACAATAAAGTGCAACTATATATTTCGCCACAGGTGTAGGCTCGCACGGCCAAACACCCCGTGCACTCAGGGCACATTAACGGTGAATCCTGACATTTCAGCGTCTTCACCACCACCCCCAGGATGGCAAAAACATGTGAGCATTTAGCCTTTCTGACCACCGTATAAGGCTCCCAACTATGCCAACGGCCAGTCCCGTTTTCGGGTCTCTCGCATCGAACCACATAGCCTAGGTCCGATTCCACTTGCCCGTTGCTCACGCCGCCTAGACAATTTAAGCACTAGGTGCGGGCCAAGCTTCTTTCGGATCCCAACATTTCCAAACAATCACATAACCCAGTTATGTTCAAGGCCGGTTCCATGACCGCCAAGGTAGCAGAACAACGTTTCCGCTCAGATTTCCGGGTGCGCCTTGGAGCTAACCTCCAAGGATCCCTGCTACAATCTACTGCGTAGAAACCCGAAAACCCAAAGCACGGAGTCTTCTCCAGCAAAACATACCAAATGCAACATCACCGATCCAGATAATACACGTCCGGGTAGGCTTCACATACAATGTCTATGCCCGTACTTCGATTCCGGACTCTATATGCAACACAAGGGGGACTATTCACATCAACCCCAAGGAACGCCACACACTCACCGCACACTCGCGGGAGCGGGGTTCCCTATGCAGAAAGAAAGAGCTTCACATGCTCAAGTAGAGAATCGTTACCCTTGTAGTCCGCTTTGGCGCCATGGAAAAAATATACGCACAGAACACTTCGCAACGAACTTTCCTCCACGGATCCGCTCTCAGATCTCAAAATGGTGCTCTGATGCTCCGCTGGCGGCTGGAAAACCCTTCCTTCTTCCTCCTCTTTCCAACTCCTTGAGAGAGAGAGAATTATTGGAGAGAAATGAAGGATTAACTCCCCTAATCCCGGCCTTAACAGAGTAGGAAGCCATCTGGGCCGTTGGATCCTAATTAAAGAAAACGAACGGCTCAGATCCGCTCAGAAATCTCCAAACCTGGGCCGAACACGGCTTGGCACACGGCCGTGTCCCAGGCCGTGTGCCTCGATCCAGGCACGATCGTCGAACGCAGAACAACCACACGGGCAAAGACACGCCCGTGTCTCACCTAACACACCCGTGTCGGGTCTCTCGACACGCCCGTGACCGGGGGCGTGTCATGCATAACCGCCACGCCAACCGACACGACCCAACTGAACACGGGTACTGACACGGGTAGCCACACGCCCGTGTCAAATGACACGCCCGTGTCATTCAGCCGTGTTCCTGGCCGTGTCCTTCTCGGGATGAAAATGGCCAAAACACCAGCCAGACACGGCCTTGGACACGCCCGTGTCCTAGGCCGTGTACCCCTATACAGGCACTAAAAATCCCTTTTTACGCGACCGACTCAAATACAATTTTCGGGGCGTTACAAGTCTCCCCCACTTAAGGAATTTCGTCACGAAATTAAGTAAAAGGGTACACAAACCTACAAAAAAAATACCTGAGTGGAATAACTCGGGATATTCCTCCAACATAGCTTGCTCTCGCTCCCAAGAAAGCTCCTCCCGTCTGTAGTTATCCCAACGGGGTTTAACCATCCGGACCTCCTTGTTGCGGAGTCGTTTGACTGCAACATCTTCAATACGTACTGGCTTCACCCTTGTTGTCAACTCATAATCAACCGGTACTTGATTGTTCGCAATGATCTGCGAAGGCTCTTGCACCGCCTTACGCAACACCGACACATGGAACACATCATGCAGCCCACTCAACTCCACCGACAGCTTCAATCTATACGCCACCTCGCCAACACGCTCCAGGATTTCAAATGGTCCAAGGTGAAAGTGCAAGTTAGATCTGATATACTCTAGAGGGGTGGGGGGGTGAATAGAGTATGGTGCTTGCTAAAAACTTTTTACAACAGTTGTTGTATTCTTATGTGAACAGGGAAACAAATAATATAAAGTAAATCTAAACACATCAACTATCTAATCACAGAGCAACCTCGTCACAAACCACAGCCAGAAACAAAAAGAAAGTAAGCAACCAGAAGACACAAGGAGCTATAGTGGTTCCCCAATCAATCTGGGTACATCCACTCTTCTACCACCCTAGGTAGGAATCCACTGCAGGATGAGTTGATCAGGTTTCCTGGGCACCAATGAGCTTTTGATAAGGTGTTCAAAAACCAAACTAGATTTTTTGATCAGGTGTCTTGCCACCAATGAGCTTTTGATAAGATGCTCAAAAACCAAACACAAACTTTTGAAGGGAGTTTGAAAAACCATTTACAGTAGAGAGTGAGAGAGGGATGAGAAGATCTTCTCTGTCAACAGTCAGAGAGAAGATAGTGGATGTTGTCAAAGCTCCCCCTGAGATCTATAGTTGTTTAGGAAGTGAAGCTTTGCAGTAGGGTGATAGGCCTTCAGAAAATTGATCTCCAGTAAATGATGATTTCAGCAATAGCTGAAATGTGAGGTGTCTGGAGTCTTGAATGATGATGGCCTTGAACACTTGAATCAAAAGAGATCTGAAGATTTCAGTTTTTGATCTCCTTTGGTGATGGTGTTCTTGTATGAATCTTTAAGACTGAGAATGTCTACAACTCTTTCTCTTTCTCTTATGTAATTGTTGTTGTGAGAGCTGTTGTTGCAGAGAATATTTTTCTAACTTCTTGTTCTTCTGCTGCAGGAATAATGAAAAAAATCTTATCTTTTATTCCTTTTTTGTCTGAATAGAAATGATCCACAGTCAAGATAGCCGTTAGCCTGTCATTGATTACTTCCTTAATTGCTTTTGTCCTCTGGAGGAAAGTCCAATAAAACATTGCTTGAAAATTCCTTGAAACTTGCTCCAGATTAAATGAAAAACGGCTACAAGATCTCTGAATTAAATGCTGACAATAATTACTTAACTGTCTGAATTTGAATCTTGAAAATCATTGAACTCTTCAGAAAAATGTCGAACTAAGCTCCACTATCGTTGAACTGAGCTCAGAGATTTGGACTTAGACGGAAACAGAGATCGTCGATCTGAGCTCAACTATCGTCGAACTGAGCTCAGAGATAGAGGATCAAACTGGAGTCAAGATCGTCGAACTGAGCTCGAAGATCGTCGAATGGAGTTCAACGACTTGATGAAGTTGAGCTCAGAGATCGTCGAATGGAGTTCGACGACTCGCCGAAGTGAGTTCAACGATCGTCGAATGGAGTTCGACGATTCGTCGTACTGAGCTCGACGAAATGACTTGTTCTCCAAAACAGAAAAACCTGGTCTTGAGGGCAGCTTTCAAACCTAACTACTAACCCTTAGACTCAATTCTACTTGACCTTTAGATCTATACAATGAGGTCAAAACAAGTTTCCTAAGAGACATAGTGATCCTGACCCAAATCAATAATAGGGTGTTCCAACAATCTCCCCCTATTTGGGTTAGGATTACTATTTATAGATATTGAAAAATTAAAAACATATACAAGACAAAAATGCAATAAACAAGGCATTGCAGAATCACAGATATTATCTCAGACAGATCATAAAACAGCATATATTGTCACCTTACAGAATTACTCCTTTTCCTTGCTCTTTATAAGTACTATTTCCCTGTTTGGATTAAGAGCTTCCTTCTTAGATCTTCTGTCATCAGCTGCACCTAAAGAGGTTTGTTGTTTTGGCCTTGGTACTACAGCTTCAGGGTGCAGCTTCATGTAGCTTTTAGAATCAAAGAACTTGCTAGAGGAGTATCTTTCAAGTTCCTTTCTCCTTTGATCTGATACTGTAGTGATCTTGGAAATGTTTTTACCTTGTTCTCTGGCTTTCTTGATCTGGTCCAGAGCAGCTAATTCCTTCATCCTGGCTGTCCATGAAGTTGGATTGTTCTCTGGATCCTCAAAGGGAACTGGAGGATCATATCTGTTTGAGGGATTGTCTGGAGGAGCTATGGATGAGACTAACTCTTTAAGCTTGTAGGGAAAGGGACCTGAAGTAGTTTCAGATGGACCTTGTCCTTCCCTTGAATAAGGATGCTGCCTGGAATAGCCTTTTGAATAGACTTGAAATTCTCTTTGGTTTCCTCTATAGTTTCCTCTCCTTGATTGATAGCCTCTTGATTGGCTTCCCCTATGTTGAGATCTTCCTTGAGGCTGATAAGGGGTTTGGCTTCTGGCAGAGGGTTGAACAGCAGAGCTACCACCTGCATCTGCATCAGGAGGAGGAGGAGGAGGATGATGGAACTGAGAGGAACTGTTGGGTTTCTCTATAGGGTTGGCACAACACTTGTGCACGCAGCGGAAAAGTAAAACATCAAGAAAAACCCAAAGAGATGTGGATCGGGCCATGAACAGTTGAATCAAGAAGTTAACAAAACTAGGCAAAAATTACCTCGGTGGCGTTGAGTCACAACTCAACGGAGGAGCTCCAAACTTTGTCTGCTTGCTGGTGGCGAGTTCTACGTGGAATAGTATCCACGTTTCTGCAGAAGTCCACACGAGTGGGAGAACGCCGAGCTTTCCGTCGCACGGAAGATCGGGAAGGAGAAGACCGCACCTCGGCTAATCCACGGACTGCTAGGTCCGCGCCAGGAAGAGCAGCACCAGCGACAGTCGCCGGAGAAGAGGTGGCAGCGGAGCGAACGCGGCGGCGGAACACTTTCCGGCGGCGGGATCGGGATCGGCGGAACGATCGAGCGGAACCTTTCCGTCGGGGTCGATTCGCACAGTAACCAAAAGGATTATATCCGATAAAACCTAAGTGTTCTATTTATACTAGAGGTATAAATAAACCCAGGAAAATCGCTATCCGCAGACCACCCAGAACTAGGGTTCAGAATCGGCGAGTATGAATCGGTGAGAATCGGCGACAATCGGCGAGAATCACTGAGCAGGTTCGGTGAGAATCATTCGACGAGTATCACATTGGATCGGCGAGAATCAGAGTACAATACTCGACGATTCTCGCCGATCGTCGAGCCACGCTCGACGACACATAATGATACTCGACGATCGTCGAGCCGCGGTCGACGACAATCGTCGAAGTAGTCGATCGTCGAGAATCAACAATTGATTCTCGACGATTCTCGTCGATCAGCGAGAATCAGGGAGACGATTCTCGCCGATCGGCGGGAATCAGAAGACCATTCTCGACTAATGTATTTGACCCTCGGACGACGAACCTAACCAGCCCTTCAAGGAAACCTTTGCCCAACCCGATGATCCTATAAGGCAACACTTTGTCCATAACCCTATTCAGGTCGGTGATTGGTAACCTTTACCAACACAGTCAGTCATCCAACTTCTCCACATCTCTTATGTGCGACCCTGCAGGCTCATATTGCGTTGGCAGTGAGATTACATGTTTGACCACTTCCAGATCATCATGGTAACTCCAACAGACTCTCACTTGATCTCGAAAGTATCAAACCAAAAACCTCACAAACAATGAGCGGCATCTAGCAATGCATCATTGCTCCCCAAACAATAAGAGTTAATAACTCATAAGCCTTTATGACCAATATATCAGCGTTGTCTTTGTCCCTTTGTCCCTTACATCTAGAAAGAACTAGAGGCATGTACCGTGTCACCCTCGTAATAGCTCAATCCAAGTTTCTTGATCCAGGACGGACTTCCAGAGAATGGTGAGTCCAATATCACATATTGACTCAACCAAGCATGGCCATGCATTTCTCAGTCCAGTTCCATCAAGGGGCCCATGGATGCAACTCATGTCATATAGGAGGACAAATCCCATATCTGCTCACACACAAACACCCAAATGATTTGTAACATGCCCAACAACCACCCTTATCATCAACCTTTCTCAAGGAAGACTTTAGATGGCATCAAAGCACGCTCTTCCTCACTTGATGAATGCTGTGACTTCAGGTCAAAGGACCACAACACCATTGTCAATTGAGACCTACTCGTGACACTATTGGATGACAATCCACAGAGTAGTCTCAGGTTGGGTCTGTCCAGTACAACTTGTTCACTAACAAGTACCCACGTGATGACTTGATATCACAATATCATGACCTGTGAGAACCAGTCATCAGTCAACACACGTGCTAGCCTTCATGTATCATCATCACCCTTTGCTTCTATGATGATACTCGACCAGGGACCTTTAAGAATGAAGCTTCAAATAAATCATGGGCTCTCACATTCAAGTCACGTACTTGATGTCCCATGGAAGCAAACATTCTAAGGGTATCTATTATGTTAACATTTAACTATCATATAGAAAAGACATAATAAAAGAACTTGCCATTAATTATAAAAGAAAAACTAGGTACACAGTTCATCATATGAACAAACAGCCAACAAAATACATATTTACATGCAATCCACAAGATCCTCGCTAGAGTTGATCGTTTAGGTATCGCATACCCATCGATCTAGTATGACCATCATGCTTTCTCTGCGCGAGAGGCTTTGTCAGCGGATCCGCAATATTTTCCTCAGTCGGCACTCTGCAAATGTTTACATCTCCTCGTTCGACAATCTCACGAATAAGATGAAACCGCCGAAGTATGTGCTTGGAGCGCTGATGAGATCTAGGTTCCTTAGATTGTGCAATTGCACCATTGTTATCACAGTAGAGAACTACGGGACCAACAATGCTAGGAACTACATCAAGCTCGCCGATGAATTTCCTAATCCATACAGCCTCCTTCGCTGCATTAGCTGCTGCGATATACTCGGCCTCTGTTGTAGAATCAGCAACTGTCTCTTGCTTGGAACTCTTCCAGCTCACAGCTCCTCCATTCAGGCAAAACACAAAACCTGACTGAGACTTGGAGTCGTCTCTATCAGTTTGGAAGCTAGCATCCGTGTAACCGCTTACAACGAGCTCTTCCTCTCCACCATACACCAAGAACACGTCCTTAGTCCTTCTCAAGTACTTCAGGACATTCTTGACTGCAATCCAGTGACACTCACCGGGGTCTGACTGATACCTGCTAGTCATGCTCAAAGCAAAGGAGACATCGGGTCGAGTACATAACATCGCGTACATGATTGATCCAATTGCCGAAGCATATGGAATCAACTTCATGCGGTCCTTGTCTTCACAAGACTTTGGACATTGGTCCTTAGAGAGATTCACACCATGAGACATGGGCAAAAATCCTTTCTTGGACTCAAGCATGTTGAACCGCTTCAACACCTTTTCGATGTACGTACTCTGGGTCAAACCCAGCAACTTCTTCGATCTATCTCTATAGATCTTAATACCAAGTATATAAGTCGCTTCACCCAAATCCTTCATTGAAAAGCAGTTCCCTAGGTTGTTCTTAACAACTTTCAGGGTAGGAATGTCATTCCCAATCAACAGTATGTCATCTACATACAATATCAGGAAGACAACAATGCTCCCACTGATTCGCTTGTAAACACAAGGCTCATCTTCATTCTTGATGAAACCAAACTCTTTGATTTTCTCATCAAAACGAAGATTCCAACTTCGAGAGGCCTGTTTCAGTCCATAAATAGACTTATTCAGCTTGCATATTTTAGTGGCTTCATCTGGGGATACAAAACACTCGGGTTGTGTCATATACACTTCCTCAAGGAGGTTTCCATTAAGGAAAGCCGTTTTGACATCCATCTGCCAGATCTCGTAGTCATAATACGCAGCAATAGCAAGCAATATCCTAATGGACTTTACCATGGCAACAGGGGAAAATGTCTCATCATAGTCAATACCATGAATTTGCTTGAAACCTTTAGCCACCAGTCGCCCTTTGAATGTCTGTACATTCCCATCCATGTCGGTCTTCTTCTTGAAGACCCACTTGCACCCTATGGGTCGTACCCCTTCAGGTGGTTCCACCAAGTTCCAAACTTGGTTTGCATACATGGAGTCCATTTCGGATTTCATAGCCTCAAGCCATTTGTCGGAGTCCGGTCCATTCATAGCCTCTTGGTAGGTTGCTGGTTCATCATCATGATCCATAAGCAACACATTACCTATTTGAGACACGAGAAATCCATATCTCTCAGGCTCAAACCTCGGTCTACCAGATCTACGTAGGACTTGTGTTCCCTGAGCAGGTTCTCCAGCTACAACATCTTGTAGTCCTGTCTCAGAATCCAATTCCGGTTCATTCACTACATGTGGCTCTTGAACTTCTTCAAGCTCTACCTTTTCAGTCTTTCTTGACAAGAACTCTTTCTCCAAGAAGACACCAGTCCTTGCGACAAACACTTTGCCCTCAGACGGTAGGTAAAAGTAATACCCTTTCGTTTCCTTAGGATATCCCACCAGATAACATTTATCCGATTTGGGTTCCAGCTTGTCAGGCATTTGACGTCTCACGTATGCCTCACAGCCCCAAATTTTAATGAACGACATACTAGGACGCTTCCCAGTCCATATCTCATATGGTGTCTTCAGAACCGTTTTCGTTGGAGCGCGATTCAATGTCATTGCAGCAGTCTCTAAAGCAAAACCCCAAAAGGAAACAGGCAAGTCTGCATGACTCATCATCGAACGTACCATGTCTAACAAAGTACGATTTCTCCTCTCAGACACACCATTATGTTATGGTGTTCTTGGTGGAGTGAGCTGTGATACAATACCACACTCTTTCAGATGATCACGGAACTCATGACTCAGGTATTCGCCACCTCGATCAGATCGGAGTGCTTTAACCCTTTTACCCAACTGGTTTTCTACTTCATTTTTGAACTCTTTGAACTTTTCAAAGGTCTCGGATTTGGACTTCATAAGATACACATATCCGTATCTACTGAAATCATCAGTAAACGTAACAAAGTAGAAATACCCACCTCTAGCCATGGAACTCATGGGTCCGCATACATCACTATGTACAACACCCAAGAGATCCTCAGCCCTCTCAGTATAACCAGTGAAAGGAGCTTTAGTCATCTTGCCTAACAAACAAGATTCGCATCGCTCAAATGATTCATAATCAAATGAGTCCAAAAGTCCATCTCTATGGAGTTTGGATATGCGCTTCTCGTTGATATGGCCCAAACGACAATGCCAGAGAAAAGTAGGGTTCGAGTCATTTGTTCTTAGTCTTTTATTATTTTCTACATTATAGATCAGATGGTCCAAGTTCAAAACGTAAAGACCATTAAACAATTGGGCTATAGCATAACAAACATCATTCTTAAATATAGAACAACAATTGTTCTTAATTATAAAAGAAAATCCAATCATGTCCAAACATGAAATAGATATAATGTTTCTAGTTATCGCCGGAACAAAATAACAGTTATCTAGTTCTATTACAAGCCCACTGGGCAAAGAAAGACGGTAAACTCCTACGGCTACAGCAGCAACTCTTGCTCCATTGCCGACGCGGAGGTCCACCTCCCCTTTACTCAGCAATCTTCTCCTTCCCAGTTCCTGCACATTTGTACAAATGTGAGAACCACATCCGGTATCCAATACCCAAGATGAAGGAGCAGAAAGGTTTATCTCTATAACGTAAACATTAGAAGCAGAAGTCATACCTCCCCTCAATTTCTGCAGACCCTCAATATACGAAGGACAGTTGCTCCGCCAATGACCAGCCTTGCCACAGTGGTGGCATTTCCCTTCCTTCACCGTGCTCTTCTTCTTGATCAGTGCTGAAGACTTGGGCTCAAGATATGACTTAGGTCCTACCTTTGTCTTCTTAGAGCCCTTAGCTTTGCCCTTACCCTTATGCACCATCAGTATGGGGCTGGCAGGCTTTGCCTTCTTCATGTTGATCTCGGCAGTTCTTAACATGCCTAGGAGTTCGGGCAGTGTCTTGTCTATCTCATTCATATTGTAGTTCAAGACAAACTGCTCATAACTGTCCGGCAACGATTGCAGGATCAGATCCGTGGCCAACTCTTGACCAAGAGGAAAACCCAGCCTTTCAAGGTTCTCTATATACCCAATCATCTTGAGTACGTGAGTCCCTACTGACTCACGAACTCCCATCTTGCACTGAAACAATGCTTTCGTGATGTCGAACCTCTCTTGACGAGCCTGCCCTTGAAACATTTTCTTGAGATGCTCGTCAATCTCCTTGCACCCCATGTTCTCATGTTGCTTCTGAAGCTCAGAGTTCATGGTGGCAAGCATAAGGCACTCGACATCCAAAGCATCGTCAGTATACTTCTTATAAGTATCCTTCTCAGCACGGGAAGAGTTCCCGGTCGGCACCTCGGGGGCTTCTTCTTCCAAGACATAGAGCTTTTGCTCTTGCCTGAGAACAATTCTAAGGTTCTGATACCAGTCCATATAGTTTGTCCCGCTGAGCTTATCCTTCTCAAGGATGGCTCTCAGAGACAGCGTGGAGTGTGAAACACTTGCCATGGAATTCTACAAGAATTTATGCAGAATAAAATCAGTACCTAAATTTCAATTACAATTTATTCTAATTAGGACTTCAATTAAAAATACTCCCACTATTTTATTCGAAATGATAGCCCTCACTAACAATTCGGAGAGTTCATGCGAGCTACTCTCTTAGTGGACAAGATCCGTATTTCACCAACACTATGAGTCCGCTTTGGCGTTCCTCTCACGATGTGGTTATTTAGGTAGGCAACGCTTGCCAATTGCATCCTCATGCAATTCTTGTATGGTTGGTGAATAACTCCTTATTCGCATCCATCATATGGTGCATGCCAACCCTATGCCTCTAGGCACTCAACCTTTGAGGTCACCTAGTTAAGCTGGACCCGATGTCGACAGTGGGATATCACAATTATCCGCTCGCACCCTTACCAAGATAGATTAATGCACCTTGCTTTGGCAAGCCCACATTTCATCGATCGAGGCAGGAAGAGTGTCATCCATCGGAAGGCATCCGAACACTTAATATTAAAAGAAGGGATTTCAATTTTAGGTTAACAGTTAACCATGATCAACATTTGATCTATGTGCACATCCAAAGAAAAACAATTCTACACCACATGCATCCTTTATGTGCACATCCTTACACCATCAACAATTTGATAGAAGGAAGGGCTAAATCTGAACATCCGGAAATTTCCAAATCCTCAGATTTACATGCATTGGACAGAAGGCAAAGACAACTCAACTTAAGCAGTAGACAAGCTCATCTCTCTATGTTGGATTCAAAATCCAAAACATACTCGAGGGATGGTTACTGCTAAGGAGACAACAATTTCTAACACTTAGAAATTCCACCGAAATTCCAATCGTTCTTGGCGAAGTGCCAAGACTAAATCTAGACATTTAGAACGCTTCTAAATCTCTAGGTTTACACGCACTGGAATGACCAAACTTCCAAAACAACAGTCATGGCCGAACCTCCCTCTGATACCACTGTTGGGTTTCTCTATAGGGTTGGCACAACACTTGTGCACGCAGCGGAAAAGTAAAACATCAAGGAAAACCCAAAGAGATGTGGATCGGGCCATGAACATTTGAATCAAGAAGTTAACAAAACTAGGCAAAAATTACCTCGGTGGCGTTGAGTCACAACTCAACGGAGGAGCTCCAAACTTTGTCTGCTTGCTGGTGGCGAGTTCTAAGTGGAATAGTATCCACGTTTCTGCAGAAGTACACACACGAGCGGGAGAACGCCGAGCTTTCCGTCGCACGGAAGATCGGGAAGGAGAAGACCGCACCTCGGCTAATCCACGGACTGCTAGGTCCGCGCCAGGAAGAGCAGCACCAGCGACAGTCGCCGGAGAAGAGGTGGCAGCGGAGCGAACGCGGCGGCGGAACACTTTCCGGCGGCGGGATCGGGATCGGCGGAACGATCGAGCGGAACCTTTCCGTCGGGGTCGATTCGCACAGTAGCCAAAAGGATTATATCCGATAAAACCTAAGTGTTCTATTTATACTAGAGGTATAAATAAACCCAGGAAAATCGCTATCCGCAGACCACCCAGAACTAGGGTTCAGAATCGGCGAGTATGAATCGGTGAGAATCGGCGACAATCGGCGAGAATCACTGAGCAGGTTCAGGTGAGAATCATTCGACGAGTATCACATTGGATCAGGCGAGAATCAGAGTACAATACTCGACGATTCTCGCCGATCGTCGAGCCACGCTCGACGACACATAATGATACTCGACGATCGTCGAGCCGCGGTCGACGACAATCGTCGAAGTAGTCGATCGTCGAGAATCAACAATTGATTCTCGACGATTCTCGTCGATCAGCGAGAATCAGGGAGACGATTCTCGCCGATCGGTGGGAATCAGAAGACCATTCTCGACTAATGTCTTTGACCCTCAGACGACGAACCTAACCAGCCCTTCAAGGCAACCTTTGCCCAACCCGATGATCCTATAAGGCAACACTTTGCCCATAACCCTATTCAGGTCGGTGATTGGTAACCTTTACCAACACAGTCAGTCATCCAACTTCTCCACATCTCTTATGTGCGACCCTGCAGGCTCATATTGCGTTGACAGTGAGATTACATGTTTGACCACTTCCAGATCATCATGGTAACTCCAACAGAGGAACCTTTCTCATACTTTCTCTTTTTCTTCATGGCCTTCAATTGATTCTTGGAGTATTGCATCCAGTGTTCTGTGATAGGACAGTTATGCAGAATGTAATAAGGAATATCATTGGTATATTTGACTTTTGCTGGAGGAACCCTTTTCATAGCCTTGCTTCTGGCCTTTCTTTTCCTTGCAATAGTTGTAGAGGAGTCATCTGAATCAGTCCTATATTGATCACTTTCTGAGCTTTGTTCATCATACAGTGCATCAATCCTTTTGAGATAGTCTTTCTGTTGTTGTGATTGAGCAGGAGAAACAGTAGTGACAACAACAGTAGTAGCAACAATAGAAGGAGGAATAGAAGCAACACTAGCAGAGGAGATTACATCAGCAGATACAAAACTTTCAGAAGTAACACTCTCAGAAATGGAAGGTACAGCAGCAGTAGATACAACAGTTTCAGCATCAGCAATAGCATCAGCAATAACAGTAGGCTCAAGGTCAAATGCCTCTGTCATATGTATATCCTCAGATATTAAATCATCAAAATTAGCAGCAATATCAACAATGTCAGTACCAGAAACTGAAGGAGCAACAGCAAAAAGGGACTGTACAAAAGAATGAATTAAGCTAGTATCACAGCTTGAAATAGGCACAATGGCCTTAGATAGATCTTCTGATGGCTGGACTGCAGTATGCTCTAGAAGACAGTTGAAATATATATAATCAAAATCTGATAATAATGACCTGAGGTCCATTGAGAAAACTGCAACTTGTGGTGTTGAGGCTTGAGCTTGAACTGAGGTAACAACAGCAGTAGGCAATCTTACCACTTCATGAGGCATCTCCCCCTGCCTAGATTCAGTCAGGACTGGATCAAGGCACCCAGATGAAGGGATTGCCTAAGGAGGAAGGAGGGAGGAGAGCCTGGCAGACAGGTCTGCAACTGACTTTAAAAGTGGAGCCAAGGAGGTCTCCAACAAGAGGGATAGTCTGGGAGCTATCAGCTCATAAAGTCTGTCTGCTAAGGCTGGAAGATCTACTTGCTCAATAGGGACTTGAGCAGAGGTAGAAAATGAAGGTGGAGCAGCTGGAGATGTTGGTGGAGAGTTGGTGTATGGGGGAAAGGAGGGTTGAGATATGGGGATTGTGGAAATTGAAGATAGTGGAATGGAAACAGAGGGTGTGAAGGATGGTTGTGCAATAATATTTTGAAGCAATTGTTGGTAAGATGTGGATGAAGATGGTAGATCAGGAGGGGATGAATGGGAATCATCCATAAAGGAATCATCTATCAGATTGAAAGATGGAAGATGAGATGATGATTCAATTTCTAGGTGAGGGTATTGATGTAAAGGATGGAAGATTTCTTCTGTGAGAGGAGGAGGTGGAGAAATTGAAGTTGGACATGGGGTTGAAATAATGATTGTGGAGGAAATTTGAATGGTGGAGGTGACTGGAGGAGATGAAATAAGAGGTGGAGGAGGAGGAGAAGCAGCAGGCAAGTCTTCTGCAGGGGAAGAGACTTGAGGGGAAGAGACTGCAACAGTCCTTGTGCCTGAAGTTGCACTTGCAGAGGGTCTGTTGGGCTTCACAATTTGCCGGTCCCACTTTCCAAACAGGGCATAGGAGAGCCTCTTAGAGGCATTGATGTGCATCTCATTTGAGACTAGCAGTGTAGGGCATCTGTTTTGAAGAAATAACCCTGGTATCCTTCCAAAGTTGACAAAATTCTTGTTGATCTTTTTCTTAATCAGATCAAAGAAAACTTCTCCCCAGTTTAATTGTTTCTTATCTACAAGGACACCCATCAAACATAGTTGATACCTGGAGATGGTATCATGGGCTGAGTGCTTGGCCAATAGCACCTTTCCTACAACATCAGCCAAAAATCTGTACTCCACAGATAGGTTCTTCTTCAGCAGTTTGCTAGGGTTTGCATTAGAATGTCCCATTCTCTCAAGCATAGTAGAAAATTCTTCTCCAGACATCTCAGCAGAATCTCCTCCAGAATTCAATCCAAAAATCTCTGTCAGGGAAGCAGGTGTAAGAGGTACCTGAGTTCCTGATACTGTGCCAATCACTGTATTCTGGTCCTGGTTGTGGGCAGTATAGACCCACTCCTTGATTTCATCAGCAGCCAATTTGATTCTGGTGGACATTATAGTAACAAGCTTTTGCTCCTTGAATAGTTCTAGAATGTCTCTGAAAATCTGATCACTGTTGTTGAAAGAGTCCATATCTATATCAAATCCTGCATCAAATTTCATGGCGGCCAGGACTGCAACTGAGACGGCCATTGTTTCCTGCAAAAATCAACAAACAAACGACCAAGTGTAGAGAAGTTTGGAGGGAAAGAGAATTTTTGCAGAAAGAATGAAAGCGCAAAAGAAGAACGACGACCGAAAAAAGAGTTTTATATTAGGGTTCGACGTAGAAAAGGAAAGATCGTTGAACTCAGTTCGACGATCGGGGCTTTTAAAGGAAACTGAAAGGTCATCAACATCGTCGATCTCCATTCGACGATATTGGAGAGCGTCGAGCTCCGTTCGACGATAGTTCAGAGAACAAAATCGTCGAGCTTCGTTCGACGATCGCTGACCTGTAGAGATAGTTGAGCACTATCTGAGAAGCGCTGAACTCTGGTCGACGATTTCAAAAAGCGTCGATCTCCGTTCGACGATCGGGGGGAAAATCGTCGAGCGCAGTTCAAAGATCAGAAACACTCTATACACTAGAAAAATGAAAATGTTTGCCTAGGCTTGGTCATTTTTAGAGTTTTAAAATCTTGGAACATATTTTAAACTTCTCCCATCTAACATTCCTAACTGATTTAGGAAAAAGGTGTGTTTCTTTTCATCCAAGGGTTTGGTAAAAATATCTCCCCTTTGCAAATCAGTTGGGATATATTGAAGTTCAATTTTATTTTTCTCAACATTATCCCTTAAAAAGTGATGCCTAATTTCTATGTGTTTTGTCCTACTATGGAGGACGGGATTTTGAGCTATAGAAATAGCACTGATATTATCACAAAAGATTTTAGACTTCTCTAAGTTGTAGCCATAGTGTAGGAGTTGGTTTTGAATACACAAGATTTGTGAACAACAACTACCTGCAGCCATATATTCAGCTTCAGCAGTTGAAGTTGACACAGATGTTTGTTTCTTGCAAAACCAAGAGACAAGTCTGTCACCAAGAAACTGACAAGTTCCACTGGTGCTTTTCCTGTCAATTCTGCATCCAGCATAATCAGCATCAGAAAATCCAGTTAAGTCAAATGCTGAATCTTTTGGATACCAGAGACCTAGATTTGGACAACTTTTTACATACCTGAGAATCCTTTTTACTAATGTTAGGTGTGACTCTCTAGGGCTCACCTGGAATCTAGCACAGATGCATGTAGCAAACATTATGTCAGGTCTACTAGCTGTAAGGTACAATAAAGAGCCAATCATTGCTCTATATGTTGTGTAACACCCCCTATCCGTCGCATAGCATATAGCAGTAGGTCCGGCCGGGGCCCGACGCCATATACCACAGACAGACCGGGTGGTTACTTATGGAAACCATCCAACCAATCTCAACGTCCTACACAGAGCATTCTAGCGGAAGCAGTTTATAAGAGTTTTAAACAAGAACCCAGCATAGGAGCATGAATGTCCACTAATACCAAAAGGAATGTTATACAAAAATACCCAAAACCGGCCTTAAGGCCTTACAAAGTGTTTCACTTGAAAATTACATGATTTACAAACCACGGCACGCAGGCCGGTCATACATGAACAAAGCAGTAAACACTTCTACTTGGGCCTTCGAGGGCCAGCTTCGCAAAAAGGGCTTTAGCCCACTATTGACCACTTGGTCCAGCTGCACCTGCAAGCAACAAATCACCGCACGGTGGCAAAACAAGGCAACGGTCAGCAATGCTGACCAAATTATAACGATCCCGCCCCCAACTCGGGGCGGCGATGCTCCTTCCCTGCATTTCATTAGCATAAGCGAGCCATATATATAACCATAGCCATTTCAACACAGACGTTGGCTCGCACGGCCACACGCCCTGTGCACTCAGGGCACATTCTCGGTGAACCGGTCGATGTCACGTCAATTTAAGTCATCAACATTCCGGACTCACCACCGCCACTTGGACGGCCAAACCTATGAGTAATTTGTCTTCCTGGCCTGGGTCACGACAATTTAAGTCATCGACCGCCGAAGACCCTACTCTATGCCAACGGTAAGTGCCACGTGCCTTTAGGTCTCTTTAACCGAACGACATAGAACGGGTACGGTTCCATCTAACCCGTGCTCATATCGCAACGGCAATTTAAGCCATATGCGCGGGTCAAACTTTAACCGAGTCCCATTTCCATCACAAGTCACATAACCCCGTTATGTTCAAGTTGGCTCTCAAGCCACCAAGTTGGCAAGATCTCGTATCCGCCCAGTTTTCCGGGTGCACCTTTGGGTTAGTCCCCAAGGCTCCCTGCTGCAATCTACCGCGTAGAAAACCCGAAAAACAATCAATAGCACGGAGTCTTCTCCGGCATTATGCAATGCAACATCACCGATCCAGACCAACATGTCCGGGTAGGCTTCACACATCATGCCTATGTCCGTTCTCGCTTACGGACTCTAAACAACGGGGACTTCACATATCTACCCGAAGGAACGCCTCCAACTCTTCGCAAACTCGCTAGAGCGGGCTTCCTATGCTAAGAAAGAGAGCGACTCATGCTCAAGATGAGGATCGTTACCCTTGAGTTCCTTTTTGGCGCCATTGACAAGTAATCGGATGGAAATCACCGCACTTGCGTTGCCTCTGTGGATCCGGAGTCGGCTTGCGATTCGGAGCTCCGAAGCTCCTCCAATGGCGGATCTAGCTTCTCTTCCACTCTTGGCTCTCCTCTTTCTCTAAGGACTTGGAGAGATGATAAGTGAAGAAAAGTAAGGGTTTTCTAAGTCAAAACCCGGGTATATCCCTTCAGGAACAACCCCCAGCCGTTGGATCTTCAGTCAAAGAAATGAACGGCTTCGATTCGGGGCTGAAATGCCCAATCTGGACTGAACACGGCCTGGCACACGCCCGTGTCCAGGGCCGTGTGCCTCATTCGCCGTCAAATTCGGATCACCTGGAACCTCACACGGGTATCGAACACGCCCGTGTTCGATCTGACACGCCCGTGTTCCACCTGACACGGCCGTGTAGCCGGCCGTGTACCCCATGATTTTTCCCCATTTTCAACCCGAGCACTGCACGGGTTCTAGGACACGCCCGTGTCCCTACCCGTGTCACCTTGACACGCCTGGGCTCCAAGCCGTGTACACGGTCTCGACACTTCGCGGCTAAGTGTCGACATGGGTCGACACGCCCTGCGACACGCCCGTGTCGCAGGCCGTGTGCCATGTCTCGACATATTGTCGACACCAAAGTGTCGACTTCGCGGGACGAGTGTCGACACGGGCCGACACGCCCTGCGACACGCCCGTGTCGCAGGCCGTGTGCCCAGTCTCGACACATTGTCGAGACCAAAGTGTCGACTTCGCGGCTAAGTGTCGACACGGGTCGACACGCCCTGCGACACGCCCGTATCGCAGGCCGTGTGCCCAGTCTCGACACAATGTCGAGACCAAAGTGTCGACTTCGCGCCTTAGTGTCGACACAGGCTTGACATGCCCTGGGACACGCCCGTGTCCCAGGCCGTGTGCCTGCAGCCAGAACTCAAACTGGCCCAAAAAGTCCCCCTTTGCTCCTTTGAGTTTCGGGGCGTTACAACTCTACCCCTCTTAAATGAATTTCGCCCACGAAATTACATAAAGGAAAGACATGTATAAAACCAAAATTTGTACCTGAGCGGAACAACTCCGGATATTCTTCAAGCATAGTCTGCTCTCGCTCCCAAGAGAGCTCCTCACGACCGCAATTGTCCCACCGGACCTTGACCATCCTGATCTCTTTATTGCGTAGCCGCTTGACCTCCGAGTCTTCAATCCGCACGGGCTTGACCTTTGTCGTTAGCCCACTTTCCACCGGCACTTGATCGACCGCGACCACTTGCGCAGGCTCCTGCACCGCCTTCCGAAGCACCGAAATATGGAATACATAATGTAGACCACTTAGCTCCACTGAAAGCTTCAACCTATAGGCCGCTTCACCAACTCGCTCCAGAACCTCAAACGGTCCAAGGTATCTTGGGCTTAGCTTTTTCAATCGTCGCACCCGCGAGACACCCTTGAACGGCTTGATCTTTAAGTATACATAATCGCCCACAGCGAACTCCACGTTCCTGTGCTTGGCATTATAGTACTTTGCTTGCCGGTCCTGAGCGATAAGCAACCTCTCCCGAATCGTTCTCACCAATGAAGTAGCATCCTCCACTTCCGATCGCTTATACAACTTTGACTCACCCGTTTCTAACCAAGACAACGACGTGCGACATCTTCTACCATAAAGGGCCTCGAAGGGCGCCATCTGAATACTCGCTTGGTAGCTGTTGTTGTATGCGAACTCCACCAAATAAAGGTGGTCTTCCCATTGCTTTCCGAAATCCAAGACTACTGGTTTTGGTTGGGCTTAAACTGAATTCGTGGGCAAATTCTTTTTAAGGGGTGGTGAGCACATTATGCGCGTCATCATAATAACAGTAAAAAGAACCCATGAATGTCCACTTAGGAATGAAAATACTCGTGTTTGAGGAACCTGCGTGTTCCTATAATTGCTGTTTGCAATTTATTTGGTCGCTTAACGGTATTTTGTACCACTATAGGTGACGAGAAGTGGTGTTGGGCCGTCAGAACGCCGAGTTTCTGAGGCTAGTAGTGCACCGGATGTTGCTCCTGCAACACCTCTGTCGGCTGAAAATATTCGATTGGTGGCTGAAGCGGTGTTGGCCGTGATTAATGCGCAGCCTGGAAGGCAAACGCAGCAGCCCGCTCCTGTGATGGAGCAAGTACCTCTTCAAGAGGCTGAGCCGAGGAGGGTGGAGCAAGTGGTTGTAGAACCGGTAGTGCCAAGGAGGGCAACTGAGAGGCAGCTAAAGCATGTAATGAGCTTTAACCCTCCGCTATTCTCGGGGTTGGGAACCCCATCTCAGGCTGAAGACTGGCTCTCCAGGGTGAAGAGAGTCATGACAGCGACGGAGACGGAGGAGTGGCAAATGACCACCATCGCTACGTTCCTTCTGGACGGGGAAGCGAGGATCGAAACCTCCTGTGATGGGCCCATAACCCACAGGTCGGAGGATCGAAACCTCCCTCTGATACCAAATTGTAACACCCCCTATCCGTCGCATAGCATATAGCAGTAGGTCCGGCCGGGGCCCGACGCCATATACCACAGACAGACCGGGTGGTTACTTATGGAAACCATCCAACCAATCTCAACGTCCTACACAGAGCATTCTAGTGGAAGCAGTTTATAAGAGTTGTAAACAAGAACCCAGCATAGGAGCATGAATGTCCACTAATACCAAAAGGAATGTTATACAAAAATACCCAAAACCGGCCTTAAGGCCTTACAAAGTGTTTCACTTGAAAATTACATGATTTACAAACCACAACACGCAGGCCGGTCATACATGAACAAAGCAGTAAACACTTCTACTTGGGCCTTCGAGGGCCAGCTTCGCAAAAAGGGCTTTAGCCCGCTATTGACCGCTTGGTCCAGCTGCACCTGCAAGCAACAAACCACCGCACGGTGGCAAAACAAGGCAACGGTCAGCAATGCTGGCCAAATTATAACGATCCCGCCCCCAACTCGGGGCGGCGATGCTCCTTCCCTGCATTTCATTAGCATAAGCGAGCCATATATATAACTATAGTCCATTTCAACACAGACGTTGGCTCGCACAGTCACACGCCCCGTGCACTCAGGGCACATTCTCGGTGAACCGGTCGATGTCACGTCAATTTAAGTCATCAACATTCCGGACTCACCACCGCCACTTGGACGGCCAAACCTATGAGCAATTTATCTTCCTGGCCTGGGTCACGACAATTTAAGTCATCGACCGCCGAAGACCCTACTCTATGCCAACGGTAAGTGCCACGTGCCTTTAGGTCTCTTTAACCGAACGACATAGAACGGGTACGGTTCCATCGAACCCGTGCTCATATCGCAACGGCAATTTAAGCCATATGCGCGGGTCAAACTTCCACCGAGTCCCATTTCCATCACAAGTCACATAACCCCGTTATGTTCAAGTTGGCTCTCAAGCCACCAAGTTGGCAAGATCTCGTATCCGCCCAGTTTTCCGGGTGCACCTTTGGGTTAGTCCCCAAGGCTCCCTGCTGCAATCTACCGCGTAGAAAACCCGAAAAACAATCAATAACACGGAGTCTTCTCCGGCATTATGCAATGCAACATCACCGATCCAGACCAACATGTCCGGGTAGGCTTCACACATCATGCCTATGTCCGTTCTCGCTTACGGACTCTAAACAATGGGGACTTCACATATCTACCCGAAGGAACGCCTCCAACTCTTCGCAAACTCGCTAGAGCGGGCTTCCTATGCTAAGAAAGAGAGCGACTCATGCTCAATATGAGGATCGTTACCCTTGAGTTCCTTTTTGGCGCCATTGAAAAGTAATCGGATGAAAATCACCGCACTTGCGTTGCCTCCGTGGATCCGGAGTCGGCTTGCGATTCGGAGCTCTGAAGCTCCTCCAATGGCGGATCTAGCTTCTCTTCCACTCTTGGCTCTCCTCTTTCTCTAAGGACTTGGAGAGATGATAAGTGAAGAAAAGTAAGGGTTTTCTAAGTCAAAACCCGGGTATATCCCTTCAGGAACAACCCCCAGCCGTTGGATCTTCAGTCAAAGAAATGAACGGCTTCGATTCGGGGCTGAAATGCCCAATCTGGACCGAACACGGCCTGGCACACGCCCGTGTCCAGGGCCGTGTGCCTCATTCGCAGTCAAAATCGGATCACCTGGAACCTCACACGGGTATCGAACACGCCCGTGTTCGATCTGACACGCCCGTGTTCCACCTGACACGGCCGTGTAGCCGACCGTGTACCCCATGATTTTTCCCCATTTTCAACCCGAGAACTGCACGGGTTCTAGGACACGCCCATGTCCCTACCCGTGTCACCTTGACACGCCTGGGCTCCAAGCCGTGTACACGGTCTCGACGCTTCGCGGCTAAGTGTCGACACGGGTCGACACGCCCGTGTCGCAGGCCGTGTGCCATGTCTCGACACATTGTCGACACCAAAGTGTCGACTTCGCGGGACGAGTGTCGACACGGGCCGACACGCCCTGCAACACGCCCGTGTCGCAGGCCGTGTGCCCAGTCTCGACACATTGTCGAGACCAAAGTGTCGACTTCGCGGCTAAGTGTCGACACGGGTCGACACGCCCTGCGACACGCCCGTGTCGCAGGCCGTGTGCCCAGTCTCGACACAATGTCGAGACCAAAGTGTCGACTTCGCGCCTTAGTGTCGACACAGGCTTGACACGCCCTGGGACACGCCCGTGTCCCAGGCCGTGTGCCTGCAGCCAGAACTCAAACTGGCCCAAAAAGTCCCCCTTTGCTCCTTTGAGTTTCAGGGCGTTACATGTTGTCTGATCGATAGGTTTCCCATGTTTATCAGCATCTAATACAGCATTAGTAGGCATAGGTGTTTTCATACAAGATGCTTTAGACATACCAAATTTCTTGACCAATTCCTTTGCATACTTGGTTTGAGAAATAAATATGCCTTCAGCATGTTGTTTGATTTGCAATCCTAGAAAGAAGGATAGCTCACCCATGCTACTCATTTCAAATTTGGAATGCATTAGATTGGAGAACCTTCTGCACAAATTTGAATCAGCAGAACCAAAAATAATATCATCTACATAGATTTGTACTAGTAGGCTATGAGACTTATGAGTTCTAATAAAAAGAGTTTGGTCTACTCTACCCCTTATAAACTCATTTTTCAGGAGAAAGCATGCTATGGTCTCATACCATGCTCTAGGAGCTTGCTTGAGACCATATAATGCTTTGTGCAATTTGAAAACATAATCAGGATGAGTTGAAGAGATAAAACCTGGAGGTTGTCTGACATAGACTTCTTCTTTGATGTCTCCATTGAGAAAGACACTCTTTACATCCATCTGGTATACTTTGAAGCCTTTGTATGTTGCATATGCTAAGAAGATTCTAATAGCCTCCAACCTTGCAACTGGTGCAAAAGTCTGGTCATAATCTATGCCTTCTTCTTGAGAGTACCCTTGAGCAACTAGCCTTGCCTTGTTCCTTACAATTACTCCTTGATCATCCAATTTGTTTCTGAACACCCACTTTGTTCCAACAATGGAGTGATCCTTAGGCCTTGGTACTAGTTCCCAAACTTTGTTCCTTTCAAATTGATGCAACTCTTCTTGCATTGCAATGATCTAGTGTGGATCTTGCTCTGCATCTTGAATGGATTGAGGTTCAATTTGAGATAGGAAGCAAGTGTGCAACAGGTTTTGGTTGACCTGATTTCTAGTTTGCACACCAGTTGAGATGTCTCCAATTACTTGAGAAATTGGATGGTCTCTTGATGTTACTAAATCAACAGGAGGTGTTGATTGTTCACCAACCTGTGTTGTTGTTTCCTCTTGTGGTACAACAACTGGCTCTTCAAGAGGTTTCTCTTCAGGATGTTGAATGTCTTCTTCATCTTCACTTCTTTCCTCTGTTTGAATGATTTGTAATCTGTCCAAGTCTTCAGCAAGAGAATGTATCTGCAAAGGTTCTATGGTAGAAGTGTTCTTCTCCTTGAAAGACATGTTAGATTCATCAAAAGATATATGTATAGATTCTTCAATTTTAAGAGTTGATTTATTATATACCCTATAAGCCTTACTGATCATGGAGTATCCCAGAAACACTCCTTCATCAACTTTAGCTTGAAATTTTGCTAAGTATTTCTTGTCATTATTATGAATATAACAAATACAACCAAAAATTCTAAAATAATCTACTTTAGGTTTCTTCCCTTTGAGTAATTCACAGGGAGTCTTGCCCTTCAGTTTATGTATTAAACTTCTATTCAGCACATAGTTGGAGGTGTTCACTGCCTCTGCCCAAAAGGATAGAGGAAGGTGAGCATCTGACAACAATGTAGTGGCAGATTCAATAAGGGTTCTATTTTTCCTTTCAGCTACCCCATTTTGTTGAGAAGTTCTAGGAGCTGAGAAAGTGTGCCTGATTCCTTCACTCTGACAGAACTCTTGCATAGGAAGAGAATCAAACTCTGTCCCATGATCACTTCTGATCAGGGCAATATGAGTATTGAACTCAGTCTGTATGTATTTGAGAAACTCTGTCAAATACTTAAAGTTATCTGACTTCTTCCTCAGAAAGAACACCCATGTGAATCTAGAGAAGTCATCTACAACCACTAAAGTGTAAGATTTCCCTCCTAAGCTTTGTACTGTAATGGGTCCAAAAAGATCCATGTGTAGCAGATACAAAATCCTAGGTGAATCACTCTTTGTTGGAACACCCTATTACTAATTTGGGTCAGGATCACTATGTCTCTAGGAATCTGTGTTTGACCTTCTGTATAGCTTAATATGTCAATTAGAATTGAGTCTAAGGGATCAGGAGTCTAGGTTTGGAAGCTGCCCTGAAGACCAAGTTTTTCTGGAGACTAAGTCTAATCGTCGAGCTCAGCACGACGATTCGTCAAACTCCGGTCGTCGATCGTCTAGCTCAACTTCTGCAGATCGTCGAGCCCCATTCGACGATCGCTGAGCTCAAACCTCATAATATCATCGAGCTCCACTCGACGATCGCTGAGGTCAACTTCGCAATATCGTCGAACTCCATTCGACGATCGGTGAGCTCAGCTCGACGATTTCTTTGCTGCTTGCACTTTCCAGGTCGCTGAGCTCAGCTCGACGATAGCAGAGCTCAGTTCGACGATTTCAGTTATCTTTCAGAATTCAAATTTGAATCAGATAGAAGTTATTCTGCATTTAATTCAGAAGATCTGCCAGCCGTTTTCATTTACTCCTGGAGCAAGTTTAAAGGGATTTTTCAAAGAACAATTCAGTGGACCTTCCTTCAGAAGAAATTATGCAATTAAGGCTGTAATCAATGCAGACCAACGACTATCTTTGACAGAGTAATATCCTATTCAGACACAGAGAATAAAAAGACAGAATGTTTTTTAATGAAAAGAAAAAGAAATATAGAGATTGACAAGAACAGGACACAACCCAGAATATAGAGACTCTCTCAATCTTCTGTCAACAAGAATTCTGAAGAACACTCATAAAAGAGATCAAGCTTTCAAACAAATCTTCAGATCTCTTCAGCTCTCAAAGTGTTCAAGGCCAACATCATCTCAAGACTCCAGACACTCAACATTTCAGCTTGCTGAAATCATCCATTGCTGGAGTTCTACATCTGAAGGCCTATCACCCTCAAGCAAAGCTCTTCTTCCTGAAGATCAAGGACTCAGGGGGAGCTTTGAAATCAATCCACTTAGTCTTCTCAGTTGTTTGAGAAAAGAGAAGACTGCCATCACTCTCTCACCCCCACTCTGTAAAGGGTTTTTCAAACTCCCTTCAAAAGTTTGAATCTGGTTTTTGAGCACCTTGTCAAAAGCTCATTGGTGGCAAGACACCTGATCAAAAAATCTGTTTTGGTTTTTGAGCACCTTATCAAAAGCTCATTGGTGCCCAGGACACCTGATCAACTCATCCTGCAGTGGATTCCTACCTAGGGTGGTAGAAGAGTGGATGTACCCAAGTTTGGGGAACCACTATATTTCCTTGTGTCATCTGGTTCTGCCTGTTTTCTTTTTGTTTCTGGCCTAGCTTTTCTTGTGCTTAGTTTCTGCATAGCTTAGTTTTGTAATTAATTTTATTTCTGCTTCCCTGCTCACACTCATTACAACAATTGTTGTAAAGCTTTGCAAAAGTTTTTCTTTGTGTTTTAAAAAGCACCATATACTTTATTCACCCCCCCCTCTAGAGTATATCTGATCTAGTTTCCCCTTTCAATTGGTATCAGAGGCAGGTTGGTTAAACATACCATATCTGTTTGGTTGTACAGGCTAACACCTGAACCCCAAAGATCCCAAACTAGATCCTTCTTTTATATTTCATTATTAGATCTAGCTTGCACAAGTCATGGCCCAAAACAAAGATTATGCTAGCACCAGACCTCCAGTGTGCAATCTGTCAAAGTTTGCACTTTGGAAAGCAAGGATTAGACTCTACATGAATTCTATTGACGAAGACATTTTTAATTCTATTTTGACAGTGTGTCCAAGACCTCCAGAGGGCAGAAGCACAAATGCTGTTCCACCTCCATCAGGAACAGATGCTGACATCAAAAAGTGGAAAGTAGCTGATGCCAAGGCAATGAACATCTTAGCTCAGACAATGTCAGATGACATTTTTCAAAAAGTAGCTGAATGCAATTCAGCCAAGGAAATTTTGGGCAAGCTCTCAGAAATTGTCTCTAGCTCAGCTGATGAGAGAAAGGACAGAAGATCCCACCTCATCTCCCAATATGAGAACTTCAAGAAGGGAGAAACAGAGTCAGTGGGAGACATGTACAACAGACTGAGTCTAATTGTCAGTGAACTGAGGACATTAGACAAAGAGATCTCACTGACAGAACTTAATGACAAGATCCTAATGTGCTTCCCCAGCACTTGAGATTCAAGAATCTGGCCAATTAAAGATGCCAGAAGTCTGAATGAGATCACCACTGAAGCCTTGTTGGGTAAGCTCAAATCTTATGAGCTACTCATCAAGAATAGAGAGGAAGAACAGAAGGCTGCTCCACCAGCCACAAGAAAGGAGAAGACTATAGCATTCAAGGCAACTGAGGATCTGCCTGAAGAAAAAGGAACAACCAATGATGAACTTCTCAGCTTGTTGGCCAAAAGATTCTATAAGATGGCCAGAAAGGACTTCAGAAGAAGATCATACAAGGAGCAGGATAAGCCAAGGTATGATAAGTCCATTGGCAATAGCAAAGACATCATTTGCTTTGGTTGCAAGAAACCAGGGCATATGGTTCCTGACTGTCCAGAGAACAAGAACAAGGACAGAAGGGACAGAAAAGAAAGAAGAAAGGAGAAGGACTCCAAAAGGAATGGAAGTAGCAAACCTTCCTCCAGCAGAAATAAGCACACAAGGAAAGGATTTGTAGCTGAATCCTGGAGTGAGACTGAAGAGGAGTCAGAAGCCTCTTCCAGCTCAAGTGATGATGAGGATGATGCAGAGGAAAAGGAGTTCTGCATGATGGCAATCAATGCCTCACAACACAACTCAGAGGAAGAGGAGTCAGAGTCAGACTCAGAGACTCAACCTGAAGAAGATCAGGTAATCAACTCTTTTGATTTTACTTCAGAAGATTTTAAACTTGAATTTAAAGCACTATGTTTAGACCTGCTAAAGTCTGAGAAAGAGATCATCTCTCTCAGAAATCAATTATCTGAACAAAGTGGTTTAAAATCAAAAAACCTCAAACTCTCTCAGGAGTTGGAGAACCATAGGGAACAAATAGCTTCACTGAAGAGTGAACTCTCTGAGGCCAAGAAGCTTAAAGAATCTCTCAATGGGAGAAGCATCAAGCTGATGGACATCACAAGCACAGTGAACTCAAGATTCAACAGTACACTGGGCTTGGGTGCCTCATCCAGCCAACCTATTGTTCTAACAACTCCTATCAAGTTCATTTCTGACAAGGGAAAGGGAGTTGTAGAGGTTGCCAGGAAAAATTCTGATCTGCCTCAGAAAACTAAAGTCCAGCACAAATCGTCGAACGGAGATCGACGATCGCCGAATGAAGATCGCCGATCGCCGAACGCAGCTCGACGATCTCAGGACAAATCGTCGAACGCTGGTCGACGATCTCAACCAAAGTCGTCGAACGAAGCTCGACGATCTCATATACCTGACCTCACCCATAGTCAACCGTCGAACGGAGCTCGACGATCTGACCCAAGATCGTCGAACTCAGCTCCATGATCGTCAAACAGAGGTCAGAGCTTTGGAAAACGTTTCAAAGGCAAATCAAAATTGAATCCTGAGGGTTCTTCATCCCAAACCTTCAACCCTTATACTGAATGGATTTTACCTCCAAGGAGATATCATCCTGAGGGATATAAGAGTCAGCCAGGGATGTCTTTCATTTCTGAATTTAGAGGTTATTAACCTAGGCCCAAGGTAAACTGGGTCAAAAAGAAGTAAATTGTTTCATGTGCAGGTGAAGACCTATCCAACATCTAACCAGCAATGGTATTTGGATAGTGGGTGCTCTAAGCACATGACAGGGAACAAGGACAACCTCAATTCCTTTAGAGCCAAGCTTGGACCAAAGGTTATCTTTGGTGACTCCAACTTTGGACAAACTAAAGGTTATGGAGCAGTCCAGATTGGTTCTGTAACCTTCAAGAAGGTAGCATATGTGGAAGGACTGAAGCACAACCTAATCAGCATCAGTCAGCTATGTGATAAAGGCTACCAGGTGACCTTCAGCAAAACCTTATGCAAAATCAAGTCAGAGGACAACACAACTGTGTTGACAGGTAAAAGGAAAGGTAACATCTACCTAGTAGATTTTCTTTCAACTACTATAGACATCTGTTTATTCAACTCAGTCTGTAGACCAAATGTTTTATGGCATAAGAGATTAGGACACCTAAACCTTAGAACTATTGCTAGGCTCTCCAAGGACAACCTTGTTAGAGGACTACCTTCTGGCCCCTACAAGAAGGAAGGACTCTGCAAGGCTTGTCAATTAGGCAAGCAAACTAAAAACAGTTTCAAGTCACTTAATAAGAGTGATTCACCTAGGATATTGTATCTGTTACACATGGATCTATTTGGACCCATCACAGTACAAAGCCTAGGAGGGAAATCCTACACTTTAGTGATTGTAGATGACTTCTCTAGATTCACTTGGGTGTTCTTTCTAAGGAAGAAGTCTGATAACTTTAAGTGTCTGACAGAGTTTCTCAAATGTATAAAGATTGAGTTCAATACTCACATTGCCCTGATCAGAAGTGATCATGGGACAGAGTTTGATTCTCTTCTTATGCAAGAGTTCTGTCAGAGTGAAGGGATCAGGCATACTTTCTCAGCTCCTAGAACTCCTCAACAAAATGGGGTAGCTGAAAGGAAAAATAGAACCCTTATTGAATCTGCCACTACATTGTTGACAGATGCTCATCTACCTCTATCCTTCTGGGCAGAGGCAGTGAACACCTCCAACTATGTGCTGAACAGAAGTCTGATACATAAACTGAAGGGAAAGACTCCCTATGAATTACTCAAAGTGAAGAAACCTAAAGTTGACTATTTCAGAATTTTGGGCTGCACTTGCTATATTCACAATAATGATAAGAAATATTTAGCAAAATTTCAAGCCAAAGCTGATGAAGGAGTGTTTCTGGGATACTCCATGATCAGCAGGGCCTATAGAGTATATAATAAATCTTCATTGAAAATTGAGGAATCTGTTCATGTTTCTTTTGATGAAACTAACATGTCTTTCAAGGAGAAGATCTCTTCTACCATAGAACCTTTGCAGGAACATTCTCTAGTTGAAGATATGAACAAGCTACAGGTTGCTCAAGAAGAAGAAAGCAGTGAAGATGAAAGCAATGCTCAATACATTGAAGCTCAACATGAAGAGCCAGTTGTTGTACCACAAGAGGAAACAACAACACAGGTTGGTGAACAATCAACACCCCCTGTTGATTTAGTAACATCAAGAGACCATCCAATTACCCAAATAATTGGAGAAATCTCAGCTGGTGTGCAAACCAGAAATCAGGTCAACCAAAACCTGTTGCACACCTGCTTCCTTTCTCAAATTGAGCCTCAGTCCATTCAAGATGCAGAGCAAGATCCACACTAGGATCATTGCCATGCAAGAAGAGTTGCATCAATTTGAGAGAAACAAAGTATGGGAACTAGTGCCAAAGCCAAAGGATCATTCCATTGTTGGAACAAAATGGGTATTCAGAAATAAACTAGATGATCAAGGAGTAATAATAAGGAACAAGGCAAGGCTAGTTGCCCAAGGATATTCTCAAGAAGAAGGAATTGACTACGACCAGACTTTTGCACCTGTTGCAAGATTGGAAGCCATCAGAATTTTTCTAGCTTATGCAGCTCACAAAGGCTTCAAGGTTTATCAGATGGATGTCAAGAGTGCCTTTTTAAATGGAGACATCAAAGAGGAAGTCTATGTCAGACAACCTCCAGGTTTTATCTCTCCAACTTACCCTGATTATGTTTTTAAACTACATAAAGCATTATATGGTCTCAAGCAAGCTCCTAGAGCATGGTATGAGACCCTAGCATGCTTTCTCTTGGAAAATGGTTTAACAAGGGGTAGAGTAGACCAAACTCTTTTTATTAGAACCCATAAGTCCAATACCCTACTAGTACAAATTTATGTAGACGATATCATCTTTGGTTCCACTGACTCAAAATTATGCAGAAGGTTTTCTAACCTAATGCATTCTAAATTTGAGATGAGTAGCATGGGTGAGCTATCCTTCTTCCTAGGATTGCAAGTCAAACAACATGCTGAAGGCATCTTTATTTCTCAAACCAAATATGCTAATGAACTGGTTAAGAAATTTGGTATGTCTGAGGCATCTTGTATGAAAACACCCATGCCTACCAATGCTGTACTGGATGCTGATGAACATGGGAAACCTGTTGATCAGACAACATATAGAGCAATGATTGGCTCTTTACTGTATCTTACAGCTAGTAGACCAGATATAATGTTTGCTACATGTATATGTGCTAGATTCCAAGTTAGCCCTAGAGAGTCACACCTAACATTAGTAAAGAGGATTCTTAGGTATGTTAAAAGTTGTCCAAATCTAGGTCTCTGGTATCCAAAAGATTCAGCATTTGAGTTAACTGGATTCTCTGATGCTGATTATGTTGGATGCAGAATTGACAGGAAAAGCACCAGTGGAACTTGTCAGTTCCTTGGTGATAGACTTGTCTCCTGGTTTTGTAAGAAACAAACATCTGTGTCAACTTCAACTGCTGAAGCTGAATATATGGCTGCAGGCAGTTGTTGTTCACAAATATTATGGATTCAAAATCAACTCCTAGACTATGGTTACAACTTAGAGAAGTCAAAAATCTTTTGTGACAATACAAGTGCTATCTCCATAGCTCAAAATCCAGTCCTCCATAGTAGGACAAAACATATAAAGATTAGGCATCATTTCTTAAGGGACAATGTTGAAAAGAACAAAATTGAACTGTAATATATCTCAACTGATTTACAAAGGGGAGATATTTTCACCAAGCCTTTGGATGAAAAGAAACACACCTTCTTCCTAAATCAGTTAGGAATGTTAGATGGAGGAAGTCTTAAATAATCCCCAAGATTTTGAAAGCTAAAATTGGACCAAGACTAGGCAAAATTCTGATTTTTCTTAGTATTTAGGATTCTCTGATCTCTGAACTACGCTCGACGATTTCCCCAAAGATCGTCGAATGGAGATCGACGATTTCCAGGATCGTCGAACTGAGTTCAGCGCCCCTCAGACAGCATGAACTGTCTCCTTAGGTCAACGATCGTCGAATGGCGCTCGACGATTTTGTTCCCTGAACGATCGTCGAACGGAGCTCGACGCTTCTGTTGGAACACCCTATTACTAATTTGGGTCAGGATCACTATGTCCCTAGGAATCTGTGTTTTGACCTTCTGTATAGCTTAATAGGTCAATTAGAATTGAGTCTAAGGGTCAGTAGTCTAGGATTGGAAGCTGCTCTGAAGACCCAAGTTTTTCTGGAGACTAAGTCCAAATCGTCGAGCTCAGCACGACGTTTCGTCGAACTCCGGTCGACGATCGTCTAGCTCAACTTTGGCAGATCGTCGAGCTCCATTCGATGATCGCTGAGCTCAGCCTCATAATATCGTCGAGCTCTGGTCGACGATCGCTGAGCTCAACTTCTCAATATCGTCGAACTCAGTTCGACGATCGCTGAGCTCAGGTCGACGATTTTGGCCCTGCACTGGATCCTTATCTCTGAGCTCAGTTCGACGATCTTTGAGCTCAGATCGACGATTTCTTTGCTGCTTGTGTTTTCCAGTTCGCTGAGCTCAGCTCGACGATAGCAGAGCTCAGTTCGACGATTTCAGTTATCTTTCAGAATTCAAATTCAAATCAGATAGAAGTTATTCTGCATTTAATTCAGAAGATCTGCCAGCCGTTTTCATTTACTTCTGGAGCAAGTTTCAAGGGATTTTTCAAGGAACAAATCAGTGGACTTTCCTTCAGAACATATTATGCAATTAAGGCTGTAATTAATTCAGACCAACGGCTATCTTTGACAGAGCAACTTTCTATTCAGACTCAGAGAATAAAAGACAGAATGTTTTTGAATCAGATATAGCATAGACAAGAAAAAAGAGAATAGAAGATTGACAAGAAAGGGACACCTCTCAATATACAGAGACTCTGAAAAATATTCTGTCAACAAGAATTCAGAAGAACACTCATCAAGAGATCAAACCTTCAAACATTCTTCAGATCTCTTCAGCTCTCAAGTGTTCAAGGCCAACATCATTTCAAGACTCCAGACACTCAACATTTCAGCTTGCTGAAATCATCTTTTGCTGGAGATCCATCTTTGAAGGCCTATCACCCTCAGCAAAGCTCATCTTCCTGAAGATTTCAAGGACTCAGGGGGAGCTTTGACAACATCACTGAATCCACATAGTCTTCTCAGTTGCTTGAGAAAGAGAAGACTGCCATCACTCTCTCAACCCCATTCTGTAAAGGGTTTTTCAAACTCCCTTCAAAAGTTTGAATCTGGTTTTTGAGCACCTTGTCAAAAGCTCATTGGTGGCAAGACACCTGATCAAAAAATCTGTTTTGGTTTTTGAGCACCTTATCAAAAGCTCATTGGTGCCCAGGACACCTGATCAACTCATCCTGCAGTGGATTCCTACCTAGGGTGGTAGAAGAGTGGATGTACCCAAGTTGGGGAACCACTATATTTCCTTGTGTCATCTGGTTCTGCATGTTTTCCTTTTGTTTCTGGCCTAGATTTTCTTGTGCTTAGTTTCTGCATAGCTTAGTTGTGTGATTAGTTTTATTTCTGCTTCCCTGCTTACACTCATTACAACAATTGTTGTAAAGCTTTGCAAAAGTTTTCTTTGTGTTTTAAAAAGCACCATATACTCTATTCACCCCCCTTTAGAGTATATCAGATCTAATTTCCACTTTCAATTGGTATCAGAGGGAGGTTGGTTAAACATACCATATCTGTTTGGTTGTACAGGCTAACACCTGAACCCCAAGATCCCAAACTAGATCCTTCTTTTATATTTCATTATTAGATTTAGCTTGCACAAATCATGGCCCAAAACAAAGATTATGCAAGCACCAGACCTCCAGTGTGCAATCTGTCAAAGTTTGCACTTCGGAAAGCAAGGATTAAACTCTACATGAATTCTATTGACGAGGACATTTTTAATTCTGTTCTGACAGTGTGTCCAAGACCTCCAGAGAGCACAAGCACAAATGCTGTTCCACCTCCATCAGGAACAGATGCTGACATTAAAAAGTGGAAAGTAGCTGATGCCAAGGCAATGAACATTCTAGCTCAAACAATGTCAGATGACATTTTTCAGAAGGTAGCTGAATGTAATTCAGCCAAGGAGATCTGGGACAAGCTCTCAGAAATAGTTTCAGGATCAGCTGATGAGAGAAAAGACAGAAGATCCCATCTCATCTCCCAATATGAGAACTTCAAGAAGGGAGAAACAGAGTCAGTGGGAGACATGTACAACAGACTGAGTCTAATTGTCAGTGAACTGAGGACATTAGACAAAGAGATCTCACTAACAGAACTTAATGACAAGATCCTAATGTGCTTCCCCAGCACTTGGGATTCAAGAATCTGGCCAATTAAAGATGCCAGAAGCCTGAATGAGATCACCACTGAAGCCTTGTTGGGTAAGCTCAAATCTTATGAGCTACTCATCAAGAATAGAGAAGAAGAACAGAAGGCTGCTTCACCAGCCACAAGGAAAGAGAAGACTATAGCATTTAAGGCAGCTGAGGATCTGCCTGAAGAAAAAGGTACAGGTAATGATGAACTTCTCAGCCTGTTGGCCAAAAGGTTCTATAAGATGGCCAGAAAGGACTTCAGAAGAAGATCATACAAGGAGCAGGATAAGCCAAGGTATGACAAGTCCATTGGCAATAGCAAAGACATTATTTGCTTTGGTTGCAGGAAACCAGGGCACATAGTTCCTGACTGTCCAGAGAATAAGAATAAGGACAGAAGGGACAGACAAGAAAGAAGAAAGGAGAAGGACTTCAAAAGGAATGGAAATGGCAAACCTTCCTCCTGCAAAAATAAGCACACAAGGAAAGGATTTGTTGCTGAATCCTGGAGTGAGACTGAAGAGGAGTCAGAAGCCTCTTCCAGCTCAAGTGATGATGAGGATGATGCAGAGGAAAAAGAATTCTGCATGATGGCAATCAATGCCTCACAACACAACTCAGAGGAAGAGGAGTCAGAGTCAGACTCAGAGACTCAACCTGAAGAAGATCAGGTAATCAGCTCTTTTGATTTCACTTCAGAAGATTTCAAACTTGAATTTAAAGCATTGTGTTTAGATCTGTTAAAGTCTGAGAAAGAGATTATCTCTCTCAGAAATCAATTATCTGAACACAATGGCTTAAAGTCAGAAAACCTCAAACTCTCTCAGGAGTTGGAGAACTATAGAGAACAGATAGCTACACTGAAAAGTGAGCTCTCTGAGGCCAAGAAGCTTGAAGAATCCCTTAATGGGAGAAGCATCAAGCTGATGGACATCACAAGCACAGTGAACTCTAGACTTAACAGCACACTGGGCTTGGGTGCTTCATCCAGCCAACCTATAGTCCTAACAACTCCCATCAAGTTCATTTCTAGCGAGGGAAAGGGAGTTGTAGAGGTTGCCAGGAAAAATTCTGATCTGCCTCAGAAAACTAAAGTCCAGCACAAATCGTCGAACGGAGATCGACGATCGCCGAATGAAGATCGACGATCGCCGAACGCAGCTCGACGATCTCAGGACAAATCGTCGAACGCTGATCGACGATCTAAGCCAAGATCGTCGAACGCTGGTCGACGATCCCATATACCTGACCTCAGCCATAGTCGACCGTCGAACGGAGCTCGACGATCTGACCCAAGATCGTCGAACTCAGCTCCAAGATCGTCGAACAGAGGTCAGAGCTCTGGAAATTTTTTCAATGGCAAGTCAAAATTGAATCCTGAGGGTTCTTCATCCCAAACCTTCAACCCTTATACTGAATGGATTTTACCTCCAAGGAGATATCATTCTGAAGGATATAAGAGTCAGCCAGGGATGTCTTTCATTTCTGAATTTAAAGGTTATCAACCTAGGCCGAAGGTAAACTGGGTCAAAAACAAGTGAATTGCTTCATGTGCAGGTGAAGACCTATCCAACATCTAACCAGCAATGGTATTTGGATAGTGGGTGCTCCAAGCACATGACAGGGAACAAGGACAACCTCAATTCCTTTAGAGACAAGCTTGGACCCAAAGTTATCTTTAGTGATTCCAACTTTGGACAAACTAAAGGATATGGAGCAGTCCAGATTGGTTCTGTAACCTTCAAGAAAGTAGCATATGTGGAAGGACTGAAGCACAACCTGATCAGCATCAGTCAGCTATGTGATGAAGGCTACCAGGTGACCTTCAGCAAAACCTTATGCAAAATCAAGTCAGAGGACAACACTACTGTGTTGACAGGTAAAAGGAAAGGTAACATCTACCTAGTAGATTTTCTTTCAACTACTATAGATATCTGTTTATTCAACTCAGTTTGTAGACCAAATGTTTTATGGCATAAGAGACTAGGACACCTAAACCTTAGAACTATTGCTAGGCTATCCAAGGACAATCTTGTTAGAGGACTACCTTCTGGCCCCTACAAGAAGGAAGGACTCTGCAAGGCCTGTCAATTAGGCAAGCAAACTAAAAACAGTTTTAAGTCACTTAATAAGAGTGATTCACCTAGGATACTGTATCTGTTACACATGGATCTATTTGGACCCATCACAGTACAAAGCCTAGGAGGGAAATCCTACACTTTGGTGATTGTAGATGACTTCTCTAGATTCACTTGGGTGTTCTTTCTAAGGAAGAAGTCTGATAACTTTAAGTGTCTGACAGAGTTTCTCAAATGTGTAAAGATTGAGTTCAATACTCACATTGCCCTGATCAGAAGTGATCATGGGACAGAGTTTGATTCTCTTCTTATGCAAGAGTTCTGTCAGAGTGAAGGGATCAGGCATACTTTCTCAGCTCCTAGAACTCCTCAACAAAATGGGGTAGCTGAAAGGAAAAATAGAACCCTTATTGAATCTGGCACTACATTGTTGTCAGATGCTCATCTACCTCTATCCTTTTGGGCAGAGGCAGTGAACACCTCCAACTATGTGCTGAACAGAAGCCTGATACATAAACTGAAGGGAAAGACTCCCTATGAATTACTCAAAGGGAAGAAACCTAAAGTTGACTACTTCAAAATTTTTGGTTGCATTTGCTATATTCACAATAATGATAAGAAACATCTAGCAAAATTTCAAGCCAAAGCTGATGAAGGAGTGTTTCTGGGATACTCCATGATCAGCAAGGCCTATAGGGTTTATAATAAATCATCATTGAAAATTGAGGAATCTGTTCATGTTTCTTTTGATGAAACTAACATGTCTTTCAAGGAGAAGATTTCTTCTACCATAGAACCTTTGCAGGAACACTCTCTAGTTGAAGATATGAACAAGCTACATGTTGCTCAAGAAGAAGAAAGCAGTGAAGATGAAAGCAATGCTCAACACATTGAAGCTCCATTTGAAGAGCCAGTTGTTGTACCACAAGAGGAAACAACAACACAGGTTGGTGAACAATCAACACCCCCGATTGATTTAGTAACATCAAGCGACCATCCAATTTCCCAGATAATTGGAGACATCTCAGCTGGTGTGCAAACCAGAAATCAGGTCAACCAAAACCTGTTGCACACCTGCTTCCTTTCTCAAATTGAGCCTCAATCCATTCAAGATGCAGAGCAAGATCCACACTGGATCATTGCCATGCAAGAGGAGTTGCATCAATTTGAGAGGAACAAAGTATGGGAATCAGTGCCAAAGCCAAAGGATCATTCCATTGTTGGAACAAAATGGGTATTCAGAAACAAACTGGATGATCAAGGAGTAATAATAAGGAACAAGGCAAGGCTAGTTGCCCAAGGATATTCTCAAGAAGAAGGAATTGACTACGACCAGACCTTTGCACCTGTTGCAAGATTGGAAGCCATCAGGATATTTTTAGCCTATGCATCTCACAAAGGCTTCAAGGTTTATCAGATGGATGTCAAGAGTGCCTTCTTAAATGGAGACATCAAAGAGGAAGTCTATGTCAGACAACCTCCAGGTTTTATCTCTCCAACTCATCCTGATTTTGTTTTTAGATTAAATAAAGCATTATATGGTCTCAAGCAAGCTCCTAGAGCATGGTATGAGACCCTAGCATGCTTTCTTTTGGAAAATGGTTTTATAAGGGGTAGAGTAGACCAAACTCTTTTCATTAGAACCCATAAGTCCCATACCCTACTAGTACAAATCTATGTAGATGATATCATTTTTGGCTCTACTGACTCAAAATTGTGCAGAAGGTTTTCCAACCTAATGCATTCTAAATTTGAGATGAGTAGCATGGGTGAGCTATCCTTCTTCCTAGGATTGCAAGTCAAACAATATGCTGAGGGCATCTTTATTTCTCAAACCAAATATGCTAATGAGCTGGTTAAGAAATTTGGCATGTCTGAGGCATCTTGTATGAAAACACCCATGCCTACCAATGCTGTATTGGATGCTGATGAACATGGGAAACCTGTTGATCAGACAACATATAGAGCAATGATTGGCTCTTTACTGTATCTTACAGCTAGTAGACCAGATATAATGTTTGCTACATGCATATGTGCTAGATTCCAAGTTAGCCCTAGAGAGTCACACCTCACATTAGTAAAGAGGATTCTTAGGTATGTTAAAAGTTGTCCAAATCTAGGTCTCTGGTATCCAAAAGATTCAGCATTTGAGTTAACTGGATTCTCTGATGCTGATTATGCTGGATGCAGAATTGACAGGAAAAGTACCAGTGGAACTTGTCAGTTCCTTGGTGATAGACTTGTCTCTTGGTTTTGCAAGAAACAAACATCTGTGTCAACCTCAACTGCTGAAGCTGAATATATGGCTGCAGGCAGTTGTTGTTCACAAATATTGTGGATTCAAAATCAACTCCTAGACTATGGTTACAACTTAGAAAAGTCAAAAATCTTTTGTGACAATACAAGTGCTATCTCCATAGCTCAAAATCCAGTCCTCCATAGTAGGACAAAACATATAGAGATTAGGCATCACTTCTTAAGGGACAATGTTGAGAAGAATAAAATTGAACTGCAATATATCCCAACTGATTTACAAAGGGGAGATATTTTCACCAAGCCCTTGGATGAAAAGAAACACACCTTCTTCCTAAATCAGTTAGGAATGTTAGATGGAGGAAGTCTTGAATAATACTCAAGATTTTGAAAGCTAAAAATTGACCAAGACTAGGCAAAATTTCTGATTTTCCTTAGTATCTAAACATTTCTCTGATCTCTGAACTGCGCTCGACGATTTCCCCAAAGATCGTCGAACGGAGGTCGACGATTTCCAGGATCGTCGAACTGAGTTCAGCGCTCCTCAGATAGTATGAACTATCTCTTCTGGTCAACGATCGTCGAACGGCGCTCGACGATTCTGTTCACTGAACGATCATCGAACGGAGCTCGACGCCTTTCCAGATCGTCGAACGGAGATCGACGATTTTGGAGTCTCTTCAGATTCCTTTAGAAGCCTCGATCGTCGAACTGAGTTGAACGATCTTTCCTTTTCTGCGTCGAACCCTAATATAAAACTCATTTTTCGCCGTCGTTCTCTTTTGCGCTTTCAATTTCTCTGCAAACTTTTTCTTCCCTCCAAACAGTTCTACCTTGGTCATTTTATTTGTTAAGTTTTTTGCAGGTACCATGGCTGTTTCAGTTGCTGTACTCGCTGCAATGAAATTTGATGCCGGCTTTGACATCGATCTCGACTCCTTCAACACAACCGATCAAGTCTTCCAGGACATTCTCAGTTTGTTCAAAGATCAGCACTTATCTGCCCTTATGACAACCAGAATCAAACTTGCCTCTGATGAAATCAAAGAATGGGTGTATACAGCACACAACCTTGACAACAATACCATAGTTGGTTCTATTGGTGGCACCCAGGTACCTCTGACCCCAACAGTATTGACAGAGGTTTTTGGTTTAAGGAATGGTGAAGATTCTTCTGACCTTTATGGAGAAGAATTCTCAGATGTACTTGCCAGGATGGGTCATCCTGAGGGGAACCCTAGCAAGTTGTTTAAGAGGAACCTGTTAGTGGAATACAGGTTTCTGGCTGATGTAGTAGGCAAGGTTCTCTTGGCCAAACATTCTGCTCATGACACCATCTCTAGATATCAGCTCTGCCTCATGGGAGCTCTGGTGGATAGAAAAAGCTTGAACTGGGGAGAAGTATTTTTTGATCTGCTGAAGAAAAAGATAAACAAAACATTTGTGAACTTTGGAAGAATACTGGGAGTCTTCCTCCAGGCCAAGTGCCCTTCTCTGCTAGTCTCCTCTGGAGTGCACATCAATGCCTCCAAGAGACTCACCTGTGCCCTTTTTGGGAAATGGGAGAGGCATATCTCCAAGCCCAGCAGGCCCTCTTCTTCTGCCCCTTCAGGCACCAGGACTCTAAGAGTCACTCCACCCCAGGCCTCTGCCCCTGCAGAGGACCTGCCTGCTGCTAGTGCTGCTGCTTCTCCTCCTCCAAGTCCAACCCTACCCATTCCATCTACCACTCCAGCTACCTCCACCATTACAATTTCCAGCCCCTCTCCAACATCAATACCATCTCCAGCAACAATTTCCTCTCCACCAGCAGACCACTTCCACCCCCTTTTCTCCTATCCCCCACCAGATGTCACCTCATCCCCATCCCTTCCATCCTTCACTCTCCTGGATGAATCCTACATGGATGATTCCCCCTCCTCTCCTCCAGATTTGCCATCCTCCTCCACAACTTTCCAAGACCTTCTCAACCAAATTATTGATCAACCCACCTTCACTCCCTCCATATCCATCCCTCTATCCTCCATCTCTACCATCCCCTCTCCTGAACCATTCATTCCACCCTTCAGCCCTCCTCCTCCAGCTCCATCAGCCATCCATGTACCCTCTACCTCTGCTCCTCTCATTGAGCATGTAGATCTCCCAGCCCTTGCTGATCAGTTGTATGAGCTCCTTGCACCTAGGCTCTCCCTTCTCATGGAGGCCTCTTTAGCTCCTCTACAACAATCAGTGGCAGCTCTCTCTGCCAGGCTTTCCTCTTTCCTTACTCCTCTAGCAGCACCCCCAGCTGTGTGCCTTGATGCACAGGTATCTGCATCCAGGCAGGGGGAGATGCCCTATGAAGCCAGCCTTCATGCTGCTGTTGCTGCTGCTGCTCCTCCTGCTGTTTCTGCTTCTGCTACTGCTGCTGGTTCTGTGTCTGCTTCTGCTGCTGCTGCTACACCAATACTAGCAATAGACCTAAGGTCTTTGCTATCTACCTTTGATACTGCTTACTTCTGCTGCCTCCCAGAGCCCAATGCTGGCCAGCTCTCTGAAGATCTGTCCAAGGCTCTAGTGCCCTTCTCTTGCTGTGACCCCAGAATCATTTCTAATTTTATTCTGTCAGTAACTGCTGCTTCTGATGATGTTACTACTGCTGCTGCTGCTGAAGACAATGTTCCAATTGCTGCTGTTGAGCCCATTTCACAGGATTTTCTGATGACAGAGGCTGTTGCTTTTGAGCCTGCTGTAGAAGTTGTTGTTTCTGAAGCTGCTGCTGCCCTCATGCCTGAAGTAATCACTGTTGTTTCTTCTGCTGCTCCAGTACCTATAGTTACATCTGCTGCTGCTCCTGTTGCTGCCCCTTCTGCTTCTGCCCCATCAGCTGCTGTTAAATTAAAAGAGGATTTGATGAAGAAGATTGATGCCTTGTATGATGCACAAAGTTCTGAATCTGAGGATTATAACACTGCTTCTGATGACTCATCTGCCACAATTGCAAAGAAAAGAAAGGCAAGAAGTAAGGCTTTGAAGAGGGTTCCTCCTGCCAAAGTCAGAGATGACAATGATGTTCCCTACTATATTCTACACAACTGCCCAATCTATGAGCATTGGATGCAATTCTCCAAGAACCAGTTAAAGGCTATGACGAAGAAGAGGAAATATGAGAAAGATTCCACTCAGTTCAAGCACCCTCATCCTCCTCCACCACCTCCACCTGATGCAGGTGCAGGTGGCAGCTCAGCAAGATCAGGCCCTGCTAGAAGCCAGGCTCCCTACCAACCTCATGCTAGAACTTATCAAAGGGAAAGCCATTCTAGGGGCTCTTACTCTAAAAGGAGAGGATATAGGGGAAACCAAAGAGAAACTCAGGTTTACTCCAAAGGACACTCCAGGCAGCATCCTTACTCTAGGGGAGGACATGTTTCTGCTGATACATCTTCTGGTCCTTTCCCCTACAAGCTCAAAGATACTGTGACTGCCAGGACTCCTCAAGATACTTCTTCCAACAGGTATGAGCCACCTGTTCCATTTGAGGACCCTGAGAAAAATCCTATGGCTTGGACTGCAAGAATGAAAGAGCTGGCTGCCTTAGATCAAATAAAGAAAGCAAAAGATCAAGGGCTAGACACTTCCAATATCTCTACCATGTCAGAGCAAAGGCAGAAGGAATTAGAGAGATATGCTTCAAGCAAATTTTTTGATGCAGACAGGTACATGGAGTTGCATCCAGCTGTAGTGGTTCCCAGGACATCAAAGCAAATTTATTTGGTTGCAGCTGATGATACCAGATCCAAACAACAAGCTTTAGATCCTAACAGGGAAATTAAAATGGTAAAAGGCAAAGAAAAGGAATAACTCTGTAAGGTGATAATTCTTGGTTCTCTGACTGCCTTCTGGATATCATGCTTTTATATATCTCTGTGATGGTTCTGTGATGTATAGCTGCTATTGTTTTTATGTTTCTGTGACTGTATGATGTTGTTTGTTTTTCCTATGTCTGTAAATAGTTTTCCTAACCCAAATAGGGGGAGATTGTTGGAACACCCTATTACTAATTTGGGTCAGGATCACTATGTCCCTAGGAATCTGTGTTTTGACCTTCTGTATAGCTTAATAGGTCAATTAGAATTGAGTCTAAGGGTCAGTAGTCTAGGATTGGAAGCTGCTCTGAAGACCCAAGTTTTTCTGGAGACTAAGTCCAAATCGTCGAGCTCAGCACGACGTTTCGTCGAACTCCGGTCGACGATCGTCTAGCTCAACTTTGGCAGATCGTCGAGCTCCATTCGACGATCGCTGAGCTCAGCCTCATAATATTGTCGAGCTCTGGTCGACGATCGCTGAGCTCAACTTCTCAATATCGTCGAACTCAGTTCGACGATCGCTGAGCTCAGGTCGATGATTTTGGCCCTGCACTGGATCCTTATCTCTGAGCTCAGTTCGACGATCTTTGAGCTCAGATCGACGATTTCTTTGCTGCTTGCATTTTCCAGTTCGCTGAGCTCAGCTCGACGATAATAGAGCTCAGTTCGACGATTTCAGTTATCTTTCAGAATTCAAATTCAAATCAGATAGAAGTTATTCTGCATTTAATTCAGAAGATCTGCCAGCCGTTTTCATTTACTTCTGGAGCAAGTTTCAAGGGATTTTTCAAGGAACAAATCAGTGGACTTTCCTTCAGAACATATTATGCAATTAAGGCTGTAATTAATTCAGACCAACGGCTATCTTTGACAGAGCAACTTTCTATTCAGACTCAGAGAATAAAAGACAGAATGTTTTTGAATCAGATATAGCATAGACAAGAAAAAAGAGAATAGAAGATTGACAAGAAAGGGACACCTCTCAATATACAGAGACTCTGAAAAATATTCTGTCAACAAGAATTCAGAAGAACACTCATCAAGAGATCAAACCTTCAAACATTCTTCAGATCTCTTCAGCTCTCAAGTGTTCAAGGCCAACATCATTTCAAGACTCCAGACACTCAACATTTCAGCTTGCTGAAATCATCTTTTGCTGGAGATCCATCTTTGAAGGCCTATCACCCTCAGCAAAGCTCATCTTCCTGAAGATTTCAAGGACTCAGGGGGAGCTTTGACAACATCACTGAATCCACATAGTCTTCTCAGTTGCTTGAGAAAGAGAAGACTGCCATCACTCTCTCAACCCCATTCTGTAAAGGGTTTTTCAAACTCCCTTCAAAAGTTTGAATCTGGTTTTTGAGCACCTTGTCAAAAGCTCATTGGTGGCAAGACACCTGATCAAAAAATCTGTTTTGGTTTTTGAGCACCTTATCAAAAGCTCATTGGTGCCCAGGACACCTGATCAACTCATCCTGCAGTGGATTCCTACCTAGGGTGGTAGAAGAGTGGATGTACCCAAGTTGGGGAACCACTATATTTCCTTGTGTCATCTGGTTTTGCATGTTTTCCTTTTGTTTCTGGCCTAGATTTTTTTGTGCTTAGTTTCTGCATAGCTTAGTTGTGTGATTAGTTTTATTTCTGCTTCCCTGCTTACACTCATTACAACAATTGTTGTAAAGCTTTGCAAAAGTTTTCTTTGTGTTTTAAAAAGCACCATATACTCTATTCACCCCCCCTTTAGAGTATATCAGATCTAGTTTCCCCTTTCAGCTTCCCAAGATCGTCGAACGGAGATCGACGATGTTGGAGTCTCTTCGGATTCCTTTAGAAGCCTCGATTGTCGAACTGAGTTCAACGATCTTTTCAATTCTGCGTCGAACCCTAATATAAAACTCTTTTTTCGCCGTCGTTCTCTCTTGCGCTTTCAATTTCTCTGCAGAAATTTTCTTCCCTCCAAACAGTTCTACCTTGGTCGTTTTGTTTGTTAAGTTTTTGCAGGTACAATGGCCGTCTCAGTGGCTGTCCTCGCCGCCATGAAGTTTGATGCAGGGTTTGACATCGATTTGGACTCCTTCAATACCACTGATCAAATCTTCCAGGACATCCTGAGTCTCTTCAAGGATCAACATTTGTCTGCCCTCATGACCACAAGAATCAAACTTGCCTCAGATGAAATAAAGGAATGAGTATATACTGCACACAACCTTGACAACAACACCATAGTTGGATCTATTGGTGGCACCCAGGTACCTCTGACCCCAACAGTCTTAACAGAGGTTTTTGGTTTTATAAATGGAGATGACTCTGCTGAACTTTCTGGAGAAGAGTTTACTGATATACTTGCCAGGATGGGTCATCCTGAGGGAAACCCTAGCAAATTGTTTAAGAGGAACCTGTCAGTTGAATACAGGTTTCTGGCAGATGTTGTAGGCAAGGTCCTGTTGGCCAAACATTCTGCACATGACACCATCTCCAGACATCAGCTCTGCCTCATGGGAGCTCTGGTAGATAAGAAAAATCTGAATTGGGGAGAGGTCTTCTTTGACCTGATAAAGAAGAAAATAAATAAAAGCTTTGTAAATTTTGGAAGAATCCTTGGAGTTTTCCTTCAGGCTAAGTGCCCTGCTCTGCTAGTCTCCTCTGGAGTGCATATCAATGCCTCCAAGAGACTCTCCTGTGCCCTTTTTGGCAAATGGGACAGGCAGATTAGCAAGCCCAGCAGGCCCTCTTCAGCTGCCCCTTCAGGCACCAGGACTCACAGAGTCACTCCCCCCCAGGTCTCTGCCCCTGCAGAGAACCTGCCTGCTGCTAGTGCTGCTTCTCCTCCTCCTCCAAGTTCAACCCTACCTCCAGCTCCATCCACCATTCCAGCCTCATCTCCCATTACAATCTCCAGCCCTTCTCCAACCTCTCTTCCATCCCCAGCAACCACCTCATCACCTCCAGTTGACCACTTCCACCCATTATTCTCATATCCACCTCCAGATGTCACCTCATCCCCATCCCTACCATCCTTCACCCTTCTGGATGAATCCTACATGGATGATTCCCCCTCTTCTCCTCCAGACTTCCCCTCCACCTCAACATCTTTCCAAGATCTCCTCCACCACATCCTTGACCAACCATCATTCACTCCATCCATCTCTATACCCTTGTCCTCCATCTCCACAATTCCCACACCTCAGCCCTCTATCCCTTCACCATCCAGCACTCCCCTTCCAGCATCCTCAGCCATCCCCATTCCCTCTACCTCTGCTCCTGCCATTGAGCATGTAGATCTGCCAGCCCTAGCTGACAAGTTGTATGAGCTACTGGCCCCCAGGCTCTCTCTTCTCATGGAGGCCTCCTTAGCTCCTCTACAACAGTCAGTGGCAGCCCTGTCTGCTAGGCTTTCCTCCCTCATTCCTCAAGCAGCCCCACCAGCAGTGTGCCTTGATACAGAGGTATCTGCATCCAGGCAGGGGGAGATGCCTTATGAAGCCAGCCTTCATGCTGCTGTTGCTGCTGCTTCTGCTTCTGCTTCTGCTCCTGCTGCTGCTGCTGCTCCTGCTGTGCCTACTGCAGTCTTAGCAATTGACCTAGGGTCTTTGCTCTCTGCATTTGATACTACATACTTCAGCTACCTCCCAGAGCCCAATGCTGTCCAGCCCCCTGAAGATCTGTCCAAGGCTCTGGTGCCCTTCTCATGCTGTGACCCCAGTATCATTTCTGCTTTTATTCATTCAGTGACTGTTGCTTCTGATGATGTTACTGCTGCTGCTGCTGAAGACAAGGCTGTATCTACTTCTGAAATTGTTGTTGCTGCTGAAGAAGACAATGTTCCAACTGCTGCTGATGAGTTCATTTCCCAGGATTCTCTGATGACAGAGGCTGTTGTTTTTGAGCCTGCTGTAGATGTTGTTGTTTCTGAACCTGCTGCTGCCAAAATCCCTGAAGTAACTAGTGCTGTATCTGCTGAATCTGCTCCTGTATCTGCTGCTATACCTGCTGCTGGCCCTTCTGCTTCTGCCCCATCTGCTGCAATGCAACTGAAAGAAAATCTGATGAAAAGGATTGATGCCTTATATGATGCACAGAGTTCTGAATCTGAGGATTACAACACTGCTTCTGATGATTCCTCTGCCACCATTGCAAGGAAAAGGAAGGTAAGAAGTAAGGCATTGAAGAGGGTTCCTCCTGCCAAAGTTAGAGATGATAATGATGTTCCTTACTATATTCTGCACAACTGTCCAATTACTGAGCATTGGATGCAGTTCTCTAAGAATCAGCTAAAGGCTATGAAGAAGAAAAGAAAGTTTGATAAGGACTCCTCCCAGTTCAAGCACCCTCATCCTCCTCCACCACCTCCACCTGATGCAGGTGCAGGTGGCAGCTCTGCAAGATCAGGCCCAGCTAGAAGTCAGGCTCCCTACCAACCTCATGCTAGAACATATCAAAGGGAAAGCCAGTCTAGGGGCTGTTACTCTAGAAGGGGAGGATACAGGGGAAATCAAAGAGAGACTCAGGTTTACTCCAAAGGGCATTCCAGGCAGCACCCTTATTCCAGGGGAGGACATGTTCCTTCTGATACAACTTCAGGTCCATTCCCCTATAAGCTCAGAGAAACTGTGACTGCCAGGACTCCTCAAGATACTACTTCCAACAGGTATGAGCCACCTGTTCCATTTGAGGACCCTGAGAAGAATCCTGTTGCTTGGACTGCTAGAATGAAAGAGTTGGCTGCTTTAGACCAGATCAAGAAAGCCAAAGAGCAAGGCCTGGACACCTCCAATATATCTACAATGTCAGAACAAAGACAGAAAGAACTAGAAAGATATGCCTCCAGTAAGTTCTTTGATGCAGACAGGTACATGGAGTTGCATCTAGCTGCAGTGGTTCCCAGGACATCAAAGCAAATTTATTTGGGTGCAGCTGATGATACCAGATCCAAACAACAAGCTTTAGATCCTAACAGAGAAATCAAGATGGTAAAAGGCAAAGAGAAAAAGTAACTCTGTAAGGTGACATTTCTTGGTTTTTCTGACTGATTTCTGGATATCATATATATATCTGTGTGATGGTTCTGTAATGTCTGGCTACTGTTGTTTTTGTGTTTTTCTGATTGTATGATGTTGTTTGATTTTCAAAAGTCTGTAAATAGTTTTCCTAACCCAAATAGGGGGAGATTATTGGAACACCCTATTACTAATTTGGGTCTGGATCACTATGTCTCTAGGAATCTGTGTTTGACCTTCTGTATAGCTTAATAGGTCAATTAGAATTGAGTCTAAGGGATCAGGAGTCTAGGTTTGGAAGCTGCCCTGAAGACCAAGTTTTTCTGGAGACTAAGTCTAATCGTCGAGCTCAGCACGACGATTCGTCAAACTCCGGTCGACGATCGTCTAGCTCAACTTCTGCAGATCGTCGAGCCCCATTCGACGATCGCTGAGCTCAAACCTCATAATATCGTCGAGCTCCACTTGACGATCGCTGAGGTCAACTTCGCAATATCGTCGAACTCCATTCGACGATCGGTGAGCTCAGATCGACGATTTCTTTGCTGCTTGCACTTTCCAGGTCGCTGAGCTCAGCTCGACGATAGCAGAGCTCAGTTCGACGATTTCAGTTATCTTTCAGAATTCAAATTTGAATCAGATAGAAGTTATTCTGCATTTAATTCAAAAGATCTGCCAGCCGTTTTCATTTACTCCTGGAGCAAGTTTCAAGAGATTTTTCAAAGAACAATTCAGTGGACCTTCCTTCAGAAGAAATTATGCAATTAAGGCTGTAATCAATGCAGACCAACGGGTATCTTTGACAGAGTAATATCCTATTCAGACACAGAGAATAAAAAGACAGAATGTTTTTTAATGAAAAGAAAAAGAAATATAGAGATTGACAAGAACAGGACACAACCCAGAATATAGAGACTCTCTCAATCTTCTGTCAACAAGAATTCTGAAGAACACTCATAAAAGAGATCAAGCTTTCAAACAAATCTTCAGATCTCTTCAGCTCTCAAAGTGTTCAAGGCCAACATCATCTCAAGACTCCAGACACTCAACATTTCAGCTTGCTGAAATCATCCATTGCTGGAGTTCTACATCTGAAGACCTATCACCCTCAAGCAAAGCTCTTCTTCCTGAATATCAAGGACTCAGGGGGAGCTTTGAAATCAATCCACTTAGTCTTCTCAGTTGTTTGGGAAAAGAGAAGACTGCCATCACTCTCTCACCCCCACTCTGTAAAGGGTTTTTCAAACTCCCTTCAAAAGTTTGAATCTGGTTTTTGAGCACCTTGTCGAAAGCTCATTGGTGGCAAGACACCTGATCAAAAAATCTGTTTTGGTTTTTGAGCACCTTATCAAAAGCTCATTGGTGCCCAGGACACTTGATCAACTCATCCTGCAGTGGATTCCTACCTAGGGTGGTAGAAGAGTGGATGTACCCAAGTTTGGGGAACCACTATATTTCCTTGTGTCATCTGGTTCTGCCTGTTTTCTTTTTATTTCTGGCCTAGCTTTTCTTGTGCTTAGTTTCTGCATAGCTTAGTTTTGTAATTAGTTTTATTTCTGCTTCCCTGCTCACACTCATTACAACAATTGTTGTAAAGCTTTGCAAAAGTTTTTCTTTGTGTTTTAAAAAGCACCATATACTCTATTCACCCCCCCTCTAGAGTATATCTGATCTAGTTTCCCCTTTCACTCTTATTAAGTGACTTGAAACTATTTTTGGTTTGCTTGCCTAATTGACAAGCCCTGCAGAGTCCTTCCTTCTTGTAGGGGCCAGAAGGTAGTCCTCTAACAAGGTTGTCCTTGGATAGCCTAGCAATGGTTCTAAGTTTTATATGTCATAATTTCTTATGTCATAATACATTAGGTCTACTAACAGAGTTAAACAGGCAAATATCTACTTCAGTTGAAAGAAAGTCTACTAAATAGATGTTACCTTTCCTTTTACCTGTCAACACAATTGTGTTATCCTCTGATTTGATCCTGCATAAGGATTTGCTAAAAGTCACCTGGTAGCCTTCATCACATAGCTGACTGATGCTGATCAAGTTGTGCTTTAGTCCTTCCACATAGGCTACCTTCTTGAATGTGACTGTCCCAATTTGGACTGCACCATATCCTTTTGTTAGTCCAAAGTTTGAATCACCAAATATGACTTTGGGTCCAAGCTTGGCTTTAAAGGATGTGAGATTGTCCTTGTTTCCTGTCATGTGCTTTGAGCACCCACTATCCAGATACCATTGCTGGTTTGATGTTGTATAGTTCTTCACCTGCACATAAAATAATTTACTTGTTTTTGACACAGTTTACCTTGGGCCTAGGTTGATAACCTTTAAATTCAGAAATAAATGATATCCCTGGTTGACTCTTATAACCTTCAGGATGATATCTCCTTGGAGGTATTATCCATTCAGTATAAGGGTTAAATCTGGATGAAGGACCCCTAGGATTAGAATTTGATTTACCCTTGAAGAAGTTTTCAAATCTCTGATCTCTGCTCGACGATCGTTGAGCTGCGTTCGACGATCTTGGGTCAGATCGTCGAGCTCCGTTCGACGATCGACTGTGGCAGAGTTCAGGGTTTAGAGATCGTCGACCTGAGTTCGACGATTTTGCTTGAGATCGTCGATCTGCATTCGACGATCGTCTAGCTCCGTTCGACGATTTCTGTTGAACACTTGATTTCTTGGGTAAGTCAGAATTCTTCCTAGCTACCTCTACAACTCCCTTCCCTTTATCAGAAATAAACTTAATTGGGGTTGTTAGTACTATAGGTTGGCTGGATGAAGCACCCAAGCCCAGTGTAGTGTTGAATCTAGAGTTCACTGTGCTTGTGATGTCCATTAGCTTGATGCTTCTCCCATTAATGGATTCTTCAAGCTTTTTGGCCTCTGATAGCTCACTTTTCAGTGAAGCTATCTGCTCCCTACAGCACTCCATCTCCTCAGAGAGTTTGAGGTTTTCTGATTTTAAGGTACTATGTTCAGACAATTGATTTCTGAGAGAGATAATTTCCTTCTCAGATTTTAATAGGTCTAAACACAGTGCTTTAAATTCATACTTAAAGTCCTCAGAATTAAAATCAAAAGAACTTATCACCTGGTTCTCTTCAAGTTGAGTCTCTGAGTCTGACTCTGAATCCTCTGCATCAGAATTGTGTTGTGAGGCATTGATAGCCATCATGCAGAATTCCTTTTCTTCAGCATCATCCTCATCATCACTTTAGTTGGATGAAGCTTCTGATTCCTCTTCAGTCTCACTCCAAGATTCAGCAACAAATCCCTTCCTTGTGTGTTTGTTCTTGCTTGAGGAGGGTTTGCCATTGCTGTTCTTCTTGAAGTCCATGTCTTTTCTTCTTTCTCTCTTGTCCTTTCTGTCCTTGTTTTTGTTCTCTGGATAGTCAGGCACAATGTTGCCTGGTTTCCTGCAACCAAAGCAAACAATTTCTTTATTATTTGATTTATCATACCTTGGCTTGTCATGCTCTTTGTATGATCTCTTCCTGAAGTCCTTTCTGGCCATTTTGTAAAATATTTTGGCCAGTAGACTAAGCAGCTCATCATTGCCTGTGATCTTGTCTTCAGGCTGATCTTCAGTGGCTTTGAAAGCTATTGAATTTTCCTTTCTTGTGGCTGGTGAGGCAGCCTTCTGCTCTTCTTCTCTATTTTTGATGAGCAGCTCATAAGACTTGAGATTTCCCAAGAGAGCTTTTGTTGTAATCTCATTCAGACTTCTGGCATCCTTGATTGGCCAGATCCTTGAGTCCCAAGTGCTTGGGAAGCACATTAGGATTTTATCATTTAGCTCAGTCAATGAGATCTCTTTATCCAAAGTTTTCAGTTCATTGACTATCAGGTTGAGTCTATTATACATTTCTGATACTAACTAAGCTTCTCCTTTCTTGAAGTTCTCATATTGGGTTATGAGGTGAGATCTTCTGTCTTTTCTTTCATCAGTAGATCCTGAGACTATCTCAGATTGTTTATCACAGATTTCCTTTGCTGAGTTGCATTCAGCCACCTTTTGGAAAATTTCATCAGACATAGTCTGGGCTAAGATATTCATAGCCTTTGCATCTGCTACTTTCCACTTCTTGATGTCAGCATCTGTTCCTGATGGAGGTGGAACAACACTTGCGCTTGTATTCTCTGGAGGTCTTGGACACACTGTCAAAATAGAATTGAAGATGTCCTCATCAATAGAATTCATGTAGAGTCTAATCCTTGCCTTCCAAAGTGCAAACTTGGATAGATTGCACACTAGAGGTCTGGTGCTAGCATAATCTTTGTTTGGGCCATGTTTTGTGAAAAAATAATCCTAATAACAAAATCTACAACAAGCAGATCTAACTATAGGAATCTTTGGGTTCAGGTGTTAGCCTGTCCAACCACTGAGATGTGGTATTTTTTAACCAACCTCGCTTTGATACCAATTAAAAGTGCAAGTTAGATCTGATATACTCTAGAGGGGGGTGAATAGAGTATGGTGCTTGCTAAAAACGTTTTACAACAGTTGTTGTATTCTTATGTGAACAAGGAAGCAAATAATATAAAGTAAATCTAAACACAGCAACTATCTGATCACAGAGCAACCTAGTCACAAACCACAGCCAGAAACAAAAAGAAAGTAAGCAACCAGAAGACACAAGGAGCTATAGTGGTTCCCCAATCAATCTGGGTACATCCATTCTTCTACCACCCTAGGTAGGAATCCACTGCAGGATGAGTTGATCAGGTGTCCTGGGCACAAATGAGCTTTTGATAAGGTGCTCAAAAACCAAACCAGATTTTTTGATCAGGTGTCTTGCCACCAATGAGCTTTTGATAAGGTGCTCAAAAATCAAACACAAACTTTTGAAGGGAGTTTGAAAACCCCTTTACAACAGAGAGTGAGAGAGGGATGAAAAGATCTTCTCTGTCAACAGTGAGAGAGAATATAGTGGATGTTGTCAAAGTTCCCCCTGAGATCTGTAGTTGTTCAGGAAGTGAAGCTTTGTAGTAGGGTGATAAGCCTTCAGAAAATTGATCTCCAGCAAATGATGATTTCAGCAATAGCTGAAATGTGAGGTTTCTGGAGTCTTGAATGATGATGGCCTTGAACACTTGAATCAAAAGAGATCTGAAGATTTCAGTTTTTGATCTCCTTTGGTGATGGTGTTCTTGTATGAATCTTTAAGACTGAGAATGTCTGCAACTCTTTCTCTTTCTCTTGTGTAATTGTTGTTGTGAGAGCTGTTGTTGCAGAGAATATTTTTCTAACTTCTTGTTCTTCTGCTGCAGGAATAATGAAAAAAATCTTATCTTTTATTCCTTTTTGTCTGAATAGAAATGATCCACTGTCAAGATAGCCGTTAGCCTGTCATTGATTACTTCCTTAATTGCTTTTGTCCTCTGGAGGAAAGTCGAATAAAACATTTCTTGAAAATTCCTTGAAACTTGCTCTAGATTAAATGAAAAACGTCTACAAGATCTCTGAATTAAATACTGACAATAATTCCTTAACTGTCTGAATTTGAATCTTGAAAATCGTTGAACTCTTCAGAAAAACGTCGAACTGAGCTCCACTATCGTTGAACTGAGCTTAGAGATTTGGACTTAGACGGAAACAGAGATCGTCGATCTGAGCTCAACTATCGTCGAACTGAGCTCAGAGATAGAGGATCAAACTGGAGTCAAGATCGTCGAACTGAGCTCGAAGATCATCGAACTGAGCTCGAAGATCATCGAATGGAGTTCGACGAGTTGATGAAGTTGAGCTCAGAGATCGTCGAATGGAGTTCGACGACTCGCCGAAGTGAGCTCAACGATCGTCGAATGGAGTTCGACGATTCGTCGTACTGAGCTCGACGAAATGACTTATTCTCCAAAACAGAAAAACCTGGTCTTGAGGGCAGCTTTCAAACCTAACTACTAACCCTTAGACTCAATTCTACTTGACCTTTAGATCTATACAATGAGGTCAAAACAAGTTTCCTAAGAGACATAGTGATCCTGACCCAAATCAGTAATAGGGTGTTCCAACACAAGGTATCTCGGACTCAGCTTCTTCAAGCGTCGAACCCGCGATACACCCTTGAACGGCTTGATTTTTAGATACACCATGTCGCCAACACTGAAATCCACGTTCCTATGCTTGGCGTTATAGTACTTTGACTGTCTATCCTGAGCGATCTTCAGCCTTTCCTGAATTGTATGCACCATTGAAGTGACGTCTTCCACCGCTTGACGTTTATAGCACTTCGATTCACCTGCCTCCAACCAAGACAACGACGTACGACACTTCCTCCCGTACAAGGCCTCGAACGGCGCCATACCAATGCTCGCCTGAAAGCTGTTGTTATACGCAAAATCCACCATATACAGGTGATCCTCCCAATGCTTTCTGAAATCTAGGACGCACATGCGAAGCATGTCCTCCATAGTCCTGTTGACCCTCTCGGTCTGACCATCCGTCTGTGGATGAAAGGCTGTGCTGAAACTCAGCTTAGTTCCCAACATACTATGCACCAACCTCCAATCCTTCGACGTAAAGTGTCCATCTCGGTCACTAACAATACTGTGGGGCACACCATGTAATTGTACAATATTCTCCACGTAGAGTTTGGCTAACTTTTCCACCGGATCTTCCTTCCTGTTCGGAATAAAGTGTGACACCTTTGTCAACCTATCCACGACCACCCAAATGGCGTCGTTTCCCTTCTGTGATTTCGGCAAACCATGCACAAAATCCATAGATATGTCATCGAATTTCCATTCTAGGATAGGTAGGGACTTCAAGAAACCTCCGGGCTTCTGGCATTCCGCCTTCACCAATGCACAAGTACGGCACTTGGCCATATAAAGTGCTACATCCTACTTCAATCCTGGCCACCAGAATAATTTCTTCATCTCTCTATACATCTTCGTGCTTCCCGGGTGGATTGAGTACTTGGTATGATGAGCCTCATACATCAATTCCTCCCGAAGATTATCCGTATTAGGAACGCATAGGCGAACGTCCTTCCTTAGCAAACCATCTTCAACAACAAACTGGGAATTTGACCCATCCAAAGATTCATCCAAGATCTGCTTCATGCTGTTATCCTGAACCAAAGCCCGCCGAACTCTATCAGCTAGGTTACACTGCACCTCTGTCCAAAACAGTTTCGCCTCAGCACTAGATTGCTTGTCGACGCAAGATATCTCCAAAGCCTCCAACTCATGGACCAATCTCTCATCATGTACCGATAACCAGTTGGCCTGCGCCGTAGTCCCACGAGTGTAGTCCCCTAAGAACTTCATCCACCTACGCCGCCTCATGTTCAGATCCTTTTGATCTAACATGTACTTCAAGCTCTTATGATCGGTGTAAATATCGACCTTTATACCGTACAGGTAATGCCTCCAAAGCTTTAGAGCAAATATCACGGCCGCTAGCTCTAAGTCGTGGACCGGATAATTTCTCTCGTGAGCCTTCAGTTGTCGTGAACCATAGGCTATCACTTTCCCATGCTGTAACAGAACACAGCCCAAACCACTACCTGAAGCATCACTATAGATCTCGAACCCTTCGGTTCCAACTGGCGAACATAAAATAGGCGCCGTGATCAACCGCCTCTTCAACTCTTCAAAAGCATATTCGCACTCCAGAGACCACACAAACTTGTGATCCTTCCTAGTCAACGTCGTGAGTGGTAGCGCTATCCGCGAGAAGTTCTCTACGAAGCGCCTGTAGTAGAAAGCAAGCCCCAGAAAACTCCGGACCTCTGCCACTGTAGTCAAAGAAGGCCACTCTCGTATCGCCACTATCTTCGCCGGATCTACAGCTATCCCTTCACCACTAACAACATGACCAAGGAACGCTATCGAGGACAACCAGAATTCACACTTGAAGAACTTAGCATACAACTGATTCCTCCTCAACGTCTCCAACACCATGTGTAGATGATTGTAGTGATCCTCCTCGCATTGCGAGTACACCAGGATATCATCGATAAATACTATCACGAAATGATCCAGGTACTCTCTGAACGTCCTGTTCATCAGATCCATAAATACTGATGGCGCATTCGTCAACCCAAACGGCATGACCGTGAACTCGTAATGCCCAAACCGCGTGCTGAACGCTGTCTTTGGGATGTCGCTTTCCCTTATCCTCAACTGATAATAACCGGACTTCAGATCTAGCTTCGAATATACCGTTGACCTAACCAACTGATCAAATAAATCATCAATCCTAGGAATCAGATACTTATTCTTTTTCATAAGCTTGTTCAATTCCCGGTAGTCGATACAAAGCCGCAAGCTCCCATCTTTCTTCTTAACAAAGAGAACTGATGCGCTCCAAGGCGACGAACTTGGACGCACATAACCTTGCTCTAGCAACTCTTGCAGTTGCACCTTCAACTCCTCCATCTCTCGCAGTGCTATCTGATATGGAGAGCGTGACACCGGTTTGGCACCCGGTACCAGCTCAATAGTAAAATCAATCTCCCGCTGAGGAGGGGCTCCTGGGAGATCATCTGGGAACACATTAGGATATTCGGACACAACTGGAAAACTGTCAAGACTTGGCTTAGGCGTCAAAGTCTGCACTAGAGTGACAAACAGCTCTGCCCCAGACCGAACTTCCTTGAACACCTGAAGGGCTGACATCAAAATCTTACCCGACCCCTTCATGCCCGCAAAATTAGTCTCCCGATCATTGTTCAGACCCAATTTAACTTCCTTACGGTTACAATCAATGCATGCACCCTGCTCTGAGAGCCAATCCATACCGAATATTATGTCATACTCTGCCAACGGCAAAAGCGATGCTCGCAAATCAAACTCCTAGTCTCCAATCCGAATCTTCACCACGCAGACCCTATCCGCGCGCATTGAGCACCCATTGGGCAACAACACATCCAACTTGTCTTTTGCCATCGAGGATGGAACTCCGATGCGCGATATAAATTTTTCGGACAAGAAGGAATGCGATGCTCTCGTATCAAACAGGGCTCTCGCCGGAAACTCAAAGATCAACACAAAGCCTAGCACCAACAAAAGTAAGCTAATAAATACGAGGGTAACAACTATAGAAGTTAAACTACTAAAATTTAACTCATACCTGTCACCACGTCCGCTTGCTTTATGGCCTCTTGCAGACCAAGGTTGTAGACTCTAGGCTAGGCTAGAGCATGATGAGATGCGGTTGACTCCACCGCCTTCCCTTTCTCCCATAAACGTAGCACCAGCATAACGACCCAACCATGTGAACTCATGAAGATACTTGTCCACGCTTCTGGCTCCCTGAGTCAACCCAAGAAATTGGTTCTCCATCTCAAGTTTTTGAGTGGAGGGTACAAATCTAGCTAAGAATAGTCTAGAGAATTCCTCCATCGGCACATCAGCAAGTTGCCTTCCCACTAGAAGATGAAACTCCAACTCATCCCACCACAGCCTCGCTTCCCCCGCCAAAAGAAAGGTCGCTATGGTGGTCTTCTTCCACTCCTCAGTTAACGTGGCTACCAAGACCCTCTTTATCGAAGAGTGCCAGTCCTCAGCTTGAGCTGGCGTTCCAACCCCATCAAATCTCGGAGGATTAAAGCCCATTACATGCTTGAGCTGCTTCTCCGTAGCTCTCCTCGGCTATACCATATCAACTACTGCATGATCCACCACTCTCGGCTCTGCCGCCCAAACCGGTTCTTGCTCATTCGCAGGAGGTGTGCGATGGATTTGCCCTGCAGGTTAGGAATTTATCATTGCAAATACGGCTTCAGCCACCATCCTGATGGTTTCCGCTGAAGGAGGTGTTGTAGGAACGTCCCTTGGTGCACTACTTTCCGTTTATTGCAGACGCTCTAACTGACCAGCACCACTCCCAACTGCCTATAGTAGCAAAGACACATGATTAGACGACAAACAAATTGCTAAAAGCAATCATTGGAACACTCAGATTCCACAAAACAAGTGTATTTTCAATTCCTAAGTGGACATTCATGGGTTCTTTTGATGTTATAACGATGACACACACATGTGCTCACCACCCCTTAAAAGAATTCACCCACGAATTCATTTAAGCCTGACCGTAACCAGAAGTCTGATACCAAATTGTAACACCCCCATCCGTCACATGGCATATAGAAGAAGGTCCAGCTGGAACCCGACGCCATATACCACAGACAGTCGGAAGGGTTACAAAAGAATATTCAAACTATCCAATTAAGACTACTCGTCCTACACAGAGCATTCTAGCAGAAGCTTTTAAAGTTGAAAAAACCCAAAACTTAAATCCAATAAACATGAATGTCCACAACCACACTACTGGAATGAAACCCAAAATACACTGAAAGGGTACATGGCCTTATGACCTTACAATAATTCACTTAATAAATAGTGTTTTCCAAACATCGGCTCGCAGACCGGCCACACATGACAAAAGTAAAGCACAACTATTCTTTACGGCCTTCTAGGGCCAGCACAGTAATATGGGCTCCAGTCCGCTATTTGGTACTCGGCTCCGCAGCACTTGCAAGCACATTCCACCGCCCGGTGGCAAATAAAGAAACGGTCAGCCAAAAGCCGACCAAACTATAACGACCCCGCCCCTAGGTCGGGACGGCAGTGCTCTTTCCCTGCATTACATTAGCCCAGCTAAACAATAAAGTGCAACTATATATTTCGCCATAGGTGTAGGCTCGCACGGCCAAACACCCCGTGCACTCAGGGCACATTAATGGTGAATCCTGACATTTCTGCGTCTTCACCACCACCCCCAAGATGGCAACAACATGTGAGCATTTAGCCTTTCTGACCACCATCTAAGGCTCCCAACTATGCCAACGGCCAGTCCCCTTTTCGGGTCTCTCGCACCGAACCACATAGCCTAGGTCCGATTCCACTTGCCTGTTGCTCACGCCGCCTAGACAATTTAAGTACTACGCGCGGGCCAAGCTTCTCTCGGATCCCAACATTTCCAAACAATCACATAACCCAGTTATGTTCAAGGCCGGTTCCCTGACCGCCAAGGTAGCAGAACAATGTTTCCGCTCAGATTTCCGGGTGCGCCTTGGAGCTAACCTCCAAGGATCCCTACTGCAATCTACTGCGTAGAAACCTGAAAACCCAAAGCACGGAGTCTTCTCCGGCAAAACATATCAAATGCAACATCACCGATCCAGACAATACACGTTCGGGTAGGCTTCACACACAATGCCTATGCTCGTACTTCGATTCCGGACTCTATATGCAACACAAGGGGGACTATTCACATCAACCCCAAGGAACACCACGCACTAACCACACACTCGCGGGAGCGGAGTTCCCTATGCAGAAAGAAAGAGCTTCACATGCTCAAGTAGAGAATCGTTACCCTTATAGTCCGCTTTGGCGCCATGGAAAAACTATACGGACAGAACTCTTCGCAACGAACTTTCCTCCACGGATCCGCTCTCAGATCTCAAAATGGTGCTCTGATGCTCCGCTGGCAGCCGAAAAACCCTTCCTTCTTCCTCCTCTTTCCAACTCCTTGAGAGGGAGAATTATTGGAGAGAAATAAAGGATTAACTCCCCCTAATCCCGGCCTTAATAGAGTAGGAAGCCATCTGGGCCGTTGGATCCTAATTAAAGAAAACGAACGGCTCAGATCCGCTCAAAAATCTCCAAACCTGGGCCGAACACGGCTTGGCACATGGCCGTGTCCCAGGCCGTGTGGCTCGATCCAGGCACGATCGTCGAACGCAGAATAACCACACGGGCAAAGACACGCCCATGTCTCACCTGACACGCCCGTGTCGGGTCTCTCGACAGGCCCGTGACCGGGGGCGTGTCACGCATAACTGCCACGCCAACCGACATGACCCAACTGAACACGGGTACTGACACGGGTAGGCACACGCCCGTGTCAAATGACACGCCCGTGTAATTCAGCCGTGTTCCTGGCCGTGTACTTCTCGGGATAAAAACAACCAAAACACCAACCAGACACGGCCTTGGACACGCCCGTGTCCTAGGCCGTGTACCCCTATACAGGCACCAAAAATCCCTTTTTACGCGACCGACTCAAATACAATTTTCGGGGCGTTACACAAACCATGTCAGATGACATTTTCCAAAAGATGGCTGAGTGCACCTCTGCAAAGGCAATTTGCGATTCTCTCAATCAGATGGTTGCTGGCTCAGTAGATGAGAGAAAAGATATAAGATCAACTCTCATCTCACAGTATGAGAACTTCAAGAAAAATGAAGCTGAATCTGTTGGTGACATGTACAACAGATTAAGCTCCATTTTCAGTGAGTTGAAGACCTTGGGCAAAGACATTTCTCTCATAGAAGTGAATGACAAGATCCTAATGTACTTCCCAAGCTCACGGGATTCCAGGATCTGGCCAATGAAGGAGGCCAGAAGCTTGAATGATATTTCCACTGAATCTCTCCTGGGAAAGCTCAAATCTTATGAGCAGCTGATCAAATCCAGGGAAGTTGTAGAACAAAGGACTCCTCCACCAGCAAGAAAGGAGCAGAATATAACATTCAAAGCTGTAGAAGAGACTAAAGCTTCAATAATCAATGAAGAACTGATGAGTCTCTTTGTCAAGAGATTCTACAAAATGACAATAAAGAACTTTAGGAGAAAGTCATCTAGGAATGATGACAAGCCCAGGTATGATAAAACTCCTACTAAAGAAATAATGTGTTTTGGATGCAGGAAACAAGGACACTTCATCTCTGAATGTCCTGAGAATCAGAAGAAGGAGAGGAGAAGAGAAAAGGACTACAGAAGCAAGTAATACAGCGGGCCTTCCTCCAGCAAACAAGAAAAGAAGGAGAAAGGCTTTGTTGCTGAAACCTGGAGTGACACAGAAGACGAATCCACATCTTCTAGTTCCAGTGAAGAGGAAGAAGAGGCAAAGGCATGGAAGTCTGCCTCATGGCTATCAATGCATCTTGCAGCCCATCAGATGCTGAAGAAGAATCTGATAATGAAGAAACTTCAGAATCAGAAGCTGATCAGGTACTATCATCATTTGATTATAGTTTTGATAGTTTAAAAATTGAATTTAAAACCATGTGTATAGATTTAATAAATTCTAAAAAAGAAATCAAACTACTTAGAGAAAAACTAACTGATAATGAAAAGTGTATCTCTGAAATATTTAATTAAAGGATGATTTAGTTTTAGCAAATGAACAAATAATTTCACTAAAATCTGAATTAGCTGAGGCTAGGAAACTTGAAGAATCCCTAATTGGGAGAAGTATCAAGTTGATGGACATCACAAGCATAGTCAATGCCAGGTTAAATGACAAGCTGGGCTTATGTGCATCATCAAGCCAACCCCCACTTATTCAGAAAAATATATTAACAACACCAATTAAATTTGTTTCTGAAAAAGGAAAAGAGAAAATAGAAAATGATAAAAATGTTAAACAAATTGAATCAAAACTAAAGAATAAGAAAAGAAAACAAAATAAGAAAAATCCAAATAAAAATAATGTTCAGCAGATTTCGTCGAACTTCGATCGACGAAATATGTATAGTTCGTCGAACTCCATTCGACGAACTCCGAACGCAGATTTATATAATAATTATTCGTTGAACTACGATCGACGAAACCAGTATGGTTCGTCGAGCAGAGATCGACGATTTTGGGGCTCAGAAAATGACTTTTATCATTCTCTGAGTGGAGTTCGACGAACTCATCCCAATTCGTCGAACTCAGGTCGACAAACTCACCAGAATTCGTCGAACGCAGATCAGTTTAACAGAAATTTTAATTTCTTTAAAACTTATAACCAACAAAGAATATTTAATAATCAATGAATAATTCCACCTAGGAAATATCACCCCTTAGGATATAAAAACCAACTTGAATGCTCATTTATTTCCAGTTTCAGTTATGTAAAGAAAGTAAGACCCAATGTAACCTTGGTCAGGAATGACTAATTTGTTTCATTGCAGGTGAAAGACTGTCCTACCACAGAGCAACAGTGGTATCCAGTGGCTGTTCTAAGCACATGACTGGAAAAAAGGCCAACTTAATACATTACAAGGCAAAGCTAGGACCAAAATTAATATTTGGTGACTCCAATTGTGGCCAGACTGAAGGCTATGGATAAGTCAAAGTTGGAGTTGTCACCTTCAAGAATGTTGCATATGTAAGTGGACTGAAGCATAACCTTATCTTCATAAGTCAATTATGTGATGAAAGGTATCTAGTATCATTTACTAAAACCTCCTGTATTATTACTTCTTTAGATAATCTTGTAGTATTGACTGACACTAGATTAGGAAACATTTATGTAGTTAACTTCCAGTCAGCTAAATCTGAAATTTGTATGTTCAATTCAACTAGTAATAATAATGACCTTTGGCATAGGATATTAGGTCATATTAACTTGAAAAATATTGCCAAACTCTCTAGGGACAACCTTGTTAGAGGATTGCCTTCTTGCCCCTACAAGAAGGAAAGCCTTTGCAGGGCTTGTCAATTAAGCAAGCAAACTAAATGTAGTTTAAATCATTAAACAAAAGTGACTCACCTAGGATATTGTACTTACTACATATAGACCTTTTTTGTCCTATAGCAGTACAAATTCTAGGAGGGAAATCTTATACTTTAGTGATTGTAGATGACTTCTCTAGATTCACTTGGTTTTCTTTCTGAGATCTAAGTCTGATAACATTAAGGTTCTTACAGATTTTCTCAAGAATATACAGATTGAGTACTCTACTGCAATTGCATTGATTAGAAGTAATCATGGTATTGAGTTTGAGTCTCTTCTTATGCAAGAGTTCTGTAGGAAGGAAGGTATCAGACATTGCTTCTCAGCTCCTAGAACACCTCAACAAAATGGGGTTGCTGAAAGGAAGAATAGAACACTAATTGAATCTGTAGGCACATTATTTGCAGATGCTTATTTGCCCCTATCCATTTGGGCAGAGGCTGTAAGCACAACAAATTATGTACTAAATATAAGTCTTATACACAAGCTTAAGAATAAGACTCCTTATGAGTTACTAAAAAGAAAGAAACCTAAAGTAGACTACATTAAAATTTTTGGATGTTTATGTTATATACACACCAAAAATAAGACACACATTAGAAAGTTTGAAGCCAAGGCTGATATGAAAATTTTTCTTGGATATTCCCAAGTAAGCAAGGCTTATAGGGTGCATAACAAATCTATCTTAAAAATTGAAGAATCTATCCATGTTTCTTTTGATGAGCCTAACATATTTTTCAAGGAGAAGACTTCTTCTACCAATGAATCTTTGTAGGAACTTAATTTGTGTGAGAAGCTTAATGAACTTACCCTCACCAATGAGGTAGTTAGCCATCCTTCTCCACAAGGTGCTGAAGAAAGTGAAGAAGAAGACACTGTATACAGTGATGAACCAACAACAGCAAACCTAATTCCACAAGTGGAATTTATTCCCCAAGCTGTTGAACAACCAACTCCACCCGCTGAATTTGTCACACTTAGAGTGTAACGCCCCAAAACTCAAAAGAGCGACGGGGTACGTTTTGGGCCAGTTTTGGGTTCTGGCAGGAGGCACACGGCCTGGAACACGGGCGTGTCCCAGGGCGTGTCAGGCTTGTGTCTACACTCAGCCGGCGAAGTCGACATTTTTCTCTCGACATAGTGTCGAGACTGGGCACACGGCCTGCGACACGGGCGTGTCACAGGGCGTGTCGACCCGTGTCGATGTGCTCGACGAAGTGTCGAGACATGGCACACGGCCTGCCACACGGGCGTGTCGCAGGGCGTGTCGACCCGTGTCGACACTCGTCCCGGGGAGTCGACGAATTTTGCTCGACGATGTGTCGAGACAAGGCACACGGCCTAGGACACGGGCGTGTCCAAGGCCGTGTCGTCAGGTCGACGATCTTCGCTCGATGAAGTGTCGAGTTTCGAGACCGTGTATACGGCCTGGAGCCCAGGCATGTTGAGGTAGACACGGACAAGGAGACGGGCGTGTCCTAGAACCCATGCAGTGCTCGGGTTGTTTTCGGGATAAATCGATGGGGGTACACGGCCGGCCACACGGCCGTGTCAGGTGGAACACGGGCATGTCAGGTCGAACACGGGCGTGTTCAATTCCCGTGTGTTGTTCCAGGCGAGTCGATTTTGACGGCAAATGAGGCACACAGCCCTGGACACGGGCGTGTGTCAGGCCGTGTTCGGTCCAGATTGAACATTTCAGTCCCGAATCAAAGCCGTTCGTTTCTTTAATTGGTGATCCAACGGCTGGGGGTTTTTCCTGATGGGATATACCCGGGATTGGGCCTTTGAAACCCTTACTTTTACATGAGTGGTTATCTTTCTAAAGCTTAGAGAGAGAGGAGAGCCAAGGAAGGAAGAAGAAGCTAGATCCGGCCATTGGAGGAGCTTCGAAGCTCCAAATCGCGAGCCGACTCCGGATCCACGAAGGCAAAGAGAGTGTGGTGCTTTTCCTCTGCTTACTTTTCCATGGCGCCAAAGAAGAATGCAAGAGTAACGATTCTCTTCTTGAGCATGTGTAGCTCTCCTTCTTTGCATAGGAAGCCCGCTCCCGCGAGTTTGCGGTGAGTTGGAGGCGTTCCTTCGGGTAGATATGTAAAGTCCCCGTTGTTTAGAGTCCGTAAGCGAGAACAGACATATGCATGATGTGTGAAGCCTACCTGGACATGTTGGTCTGGATCGGTGATGTTGCATTGCATAAATGACGGAGAAGACTCCGCGCGATTGGTTGTTTTTCGGGTTTTCTACGTGGTAGATTGCAACAGGGAGCCTTGGGGATTATCCCAAAGGTGCACCCGGAAAACTGGGCGGATGCGTGATCTTGCCAACTTGTGGGCCTAGGAGCCAACTTGTACATAACTGGATTATATAACAGTGTACGTTCGATTCACGGGCTTCGGGGAAACTTAACTCGTGCCGATGATATTTAAGTGTCGTGGCAAGTGAGCAACGGGTTGAGTGGGAACCGTTCCTGCTTTATGCCGAGGGCATAGAGGTCGGGTCTTTCTGTTGATGACATTAAAGTGTCGTGACATAGGCTGTTGATGACATTAAAGTGTCGTAACATCTGCCTAAAAGACCAATTTTTGCTCACGTGCTATTGCCGTCCTGGAGATGGCGGCGAGTTAGCGGCTTACACTGCGATCACCGAGAATGTGCCCTGAGAGCACGGGGCGTGTGGCCCTGCGTGCCAACTCCTGTGATGCAATGAGTTGTTATATTGCTTGCTTATGCTAATGCAATGCAGGGAAGGAGCATCGCCGCCCCGAGATGGGGGCGGGATCGTTATAATTTGGTCAGCATTGCTGACCGTTGCCTTGTTTGCCACCGTGCGGTGGTTTTGTTGCTTGCAGGTGCTGCTGGACCAAGCGGTCAATAGCGGGCTAAAGCCCAATTTGCGAAGCCGGCCCTCGAAGGCCTAATTGAAGTGTTTACTATTTTTATTCATGTATGACCGGCCTGCGTGTCGTGGTTTGTAAATCATGTAATATCAAGTGAACCATTTTGTAAGGCCTTAAGGCATGTACTTGTGTATTTACAACATTCCTATTTTGGTTTTAGTGGACATTCATGCTTTTGTGCTGGGTTCTTTTGAAAGAAATTGTACCTAATCACCTAGAGGGGGGGGGTGAATAGGTGACTTAATCTTTTTAAACTTTTAGGCAGATTATATCACAGATTTATAACTACTTCTTCACAGCAATCAATCAGCAATCACAGAATAAAGCATGCACACAGTGAACACAAAGATTTATAGTGGTTCCCCAAGGTTTGGGTACATCCACTTTCCCCCTTCGACTATCTAGTACTGTACTAGATTCGACCAAACTCCTCCACTATTCCTCAGATCCTCAGATCTTACACTCAGAACCCCAAATGGTTCCTACAGCTCAGAGTGATCCCACTCCTACAACTCAGGCTCAACAGCCCTACAACTCAGTCTTCTCCAAAGACCTACACTCAGCTACAAGGCCTACACTCAGCCTACAACAGGCATACACTCAGAGAAATAGATCTCCTACACTCAGGCACACAGGCCCTACCACTCAGCCTTTATAATTTCAGGCTTACAACTCAGATCCCTAAGGATCCTACAAGAAATTAAAAATACAAAGTGTATAACCTCAACTCAGAATAAGAGAGAAGAGTTGCCAGGTTTCTTGATGAGTTCTTGGAAGAACTCTGCTGAGATCAACCTCACTTGGCTTTCTTCAAAGCCTCTTGAATGTAGAACACAATAGGGTTGATACTCTCTGCAGCTGATCTTCAATCACTGCAACTTAAGAATCAGACCTAATTCTGAAACTTTCTTCATAGCCTGGTTCCAACAGCTATCTTCTTGGAAGGAGCTCTCTCTCTCCAACTACTTAGATCTTCTGATCACTTCAATTGATTGTAGTTAATCTGTCTTCAATCATCTGTTTGTGTTGACAGAATAAGCCTTTATATAGGCCTTCTTCATGGTGACCGGCTGATCCAGTTCCTAACAGCTTTCTGACAACTCTGACAGTTGCAGTAGACCGGCTGGAATGGCAGCTGTCAAGTCATCCAGTCACTTCTTGAAATATCTGTAACTGTCTAAAAGTGTCGAGACAGTCTGTCTTTAAGTGTCGACACTTATAGACCAAGTGTCGACACAAGTAGACTAAGTGTCGACACTAGCCTTCAAGGTGTCGACACAACTCCTTGTGTTGTAGAGTTTACTTCTCGACACTACTTCTTCAACATGTGTCGACACTGATATTGTGTGTCGACACAACTCCTTGTTTTTCAGTACTTAGTTGAATTTTGCTAAGTGTCGACACGTCTTCTTTGTGTCGACACATCTTCTTGTGTTGAACTTGTTCAGTGTCGACACATCTTCTTGGTGTCGACACATGCCTTCTGTGTTGATACTTGCTGAGTGTCGACACTTCTCCTTGTGTCGACACATTCTTCTTATGTTGAGACTTTGGCTGAGTGTCGACACATCTCCTTTGTGTCGACACTTGTACTTAGAATTTGTTGAACTTTGCTGAGTGTCGACACAGCCTCCTAGTGTCGACACTTTCTTCATGTATTGAGTCTTCTGCTGTGTGTCGACACATTCTTTATTATGTCGACACTTTCTTCATGTGTTGAGTCTTCTGCTGTGTGTCGACACATTCTTCATTATGTCGACACTTATACTTAGACTCTGTTGAAATTTGCTGAGTGTCGACACAGCCTCCAAGTGTCGACACTTTCTGATGTAGACAGAGTTCCTCTGGGTGTCGATACTGCTTCTAAGTGTCGACACAGCTACTCTGGACTTCTCTTCATTGAGTGTCGACACAACCTGTATGTGTCGACACTTTCCTTTTGGTGTCGACTCTGCATCCCTGGTGTCGACACAATTACTCCAAGTGTCGACACTTCTTCTCTAGGTGTCGACACAAGTCTTCTTAAGTGTCGACACTTTTCTTCTGGGTGTCGACACATGGACTTAGAAACTTTTCAGCTCTCCCTGCAAATACTTAACCTGCACAACTAAACTCAAAACACATCAAATACATTTTGATGTATATCATTGAGTAGGGTGAGGCTTCTTCAAATCAGGTACATTTAATCCAATGTACCCAACAATCTCCCCCTATTTGGAGAAGTCATAACCCTTACTCAATGATATACACCATACACAACAAAATTACAGTATGATGTAAAACAGGATTAAATAACAGGGTAAGTACATAAACATGTATTAATCAAAACATGTATACACAGATATCTCAGAACAATTATGTAATAGATTTATCACACATCACATTGTTCTAACAACTTTATCATATTCATTATACAAAAGTTTACAGAGTGTTTAAAATCAAAAGATTACAACTGTAAACTGAAGATAAATTCTATTCTATTGCTGCTCAGCCTCCTTGATAACTATGCCCTTTCCAGATTGTATCTTTGCTTGGACAGGGGCTTCAGCATCTTCAGCAGCAGCAGGCTTCTTGCCTTTCAGATCCTTCTTTTTCTGATCTTCAGCTTTGATCTTCTGCCTTTCGAAAGTAATGATAAGGCTTAGGAAAGTACTTGCTAGGCTCCTGGGCAGTAGGAGGTAGCTTTCCCATCTTAGCCTTTCTTCTATATTGCACAATTGCCTCTTGTATGGACTCATGCTTTCTCCATTCTAGTTCAGAATACCACTTATTTCTATCTTGAATATTGTCCTTGGCAGCCTTCCATGTAGTTAAAATAATATTCCTTGAAGTGGGGCTCCACTGTTCAAAGTCAGGCCTCAATTCGGCTTGCTCCCTGAATCTCTTCTTAGACAATTGGGCTTCTTGTTCCTTCAGCAACAAAGCTTCTTGTTCTTTCAGTATAGCCTCTGGCACTGGCTGAACCACTTTTTCTATGATGATCTTCTGATTTCCCTCAGGTGGGCTATACATTGACTGTATATCTGCTTGTATCATATCAAAGTCTGGTGGAGGATAGATCACTTGAGCTACTTCAGCTTGCTCACCTCCAAGATATGCAGGATTAATCCCAGACTCTGCAACATTATCATCATCACACAATGGAGGATATCCAAGGGTGGCTCTGATGGAATTAGAAATCCACTTTGCATGATCAGAGCTGGCTTTGACTAACACCCTCTCCCCCTTTATGACTTCTCTAACAATATGATCCCTCAGATCATCTTTCTGAAATCTTATTTGGGCATCCAAATAGTTTACGCCATCCTTAAAGAAAGGTTTCAACCTTTGGAGCTTGTCATTTATAGCCTTTTGAGAGTCTTGTATAGCAGTTTTAACAACAGTTATTCCCTCTTGTAATGCTTTATCAAATTCTGCCTTAGCTGTAGCATTAGTTGTAATCTGTCCAGTAGCTATATTCTTCGTTTCTGTGACTATTGCATTGTGGGAAGCAGTTAAATTATCATTCATCATTAGCTGGTTCTCCAGAACATAGCCTTGCTTCACTGCAATATCATATACTTGAGCTTTGATCTTTTCTTGATGTGTAGCCAAGTAGACCACTGCATTCCCTCCGTTGTGGAAGCAGTCAGTCATCTCTTTCTTATTCAGATTTATTTCAAATCTGATTGACTTAATATCTTGGGCAAGATCAAACTGTAGAGACTTATGCCCTTCATCCATATAAGATTGCAAAGCCTGTCTTTGCTCATCCATCTTTATCTGCATTGCAACCATCAGAGAACTGTAATCTGCAGATGGGGCTGGCTGTGGTGCAGGCTGTGGTGCTATTGTTTGCAAAGCCTTTTTGTATGTCTGGCTCCTCCTCTTGAAGACTTGAAACTTCCTCTTCTTGGCTCTTGCAGCCTCTTCATCTTCTGATGCAGATGTGCTATCAATAGTCACTCTATCCTTAGGACTTGGAGGTAGCTCCTTCTCAGTCCTTTGTAGCCCTTCAGCTTATTTTAGCACCTCAGTCTCTTTGCCTGCAGTGTCTTCTATATTCTCCACTTGCTCCCCCTCAATGATTACTTTCTCCCCCTCAGCAGCAGCACTTTCTTTCTCAAAGTCAGTTTGGAGAAGATCTGGGAATAGCTCTTCTAGGGTAAATTCTTGTTGAGGATGGGGTGGAGATTCTCTTATCTCATCAACAACTTGATCAGATACCACTTGATCTGCAACAGATATGTCCTCCATGACAACATCTTGAGGTTGGCTATGTGTTTGAAGGTTGCTTGATTAACATGAGGTATTGAATCAGACAAAACATCATCCTCAATATGGAAATCTAATGCATTAATCTCAGTGATTACCTCAAGTATAGTGTGGGTAGCTTGTTCACTTTCTAGTGGAGTTGGCACTTCCACTAGTAGAGGCTCCCCCTGGACTGATTCTAGGTGTACTGGGCTAGCTTGTGGTAGCTCCCCCTGCCTTGGGTCATCTTCTTGTCCTTCTGGAGATTGGCCAGCATGTCCAGTTTCTTCTTCATCAGTAGTGAACACTACATGCTCTTCAGAGCTGCTTGATGATTCTTGAGCCACTGGGGCTGTCTTCTTCCTTTTCTGGGGTGTTACCTTTTCAGGAGTTTGCAATTCCTTAGTCAAGACCCTATGCCACCTAGAGAAGATCCTCAAATCCATTCTTCTCATGTGGTTAATTTTGGATCCTGCAGCTTCGGTCATTACCTCTGGTATACAACCAGCTAGGTATAGACTAAGAATCCTACCCAAATTGGGTTTCTTTATTCTCTCCTTAATCTTCTCAAACACTACTACAGACCAATCAGTAATTAGTTGGAAGATAATCCTTGTCATGAGGCTGAACATATAAGCTGAAATCCTGTCATGTCCTCCATACTTGCACAGGATAATCTTGCCAACAATTTCAAACAAAAAATTGCCTTGGCTGTTCATTCCTTTTCTGTTGAACACAGAACCTATCTTCAGGTTGGAATCCAGTCCACACCAACTCAAAGCTTCTCTTGTCTTAGATGCAGAAACATCTTCTTTCTCCTTGGTTCTTGGTAGTTGTAGTACCTTCCTCAGACTTTTAGGAGAAACTTTCACCTTAGCCCCATGAACCCTTGACTTAATCTTTAGTCCTGATTCATCTAGGGTTGCGCCATTCAGAAATTCCAGGACCTCCTTCTTCCAGATCTTGATGGGTTCTGAAATAAGGAATTCTAATCCAAATTCTGCAACTAGGGTTACTGTTGAAACCGGAATCCGGTCTCCTGTGGAGTTCGACCCTTGGGGAAGGGGTGGTCTCGCGCCTACTTCGCTCCTGCAAGAAAAATAACAAAGAAGGCAAGGTGAAACATACCCAAGGGCTCGGCAGGGAGGTCCCACCACAAACCCGGAAGATCTCTGAGCGCTTCCCCTCCTTAGCCAGAAGCCGAGCTAAGGTACCCTCAGAAAGCACTTGAAAACAGGAGCAGGGAGGCACTCCAAACGTGCCTTCTGAGGTACCCCTTGGGTCTTATTTATAGTTTTTGGAATCTGAACTGCCAATAACCAAAAGAACTGACCTGAAAATACCAAAAAGCCCCTGCTTGGGTCTGCCAACAGCCAAACCCCGCTGTCCTGAACAGCTATGCGCAGTCCAACCTGGTCTGCCAACAGCGTGGCTCCGCCGTTCTGAGAAGCTATTCGCACCCCTGGGGAGTCAGCTCGCCTCCAATCCCCCTCCGCGGGAGGCGGGCACTATCTAGCTCCAGCGGTCCGCCTATTCTTCCTGGGCGAGCGCGAGCCGGACCGCCGCGACCTGCATGTCCTCTACCGGGGCGGACAGGCGACCAGGTCGCGTGCAGGGGCTGGTTGGCGGCCATTGCGACCCCCCGATCGGCTCACTAGTCGCGGGTTGCTGAGTCCGTCCGCTTGTGCTGGTGCGACGGAGGGCACCCGCCGCTTTGGTCGGCGATTCTCTGCGCGAGCGGGAGAGTAGGGGAGCCGTCTCGCCCGGCTCGCTCGCCTGAAATGAGAGGGAGCGGACCAGCCCCTCTGCCGCATGTCTTCTTGCTGCTTGGGTGCGGGTCGCGGGGCTAGATCCGCTCGACGAACATGGGGTTGTACACAATCCCCGCTCTTTTTGAGCTTGATACAAGCTCGGATAGAATCATCCAACCCACATGTTCGGCGAGTACTGTGCTGAGCTGGCAGGGAATCTTCTGGTGGGGCCCCACTGTTCGGCTATAAATATACCGTTGAGCCCAGGGGGGCTCCCCAGACCCCCTCATTTTTCTTGAACAGACTGCAGTTTCTCGATGTCGGTCAGCGAAGAGGTGCGAGCTCGCCTGGCGGCTGCGGGCCAGAAGACTCGGGAGGAGGCCCTCGAGGCCGCCCCTTGGCTAGCATGTGGGTCTCCCGACCCTCTCTTTCGGCCGGCAAAGGGAATGATTGTTAGGCGGTCTCCGGCGGGTGACTTCCCGGGCTCCAGCTCGGCGGCGGGTGTTGAGGTCGTTTCTGGGGTACGTGACCTCCTTCTTCTGTTTATTGTTGTATTTCTGATCTTTTGTCTTGTAGGCAATTCCTTGTGAAGATGCGGGGAACGGGGGGGGGGGGGGGGGGGGGGGGAGGATCGCCCCCCTCCCTTGTCGTCTGAGAGGGTTGCTAGTCCCCCAGGTGGACCGCCCACCTCCGAAAACCTCTCGCTCGCCGGCTCCCCACGGACTGGGAAAATCTCTTGAGGCCCTCGAGGGAGAAGCCTTTCAGGGTCGGCCGGGCTCCTCTCGTCCATCCATCGGCGTGGACGACGTGCCAACCCCTGGTAAGCTTGTACTCACCATTGGCTTTGTTCTCGCTCGCTCCTTCTGAATCGCCCTTTTTGTAGGCTACAACATGATCTCCTCCGAAACTGAGATGAGCGAAGGGTATTCGCCTCCGCCCGACGTGGACAGTTTTTCTGATTACCTGGGCGACCCGACCGATGCGGTGGGGATGAAGAGGCAGGTGACGCGGCTGTTCTAGAAGCACACGGTGCTGCTTCAGGAGCTCGTGAAGAGGGTCGATCAAGACAAGGCCGACACCGAGGCTCGGCTCGCGGCCTTGGAGTGAGCCCCGCGCGCAGCATAAGGCGGCGACGTCACTTCACCGAGCGTGCACATTACGCGAGCCGAGGAGCATCTTAGGAATGCCTCGGAGCAAGTCGGCCTGGCTCAGCAGGAGCTGGTGGCGATGCGCGATTACCACTATCCTCGCATTCCGCCGCGATCGGGAACGCAGCGGCGGGGCAGGTGGAAGTGGATCCAGTACTGATCAGCCTTTCTTCCCCCCGCTCGCGGGATATCGCGGAGTTTCTACTATTTCAAAGCCTCATCCTGTATTTGTAACAATTTGTGACTCTTCTCGCCCGCCTATGGGCCTGATTTCCGATTCCTGATGCGCATCAAAATTACCGTGTTGCTGTTTTTATTTTCCTCGAGGCGGGCCCGAGGGTGCTCGCGTACGCCCCTCGCCCACCTCCTGGTGCGCGGGCAGGTCTGGGGATGATCTCGCTCATCCCGCCACTCCGATCGTGGCGGGAGCGTGCCGAGGGGATCGCTAGCCACGTGTCTTCCCGACTCGCTCGGGATCCCGGGCGGGCTCGGGCTGAGTCTCGCCCGCTCAGTCTTCACGCAGACGCGGTTGGGCGAGACCTGCTGCTAAACGGTCCTGGCACCGCGGCCGCGCGCCGGGGAGTTGAACCGTCAGGCCCGGTTTTTGCTACGCGCACCTCTCCTTTTGGCGGGAAATTTCCCGCCCTTTCTTTATCCCTATATATAGGCGTGGCCGGTTCTTATACTTTCATCGCTTCACAGCACCCACTCGCCTCCTGCTCTCCGCTAAGCACGATTCGCGCCCACCCATTGGGTCTGTCTCGCTTGTACGGCGGCAATCCGGCGGAATGGGAGGCGGCGGCGGCGACGCGGACGGGCGAAGCAAATGCGCTTGGACCTTCTCGGAGCACGACTTTCCCCGCGCTATTATCTCAGAGCGCGAATACTTAGAGGTCCTAGGCGACCACATCCCGACTGGATTCTCGGCGAGACGGCCCGGGGAGGGGGAGAAGATCAACGATCTGTCCGGGAACGAGCTCGCCATTCCCCTGGCCCATTTTGAGGTGGGTCTTCGCCTCCCCCTCTGGCCAGAGGTTCGTCAGGTACTGAAGTACTTCGGGGTCGTCATAGGTCAGATGACCCCGAACTCTGTAGCCATTATGGTAGGGTTCACCTGCTTCTTGCGGGAGGAGCGGATCGAGTTTAATCTCGCGGTTTTCCGCAAACTATTCTCCTTCCGTGCGAACCGGGATGGCACCGCGTACTTCTCCAGCGCCCACCTCAAGGTGCGGGAGACCGTTAACAAGAGTCACAACTGGCTCAAGAAATTTCTGTTCGTCAAGGGGGATTTTGGCAATGTCCCCTACTCGCCGGTGCAGCTCAGCGAGGCGAGTTACCGCCCACCGAGCCTGGGAGGCCATGAAGCCGACTTGTGCGGGTTCTTCTCCGGGAAGAACTTCGAGGTCGCGTACCTGCGCCGCAACCTCGACGACCTTGCCGCCGTTCCGCCTGGTGGAGGTTTGCCACTCGCCACTACCCTTGTCTCGCTCTTTACTCCTCAGGCCTCACCCTCTCTTTTCTGCAGGCGAGCGAGACGTGCCCCTTCATCCCCCCTATGAGAGTGCTCGGGTCGCCTCCGGGGTCCTCGCTCGTGCTCAGGCCGCTAACGCCGCTCAGCGCGAGGCCCCGTCGATCACTGCCAAGAAGAGGCCGGGCCGCGAGCAGCCCGCTCCCCCGCCAAAGACGACGAAATCTACGGGTCAGCAACTAGCCGGGGGCCAGAGGAAAGGCAAGGCCCCGGCTGATCAACCGACCGAGGGCTCCCGCCCCATAGTCGCTTCGACCAGCGACATCCCCGCCGAGGCGGCGGGTACTTCCGGGCCGCCGGATGGGTCGCAAACCGCCGCGAGGCCGGTGCCGAGAGGGCATCGCAACTTCGGCTACAGCGAGAAATATCTGGACGAGCTTGGCGTCCCGCTCCTGTCATGGGACAAGGAGTCTAACCGTGCGGTGGTCTCGACTTGTTGCCGAGTTGGCTGGAGCAGGACACCATCGGCGGGGAGGCATATAATTTCTCGTTCGGCCTGTACTCGCGAGAGGACGCCGCCATCTATGACAAGGAGGCGACGCGTGTATTTGTGCACGAGAGCGCGCGGGCCCAACTATGCGGCCTGGAGTTGGCCCATATGGTGGGGAGGCGCTGCACCCAACTGGAGCGGAACGCCGCCTCTCTCCAGAAGTTGGCAGACGAGAAGGAGGAGGCGCGAAAACTCGCTCAGAAGGACTCGGATCTTCAGAGAAGGCGGGCCGACGCGGCCGAGGAGACGCTCGCGCAGTACCTGGGAGGGGTGGTACGTGCTCACTTCCAACGACCGCCTCTCTTCGCGAATCCACCTCATAACTTCCTTTTCCGCTTTTCAGGATGTCGCGACGGCCAATCGGATGGGTGCTAAGATCGCAACCCTTGCTTAGGACAAGTCAGCGCTGGAGGCACGGGTACGCGAGCTGGAGGCCTCCGCCGCTGTCCCTCCGCCAGATAACAGGGGCTGCCCGCTCGCACACCACTCCGACCATGAGTTGGAGGTGCTGATGCAAAAGAATGCCGCCAGCGCCGCAAAGTACACGATGCAGATGCTGCGACGTGCGGATCTTCTCAAGAGCGAGGCGGCGGAACTCTCGGCGGGCGACGTGGTTCCGGCACTGTTCCTTCCCGTACCGGACCCTGGAGACAATTCCTTCCAGCGCATTTAGGACTTCATGCCCCCGGATCTCGCGTCGCCCCCGCTCTTTGATATTTATCTGTTAAGTGTATACACTATGTTCTTTATGCTATTTTGAGATGTAAGCGCGGGTCGCGAATTTACTTCTTGATTTCTCGTCTATCAATGCTATTATACATGCTTCCCCACTCGTTACTTACGTCTGTCTGCTGTCATCGCGCGATGCAATTTTTTCCGCTTTCCCGCTAGACGCCGCTCACCTCGCGTTGCGTCAGCGGGGTCGTATGCCTATGGATTCGGCTCGGGAGTTATAGGGGGCCGGGCAGGCCCCCCCCGCTGTGGGCGACCTGTATCAGCGGCACGGCCTCCGCTGTCGAGGCCACTCACCCACCGCGCGACCCGGGTTCTCGCCTCCTCCCGGTCGCCAATCTGTGGGCTGGGTGGTTATGCTAGACCCTTCCGCCTTTTGGCTAATCTTCGCGACTCCAATCCATTGTTAACACCATTTGAGTAGTTTTTCGGCCCTGCCGGCTTGGTGGGAGCCCGGCATCGCGATTCATTCTGTGTCGCAAACTGCTGCCATCGAGTGACTTCCGGCCCTGTCAGCTAGGTGAGAGCCTGGTAGCGGGTTCTTCTCGAGGCCAAGGATGACACCGAGTGACTTCCGACCCTGCCAGCTAGGTGAGAGCCTGACAGTGGGATCTTCTCGGGGTCCAAACATATCTCATCGAGTGACTTCCGGCCCTGCCAGCTAGGTGAGAGCCTGGCAGCGGGATCTTCTCGAGGCCAAGGATGACACCGAGTGACTTCCGGCCCTGCCATCTAGGTGAGAGCCTGGCAGCGGGATCTTCTCGGGGTCCAAACATATTCCATCGAGTGACTTCCGGCCCTGCCAGCTAGGTGAGAGCCTGACAGCGGGATCTTCTCGAGGCCCAAACATATCCCATCGAGTGACTTCCGGCCCTGCCAGCTAGGTGAGAGCCTGGCAGCGGGATCTTCTCGGGGTCCAAACATATTCCATCGAGTGACTTCCGGCCCTGCCAACTAGGTGGGAGCCTGGCAGCGGGATCTTCCCGAGGCCAAGGATGACACCGGGTGACTTCCGGCCCTGCCAGCTAGGTGGGAGCCTGGCAGCGGGATCTTCTCGGGGTCCAAACATATTCCATCGAGTGATTTCCGACCCTGCCAGCTAGGTGAGAGCCTGACAGCGGGATCTTCTCGAGGCCAAGGATGACACCGAGTGACTTCCGGCCCTGCCAGCTAGGTGGGAGCCTGACAGCGGGATCTTCTCGGGGTCCAAATATATTCCATCGAGTGACTTCCGGCCCTGCCAGCTAGGTGAGAGCCTGGCAGCGGGATCTTCTCGAGGCCAAGGATGCCACCGAGTGACTTCCGGCCCTGCCAGCTAGGTGAGAGCCTGGCAGCGGGATCTTCTCGGGGTCCAAACATATTCCATCGAGTGACTTCCGGCCCTGCCAGCTAGGTGGGAGCCTGGCAGCGGGATCTTCTCGAGGCCAAGGATGACTCCGAGTGACTTCCGGCCCTGCCAGCTAGGTGGGAGCCTGGCAGCGGGATCTTCTCGGGGTCCAAACGTATTCCATCGAGTGACTTCCGGCCCTGCCAGCTAGGTGAGAGCCTGGCAGCGGGATCTTCTCGAGGCCAAGGATGACACCGAGTGACTTCCGGCCCTGCCAGCTAGGTGGGAGCCTGGCAGCGGGATCTTCTCGGGGTCCAAACATATTCCATCGAGTGACTTCCGGCCCTGCCAGCTAGGTGAGAGCCTGGCAGCGGGATCTTCTCGAGGCCAAGGATGACACCGAGTGACTTCCGGTCCTGCCAGATAGGTGAGAGCCTGGCAACTGGATCTTCTCGGGGTCCAAACATATTCCAATTCTCTAGGCAAGCTGGCTATGGACGTACTGGGGCGTTTGAAGAAATTCATTATAATGAAAGTGTCACTTACATGCTTTAGGGGAAAAAACGCTTCAAGTCGTCACCACTCCAGGTATGACTCAGGGTCTCGCCCTCTACATTTTGGAGTCGATAGCCTCCTGACTTTAGAGCTTCCTTTACAATAAATGGTCCCTCCCAGCTGGGATTGAGCTTACCTACGGATGCTGACCTCCCTGCCGCATCCACCTTCTTCAGCACCAGGTCTCCTCCCACGAATTGCTTGACCCTAACATGCTTGTCAAAGTACTTGGCCATCCTTCTTTTTACCTCCTCCTGCCGGACAGCCGAAAGGTCCCTCAATTCTTCCACCATGTCAAGGGAGAGTCTCAGCTCCTCCTCGTTCTCGGCCTGCCATTCTTCCCGGCCTTCTTTGGCCGCCACGACTCGCGGCGTTCGGACTTCAAATTCCACGGGGAGCACTGCCTCGCACCCATGGGAGAGCTTGAAGGGGGTCTCCCCTGTAGCTGTGTTAGGGGTGGTTCTTAGGGCCCAGAGAACTGCGGGGAGCTGCTCCACCCAGCTCCCCTTCAAATTCTCCACCTTCTTCTTGAGGAGGTTGACGATGATCTTGTTCGCGGCCTCCACCTGCCCGTTGCTCCTGGGGTGATGGACCGAGGCGAACCTGAGGTCGATCCCCAGCTGCTCGCAAAAGCTGGTGAACTCTGCACTGGCGAACTGAGGCCCGTTGTCCGTGACGATGGCCTGGGGCAGCCCATGGCGACAGATGATCTCCCCCCAAACAAAGTTCCTGATCATCTGGGAGGTCACCTTGGCCAGTGCCTTCACCTCCACCCACTTGGAGAAGTAGTCAATCATCACTAGGAGGAACCTTCTCTGACCGCTGGCTTGGGGAAATGGCCCAACCAAATCCATTCCCCAGATCGCGAAGGGCCAGGGGGCCGTGATACTCCTGAGTCGTTGGGCCGGCTGTAGCTGAAGAGGGGCAAATAGCTGGCATTCATGGCATCTTCTTGCGAACTCGGCGGCGTCTCGGCCCAGGGTGGGCCAGAAGTACCCTTGCCTGACTATCCTTCCCTCCAGGGTCCGACTCCCGGACTGACTCCCACATTCGCCGGAGTGGACTTCCTCCAAGATCCTCTACACCTCGCCCTCGGCCACGCAGCAAGCCAGCATCCCAGAGAGTGTCTTCCTGTATAGCTGCCCGTCCTTTAGGAGGTAATAAGCGGACTTGTGCCTTAGCTTCTTCTTGTCTACCCCCTCCGGATATTTCCCCGTGGAGAGGAGAACTACAACTAGATCCATCCACGAAGCTTGCTGGTCGATTTCCATAAGCTCTCCTTCCTCGATGGAGGGGCGAAACAGGTCGGTGATGGTGCCCCCCACCTGGGGACCATGTTTTGCTAGCTGACCGGCTTGCTCATTCTCTTCCCTGGGCACGTGTCGGATGATGAAAGTTTGAAAGGTGCCAATGACCCCCTTCACCTTGGCCAGGTATGATCGCAAGGTGGGCTCCCTTGCCTCGAACTCCCCGTTGATCTGGGAAGCTACTACCATGGAGTCAGTAAGGACCTCCACATCCAACACTCCCAGCTCCCTGGCCAGGCGCATCCCTGCTATCACGGCCTCATACTCGGCCTGGTTGTTGGTAATGGGAAAGTGCACCACCACCGTCTGCTCAATTCGAGTCCCTTGAGGGCTTTCTAGGATCACCCCCACTCCAAGGGAATGCCTCCCTGAGGCTCCATCCACCCTCACCTTCCAAGGAGTCGGGCGGGTGAGCTCTTCCTCCGCTATTTCCACCACATAGTCGGCCAGAAAGTCGGCCATCGCCTGAGCTTTGATCGAGAGCCGCGGAACGAAGGAGACATCGAACTCGCTCAACTCCACCGACCACTTGGCCAGCCGGCCTGAATGCTCCACCCCCTCGAAGATGTTGCGGAGAGGGTGGTCGGTCACCACTCGGATTGAGTGTGCCTGGAAGTAAGGTCGCAGCCTCCGAGCCGAGATGATTAGGGCGAATGCAAGCTTCTCCAAGATCGGATACCGGAGCTCGGCCTTCCTTAGGACCCGACTGACGTAATAAATAGGGAGCTGCCTCTTCCCTTCTTCACGAACCAAGACGGAGCTCAAGGCCTCTGCCCCGACCCCGAGATATAGGAACAGGTCCTCCCCCTCCTTTGGCCCTTGGAGCAGCGGAGCCTGTGTCAACTGCACTTTGAGGGCCTGGAACGCCTCCTCGCACTCCTTGGTCCATTCAAACCTCTGACCTCCCCTGAGCGTTTTGAAGAAGGGGGAGCATTTCTCCCCTGCCCGAGAAAGGAAGCGACTCAGCCCTGCTAGCTTCCCCGTCAGCCGTTGGACCTCCTTAGCATTCCGCGGGGACCCCAGCTCTAAGATAGCCCTGACCTTATCTGGATTCGGCTCGACCCCCGCGGGGGTGAGGAGGTGCCCCAAGAACTTTCCCCTGCTGGCCCCAAAGACACACTTAAGGGGATTCAACCGCATCTTGTATCTGCGCAGGGTGGCGAAGGTCTCCTCCAGGTCCCGGAGGTGGGAGTCCACATCCCGACTTTTGATCATGAGGTCGTCCACGTATACCTCCAAATTCCTCCCCTTTTCTCCTTGAAGACCCTATCCATCATTTTTTGGTAGGTGGCCCCAGCGTTCTTCAGCCCGAAAGGCATCATCTTATAGCAGTAGCAACCATCTCCTGTGATGAACGAAACATCCTTGATGTCCGGGGGGTGCATCCTGATTTGGTGGTAACCTGAAAAAGCATCTAAAAACTCATTACAGAAAAACCGACGGCTGAGTCAACCAGCGCGTCGATCCGAGGCAAGGATAACAGTCCTTGGGACAAGCTTTATTAAGTAACGAAAAATCGATACACATCCTCCACCGGCCATCTCCTTTTTTAACCATAACCACGTTGGAGACCCAGCCGGGATACTGAATCTTGGACACGAAGCCAGCCTTGAGGAGCTTCGCCACCTCCTCCCTGATGGGCTCTGCCAGCTTGTCCGCCGTAGACCTCTTCTTTTGCTGAACGGGGCGTGTTCCCGGGTCCAGGTTGAGGCGGTGGCAGGCCACATCCGCGTCAACCCCCGGCATCTCCGCGGCATTCCAGGCAAAGATGTCCACATTCTTCCGGATGCACTCCAGCATCCTGCCCTGGTCCTCCGGGGTTAGCCCCCCGCTGATGTGGATCTTCTCCATCCTGCCTCCACGGGTGAGCACCTCCAGCTCTACCACTTCCTCCGCGGCCTCCAGCCTGGACTGCTCCGCCCATCCCTCAGCATCCCCTTCCTCCGTAACAGGGACCTCTACCTCCATCTCTTCCCCCACAGCCATCACTCCGGCCACCTCCATATCTTCTCCTGTTGCCTCCTCAGCGCGACTCTCTACCCCCAGCTCCTTGCTGACAACCTCCTGCTAGGCCTCCTCCATCCTCTGACCCATCTCCTCGGCTCCCTCCTGCCAAGAGATAGTGTTCACCGCGGTGACATAGCACTCCCGTGCCACCTTTGGGTCCCCCCTGACTCTGACCTGGATCCCTCAGCGTTGAACTTTAATCATTGATGGAAAGACGAGGGGACGCAGCAGAAGGCGCTGATAAGGGGCCTCCCGAAGATTGCGCTGTAGCTGCTGGGGGCGTCCACGATGACGAACCTGCAGTTTCGGGACTGCCCCCCCCCCAAGGTGACATGAAGGCCAACTCCTCCCTCTACTTCCTTTCTTTCTCCTGAGAACCCGAACAAGGGTCCATCTGCAGCCAGCACCCTCTTCGCCTCCACTTTCATCGCGTCAAACGCCTTTTTGAAGACGACGTTGATGGAGCTCCCATTGTCCACGAGGATCCGAGAGACAGTAAAATTCTCGATGGCTGCCTTGATGACCAGCGCATCGCAGAATGGGTCCTCGTGGTCTGGCATATCACTCCTGGAGAAGGTGATCCTCTCCTCCGCGGGTGGGGTTTGGGATGTGGAGGCAACGCTCCACCGGTACATGTTGTGGAGGCTTGCCTTGCGGGAAGCCTCAACCCCCACCCCTCCGTGGATCACTCTGATCCCTCCTCGGGTCCCCACATCCACCCGGTCTTCACAACGATCCTCCTCCGCCCGAGGCAGGACCTCTTCAATCCTCACTTCCTGCCGCGCCTGCTCCTGCTGCTGCTGCTCCCTATGCCCTCTCATCTCCAAAAATTCCGGGCACGTGGCTGTTGCGTGCCCCTCTTCCTGATCGAAGTCGCAATAGGGCAGCTCCACCCTGACCTCCCTTCTCCTCCTCCTCATGATCCCCCTCCTTGCTCCCAAAGCTATGGCCATGGCCTCCTCCTGATCGGGGAGCCGGGGTCTCTGGCCCTGCCTCCAGCCCGAAGGGTGGAACTGATCTTGCCTTCCCTGGTAGTGACCCCTTACGTAGTAGCCTCTCGGTGGCCCTTGCCCCTGCCCTTCAGGTCTCCAGCCCAGCCAACGGTTGGGCTCATAGTGCCCCCACCTCGGCTGCTGCTGCCACTGGAGCTGCCTCTACTCCCTCTGCCTAGGCTCCCCTCTTCTCTCTTCCTGTCCTCTTCCTCCCTTCGACTCCTTTTCCTCCTCAGTTGCCCACCTGGCCAGCTTCCTTGCAAATTCCGGGTTCGACGCCTCCCCGTCGACCTCTCTTGCCGCCCTCTCCATCAACTCCTCGTAGGAGAGGGGGGGGGGGGGAACTCTCTTCAGCTCCATTCGGAAGAAACCCTGCTGCAGGCCCAGGGTAAAAGCCATCATCAGACTATGGCCCGACTTCTCTTGGACCTGGGTAACTTCCTCCTGAAATCGGTCCACGTAGCTTCCCAACGTTTCGTTCACTCCCTGCTTAATGTGGAACAGAGACTCGGACTCCTTCTTCCTCTTCTTCGAAGTAGTGAACCTCAGCATGAACCCTCTGCGCAAGTCCTCGAAGCAGTAGATGGAACTAGTCGGCATTTGAATCCGTCCGACATCTGACGGATGGAGACCACGTCCTCGAACCATTGGACGTGCTGGACCGGGTCTCCCTTCCCGGTGTAGTAGGACATCTCGGGTTCCCTGAACCCATCTGGGACTGGAGCTGAGGAGACCAGCTCGCTGAAAGGACTCCCCCCCCACTGGGCGAGCCGGCGAGTCCCGCGAGCCCAGCTCGCCAAAATGACCTCGGCTAGCCGAGCCAGGGAAAAGTTCGCCCCCGGAGAGCTCGCACCCTCGGCCTTCCTCGACCACTTCCTTCCCAGCTCGCCTGCCGGGAGAGTCCTCGCCCAAGGATGGGGCAGCTGCGATCTGAACTGCCGGGGTCGAGCACCGCCCGCGATCTGCTGCCGAGTGCGAACTTGACAAGAGTCAGCACCTCGTTTCGGAAATCTTCAAACATCCCCACCGTTGCGAGTGGGGGGGGGGGGGGGCGGCGAGTCCGGCCTGTCGGATCCTTGTCCTCCCGTCATTGAGCTTGCCGAAGCCTTTCTGCGCTGACCACTCTCCACGCTCACCGCACCAAAATGTTGAAAACCGGAATCCGGTCTCCTGTGGAGTTCGACCCTTGGGGAAGGGGTGGTCTCGCGCCTACTTCGCTCCTGCAAGAAAAATAACAAAAAAGGCAAGGTGAAACAGACCCAAGGGCTCGGCAGGGAGGTCCCACCACAAACCCGGAAGATCTCTGAGCGCTTCCCCTCCTTAGCCAGAAGCCGAGCTAAGGTACCCTCAGAAAGCACTTGAAAACAGGAGCAGGGAGGCACTCCAAACGTGCCTTCTGAGGTACCCCTTGGGTCTTATTTATAGTTTTTGGAATCTGAACTGCCAATAACCAAAAGAACTGACCTGAAAATACCAAAAAGCCCCTGCTTGGGTCTGCCAACAGCCAAACCCCGCTGTCCTGAACAGCTATGCGCAGTCCAACCTGGTCTGCCAACAGCGTGGCTCCGCCGTTCTGAGAAGCTATTCGCACCCCTGGGGAGTCATCTCGCCTCCAATCCCCGTCCGCGGGAGGCGGGCACGATCTAGCTCCAGCGGTTCGCCTATTCTTCCTGGGCGAGCGCGAGCCGGACCGCCGCGACCCGCCTGTCCTCTACCAGGGCGGACAGGCGACCAGGTCGCGTGCAGGGGCTGGTTGGCGGCCATTGCGACCCCCCGATCGGCTCGCTAGTCGCGGGTTGCTGAGTCCGTCCGCTTATGCTGGTGCGACGGAGGGCACCCGCCGCTTTGGTCGGCGATTCTCTGCGCGAGCGGGAGAATAGGGGAGCTGTCTCGCCCGGCTCGCTCGCTTGAAATGAGCGGGAGCGGACCAGCCCCTTTACCGTATGTCTGCTTGCTGCTTGGGTGCGGGTCGCGTGGCTAGATCCGCTCGACGAACACGGGGTTGTACAGTTACCACACCTTTGATCGCGGGTTCTGCCTCATCAAATGCGTGTCGCACCAGTTCATATCCTTCATTCACGTTCTCTTTGAGCTTGGGCGCCATTAGGGTTTGAAGAAATTTTAATTGAGAGAAGAGAGGTGTCGACACATAAGTTTGGTCTCAAAACTTTAGTGAGCGTGTCGACAAACAATGGTGAAATCCTATTTATACCTTTCTAGGATCGAAGATGAAAGGGCGCGTCAAAATACTCAAATTGTGTCGACACTGTTGATAAGTGTCGACACAGACTTATAATGTCTCGACATCTATGTGTCGACACAAGTATAGTCGACAGAATATATGTGTCAACGCTTGTTTATGTGTCGACACCACTTAGCTCGACACTTAGTCGAGACTTTACTTGTCTAATTCTGTGTAAATCTTAAGTGTCGACACCACCTTAGATGTGTTGACACCTACACTACATGTGTCGACACTTATTCTCTGAAGTGTCGACACCAACTTCCTAGATGTGTCGACACCTTTTCTCTGAAGTGTCGACACCAATTCTCTGTCTCGACACAGACAACTCTGTGTGTCGACACTATTTTACTTAACCATTTTTATAAACTTATTCTAAGTTTATCATACCTAATTCAATTTTAAACCTATTGAATTTGGTTTCTTCTAAATGCTTAGTATACATGTCAGCTAGTTGATTATCTGTATTAACATACTCTAGTGAAATATCTTCTTTTTCCACATGTTCCCTTAGAAAATGATATTTTATTTCAATGTGTTTAGTCCTACTATGGGAAACAGGATTGTTTGCAATAGATATAACACTAGTAGAATCACAAAATAGTAGTGTTCTACTTACTTGAATACCATAGTCTTCTAGCTGATGTTGTATCCATAGAAGTTGAGCACAACAACTTCCTGCAGCCACATACTCTGATTCTGCTGTGGAGATAACCACACTTGTTTGTTTCTTGCTACTCCATGATATCAGTCTTCCACCTAGGAATTGACAGGTACCAGTTGTACTTTTCCTATCTTCTTTGCATCCTGCAAAATCTGCATCTGAATAACCTGTCAGTTTAAAGTCTCCATTCCTAGGGTACCAAAGGCCTAGATAAGGTGTGCCCTTAAGATATCTCAGAATTCTTTTGACTGCTGTCAAATGAGATTCTTTAGGGCAAGCTTGGTACCTAGCACAGACACATGTAGCATACATGATATCTGGTCTACTTGCAGTCAAATAGAGTAGGGAGCCAACTATCCCTCTATACAAAGTCTCATCTACAGTTTCCCTACATCATCTTTGCTAAGAGACATACTTGACCCCATATGAGTTTTCATGGTACTGGATGATTCCATACCATACTTCCTTATCAGTTCTAGGGTGAACTTAGACTGGCATATGGATAAACCATTCTCAGTCTGTCTAACTTGGAGACCCAAGAAGAACTTAAGTTTCCCCATACTGCTCATCTCAAATTGTCCTTGCATTAGTTTTGCAAACGTTTTGCAAAGACTACTTTCAGTAGACCCAAATATGATGTCATCTACATATATTTGGACTAGTATGATCTTGCCTCTAGATTCCCTAAGGAATAGAGTCTTGCCTATTTTCCCCCTTGTGAATTTATTCTCAATGAGGAAACTAGATAGGGTTTCATACCAAGCCCTAGGGGCTTGTTTTAACCCATACAAAGCCTTCTTAAGTCTATAAAAAAAACTAGGTTTAGTTGAATCAACAAAACCTGATGCTTGTTCCACATAGACCTCTTCTTTCAGATTTCCATTTAGAAAAGCTGACTTAACATCCATTTGGTATACTTTAAACCCTTGATAGGTTGCATAGGAAAAGAACATCCTTATTGCCTCCAGTCTGGCTACTGGAGCAAAGGTTTGATCAAAGTCAATACCTTCTTCTTGCCTATATCCCTTAGTAACTAGGTCTAGATTTGTTTTTCACAATAACTCCATGTTCATCCATCTTGTTCCTGAAGATCCACTTAGTTCCAATTATATTGTGGTCTTTTGGTTTAGGAACAAGCTCCCAGACTTTGCATCTCTTGAACTGATTCAGCTCCTCTTGCATTGCCTCAATCCAATGAGGGTCTAGGATGGGTTCTTCAAATTTCTTTGGCTCTACTTGGGATAGAAAACTGGAGTAGAGTACTACACTCAGATTTCTGCTCCTTGTTTGTACCCTTGACTTAGATCACCAATAATTTGATTGGCTGGATGATCTTTCAAATGTCTACTAGCTGGAGGCAGCATGGCTTCAGGTTGAACTCCTTCAGCTTCTTCAACTTCCTGCACTCCTTGGTCTTCTACTGCATCAGGTGCATCTAGTACTCCCCCTGGACAACAACCACTATCATCTACATGCTGACTTGTAGTAGATCCTTCTTCAATAGTGAGCTTGTCCATCTTCTTAGTCACACCTGTGGAGCTGCAAATACTTCTAGACAATTCATTGTTAATAAGTCTAGCTTCATCAAATACTACATGTACTGACTCTTCTATAACTTGAGTAGACAAGTTGTAGACCCTATAAGCCTTACTATTATTGCTGTACCCAACAAAGATCCCCTCTTGGGATTTGGCAGCAAACTTGGTCAAGTAAGACTTTCCATTGTTAAGTATATAGCATTTACAACCAAAGATCCTGAAATAGGATAGGTTTGGTTTTCTGCGTTTCACAATCTCATAGGGGGTCTTATTATGGCTCTTGGTGATTGTAGCCCTATTAATTACATGGCATGCAGTGTTTACTGCCTCAGCCCAGAAATATTCTGGGAGAGATGTGTCACTTAATAGAGTCCTACCAGCCTCAATCAAGGTTCTATTTTTCCTTTCAGCAATGTCATTTTGCTGAGGTGTTCTTGGTGAAAAAAATTCCTGAAATATCCCAAATTCTTCACATAGTTTTGTCATACTATCAGACTGGAATTCAATACCATGGTCACTTCTTATTTTGACCACTATACTGTCTAACTCATTCTGAATTTGTTTGACAAAACTATAGAAGATACTAGGTGTTTCAGATTTCTGTCTAAGGAAGAACACCCAGGAAAACCTTGTATAGTCATCTACAACCACAAATGTGTAGACCTTCCTACCTAGGCTGTGAACTGGCATAGGACCAAAGAGATCCATATGCAAGAGGTATAAACACCTCACAACATCTTTGTTTTCAATGCTATTAAAGGTGGATCTAGTCTGCTTGCCCTTTTGACAAGCTGAACATATTCCATCTTTAATACACTTAACCTGAGGACCATTCCTCACTAACTCTTTGCTAAAGAGTTGACCAATTGTCTTGTAGTTGAGATGGGCTAGCCTCTTGTGCCATTTGACATAATGAGAGACTTTCTCATCAGCTATAAGACACACTAGAGAAACATTGTTCTCACACATAATGTCTAGGCAATAGACATTTATCTTTCTATAACCTGTCAAAATGATCTCTTGATCATTTGACCTCCTGATATGACAACCATCTTTGATAAATGAGATGTCATATCCTAGATCACTCAGTTAACGTATACTAATAAGGTTATGTTTCAAAACTTTAACATAAGCCACTTGAGTAATTGTTATAAGGTTGCTAGAAATGTTACCAAAACCTTTGATGATTCCTTTTTCAGAACCACCAAAGGTGACTTTAGGACCATCCTTGATTGGTGTGTAGTCCTTTAGCAATCCCCTAGTTCCAGTCATGTGTCTGGAACATCCACTGTCCAAGTACCATATTGGGGCATGACCACTTGAACTCTCCTGCAAAACAGATTAGTTGACCTTAGAACCCAAAGAATTCTTGGGTCCTTGGTGCTGGTTAGTTTGCCTCTTAACAAAGCTACCTGCAGATATTCCAACAGGCAGTTTGCTACTCATCTTGGCACTAGAATTGTGCCAACAGTCTATGACAAAGTGGCCTACCTTGCCACAGCACCAGCACTCAAATTTGTTGTACCTTTGCTTAGGTACAACCCTGGCTGTTCTATCTACAGTAGGCTTGTTGAGTACTGGGGCTTTGCCCTTAGACTTGGACTGAACAGTCCTAGTAGGTTTTGTAAACCCTAATCCAGTTTTGCCTTTTTGATGTACAAATTCATCTATCAAAGGTAGAACAGACTTTGGTTTCGAAAACCTTGCAACAATGTCTCTCTCCTTCTGAAGACTAATCTCCAGATTTCTGATTTGATCATTCTTGAATGTTATAGCCCCCATCTGAATAACAGTTATGTTCTTCAGCCTGGCTATTTCATTTAGTTTTTGATCAATCAACTTATCAAAATCTGTTGCAGCCACTTTGAGACTTGCAATCTCCTTAGCCTGACTCTTGGCCAAGGATTTGCATTTCTTAAAAGCTTGCAACAGAACTCTATATTCATCAATCAACTGATGAACATCCCCTTCAGATTCAGATCCACTGGCATCACTTGATGCTGATGTAACTGAATCTGAACTAGCACTAGAAATTGAACTTAAAGAACAATTTTGTACCTGACTAGGTCCAGGCTGATCCTGGATTTTGTCACCTTCTATTAAGGCCATCAGTCCTTTGCACTGATTGTCCTCTTGCTCATATATAGAGTTCATTAACTGGATGAACTCCTCTTCCTCTTCTTCAGCAAATAGTCCAATATAAGCTTCTGCTTCTGAATCAGTTTCTGAAGATGATATGTCTGACAGGCTTTTGTCCTTCTTGGCAACAAAGGACCTTTCCTTCTTGCCCTTGAATTAAGTCTTCTTCTTATCAGTTGACTCTTTCCTTTTCTCTGGACAGTCTGCAACAACATGTCCTTGCTTGTTACAGCAATAGCATACAATTTTTGATAAAGTTGCTTTGCTTGATTTGGGCTTTCTCTTGTCTTTTTTTGATGATTTCTTGTTCTGATAATAGTCATCTTTTCCCTATGAAGTGGATGGCTTTGACCTCCACTGTTTCTTCTTTAGAAACTTCTGAAAGTGTCTTGTGAAAGCTGCAAAATCCTCATCACTCTCACTGCTTTCAGAATTTCTGCATTCTGTCTCATCTGTCTCAGATTCAGCAACCTTTGGAGGTGGAGATGGAGACTTACTTTTGTATTTCCTGGCGGCTTCTGTCTTGAATGCCACAACTCTTTCTTTATGCTCACTTCTTGTATTCTTCTCCTCCTCCTTCCTTACCATCAACTGCATCTCATAGGATAGCAGTTTTCCAAACAATGCTGGAGGAGGAATATCTACTAACTTGGCCATTTCCCTTATGACATAAATCTTGGTGTCCCAGTCCTTTGTTAGGGACCTCAAGAACTTATCATTCAGCTCATAATTGCTGAAATCTCTTCCATAGGATATTAACTCATTAACTATCCTATAGAATTTCTTATAGCATTCTGTTATGCTATCAGACCTGCCTTGTCTGAAGCTCTCATATTCTTGGTTTAACAAAGACTTTCTGTCCTGTCTAACTTCTTCTGAACCCTCCATGTACACTATCAGAGTATCCCACATCTCCTTTGATGTCTTACAGTGTATCAAGTTCTGAAATGTAGCATCATCTATGCCACTTACAATGATATTTGAGCCCTCTTGTCCATGGTGGCCAGAATAATCTCATCTTTTGTCATTTCAGAAAAATCCTTAGGTGTTCTCTGATTTGCATCCAGGACTGATACTTTCATAGGCACATATGACCCTTCTTTAACTGTGATATAGATTCTAGGGTCTGAGGCTTCCATAAATAGCCTAACCCTTTCTTTCCAGATGCCAAAAATCTCCTTTCTACATATTGGCAACTTCATGGATACAAGTTCTTTATGATTCTCTGTTGAACCGATTTTCTTTATTTTCTTGATTATGCTGAATATGTCCTTGATTTCACTGAATCTGCCAACAGGATCTACTTAGACAGTTATGTCCCTTTTTGAGTAACCTAGCTCTGATACCACTTGAATTGTACCTAATCATCTAGAGGGGGGGGGGTGAATAGGTGACTTAATCTTTTTAAACTTTTAGGCAGATTATATCACAGATTTATAACTACTTCTTCACAGCAATCAATCAGCAATCACAGAATAAAGCATGCACACAGTGAACACACAGATTTATAGTGGTTCCCCAAGGTTTGGGTACATCCACTTTCCCCCTTCGCCTATCTAGTACTGTACTAGATTCGGCCAAACTCCTCCACTATTCCTCAGATCCTCGGATCTTACACCTTGAACCCCAAATGGTTCCTACAGCTCAGAGTGATCCCACTCCTACAACTCAGGCTCAACAGCCCTACAAATCAGTCTTCTCCAAAGACCTACACTCAACTTACAAGGCCTACACTCAGCCTACAACATGCCTACACTTAGAGAAATAGATATCCTACACTCAGGCACACAGGCCCTACCACTCAGCCTTTATAATTTCAGGCTTACAACTCAGATCCCTAAGGATCCTACAAGAAATTAAAAATACAAAGTGTATAACCTCAACTCAGAATAAGAGAGAAGAGTTGACAGGTTTCTTGATGAGTTCTTGGAAGAACTCTGCTGAGATCAACCTCACTTGGCTTTCTTCAAAGCTTCTTGAATGTAGAACACAATAGGGTTGATACTCTCTGCAGCTGATCTTCAATCACTGCAACTTAAGAATCAGACCTAATTCTGAAACTTTCTTCACAGCCTGGTTCCAACAGCTGTCTTCTTGGAAGGAGCTCTCTCTCTCCAACTACTTAGATCTTCTTATCACTTCAATTGATTGTAGTTAATCTATCTTCAATCATCTGTTTGTGTTGACAGAATAAGCCTTTATATAGGCCTTCTTCATGGTGACCGGCTGATCCGGTTCCTAACAGCTTTCTGACAACTCTGACAGTTGCAGTAGACCGGCTGGAATGGCAGCTGTCAAGTCATCCAGTCACTTCTTGAAATATCTGTAACTGTCTGAAAGTGTCGAGACAGTCTGTCTTTAAGTGTCGACACTTATAGACCAAGTGTCGACACAAGTAGACTAAGTGTCGACACTAGCCTTCAAGGTGTCGACACAACTCCTTGTGTTGTAGAATTTACTTCTCGACACTGCTTCTTCAACATGTGTCGACACTGCTTCTTCAACATATCGACACTGATATTGTGTGTCGACACAACTCCTTGTTCTTCAGTACTTAGTTAAATTCTGCTAAGTGTCGACACATCTTCTTTGTGTCGACACATCTTCTTGTGTTGAACTTGTTCAGTGTCGACACATCTTCTTGGTGTCGACACATGCCTTCTGTGTTGATACTTGCTGAGTGTCGACACTTCTCCTTGTGTCGACACATTCTTCTTATGTTGAGACTTTGGCTGAGTGTCGACACATCTCCTTTGTGTCGACACTTGTACTTAGAATTTGTTGAACTTTGCTGAGTGTCGACACAGCCTCCTAGTGTCGACACTTTCTTCATGTATTGAGTCTTCTGCTGTGTGTCGACACCATCTTTATTATGTCGACACTTTCTTCATGTGTTGAGTCTTCTGCTGTGTGTCGACACATTCTTCATTATGTCGACACTTATACTTAGACTCTGTCGAAATTTGCTGAGTGTCGACACAGCCTCCAAGTGTCGACACTTTCTGATGTAGACAAAGTTCCTCTGGGTGTCGATACTGCTTCTAAGTGTCGACACAGCTACTCTGGACTTCTCTTCATTGAGTGTTGACACAACCTGTATGTGTCGACACTTTCCTTCTGGTGTCGACTCTGCATCCCTGGTGTCGACACAATTACTCCAAGTGTCGACACTTCTTCTCTAGGCGTCGACACAAGTCTTCTTAAGTGTCGACACTTTTCTTCTGGGTGTCGACACATGGACTTAGAAAATTTTCAGCTCTCCCTGCAAATACTTAACCTGCACAACTAAACTCAAAACACATCAAATACATTTTGATGTATATCATTGAGTAGGGTGAGGCTTCTTCAAATCAGGTACATTTAATCCAATGTACCCAACATCTTTATTGCAACTTAATAAACTGCTTCCGCTAGAATGCTCTGTGTAGGACGTTATGATTGTTTGGATGGTTTCCATGAGTAACCACCCGGTCTGTCTGTAGTATATGGCGTCGGGCCCCGGCCGGACCTACTGCTATATGCTATGCAACGAATAAGGGGTGTTACAATTTTATATTAGACTACTGATTTTGGTCGGGCTTAAGATGAATTCGTGGGCGAATTCTTTTTAAGGGGTGGTGAGCACATTGTGTGTGTCATCGTTATAATAGTAAAAGAACCCATGAATGTCCACTTAGGAATGAAAATACATGTGTTTGAGGAAACTGCGTGTTCCTATAATTGCTGTTTGCAATTTTATTTGGCCGCTTAACGTTGTTTTGTACCACTATAGGTGACCAGAAGTGGTGTTGGGCCGTCGGAACGTCGAGTTTCTGAGGCTAGCAGTGCACCAGATGTTGCTCCTGCAACACCTCTATCGGCTAAGAACATACGATTGGTGGCCGAAGCAGTGTTGGCCGTGATAAATGAGCAGCCTGCAAGGCAAACGCAGTAGCCCGCTCCTGCGATGGAGCAGGAACCTCTTCCAGAGGTTGAGCCGAGGAGAGTGGAACAGGTGGTAGTGGAGCCGTTGGTGCCAAGGAGGGCAACCGAGAGGCAGCATAAGCACGTAATGAGCTTTAACCCTCCGGTATTCTCGGGGTTGGGAACCCCATATCAAGCTGAAGACTGGCTCTCCAGGGTGAAGAGAGTCATGACAGCAACAGAGACGGAGGGGTGGAAAATGACCACCATCGCTATGTTCCTTCTGGACGGTGAAGCGAGAATGTGGTGGGAGGGATTGGAGCTGCACTTATTGAGAGGTAGGCAACTTGTTGATGTCTCGATGGAGGAGTTCTCGAGATTGTTCTTGGCTAGAAACCTACCTTCGGCGCAGAGGATAGCGTTGGAGAATGAGTTCCTGAAGTTGGTACAAGGAGAGAGTACTGTGGATAAATATCTCCACGAGTTTACCCGTTTGAGTCGATATGCTAGCTCCACCATTGCGGATGAGGAGCGCAAGACGAATTGATTCTACGAAAGGTTGAGAGATGAGTTGAGATTACTACTCTTGGGGCCGATGACGCAGGGTTTCTTGACCTTGGTCAAAACGGCCCGGTCCTTGGAGAAGGACATGAAGAATGTGCAGGCAAAGAAAAGCTTGGGCGAGAAGAGGTCGGATTCCAGAGGGCCGAACACCTCAAAATCTGTGTTCCGAAAGTGGAACAAGAAAGCTAGGACTTCGGGTCTAGCCCTCTCTGCTGGTGCTTCTGGGGTGACTACGGGTCGGACCCCGGGTGCATGTTATAACTGTGGGAAGTTGGGGAATTATGCCGGTGAGTGCCGGAGCGGACGTCCCAAGTCCGAAAGGAAGCCGGGAGCTACTTACGAAGAGAAGGGAAAGGCGGTGGAGTCAACCGCGTCCCACTATGCTCCGGCCCAACCAAGGGTCTATAATCTTGGCCAACAGGAGGCCATCAAACAGCTGATGTGGTGACAGGTATAGTTTACTTTATAGCAAGTCAATTTCTTTAAATACTTGTTATGCACATGTTACCTTACCGCTGCTTGTTTAGGATTTGTTTTGATTTGTGAAAATCCGGCAAGAGCACTCTTCGATACGGGAGCTTCACACTCCTTCTTGTCCGAAGGATTTATATCACGCATTGGAGTCCCTTCTTCGATGGCGAAGGATAAGTTGGATGTGTTGTTGCCCAATGGGTGTTCGATGCGCGCGGATAGGATCTGCGATGTTAAGATTCGTATTGGGAATCAGGAGTTCGATCTGCAGGCGTCGTTACTTCCGTTGGTGGAGTTCGACATTATATTTGGCATGGACTGGCTCTCGGAGCAGCAGGCCTATATTGATTGCGGTAGCAAGGAAGTCAAGCTGGGAGTAAGTCGTGAAATGACTTTTACGGGCTTAAAGGGGTCGAGAAAGACGTTGTTGTCTGCTTTTCAGGTGGTGAAGGCGGTTCGTGCCGGTGCAGAACTATTCTTTACACTAGTGGAGGTTGCAAAGCCGAAGCCCGCGTTGGATTGTATTTCAGTGGTATCGGAATACACTGATGTATTCCCCGCAGATCTTCTTGGAGCCCCGCCTCAACGGGAGATAGATTTCACGATTGAGCTAGTGCCAGGTGCAAAGCTTGTGTCACGATCTCCTTATCGGCTAGCGCCTAAAGAAATGGCGGAGCTGAAAGTTCAACTGCAAGAGTTGTTGGAGCAAGGGTATGTGCGCCCAAGTTCTTCGCCTTGGAGCGCACCGGTCCTCTTTGTTAAGAAGAAGGACGGAAGCTTGAGGCTATATATTGATTATCGGGAGCTCAACAAGTTGACGGAGAAGAACAAGTACCCGATCCCCCGGATTGATGATCTTTTTGATCAGTTAGTCGGGTCGACGGTGTACTCGAAGTTGGATCTCAAGTCGGGGTACTATCAGCTGCGAATAAGGGAGAGTGATATCCCGAAGATAGCGTTTAGTACGAGATACAGGCATTATGAGTTTACGGTCATGCCGTTTGGGCTGACTAATGTGCCGTTAGTGTTCATGGATTTGATGAACAAAACTTTCAGGGAGTACTTGGACCATTTTGTGATCGTCTTCATCGACAATATTTTGGTGTACTCGCAAAGTGAGGAAGATCACTTCAAGCATCTTCATTTGGTTTTGGAGACAGTAAGGAGGAATCAACTATATGCCAAGTTCTCGAAGTGCGAGTTTTGGTTATCCTCAGTGGCATTACTCGGTCATATAGTGAGAGGAGAGGGTATTGTAGTGGATCCGGCGAAGATTGTTGCGATACGGGAGTGGCCTGAGCTTGCTACGATAGCGGAAGTCCGGAGCTTTCTGGGGCTTGCCGGCTATTATAGGCGCTTCGTAGAGAACTTCTCGCGGATAGCGTTACCTCTCACTACTTTGACGAGGAAGGAACAGAAGCTCGTTTGGACGCCGGAGTGCGCACGAGCTTTTGAGGAGTTGAAGTGTCGGTTGACCACGGCGCCTGTGCTGAGTTCGCCATGTGGGACCAAAGGCTATGAGATTTACAGTGATGCTTCAGGCAGCGGTCTGGGTTGCGTGCTACTGCAACACGGAAGTGTAATAGCTTATGGCTCGAGATAGCTAAAAGTGCATGAAAGGAACTATCAGGTCCATGACTTGGAGTTAGCAGCCGTGATTTTTGCCTTGAAGCTGTGGAGACACTATTTGTACGGTGTGAAGATTGATATCTACACCGATCACAAGAGACTGAAGTATCTGATTGATCAGAAGGATCTGAATATGCGGCAGTGTAGATGGATGGAGTTCCTGGGGGACTATACATTCAAGATCCACTACGTGCCGGGTAAAGGTAATGCGGTTGCGGACGCGTTGAGTCGCCGAGCACCAGCTCAAGCCAATTGGCTATCAGTGCATGATGAGCGGTTGGTGCGGGAGTTGGAGGCGTTGGAGATTATTTGTGTGGATAGGCAATCAAGTGCTGAAGCAGTTCTGAATTGGACCGAAGTCCAATATGACCTGGCTGATCGGATTTGACAGGCTTTGGATATGGATGTCCATATGAAGCAGTTCATGGTAGAGGCTCTGGATGGGTCAAATTCCCAATTCGTTGTGAAGGACGGATTGCTTTGGAAAGACGGTCGTCTATGCGTCCCAAGTGTGGGCGACTTGCGGGTGGAGTTGTTGTACGAGGCACACCACACTAAGTACTCAATTCACCCGGGGAGCACGAAGATGTACCGTGATGTCAAGAAACTGTTTTGGTGGCCGGGTTTGAAGAAGGATGTGGCGCTCTATGTAGAGAAGTGCCAAACTTGCGCCTTGGTGAAGGCGGAGTGCCAAAAGCCGGGGGGATTTCTTAAGTCCAATGATTGGAGGCTAGTGCAACAAATGTTTGGGACAAAGTTGAAATTCAGCACAGCCTTCCATCCACAAACGGATGGGCAGACCGAGAGGGTCAATAGAAATATGGAAAACATGCTTCACATGTGTTTCTTGGATTTTGGAAAGCAATGGGAAGACCACCTTTATTTGGTGGAGTTCGCATACAACAACAGCTACCAAGCGAGTATTCAAATGACGCGCTTCGAGGCCCTATATGGTAGAAAATGTCGCAGGCCGTTGTCTTGGTTAGAAATGGGTGAGTCAAAGTTGTATAAGCGATTGGAAGTAGAGGATGCTACTTCTTTGGTAAGAACCATTCAAGAGAGGTTGCTTATCGCTTAGGACCGGCAAGCGAAGTACTATAATGCCAAGCATAGGAATGCGGAGTTTGCTGTGGGCGACTATGTGTACTTAAAGATCAAGCCGTTCAAGGGTGTCTCGCGGGTGCGGTGATTGAAAAAGCTAAGCCCGAGGTACCTTGGGCCGTTTGAGGTTCTGGATGGGGTTGGTGAAGCGGCCTATCGGTTGAAGCTTTCAGTGGAGCTTGGTGGATTACATGATGTATTCCATATTTCGGTGCTTCGGAAGGCGGTACAAGAGCCTACGCAAGTGATCGCGGTTGATCAAGTGCCGGTGGATAGTGGGTTGACGACAAAGGTCAAGGCCGTGCGGATTGAGGACTCGGAGGTCAAGCGGCTACGCAATAAAGAGATCAGGATGGTCAAAGTCCGATGGGACAATTGCAGTCGTGAGGAGCTCTCTTGGGAGCGAGAGCAGACTATGCTTGACCAGTATCCGGAGTTGTTCCGCTCAGGTACAAATTTTGGTTTTGTACATGTCTTTCCTTTATATCATTTCGTGGACGAAATTCTTTTAAGAGGGGGAGAGTTGTAACGCCCCGAAACTCAAAAGAGCGACAGGGGACGTTTTGGGTCAGTTTTGGGTTCTGGCAGGAGGCACACGGCCTGGGACACGGGCGTGTCCCAGGGCGTGTCAGGCTTGTGTCGACACACAGCCGGCGAAGTCGACATTTTGCTCTCGACATTGTGTCGAGACTGGGCACACGGCCTGCGACATGGGCATGTCGCAGGGCGTGTCGACCCGTGTCGATGCGCTCGACGAAGTGTCGAGACATGGCACACGGCCTGCCACACGGGCGTGTCGCAGGGCGTGTCGACACTTGTCCCGGGGAGTCGACGAATTTTGCTGGATGATGTGTCGAGACAAGGCACACGTCCTAGGACACGGGCGTGTCCAAGGCCGTGTCGTCAGGTCGACGATCTTCGCTCGACGAAGTGTCGAGTGTCGAGACCGTGTACACGGCCTGGAACCCAGGCGTGTTGAGGTAGACACGGGCAAGGATACGGGCGTGTCCTAGAACCCGTGCAGTGCTCGGGTTGTTTTCGGGATAAATCGATGGGGGTACACGGCCGGCCACACGGCCATGTCAGGTTGAACACGGGCGTGTCAGGTCGAACACGGGCGTGTTCGATGCCCGTGTGTTGTTCCAGGCGAGTCGATTTTGACGGCGAATGAGGCACACGACCCTGGACACGGGCGTGTGCCAGGCCGTGTTCGGTCCAGATTGGACATTTCAGTCCCGAATCAAAGCCGTTCATTTCTTTAATTGGTGATCCAACGGCTGGGGGTTGTTCCTGATGGGATATACCCGGGATTGGGCCTTTGAAACCCTCACTTTTACATAAGTGGTTATCTTTCTAAAGCTTAGAGAGAGAGGAGAGCCAAGGAAGGAAGAAGAAGCTAGATCCGGCCATTGGAGGTGCTTCGAAGCTCCAAATCGCGAGCCGACTCCGGATCCACGGAGGCGAAGAGAGTGCGGTTCTTTTCATCCACTTACTTTTCCATGGCGCCAAAGAAGAACGCAAGAGTAACGATTCTCTTCTTGAGCATGTGTAGCTCTCCTTCTTTGCATAGGAAGCCCGCTCTCACGAGTTTGCGGTGAGTTGGAGGCGTTCCTTCGGGTAGATATGTAAAGTCCCCGTTGTTTATAGTCCGTAAGCAAGAATGGACATAGGCATGATGTGTGAAGCCTACCTGGACATGTTGGTCTGGATCGGTGATGTTGCATTGCATAAATGACGGAGAAGACTCCGCGCGATTGGTTGTTTTTCGGGTTTTCTACGTGGTAGATTGCAACAGGGAGCCTTGGGGATTAACCCAAAGGTGCACCCGGAAAACTGGACGGATGCGTGATCTTGCCAACTTGTGGGCCTAGGAGCCAACTTGTACATAACTGGGTTATGTAACAGTGTACGTTCGATTCACGGGCTTCGGGGAAACTTAACTCATGCCGATGATATTTAAGTGTCGTGGCAAGTGAGCAACGGGTTGAGTGGGAACCGTTCCTGCTTTATGCCGAGGGCATAGAGGTCGGGTCTTTCTGTCGATGACATTAAAGTGTCGTGACATAGGCTATTGATGACATTAAAGTATCGTAACATCTGCCTAAAAGACCAATTTTTGCTCACGTGCTATTGCCGTCCCGGAGATGGTGGTGAGTTAGCGGCTTAGACTGCGATCACCGAGAATGTGCCCTGAGAGCACGGGGCGTGTGGCCCTGCGTGCCAACGCCTGTGATGCAATGAGTTGTTATATTGCTCGCTTATGCTAATGAAATGCAGGGAAGGAGCATCGCCGCCCCGAGCTGAGGGCGAGATCGTTATAATTTGGTCAGCATTGCTGACCATTATTTTGTTTGCCACCGTGCGGTGGTTTTGTTGCTTGCAGGTGTTGCTGGACTAAGCGGTCAATAGCGGGCTAAAGCCCAATTTGCGAAGCCGGCCCTCGAAGGCCTAATTGGAGTGTTTACTGTTTTTATTCATGTATGACCGGCCTGCGTGCCGTGGTTTGTAAATCATATAATATCAAGTGAACTATTTTGTAAGGCCTTAAGGCATGTACTTGTGTATGTACAACATTCCTATTTTGGTTTTAGTGGACATTCATGCTTTTGTGCTGGGTTCTTTATTGCAACTTAATAAACTGCTTCCGCTAGAATGCTCTGTGTAGGACGTTATGATTGGTTGGATGGTTTCCATGAGTAACCACCCGGTCTGTCTGTAGTATATGGCGTCGGGCCCCGACCGGAACTACTGCTATATGCTATGCGACGGATAGGGGGTGTTACATAGAGATCATCCCATATCTCAAGTGATTGGAGACATGTCAGTTGGTGTGCAGACAAGGCATCAAATCAACCAAGATTTGATGCATGCCTGCTTCATATCTCAAATTGAGCCCCAATCCATCAATGATGCAGAGCAAGATCCACACTGGATTATTGCAATGCAAGAGGATCTCAATCAATTTGAGAGATGTAGAGTTTTGGACTTAGTTCCAAGACCCAAAGATTACCCAGTCATTGAAACTAAGTGGGTATATAGAAACAAGCTGGATACCCATGGTGTCATCATAAGGAATAAAGCAAGGCTTGTTGCTCAAGGTTATAGGCAAGAACAAGGGATTGATTATGACCAGACTTTTGCACCTATTGCAAGGCTGGAAGCAATCAAGATTTCCTTGCTTATGCTACATACAAGAAATTCAAAGTTTTTCAAATAGATGTCAAAAGTGCCTTTCTGAATGGAGAACTCAAAGAAGAGATTTATGCTGAACAACCTCCAGGTTGCATCTATCCAACTCATCCCTCATATGTCTTTAGATTGCATAAATCTCTCTATGATTTAAAGCAAGCTCCAAGAGCTTTGTATGAGACCTTAGCTAGCTTCTTGATGGAGCATAAAGTTTTGACAGGCACAATTTATGGTAACTCAGTCTCCCTTTCCCCAAATATAATAACCAAAGTTTTCGGTTTCCTGAGTGGAGATGACGACATCGAAATGGACAATGAGGAGTATGAAAATAAGTTGCTCAAAATGGGTCACTCTGGAGAGAACCCAAACAAGTTGTTGAAGAAGAACCTATCTGCCGAGTACAAGTTCTTGGCTGATGTAGTCGCGAAGGTGCTGTTGGGCAAACACACAACACATGATTACATAACCAGGCACCAATTCATGGTAATGAGTGCTCTGGTAGCGAGGAAAGCAACAAACTGGGGCAAGCTGAAGTTCTATTTGATTAAAAAGAAAAATAATAAGAAGGAAGTCTGCTTTGGACGGGTTCTGAGGATTTTTTTGTAGGAAAAGGCATCTGAACATCTGGTTTCCACACCAGTGTTTATCAATGCCTCCAAGAGGCTCACCTCTGCCCTGTTTGGCAGATGGGAGAGGAGAATTACAAATCCATCCCAGGCTTCCTCCTCCTCCAGGCCTTCTGAGAGCACAAGGGATGTCATAGCCGCTCCTCCACCACAAGATGAAGCTCCCTCCACCTCCACCATTCCTTCTTCTCCACAACCTCAACGACAACAACAATAACAACAACAAGTTCACATTCCAACTCCAGCTCCATCTCCTGCACATTCTCCACCACCACCATCTCCACCTCCATCTTCTCCCCAAGTACATATCTCTGACATCCCATCCTCCTCCATGCAGGAACCCTCATTCAACCTCCTGTCATCACAACATAAATCACCACAACCATCCCCCCATCAATCTCCTTTACAATCTCCACATCAATCTCCACTTCCACCTCATTTAACTGCCAGAAACCCTGACAGATTTATCTCCTTCCACACTTTCAATCTATTATTTCCTCCACCATCTCCACATCAGGAACCAATCTCCTCCCCCACAACAACAGTTCCCCTTTCTACAACTGAAACTCCCTCTATCCCCTTCCCTCTACTCATCGAAACTGACCTTCCATCCACTGTATATGACTACACACACATATATGTCCAGTGCATTTTTTGTTTGTTCAAATTATGGTCATCACAATCCATACTCCTCCACTGCTCCAGAATCCCTCTATCTTAACTTCTCTGATATTGCTAAGAATCTACTATCCTTCATCTGTCACACTCTACAGAAACTCCTAGATGATGCTCTAGCTCTCCTCACTGCCTCCATCCATACTCTCTCTGCCAAAGTTACTGCTCTATCCCCTATCCCTTCTTCTGGGGGACTGGCTCCAAGACCCTCTACAACCAGTCAGGGGGAGATGCTCCATGATGAAGAAGCTCCGGCAGTAGAAGCAGTAGTAGAAGCAGCAGCAGAAATAGCAGAAACAGATTCTTTAATGTTAGACAGTTGAGAAGAAGCAGCCACTCCCTCTGATATAGTAGATTTAATTGATTCAGATACAGAAATGGATGAGCCAGTTATGGCTGAAATTGATACTACTGGTGATTTTATTCTAAATCCCACAGTTAATTTAAATTCTTTATTAGAATTATTCAATTTTGTGCACAAAGATATTCTTCCCAGCTCCTCTTATCAACATTCTTTGGCCATTGTACCATGCACTGCACCTATAAGCCCCACAGTTCCCATCTTAGCTCCAACATATAAGATGGATGATAATCCCCTTCAAAGGAAAACTCTTCTCCAGAAGCCATCTCAGCTCCAACATATAAGATGGATGATAGTCCACTACCAGATTGGGATGAAATCATCATGGCAGATATAGAAGAAGAGAATTTGTTAATTGCTGAAAATAAAATAGTTGCTGAACAGCCTCAGGCTCCAGAACCTCAAGCAGTTGCTCCAGCTCCAGCTCCAGCTCCAGTACCTCAAGCTCAGCCTCAGGCTGACAAGTCAATTGACAAAGATCTTCTGAAAGCTTTGGATGATTTATATGATAATACTCAGGGATCCTCCTCTGACAAAGAATATGATGATGATAATGATGATTCTGATGATAACCCTTCTGCAAAGAAGAAAGTTTCAAAGAAAAGGAAGGCTCCTCCTGTTGTTGCTCCCAAGCCAAATCCAACTCATGATACTCCCTATTATATTCTGCAGAAAATCACTCCTTATACTGGGATGCCTGCCTGGATGTGTCTGTCTAAGAATCAACAAAAGGAAAGAAAGAAAAGCAGAAGATATTCTCCTCCATCTCAGAGACACAGGAAAGGACCTCCTCCTCCTCCACCTAATGCTGGTGCTTCAGGTAGCACTTCTCAGAGGTCTACCTCATATGCTCAAACATACCATAGACAATATGGTAGATCCTCATCTTCTCAAGGACGCAGCTAGCAGAGGTACCCTCCAAGCAGGCATCAACATCATCAGCAACATCAATAGTAAGTTCCTAAACCAGTAAAAGCTGACAGTCCCAAAGGGCTAGAATCTCCTCTCATTCCCTTTGTAGATCCAGAGATAGAGACTACTGCTTGAATGGCTAGGTTCCAGGAACTGGTTGGATTATCATTGATAAATAAAGCTAAAGATGAAGGAAAAGATGCCTCCCAGTTTTCAACAATGTCCCAATACAAGAAAGAAGAATTAAACAGGTATGAGAAAGCTAACAAGTTCTTTAATATAGATGCCTATATGAATCTACACCCAGAGGTTGTTGTGCCTAGAGCCACATCTCTCAATATCATTGGAGCTGTTGATATGACAATGTCCAAAAAGCAAGCAGTTGATCCCAACAGAGAGATCAAGTTTATACAGCCTGCTGACAAAGAAAAAGAGGACAAGCAAAAGGAGAAACAGAAGAAAAAGAAATGAGTTTATTCTGTTTAAGTTTCTGTCTTTCTAAAACTCTTCATTTATGTATTGTCACAAAGCAACATTGTAAATATCTGATGCTGTTTTAATTTCTCTACAAGATATATTTTCTTGCTTTGTGATTGCTTTTATTTCATGTCTATTAGTGACCTCACCCAAATAGGGGGAGATTGTTGGATCCTTAGTTTGATTTGGGCTAGATCCACTAACTTGGATAATTTACCCACCATGTATAGCCATGGTCATGTCATTGTGTTCTAGATCTTAGGCCAAGTCCTTAGTATCAACCACACATGGACCAGCCAACAGAAGACTGCAGAAGACTCATACTTAGAAGAAAATCAGTTCAGAAAAATGAGTTCGACGTTCGTCGAACTCAGCTCGACGAAAGTCATGCTCCGCTCGACGAACTTAGTGTAAATTCTTTGAGTTGAGCTCAACGATATTCGAGCTCAGGTCGACGAATTCTAGGGATCAACTTCAACACATTAAGTCCAGAATACTTTCTCTGAACTCAGGTCGACGAAGTTATGTTATCAGCTCGACGAACTTAGAGCACAGAATTGGGAAGTTTTCTCAGAAAGCAGTTAGCTGAACTCAGGTTGACGAACTTGGCTCTCAGGTCGACGAACAAGAATTCCCAGGTCAACGAATAGGATTTCTCTGGTCAACGAACTTTGATCTTAGGTCGACGAAATTTGTTCTTTGGTCGACGATTGCTGTGCAGTTCCAGACTTGGAATTTTCCCTTATTTTGTCCTTAGTCTATAGCAGTAATCCCTGAATAATTAATGCTTGTATTCTCTGAATATAGCCGTTAGTGGCAGCATTAATTATGGTCTTCATCAGGAATATTACTTGCCGTTTTAATGGGACAGTTGGGGAAATCCTTTAATGCAATATTCTCTCCAGCTAATTTTCATTCTCCAGGCCGTCAGCAATTAATGCAAAGGAATTCAAAATTCAAACCAGAAATTCGACTGATGATATAAAAGAGATTTTTCTCTTTTCTGCAAGAACAAGTCCAGCACATAGAACTAATATAGGAATACAGATTCACAGAGAAGAGATCAACATCAACAATACTTTGAACCTTCTCTATATAGAAAACAAATTGTTTTCTCCTTGGCATTGCTGAAGAAGAAGAAGAACAATCATTACAAATCAAGAGTCTTCTTCAACCTTCATTCTAGGAGCTTTCAAGGACAATACATCCATATCAGTCAGAAGTTCCTGGATCTCATTTTCAAGTTAAGGCTGAAGACTGAAGACCTACACCCTGTGCAAGACTCCAAGTGTTATTAAGAGGAGTTCTTGACAACAACAAAAATCCACTAGTCTTTTCTTTTGAAAAGAGAAAGAGAAGACACAATCAATCAATCTCCCCCTCTATATAAAGGGTTCATTAACTCCCTTCAAAAGTTTATTTTGGTTTTTGAGCACCTGATAAAAGCTCATTGGTGGCAGTCACATGATCAAAACCTGCAAGTGGATTCCTACCAGGGCGGTAGAAGATTGGATGTACCCAGGTTGGGGAACCACTATAAAAGTTCTTATGTTGTCTGGTTGTCCTTTTATTTTTATTCTTGCTGTGGCTGTGATAGATTAGGTTATCTATGCTGTGATTTGATTAAATTAACTTAGGCTGCTATTGATTTCAGGTTACCTTGATATCTCTTATTTCATTACTTTAACATTATAATATAAATAGCAAAAAGTCTTCAGTTACTCTATTCACCCCCCTCAAAAGTAAATCAGGTCTAACCCTCTCTTTCAAACTCTCTATTTGCGAGCCTCACCGCCGGATTTCATCGTTGGAGGCGAGGATGGCGAGGATGGAAGAGCTTTGGGCCAGCCTGGAGAACTATGAGGCTCACTTCCATATGATCGGCGAGATTGATCGGCGGATGCCGAAGAACGACCATAGTCTTCATCTTGCTCTCGATGAGCTGGCTGGTATGCACGCGAGTATGGGCTCTGCATGCCTGAAAGTGCAAGCTAGATCTGATATACTCTAGAGGGGTTGAATAAAGTATATGGTGCTTAAAAACTTTTTACAACAGTTGTTGTAATCTGAGTGAACAGGGAAGCAAATATTAAATCTAAACACAGAAACTATCTAATCACAATCTACAAAAGAAACTAATCACAGATCCTAACTAATCACAGATCACAACTAATCACAGATCACAGCTAACAACAAAAATAAAGACAAGCAAGCCAGAAGACACAAGGAGCTATAGTGGTTCCCCTAAACTTGGGTACATCCACTCTTCTACCACCCTAGGTAGGAATCCACTACAGGATGAGTTGATCAGGTGTCATGGGCACCAATGAGCTTTTGATAAGGTGCTCAAAAACCAAACCAGATTTTTTGATCAGGTGTCTTGCCACTAATGAGCTTTTGATAAGGTGCTCAAAAACCAAGCACAAACTTTTGAAGGGAGTTTGAAAAACCCTTTATAGAGATGGGGATGAGAGAGTGATGGAAGTCTTCTCTTTCTCAGAGCAGCTGAGAAGACTAAGTGGATATGATGTTGTCAAAGCTCCCCCTAAGATCTGTAGTTGATCAGGAAATGAAGCTTTGTTGTCGGGTGATAGACCTTCAGAGATTGATCTCCAGCAATTGATGATTTTAGCAATAGCTGAAATATGAGGTGTCTGGAGTCTTGAATGATGATGGCCTTGAACACTTGAATCAAAAGAGATCTGAAGATTTCAGTTGGTTGATCTCCTTGGTTGTGTGTTCTTGTATGAATTCTTTTTGAGACAGAGAATGTCTACATCTTTCTTTCTTTTTCTCTTGAGAGATTGTTGTTGAGAAAGATGTTGTTCCAGAGAAAAGTTGTAGCAGAGAATATTTTTCTCTTCTTCTTTTTTTATCTGGAATTCAAAAATCTTATCTTTTATTCCTTTTTGCTGAATAGAAATGATCCTCTGTCAAGAATAGCCATTAGCCTGTCATTAATTGACTTCCTTAATTGCAATTGTCTTCTGGGGGAAAGTCCAAAGAAACATTCCTTCATAATCCCTTGAAACTTGGTCCCGAATAAATGAAAACGGCTACAAGATCTTCTGAATTAATTACTGACAATAACTCCTTAACTGTTCTGAATTTGAATCTTGAAAATCATTTAACTTATTCAGAAAAACGTCGAACTGAGCTCCACTATCGTCGAACTGAGCTCAGCGATTTGGACTTATACAGCAACAGAGATCGTCGATCTGAGCTCAACTATCGTCGAACTGAGCTCAGAGATAGAGAATCAATACTGGAGTCAAGATCGTCGAACTGAGCTCGAAGATTGTCGAAGGGAGTTCGACGATTTATTGAAGTTGAGCTCAGCGATCGTCGAATGGAGTTCGACGATCCGTCGAAGTTGAGCTAGACGATCGTCGATTGGAGTTCGACGATTCGTCGTACTGAGCTCGACAAAATGACTTAGTCTCCAAACTGAAAAACCTTGATCTTGAGGGAAGCTTCCAAACCTAACTACTAACCCTTAGACTCAATTCTAATTGACCTTTAGATCTATACAGCAGGTCAAAAACAGGTTTCCTAAAGACATAGTGATCCTGACCCAAATTAGTAATAGGGTGTTCCAACAATCTCCCCCTATTTGGGTTAGGATTACTATTTACAGAACTTGGAAAAATTAAAGAACAACATACAAAGCAACAATAAACAACAACATAGCAGAATCACAGATATATTATCCCAGATAGAAATCAGAATAATTGTCACCTTACAGAATTATTCCTTCTCCTTGCTCTTTATAAGCTTAATTTCTCTATTAGGATTAAGGGCTTCTTTCTTTGACCTTCTGTCATCAGCTGCACCTAAAGAAGTTTGTTGTTTAGGCCTTGGTACCACAGCTTCAGGATGCAGCTCCATGTATCTTTCAGAATCAAAGAATTTGCTGGAGGCATATCTTTCAAGTTCCTTCTTTCTTTGTTCAAACATAGTAGAAATGCTGGAGGAGTCCTTGCCTTGCTCTCTGGCTTTCTTATTCAGATCCAAGGCAGCTAACTCTTTCGTTCTGGCAGTCCAAGCAGTAGGGTTATTCTCTGGATCTTCAAAGGGCACTGGAGGTTCATATCTGTTGGAAGGATTGTCTTGAGGAGCCCTGGATGAGACTACTTCTTTCAGCTTGTAGCGAAAAGGGCCTGAAGTTGTATCTGATGAAGCTTGTCCTTCCCTAGAGTAAGGATGTTGCCTTGAATAGCCTTTGGAGTAGACTTGGAATTCTCTCTGGCTTCCTCTATAATTTCCTCTTCTTGATTGAGAACCTCTGGATTGGCCTCCCCTATATTGAGATCTTGCATGAGGCTGATAGGGGGTTTGGCTTTTAGTAGAAGGATGAGTAGCTGAGCTTACACCTGCACCTGCATCAGGAGGAGGTGGTGGAGGAGGATGCGGATGATGAAACTGAGAAGATCCTTTCTCATACTTCCTCTTCTTCTTCATAGCTTTTAGTTGGTTCATGGAATATTGCATCCAATGTTCAGTAATGGGGCAGTCATGAAGAATGTAGTAGGGAATGTCATTGGTGTCTTTGACTTTGGCTGGAGGCACCCTTTTCATAGCTTTGCTCCTTGCCTTTCTTTTCCTGGCTATAGTGGCAGAAGAATCATCAGAATCAGTCCTAAATTCATCACTTTCAGAGCTTTGCTCATCATATAAGGCATCAATCTTTTTCAGATACTCTTTATTAAGTTGGGTTGGAGCAGATGAGACAGCAGTTGTAGCAACAGCAGACACAGCAGATATAGTACTGGCAGAAGTTGCAGTAGCAGCAGTAGTAACAACAGATACAGAACTTTCTGGAGCAATACTTGTAGAAGATATAACATCAGTAATGACAGTAGTGACTGGGGCAACAAGAGATACAGATAAAACATTTTCAGATACAACAACATCAGCAGTTTCAGATATAATAGTTTTAGTAGCATCAATATCATCAGTAATAACATCAACAATAACAGTAGGCTCAAAGTCATATGCCTCTGTCTACATATCCTCAGAAACTGGAGCATCAGCAGCATCAGAACAAACAGAAACAACAACAAAATTGTCAGCTGGAGTAGCAGCAGCATCACTGGAAACAGAAAGCTCAGCAATATATAGGGAGGTTATGTAGGAGCTAATTAAGCTGGTATCACAGCTGGAGAAGGGCACAATGGCCTTGGAGAGATCTTCTGAGGTCTAGACTGTATTACTCACTGGAAGACATCTGAAATAAATTGAATCAAAAACTGATAATAAGGACCTGAGGTCCACTGAGAAGACAACAACTTGAGGTGGTGTTGAAACTAGAGCTTGAGGTGAAGAGACATCAGCAGCAGGGACTGAAGAAATGGCAGCAGCAGCAGCAGACAATCTAACTTCATAAGGCATCTCCCCCTTCCTAGATTCAGAGAGAGCTGGATCAAGGCACCCAAAGGAAGGGATTGCCTGAGGTGAAGAGACAGCAGCAGCATGGACTGAAGAAATGGCAGCAGCAGCAGCAGGAAATCTAACTTCATAAGGCATCTCCCCCTGCCTAGATTCAGAGAGAGCTGGATCAAGGCACCCAAAGGAAGGGATTGCCTGAGGAGGAAAGATGGAAGATAGCCTGGCAGAAAGGGCTGCAACTGACTGAAGAAGTGGAGCCAAGGAGGTCTCCAATAGAAGTGATAGCCTGGGATCTAGCAGTTCATATAATTTGTCAGCTAGGGCTGGAAGATCTACATGCTCAACAGGGATGTGAGCAGAGGTAGAGACTGGAGATGGAGCTACTGGTGATGGTGGTGGAGAGCTGGTGGATGGTAGAAGTGAAGGTTGAGGTGTGGGGATTGTGGAAATGGAAGACAGTGGAATGGAGATAGAAGGTGTGAAAGAGGGTTGATCAATGATATCTTGTAGAAGTTATTGATATGTTGTGGATGAGGAGGGTAGATCAGGAGGGGATGAGGGTGAGTCATCCATAAGGGAATCATCTAGAAGATTGAATGAGGGAATGGTGGATGATGTATCAATGTCTGGTTGAGGGTAGTGATATAATGGGTGGAAGATTTCTTCTGTTATTTGAAGAGTTGGGATTGGAGATGGAATTGATGTTGGAGATGGGCTAGAAATAATGATGGCGGATGAGATTGGAATGGTGGAGGGTACTGGTGGAGATGGAATGAGGGTTGGAGGAGGAGAAGAAGCAGCAGGAAAGTCATCTGCAGGGGCAGAGACTTGAGGGGAAGAGACTAATACAGTCCTTGTGCCTGAAGTTGTGCTTGCAGAGGGCCTGCTGAGCTTCACTATCTGCCTGTCCCATTTGCCAAAGAGGGCACAGGACAACCTCTTTGAAGCATTGATATGCATCCCAGAGGAGACTAGCAGGGCAGGGCATCTGTTATGAAGAAAGAGCCCTAGAATCCTTCCATAATTAACAAAGTTCTTGTTTATTTTCTTCTTGATCAGATCAAAGAAGTCTTCTCCCCAGTTTAACTATTTCTTGTCCACAATGGCACCCATCAAGCACAGCTGATACCTACAGATAGTATCATGTGCTGAATGCTTGGCTAGCAGAACTTTTCCCACTACATCAGCTAAGAACCTGTATTCCACTGCTAGGTTCTTCTTCAGCAGCTTGCTAGGGTTAGCATCAGAATGACCCATTCTTGCAAGTAAATCAGAAAATTCCTCTCCAGATAACTCAGCAAAATCTCTTCCAGAACTTAATTCAAAAACCTCTATCAGAATAGCAGGAGTCAAAGGTACCTGGGTTCCAAAAATTGAACCAACCACTGTGTTTTGGTCCTGATTGTGGGCAGTATAGACCCAGTCCTTAATTTCATCAGCAGCTAATTTGATTCTGGTGGACATGATGGTAACAAGCTTCTGCTCCTTGAACAGTTCCAGAATGTCCTGAAAAACCTGAAAACTGGTGCTGAAGGACTCCATGTCTATATCAAATCCGGCATCAAATTTTATTGCGGCTAGAACAGCAACAGAGACGGCCATGGTTACCTGCAAAAATCAACAAACAAAACGACCAAGTGTAGAGATGTTTGGAGGGAAAGAGAATATTTGCAGAGAGATTGAAAGCGAAAAAGGAGAACGATGGCCGAAAGATGAATTTTATATTAGGGTTCGACGCAGAAAAGGAAAGATCGTTGAACTCAGTTCGACGATCGGGGCTTCTAAAGGAATCTTAAAGGTCTTCAATATCGTCGATCTCCGTTCGACGATATTAGAGAGCGTCGAACTCCGTTCGACGATAGTTCAGAAAACAACATCGTCGAGCGCCGTTCGACGATAGTTGACCTGGAGAGATAGTTGAACACTATCTGAGAAGCGCTGAACTCAGGTTGACGATTTCGGAAACGTTGATCTCCGTTCGACGATCTGGGGGAAAATCGTCGAGCGCAGTTCATAGACCAGAAATACACTCTAGACACTTAGAAAAATCAAGATGTTTGCCTAGTCTTGGTCAATTTTTAAGGTTTTAAAATCTTGGATATTATTTTAGACTTCCTCCATCTAACATTCCTAACTGATTTAGGAAGAAGGTGTGTTTCTTTTCATCCAAGGGTTTGGTGAAAATATCTCCCCTTTGCAAATCAGTTGTGATATATTGAAGTTCAATTTTATTCTTCTCAACATTATCTCTTAAAAAGTGATGCCTAATTTCTATGTGTTTTGTCCTACTATGCAGGACTGGATTTTGAGCTATAGAGATAGCACTGGTGTTATCACAAAATATTTTTGACTTCTCTAAGTTGTAGCCATAGTCTAGGAGTTGGTTTTGAATCCACAATATTTGTGAACAACAACTGCCTGCAGCCATATATTAAGCTTCAACAGTTGAAGTTGACACAGAAGTTTGTTTCTTGCAAAACCAAGAGACAAGTCTGTCACCAAGGAACTGACAAGTTCCACTGGTGCTTTTCCTGTCAATTCTGCATCCAGCATAATCAGCATCAGAAAATTCAGTTAAGTCAAATGCTGAATCTTTTGGATACCAGAGACCTAGATTTGGACAAATTTTAACATACCTGAGAATCCTTTTTACTAATGTTAGGTGTGACTCTCTAGGGCTTACTTGGAATCTAGTACATATGCATGTAGCAAACATTATGTCTGGTCTACCAGCTGTAAGTTACAGTAAAGAGCCAATCATTGCTCTATATGTTGTCTGATCAACAGGTTTCCCATGTTCATCAGCATCCAATACAACATTAGTAGGCATAAGTGTTTTCATACAAGATGCTTCAGACATACCAAATTTCTTGACCAATTCATTTGCATACTTGGTTTGAGAAATAAAGATGCCTTCAGCATGTTGTTTGACTTGCAATCCTAGAAAGAAGGATAGCTCACCCATGCTACTCATTTCAAATTTAGAATGCATTAGGTTGGAAAACCTTCTGCACAAATTTGAATCAGTAAAGCCAAAAATAATATCATCTACATAAATCTGTACTAGTAGGGTATGAGACTTATGGGTTCTAATGAAAAGAGTTTGGTCTACTCTACCCCTTATAAATTCATTTTCCAGAAGGAAGCATGCTAGGGTCTCATACCATGCTCTAGGAGCTTGCTTGAGACCATATAATGCTTTGTTCAATTTAAAAACATAATCTGGATAAGTTGGAGAGATAAAACCTGGAGGTTGTCTGACATAGACTTCTTCTTTGATGTCTCCATTTAGAAATGCACTTTTTACATCCATCTGATATACCTTGAAGCCTTTGTGTGCTGCATAAGCTAAGAAGATTCTGATGACTTCCAATCTTGCAACTGGTGCAAAAGTCTGGTCATAGTCTATGCCTTCTTCTTGTGAGTATCCTTGAGCAACTAGCCTTGCCTTGTTCCTTACAATTACTCCTTGATCATCCAATTTGTTTCTGAACACCCACTTTGTTCCAACAATGGAGTGATCCTTAGGCTTTGGCACTAGTTCCCAAACTTTGTTCCTTTCAAATTGATGCAACTCTTCTTGCATTGCCATGATCCAGTGTGGATCTTGCTCTGCATCTTGAATGGATTGAGGTTCAATTTGAGATAGGAAGTAAGTGTGCAACATGTTTTGGTTGACCTGATTTCTGGTTTGCACACCAACTGAGATGTCTTCAATTACTTGAGAGATTGGATGGTCTCTTGATGTTACTAAATCAACAGGGGGTGTTGATTGTTCACCAACCTGTGTTGTTGTTTCCTCTTGTGGTACAACAATTGACTCTTCAAGTTGTTTCTCTTCAATATGTTGAATGCTTTCTTCATCTTCACTGCTTTCCTCTTTTTGAGTAACCTGTAACCTGTTCAAATCTTCAGCAAGAGAATGTACCTGCAAAGGTTCTATGGTAGAAGTGTTCTTCTCCTTGAAAGACATGTTAGATTCATCAAATGATATGTGAACAGATTCTTCAATTTTAAGAGATGATTTATTATAAACCCTATAAGCCTTACTGATCATGGAGTATCCCAGAAACACTTCTTCATCAGCTTTAGCTTGAAATTTTGCTAAATATCTCTTGTCATTATTGTGTATATAACAAATACAGCCAAAAATTCTAAAATAATCAACTTTAGGTTTCTTCCCTTTGAGTAATTCATAGGGAGTCTTTCCCTTTAGTTATGTATTAAACTTCTGTTCAGCATATAATTGGAGGTGTTCACTGCCTCTGCCCAAAAAGATAGAGGAAGGTGAGCATCTGACAACAATGTAGTGGCAGATTTAATAAGGGTTCTATTTTTCCTTTCAGCTACTCCATTTTGTTGAGGAGTTCTAGGAGCTGAGAAAGTGTGCCTGATCCCTTCACTCTGACAGAACTCTTGCATAAAAAGAGAATCAAACTCTGTCCCATGATCACTTCTGATCAGGGCAATGTGAGTATTGAACTCAATCTGTATACATTTAAGAAACTCTGTCAAACACTTAAAGTTATCAGACTTCTTCCTCAGAAAGAACACCCATGTGAATCTAGAGAAGTCATCTACAACTACTAAAGTGTAAGATTTCCCTCCTAGGCTTTGTACTGTAATGAGTCCAAAAAGATCCATGTGTAACAGATACAAAATCCTAGGTGAATCACTCTTATTAAGTGACTTGAAACTGTTTTTAGTTTGCTTGCCTAATTGACAAGCCCTGCAGAGTCCTTCCTTCTTGTAGGGGCCAGAAGGTAGTCCTCTAACAAGGTTGTCCTTGGATAGCGTAGCAATGGTTCTAAGGTTTAAATGTCCTAGTCTCTTATGCCATAAAACATTAGATCTACAAACAGAATTAAACAGGCAAATGTCTACATCTATTGAAAGAAAATCTACTAAGTAGATGTTAACTTTCCTTTTACCTATCAACACAGTTGTGTTGTCCTCTGACTTGATCTTGCATAGGGCTTTGCTGAAAGTCACCTGGTAGCCTTCATCACATAGCTGACTGATACTTATCAAATTGTGCTTCAGTCATTCCACATAGGCTACCTTCTTGAATGTTACTGTCCCAATCTGGACTGCACCATATCCTTTAGTTTGTCCAAAGTTTGAATCACCAAATATGACTTTGGGTCCAAGCTTGGCTTTAAAGGATGTGAGGTTGTCCTTGTTTCCTGTCATGTGCTTAGAGCACCCACTATCCAAATACCATTGTTGGTTTGATGTTGGATAGGTTTTCACCTGCACATAAAACAATTAACTTGTTTTTGACCCAGTTTACCTTGGGCCTAGGTTGATAACCTTTAAATTCAGAAATAAAAGACATCCCAGGTTGACTCTTATAACCTTCAGGATGATATCTCCTTGGGGGTATTATCCATTCAGTATAAGGGTTAAAGATTTGGGATGAAGGACCCCTAGGATTGGATTTTGATTTGCCCTTGAGAGAATTTCCAAAGCTCTGATCTCTGTTCGACGATCGTGGAGCTGCGTTCGACAATCTTGGGTCAGATCGTCGAGCTCCATTCGACGGTCGACTGTGGCAGAGTTCAGTAATTTGAGATCGTCAACCTGAGTTCGACGATTTTGCCTGAGATCGTCGATCTATGTTCGGCGATCGTCGATCTCCATTTGACGATTTCTGCTGGAACTTGGTTTTCTTAGGCAAATCAGAATTTTTCCTAGCTACCTCTACAACTCCCTTCCCTTTATCAGAAATGAACTTGATTGGGGTTGTTAGAACTATAGGTTGGCTGGATGAAGCACCCAAGCCCAGTGTACTATTAAATCTGGAGTTCACTGTGCTTGTGATGTCCATCAGCTTGATACTTCTCCCATTAAGGGATTCTTCAAGCTTCTTGGCCTATGATAGCTCACCTTTCAGTGAAGCTATCTGCTCCCTACAGCACTCCAACTCCTCAGAGAGTTTGAGGTTTTCTGACTTTAAGATACTTTGTTCAGATAATTGATTTCTGAGAGAAATATTTTCCTTCTCAGATTTTAGTAAGTCTAAACACAGTGCTTTAAACTCAGACTTAAAGTCCTCTGAATTGAAATCAAAAGAGCTAATTACCTGGTCCTCTTCAAGTTGAGTCTCTGAGTCTGACTCTGACTCTTCTTCATCTGAATTGTGTTGAGAGGCATTGATTGCCATCATGCAGAACTCCTTCTCTTCAGCATCATCTTCATCATCACTGGAGCTGGATGAAGCTTCTGACTCCTCTTCAGTTTCACTCCAGGATTCAGCAACAAATCCCTTCCTTGTGTGTTTGTTCTTGCTTGAGGAGGGTTTGCCATTGCCATTTTTCTTGAAGTCTTTGTCCTTTCTTCTTTCTTTCTTGTCCCTTCTGTCCTTGTTTTTGTTCTCTAGACAGTCAGGTACAATGTGCCCTGGTTTCCTGCAACCAAATCAAACAATTTCTTTATTATTTGACTTATCATACCTTGGCTTATCATGCTCCTTGTATGATCTCTTTCTAAAGTCCTTCCTGGCCATCTTGTAAAATCTTTTGGCCAGCAGACTGAGCAGTTCATCATTGTCTGTGACTTTGTCTTCAGGCTGATCTTCAGTTGCTTTGAAGGCTATTATCTTTTCTTTCCTTGTGGCTGGTGAGGCAGCCTTCTGCTCTTCTTCTCTGTTCTTACTGAGCAGCTCATAAGATTTTAGCTTGCCCAAGAGAGCTTCTATGGTGATCTCATTCAGACTTCTGGCATCCGTGATTGGCCAGATCCTTGAGTCCCAAGTTCTTGGGAAGCACATTAGGATTTTGTCATTAAGTTCAGTCAGTGAGATCTCCTTATCCAGAGTCTTCAGTTCATTGACTATCAAACTAAGTCTATTGTACATATCTCCAACTGACTCAGCTTCTCCCTTCTTGAAATTCTCATATTGGGATATGAGGTGGGATCTCCTGTCCTTTCTTTCATCAGCTGATCTTGAGACTATTTCAGTGAGCTTATCCCAGATTTCCTTTGCTGAATTACATTCAACCACTTTTTGGAATATGTCATCAGACATAGTCTGGGCTAAGATATTCATAGCCTTTGCATCTGCTATCTTCCACATCTTGATGTCAGCATCTGTTCCTGATGGAGGTGGAACAACATTTGTTCTTGTGTTCTCTGGAGGTCTTGGACAAACTTTCAAAACAGAATTAAAAATGTCCTCGTCAATAGAATTCATGTATAATCTAATCCTTGCTTTCCAAAGTGCAAACTTAGACAGATTGCACACTGGAGGTCTGGTGCTAGCATAATCTTTGTTTTGGGACATGATTTGTGAAGAAATAATCTAATAACAAAATCAAAGAAAAACAGATCTAACTAGGGATCTTTGGGTTCAGGTGTTAGCCTGTGCAACCATCAAGGTGTGGTATGTTTAACCAACCTGGCTCTGATACCAATTGAAAGTGCAAGCTAGATCAGATATACTCTAGAGGGGGGGGGGGGTGAATAGAGTATATGGTGCTTAAAAACTTTTTACAACAGTTGTTGTAATCTGAGTGAACAGGGAAGCAGATATTAAATCTAAACACAGAACTATCTAATCACAATCTACAAAAGAAACTAATCACAGATCCTACCTAATCATAGATCAGAACTAATCATAGATCACAGCTAAAAACAAAAATATAGACAAGCAAGCCAGAAGACACAAGGAGCTATAGTGGTTCCCCTAAACTTGGGTACATCCACTCTTCTACCACCCTAGGTAGGAATCCACTGCAGGATGAGTTGATCAGGTGTTCTGGGCACCAATGAGCTTTTGATAAGGTGCTCAAAAACCAAACCAGATTTTTTGATCAGGTGTCTTGCCACCAATGAGCTTTTGATAAGGTGCTCAAAAAACAAGCACAAACTTTTGAAGGGAGTTTGAAAAACTATTTACAGAGATGGGGATGAGAGAGTGATGGAAGTCTTCTCTTTCTCAGAGCAGCTGAGAAGACTAAGTGGATATGATGTTGTCAAAGCTCCCCCTGAGATCTGTAGTTGATCAGGAAATGAAGCTTTACTGTAGGGTGATAGGCCTTCAGAGATTGATCTCCAGCAATTGATGATTTCAGCAATAGCTGAAATATGAGGTGTCTGGAGTCTTGAATTATGATGGCCTTGAACACTTGAATCAAAAGAGATCTGAAGATTTCAGTTGGTTGATCTCCTTGGTTGTGTGTTCTTGCATGAATTCTTTTTGAGAAAGAGAATGTCTACAGCTTTCTTTCTTTTTCTCTTGAGAGATTGTTGTTGAGAAAGATGTTGTTCCAGAGAAAAGTTGTAGCAGAGAATCTTTTTCTCTTCTTCTTCTTCTTTTTTCAGGAATTCAAAAATCTTGTCTTTTATTCCTTTTTGCTGGATAGAAATGATCCTCTGTCAAGAATAGTCGTTAGCCTGTCATTAATTGACTTCCTTAATTGCAATTGTCTTCTCGGGGAAAGTCCAAAGAAACATTCCTTGATAATCCCTTGAAACTTGGTCCAGAATAAATGAAAATGGCTTCAAGATCTTTTGAATTAATTGCTGACAATAACTTCTTAACTATTCTGAATTTGAATCTTGAAAATCATTTAACTTCTTCAGAAAAACGACGAACTGAGCTCCACTATCGTCGAACTGAGCTCAGCGATTTGGACTTATACAGCAACAGAGATCGTCGATCTGAGCTTAACTATCGTCGAACTGATCTCAGCGATAGAGAATCAATACTGGAGTCAAGATCGTCGAACTGAGCTCGAAGATCGTCGAAGGGAGTTCGACGATTTGTTGAAGTTGAGCTCAGCGATCGTCGAATGGAGTTCGATGATCCGTCGAAGTTGAGCTAGAAGATCGTCGATTGGAGTTCGATGATTCATCGTACTGAGCTCGACGAAATGACTTAGTCTCCAAACTGAAAAACCTTGGTCTTGAGGGCAGCTTCCAAACCTAACTACTAACCCTAAGACTCAATTCTAATTGACCTTTAGATCTATACAGGAGGTCAAAAACAGGTTTCCTAAAGACATAGTGATCCTGACCCAAATTAGTAATAGGGTGTTCCAACAATGCTGACTGGCGAGGATGGAATAGCAGCTGCAGCTTGGCGACGATGTGATATAGGTGGCCACGGAGCATTACTAGCGGGCTCGCGAGATGGGCTAGGCCGGGCGACATCATCACCATCCAGAGCGCCCCTAGGACTTAGTTACTAGTTTTTTCTTTCTAGTTAGCCGAACTCGCCTCCGGCTACATATGTAATGAACAATATTCATATTTATAATAAGTGAGTTTGAATCTCACCATTATTTGGTTGATGGTCGTCTTATGTCAGTTAAGTTCCTTTTATTTATGTGACCTTCCGTATATATCTTATGCAGGTTCGGGCGAGATTCTGTAAAGTTTCTCGCAAGATAAAACAGGCGTTAGGGTTGCTCTCTGCAGGTACGCAATTTAGACCGATACTCGTGCGAGGTTCATATACCCACCCTGCCTAGGACTATAAATAGAGGGGGTTGGTAAATCATATGAACGTTGCTGCGATTTGTAGACTTATACTCGCGAGTAACTTTCCTTGCTCGCCTCCCCTTTGCCTTCTTTCTTCTTACTCGCCAAAACAACTCACTCAACATGGTCGGGGATGACGCCAGCGCTCGCCGACAAGCCCACATCCTGAACAACACCGATGCCGTTTTTAAGAAATATGTCACCTCTGAGCGAGATTTAGAGGATTTTTGACAGCGGCATCGCGTCGAGGGCTACTCAGCGAGACTCCTCGCGCGCACAAAGCGACTAAACTCCTATATCAAAGGCGGGCTGATTCTATCTCTCCGCCACTTCAAAGCTGGCTTGCGACTTCCATTGTGGTCCGAATATCGCTAGATACTGTAACACCCCAAAACTCAAAATAGCGAAGGGGGGGACGTTTTGGGCCAGTTTGGGTTCTAGCAGAAGGCACACGGCCTGGGACACGGGCGTGTCCCAGGGCGTGTCAAGCGTGTGTCGACACTTAGCCGCGAAGTCGTCGAGTTATACTCGACGATTCGTCGAGAATGGGCACACGGCCTGCGACACGGGCGTGTCGCAGGGCGTGTCGACCCGTGTCGACACTTAGCCGTGAAGTCGTCGAGTTATACTCGACGATTCGTCGAGAATGGGCACACGGCCTGCGACACGGGCATGTCGCAGGGCGTGTCGACCCGTGTCGACGATCGTCCCGGGGAGTCGTCGAGATTCACTCGACGATCATCGAGACAAGGCACACGGCCTAGGACACGGGCGTGTCCAAGGCCGTGTCATCGAGTCGTCGATCTTCCCTCGACGAAATGTACCGTGTACACGGCCTGCGGCCCAGGCGTGTCAAGGTGACACGGGCAAGGACACGGGCGTGTCCTAGAACCCGTGCAGTGCTCGGGTTGAAAACGGGGGAAAAATCATGGGGTACACGGCCGGCTACACGGCCGTGTCAGCTGGAACACGGGCGTGTCAGCTAGAACACGGGCGTGTTCGATACCCGTGTGAGGGTCCATGAGATTCGATTTTGACGGCGAATGCGGCACACGGCCCTGGACACGGGCGTGTGCCAGGCCGTGTTCGATCCAGATTGGGCATTTCAACCCCGAATCAAAACCGTTCGTTTCCTTGATTGAAGATCTAACGGCTGGGGATGGTTCCTAAGAGGATATACCCGGGTTTGACTTAGAAAATCCATCACTTTCTTACCTTTTTCATCTCTCCAAACCCTTGGAGAAAGAGGAGAGCCCTTGGAGGAAGAAGAGTTAGATCCGCCATTGGAGGAGCTTCGGAGCTCCGAATCGCAAACCGACTCCGGATCCACGGAGGCAACGCAAGTGCGGTGATTTCTATTCGATTACTTTTCGATGGCGCCAAAGAGGAACTTAAGGGTAACGATCCTCATCTTGAGCATGAATAGCTCTCTTTCTTAGCATAGGAAGCCCGCTCTCGCGAGTTTGCGAAGAGTTGGAGGCGTTCCTTCGGGTAGATATGTAAAGTCCCCGTTGTTTAGAGTCCGTATGCGAGAACAGACATAGACATGATGTGTGAAGCCTACCCGGACATGTTAGTCTGGATCGGTGATGTTGCATTGCATAAGGCCGGAGAAGACTCCGTGCTATTGGTTGTTTTCGGGTTTTCTACGCGGTAGATTACAGCAGGGAGCCTTGGGGACTAACCCAAAGGTGCACCCGGAAAACTGGGCGGATACGAGATCTTGCCAGCTTGGTGGCCTAAGAGCCAACTCGAACATAACTGAGTTATGTGACTTGCGGTAGAATGGGACTCGGTGAAAGTTTGACCCGCGCAAATGGCTTAAATTGTCGTTGCGAAGTGAGCACGGGTTAGATGGAGCCGTACCCGCTTTATGTCGTTCGGTTAGAGAGACCTAAGGTTACGTGGCACTCGCCGTTGGCATAGATGTGAGTCTTCGGCGGTCAATGGCTTAAATTGACGTGTCCCATGCCATGAAGACAAATTGCTCATAGGTTTGGCCGTCTAAGTGGCGGTGGTGAGTCCGGAATGTTAATGGCTTTAATTGACGTGACATCGACCGGTTCACCGAGAATGTGCCCTGAGTGCACATTGCTCGCTTATGCTAATGAAATGCAGGGAAGGAGCATCGCCGCCCCGAGTTGGGGGCGGGATCGTTATAATTTGGTCAGCATTGCTGACCGTTGCCTTGTTTTACCACCGTGCGGTGGTTTGTTGCTTGCAGGTGCAGCTGGACCAAGCGGTCAATAGCGGGCTAAAGCCCTTTTTGCGAAGCTGGCCCTCGAAGGCCCAAGTAGAAGTGTTTACTGCTTTATTCATGTATGACCGGCCTGCGTGCCGTGGTTTGTAAAACATGTAATTTTCAAGTGAAACACTTTGTAAGGCCTTAAGGCCGGTTTTGGGTATTTTGTATACATTCCTAATTTTGTGCTAGTGGACATTCGTGCTCTAATGCTGGGTTCTTGTTTACAACTTATATAAACTGCTTTCGCTAGAATGCTCTGTGTAGGACGTTGAGATTGGTTGGATGGTTTCCATATGTAACCACCCGGTCTGTCTGTGGTATATGGCGTCGGGCCCCGGCCGGACCTACTGCTATATGCTATGCGACGGATAGGGGGTGTTACAATTTGGTATCAGACTACTGGTTTTGGTCGGCCTTAAGCTGAATTCGTGGCCGAATTCTTTTTAAGGGGTGGTGAGCACATTGTGTGCGTCATCGTTATAACGGTAAAAGAACCCATGAATGTCCACTTAGGAATGAAAATACTCGTGTTTAAGGAACCTGCGTGTTCCTATAATTGCTGTTCGCAATTTTATTTGGTCGCTTGACGGTGTTTTGTACCACTATAGGTGACCGGAAGCGGTGCTGGACAGCCAGAATGTCCGGTTTCTGAGGAGCGTAGTGCACCCGGTGAGGTGTTTGAGCCTCCTCCTTCGTATGAAACCGTTAGAAGGATCGTAGAAGCGGTGTTCACTGTGACGGGTGCACAGCTAGGAGGAAATGTACAACCCTGCGCCCCTGTTGTGGCTTCAACGTCGGTGGGCGCGATGCAGCAGATGACCTTTGGTAAACCATTGGGGCAGCAGCTGAATATGCATTTAATGCAGGGAGCGCACACAGTTGAGGAATATTTGCAAGCATTTCTTATGATAAGTCGCTACCCATGCTTTGAGTCGGATAATGAGCAAGCTACAGTCGATAGATTCTATAACGGCCTACGCGCCGAGTTACGAGTCCTATTGCTAGGACCAAAGTTATTGGGATTCCGAGCCTTGGTGGAATCAGCTAGATCATTGGAGGCAGAGTTGAGGAAGACCCTCCCGATGCCAGCGACCATGGTATCGAACTATACAAACCCCATAAGAGCTGTATCCGGCAGAATGCTGGAGAAAGGGGTTATGAAATCGACTAGTAAAGCTACTGACACTTGTTATACTTGTGGAAAGAAAGGGCACTTTGCCCGAGACTGTTGGAATGGTGCTCGGAAGGGTAAGAAACCTACGTCAGGAGCAGTCAAGGATGTCAGTACAAAGGAAACGGCATTCAAAGTGCCGAACACCTCAAAGTCGGCATATCGAAAATGGTATAAGAAGCATAGGACTTCGGGTCAAGCTCTTTCTGGTGCTTCTGGGACGACTACGGGTCAGACCCCGGGCACATGTTTCAACTGTGGCGAGCCGGGGCATTATGCTCGTGAGTGCCTAAAGCCCTGGAGGAAGCACGCCGTCGTGACGACAGGTATGGGTTAAAGATAGTTTTGCTTTAAATACTTGTCACTCTTGTGCATGTTAGCTTAGAACTACTAGTGTTAAGCCTTGTTATGACTTTCTTTATCTGCGAGAGCACCGTTCATTTAGGGAGCTTCGCGTTCCTTTATTAGGAATTATGTTGTGCGTCGGAGTACCTCCTTCGATGGTAAAAGACGAATTGGATGCGTTATAGTCCAATGGTGCTCATTGTGCGCGGGTAGACGTTGTTGCGCTTAGTTTTGGATTGGGAATCAAGAGTTCGACGTTATATTTGGTATGGACTGGCTCTCGGAGCAGCAAGCCAATATAGATGCGGTAGCAAGGAAGTCAAGTCGGGAGCAAATTGTGAGATGACCTTTACGGGCTCGAAGAGGTCGAGCAAGATGTTGGCGTTTGCTCTTCAGGTGGTGAAGGCGGTTCGTGCCGGAGCAGAACTGCTCTTTACACTAGTGGAGGTTGCAAAGCCGAAGCCCACTTTGGATTGTATTTCAGTGGTATAGAAGTACCCTGATGTGTTCCCTAGAGATCTTCCTGGAGCCCCGCCTCGATAGGAGATAGATTCCATGTTTGAGCTTGTGCCAGGTGCAAGGCCTGTGTCACGCTCTCCTTGTCGGCTAGCGCCTACGGAAATGGCGGAGCTGAAAGTGCAACTTCTAAAAGTTGTTGGAGCAAGGGTATGTGCGTCCAAGTCCTTCGCCTTGGAGTGCACCGGCCCTCTTTCGTAAGAAGAAGAACGACACGAAGAAGAACGGAAGCTTGTGGCTATGTATTAATTATCGGGAGCTCAACAAGGTAACGACAAAGAACAAGAACCCGATCCCAAGGATCGAGGACCTTTGTGATCAGTTGGTCGGGCCAACGCCGTACTCTAAAGTAGCAAAGGGAGAGTGATATCCCTAAGATAACGTCCAGTACAGGACACGGGCACTACGGGTTTAGGGTCAGGCCGTTTGGGCTGACAAATACGCCGTCAGTGTTCATGGATTTGATGAACAAGACGTTCAGGGAGTACTTGGACCATTTCGTGATCGTCTTCATCGACAATATTTTGGTGTACTCGCAAAGTGAGGAAGATCACTTCAAGCATCTTCATTTGGTGTTGGAGACGCTAAGGAGAAACCAGTTGTATGCCAGTTCTCGAAGTGCGAGTTTTGGCTATCCTCAGTGGCGTTCCTCGGTCATATAGTGAGTGGAGAGGGTATTGCTGTGGATCCGGCGAAGATTGTTGCGATATGGGAGTGGCCTGAGCTTGCTACGGTAGCGGAAGTCCGGAGTTTGCTGGAGCTTGCCGGTTACGATAGGCGCTTCGTGGGGAACTTCTCGCGGATAGCGTTACCTCTCACTACTATGACGAGGAAGGAGCATAAGTTCTTTTGGACGCCGGAGTGCGCGCGAGCTTTTGAGGAGTTATAATGTCGGTTGACTACGACGCCTGTGCTGACTTCGCCAAGTGGAACCGAAGGCAATGAGATTTTTAATGATGCATAGGGCAGCGGTTTGGGTTGCGCGCTACTGCAACACGGAAGCGTAATAGCGTATGGCCGTGAGTTTCGCCTTGAAGCTATGGAGGCATAATTGTATACGGTGTGAAAGTGGAGCTCTACGCCGATCACAAGAGCGTGAAGCATCTGATTGATCAGAAGGATCTGAATATACGACAGCGTAGATGGATGGAGTTCTTGGGAGACTATACATTCAAGATCCACTACGCGCCTGATAAAGGGAATGCGGTTGCTGACGCGGTGAGTCGCCAAGCCCCAGCTCGAGCCCATTGGCTATCGGTGCAAGATGAGCGGTTGGTGCGAGAGTTGGAGGCGTTGGGGATCGTTTGTATGGACAAGCAATCAAGTGCTGAAGCAGTTCATGGTAGAGGCTCTGGATGGGCCAAATTCCAATTCATCGTGGAGGACGAATTGCTTTGGAGAGACGGCCTTTTGTGCGTCCCAAGTGTGGGCAATTTGCGGGTGGAGTTGTTGTACGAGGCATACCATACGAAGTACTCGATTCACCCGGGGAGCACGAAGTTGTACATTGATGTGAAGAAACTATTTTAGTGGCCGGGTTTAAAGAAGGATGTGGCGCTCTACGTAGTGAAGTGCCAAACTTGCGCCTTGGTGAAGGCGGAGTGCCAAAAGCCGGGAGGAGTTCTTAAGTCCTTGCCCATTCCGGAATGGAAATTCGACGACATCTCTATGGACTTTGTGCACGGTTTGCCAAGGTCGCAAAAGGGGAAACGACGCCATTTGGGTGGTCGTGGATCGATTAACGAAGGTGTCGCATTTTATTCCGCATAGGAAGGATGATCCGGTGGAGAAGTTAGCAACGTTTTTATGTGGATAACATAGTACGGCGTCATGGTGTGCCCCGCAGCATCGTGAGTGACCGAGATGGGCGGTTCACGTCCAATGATTGGAGGCTGGTGCAACAAATGTTGGGAACAAAGTTGAAATTCAGCACAGCCTGTAACACCCCCTATCCGTCGTATAGCATATAGCAGTAGGTCCGGCCGGGGCCCGACGCCATATACCACAGACAGACCGGGTGGTTACTTATGGAAACCATCCAACCAATCTCAATGTCCTACACAGAGCATTCTAGCGGAAGCAGTTTATATAAGTTGCAAAACAAGAACCCAGCAACAAGCATGAATGTCCACTAACAAGATAATAGGAATGTTATTACAAAATACTCAAAAGTCGGCATTAAGGCCTTACAAAATGTTTCACTTGTCTTTTACATGATTTACAAACCTCGGCTTGCAGGCCGACCATACATGAATAAAACATAAAACATTTCCACTTGGGCCTTCGAGGGCCAGCTTCGCAAAAAGGGCTTTAGCCCGCTATTGACCGCTTGGTCCAGCTGCACCTGCAAGCAAACAAACCACCGCACGGTGGCAAACAAGGCAACGGTCAGCAATGCTGACCAAATTATAACGATCCCGCCCCCAACTCGGGGCGGCGATGCTCCTTTCCTGCATTTCATTAGCATAAGCGAGCAATTATAACCATAGCCATTACATCACAGGCGTTGGCTCGCACGGCCACACGCCCCGTGCACTCAGGGCACATTCTCGGTGAACCGGTCGATGTCACGTCAATTAAAGCCATTAACATTCCGGACTCACCACCGCCACTTAGACGGCCATTCCTATGAGCAATTCGTCTTCATGGTATTGGTCACGTCAATTTAAGCCATCGACCACCGAAGACCCCCATTTATGCCAACGGCGAGTGCCATGTAACTTTAGGTCTCTCTAACCCGAACGACATAAAGCGGGTACGGCTCCATCTAACCCGTGCTCACATCGCAACGGCAATTTAAGCCATATGCGCGGGTCAAACTTTCACCGAGTCCCATTCTAACACAAGTCACATAACCCCGTTATGTTCAAGTTGGCTCTCAGGCCACCAAGTTGGCAAGACCTCGTGTCCGCCCAGTTTTCCGGGTGCACCTTTGGGTTAGTCCCCAAGGCTCCCTGCTGCAATCTACCGCGTAGAAAACCCGAAAAACACCCAATAGCACGGAGTCTTCTCCGGCCTTATGCAATGCAACATCACCGATCCGGACTAACATGTCCGGGTAGGCTTCAACCAAAATGCCTATGTCCGTTCTCGCATACGGACTCTAAACAACGGGGACTTCACATATCTACCCGAAGGAACGCCTCCAACTCTCCGCAAACTCGCGAGAGCGGGCTTCCTATGCAAAGAAAGAGAACGACTCATGCTCAAGATGAGGATCGTTACCCTTGCGGTCCTCTTTGGCGCCATCGAAAAGTAATCGGATGGAAATCACCGCACTTACGTTGCCTCCGTGGATCCGGAGTCGGCTTGCGTTTCGGAGCTCCGAAGCTCCTCCAATGGCGGATCTAGCTCCTCTTCTTCTTGCCTTAGCTCTTCTTTCTCCAAGGGTTTGGAGAGAGAACAAGTGGAAAAAGTGAGGGTTTTCTAAGTCAAAACCCGGGTATATCCCTTCAGGAACAACCCCCAGCCGTTGGATCTTCAGTCAAAGAAATGAACGGCTTCGATTCGGGACTGAAATGCCCAATCTGGACCGAACACGGCCTGGCACACGCCCGTGTCCAGGGCCGTATGCCTCATTCGCCGTCAAAATCGAATCACCTGGAACCTCACACAGGTATCGAACACGCCCGTGTTCGAGCTGACACGCCCGTGTTCCACCTGATACGGCCGTGTAGCTGGCCGTGTACCCCATGATTTTCTCCCGTTTTCAACCCGAGCACTGCACGGGTTCTAGGACACGCCCGTGTCCTTGCCCGTGTCACCTTGACACGCCTGGGCTCCAGGCCGTGTACATGGTCTCGACACTTCGCGGCTAAGTGTCGACACGGGTCGACACGCCCTGCGACACGCCCGTGTCGCAGGCCGTGTGCCATGTCTCGACACACTGTCGACACCAAAGTGTCGACTTCGCGGGACGAGTGTCGACACGGGTTGACACGCCCTGCGACACGCCCGTGTCGCAGGCCGTGTGCCGTGTCTCGACACAACGTCGAAGCACTGTGTCGACTTCACGGCTAAGTGTCGACACGGGTCGACACGCCCTGCGACACGCCCGTGTCGCAGGCCGTGTGCCCAGTCTCGACACAATGTCGAGACCAAAGTGTCGACTTCACGCCTTAGTGTCGACACAGGCTTGACACGCCTTGGGACACGCCCGTGTCCCAGGCCGTGTGCGTGCAGCCAGAACTCAAACTGGCCCAAATTATTCCCCTCTGCTCCTTTGAGTTTCGGGGCGTTACAACTCTACCCCTCTTAAAAGAATTTCGCCCACGAAATTACATAAAGGGAAAAACATGTACAAAACTAAATTTGTACCTGAGCGGAACAACTCCGGATATTCGTCAAGCATCGTCTGCTCTCGCTCCCAAGAGAGCTCCTCACGACCGCAATTGTCCCACCGGACTTTGACCATCCTGATCTCTTTATTGCGTAGCCGCTTGACCTCCGAGTCCTCAATCCGCACGGGCTTGACTTTTGTCGTTAGCCCACTATCCACCGGCACTTGATCGACCGCGATCACTTGCGTAGGCTCTTGCACCGCCTTCCGAAGCACCGAAATATGGAATACATCATGTAAACCACTTAGCTCCACTGAAAGCTTCAGCCGATAGGCCGCTTCTCCTACTCGCTCCAGAACCTCGAACGGTCCAAGGTACCTCGGGCTTAGCTTTTTCAATCGCCGCACCCGCGAGACACCCTTGAACGGCTTGATCTTCAAGTATACATGATCGCCCACAGCGAACTCCACGTTCCTGTGCTTGGCATTATAGTACTTTGCTTGCCGGTCCTGAGCGATAAGCAACCTCTCCCGAATGGTTCTCACCAACGAAGTAGCATCCTCCACTTCCGATCGCTTATACAACTTCGACTCGCCCGTTTCTAACCAAGACAACGGCGTGCGACATCGTCTACCATAAAGGGCCTCGAAAGGCGCCATCTGAATACTTGCTTGGTAGCTGTTGTTGTATGCGAACTCCACCAAATAAAGGTGGTCCTCCCATTGCTTTCCAAAGTCCAAGACACACATGCGAAGCATGTCTTCCATGGTTCTATTGACCCTCTCGGTCTGCCCATCCGTTTGTGGATGGAAGGCTGTGCTAAACTTCAGCTTTGTTCCCAACATTTGCTGCACCAGCGTCCAATCATTGGACGTGAACCGCCCATCTCGGTCACTCACGATGCTACGGGGCACACCATGAAGCCGCACTATGTTATCCACATAAAGCTTTGCCAGCTTCTCCACCGGATCATCCTTCCTATGCGGAATAAAATGCGACACCTTTGTTAATCGATCGACCACCACCCAAATGGCGTCGTTCCCCTTCTGCGACCTTGGCAAACCATGCACAAAGTCCATAGAGATGTCGTCGAATTTCCACTCCGGAATAGGCAAGGACTTAAGAAATCCTCCCGGCTTTTGGCACTCTGCCTTTACCAAGGCGCAAGTTTGGCACTTCGCTACATATATCGCCACATCCTTTTTCAAGCCCGGCCACCAAAACAGTTTCTTGACGTCGCGGTACATCTTCGTGCTCCCCGGGTGAATCGAGTACTTGGTATGGTGCGCCTCGTACAACAACTCCACCCGTAAACTGCCCACACTTGGGACGCACAAACGACCGTCTTTCCAAAGCAATCCGTCCTCCACGACGAATTGGGAATTTGACCCATCCAGAGCCTCTATCATGAACTGCTTCATATGAGCATCCATATCCAAAGCCTGCCGAATCCGATCAGCCAGGTCATATTGGACTTCAGTCCAATTCAGCACTGCTTCAGCACTAGATTGTCTATCCACACAAACAATCTCCAACGCCTCCAGCTCCTGCACCAACCGCTCATCATGCACTGATAGCCAATTCGCTTGAGCTGGGGCTCGGCGACTCAACGCGTCCGCAACCGCATTCCCTTTGCCAGGCACGTAGTGGATCTTGAAAGTATAGTCCCCCAGGAACTCCATCCACCTACGCTGCCGCATATTCAGATCTTTCTGATCAATCAAATACTTTAGGCTCTTGTGATCGGTGTAGATATCAATCTTCACACCGTACAAATAGTGTCTCCACAGCTTCAAGGCAAAAATCACGGCCGCCAACTCCAAGTCGTGGACCGGATAATTCCTCTCGTGCACTTTTAGCTGTCTCGAGCCATAAGCTATCACGCTGCCGTGCTGCAATAGCACGCAACCCAAACCGCTGCCCGAAGCATCGCTATATATCTCATAGCCTTCGGTTCCAACCGGCGAACTCAGCACAGGCGCCGTGGTCAACCGACACTTTAACTCCTCAAAAGCTCGCGGCGCACTCCGGCGTCCAAACGAACTTATGATCCTTCCTCGTCAAAGTAGTGAGAGGTAACGCTATCCGCGAGAAGTTCTCTACGAAGCGCCTATAATAGCCGGCAAGCCCCAAAAAGCTCCGGACTTCTGCTACCGTAGCAAGCTCAGGCCACTCCCGTATCGCAACAATCTTCGCCGGATCCACAGCAATACCCTCTCCACTCACTATATGCCCGAGGAACGCCACTGAGGATAGCCAAAACTCGCACTTCGAGAACTTGGCATACAACTGGTTTCTCCTGAGTGTCTCCAACACCAAATGGAGATGCTTGAAGTGATCCTCCTCACTTTGCGAGTACACCAAAGTATCGTCGATGAAGACGATCACGAAATGGTCTAGGTACTCCCTGAACGTTCTGTTCATCAAATCCATGAACACTGACGGCGCATTAGTCAGCCCAAACGGCATGACCGTAAACTCATAATGCCCGTATCTCGTACTAAACGCTGTCTTCGGGATATCACTCTCCCTTATCCGCAGCTGATAGTACCCAGACTTGAGATCTAACTTCGAGTACACCGTCGACCCGACTAACTGATCGAAAGAGATCATCAATCCGGGGGATCGGGTACTTGTTCTTCTCGTCAGCTTGTTTAGCTCCCGATAATCAATACATAACCTCAAGCTTCCGTCCTTCTTCTTAACAAAGAGGACTGGTGCGCTCCAAGGCGAAGAACTCGGGCGCACATACCCTTGCTCCAGCAACTCTTGCAGTTGAACTTTCAGCTCCGCCATTTCCTTAGGCGCTAGCCGATACGGAGATCGTGACACAGGCTTTGCACCTGGCACTAGCTCGATAGTAAAATCTATCTCCCGTTGTGGCGGGGCTCCAGGAAGATCTGCGGGGAACACATCAGGGTATTCCGATACCACTGAAATACAATCCATCGCGGGCTTCGGCTTTGCAACCTCCACTAGTGTAAAGAACAGTTCTGCTCCGGCACGAACCGCCTTCACCACCTGAAGAGCAGACATCAACGTCTTGCTCGACCCCTTTAAGCCCGTAAAAGTCGTCTCACGACTTGCTCCCAGCTTTACTTCCTTGCTACCGCAATCTATATGGGCCTGCTGCTCCGAGAGCCAGTCCATTCCAAATATGACGTCGAACTCCACCAACGGAAGTAAGGACGCCCGCAGGTCAAACTCCTGCTCTCCAATACGAGTCTTAACCTCGCAGATTCTATCCGCTCGCATCGAACACCCATTTGGCAACAACACATCCAACTTATCCTTCGCCATCGAAGAAGGGACTCCGATGCGTAATATAAATCCTTCGGACAAGAAGGAGTGTGAAGCTCCCGTATCAAAGAGTGCTCGTGCCGGATTTTCACAAATCAACACAAATCCTAAACAAGTAGTGGTAAGGTAACATGTGCATAACAAGCATATAAAGGAATTGACTTGCTATAAATTAAACCGTACCTGTCACCACGTCAGCTTGTTTAATGGCCTCCTGTTGGCCAAGATTGTAAACCCTTGGTTGGGCCGGAGCATAATGGGATGCGGTCGACTCCACCGCCTTGCCCTTCTCTTCATAAGTAGCTCCAGGCCTCCTTTCGGACTTAGGACGTCCGCTCCAACAATCACGGGCAAAATGCCCCGTCTTGCCACAAGGAAAACACGCACCCGGGGTCCGACCCGTAGTCGCCCCAGAAGCGCCAGAAGGAGCTGGACCCGAAGTCCTATGCTTCTTGAAAGTCCTCCGATAGCCTGACTTTGAAGTTGTCGGCACTCTGAACTCAGATTTCTTTTCACCCAAGCTTTTCTTCGCTTGTACACTCTTCATGTCCTTCTCCAAGGACCGGGCAGTATTGACCAAGGTTAAGAAACCCTGCGTCATTGGCCCCGACAGTAACAATCTCAGCTCATCCCTCAGGCCTTCATAAAAACGATTAGTCTTGCGCTCCTCATCCATGATGGTAGAGCTAGCATAACGACTCAACCGCGTAAACTCGTGGAGATATTCATCCACGCTCCTCTCACCCTGCACCAACTTCAGGAACTCATTCTCCATTGAAATCCTCTGAGTAGAAGGGAGGTATCTTGCTAAGAACAATTCCGAGAACTCTTCCATCGGAACGTCTATCAGTTGTCTACCTCGCAGATGATGCAGCTCCAAACCTTCCCACCACATCCTCGCTTCACCATCCAGCAGGAACGTAGCAATGGTGGTCATCTGCCACTCCTCCGTCTCCGTCGCTGTCATGACTCTCTTCACCCTAGAGAGCCAGTCTTCAGCTTGAGATGGGGTTCCCAACCCCGAGAATAACGGAGGGTTAAAGCTCATTACATGCTTCAACTGCCTCTCAGTCGCCCTCCTTGGCACTATTGGTTCTACAACCACTTGCTCCATCCTCCTCGGCTCAGCCTCTTGAAGAGGTACTTGCTCCATCACAGGAGCGGGCTGCTGCGCTTGCCTCCCAGGCTGCGCATTGATCACGGCCAACACCGCTTCAGCCACCAATCTTATATTTTCAGCCGACAAAGGTGTTGCGGGAGCAACTTCCGGTGCACTACTTGCCTCAGAAACTCGGCGTTCTGACGGCCCAACACCACTTCGGGTCACCTATAGTGGTACAAAACACCGTTAAGCGACCAAATAAATTGCAAATAGCAATTATAGGAACACGCAGGTTCCTCAAACACGAGTATTTTCATTCCTAAGTGGACATTCATGGGTTCTTTTTACGGTTATAATGATGACGCACACAATGTGCTCACCACCCCTTAAAAAGAATTCGCCCACGAATTCAATTCAAGCCCAACCAAAACCAGTAGTCTGATACCAAATTGTAACACCCCCTATCCGTCGCATAGCATATAGCAGTAGGTCCGGCCGGGGCCCGACGCCATATACCACAGACAGACCGGGTGGTTACTTATGGAAACCATCCAACCAATCTCAACGTCCTACACAGAGCATTCTAGCGGAAGCAGTTTATATAAGTTGCAAAACAAGAACCCAGCAACAAGCATGAATGTCCACTAACAAGATAATAGGAATGTTATTACAAAATACTCAAAAGTCGGCCTTAAGGCCTTACAAAATGTTTCACTTGTCTTTTACATGATTTACAAACCTCGGCTCGCAGGCCGGCCATACATGAATAAAACATAAAACATTTCCACTTGGGCCTTCGAGGGCCAGCTTCGCAAAAAGGGCTTTAGCCCGCTATTGACCGCTTGGTCCAGCTGCACCTGCAAGCAAACAAACCACCGCATGGTGGCAAACAAGGCAACGGTCAGCAATGCTGACCAAATTATAACGATCCCGCCCCCAACTCGGGGCGGCGATGCTCCTTTCCTGCATTTCATTAGCATAAGCGAGCAATTATAACCATAGCCATTACATCACAGCGTTGGCTCGCACGGCCACACGCCCCGTGCACTCAGGGCACATTCTCGGTGAACCGGTCGATGTCACGTCAATTAAAGCCATTAACATTCCGGACTCACCACCGCCACTTAGACGGCCATTCCTATGAGCAATTCGTCTTCATGGTATTGGTCACGTCAATTTAAGCCATCGACCACCGAAGACCCCCATTTATGCCAACGGCGAGTGCCATGTAACTTTAGGTCTCTCTAACCCGAACGACATAAAGCGGGTACGGCTCCATCTAACCCGTGCTCACATCGCAACGGCAATTTAAGCCATATGCGCGGGTTCAAACTTTCACCGAGTCCCATTCTAACACAAGTCACATAACCCGTTATGTTCAAGTTGGCTCTCAGGCCACCAAGTTGGCAAGACCTCGTGTCCGCCCAGTTTTCCGGGTGCACCTTTGGGTTAGTCCCCAAGGCTCCCTGCTGCAATCTACCGCGTAGAAAACCCGAAAAACACCCAATAGCACGGAGTCTTCTCCGGCCTTATGCAATGCAACATCACCGATCCGGACTAACATGTCCGGGTAGGCTTCAACCAAAATGCCTATGTCCGTTCTCGCATACGGACTCTAAACAACGGGGACTTCACATATCTACCCGAAGGAACGCCTCCAACTCTCCGCAAACTCGCGAGAGCGGGCTTCCTATGCAAAGAAAGAGAGCGACTCATGCTCAAGATGAGGATCGTTACCCTTGCGGTCCTCTTTGGCGCCATCGAAAAGTAATCGGATGGAAATCACCGCACTTGCGTTGCCTCCGTGGATCCGGAGTCGGCTTGCGATTTCGGAGCTCCGAAGCTCCTCCAATGGCGGATCTAGCTCCTCTTCTTCTTGCCTTAGCTCTTCTTTCTCCAAGGGTTTGGAGAGAGAACAAGTGGAAAAAGTGAGGGTTTTCTAAGTCAAAACCCGGGTATATCCCTTCAGGAACAACCCCCAGCCGTTGGATCTTCAGTCAAAGAAATGAACGGCTTCGATTCGGGACTGAAATGCCCAATCTGGACCGAACACGGCCTGGCACACGCCCGTGTCCAGGGCCGTGTGCCTCATTCGCCGTCAAAAATCGAATCACCTGGAACCTCACACGGGTATCGAACACGCCCGTGTTCGAGCTGACACGCCCGTGTTCCACCTGACACGGCCGTGTACCTGGCCGTGTACCCCATGATTTTCTCCCGTTTTCAACCCGAGCACTGCACGGGTTCTAGGACACGCCCGTGTCCTTGCCCGTGTCACCTTGACACGCCTGGGCTCCAGGCCGTGTACATGGTCTCGACACTTCGCGGCTAAGTGTCGACACGGGTCGACATGCCCTGCGACACGCCCGTGTCGCAGGCCGTGTGCCATGTCTCGACACACTGTCGACACCAAAGTGTCGACTTCGCGGGACGAGTGTCGACACGGGTTGACACGCCCTGCGACACGCCCGTGTCGCAGGCCGTGTGCCGTGTCTCGACACAACGTCGAAGCACTGTGTCGACTTCACGGCTAAGTGTCGACACGGGTCGACACGCCCTGCGACACGCCCTGCGACACGCCCGTGTCGCAGGCCGTGTGCCCAGTCTCGACACAATGTCGAGACCAAAGTGTCGACTTCACGCCTTAGTGTCGACACAGGCTTGACACGCCCTGGGACACGCCCGTGTCCCAGGCCGTGTGCCTGCAGCCAGAACTCAAACTGGCCCAAATTATTCCCCTCTGCTCCTTTGAGTTTCGGGGCGTTACACAGCCACCCATCCGCAAACGGATGGGCAGACCGAGAGGGTTAATAAAACCATGGAAGACATGCTCCGCATATGTGTCTTGGGTTTTGGAAAGCAATGGGAAGACCACCTTTATTTGGTGGAGTTCGCATACAACAACAGCTACCAAGCGAGTATTCAGACGACGCCCTTCGAGGCCCTATATGGTAGCAAATGTCGCACGCCGTTGTCTTGGTTAGAAACGGGTGAGTCAAAGTTGTATAAGCGATCGGAAGTGGAGGATGCTACTTCTTTGGTGAGAACGATTCGGGAGAGGTTGCTTAACGCTCAGGACCGGCAAGCAAAGTACTGTAATGCCAAGCACAGGAACGTGGAGTTCGCTGTGGGCGATTATGTATACTTAAAGATCAAGCCGTTCAAGGGTGTCTCGCGGGTGCGACGATTGAAAAAGCTAAGCCCGAGGTACCTTGGACCGTTCGAGGTTCTGGAGCGAGTTGGAAAAGCGGCCTATAGATTGAAGCTTTCAGTGGAGCTAAGTGGTTTACACGATGTATTCCATATTTCGGTGCTTCGGAAGGTGGTGCAAGAGCCTACGCAAGTGATCGCGGTCGATCAAGTGCCGGTGGAAAGTGGGCTAACGACAAAGGTCAAGCCCGTGCGGATTGAGGACTCGGAGGTCAAGCGGCTACGCAATAAAGAGATCAGGATGGTCAATGTCCGGTGGGTCAATTGCGGTCGTGAGGAGCTCTCTTGGGAGCGAGAGCAGACTATGCTTGACGAGTATCCGAAGTTATTCCGCTCAGGTACAAGTTTTGTTTTGTATGCCTTTCCTTATGTAATTTCGTGGGCGAAATTCTTTTAAGAGGGGGAGAGTTGTAACACCCCAAAACTCAAAATAGCGAAGGGGGGGACGTTTTGGGCCAGTTTGGGTTCTGGCAGAAGGCACACGCCCTGGGACACGGGCGTGTCCCAGGGCGTGTCAAGCGTGTGTCGACACTTAGCCGCGAAGTCGTCGAGTTATACTCGACGATTCGTCGAGAATGGGCACACGGCCTGCGACACGGGCGTGTCGCAGGGCGTGTCGACCCGTGTCGACACTTAGCCGTGAAGTCGTCGAGTTATACTCGACGATTCGTCGAGAATGGGCACACGGCCTGCGACACGGGCGTGTCGCAGGGCGTGTCGACCCGTGTCGACGATCGTCCCGGGGAGTCGTCGAGATTCACTCGACGATCGTCGAGACAAGGCACACGGCCTAGGACACGGGCGTGTCCAAGGCCGTGTCATCGAGTCGTCGATCTTCCCTCGACGAAATGTCCCGTGTACACGGCCTGCGGCCCAGGCGTGTCAAGGTGACACGGGCAAGGACACGGGCGTGTCCTAGAACCCGTGCAGTGCTTGGGTTGAAAATGGGGGAAACATCATGGGGTACACGGCCGGCTACACGGCCGTGTCAGCTGGAACACGGGCGTGTCAGCTAGAACACGGGCGTGTTCGATACCCGTGTGAGGGTCCAGGAGATTCGATTTTGATGGCGAATGCGGCACACGGCCCTGGACACGGGCGTGTGCCAGGCCGTGTTCGGTCCAGATTGGGCATTTCAGCCCCGAATCAAAACCGTTCGTTTCCTTGATTGAAGATCTAACGGCTGGGGATGGTTCCTGAGAGGATATACCCGGGTTTGACTTAGAAAATCCATCACTTTCTTACCTTTTTCATCTCTCCAAACCCTTGGAGAAAGAGGAGAGCCCTTGGAGGAAGAAGAGCTAGATCCGCCATTGGAGGAGCTTCGGAGCTCCGAATCGCAAACCGACTCCGGATCCACGGAGGCAACGCAAGTGCGGTGATTTCTATCCGATTACTTTTCGATGGCGCCAAAGAGGAACTCAAGGGTAACGATCCTCATCTTGAGCATGAATAGCTCTCTTTCTTAGCATAGGAAGCCCGCTCTCGCGAGTTTGCGAAGAGTTGGAGGCTTTCCTTCGGGTAGATATGTAAAGTCCCCGTTGTTTAGAGTCCGTATGCGAGAATGGACATATGCATGATGTGTGAAGCCTACCCGGACATGTTAGTCTGGATCGGTGATGTTGCATTACATAAGGCCGGAGAAGACTCCGTGCTATTGGTTGTTTTCGGGTTTTATACGCGGTAGATTGCAGCAGGGAGCCTTGGGGACTAACCCAAAGGTGCGCCCGGAAAACTGGACGGATACGAGATCTTGCCAGCTTGGTGGCCTGAGAGCCAACTCGAACATAACTGAGTTATGTGACTTGCGGTAGAATGGGACTCGGTGAAAGTTTGACCCGCGCAAATGGCTTAAATTGTCGTTGCGAAGTGAGCACGGGTTAGATGGAGCCGTACCCGCTTTATGTCGTTCGGTTAGAGAGACCTAAGGTTACGTGGCACTCGCCGTTGGAATAGATGTGAGTCTTCGGCGGTCAATGGCTTAAATTGACGTGACCCATGCCATGAAGACAAATTGCTCATAGGTTTGGCCGTCTAAGTGGCGGTGGTGAGTCCGGAATGTTAATGGATTTAATTGACGTGACATCGACCGGTTCACCGAGAATGTGCCCTGAGTGCACGGGGCGTGTGGCCGTACGAGCCAACGTCTGTGATGAAATGGCTATGGTTATATACATTGCTCGCTTATGCTAATGAAATGCAGGGAAGGAGCATCGCCGCCCCGAGTTGGGGGCGGGATCGTTATAATTTGGTCAGCATTGCTGACCGTTGCCTTGTTTTACCACCGTGCGGTGGTTTGTTGCTTGCAGGTGCAGCTGTACCAAGCGGTCAATAGCGGGCTAAAGCCCTTTTTGCGAAGCTGGCCCTCGAAGGCCCAAGTAGAAGTGTTTACTGCTTTATTCATGTATGACCGGCCTGCGTGCCGTGGTTTGTAAAACATGTAATTTTCAAGTGAAACACTTTGTAAGGCCTTAAGGCCGGTTTTGGGTATTTTGTATACATTCCTAATTTTGTGCTAGTGGACATTCGTGCTCTAATGCTGGGTTCTTGTTTACAACTTATATAAACTGCTTCCGCTAGAATGCTCTGTGTAGGACGTTGAGATTGGTTGGATGGTTTCCATACGTAACCACCCGGTCTGTCTGTGGTATATGGCGTCGGGCCCCGGCCGGACCTACTGCTATATGCTATGCGACGGATAGGGGGTGTTACAGATACAGTACTTCGACATCGTCCCAGCTCAAATCAACCCCAGTAGCATGGCGATCATCATGGGGTTCCTATGCTACTTGCGGGAAGAGAGGATCGTTTTCGACCTCTCTGTATTCTGGAAGATATTCGCATTTGCAAAGACGTCAGACGTGATTGACTTCTTCAGTATCCACGTCTGCACGCTAGTCAGGACGGCGAACAAAGTACATCGATGGAGCGAGTACCTCGTCGTCGTTATCAGAGAGTTCGATGGTGTGCTGGGGAGACCGCACAAACCCGTCAACGTCGCCTTATTTATCGTAGATCTTGGAGGGCGTGCACGAGAAGTTGGTCGAGGCTTTCCGTGGGCGGTGGTTTGACGTCATTCATTGGCGAATAAATGTCAATGTTCTTTTAGAGATCCACCCTTGCGGGAGTAAGTCTTCGGAGTTTGAACATACTGGGCATTTTCTCACATTTAACTTCTATGAAATTCGCACTAACTCGCTCCTAATTCTCGCAGTACCCTCTGGGCTCCCCTCAAAGCCGCTTACTCCGGCCATGGAAGTCTCCTCGTCGCACCCAGAGCCCCCTAATCAGTTGCTAGAAGTTGGGGATAATAAGAAGCCCGCCAAGGGGAATGAGAAGGCCAGGTCGGCTGACCATGCGAGCAAGCGGGATAAGGTATCCCACCAGCTGTTAGATGACCAGGAATCTCAGGCCGATGTCGCGGCGCCTTACCTTCATCTGAACTACAACCTTGGGCCAGAAGGTAAGGATGCCTTCGGTCGCTCGCTGGTTTCTTGGTCTGCTGACGAACAACATGTGTCGCTGAGCACCAACCTCCCTGCTTGGTCTGAGGACTCGGATGACAAGGGGGAGGCCTTCGACATCCTCCACACCATCTACGGGCGAGATGACGCTGAGTCCATGGTGGAGCTCAGCCCAGAGGAGCTCGCCGACCTGACCTCGCTCTCCATTTTGCGAGCTGCCGAGCTGGGCCATTTCTCGGCGAGGAAGCTGCTCGAGACACACGAGGCACTAAAGGTCGTTTCCAAGAAAGTGATCGACCTCGGCATGCAATCAGTTCGCTGGAGGGAATATGAGGTAAGCCGTCTCCCCGTACGATATGTCTGAACTGGACTTGGATTATTTTGCTGATTGTTTGGTGATCTTCACAGGCTGCTGAGATTGAGGATGCGAAGAAGCACTCAGAATGCGAACAGAAGATCACCAACGCAATGACTGATCTAGAGGCTGACCAGATTCGCGTTGACGAGATGGAGACTCTCGCGATCGCCACCGAAGAGCGTGCGAGAACCTCTGCTCCTCGCCCTGCTGCGCCGCAACAGGAGGAGTCCCCACATGCGGCGGTAAAGAGGCCCCGCCCTCATGGGGATGAGATGTCAGCCATATGTCGGGAATTGAACGGGCAACGAGGGATATTATCCTATCCAGGCTGAGTATCGATGACCATCTTGATAGGTGGCGAAGAATATGACGGTCGAGGACCTGATTTTAGAGTTACTCTCCGAGAAATCTAACTTGCCTGACCATGTTCTTTCCTCGGCGTCGGACTCTAGCGGCAGTGGCAGCAGCAACAGCAGAAGCAGCAAAGACGATAGCGAGGCCGAGGAGGAAGATAACGATGAGGGCAAGGAATAAGATGCTAATATTGGTGATGAGGAATATCGGTCTGATACTGGCGATGATGAGTCTTAGTTGCTCGCCGACATTCTCCATACTTGCTTACAGAAAACACTTAGAAATTTTTGAAACTTGTAATCATTTTGACGTAGTACAAGGTTTTCTTTTTGTTGTAGCTTCCCTTTCTCTTTATTTTTTACTCCCGTGCTCGCTTGCTGAATGTCGCTCAATATGCTCTTATGCTTGGAGAGATAGAGTGCTCGTGATATGCTAACTTGCACTCGGACCTCGCTCATCAAAGTTCGTCGCCTACTCGCAGGTCGTTGCCTCTTACTCACACTTTGATGCTCACATCTGCATGGTTGCAGTCGCATGCTCGCTCATTGCGGCTTGTACCTACATGGTCACATACCTCATAGGAGCCCAGCTCAACTGAGTCCAAGGTTGTATTCGACACCTACAGGAGCCAAACTCAACTGGGGTGGAGAAGAGTCGACACTCTATCAGGAGTTGAGCTCAACTGGCATTGGGAATCAATCGACACCCTAACAGAAGCCAAGATCAACTGGGGGTGGGAATCAGTTGACACCCAGCAGGAGCCAAGCTCAACTGGGGGTGGGAATCAGTCGACTCGGATGGCTAGTAGACGGTCTACAGGGGAGATGCCCCTACAGAGTTCACGGACCACGACATCACTCCAACAAGGAACTTTCTTCACCTTTGGTGGTGGGAAGTAGTCGACACCCAATAGGAGCTAAGCTCAACTGGGGGTAGGAATCAGTAGACACCCTAACAGGAGCCAAGCTCAACTAGGGGTGGGAATCAATCGACTCGGGGGGTGGGGGGGGGGGGGGTGGGGGGGGGGGGGGGCTAGTAGTCGGTCTACAGGGGAGAAGCCCGTACAGAGTTCACGAACTACGACATCACTACAACGAGGAGCTTTCTTCACCTCTGGTGGTGGGAAGTAATCGACACCCAGTAGGAGCCAAGCTCAACTAGGTGTGGGAATCAGTCGACTCGGGTGGCTAGTAGTCGGTCTGCAGGGGAGAAGCCAATACAGAGTTCACGGACTACGACATCACTCTAACGAGGAACTTTCTCACTGGAGGAGGTAATTGCCTGATATGCAAGAGAGGGGCTTATGCAGGGACTCAAACTTATGTTAACTCTACCACTCGAGGACTTCAACCGGGGTTGAGGTGATTTCATCCTGTTACTTGACGGGCAGCGAATGAGTTAGCTGCACTGATGTTTTGCAAATGAAGGATATTTTTAAAAGAGACGATCTTGAACCCGTCGAATCGAGGAGTTGGCATCCAGACCTGTTCCTAATAATTACTCCAGTCAGAGGAGAGATGCAATCGGGGGGGGGGGACCCATGCCAACAAAGCAAGGGAGGAGCTGATCTCGGTCGTCAATGCAGAGGCTCGGTCTTACAAGAGTGCTTCCAAGGCATCGTCCCATCATCCGTTCTAGGATATTTATGAGAAACAGGCCGACCGCTGGTTTCTTGATCCAACATTGAAGATCATTTTCGGGCATGCCATCTCGTTACGAGTGCCAGTGCATAAGCGAAGGGTAATGTTCCTCCGAGGGTCCTCTAGGACGCACTCTAGGCCAACATCTTCCCTTGGGATCATTCTCGTCCATTCTTTGACAGGTTATCCTGCCTTGGGGGGAGTTGAGATGTTTTTACTAATGATGGATGGGTGAGACCGGCCCTCTATTGAGTCCAGGAGGTTAGGGTCCATATCTCTTTCTGATAGTTCCTCCAGTCGGAGGAGAGATGCAATCAGGGGGACCTAGGCCGACATGCAAGGGGAGAGCTATTCTTGGCCATCAATGCAGAGGCTCGGTCTTATAAGAGCGCTCCAAAGGCATCGTCCCATCATCCGCTCTGTGATATTTAAGAGAAACGGGTCGACCGTTGTTTTTCGGAGTCGATCACGGTGCTGGACCTGAAAGCCTTCAGAAATCTTGGGATGGATTAGCATAGAAAGAAATAATTTGGTCGTCACTGAGTTATATATATACAACAGGATCACAAAGATTAAGTACAGGTTATCGCTAGGGATAGAACATTTTTAGGTCATCCCTGCTCCAAGTACCTCCCAGCTTCTCTCCTCCTTTATTTTGGAGATAATATCCTCCAGTGTCTAAGGATTCTTGGATGATGTAGGGGTCCTCCCAATTGGGGTATAGTGTTGGGTACATTGGTCAAATGTACCTGATTTGAAGAAGCCTCACCTAACTCAATGATATACATCATAATGTATTTGATGTTTGTTTGAGTTACTTGTGCAGGTTAGGTATTCACTGGACTGAAGCTAAAAGTTTGTAAGTCCATGTGTCGACACCCAGAGGGAAAGTGTCGACACTTGAGAAAGCTTGTGTCGACACCCAGACAAGCAGTGTCGACACTTGGAGTCATTGTGTCGACACCTGAAATGAAGAGTCGACACCAGACAGAAAGTGTCGACACTTGGAGCTGTGTCGACACTCAGTGAAGAAGTATGCAGAAAAGCTGTGTCGACACTTAGCAGAAGTGTCGACACCCAGAAGAGCTGTGTCTACACCAGAAAGTGTCGACACTTGGAGTTGTGTCGACACTCAGCAAAATTCTGCAGAGACTAAGGACAAGTGTCGACACTCAACACAATGTGTCGACACTCAATCAGCAGAGTCAACATATGAAGAATGTGTCGACACTCAGCACAATGTGTCGACACACACTCAAAGGAGTCAACACTTGAAGTATGTGTCGACACTCAGCACTATGTGTCGACATACAACCAGAAGAGTCAACACTTGAAGAAAGTGTCGACACCCAGCACAATGTGTCGACACTTAGTTGAAGACTCTACACTTGAAGAAAGTGTCGACACAAGGAGCTGTGTCGACACTTAGCAAAGAACAGAAAAGTTTACAAAATATTCTAAGTACAAGTGTCGACACTAAAGGAATGTGTCGACACTCAGCTGAGGAAACAAAATTGAAGACTTGTGTCGACACCAAGAAGTAGTGTCGACACTTGACAGTTTTAACACATGAAGATGTGTCGACACAAAGAAGATGTGTCGACACTTAGAAGAATACAGTTAAAGAATGAAGATCAAGTACTTGTGTCGACACTTAATTTCAGTGTCGACACTTGAAGAAGTATCTGTGTCGAGACATACAAGGAATTGTGTCGACACCTTGTAGACTTGTGTCGACACTTACACAACATGTGTCGACACTTAGTCTATAAGTGTCGACACTTAAGAACAGAAAGTCTCGACACTATCTGACAGTTAGAGAATTTCAAGAAGTGACTGGTTGACATGACAGCTGCCGATCCAGCCGGTCTACAGCAACTGTCAGAGAAATCAGAAGTCTGTTATGAACCGGACCAGCCGGTTACCATGAAGGAAGCCTATAAATAGGCACTCACAGTTTACAGAAGTTGTTGTTGATGTAAGAATTACAAGTTGTTCTTTCAAGTAGTGAGAATAATTAAAGTAGTTGATCAGATCATCAGGAAAGTGATACATAGAGGATCAACACAAGAAGATCTGGCAGTCCAACTGCAGATCTAAGAAGTTGGAGAGAGAGAGCTCCAATCAAGAATTCAGTCTTTGGAACTAAGGCTGAGAAGAAGGATTCAGAATCATCTGGATCTCAAGAAGCAGAGGTCAAGGATCAACTGCAGAGGATTCAGACTAATTCAGTTCTAACTCAAGAAGCTTTGAAGGAAGCTAAGTCAGTTTGGATCTAGCTGAGTTCTTCCAAGAACTCTTCAAGAAACTCTCAACTCCTCTCTTATTTTCTGAGTTGTAGAGTTAGTTATTGTAATTCAATCTTAACTTGTAGGATCCATTGGATCTGAGAGAATTGTAAGCCTATATTATAAAGGCTGAGGGTAGGGTTTGGTTGCCTGAGTGTAGGAGTTGAAAAACTCTGAGTGTAGGCCTTAATTGGCTGAGTGTAGGCCTGTGTGGCTGAGTGTAGGCCCTTGTGGCTGAGTGTAAGGCTTTGGGCCTGAGGTGTAGGAACCTAGTTGGGTTCTGAGATAGTGGAGAAGATTGGCCGAATCTAGTACACTGCTAGATAGGCGAAGGGGGAAAGTGGATGTACCCAAAGATTGGGAACCACTATAAATTAGTGTGTCTGCTGTGCTATGCTGTGCTGTGGATTAACTGTTTATATTCTGTGATTGTTGTTAACTGTAGAATTCTGTGAAATAACTGTTGTGCAGCCAACAAAGTTTCAAAAAGGTTTAGGTCACCTATTCACCCCCCCCCTCTAGGTGATTAGGTACCATATCTTTCAAGTGGTATCAAAGCGAGGTTCCTCAAAACAAGGACTAACAGTGTAAGGATATCCTGTTTGGCAGAAACAGTCTAAGTCAGAAAACAGATTCAAGAAATTCAAGAACTTCAAGAAACATGGGTTCTTATGAGAATCACAAAGAGTTGGGTTCCATGAAGTTACCCATATGCAGGAAGGAGATTTTTGGAATCTGGAAAGAAAGGGTTAGGCTATTTATGGAGGCCTCAGACCCAAGAATCTACATCACAGTTAAGGAAGGGCCTTATGTGCCAATGAAGATTTCAGTACTGGATGCAAATCAGAGGACTCCAAAGGATTTCTCTGAGATGACCAAGGATGAAATTGTCCTAGCCACTATGGACAAAAGGGCACAAAACATTATAGTAAGTGCCATTGATGATGCAACTTTTCAGAACCTAATTCACTGTAAAACAGCAAAAGAAATGTGGGATACCCTCATTTTCTATATGGAAGGTCTGAAGAAGTTAGGCAAGATAGAAAGTCCTTGCTTAATCAAGAGTATGAGAGCTTTAGGCAAGGAAGAGGAGATAGCATCACTGAATGCTACAAGAAGTTCTATAGAATTGTTAATGAACTCATGTCCTATGGAAGAGAGTTCACTAACTATGAATTGAATGATAAGTTCTTGAGGTCCCTAACCAAAGATTGGGACACTAAGATCTGTGCCATCAGAGAAATGGCAAGTTGGGAGAAATTCCTCCTCCCACACTGTTTGGCAAGTTGTTGTCTTATGAGATGCAGCTGTCTGTGAGAAAAGAGGAGGAAAAGATCAACAAGGACTGAGCACAGGGAAAGGACTGTTGCCTTCAAGTCAGAAGTACCTAGAAAGAGCAGGACTAAGTCATCAACTCCTCCTCCAGAGGTAGTTGAATCAGAATCTGATGAGTCTGTTAGCACAAAGTCTTCAAGCAGTGAAAGTGATGAAGACTTTGCTGCATTTACCAGACATTTTCAGAAATTCCTCAAAGAAGAAACAGTGGAGGTCCAGACCTTCATTTTCCAAAGGAAAGAAGTCCAGTATCAGGAGAAGAAGCCTTCAAAGAAGGACAAGAAAAAGACAAAGACTAGCAAGGCAACTGGGTCTAAGATAGTGTGTTACTGCTGCAATAGACAGGGGTCATGTAATTGCAGATTGTCCTGAGAGAAGAAAAGAATCCAGTGACAAAAAGAAGACTCACTTCAAAGGAAAGAAGGAGAAGTCCTTTGTTGCAAAGAATGAGAAGACTCTTTCAGACATTTCTTCTTCAGACACTGAGACAGATGCTGAAGCCTACATAGGGCTATTTGCTGAAGAAGAAGAGGAGTTTATGCAGATCATGGAATCAATCTATGAACAAGAAGAGTGTCAGTGCCAAGGACTAATGGCATTGACTGAAAGTACCAAATCCTGGAGCAGCCAGGACCCAGTCAGGTACAAAGTCAACTCAAAGTTCAGATTTCAGTACTAGTTTCAGAGTCAGATTCATCTTCATCAAGTGATGGAAGTGTTTCTGAATCTGAGGGAGATATTCATCAGCTCTTAGATGAATATAAAGTACTGTTGCAAGCCTATAAGAAAAGCAAGTCCCTTGCCAAAAAGTTCAGGCAAAGGAATTGCTGATCTAAGGCAGCTGCAACAGACTTAGAGAAGGAATTTGATCAAAAGCTCAATGAAGTAGCCAGGCTGAAACACATTACTGTGATTCAATGGGAAACTAATCACTTTATAAAAATGATCAATTAAGATACTGGAGATCAATCTCAGAAGGAAAAAGAGCTAGTTGCTAGGTTTTCAAAACCTAAATCAGTGCTACCCTTGATTGATGATTTTGTTCATCATAAGGAAAGGCTGGATTGGGTTTTTTAAACAGCTAGGACTGTTCAGGATCAGTCCAAGTCCAAGGGCAAAGCCCCAACATTCAATAAGCCTGCTGTAGTCAAGACAGCCAAGTTGTACCTAAGCAAAGGTACAACAAGTTTGAATGCTGGTGTTGTGGCAAGGTTGGCCACTTTGCCTTGGATTGTTGGCACAATGCCAGTGCCAAGTTGAGTAGCAAGTTACCTGGTGGAAAGCCAGCAGGTAGCTATGTCAAGTTGCAAACTAACAATCACCAAGGACCCAAGTTTACTTTGGGTTCTAAGGTTCATTAATTTGTTTTGCAGGTGAATCCAAGTGGCCATACCCCAACATGGTACTTGGATAGTGGATGTTCCAGACATATGACTGGAACAAGGGGACTACTGAAGGACTACATTCCAATCAAAAATGGTCCTAAAGTGACCTTTGGTGGTTCTGAAAAAGGAATCATCAAAGGGTTTGGTAACATTTCTTCAAACCTTGTTACCATTACTCAAGTGGCTTATGTTAAAGGGTTGAAACACAACCTCATTAGTATAAGTCAGTTAAGTGATGTAGGGTATGACATCTCATTTGTTAAAAATGGTTGTCATATCAAGAGGTCAAGTGATCAAGAGATCATTTTGACAGGATAGAAAGAGGAATGTCTACTGCTTAGACATTATGATTGAGAACAATGGTTCTCCTGTTTGTCTTGTAGCTGATGAGACAGTCTCTCATTGTGTCAAGTGGCACAAGAGGCTGCTCATCTTAACTACAAGACTATTAGCAAACTCTTTAGCAAAGAGTTAGTGAGGAATGGTCCTCAAGTTAAGTGTGTCAAAGATGGCATTTGCTCAGCTTGTCAAAAGGGCAAGCAGACTAAATCCACCTTTAGAAGCTTAGACAACAAGATGCTGTGAGGTGTTTATACCTCTTGCATATGGATCTATTTGGTCCAATGCCAGTTCACAGCTTAGGTAGGAAGGTCTATACCTTTGTAGTTGTTGATGACTACTCAAGGTTTTCCTGGGTGTTCTTCTTAAAGCAGAAATCTGAAACACCTAGTGTCTTCCATAGCTTTGTTAAGCAAATTCAGAATGAATTGAACTGTACAGTGGTCAAAATTAGAAGTGACCATGGTACTGAGTTTCAGTCTGAAAGCATGACAAAACTGTGTGAAGACTATGGGATATTTCAAGAATTCTCTTCACCTAGAACACCTCAGCAAAATGGCATTGCTGAAAGGAAAAATAGGACCTTGATAGAGGCTGGTAGAACCCTATTAAGTGATTCATCACTGCCAGAGTATTTCTGGGCTGAAGCAGTTAACACTGCATGCCATGTGATAAATAGGGCTACCATCACTAAAAGGTTAAACAAGACCCCCTATGAAGTTGTGAAAGGCAGGAAACCAAATCTATCCTATTTCAGGATTTTTGGTTGCAAATGCTTCATACTTAACAATGGAAAGTCTTACTTAACTAAGTTTGCTGCCAAGTCCCAAGAGGGAGTGTTTGTTGGGTACAGCAATAATAGTAAGGCTTATAGAGTCTACAACTTGACTACACAAGTTGTAGAGGAGTCTGTGCATGTAGTTTTTGATGAGACACAACTAATTAACAATGAGTTGTCTAGCAATGTATGCAGCCCCACAGGTCTTACTAAGAAGATGGACAAGCTAACCATAGAAGATGTACCTGCTGCAAGACAGCAAGTAGAAGGAGATGGCTTATGTCCAGGGGGAGAACTACATGTACAAGGAGCTGAAGAAGTACAAGGAACTCAGTTTGATGAAGATGCTGAAGAAGTTCAACCAGAAGTAAGGATGCCTCCAGCCAACAGGCATCTAAGAGATCATCCAGTAGAGCTGATAATTGGAGATCCAAGACAAGGTGTTCAGACAAGGAGCAGAAATCAGAATGCTGTAGTATATTCAAGTTTTCTGTCTCAAATAGAACCAAAGAAATTTGAAGAAGCTATACAAGATCCACAGTGGACTGAAGCAATGCAGGAAGAGCTTAATCAGTTCAAAAGGTGCAAGGTTTGGGACCTGGTTCCTAAGCCTAAAGATCACAATGTGATAGGAACAAAGTGGATCTACAGGAATAAGTTAGATGAACAAGGAGTCATCATTAAGAATAAAGCAAGATTGGTTACAAAAGGATATAGGCAAGAAGAAGGTATTGATTTTGATCAAACCTTTGCTCCAGTAGCCAGACTGGAAGCCATAAGGATGTTCTTGGCCTATGCAACCTATCAAGGATTCAAGGTATACCAAATGGATGTGAAGTCAGCATTCCTAAATGGTAATTTAAAGGAAGAAGTCTATGTGGAGCAGCCTGCAGGTTTTGTTGATCAACTTTACCTCATTATGTCTATAGACTTAGGAAAGCATTATATGGGTTAAAACAAGCTCCTAGAGCTTGGTATGAAACCCTATCTAGTTTCCTCATTGAGAACAAGTTCTCAAGGGGGAAAATAGATAAGACTCTATTCCTTAGGGAATCTAGAGGCAAAGTCATACTTGTCCAAATATATGTAGATGACATTATATTTGGGTCTACTGAAAGTAGCCTTTGCAAAAAGTTTGCAAAGCTTATGCAAAGTCAATTTGAGATGAGTAGTATGGGAGAACTGAAGTTTTTCTTGGGTCTCCAAGTTAAACAGACTGAAAGTGGTCTATCCATATGTCAGTCCAAGTTCACCCTAGAACTCATAAGGAAGTATGGTATGGATTCATCCAGTACCATGAAGACTCCTATGGGGTCAAGTATGTCTCTAAGCAAGGATGATGCAGGGAAACCTGTAGATGAAACCTTGTATAGAGGGATAGTTGGCTCCCTACTATACTTGACTGCAAGTAGGCCTGACATTATGTATGCTACATGTGTTTGTGCCAGGTATCAAGCCTGCCCCAAAGAATCTCACTTGACTGCAGTCAAGAGAATCTTGAGATATCTAAAGGGCACTCCCTATCTAGGCCTCTGGTACCCTAGGAATGGAGATTTTGATCTAACAGGCTATTCAGATGCAGACTTTGCAGGATGCAAAGAAGATAGAAAGAGCACTACTGGATCCTGTCAATTCCTAGGTGGAAGACTCATTTCATGGAGTAGTAAGAAGCAAACCAGTGTGGCTATTTCCACAGCTGAGTCAGAATATGTAGCTGCAGGAAGTTGCTGTGCTCAACTTCTGTGGATTCAACATCAGTTAGAAGACTATGGATTTCAGGTAAGTAGAACTCCACTTTACTGTGATTCTACAAGTGCTATTTCAATAGCTAACAATCCTATATCACATAGTAAAACTAAACATATTGAGATTAAATATCACTTTCTTAGGGAGCATGTAGAAAGAAATGATATTGCACTTGAATATGTTAAAACTGATAATCAGATAGCTGATATGTTTACTAAGCCCTTAGAAGAAGCTAAGTTCAATAGGTTCAAAATTGAACTAGGTATGATAAACTTAGACTAAGTTTACAGAACTAAAAATTGGCTAAGTAAAAAGGTGTCGACACATAGACAAGTCTATGTCGACACAGAATAGTAAGTGTCGACACTTCAGGAAAATGGTGTCGACACATCTAGGAAGTTGGTGTCGACACTTCAGAATGTTAGTGTCGACACATGTCGAGTTGGTGTCGACACATTCAATAAGGTGTCGACACTTAAGTTTTACTCAGAATTTTCTAAGTAAAATCTCGACCACATGTCGAGTTGGTGTCGACACATTCAATAAGGTGTCGACACTTAAGTTTTACTCAGAATTTTCTAAGTAAAGTCTCGACTACATGTCGAGTAGTGTGGTGTCGACACTTAACCAAGTGTCGACACATAAAATCTGATGACTTAAACTTGTGTCGACACATGAGTGTCGAGACATTATAAGTCAGTGTCGACACTTATTGCCAGTGTCGACACATCTTTAGTAATCCATCCCGCCTGTTCGTCTTCAAACTAGAAAGGTATAAATAGGGTTCTGTCTTTGTTTGTCGACACGCTTTCAGAGTTTCGAGACCAAACTACTGTGTCGACATTTCTCTCTTCTAAAGACTAATTCTCCAAACCCTAATGGCTCCCAAGCTGGAAGAGAACGTTAACGAAGGCTATGAACTGGTTCGTGGCGCGTTCGACGATGGCGATCAAGAAATCAAATCGGTGGTAACCCTAGTCACCGATTCAGGATTGGAGTACTTGGTTTCAGAACCAACTAAAATATGGAAGAAGGAAGTTCTTGAATTCCTTACTGGAGGGTCTGTAGATGACTCAGGCTACAGAATCAAATCAAGGGTGCATGGCACCAAGGTCAAGATTTCACCCAAATCTCTGAGAAAGGTACTTCAGCTACCTAAAGTTCAAGAAGAAGAGGAAGTGACAACATCTAAGACCAGGGAAGCACTTACCTGGTGTGGACTAGATCCTAAGCTAAAGATAGGATCAGTATTCAACAGGAGAGGAATGAATACTCAAGGAAAATTCTTGTCAGAAATTGTGGGTAAAGTAATACTCAGTAAGACTGGAGGGCATGACAGGGTGTCAGCCTCCATGTTCAGTGTTATGACCAGAATCATTTTCAACCTTAAAACAGACTGGTCAATGGTTGTGTTTGAGAAAGTTAAGGAAAGTCTAAAGAAGCCCAATCTGGGCAGAATACTAAGTCTCTACCTGGCTGGTACAATACCAGAGGTCATGAGCAATGCTGCTGGTACTAAAATCAATCACATGAGAAGGATGGATATGAGGATACTTTCAAGATGGGAAAGAGTGCTGTCTAAGGAAGTTCCTACCCCAGAGAAGCAAGTTTCTAAGAAGGATTCCCCTCCAAAGAAGAAGAGGAAGATAGCTGCTGTGACTCAGGAGTCCTCCAGCAGCTCAGGTAGTGAAGAACATGTTGTTTTCACTCCTGATAATCCAATAGATGTGGCTGCAGAGAAGTCACCTGCTCCTCAAGAGCCAGCAGAAATCCAGGGGGAGCTGCCTACAGCTAGCCCCATGCAAAAGAATCCAAGACAGGGGGAGCCTCCAGCTGTAGAACAACCCTCTACACTGGAGAGTGAGCAAGCTACAATAATCATCCAAGAGGTACTGTCTGACCTCAATACTTTAGATTTTTCTATAATAGATTCTGATTTGTCTGATGTCCATCAGCAAACTCAGCAAGCAAATCAAGTACCAGATGTTGTTCTCCAAGACACATCAGTAGTACATGAAGTTGTTCCTGATAAAGTAGTTGATGAACCCAGCACTTCTCCTACTCAGTCACCTCCTGAATACACAATGGAAGACCTCTTTCTGAATCTAGATCAAGAGGATTTTGACATGGACAAGACTGCTGATGAAGAGAAGGGTGCTGCTGTTGAGGGGGAGATCTTGGAAGATCAGGAAGAGCCTATTAGGCAGGAAAGTGAGAAAGCACTTGATGTGCAAGATGACAAACCTCAAGCCCTAAGGATAGGGTGAATATAGCAAGTACTTCAGAGTCTGAGGATGATGAGACTGAACAAGCTAAAAAGAAGAAATTCTTTGTATTCAAAAGAAGGAGCCAGAGCTACAAGAAGGCTCTACAAACTGTTGCTCAACACTCCTTAGTCCAACAAGCTCCATCAACTGATTATAGTGCTCTACTGATTGCACTGCAAATCAAGATGGATGAACAAAGGAAGGCTATAGAAACTTATGTTGATGAAGGGCACAAGACCCTACAATCTGATCTGGCTCAGGAAATCAAGTCCATAAGGTTTGAAATGAACCTTAATAAAAAGGAGATAACTGACTGTTTTACAAAAGGTGCTAATGCAGTGGTCTATCTGGCAAACCACCAAGAGAAAATAAAGTCTCAAGTAGATGATATAGCATTGAAGCAGGGCTATGTGCTGGAAAATCAATTAAGGATGAATGATAATTTAACTGCCTCCCACAATGCTATAGTCACTGAACTAAAGAGTAAGACTGCTGAACCTTCAACATCATCTGCTGCTGCAAAGGCTGAATTTGATAAAGCTTTTCAAGATGAAATTGCTGCTGTCAAGACTGCCATTCAGGATTCACAGAAGGTCATTTCTGAACAGCTTACAAAGCTTAGACCTTATTTTAAGGATGGAATCAGGTACTTGGACAGCCAAATCAGGTTCCAGAAGGATGATGTAAGAGACCATGTAGCCCAAGAAGTCATAAAGGGGGAGAGAGTGTTAGTCAAGGCCAGTTCTGAGCATACAAAATGGATTTCAAATTCAATCAGGGCTACACTTGGATATCCTCCCCTGTGTGATGACAATGAAGTTGCTGAATCTGGACTGAACCCTGCCTATTTTGGAGGTGAGCCACAAGAAGTAGCTCAAGTCATTTATCCACCTCCAGATTTTGAAATGATTCATGTAGAGGTGAGCACTATGTATAGCCCATCTGGGGGCAAGGACAATGTCCATTTAGAAAAGGTTACTCAACCTATTACAGCAGCTATGCAAGAGGCTATGGACAAAGAAGAAGAGACAAGGCTGTCAAAGAAGAAGTTCAGGGAACTGGCTGAGCAAAACCAGATTTTGAACAGTGGAGCCCTACTTCTAGGAACATCATTCTCACAGCCTGGAAAGCAGCCAAGGAAAATGCACATGAGAGGAACAAGTGGTTCTCGGAAGCAGAATGGAGGAAGCATGAGATCAGGCAGGAAGCCATTGTCCAGTATAGAAGGAAGGCTAAGTTAGGAAAGCTACCTCCTACAGCTGTGGAGCCTAGCAAGTACTTTCCTAAGCCCTATCATTACTTTGAGAGGCAGAAAATCAAGGCTGAAGAACAAAAGAAGAAAGACTCAAAAGGCAAGAAGCCTGCTGATGCTGAGCCTGCTGCTGCTGCTGCTGTCAAAGCTCAAGTTAAAGCTGGAAAAGGAATTGTTATCAAAGAACCTGATCAGAAATAGATTAGGAATTAAACTTGAAGCTTGTTATAATCTTTTAAATGAAAAACATTTTTGTACAACATTGCAAATGTATAAGGAACAATATTAGAACAATATGTGATAAATATAGTATGATTGTTCTGAAATGTGTTTGTTTCTTATTTGTTCTGGAATGTTGAATGTGTATATGTGTGTAGTTTTTACATGTTCATGTTAACCCTGTTGCTTATAATCTGCTTTTCATCATTTTGTAATTTTTAATTATGAATGGTGTATATCATTGACTAAGGGTTATGACTTCTCCAAATAGGGGGAGATTGTTGGGTACATTGGTCAAATGTACCTGATTTGAAGAAGCCTCACCTAACTCAATGATATACATCATAATGTATTTGATGTTTGTTTGAGTTACTTGTGCAGGTTAGGTATTCACTGGACTGAAGCTAAAAGTTTCTAAGTCCATGTGTTGACACCCAGAGGGAAAGTGTCGACACTTGAGAAAGCTTGTGTCGACACCCAGACAAGCAGTGTTGACACTTGGAGTCATTGTGTCGACACCTGAAATGAAGAGTCGACACCAGACAGAAAGTGTCGACACTTGGAGCTGTGTCGACACTCAGTGAAGAAGTATGCAGAAAAGCTGTGTCGACACTTAGCAGAAGTGTCGACACCCAGAAGAGCTGTGTCTACACCAGAAAGTGTCGACACTTGGAGTTGTGTCGACACTCAGCAAAATTCTGCAGAGACTAAGGACAAGTGTCGACACTCAACACAATGTGTCGACACTCAATCAGCAGAGTCAACATATGAAGAATGTGTCGACACTCAGCACAATGTGTCGACACACACTCAAAGGAGTCAACACTTGAAGTATGTGTCGACACTCAGCACTATGTGTCGACACACAACCAGAAGAGTCAACACTTGAAGAAAGTGTCGACACCCAGCACAATGTGTCGACACTTAGTTGAAGACTCTACACTTGAAGAAAGTGTCGACACAAGGAGCTGTGTCGACACTTAGCAAAGAACAGAAAAGTTTACAAAATATTCTAAGTACAAGTGTCGACACTAAAGGAATGTGTCGACACTCAGCTGAGGAAACAAAATTGAAGACTTGTGTCGACACCAAGAAGTAGTGTCGACACTTGACAGTTTTAACACATGAAGATGTGTCGACACAAAGAAGATGTGTCGACACTTAGAAGAATACAGTTAAAGAATGAAGATCAAGTACTTGTGTCGACACTTAATTTCAGTGTCGACACTTGAAGAAGTATCTGTGTCGAGACATACAAGGAATTGTGTCGACACCTTGTAGACTTGTGTCGACACTTACACAACATGTGTCGACACTTAGTCTATAAGTGTCGACACTTAAGAACAAAAAGTCTCGACACTATCTGACAGTTAGAGAATTTCAAGAAGTGACTGGTTGACATGACAGCTGTCGATCCAGCCGGTCTACAGCAACTGTTAGAGAAATCAGAAGTCTGTTATGAACCGGACCAGCCGGTTACCATGAAGGAAGCCTATAAATAGGCACTCACAGTTTACAGAAGTTGTTGTTGATGTAAGAATTACAAGTTGTTCTTTCAAGTAGTGAGAATAATTAAAGTGGTTGATCAGATCATCAGGAAAGTGATACATAGAGGATCAACACAAGAAGATCTGGCAGTCCAACTGCAGATCTAAGAAGTTGGAGAGAGAGAGCTCCAATCAAGAATTCAGTCTTTGGAACTAAGGCTGAGAAGAAGGATTCAGAATCATCTGGATCTCAAGAAGCAGAGGTCAAGGATCAACTGCAGAGGATTCAGACTAATTCAGTTCTAACTCAAGAAGCTTTGAAGGAAGCTAAGTCAGTTTGGATCTAGCTGAGTTCTTCCAAGAACTCTTCAAGAAACTCTCAACTCCTCTCTTATTTTCTGAGTTGTAGAGTTAGTTATTGTAATTCAATCTTAACTTGTAGGATCCATTGGATCTGAGAGAATTGTAAGCCTATATTATAAAGGCTGAGGGTAGGGCTTGGTTGCCTGAGTGTAGGAGTTGAAGAACTCTGAGTGTAGTCCTTAATTGGCTGAGTGTAGGCCTGGGTGGCTGAGTGTAGGCCCTTGTGGCTGAGTGTAAGGCTTTGGGCCTGAGGTGTAGGAACCTAGTTGGGTTCTGAGATAGTGGAGAAGATTGGCCGAATCTAGTACACTGCTAGATAGGCGAAGGGGGAAAGTGGATGTACCCAAAGATTGGGGAACCACTATAAATTAGTGTGTCTGCTGTGCTGTGCTGTGCTGTGGATTAACTGTTTATATTCTGTGATTGCTGTTAACTGTAGAATTCTGTGAAATAACTGTTGTGCAGCCAACAAAGTTTCAAAAAGGTTTAGGTCACCTATTCACCCCCCCCCCCCTCTAGGTGATTAGGTACCATATCTTTCATGTAGCTTGCCAACCGTTGCTACCCTTCCCACGACGTCCACCTTTTTCAGGACTAGATCGCTTGCGAGGAAATGTTTGAGGCAGACGTTTTTGTCAAAGTGCTTTGCCTTGCGCCACTTAATTTCATCCAAACGCCACTCTTCACTGCCAACTTCAACTGCAATCACCCTTGGACTCCGAACCTCGAACTCCATAGGGATGAGTTACTCAGAACCATGGGATAACTTGAAGGGCATTTCCCCCATGACCAAGTTTGGAGTTGTTCTCAGAGCCCATAAGACCGAGGGGAGCTGCTCTGCCCAGTTTCCCTTCAAGTTGGTGACCTTCTTCTTGAGTAGGTTGATGACTAGCTTGTTGGTGGCTTCTACATATCTGTTGCTGCGAGGATGATGCACAGAGCCAAACCAAAGATCTATCCCGAGTTGCTTGCAGAAGTCTTCCAACTACAGGATGGCAAACTGCGGACCGTTGTTAGTGATGATGGCTAGGGGAATTCCGAACCTGCAGGTGATCTCCCCCCAGATGAGGTTCTTTACGATTTGCGAAGTGTCTTGGCGAGTGCCTTGGTATCGATCCACTTGGAGAAGTATTCAATTATGACAAGGACAAACTTCCTCTGCCTACTAGCCTGAGGAAAAGTGCCGATCAAAACCATTCCCCAAATAGCGAAAGGCTAGGGAGCGGTGATCGAGCAAAGATGCTGAGCAGGTTGTAATTGAAGAGGTGCAAAGAGCTGGCACTTAGAACATTTCATTGAGAAGGCTTCCACGTCTGCCCGAATGGTTGGCCAGAAGTAACCATGCCTTAAGATCCTCTGCTCCAATGTACGAGTCCCCGATTGGCTGCCACACTCTCTCGAATGGATCTCTTATAGAACACGGGAGATCTCGATTTCTGATAAGAACCTAGCCAATGGGCTTGAAATGGTTCGGTGGTAAAGCTCCCGTTCCTTTAGCAAGTAGTACGTAGCCTTGTACCGAAATTTTCTTTGATTTCCTTCACTGGCAAGGAGCTGACCCTTCGTTAAGAATGTAACAAACGGATACTTCCATGAGGCTCTCCGCTCAATCTCCATCATCTCCCCTTCCTCAATGGACGGTCTAAATAACTCAGTCACTATTCCCCCAGCCCGGGAACCATATTTTGCGAGATAATCAGCCTCTAAGTTATCCTCATGGGGTACATGTTTGACAAAGAAAGAATGGAAACCTCCGATTAAACCTTTAACCTTGACTAAGCATATTTGCAGGATGGGGTCATGCACTTCGAACTCTCCTCTAATTTGTGGTGCAACCACCATCGAATCAGTGAAGGCCCTGATATCTTTGATTACCAACTCCTTGGCGAGATGCAAACTGACCACCATTGCTTCGTACTCAGCTTGATTATTTGTGATGGGGAAGAGAATCTCGACAGCCTGCTCGATTTTGGTTCCCTGATGGCTTACTAGCATGACTTTGACTCTCACAGAATGTCTGCCCGAAGCCCCATCCACGAACATCTTCCAAGATACTGGTCTAGGAGAGCCTTCGTCTCCATCTACTTCGGCTGATAAGTCAGACAGAAAGTCCACCACTGCCTGGTCCTTGATCCCTACCCTTGGAGAGTAAAAGATATCAAACTCACTGAGTTCCACTACCCACTTTGCCAACCTGCCAGAATGCTCCACCCCATCCAGGATACTTCGAAGCGGATGATCGAAGATGTCCTTGATTAAGTGAGCCTGAAAATACGGCCGGAGCCTACGATCCGAAACCACTAAGGCGAAGACCAACTTCTCTAGGATAGGACACCTCGTCTTCGCTTGCCGCAACACTCGGCATATGTAATAGATGGGGAGCTGCCTCTTTCCGTCTTCCCTAACCAACACAGAACTGACCGCTTCTGCTCCCACTCCTAGATAGAGTAGGAGGTCTTTGCTTCCCCGCAAGACTTGGAGGAGAGGAGCCTGAGTTAGCTACTGCTTGAGCTTTACGAAGGTATCCTCGCACTCTGCGGTCCACTCACACTTATGGTTGTCTCGGAGAGTTTTGAAGAACGGATAACACTTCTCCCCTGCCTTGGAGAGAATGCGGCTAAGGCTGTCCAACCTTCTAGTCAATCTCTGAACTTCCTTTGAGTCTTTTGGAGATATCATATCCAAGATGGCCTTAACTTTGTCGGGGTTAGGCTCCACCCCACTGGGAGTAAGGAGGTGACCTAGGAACTTCCCTCTTCCTTCCCCGAATATGCAGTTGGCCGGATTGAGTCATATCTTGTACCGTCTCAGGGTGGTGAAGGTTTCCGTCAGATCTTGTATGTGCTCCATGACGCTCTTGCTTTTTACCAGAAGGTCATCCACAAATAACTCCAGATTCCGCCACTTTGTTATTTGAAGACTTGGTCCATCATTCTCTAGTATGTTGCGCCCACGTTCTTGAGCCCAAAGGGCATCATTTTGTCGTTGTAGCAGCCATCGCTGGTGATGAAGGAGACATTGCGACGGTCGGGAGAGGGGGGGGGAGAGTTCATCCGGATCTGGTGGTAACCTGAAAAAGCATCAAGAAAACTCATCATAGGAAACCTGACAGTGGAATCAACTAGTGCGTCGATTTGAGGCAAAGGGTAGTAATCCTTTGGGCAAGCTTTATTCAACATAGAAAATTCGATACATAACCTCCAGCTCCCTCCGGGATTTTTCACCTTTACAACGTTGGAGACCAAGCGTGGATACTGGATCTTCGAGATAAACCCCGCCTTCAATAGCTTCTCTACCTCCTCCCTGATTGGACCAACCAACACGACGACGCTCTTCCTTTGCTTCTAACGAACAGGGGCCACTACGGGATCCATGTTTAGGCGATGGCAGACAACATCGGCATCAATCCCTGGCATTTCAGCAGCGCTCTAAGCAAAGACGTCGACGTTCTCCTGCAGGCAAGCAACCATCTCGATCTTTCCTTACAGTGGCAAGGACACTCCAACCTTCAACAAGCCTGGCTCCCCTTTCTGGGAGATTACCTCAAGTTCCTCTAACTCATCAGTAGCACGCAGACCCTCTTCTCTCTCAAGTATCTTCTCAAACCTCTCCGCATCGTTCATACAGCTGATGGTGCTGACGACGTTCAGGTAGCATTCCCTGGCGGACCTAGGATCGCCCCTGATCCTTACTTGGACGTCTCCACGACAATACTTTAGGCAATTATGGCAGGAAGAAGGAACATATTTGAAGTAGTTGATGAGGGGATGCCCAAAGATGGTGCTATAACAGCTTGGCATGTCGACGATGACGAAGCGGCATTAGATTGAAGTTCCACCCATGGTGGCCAGAAGATCCACCCCTCCATACATCTCCTTCTTCTCTCCTGAGAAGCCAAAGAGGGGTCTGTCCGCAGCTTGGACTCTGAAATATTCCACCTAAAGCCCAACGAAGGTTCTTTTGAATATCACATTCACCAAACTCTTGTTGTCCACCAGAATTCGGTCGACGGTGAAGTCCTCTATGGCATCTTGAATGACCAGGGCATCATGGAAGGGTTTTTCATTCCCTAGTATGTCCTCCTCAAAGAAGGTGATCTCTTCCAACGACGACAGGTTCTGCAAGGTCGAGGCGACACTCTGTGAGGTGACGCTCCTCCGATAAATCTGGTGGAGACAAGACTTGCGAGAAGCTCCGAGTCCGGCTTTGCCGTTGATCACAACGACCTACCCACCTCCTGTGATGTGAATAACCTCTCCGTGACCTCCTAGGTCGACATGATCCTCATTTCTCCTCCTTTCTAGAAATTGATACGCCACCTACCCCACTGGGGCCTCCTGCCGCTACTGCTCCCTCTCTGCCACTCCAGCCTCCAACCTCTTTCTGGCTTCCCAAAACTCCAAACAGGCCAACGTCCCATGGCCCTCTACCCGATGAATATCGCAGTAGAGAGGAATCTCCGCCTCCTAATGCATCTCTCGTTGCTCCCTCCGACGACCCTTATTTCCCTAACGTGTGATGGCCATCGCATCTCTTCTTCCTCCTCTTCGACCTTCCTCCTGCTGGTTATCATTCCTCCTCTCTTCTGACTGGAAACGTGGACGAACCGGTGGCCTCCACTTGGGACGATTCTCTGGATATTGGAATCACATTTATTCTCCTCTCCTTGACGGTGCCTCCGCAGGCATCCTTTCTTCATTTCTTTGAAGACTTTCCTGCCTCCTCCGCTCCTCTGCTCTCCTGGGCTCTTCCCTTCTCAGATCCTCTCTCCTCGACTCTCTTCTCTTTGGCTCCTCCTTCCTCCTCTCACCCCGTCTCTCCGACAGCCTTCCATCTCTTGCATCCGAAGGTCTTCCTCTTCCTTTTCCCAACGGCTCATCCCCATCAAGCCACGCCAAAATGTCCTTGTTCTTCTATTCTACTTGGACGAATGTATTCACCCTCTCCACCATTTCTTCAAAGGATCTCGGGGGTTTGGTCCCCATCTCCATGCTGAATAGCTCTTGCTTCAAACTGATCTTAAGGGCTAGCATAAAAGTAAAACCATCCACCTCCTCCACCTCTAAGACCTCCTCCTGAAAGCGATCGATGTAGTGGACCAAACTCTCGTGATGTCCTTGGGTAATCTTCCTTCTTCCTTTTCTTAGATGTCGCGTACCTCGCCATGAGGCCCCGGCACAGATCGACGAAGTAGTAAATGGAACCTGCTGGCAACCAGAAACTTGCGTTGCCCTTGAAGGTGATGGAGAAGAATCTACATTTGAAGGCGTCAAACATGTTGTGGATCGACATCACATCCTGAAACCATTGGAGATGCCTGACCGGGTCATCTTTGCCGGAGTAGTAGGTGAGGACGGGCTCTCTGAACCCCTCAGGAATTGGGGCCGCGAGGATCTCGTCAGAAAAAGTGCTCCTCTCCCCCTGACGATGATGAGTTTCATCCTCGCTAGAATCATCATACTCGCTCCAATGACGAGTATCACAGTATCTTGGCGGCTCTGGATCTCGAAATCTGATACCCTGATTACCCATCGGATAATGTCACGACTGCATCCGTCGCTCTTTCCCCGCATATATGGGCTCCATCCCAGCTCGCATCGACGGAACTTCCTCATCCGGCAGTGTCACGCGTCGAGGGGAGGTCGTCGTGACATCGGGGGATGAGAAAGTCCGATGAGTAATTTCATCTCGATCCTCTTGGCGAAGTCCTCAAATTCCGCTACAGTCACAAACTTGCTACCTCGCGCGGGTTTACCAGCACCCGCCGAGTTGCCGACTAACTCTTCTTGCTCACCACCATTCACCATCTCAGCAAACCATGTAACTTTCTTCTTGGGCCGCTATCCAATCTCACCGCACCAAGTGTTCAAGCCAGAAAAATTGCCAACCTCAGAAATCGGATCAAGGAAGCCTAAAGTTACCAACCTCGTAGTAAAGGCTAGACGGCTAAAGTGACTCGGATAAAAAATGAGGGCAACAAACAGGACCCCAGATGCTACGGCAGGAAGGTCCCACCACATACCCAGATGCTTGAAAGAAGAAACCCCTCCACAACCAAAATTGGCCAAGCTGGGTATGAGAGAGACTAGCTGGTAACTAAGTCGCAAGGTCGTGAAAGTGCAGGTTAGATCTGAAATACTCTAGAGGGGGGGGGGTGAATAGATTATAGTGCTCACTAAAAACTTTTTACAACTTTTGTTGTATTCCTAAGTGAACATGTCAGTAAGTAAATAAAACTAAGCACAACAAACTAAGCAATCACAGAGCACAACCAAAACACAAAGAAAAGGGCAACCAGACGACACAAGAAATTTTATAGTGGTTCCCCAACCTGGGTACATCCACTCTTCTACCACCCTGGTAGGAATTCACTCAGGTTTTTGATCAGGTGCCTGACACCAATGAGATTTTGTTCAGGTGCTCAAAAACCAAAATATCAAGTCTTTTGGAAGGAGACTTGCAACCAGAATAATTTTGAAGGGAATTAAAACCCTGTACAGGAATTGGAAATAAGGTGATGGGGTATTCTCTTTCTCAATATCAACTGAGAAGACTTGTTGATTGATTGTAGCAGATTTTTCTCCCCCTGAGATCTTGAATTAATCAGGAATGCTGGAGCACTGCTTCAAGGTGATAGGTCTTCAAAGACCTAGAATGCCTGGACCAGAAATTATTTCAGGAACTCCTTTGACAGATTGAATAATTGTTGTCCTTTGAAGTTGTCCTGTGAATTGGAAGAAGAAGACTCTTGATAGGGATTGGTTGTTCTTCTTCTTCTTGATGAAGATGTTCTCTGGTCAGGCTGATTGCAGTAGAACTTTTGATTTCTGAGAGGTTGTTGTTCTGTGCAATCTGAGTGTCTGTATGATTGTCTGTCTGTATCACTGTATTGCTTGTTGTTTTTTGTGTGACTGTATGACTGACTGTGTTGTTCCTTTCTTTTTTTTTTCTCTCTTTTTGACTGACTGAGAACATTCAAAATTTGAATGTTTGAGCAGTAATTGCAGTCGGCTTTGGAAGGAAGCGACAATCAATGATTTCCCTAACTGTCCCATGGAAAAACGGCATGTAATAGTCCAAGATTAATGCGCGTTCCAACGGTAACATTCCGAGAAGATCTGGCATTAATAACTCTTGAATCATCGCCAAGAAACGTGACGGGAAACTGGAAGAAGACCTAGTCTGGAGTCGTCGAACGAAGAATACAATTCATCGAGCTGAGTTTGAGTTCGTCGAGCTGAGCTTGAGTTCGTCGAGCTGAGCTGGAGAGAGTTCGTCGACCGGACAATCTTCATTAGTCGAACAGACAATCTTCATTTGTCAAGCTAAGAATCAAATTCGTCGAGCAGATAACAGTTCTGGACTTAGTCAAAATAATCTGCATCTGCTGATATTCAGTGTCGACATAAGCTGGTGTCAACTGATTGAACTTGGTGTCGACTCAAATCTTCTGGTGTCGACATAAATTGGTGTTGACTGAAATCCTGGTGTCGACACAAATCTTCTGGTGTCGACATAAATTGTCTGGTGTCGACACATGCCCTAAGTGTCGACACAAATACTCTGAGTTTAGAATTCGTCAAGTAGAGTACTGTATTCATCGACCTGAGAAGCTGAGAACTTGAGGTCCAAGTTGGTCGAGCTCAGAATCTAATTCGTCGACCGAAGCTTAAAGCTGGACTTAGAAAATTCTGAAGTTGTCCTGACTTTAGCTTGATGTAGAAACTGAGAGTTCGTCGAACAGAGAACTAAGATCGTCGAGCTCAGCATTAAGAATTATCTCACGATCGTCGAGCGCAGAACTTCTTTCGTCGAGCTGAGTTCGACGAACGTCGAACTCACTTAACTTAGTCTTGAAATCCTCTAAGTCTGGAGTCTCTGAAGGTCTTGTTGATAGCTGGTCCATCTGAAGTTAAACCTAAGGACTTGGCCTAGACTCTAGGACACAAACTTGACCCTGGCTATACATGATGGGTCACATCCTAAGTCAGTGAACCTAGCCTAAATTAACTAGGGATCCTACAATCTCCCCTTATTTGGGTGAGGTCACTAACAGATACTCGACATAGAAACAAACAGAAAACAAAGCAGGAAAAGAGATATATCTTTTCAGAGAATTACCAACACATGTAGTAGATATATATATACACAGCTTTGTTTAAACACAAGGCATAGTTTGAAAAACAAAACAGACAGAAAATGAAACAACAAGAAAATTACTTCTTTGGCTTCTTCTGCTTGGACCTTTCTTTAGTTGGTTTCTCTCCTAGCATCTTAAAGATGATTTCTCTCTTGGGATCTGAAGCCTGAGCCTTTGTCATAGTCATATTAGCTGCCCCTATAATGTTCAATGATGTTGCTCTGGGGACAACTGCTTCTGGATGAAGTTTCATATAGTCATCAACATTAAATAGCTTGTTTCCTTTATCAAACCTTTTCAGCTCTTCTTTTCTGTACTTTGACATTGTTGTTAACCCTGATGTATCTTTGCCTTCAGCCTTGGCTTTATTGATCAAGGATAGTCCAATTAACTCCTGGAATCTGGCCATTTTTGCAGTATTAGCAGTTTCAAGATCTTCAAATGGGATTGGAGGAGAGTATGGCCTTTTGGACTTTCATCTTTTTGTACTTCAGACGTATGTTGCTGCTGCTGCTGATGCTGTTGACTTTGACTTCCTGAGGAGGATGGCAACCTCTGCTGGCTGCTTCCAGAAGATCTCCCTGTTTGTCTCTGATATGTTTGCATGAGGGCAGATCTCTGAGAGATAGAAGAGCCAGAGGCACCAGCTGCTGGAGGAGGAGGAGGAGGAGGATCCTTCCTATATCTATGCACTAGAGGAGGGGAATATCTCCTACTTCTCTTTCTTTCCTTCTGCTAGTTCTTTGACAACCACATCCATGCAGGCATTCCCTTGTATGGAGCAACATTGTGTAGAATATAATAGGGGGTGTCTGCAGTGGGATTTGGATTGGGAGCTGGAGGAGGAGGAGCCTTCCTTTTCTTTGCTAGCATCTTCTTTTTCTTACTGGCAGCATCTTCATCTGAGTCATCATCATCATCTTCTTCTTCATAATCAGAACCTTGAGGGATGTCATAAAGAGCATCCAAAGCTTTCAAAGCTTTATCAGAAATAATAGCTTTTTCTGGAGGAGGGGCAGAAGGTTTAGGAACTGGAATATCAGCAACAGAAGAGGAGGAGACTGTAAAGGAATCGAAAACAATGGGGACGGAGCTTTCAGTTGCTGCCTTGTTTTCCTCCTTAATGTCAGCCAAGATTAGCTCATCCAAATCAGACATTGGTGAGTCATCCATAACAAAGACTGGGGCTGAAATATCTTCTGAAAAGACAGAAGATGATGGAGCAACCACAGGAGGAACAAAACTATCACAGAGTTGCTTAGCAACTGCTGGACTTATTGGGGAGGTATAGGGTACAATAGCCAAACTTGGCTTAGTAAAATCAGCTGGAAGAAACTGCATAAAAGCTGTATCAAAACTTCTTAATAAAACAGACAAATTTACCGTGGGATTTAAATAGAAATCACCAACAGGTTTTATTTGCTCAACTGACTCATCTAAATCAAGGTCAGTATCCATAAACTCAATTAATTCAATCATCTCAGAATCAAAATCTAGCAAACTATTTGTATCTGTATCTGAAATTACTACTATAGAGGGGGCTGCTACTATATCTGCTGCTGCTGCTGCATCTGCTGCTGCTTCTTCATAGAGCATCTCCCCCTACCTGGGTTCAGGAAGACCTGGAGCCAGGCCCCTGAAAGAAGAGGGGACAGCAGATAGGGCAGAAATCTGGGCAGATAAAGAATTGATGGAGGTCACAAGAGGTATAATGGCCTCTTGGATGAGAGATTTGATGAGGGGAGTGAGCAAGGATATGATGGTAGATTGATCAAATGGGGAAGATGAAGAGGATGGAATAACTTGAGTGTGATGAGTGGATGAAGATGAAGATGTAATGGGGGCATCTGGCATGACAACATCTGTGGGTATGTTGTAAGATGGAATGGATGACAAATGAGGGGGAAGAGGAGACTGAGGAGGTGTAGGGATATGTGTCTTATGAGGGGAAGGTGGAGGTGTTGGAATATTGGTGATGTCCAGAGGTGGAGTAGGCATAGAGGTATGCTGTGGTGATGAAGAAACATGAGTAGGGGAAGTTGGTGGAATTTGAAGAGAGGTTGATGATGGAAGATGAGTTGCTGGAGGAGGTTGTGGAGATGGAATGACCTCTTCATCAGGGAGGGGAGTGGCCTTTACAGCCCCGGTGCCCTCAGAAGTTTGGAAGGAAGAGGAGGAAGCCTTTGAGGGCTTGGAGATAGTCCTCTCCCATCTGCCAAACAGAGCGCATGTGAGGTGCTTGCTGGCATTGATGAAGATGGTCGGGGAGACCATGAGTTCACCAGCCTTCTCTGAAAGAAAAATTCCCAAAATTCTGCCGAAGCAGACTTCCTTCTTGCTATTATTTTTCTTTATCAACTCAAAGAAAATTGTGCCCCAGTTGACCTGTCTCTTGTTCACCACGACGCACATAACCAGGAATTGGTAGTGGGTTATGTAATCGTGCACTGAGTGCTTTCCCATCAGCACTTTCCATATAATGTCCGCCAGAAACTGGTAGGCGGCGGATAGTTGCTTCTTCAACAGCTTATTAGGGTTGCTTCCTGAAAAACCCATTAACTTCAGCATGTCACCAAACTCTTCAGAGTCCATTTCCATGTTATCTTCTCCATTTACTAATCCAAAAATCTCAGAAAGAATTGCGGGAGATAATGAAACAGCAGTACTCCTGATAGTTCCGGTCAGAACATCTTCCTCAGAAACAGTAGATGTATACACCCATTCTCTGATTTCTGTCGCATGTAGTTTAATTCTCCGGGACATAAAGTCCTTTAGATTCAGTTCTTCTAACAATTCCAAGATATAAAGAAAGATGGGGTCAGAATGTTAAAACGAATCGAAGTCCATATCGAAACCAGTATCAAACTTCATTGCGGCGAGGGTGCTTGCTGGAATCGCCATTGATGACCTGCAAGAAAATCACAGAGAAAAACGGCGATCAAGAGCAAAAGAACTGAAAGCGCGGGACGGAGGTCGAAGAAAACCTAGATATAAGATTTTCAGAATATGAATCGACAATCTCCGTTCCACGAAAAAGAAAAATTCTTCAAACTGAGCTCGACGAAATAAATTATAGACAGATAATTCGTCGATCTCATCCAGAAGAATCGAAAACAGTTCGTCGAACTCCGTTCGACGAAATATCTTCTGAAGCAAAGTTCGCCGATCTCCGGTCGACGAAAATTATTTCCACACACAGAGAATTCGTCGATCTCCGGTCGACGAGAATCTCTCAAACTTTCCCTAATTCGTCGAACTCTGTTCGACGAACTCTAGAAAATTCGTCGAATGCAGACAGAAACTAAGTTAACTCTTCTCCATTAATCATTCCCAGTTGATTTATAAAGAACAGATGAGTTTTCTCATCCAAGGGCTTGGTGAAAATGTCTGCTCTTTGTAGATCAGTAGGAATATGGATTCAGTTAATTTTCTTTTTGTCTACATTATCTCTAATGAAATGATGTCTTATTTCAATATGTTTAGTCCTAGAATGATGAACTGGATTATGCGCTATCGCAATAGCACTAGTATTATCACAAAATAATGTTGAATTATTTAAGTTGACAACATAGTTTAGGAGTTGATTTTATGTCCATAACATCTGTGAACAGCAGCTGCCAGCAGCCATGTATTCTGCTTCTGCAGTTGAGGTAGACACAGATGTCTGCTTTTTACAAAACCAGGAGACAAGTCTCATACCCAGGAACTGGCAAGTTCTAGAGGTACTTTTCCTGTCCAATCTGCATCCAGCATAGTCAGCATCTGAGTATCCAGTTAACTCAAATTCTGACTCTACAGGATACCAGAGTCCTAGATTAGGACAACTCTTTATATATCTCAAAATTCTTTTTAGGAAAATAAGGTGAGATTCTTTAGGGTTCACTTGGAACCTAGCACAAAGGCATGTGGCAAACATTATATCAGGTCGGCTAGCTGTTAGGTATAATAGGGATCCAACAATTGCCCTATAATGCTTCTGATCTATAGGTTTCCCTGCTGTATCAGAATCCACAATAGCATTTGTATCCATAGGGGTTTTCATTCCTGAAGCATCACCCATCCCAAAGTTCTTAATAAGCTCTTTCGCATACTTAGCTTGGGAGAGGAAGATACCATCAGGGAGTTGCTTCACTTGGAGACCAAGGAAGTAGGAAAGCTCACCCATGCTACTCATCTCAAATTTAGAATGCATGAGGTCAGCAAAGCTCTTGCACAATTTGAGATCAGTAGACCCAAAAATAATGTCATCCACATATATTTGTACTAATAATATTTGGTCCTTATGATGTCTAGTGAAAAGAGTTTTATCTATGGTTCCGCTTGTAAATTTATGCTCTAAAAGAAAGCTTGCTAAGGTTTCATACCAAGCTCTTGGAGCTTGCTTTAAACCATAGAGAGCTTTATGCAATTTAAATACAAAAGAGGGTTGAGTTGGAGAGATAAAACCTAGAGGTTGTTCTACATAAACCTCTTCTTGAAGTACTCCACTCAAGAATGCACTCTTGACATCCATTTGGAAGACTTTGAATCTCTTGTGAGCTGCATAAGCAAGGAATATTCTTATGGCCTTTAACCTTGCAACAGGGGCAAAGGTTTGGTCATAATCAATTCCTTCCTCTTGCCTGTAGCCTTGAGCAACAAGCCTAGCCTTGTTCCTCATTATGTTGCCTTGAGCATCCAACTTGTTCCTGTAGACCCATTTGGTTCCAATAACTGGGTAGTTATGAAGTCTTGGAACCAAATCCTAAACTCTGCATCTCTCAAACTGATTTAGTTCCTCTTGCATTGCAATGATCCAGTGGGAATCTTGCTCTGCTTCATGGATGGTGAGAGGTTCAATTTGAGAGAGAAAACAGGCATGCATCAAGTCTTGATTGAGTTGATGCCTTGTCTGTACACCTGCTGAAATGTCTCCAATCACTTGAGATCTGGGGTGATCTCTAAGTGTGATAAGATCAGTTGGTGGAGTTGGTTAAGCAACAACTTCTGTAATTAATTCCTCTTGAGGAATGATACTAGCTGTTGAGGGAAGCTCAGCTACTTCCTCTTGAATTCTTCTTCACTATCTTCAGCAACCTGTGGAGTAGGATGGGTTGATACCTCTTGGGTAAGGTTTAGTCCATCCATAGACTCACATAGTTGTGAAACCTGCAAAAGGCTATTGGTAGAAATCTCTTTCTCCTTATAAGACATGTTAGCTTCATCAAAAGATACATGAACAAACTCTTCAATTTTAAGGGATGATTTATTAAAAACCCTATAGGCCTTGCTTACTTGGGAATATCCTAGAAAAATCCCTTCTTCAGCCTTAGCTTCAAACTTTCTAATGTATCTCTAGTTATTTGTGTGAATGTAACAAATACAACCAAAAACTTTAAAGTAAGTGATTTTAGGTTTCTTCCCTTTAAGTAATTCATAGGGGGTCTTATTTTTCAGTTTATGTATAAGACTTCTGTTAAGGACATAGTTGGCAGTATTTACAGCTTCTGCCCAAAAGGATAGAGGCATGTAAGTATCTGCCAATAATGTGCCTACAGATTTAATGAGTGTCCTATTTTTCCTTTCAGCAACCCCATTTTGTTGGGGAGTTGTAGGAGCTGAGAAGCACTGCCTGATACCTTCCTTCTCACAGAACTCATGCATAAGAAGAGACTCAAACTCAGTGCCATGATCACTTCTGATCAATGCAACATGAGTAGAGAACTCAATCTGTATGGTTCTGAGAAAATCTGTAAGAACCTTGAATGTATCTGACTTAGTTCTCAGAAAGGCTACCCAACTGAATCTAGAGAAGTCATCAACAATCACTAAAGTATAAGACTTTCCTCCTAGGCTTTGTACTGCAATGGGTCCAAATAGATCCACATGAAGCAGATACAATATCCTGGGTGAATCACTTTTATTAATGGATTTAAAGCTAGTTTTGTTTTGCTTGCCTAACTGACAAGCCCTGCATAGGCTTTCTTTCTTGTAGGGGCCAGAAGGTAAACCTCTAACAAGGTTGTCTTTAGATAACCTAGATATATTCTTAACGTTTACATGGCATAATCTTTTATGCCATAACTCATTTTGATTACTAGTAACATTCAGTAAGCAGATATTAGTTGTGGCAGAAATAAAATCTACTAGATATATGTTACCTTGTCTAAGTCCAATTAAAACAGTTTTGTTTTTATTATCAATAATAGAACAGAAAGTAGAGTTGAAATGTACCTGATAACCTTCATCATATAATTGACTTATGGATATAAGGTTATGTTTAAGTCCTCTTACATATGTTACTTTCTTGAAGGTCACTAATCCAATCTTCACTGCCTCATATCCTTCTGATTGACCACTGTTGGAATCTCCAAAAATCACCTTTGGTCCTAGCTTGGGCTTGTAATTGGATAGATTTCCCTTGCTACCTATCATGTGCTTGGAGCAACCACTGTCCAAGTACCAAGTTTGACTCACCCTTGGACAGCTCTTCACCTGTACCTACAAAGAAAAACAATATTCAATTGTTCTTTACCCAGGTTACCTTGGGTCCTTTATTTTGTTGAAATGTAAAGTTGGAAATAACTGATAAAGCAGGTTGAGATTTATAACCTAAGGGGTGATATCTCCTAGGTAGAATTACCCAATCAGCTACTGTATTAAATGTCTTATTAGTTAGTTTAAAATTTCTGTAAGAGAAATGGTTTAAGTTTGGTCTTTCTGGGTTCGACGAAATGTTGTAAGTTCATTGACCAGAGTTTGACGAATAAGGATGAGATCGTCGATCTCTGCTCAGAGAATGACAGTAATCATTTTCTGTGCCCCAAGTTCGTCGAACTCTGCTCGACGAACCATACACAATTCGTCGATCGTAGTTAGATGAGTTGTTATAATTGAAGTTTGCGTTCGGCGTTCGTCGATCTGGGTTCGACAAACTGGCCACATTTCGTCGATCTGAGTTCGACGAATGCTTCTGAACTTTGTTTTTATTTGCTGTTTTCAGATTTTTGTTTCTCTTGTCTATAGGTTTTAGATTGTTTACAGACAATGGTTTGTCTATTAATTTTTCTTTTCCTTTTGCAGAAATAAACTTAATGGGGGTTGAAAGAATGTTTTTCTTAATTATGGGGGGTAAACTTGATGAAGCACCCAAGCCCAGCTTGCCATTTAATCTGGCATTCACTGTGCTTGTAATGTCCATCAGCTTGATACTTCTCCCATTGAGAGATTGCTCAAGTTGTTTGGCCTCACATAATTCAGATTTTAGTTTAATTATTTGTTCATTAGCTAAGGTTAGTTGATCTATTAATTTAATTTTTTATGAATTTATAGATTCAAGACTTCCTAATCTTTCTCTAAGAGTTTTTATTTCTTTTTCTGAGCTAATTAAATCTAAACACATGGCTTTGAAATCAATTTTGAATGAATCAGAATTAAAATAAAAATTAGAAATAACCTGATCTGCCTCTGAGTCTGAGGCTGCTTCTTCTTTTGATCCAGAACAGCTCCTGGAGGCATCAATTCCCATTAGGCAAACCTCCTTGGATCTAGCTTCTTCCTCTTCTTCACTTGAACTGGAGGAAGATGTTTCTTCTTCAGTGTCACTCCAAGTGTCAGCAACAAATCCCTTGTCTTTCTTTTTATATTTACTGGAGGAGGGTCTGCTGCTATGTCTTCTCCTGGAGTCCTTTTCTCTGCTCTTGTCCTTCTTCTGGTTTTCTGGACATTCTGAGATGTAGTGTCCAGGCTTTCTGCAACCAAAGCACACAACCTCCTTGGTTGGTGTCTTATCATACTTGGGCTTGTCATCCTGTCTGGATGACTTCCTTCTGAAGTCCTTCCTTGCCATCTTGTAGAACCTTTTTGCAAAGAGGCTCATGAGTTCTTCATTTGAAGTTGATGTCTCACTTTCCTTAGATGCTTTAAAGGTTATGCTGTGCTCCTTTCTAACTGGAGTTGTTGCCTTCTATTCTGCTGCTTCTCTTGATTTGATCAGCTGCTCATAGGATTTCAATTTGCCTAGCAGAGACTCAGTTGATATCTCATTGAGGCTTCTGGCTTCTTTGATTGGCCAGATTATGGAATCCCAAGAGCTTGGGAAGCACATCAATATCTTGTCATTCACCTCTGTCAAGGTGATGTCCTTGTCCAATGTTTTGAGCTCATTGATGATTGAACTCAGTCTGTTGTACATGTCAGCCACTGATTCTATCTCATCCTTTTTGAAGTTTTCATACAGAGAAATGAGACTGGATCTCCTGTCTTTTCTCTCATCTGCTGAGCCAGCTACCATTTGGTTTAGGGAATCCCAAATGGCCTTGGCTGAGGTGCACTCAGCCACCTTCTGGAATATGTCATCTGACATAGTCTGAGCTAGGATATTCATTGCCTTAGCATCTGCCATCTTGGCTTTTTTGTAGGCATCATTGTTTTCTGGAGGGGGCACTGCAGTCATGTTGGTTAAAGTGCTGGTAGAAGCTGCAGGTGCTGGAGGTACTCCTGTCACGATAACAGAAAAGATATCCTCATCAATAGAATTCATGTATAACCTGATTCTTGCCTTACAGATGACAAACTTGTTAAGATTGCACAGTGGAGGTCTGATGCTTGCATAGTCTTTGTTTTTGGGCCATTTTTGTGAAAGAATAAATCTAATAACAAAAACAAACAGACAGATCTAACAAGAGGGATCTTTGTGGTTCAGGTGTTAGCATGTACAACCAATAAGGTGTGGTATTTTAACCAACCTCGCTTTGATACCAATTGAAAGTGTAGGTTAGATCTGAAATACTCTAGAGGGGGGGGGGATGAATAGAGTATAGTGCTCACTAAAAACGTTTTACAACTTTTGTTGTATTCCTAAGTGAACAAGTCAGTAAGTAAATAAAACTAAGCACAACAAACTAAGAAATCACAGAGCACATCCAAAACACAAAGAAAAGGGCAAGCAGACGACACAAGAAATTTTATAGTGGTTCCCCAACCTGGGTACATCCACTCTTCTACCACCCTGGTAGGAATCCACTCAGGTTTTTGATCAGGTGCCTGACACCAATGAGCTTTTATTCAGGTGCTCAAAAACCAAAACCTCAAGCCTTTTGGAAAGAGACTTGCAACCAGAATAATTTTGAAGGGAATTACAACCCTGTACAGGAATTGGAAATAAGGTGATGGGGTCTTCCCTTTCTCAATATCAACTGAGAAGACTTGTGGATTGATTGTAGCAGATTTTTCTTCCCTTGAGATCTTGAATTAATCAGGAATGCTGGAGCACTGCTTCAGGGTGATAGGTCTTCAAAGACCTAGAATGCCTGGACCAGAAATTGTTTCAGGATCTCCTTTGACAGATTGAATAATTGTTGTCCTTTGAAGTTGTCCTGTGAATTAGAAGAAGAAGAAGAAGACTCTTGATAGTGATTGGTTGTTCTTCTTCTTCTTGATGAAGATGTTCTCTGGTCAGGCTGATTGCAGTAGAACTTTTGATTTCTGAGAGGTTGTTCTTCTGTGCAATCTGAGTGTCTGTCAGATTGTCTGTCTGTATCACTGTATTGCTTGTTGTTTTTTGTGTGACTGTACGACTGACTGTGTTGTTCCTTTCTTTTTTTCTCTCTCTTTTTGACTGACTGAGAACATTCAAAATTCGAATGTTTAAGCAGTAATTACAGCCGGCTTTGGAAGGAAGCGACAATCAATGATTTCCCTAACTGTCCCATGGAAAAACGGCATGTAATAGTCCAAGATTAATGCACGTTCCAACGGTAACATTCCGAGAAGATCTGGCATTAATAACTCCAGAATCATCGCCAAGAAACGGGATGGGAAACTGGAAGAAGACCTAGTCTGGTGTCGTCGAACGAAGAACACAATTCGTCGAGCTGAGTTTGAGTTCGTCGAGCTGAGCTTGAGTTTGTCGAGCTGAGGTGGAGAGAGTTCGTCGACCGGACAATCTTCATTAGTCGAACAGACAATCTTCATTCGTCAAGATGATAATCAAATTCGTCGAGCAGATAACAGTTCTGGAATTAGTCAAAATAATCTGCATCTGCTGATATTCAGTGTCGACATAAGCTGGTGTCGACTGATTGAACTTGGTGTCGACTCAAATCTTCTGGTGTCGACATAAATTGGTGTTGACTGAAATCCTGGTGTCGACACAAATCTTCTGGTGTCGACATAAATTGTCTGGTGTCGACACATGCCCTAAGTGTCGACACAAATACTCTGAGTTTAGAATTTGTCAAGTAGAGTACTGTATTCATCGACCTGAGAAGCTGAGAACTTGAGATCCAAGTACGTCGAGCTCAGAATCAAATTCGTCGACCGAAGCTTAAAGCTGGACTTAGAAAATTCTGAAGTTGTCCTGACTTTAGCTTGATGTAGAAACTGAGAGTTCGTCGAACAGAGAACTAAGATCGTCGAGCTCAGCATTAAGAATTGTCTCACAATCGTCGAGCGTAGAACTTCTTTCGTCGAGCTGAGTTCGACGAACGTCGAACTCACTTAACTTAGTCTTGAAATCCTCTAAGTCTGGAGTCTCTGAAGGTCTTGTTGATAGCTGGTCCATCTGAAGTTGAACCTAAGGACTTGGCCTATACTCTAGGACACAAACTTGACCCTGGCTATACATGATGGGTCACATCCTAAGTCAGTGAACCTAGCCTAAATTAACTAGGGATCCTACAATCTCCCCTTATTTGGGTGAGGTCACTAACAGAGACTCGACATAGAAACAAACAGAAAACAAAGCAGGAAAAGAGATATATCTGGCAGAGAATTACCAACACATGCAGTAGATATATATATACACAGCTTTGTTTAAACACAAGGCATAGTTTGAAAAACAAAACAGACAGAAATTGAAACAACAAGAAAATTACTTCTTTGGCTTCTTCTGCTTGGACCTTTCTTTAGTTGGTTTCTCTCCTAGCTTCTTAAATATGATTTCTCTCTTGGGATCTGAAGCCTGAGCCTTTGTCATAGTCATATCAGCTGCCCCTATAATGTTCAATGATGTTGCTCTGGGGACAACTTCTTCTGGATGAAGTTTCATATAGTCATCAACATTAAATAGCTTGTTTCCTTTATCAAACCTTTTCAGCTCTTCTTTTCTGTACTTTGACATGATTGTTAACCCTGATGTATCTTTGCCTTCAGCCTTGACTTTATTGATCAAGGATAGTCCAATTAACTCCTGGAATCTGGCCATTTTTGTAGTATTAGCAGTTTCAAGATCTTCAAATGGGATTGGAGGAGAGTATGGCCTTTTGGACTTTCATCTTTTTGTACTTCAGAGGTGTGTTGCTGCTGCTGCTGATGCTGTTGACTTTGACTTCCTGAGGATGATGGCAAACTCTGCTGGCTGCTTCTAGAAGATCTCCCTGTTTGTCTCTGATATGTTTGCATGGGGGCAGATCTCTGAGAGATAGAAGAGCCAGAGGCACCAGCTGCTGGAGGAGGAGGAGGAGGAGGATCCTTCCTATATCTATGCACTAGAGGAGGGGAATATCTCCTACTTCTCTTTCTTTCCTTCTGCTGGTTCTTTGACAACCACATCCATGCAGGCATTCCCTTGTATGGAGCAACATTGTGCAGAATATAATAGGGGGTGTCTGCAGTGGGATTTGGATTGGGAGCTGGAGGAGGAGGAGCCTTCCTTTTCTTTGCTAGCATCTTCTTTTTCTTACTGGCAGCATCTTCATCTGAGTCATCATCATCATCTTCTTCTTCATAATCAGAACCTTGAGGGATGTCATAAAGAGCATCCAAAGCTTTCAAAGCTTTATCAGAAATAATAGCTTTTTCTGGAGGAGGGGCAGAAGGTTTAGGAACTGGAATATCAGCAACAGAAGAGGAGGAGACTGTAAAGGAATCAAAAATAATGGGGACAGAGCTTTCAGTTGCTGCCTTGTTTTCCTCCTTAATGTCAGCCAAGATTAGCTCATCCAAATCAGACATTGGTGAGTCATCCATAACAAAGACTGGGGCTGAAATATCTTTTGAATAGACTGAAGATGATGGAGCAACCACAGGAGGAACAAAACTGTCACAGAGTTGCTTAGCAACTGCTGGACTTATTGGGGAGGTATAGGGTACAATAGCCAAACTTGGCTTAGTAAAATCAGCTGGAAGAAACTGCATAAAAGCTATATCAAAACTTCTTAATAAAATAGACAAATTTACCGTGGGATTTAAATAGAAATCACCAACAGGTTTTATTTGCTCAACTGACTCATCTAAATCAAGGTCAGTATCCATAAACTGAATTAATTCAATCATCTCAGAATCAAAATCTAGCAAACTATTTGTATCTGTATCTGAAATTACTGCTGTAGAGGGGGCTGCTACTATATCTGCTGCTGCTTCTTCATAGAGCATCTCCCCCTGCCTGGGTTCAGGAAGACTTGGAGCCAGGCCCCTGAAAGAAGAGGGGACAGCAGATAGGGCAGAAATCTGGGCAGATAAAGAATTGATGGAGGTCACAAGAGGTGTAATGGCCTCTTGGATGAGAGATTTGATGAGGGGAGTGAGCAAGGATATGATGGTAGATTGATCAAATGGGGAAGACGAAGAGGATGGAATAACTTGAGTGTGATGAGTGGATGGAGATGAAGATGTAATGGGGGCATCTGGCATGACAACATCTGTGGGTATGTTGTAAGATGGAATGGATGACAAATGAGGGGGAAGAGGAGACTGAGGAGGTGTAGGGATATGTGTCTCATGAGGGGAAGGTGGAGGTGTTGGAATATTGGTGATGTCCAGAGGTGGAGATGGAGGTGGAGTAGGCATAGAGGTATGCTGTGGTGATGAAGAAACATGAGTAGGGGAAGTTGGAGGAATTTGAAGAGAGGTTGATGATGGAAGATGAGTTGCTGGAGGAGGTTGTGGAGATGGAATGACCTCTTCAGCAGGGAGGGGAGTGGCCTTTACAGCCCCGGTGCCCTCAGAAGTTTGGAAGGAAGAGGAGGAAGCCTTTGAGGGCTTGGAGATAGTCCTCTCCCATCTGCCAAACAGAGCGCATGTGAGGCGCTTGCTGGCATTGATGAAGATGGTCGGGGAGACCATGAGTTCACCAGCCTTCTCTGAAAGAAATATTCCCAAAATTTTGCCGAAGCAGACTTCCTTCTTGCTATTATTTTTCTTTATCAACTCAAAGAAAATTGTGCCCCAGTTGACCTGTCTCTTGTTCACCACGGCGCACATAACCAGGAATTGGTAGTGGGTTATGTAATCGTGCGCTGAGTGCTTTCCCATCAGCACTTTCACTACAATGTCCGCCAGAAACTGGTAGGCGGCGGATAGTTGCTTCTTCAACAGCTTATTAGGGTTGCTTCCTGAAAAACCCATTAACTTCAGCATGTCACCAAACTCTTCAGAGTCCATTTCCATGTTATCTTCTCCATTTACTAATCCAAAAATCTCAGAAAGAATTGCGGGAGATAATGAAACAGTAGTACTCCTGATAGTTCCGGTCAGAACATCTTCCTCAGAAATAGTAGATGTATACACCCATTCTCTGATTTCTGTCGCATGTAGTTTAATTCTCCGGGACATAAAGTCCTTTAGATTCAGTTCTTCTAACAATTCCAAGTTATAAAGAAAGATGGGGTCAGAATGTTAAAACGAATCGAAGTCCATATCGAAACCAGTATCAAACTTCATTGCGGCGAGGGTGCTTGCTGGAATTGCCATTGATGACCTGCAAGAAAATCACAAAGAAAAACGGCGATCAAGAGCAAAAGAACTGAAAGCGCGGGACGGAGGTCGAAGAAAACCTAGATATAAGATTTTCAGAATATGAATCGACAATCTCCGTTCCACGAAAAAGAAAAATTCTTCAAACTGAGCTCGACGAAATAAATTATAGACAGATAATTCGTCGATCTCATCCAGAAGAATCGAAAACAGTTCGTCGAACTCCGTTCGACGAAATATCTTCTGAAGCAAAGTTCGCCGATCTCCGGTCGACGAAAATTATTTCCACACACAGAGAATTCGTCGATCTCCGGTCGACGAGAATCACTCAAACTTTCCCTAATTCGTCGAACTCTGTTCGACGAACTCTAGAAAATTCGTCGAATACAGACAGAAACTAAGTTAACTCTTCTCCATTAATCATTCCCAGTTGATTTATAAAGAACAGATGAGTTTTCTCATTCAAGGGCTTGGTGAAAATGTCTGCTCTTTGTAGATCAGTAGGAATATGGATTAAGTGAATTTTCTTTTTGTCTACATTATCTCTAATGAAATGATGTCTTATTTCAATATGTTTAGTCCTAGAATGATGAACTGGATTATGCGCTATCGCAATAGCACTAGTATTATCACAAAATAATGTTGAATTATTTAAGTTGACAGCATAGTTTAGGAGTTGATTTTATATCCATAACATCTGTGAATAGCAGCTGCCAGCAGCCATGTATTCTGCTTCTGCAGTTGAGGTAGACACAGATGTCTGCTTTTTACAAAACCAGGAGACAAGTCTCATACCCAGGAACTGGCAAGTTCTAGAGGTACTTTTCCTGTCCACTCTGCATCCAGCATAGTCAGCATCTGAGTATCCAGTTAGCTCAAATTCTGACTCTACAGGATACCAGAGTCCTAGATTAGGACAACTCTTTATATATCTCAAAATTCTTTTTAGGAAAATAAGGTGAGATTCTTTAGGGTTCACTTGGAACCTAGCACAAAGGCATGTGGCAAACATTATATCAGGTCGGCTAGCTGTTAGGTATAATAGTGATCCAACAATTGCCCTATAATGCTTCTGATCTATAGGTTTCCCTGCTGCATCAGAATCCACAATAGCATTTGTATCCATAGGGGTTTTCATTCCTGAAGCATCACCCATCCCAAAGTTCTTAATAAGCTCTTTCGCATACTTAGCTTGGGAGAGGAAGATACCATCAGGGAGTTGCTTCACTTGGAGACTAAGGAAGTAGGAAAGCTCACCCATGCTACTCATCTCAAATTTAGAATGCATGAGGTCAGCAAACCTCTTGCACAATTTGAGATCAGTAGACCCAAAAATAATGTCATCCACATATATTTGTACTAATAATATTTGGTCCTTATGATGTCTAGTGAAAAGAGTTTTATCTATGGTTCCTCTTGTAAATTTATGCTCTAAAAGAAAGCTTGCTAAGGTCTCATACCAAGCTCTTGGAGCTTGCTTTAAACCATAGAGAGCTTTATGCAATTTAAATACAAAAGAGGGTTGAGTTGGAGAGATAAAACCTAGAGGTTGTTCTACATAAACCTCTTCTTGAAGTACTCCATTCAAGAATGCACTCTTGACATCCATTTGGAAGACTTTGAATCTCTTGTGAGCTGCATAAGCAAGGAATATTCTTATGGCCTCTAACCTTGCAACAGGGGCAAAGGTTTGGTCATAATCAATTCCTTCCTCTTGCCTGTAGCCTTGAGCAACAAGCCTAGCCTTGTTCCTCATTATGTTGCCTTGAGCATCCAACTTGTTCCTGTAGACCCATTTGGTTCCAATAACTGGGTAGTTATGAGGTCTTGGAACCAAATCCCAAACTCTGCATCTCTCAAAATGATTTAGTTCCTCTTGCATTGCAATGATCCAGTGGGAATCTTGCTCTGCTTCATGGATGGTGAGAGGTTCAATTTGAGAGAGAAAACATGCATGCATCAAGTCTTGATTGAGTTGATGCCTTGTCTGTACACCTGCTGAAATGTCTCCAATCACTTGAGATCTGGGGTGATCTCTAAGTGTGATAAGATCAGTTGGTGGAGTTGGTTAAGCAACAGCTTCTGTAATTAATTCCTCTTGAGGAATGATACTAGCTGTTGAGGGAAGCTCAGCTACTTCCTCTTGAATTTCTTCTTCACTATCTTCAGCAACCTGTGGAGTAGGATGGGTTGATATCTCTTGGGTAAGGTTTAGTCCATCCATAGACTCACACAGTTATGAAACCTGCAAAAGGCTATTGGTAGAAATCTCTTTCTCCTTATAAGACATGTTAGCTTCATCAAAAGATACATGAACAGACTCTTCAATTTTAAGGGATGATTTATTAAAAACCCTATAGGCCTTGCTTACTTGGGAATATCCTAGAAAAATCCCTTTTTCAGCCTTAGCTTCAAACTTTCTAATGTATCTCTTGTTATTTGTGTGAATGTAACAAATACAACCAAAAATTTTAAAGTAAGTGATTTTAGGTTTCTTCCCTTTAAGTAATTCATAGGGGGTCTTTTTTTTCAGTTTATGTATAAGACTTCTGTTCAGGACATAGTTGGCAGTATTTACAGCTTCTGCCCAAAAGGATAGAGGCATAATAAGCATCTGCCAATAATGTGCCTGCAGATTCAATGAGTGTCCTATTTTTCCTTTCAGCAACCCCATTTTGTTGGGGAGTTCTAGGAGCTGAGAAGCACTGCCTGATACCTTCCTTCTCACAGAACTCATGTATAAGAAGAGACTCAAACTCTGTGCCATGATCACTTCTGATCAATGCAACATGAGTAGAGAACTCAATCTGTATGGTCCTGAGAAAATCTGTAAGAACCTTGAATGTATCTGACTTAGTTCTCAGAAAGGCTACCCAACTGAATCTAGAGAAGTCATCAACAATCACTAAAGTATAAGACTTCCCTCCTAGGATTTGTACTGCAATGGGTCCAAATAGATCCACATGAAGCAGATACAATATCCTAGGTGAATCACTTTTATTAATGGATTTAAAGCTAGTTTTGTTTTGCTTGCCTAACTGACAAGCCCTGCATAGGCTTTCCTTCTTATAGGGGCCAGAAGGTAAACCTCTAACAAGGTTGTCTTTAGATAACCTAGATATATTCTTAACGTTTACATGGCCTAATCTTTTATGCCATAACTCATTTTGATTACTAGTAACATTCAGTAAGCAGATATTAGTTGTGACAGAAATAAAATCTACTAGATATATGTTACCTTGTCTAAGTCCAATTAAAACAGTTTTGTTTTTATTATCAATAATAGAACAGAAAGTAGAGTTGAAATGTACCTGATAACCTTCATCATATAATTGACTTATGGATATAAGGTTATGTTTAAGTCCTCTTACATATGTTACTTTCTTGAAGGTCACTGATCCAATCTTCACTGTCCCATATCCTTCTGATTGACCACTGTTGGAATCTCCAAAAATCACCTTTGGTCCTAGCTTGGGCTTGTAATTGGATAGATTTCCCTTGCTACCTATCATGTGCTTGGAGCAACCACTGTCCAAGTACCAAGTTTGACTCACCCTTAGACAGCTCTTCACCTGTACCTGCAAAGAAAAACAATATTCAATTGTTCTTTACCCAGGTTACCTTGGGTCCTTTATTTTGTTGAAAAGTAAAGTTGGAAATAACTGATAAAGCAGGTTGAGATTTATAACCTAAGGGGTGATATCTCCTAGGTAGAATTACCCAATCAGCTACTGTATTAAATGTCTTATTAGTTAGTTTAAAATTTCTGTAAGAGAAATGGTTTAAGTTTGGTCTTTCTGGGTTCGACGAAATGTTGTAAGTTCATTGACAAAAGTTCGACGAATAAGGATGAGATCGTCGATCTCTGCTCAGAGAATGACAGTAATCATTTTCTGTGCCCCAAGTTCGTCGACCTCTGCTCGACGAACCATACATAATTCGTCGATCGTAGTTAGATGAGTTGTTATAATTGAAGTTTGCGTTCGGCGTTCGTCGATTTGGGTTCGACGAACTGGCCACATTTCGTCGATCTGAGTTCGACAAATGCTTCTGAACTTTGATTTTATTTGCTGTTTTCAGATTTTTGTTTCTCTTGTCTATAGGTTTTAGATTGTTTACAGACAATGGTTTGTCTATTAATTTTTCTTTTCCTTTTGCAGAAATAAACTTAATGGGGGTTGAAAGAATGTTTTTCTTAATTATGGGGGGTAAACTTGATGAAGCACCCAAGCCCAGCTTGCCATTTAATCTGGCATTCACTGTGCTTGTAATGTCCATCAGCTTGATACTTCTCCCATTGAGAGATAGCTCAAGTTGTTTGGCCTCACATAATTCAGATTTTAGTTTAATTATTTGTTCATTAGCTAAGGTTAGTTGATCTGTTAATTTAATGTTTTATGAATTTATAGATTCAAGACTTCCTAATCTTTCTCTAAGAGTTTTTATTTCTTTTTCTGAGCTAATTAAATCTAAACACATGGCTTTGAAATCAATTTTGAATGAATCAGAATTAAAATCAAAATTAGAAATAACCTGATCTACCTCTGAGTCTGAGGCTGCTTCTTCTTTTGATCCAGAACAGCTCCTGGAGGCATCAATTCCCATTAGGCAAACCTCCTTGGATCTAGCTTCTTCCTCTTCTTCACTTGAACTGGAGGAAGATGTTTCTTCTTCAGTGTCACTCCAAGTGTCAGCAACAAATCCCTTGTCTTTCTTTTTATATTTGCTGGAGGAGGGTCTGCTGCTATGTCTTCTCCTGGAGTCCTTTTCTCTGCTCTTGTCCTTCTTCTGTTTTTCTGGACATTCTGAGATGTCGTGTCCAGGCTTTCTGCAACCAAAGCACACAACCTCCTTGGTTGGTGTCTTATCATACTTGGGCTTGTCATCCTGTCTGGATGACTTCCTTCTGAAGTCCTTCCTTGCCATCTTGTAGAACCTTTTTGCAAAGAGGCTCATGAGTTCTTCATTTGAAGTTGATGTCTCACTTTCCTTAGATGCTTTGAAGGTTATGCTGTGCTCCTTTCTAACTGGAGTTGTTGCCTTCTATTCTGCTGCTTCTCTTGATTTGACCAGCTGCTCATAGAATTTCAATTTGCCTAGCAGAGACTCAGTTGATATCTCATTGAGGCTTTTGGCTTCTTTGATTGGCCAGATTCTGGAATCCCAAGAGCTTGGGAAGCACATCAATATCTTGTCATTCACCTCTGTCAAGGTGATGTCCTTGTCCAATGTTTTGAGCTCATTGATGATTGAACTCAGTCTGTTGTACATGTCAGCCACTGATTCTATCTCATCCTTTTTGAAGTTTTCATACAGGGAAATGAGACTGGATCTCCTGCCTTTTCTCTCATCTGCTGAGCCAGCTACCATTTGGTTGAGGGAATCCCAAATGGCCTTGGCTGAGGTGCACTCAGCCACCTTCTGGAATATGTCATCTGACATAGTCTGAGCTAGGATATTCATTGCCTTAGCATCTGCCATCTTGGATTTTTTGTAGGCATCATTATTTTCTGGAGGGGGCACTGCAGTCATGTTGGTGGAAGTGCTGGTAGAAGCTGCAGGTGCTGGAGGTACTCCTGTCCCGATAACAGAAAAGATATCCTCATCAATAGAATTCATGTATAACCTGATTCTTGCCTTCCAGATGGCAAACTTGTTAAGATTGCACAGTGGAGGTCTGATGCTTGCATAGTCTTTGTTTTTGGGCCATTTTTGTGAAGGAATAAATCTAATAACAAAAACAAACAGACAGATCTAACAAGAGGGATCTTTGTGGTTCAGGTGTTAGCATGTACAACCAATAAGGTGTGGTATTTTAACCAACCTCGCTTTGATACCAATTGAAAGTGCAGGTTAGATCTGAAATACTCTAGAGGGGGGGGGGGGTGAATAGAGTATAGTGCTCACTAAAAACGTTTTACAACTTTTGTTGTATTCCTAAGTGAACAAGTCAGTAAGTAAATAAAACTAAGCACAACAAACTAAGCAATCACAGAGCACAGCCAAAACACAAAGAAAAGGGCAAGCAGACGACACAAGAAATTTTATAGTGGTTCCCCAACCGGGGTACATCCACTCTTCTACCACCCTGGTAGGAATCCACTCAGGTTTTTGATCAGGTGCCTGACACCAATGAGCTTTTATTCAGGTGCTCAAAAACCAAAACCTCAAGTCTTTTGGAAAGAGACTTGCAACCAGAATAATTTTGAAGGGAATTAAAACCCTATACAGGAATTGGAAATAAGGTGATGGGGTCTTCCATTTCTCAATATCAACTGAGAAGACTTGTGGATTGATTGTAGCAGATTTTTCTTCCCTTGAGATCTTGAATTAATCAGGAATGCTGGAGCACTGCTTCAGGGTGATAGGTCTTCAAAGACCTAGAATGCCTGGACCAGAAATTGTTTCAGGATCACCTTTGACAGATTGAATAATTGTTGTCCTTTGAAGTTGTCCTGTGAATTAGAAGAAGAAGACTCTTGATAGTGATTGGTTGTTCTTCTTCTTCTTGATGAAGATGTTCTCTGGTCAGGCTGATTGCAGTAGAACTTTTGATTTCTGAGAGGTTGTTCTTTTGTGCAATCTGAGTGTCTGTCTGATTGTCTGTCTGTATCACTGTATTGCTTGTTGTTTTTTGTGTGACTGTACGACTGACTGTGTTGTTCCTTTCTTTTTTTCTCTCTCTTTTTGACTGACTGAGAACATTCAAAATTCGAATGTTTAAGCAGTAATTGCAGCCGGCTTTGGAAGGAAGCGACAATCAATGATTTCCCTAACTGTCCCATGGAAAAACGGCATGTAATAGTCCAAGATTAATGCACGTTCCAACGGTAACATTCCGAGAAGATCTGACATTAATAACTCCAGAATCATCGCCAAGAAACGGGACGGGAAACTGGAAGAAGACCTAGTCTGGAGTCGTCGAACGAAGAACACAATTCGTCGAGCTGAGTTTGAGTTCGTCGAGCTGAGCTTGAGTTCGTCGAGCTGAGGTGGAGAGAGTTCGTCGACTGGACAATCTTCATTAGTCGAACAGACAATCTTCATTTGTCGAGATGATAATCAAATTCGTCGAGCAGATAACAGTTCTGGACTTAGTCAAAATAATCTGCATCTGCTGATATTCAGTGTCGACATAAGCTGGTGTCGACTAATTGAACTTGGTGTCGACTCAAATCTTCTGGTGTCGCCATAAATTGGTGTTGAATGAAATCCTGGTGTCGAAACAAATCTTCTGGTGTTGACATAAATTGTCTGGTGTCGACACATGCCCTAAGTGTCGACACAAATACTCTGAGTTCAGAATTCGTCGAGTAGAGTACTGTATTCGTCGACCTGAGAAGCTGAGAACTTGAGGTCTAAGTTCGTCGAGCTCAGAATATAATTCGTCGAACGAAGCTTGAAGTTGGACTTAGAAAAATTCTGAAGTTGTCATGGCTTTAGCTTGATGTAGAAACTGAGTGTTCGTCGAACAGAGAACTAAGATCGTCAAGCTCAGCACTAAGAATTGTCTCACGATCGTCGAGCGCAGAACTCCTTTCGTCGAGCTGAGTTCGATGAACGTCGAACTCACTTAACTTAGTCTTGAAATCCTCTAAGTCTGGAGTCTCTTAAGGTCTTGTTGATAGCTGGTCCATCTGAAGTTGAACCTAAGGACTTGGCTTAGACTCTAGTACATAAACTTGACCCTGGCTATACATGATGGGTCACATCCTAAGTCAGTGAACCTAGCCCAAATCAACTAGGCATCCAACAGGTCGCGACTTGGTCTCTAAGGAAAATTAATCCAAAGGCTCAGTCGGTGTCCAAGAAGTAGAGCTCACGAGAACCTTGCAAGGATTTTTCATGTCTCACCTCATACCACTGGGGTCCTACTTATATGGAAATCCTGAGAGGGGGTGGGGGGGGGGGGGGGGGTGGGGTGTGGGGGTATATTTATACCTCACCCCCTTGTCGACTAGGCGACTTCCTAGGAGAGCACGCATGGCAGGGCGAGTATCGCACTTAGTCGCCTACCTGGCGAGTATGCGAGGGGAGCTCGCCATACTCGCCCAGGCCTTCGGTATGTTATCGCGTTGACGCTGACCTCCATCTTGACTCGTTGACTTCAATTTGTGCTGATCTGGCCTTAGTGGGGCCCCTCCTCGACGAATATGGGTTGTACACTAACCATATATATATATATATATATATATATATATATATATATATATATATATAAACAAGGTTAAAGCCCACTATTTATACATAAGGCCAGGGCAGAGCTAAACAAGTGCACTTTCTCCTGATGTTCTCAAGTGCTAAGGACTCACGTTTCTAAAGACCGAAGATGAGACTAGTGTTTTGGCTCGTGCGGGCTCTATAATGGGTACACTCCGTCACAGTTACTGGGCCTCGTGTTGCTCCATCTTCTAAAAATGGTGTACAAGAGCACGTTAGTCATAAGCCTAGTGGATACAAATCTCCTTCCCTAGATCCATCCCTAAAGGTTGGGGATGAGAGTGAGTCTCTACAATAATGATAGCTGAAGCAATAAGATTAGCATCAATATATATATATAATAAGAATTAAGCTAAGAGTAGATACAACATCAATAACTGAAATGTAGTAATAAACAATTGTTTATAAAGCTCTATTAGCTAGTGTGCAATCACACATGTGTTCATAACTTGCAACAACACCCTTTGACAACATAGTTTGTCATTTCTCTTCCAGCAGAATAGTGAACCCTATAGGCCTTACCCTTCTTAACGTTTCTCTTCCAGCAGGGTATCGACATCCTGCCAGGCAAGAAAAGGTAAGATACTTTGGAAAGCCAAAGTAAACAATAAGGAGACTCTCGACAGCTTTGCCGATTCTTACCATCTCACTAGCAGCTAAGACTCTTGGCGATCCCAAGCCGCTTTGCCAGGACAGAGGTATCATCCATCGCGACATCCCGCTGCTGCTCTGCCTTCGCCAAGTTGTGGCTAAGGTGGAAGCTGCGGCGAGTCGACATGTGCGCGTGCTCCAGCGCGTGTATTTGAGCACGCGAGCTCTCATGGGTGAGCCGTTGGAGGCTCATGTCATTATAGGCCGCGATATCCTCGCAGCCATACATCCCGAACCCTATGGAATAGGTGTGCCTGCTGGGAGGGTGGCCCTCCGACCAGGAGGGAATGAGAGAGGAGATAGATACTTGGTGAGCCTGCTCATCCCATTGGACCATCGACGCGCCGAGCCGGTCCTTGGCGTTCCCACCAAAACCATAGTTTTGGTGGTACTTCGACAGGCCTGACTCATGGGTCACGAAATCCTCGATGGTGTTGGATGCAGGCGGGTCGCCTCCGCCTTGGTCTTTCTCTGGCTAATTCTCCGGCGTGGTCTCTAGGGAGCTCAAGTATATTTGTTGTTGTTGTTATTGTCTCTCCTTGTAGAGCGCCATCGCCTTCTTCATTTTTTTTGGGGGGGGGGGGGAAGCGAGAGGATCCCGCAGGGTTGGGACGCTTCTTGCTGGAGGAAGGTTTGCCCGACCTCAAGTCGCTTCGGCAGGCTGCTGCGGCTGCACGCTCATGTACGAGTGGGTCTTGGTATAGTCCCGAGTACACAAAAGGCGAGTTCTCGTGAATCAGTAGCTCCCCTACAGAAAAAGACTTGGGAGTTAGAAAATCATCATTATTAAGCGAGCCCATTAAAGAGGAAATAAGGTAAAGAGCTATACCTTCGCTGGGTAGCACCGGGGGAGCGAGTTGAGGCCCTTTCGAAGGAAGACGACCTCAAATTCCTTGCCAAGAAGAACTTGTGCAGCTCGACATCATCGCCCGTCAACGTCAGGGGTCGATATACCTCCTTGCTTCTCTGTTGAGATGAGAATGGTATGTTGTCGAGCTCACCCTTGATGAAGACGAGCTTTGAGAACCAATTGTGGTTCTTGTTGGCCATCTCGCGGACCTTGAACTGCGAGCCGGCCAAGAAGGCGTCCCCGTCATTTGTCGCATGGTAGATGAAGAGTTTCCTAAAGACTGTCAGGTTGAACTTTATCCGCTCTCAGCGAAGGTAGCAGGCGAATGCCACCATCATGTCGATGGCATTCGGGTTAAGTTGGGCAGGTACCATGTCGTAGTGCATCAAGATTTGACGTATCTCTGGCCATAGGGGGAGGAACAACCCCACCTCGAAGTGCGAGATGGGGAAGACGAGCTCATACTCAAAGAATGAGTTAATGGCCTTGCCTTCCACGGGTCAGCACGCAGAGAACCCCGCGGGGACGTAGTCGGCAATGAATTCGGCGAGTTCCTATTCGTTGGTGTTTCCCTAGCAGAAGTTGTACTTGGCGAAATGTCGAGCATATTTGGACCTCCCGTCGACATCGTGTCACGTCTTTCCCATCATTTCAAAGGTTCTGGCGTGAGTGGAAGTGGCGAGAAGGGCAAAGAGGAAAGGGTGCATGTCTGCAGTAAAGGCGATGACCTGGTGGTAGGTGAGGGGGCCTATTTATAGAAAACGGAATTAATGGCCAAGCCGACCGGTCAGTCCGGCTCGCCGACCCCGACTCGCCGACCCCTGGACATGTTCTACCGTATGGCGAGCTGAATCTAAAGAGCAACATATTATGCAGAATCAATAAGTAGTAAAATCTAATACGGTTCAAGCTATTACAAACAAGGGTTCTCGCAGTTCAGAAAAAGAAAGTATAACAAGAAGAGGAAGTTATTTTAGCACGCGCGATCTGGGGGCTGGGGGGCTAGTGCCAGTCGTCTTAGCTAGGGAGACATTTTCACCTACCCCGGCCTCATGTCCCCATCCCCGGAGGTCGGCACAGGTTTTTGAACTCGTGGACCAACTCCAGATCATAGTGGATGAATCACATGTTCTCAATGATCGTATCCATGAGTGGGGTGGGGGATGTCATCACGCTTGTCGAGCTATGCTTCACCTCATCAACGAATAGTATATAGTCCCGCTCCAGTGCCTGCAGCCTATGCTCGCTGAGATCGTTCTCCTCCTGGATCCTGCGTAGCACGGGTCCCTGCTTCTTGAAGACCTCAATGACTTGCCTCCTCAGCTTAGTAGAGTCTAGCGAGATGTCCAGGTAGTTTTCTATCATGCTAGGGGAAGGGGGTGGTGAGTGTTGGGCTGGCTCAGAAGATTCTTTTGCCTCGAAATGTCCGGGAAGACCTGCAAGGACAATTGATCCCGGTGAATGTATAATCGGAGAGTGCTTCAAAAGAACTATGAGAGATGGTCCTATGAAAGTGGAGCTTATAGGATAAGCTCGGCTGCTCTTGGAGGATGTATGAGGTGGGCAAGGTAAAGCTCTTGCCATGACTCGAAAGATGAGATCGTGGGGCGATGAGCTCGAAGCTCGTGATGGGTATGTCCCTGCCAACTCTCCCCGCAAGTGCAGGAGCAGATGTGGGTTACTGAGAAGGTGCGCGGGCTGGCGACTTTGGCCATAGCGAGTCAAGACCTGTGGTCCCATAGGGGGTAGATGGGTCTCGCAGGCAAGTAGGAGTTTTAAGCTGTGTATCATTGCGGGGGGAGTCGACTCCATGATCGAGGGTGGAAGCCAAGTCGCGATAGACTGACTCAGTAGTTTTTGAAGCTGATTTGGCCTTTTTGGCAGACTGAGGATTAGGAGGTTCGCGCGGTAAAGCGTCGGGGGTTACTGTGACCAGACTGGTAGCGCGAGCGCCATTGAGCCCCCGAGTACGGTCCAGCCTCTCTTGGAGCTCTTTGGAAAGAGGAATCTCGGTAAGGTCAGAGTAAGGGGAATGAAAAAGGTAGCCCATGTACGCAGACGTATATATATTGCCACTGGTGGATCCCACCAAAAGATTCCCTTGGGCTCGCTAACCTACTCGCCGATCTCTTGGGGTTGGATGTTTCTTTCCGAGTTTGGGGAAATCTCGCAAAGAGCGGTGATTGTGTACAACCCCGTATCCGGCGAGTGGTGTTAGCAAAAGTAGGTCCATCCATTTCAGCGCAGTCCAAGTTCCCGCCGAGTTAGAAGGGGTCAAGTACCTTTGGGGCTACCCGACTCGCATGGGTTGGGGGTAGTATAGAAGGGGAGATTGGAGAACGCGGGATCTCACTTGCCCCTGACATCTCGACAGGTAGCTGACGAGTGGGTTAGGCTGGGCCCACACTCACCCTGGCTCTCAATGAGGTGGCGAGTGCCAGCCTCATCAGGCACTCGCTTCCCCAGGCAAGTGGAATTTCATGGATCACTCGCCCAACGATGTATCCTTTACCATTCTACTCTCGCTGGCCTTCCCACATCCTTTTAGAATAGCAGAGTTACACTGTTGGCAGGCCAACAGGGACTGCATATAGCTATTTGGAAGATCAGATGTTGGCTGTTGGCAGACCATTTTCAGATAACTATAAATAGACCCCAGGGGGTACCTTAGAAGGCATGCTTAATTGAAAATGTTTTAGTTGACTTACCTAAATCACCTAGAGGGGGGTGAATAGGTGAGTTGTGCGTCTTTGGCGGAATACAAAATTTAGCGATCTATGCACAAAAAATCAAACCAAGCAATCATAAACGACAGCAAGAATTTTAGTGGTTCCCCAACCTTGGGTACATCCACTTTCCACTCACCGTTCTAGCAAAGCACTAAACTCGGCTACTCAACTATTCTCGGATTGAGAACAATCCTACATATCGGAACAACATTCCTACAACTTGATCTGTAAACTGGATCTACACTCGAAAGATAAAAACTTCCGACAATAACTTGGAGAAAATAACTCGTACAACTCGGTGAAAGATCTCCTACAAGAATAAAATGAAATAATGAATACGAACAGTGATTTATTCTCAGATCTGAAATCCTTCCGCCTGTTCTTCTTTCTGTGAACATTGTGGCTTTATCAGAATTTGTTGAAGAAGAATCGACAATCTCTGGATTTGAAAATCTCTGGACTCACATGATCAAGTAGAAGATCTGTCGTTGAAAAGAATCTTGATCTGTGAATTAACTTCTCTTAATCGATCTGGATCGAAAGCGCTTTGGCGATGAAGAAGAAGATCGGCGACTCTCGATTCGGAAAGAAAGAACGAATTCAGAAAGCTTAGAAAATACTTCTTGTGGCGGCTGAATTCTTCTTAATTTCTTCTTTAAACTTCTTAGGGTTGGTCGAAAATGACAAGACCTTATATAGGATTACCCTAACGGTCGTAATCATCATTAATGACATCCACGTGGACCAATCACGTGTTAATGATGTTTGAAATAACTATCTATCTGGACTTAGCAATTTTTAGAAAATCATACCTGGTGTACTCGAGAAGACGGTTTTTACTTGAGAACTAATGAATTTTGTTACTCGAGAACAATAAGGTAGTTCTCGAGAAGAAGACTTAGAGAAAAATAATGTGGAGAGAGAAAACAACGTTCTCGGGAAAGAGGTATAGTACTTGAGAAAAATAGTTGGTTGTTCTCGAGAAGAGAATATATTGTACGCGAGAACAAAAGGCTGTCTCGAGAAAAAAATACTTAGAAAAATATGTGGAGGTGGAAATCTGCAGTCTCGAGAATGATAGAAGCACTCGAGAAAAGGGATGTTTTGTTCTCGAGAAGAAACATTCTGGTACTCGAGAACAAATGATCATCACGAGAAGAAATAGCTAGCTCTCGAGAAAAATACTTTGGATCTCGAGAAATGTCTTCTACATCTCGAGAACAAAAGATAGTCTTCTCGAGAAAAATATTGGTCTTCTCGAGAAAAAGACTTTAAAAAAATATTTGTCTGGAGAAGAAACAACCCGAGAAGAAATGTCATATATTACTCGAGAACAAAAACACTTCTCGAGAACAGCAAGAAGCTTTCTTGAGAACAACTTCTATTACTTGAAATAAAGACAAATCTTACTCGAGAATAGTCATAAGTCGTTCTCGAGTACAAATATAGTACTCGAGAAAAAGACTTAGACTTTTTCTTAAACACATGAAATCTTGATTTTTCATAAAAATCAGCAATCGTCTTTTCTCTTGCCCTTAGTGCTTGAAGATGAAGTGTGTCCCAATAGAGAGGCTGCACATGAGTCAACACCATGAATTACACAATGAGAGATTACATTGTATGGTCCTGTGTTTGGAGACTCATTGTACACTAACATTGGTCTACACTTAGCAATTAAGTCTTGTAAACACTTAACAAAAAGAGCATAAAATATAAACTTAATTCATCTTAGTTTAAGGGTGACTTCATACGAATCTAGGCTATTGTGGATGCAATACCCAACAATCTCCCCTTATTTGTAGAAGTCAGAACCATCTACACTAAGGTGAACTACATTAAGAGAAAAACAAATAAAGATACTAATATATGAAAATTTGGAGAAATGCAGTAATACGTAAAAATCAGATCAGAATTGAAGGTTCATATAAATAGAAAATTATCCAAGAGAATTAAATTCTATAATTTCAAAAATGAACTTTCAGCATCTTCAGTTTACTGATCCTGTGAATGTTGCTTTCCTTGTCTCTCTTGCTTCTCCTATTGTCTCTTTTGATAACTGAAAGGCTTTGGGAAATACTTAGGTGGTCTAGGTGGAGCCTTGGGGTTATTTCTGCCATGTATTCTGTCATAAATCCTTCTTTTAGTACGAGACTTCTCATATAGCTCCCATTCATCTGAACTGTAATGCAGGCTTCTGTTCTCATTGAAGTCAACCACTAGCTTCAGGGTTTCCAAAATAAGGGATTTGGAGGTTGGACTCCAAACTTCTGTATATTCTTGAGGACTTCTCCCTTTAGCTTCTAGATGTGGAGTTGATCTACTTGCAGAGTCTCCATCACCATACATTCTTCTCCTGGCTTTTTGTACTTTTGGAGGATGAGGAGGCAGTCCTGTTTATTTAGAATCCCATACCTGTTCAAAGACATCAGGAGGAGGGCCTTCATAGTAATCTGGAGGAGGTCCTTCAACGTGTGCTGGAGGAGGTCCTTCAAAATACTCTAGAGGTGGAGAGAATGTAGGCATGTTGACATCTAGATTTGCAGGAGGAGGAGCATTGAGATCCATTGCAAGTTTAGGAAACAACTGATTGTGAATCCAGATAGAAGTATCATAGGTATATAACTTGGTGCTCTTGACTTCTTTGAGGACAGATGTCTGAATTTCTTTCTGCTGATCTTCCCACTGATTTTTCATTATTGCAACTTGTTTTTCTAGCAGTTCCTTCACTTTATCCTCACCCCTTTCTGAATTCTAGGGAGAGGGTGCTAATCACATCTTCTTTAAATTTGCCAATTTCTTCACATGTTTTAAAGTTTCTTTCATCACCTCTCTTATGCATTAGAATTTGATTATTGTCAAGAGTGACTGATTGCTCCATGACAGTAACAATGCTAGTAATAGTGTGGTCAATAGCTTTGCCACCAATTTGCAGAAGCCTTTTAAACTCATTTGTATTGTCTTGGATTTCAGCAAATCCTCGACTCATTTCTTTTTCTAAAGCTGTTACTTTATCAGTGCCCACTTTCGGAGAATCATCAAATTACTTTCTCTGATCAGCAAGCATAACTTCAATTTTTTGTAGAATTGTACCTTCAGGGAAGATTTCTGGCTGAGTGGATGGATGAGGCTGAGCAAGGACAGTCCAGGGAAGTATTTATTCAATTAGAACTGTAGAAGTAGAAGCTTTCCTTCTGTTGACTGTGCTGGTTTCATCTTCATTAATTGTTGGCAAAATAGTTGGAATCTGGAAATGAAGACTTGGGTGGATCAGCAGCTTGAACTAGAATTTCATCATCTGAGTCACGGATTGAGACTACTTCATCAGCATGCATATCTTCATGAGACTTTTCAGGTTCTTGAACTGGAGATTGATCAACTGGAGGAGAGGATTCTGGATGTTCTGGAGACTCTACAGGAGCTGGTGATTTTTCTGGTTGTTTTGGAGACTTGGGAGAAATTGCTGTAGATGGAGGCTGATCTCCAGGGATATGGAAAGGAGCTTCTTTGGAAGTAAGTTCCTCTATCATCTTATTGATATCCTCTTCAGTAGATAGAATCTCAGCTTGAGTCTGGACATCTGCCAGATTTTCAGCATCTAGAAATGCCTCAGCAGCAGGAAAGTCTGTATCCGAATACAACGAGGAGGAGGTAGTAGTAGCAGAGGTATATGGAAGATCTGTAGTAGCAGGTGGATTAGCTTCTTGTTGGTCTGAACGAAGAACAACAGGAAGTTCTGTTGCAGCAGCTTGAATATCTTGAGCAGGAATATGTGATGGCTGGGCTGAGATAGATGGTGTAGGCCCCTCAATAACTGAATCAGCTATTTGATGTGAAGGAGGAGATGGGGTCTCGTCCACATCTTCTATGTCCTTTGGAGCTTTATCTGACTTCTCTAACTTGACCTCCCATCTCTGGATGGAGGTAATGGAAACCTTTTTCATGTGGTGGAGGGCTATGCCCTTTTTTATAGGAAATGATTCAGGATTCTTCTGATTTAGATACAAAGAAATAATTCTTCCATAGTTGAGGCTCTTAATGCAGCCCTTAATCTTGTCAAATATCATCATTCCCCATTGGAATTTTTTTGTGCATATAACTGCAGTCATAAAATCAAAGAATTTTGGATTAATATAACTGATAGAACTTGTTTTACACAAAAGGACTTTTCCTAAGATGTCAGCCAATAGCTTGCTTTCTGCATTCATATACAGTCTTCTGATTGTGTTAGAGGTCTGAGGGATGCCACAAAAGCTATATGCTCTCTCATAGTCAGAGCCTATCAGATCATCTTCCATATCTATAATGGGTAGTTGCAGAACTTGAGAAATAGACAGAGTAGACATCTTAACCTTAATATTCTGAACCTTAGACTTGATTAATTTGTCATTTCTCTTAACCTTGGCATTCTAGAAGAATTCTTCTACTTCACAAGTGAAAATTCTGCAAGGATTGATGTTTTCGCATCGGGTCCGAAAACTTGATGCGGTTAAAACTCCAAAAATTGGTAAGAATTCTCGCGGCACCCCGGGTGGTTTATTTAAGGAAAAAGGCGGATTTGGTTTTATTTAGAAAACGGGGCTCGAGGATTTATTTATTTGTATATAAAATGGTTTAGATTGAGTTTTAACGAAAGGAGGCAAGTGCACCTATCGCGTGTAGTACAGGATATTCCGGGGTGGAATATCGAGGTCGTATTGTTCTCGGGGTCGGTTCGATTATTTCTACTCTTCCCTGGAGGGGACTATTATTTTACCGATAATTATCTTGTCGAGATATTTTTATATATATATATATATAAAGCAAAAAGAAAGACAGAAAACAGAAAGCATAAAAGGTGGAGCCGATGATGAGCTTAGCGCGACCGTATCAAATAGAATTTGAACTAAAATAAACTTTTAATAAAAAGAGATCCTATTTTCAAATTAATTAAGGCGGAGACTTGGCCGTGGAGGTTCCACTAGAATGAGCTCACCTAGCTATATGGCTATCGCTCACCTGAATGCTAAGACTATTCGACCGGGCTCTCAACCGACAAAGGATTCCTCTTAACGCCCACATTACGCTAAGAACCCCGCTATTGGGTGGGGAACCCAATCCGGTAGAGTTGGCGCGCCTCCTCTCTCGAGGGTTAGTGCAGAACTCTCTTTACCAAGGGGTGATCGGTCCATACGCACGACCTCTCGGCTAGCTAGCACATGGACTACAGAAATAGGTCCCACACATCTATTATGTGGTCCTACGCGTCGTAAACCCTAGGCAAACCTTAACTAATTTTAATTAATTAGAAAATAAGGACCTTTAATTATTTAAAGCTATTTTTTCTGTCCCAATGCTCTTCGATACTGAGGGCTAAGAATAGTTAGCCACTCATCGGAATGGGGACGGCAGGATGTTAAAGCAATAAAAAAGTAGAAAATGGAAAGCAGGAAATGAAAACAGTAAAATAAAGCAGTAAGAAAGAAGAAAAATACAAGTCCTACTCAAACGAGTAGGACTGAAATAAAAGCAGTAAAGTGCGAGTCCCAGCGCAAATGCATGGGCGGGAGAAATGAAAGCGAGTTCTACTCAAATGAATATGACAAAATAAATGCAATGCACGCACACTCTCGACAGAAATTAAAACACATGCACACAAGTCCTACTCAAATGAGTAGGAGAAAATAAATGCGGGTTCTACTCAAACGAGTAGGACTAAATAAATGCACCAACTCTACAGAAAGTAAAACACACTCACTCGACAGAATGAAAAAACTCACACACTTTATTGAATGAAATAAAAACAATGCGTCATTTAACTCCTAACGAGTAGGCGGAAATAAATGCGCACACTTACAAAAATGTTAAAAACTAAGTTATCTAAAAATTAAAACGACTGCATTACTACCGCTAGAATGCGGTAGAAATGCATAAAAAGTGAAAATAAAAATTAAACGGGAAGAAAGTTTTGCAAATTAAAATGAAAACGCAAGTGCTCGAAAAATAAAAACAAATACATTTCTACCGCTATAATGTGGTAGAAATGAATAAAAAGAAGACAAAAAAAAATTAAACGGACAAAAGTTTAAAACAAAAATCAAAGTGTACAGAAATTTAAAACGACTATATTTTCATTCCTATAACTCCGTAAAAATGATTAAAAAGTGAAAATAAAGCGAAAAGAACTAAAAAGTTTTTACCACATAAAAAGAAAAATCTAAGTTAAAAAAATGAAATCACTTTGAAATCATTTTTACGGATCTATAGGAATGAAATAAAAGCTATCAAAACCTAAGTTTAACCAAAACAAAGTAAAAATAACAAAACATAAAAACATGAAAACTATACTCATACACTCACACACCCATTCTAAAAGAACAAAAACTAAGTTAAAACAAACAAGAAAGAAATAAGATTGCATAAGAGGAGAGTTGCATAGATTCCTTCCAAAGCCAAATTAAGAGATGAAAACACATTTTATTAAGTTAAAATGAACGAGTTACAAAGACACGAAAATAAAAACAAAGGAGAGGGGGAGAAAATATCCCTTACATAACATTTGGAATTCATCTGAACAACATTTCCCCTATACAAAATGGATCCAAAAGGGGAACAAAAATCCTTACAACAGCTCTGAATTTATAGGCACAAAATTTCATGGGACATGCCCTCGGACACGGGCGTGTTAGGGGGCGTGTCAGCACTATTCATGAGCTGATCGGGCGAGGTGACGGCTTAGTTGACTTCGGGCTGGACACGTGTCGGTCACGCGGCGGTCAAGCCCTAGGTCACGGGCGTGACTCTGGGCGTGTCGGGGAGGTAGAACTGGGCGCGAGTTGCGTTGAAATGTTGTCGCGCGGGTCTTGTCGGCCAGGTGTAGAAGGGCACGCCCAAGGTCACGGGCATGATGCTAGGCGTGTCGGGGTGGGTCGACAAACGTCGAGCGCGATTCGTCGAGCTGGAAGCCTTGATCGTCGATCGGGATGGACACGGGCGTGTCCTGTTGGCTGCAACAGGCGTGTCATGTTTTTCGCTGATCGTCGAGCGGACAATCATTGAGCGGAATTTTCGTCGAGCTTGCTGGAGAAGTCACGCCCCAGGTCACGGGCGTGACTCTGGGCGTGTCGGGTGTGTTGAAGAACGTCGAGCGGAATTTGTCAAGCGCGAGTCTTGATCGTCGATCGGAAATGACACGGGCGTTTCGGGTTGGCTGACACGGGCGTGTCGGGTTGGCTGACACGGGCGTGTCATTATGATCGACGATCGTCGAACGAAAAATCGTCGAGCGCGAGTCTTTGATCGTCGATCGGAAATTACACGAGCGTGTCGGTTTTGCTAACACGGGCGTGTCGGGTCAATTTTTGGGCAGTTTTTCTGAAATTTTAGAAAATCAAACTAAGTTAAGTTAGAATCAAATTTAACAAAATATGAACAATCTATTAAAGGAAATTGGCTGAAAGCAAAGAAAATAAACAAACATGACTTAATTAATGTACCAAAAAATAGGTATAATTAAAATTCATCAAATACCCCCATACTTAAGGTTTTGCTATTGCAGAGCAAAAGTTAGAGATGAACTTATAAGGAATTAAAGAAATCCTAAGTTTAGCTACCGCTTGAATTAATTAAAAGAAAGATCAAAATAAACATTCGGGGTACTAGAGTTAAATCAAAAATTATAAAAATGTTATAAATAGAGAAAGAGTTTCAAAAAGACTTCTAGATAAAATTAAATAGAAAGCAAAATTTTATTTTTGTTAGTTTAACAAAGATGGATTGAAATTATATAAAAAACTTTAGCTTAAAGAAGTTAAAGGAAATAATGTAATTTAAAAATTATGCTCTCAAAAAAATTTAAATTAATTCTAGAATCATTGAAATAGGATAAGTGGATTGGTGGTTTATGAAGAGGGCTTGGATTTAGAGGCGAGGTAATTTTTTCTCGAACCTCTATATATTTTTTTTCTTTTGAATAATTAGGAAAATGAAATCTTATTTTCCTAATATGATTTTTTTCTCTTTCTTCATAAATAATAAATAACCCAATGTATATGTATAGGAGTAATGAATTTTATCCTCTTACTCTGTAACATATAATCTTTTTAAATATTGGGTGCCTATGTTTGCGGAATGAAATCTTTTTCCCATTGACATAAGATCTTTTAAGGGGTGAAATAGGGGTAAGCATGTCAAGTGAGACATGAAAAAAATGGAGGTGGGTTTATTTTTTTTCAAAAAGAAAACTAGATTTTAATAAAAAAGTTTTGAGAGAAACCTTTTTAAAATGAACGTTCCTATATTTTTAAAAGCATGAAGTAGAAATAATTGAAGTCTATGGTTGTTATTTTCTAACATAAAAGACGAGCTTCTATTTATAAAAATTAGAAGTGGTGGTGAAAAACAAGTTCCCTATTATAAGGAAAAGACATAAAAAATTCTTTAAATCTTAACCCGAGACACTTAAATCTATCGAACTTTAATTAATAAACGAATAGTAAACAAAAAATTAAAAGAATTTGCTTATAAATTAACTCGCAACTAGATTTTTGGAAAACAAAAAGGGTTAAGATATGGTGTATTCGATTTATTTTGTTATATAATTTAACAAAATATTTTTTTTTTTGAATTTTAGGGTTTTTATCATTTTTTTGGAATTTTGAATATTATCTTTTTAGGATTTTTAGAGTTATTTTCTTTTTTTTAGGATTTTTGGTTTTTCTAATTTTTTAATTTTTTAGTGTATTTTGATAAGTTATTTACAAGAAAGAGAAGAGAAAGAAGTGTTAATTACAAAGAAGATAGTGGGGAAAGAAAGATTTTTACAAAAAAAGTGCAAAGTAAAAACTCGAATGCCCGCGAACAGACTCTTATTTGGGTGGTTGGTTCGATGAGTCGAACGCCTCATGCCCAAAAACTTGATTGATAATTTTCGCATCGGGTCCGAAAACTTGATGCGGTTAAAACTCCAAAAATTGGTGAGAATTCCCGCGGCGCCTCGGGCAGTTTATTTAAGGAAAAAGGCGGATTCAGTTTTATTTAGAAAACTGGGCTCGCAGATTTATTTATTTGGATATAAAACGGTTTAGATCGAGTTTTAACGAAAGGAGGCAAGTGCACCTATCGCGTGTAGTACAGGATATTCCGGGGTGGAATATCGAGGTCGTATTGTTCTCGGGGTCGGTTCGATTATTTCTACTCTTCCCTAGAGGGGACTATTATTTTACCAATAATTATCTTGTCGGGATATTTATATATAATAAAAATGACAGAAAACAGAAAATGAAAGCATAAAAGGAAAACATAAAGGTGGAGCCGATGACGAGCTTAGCACGACGACATCGAATAAAATTTGAACTAAAATAAACTTTGAATAAATGGAGATCCTAATTTTCAAATCAATTAAGGCGGAGACTTGGCCGTGGAGGTTCCACTAGAATGAGCTCACCTAGCTATAGGGCTATCGCTCACCTGAACGCTAAGACTATTCGACCGAACGTTAGTCCGACGAAGGATTCCTATTAACGCCCGCATCACGCTAAGAACCCCGCTATTGGGTGGGGAACCCAATCCGGTAGAGTTTGCGCGCCTCCTCTCTCGAGGGTTAGTGCAGAACTCTCTTTACCAAGGGGTGATCGGTACATACGCACGGCCTCTCGGCTAGCTACCATATGGACTACGGAAATAGGGCCCACATATCGATTATGTGGTCCTACGCGTCGTAAACCCTAGACAAACCTTAAGTTAACTTAATTAATTAGAAAATAAGGACCTTTAATTATTTAAAGCTAGCTACCGTATGGTCCTTTTTAGGAAATAAATTTAAAATAGTTTTACCCTTATAATAAAAAGTGCAATTTCTTTTGAGGACTAAGGAGTGACATAATAAGCACTAGAAATAAATTATATCTCTGTTGGATGAAGTTTAAGTAGTTTAAGTAGCAAAATGACCATTTTCCCCTTATGGAATTTTGTGTAGAAATGATGGGTATATTCCTTTGAAAAATTTGAGAAAATTCATATTGCTGTAATTGTATGTTTTATACCTTGTGAAATTATTTCTGAATTTTTGGAGTGCCAAATATTGTACTTAGGCCCCATAATGGCATTTTGGTAAATAACTCAAATTTATCATGGTTAAGCCATTTCAACCTAGATGTAAATGAAAATCTGGACATAGCATTATTTCATTATTATCAAGGCCCTGTAATTTAATTAGAGTTTTTGAGATAATATTTTATGTTCTTTATTTGGAAAATGCTAGATTTGTGGATATAATATTAAATAGGAATTAATTATAAATCTGAATTGAAAAAGCATGAAATTTTGGTAGGCACCATTAATTGTCATATTTATACCTGGAAGAATCCCTAGGACAGTAGGTTGAATATTGACAATACTTCATGTGCAAAATGAGTAGGGATTACGTTTTAAAAAATTAATTTAATGGTGCAAGTAATTTGGAAATTATGGAAATTCATCCTAGTCATCATATAGGTCCATACCATCCTAGGATAAATAATTTGAGGCATATGGCCAGAGGAATTAGAAGGTCACATTTGTGGGTGGTATCGGGACATGGGTAAGGGTCTAACACCGATGTTCGTACTAGTAGGGCCACCAGGGGAGGAATTTGAATAACTAATAAAGTGGGGATCTTATTGGAGGAATTAACCCTGGTTGGTCTCCTAGAGGATTCCTTAACCATGTGTGGAAGAGTGCAAGTCCCGTGACAGCAACAATAACGGGGACCGGCAGGAGACCGCCGCACTCCTAATAACACCTTAAGTCTTTAGGGTCGTTCTAAAGTAATACGAGAGCTGGGGGTGAATTATAGGTAGACATTAACTAAAGTAAATATCCTTGAGAAATGGAGCTTTGGGCATAATCCCATCATAGTTCCTATTGCCCCCGAGATCCCTTCACCGGGTATACCCTGGGCAGTCCTGGGAGTAACCTTAAATCACTAAGTATAATAACCCGTAGACAAGAGTAGACTAATAGGTTAAGACATTGTGGTTCTTTCTCACCCGTGTTGGGTTGGAGGGAGACTTGTGTACATCTCACCCATGTAGGGTTTGAGGGATTTGGAATAAAGGCACTATTGTGCGTTCTCACCCATATAGGGTTGGAGGGATTGTGATAATGCTCACCCGTGTAGGGCTCGAGATGAAATACTTGCATGTGCATAAATTTAGTGGTGGGGCATACGGTACTGGCTGTTCGTCACACCGATGGCAGTACGGTGCACCAGGAGGTTGTGAGGGTTAGAGGGGCCAGTGGGTTGCTTTACACTGCGGTCTGGAGGAAGATCCCCGATAACCCACATCCGACACAACAAGACTGACGGGTTGTCAGCAAAGTACGTATGCAGAGAATCTAGAGTGAACCTTGGACGTGTACAGAGGCGTATGAGAGGGGTCTAAGGTTTGGTAGTGTGCATACCGGCCTAGAAGTGGAGACGACCGCTCCGCTGCTGCCGTAACCACAACGGTGGTACCCGAGAGTGATTCTAGCTCTCAAAAAGTGGGAACTAAAGGTCTGTGATCACAGAGTCGTTATGTGTGAGTTGCATTTGCCTGTACATAAATTGCATCATAACATTCATTCATATTAGGTCATACGCTTCATAGATTCTTATCATATAAATTAGTATCAGCTCTTTTATATGATAAGTTAAATTTTCTGGAAACCTTAACTTATAAATTTTCATGGACATTTTTATAAGTTAAGGTACTTTTGTGATGGTAGATAGCTTTACCTTTCAGCTTTACTTTACTTTTCTGCTCTTTACTTTCAGTCTTTCCTTACTAGTACTGCACTTTACTTACTTGTACTATATACTTAGAACTGCTAAAGTAGAATAATAATATCTATTACAACTGCTAGTTAGTTCTTGTCACGTGCTTCCACTTTTGCTACCCCTTGTTGTCCTCCACTTCGTCCTTCCGCTCGGTGCCTAGGAGCCGCGGGGCGAGGTGCCGAGGAAACGACTTAGTCTTTTTGACTAATGATTGGTGACCATACTATTTTAGGAGCTCGTGGAGATGGAGCACCAGCACGACGAGGAGGCAGGACTTGAGGAGTAGATACCGCTACCACAGACTACTACTACTACTGCGCGTCCTCAGGTGGGACGAGTTTTGATGTATTAGATTAGCTTCCGCTTTGATTTGAGAGAGAGAGTTGATATGATGTACTGGGTATAAGCCCTTATTACTCTTTCATTTGTACTCATTGTGGACTATGTTTCTGTACTCTTCATTTATATATATGATATGTACTCTGTGACTTGTGGACTAATGGATTTACATACTGCTATACTTCTACTTCTCATATTGGCCTACAGGTTAAAAGATCGTATTAGCCGGCAGAATCGGCGTATTGCGGTGTCGACTAACTCGTGCGTTAGTGTCACCGTAAGACGATGGTTCTGGGCATAAGACCCAATAGCCCTCCTTGGTAAGGGGGAGGGGGGTCTTACAGCACGCACACACTCGACAGAAATTAAAACTCACGCACACACTCGACATGAAATGAAATACGCACGCACACAAGTCCTACTCAAATGAGTAGGAGAAAATAAATGCGGGTCCTACTCAAACGAGTAGGACTAAATAAATGCACCCACTCTACAGAAAGTAAAACACAGTCACTCGACAGAATGTAAAAACTCACACACTCTACTGAATGAAATAAAAACAATGCGCTATTTAAATCTTAACGAGTAGGCAGAAATAAATGCGCACACTAACAAAAATGTGAAAACTAAGTTATCTAAAAATTAAAACGACTGCATTTCTATGGATAGAATGCGGTAGAAATGCAAAAAAGTGAAAAGAAAAATTAAACGGGAAGAAAGTTTTGCAAATAAAAATGAAAACGCAAGTGCTCGAAAAAAAAAACAAATACATTTCTACCGCTAGAATGTGGTAGAAATGAATAAAAAGAAGACGAAAAAAAATAAACGGACAAAAGTTTAAAACAAAAAATCAAAGTGCACAGAAATTTAAAACAACTATATTTTCATTCCTATAACTACGTAAAAGTGATTAAAAAGTGAAAATAAAGCGAACAGAACTAAAAAGTTTTTACCATATAAAAAGAAAAATCTAAGTTAAAAAAATGAAAACACTTTGAAATCGTTTTTACGGATCTATAGGAATGAAATAAAAGCTATCAAAACCTAAGTTTAACCAAAACAAAGTAAAATTAACTAAACATAAAAACATGAAAACTATACTAATACACTCACACACCCATTCTAAAAGAACAAAAACTAAGTTAAAACAAACAAGAAAAAAATAAGATTGCATAAGAGGAGAGTTGCATAGATTCCTTCAAAAGCCAAATTAAGAGATGAAAACACATTTTATTAAGTTAAAATGAACGAGTTACAAAGACACGAAAATAAAAACTAAGGAGAGGGGGTGAAAATATACCTTACAAAACATTTGGAATTCATATGAACAACACTTCCCCTATACAAAATGGATCATAAAGGGGAACAGAAATCCTTACAACAGCTATGAATTTATATGCAGAAAATTTCATGGGACACTCCCTCGGACACGGGCGTGTCAGTGGGCATGTCAGCACTATTCATGAGCTGATCAGGTGAGGTGACGGCTTAGTTGACTTCGGGCTGGACACGCGTCGGTCACGAGGCAGTCACGCCCCAGGTCACGGTCGTGACTCTGGGCGTGTCGGGGAGGTAGAACTGGGCGCGGGTTGCGTTGAAATGTTGCCGCACGGGTCTTGTCGGCCAGGTGGAGAAGGGCACACCCTAGGTCACGGGCATGACGCTAGGCGTATCGGGGTGGGTCGACAAACGTCGAGCGCGATTAGTCGAGCTGGAAGCCTTGATCGTCGATCGGGATGGACACGGGCGCGTCGTGTTGGTTGCCACGGGCGTGTCATGTTGTTCACCAATCGTCGAGCGGACAATCATCGAGCGGAATTTTTGTCGAGCTTGCTGGAGAAGTCACGCCCCAGGTCACGGGCATGACTCTGGGCGTGTCGGGTGTGTCCACGAACGTCGAGCGGAATTTGTCGAGCGCGAGTCTTGATCGTCGATTGGAAATGATACGGGCGTGTCGGGTTGGCTGACAAGGGCGTGTCATTATGATCGACGATCGTCGAACGGAAAATCATCGAGCGCGAGTCTTTGATCATCGATCGGAAATGACACGGGCATGTCGGTTTTGCTGACACTGGCGTGTCGGGTCAATTTTTGGGCAGTTTTTCTGAAATTTTAGAAAATTAAAATAAGTTAAGTTAGAGTCAAATTTAATAAAATATGAACAATTTATTAAAGGAAATTGACTGAAAGCAAAGAAAATAAACAAAAATGACTTCATTAATGTACATAAAAATAGGTATATTTACAATTCATCAAATACCCCCCATACTTAAGCTTTTGCTATTCCAGAGCAAAAGTTGGAGATGAACTTATAAGGAATTAAAGAAACCCTAAGTTTAGCTATCGCTTGAATTAATTAAAAGAAAGATTAAAATAAACATCCGGGGTACTAGAGTTAAATCATAAATTATGAAAATGTTATAAATAGAGGAAGAGTTTCAAAAAGACTTCTAGATAAAATAAAATAGAAAGCAAACATTTATTTTTATTAGTTTAATAAGGATGGATTGAAATTCTATAAAAAACTTTAGCTTAAAAAAGTTAAAGGAAATAATGCAATTTAAAAATTATGCTCTCAAAAAAATTAAATTAATTCTACAATCATTGAAATAGGATAAGTGGATTGGTGGTTTATGAAGAGGGCTTGGATTTAGAGGCGATGTAATTTTTTCTCGAACCTCTATATATATTTTTTCTTTTGAATAATTACGAAAATGAAATCTTATTTTCCTAATATGATTTTTTTTTCTCTTTCTTCATAAATAATAAATAACCCAATGTATTTGTATAGGAGTAATGAATTTTATCCTCTTACTCCGTAACATATAATCTTTTTAAATATTATGTGTCTATGTTTGCGCAATGAAATCATATTCCCATTGACATAAGATCTTTTAAGGGGTGAAATAGGGGTAAGCATGTCAAGTGAGACATGAAAAAAAAATGGAGGTGGGTTTATTTGTTTTCAAAAAGAAAACTAGATTTTAACAAAAAAGTTTTGAGAGCAACCTTTTAAAAATGAACGTTCCTATATTTCTAAAAGCATGAAGTAGAAATAATTGAAATCCATGTTTGTTATTTTCTAACATAAAAGACGAGTTTCTATTTATAAAAATTAGAAGTGGTGGCGAAAAACAAGTTCCCTATTATAAGGAAAAGACAAACAATTCTTTAAATCTTAACCCCAGACACTTAAATCTATCGAACTTTAATTAATAAATGAATAGTAAACAAAGAAATAAAAGAATTCGCTTATAAATTAACTCGCAACTAGATTTTTGGAAAACAAAAAGGGTTAAGATATGGTATATTCGATTTATTTTGTTATATAATTTAACAATTTTTTTTTAATTTTACGGTTTTTATCATTTTTTTGGAATTTTGATTATTATCTTTTTAGGATTTTTAGAGTTATTTTCTTTTTTTACGATTTTTGGTTTTTCTAATTTTTTTAATTTTTTAATGTATTTTGATAAGTTATTTACAAGAAAGAGGAGAGAAAGAAGTGTTAATTACAAAGAAGATAGTGGGGAAAGAGAGATTTTTTTTTAAAAAAGTACAAAGTAAAAACACGAATGCCCGCGAACAGACTCTTATTTGGGTGGTTGGTTCGATGAGTCGAACGTCGCGGGCTTGCTAAAAAGGCGAGCTTTTATAAATAAGAAGTGGGGAGAGAGAATTTTCTTTTTACAAAAACTATTTACAAAGGAAAAGAATTTTTTTTTGAATTTTTGTTTTATAAAATTTTGATTTTTTTGATTTATAATATTTTTTGAATTTTGTGGTTTTATGATTTTTTTTGAAGTTTTTTTTGTTTTGATTATTATAAAAAAACAAATTTTTTTTTGAGATTTTAAATTTTTGCATTTTTTGTATTTTTTTTGCTAAGTATAGAATATAAAATATGCAGAATAGGAAAATAGCCCCATACTTAGACCCAACATTGTCCCCAATATTGCAATCTAAGTATGCGCAACGATAATATACAAAGTAGAATATGTACAAAAATAAAAAGAGAGGGTAGAAGCTTCCCTAAGACGAGGTCGGGAGGCCTGGGTTGAAACCCTACATTATTAATAAAAAAGGAAAAAATAGCAAAACTATAACAGAAAAAACAAAAAACGATAAATTCGGCCAAAAGGTTGTTGGCGGTAGGGGGGCAAGTGCGTGGTTGTCTCAAAGGTAGCTAAGGCCTTAGCTACAAGAGCGCGACAGATATGCGGTCCCCTGGAGCGCACAAGAGCGAAGTGCGCCGAAGCAAAATAAAATAAACTAAAATAAAACAAGTTAAAATAAATTAAGTTAAACAAAATATATATATTTTTAAAATCAAATTATTATATATATTATTCTTTTGTGTTTTTTAAGAAGATTTTTGTTTTTTTAGTTGTCTGTAGGTAGGTTTTTTTTTGTTTTTAGATTGTTTTGGTTTTTAGATTTTGTTGTGGGTTTTTAGTTTTTTAGGTTTTTTAAGATTGTTTTTTTTGCTATTAGTTTTTTTAGGTTTTTTTTGTTTTTTTAGGTTTTTGTTTTTCTTTATAGGGCTTTAGTTTTTTTTTTGTTCATAAAAATATTGAAAAAAATTTTAAGTTATTTTTTTATTTTTATGATTTTTTTTCATTTTTTTATATATATTTTTTTCTAGTTTTATTATTATTATTATTATTATTCGTATTATTTTTTTGTTGGCCATTTTAACTTTTTGTTATATATATAGATATGGGTAAAATTAATAGATTTCCAGGGTTAAAAATAACGACACGAAAAATCCCTGGCAACGACTCCAAAAACTTGATTGATATTTTCGCATCGGGTCCGAAAACTTGATGCAGTTAAAACTCCAAAAATTGGTAAGAATTCACGCGGCGACCCGGGAGGTTTATTTAAGGAAAAAGGCGGTTTTGGTTTTATTTAGAAAACGGGGCGCACAGATTTATTTATTTTGATATAAAGCAGTTTTGATCGAGTTTTAACGAAAGGAGGCAAGTACACCTATCGCGTGTAGTACAAGATATTCCAGGGTGGAATATCGAGATCGTATTGTTCTCGGGATCGGTTCGATTATTTCTACTCTTCCCTGGAGGGGACTATTATTTTACAGATAATTATCTTGTTGGGATATTTTTATATATATATAAAAAACAAAAAGAAAGATAGAAAACAGAAAGCAAAAAAGGTTGAGCTGATGATGAGCTTAGCGCGACCGCATCAAATAGAATTTGAACTAAAATGAACTTTTAATAAAAAGAGATCCTAAATTTCAAATTAATTAAGGCGGAGACTTGGCGTGGAGGTTCCACTAGAATGAGCTCACCTAGCTATAGGGCTATCGCTCACCTGAACGCTAAGACTATTCGACCGGGCTCTCGTCCGACAAATATTCCTCTTAACGCCCGCATTACGCTAAGAACCCTGCTATTGGGTGGGGAACCCAATCCGGTAGTGTTGGCGCGCGTCCTCTCTCGAGGGTTAGTGCGTAACTCTCTTTACCAAGGGGTGATCAGTCCAAACGCACGGCCTGTCGGCTAGCTAGCGTATGGACTACGAAAATAGGGCCCACACTTCGATTATGTGGTCCTACGCATCGTAGACGATAGACAAACCTTAAGTAATTTTAATTAATTAGAAAATAAGGACCTTTAATTATTTAAAGCTATTTTTTCTGTCCCAATTCTCTTCGATACTGAGGGCTAAGAACGGTTAGCCACTCATCGGAATGGGGACGGCAGACGGTGTAAGCAATAAAGAAAGCAGAAAATGGAATGCAGGAAATGAAAGCAGAAAAATAAAGTAGTAAGAATGAAGTAAAATGCAATTCCTACTCAAACGAGTAGAACTGAAATGAAAGCAGTAAAGTGCGAGTCCCGACGCAAATGTGTGGGTGGGAGAAATGAAAGCGAGTCCTACTCAAATGAGTAGGACAAAAAATGCAACGCACACACACTCTCGACAGAAATTAAAACACACGCACACAAGTCCTACTCAAATGAGTAGGAGAAATTAAATGCTGGTCGTACTCAAACGAGTAGGACTAAATAAATGCACCCACTCTACAGAAAGTAAAACACACTCACTCGATAGAATGTAAAAACTAACACACTCTACTGAATGAAATAAAAACAATGCGCCATTTAACTCTTAACGAGTAGGCGAAAATAAATGCGCATACTTACAAAAATGTGAAAAACTAAGTTATCTAAAAATTAAAACGACTGCATTTCTACAGCTAGAATGCGGTAGAAATGCATAAAAAGTGAAAAGAAGAATTAAACAGGAAGAAAGTTTTGCAAATAAAAATGAAAACGCAAGTGCTCGAAAAACAAAAACAAACACATTTCTACCACTAGAATGCGGTAGAAATAAAAAAAAAGAAGACAAAAAAAATTAAACAGACAAAAGTTTAAAACAAAAATCAAAGTGCACGGAAATTTAAAACAACTATATTTTCACTCCTATAACTCCGTAAAAGTGATTAAAAAGTGAAAATAAAGCGAAAAGAACTAAAAAGGTTTTATCACATAAAAAGAAAAATCTAAGTTAAAAAAATGAAAACACTTTTAAATTGTTTTTACGGATCTATTGGAATGAAATAAAAGCTATCAAAACCTAAGTTTAACCAAAACAAAGTAAAAAATAACTAAACATAAAAACATAAAAACTATACTCATACACTCACACATCCATTCTAAAAGAACAAAAACTAAGTTAAAACAAACAAGAAAGAAATAAGATTGCATAAGAGGAGAGTTGCATAGATTCCTTCCAAAGCAAAATTAAGAGATGAAAACACATTTTATTAAGTTAAAATGAACGAGTTACAAAGACACGAAAATAAAAACTAAGGAGAGGGGGAGAAAATATCCCTTACATAACATTTGGAATCCATCTGGACATCACTTCCCCTATACAAAATGGATCCAAAAGGGGAACAAAAATCCTTACAGCAGCTCTGAATTTATAGGCAGAACATTTCATGGGACACGCCGTCGGACACGGGCGTGTCAGGGGCTGTGTCAGCACTATTCATGAGCTGATAGGGCGAGGTGACGGCTTAGTTGACTTCGGGCTGGACACGTGTCAGTCACGCGGCGGTCACGCCCCAGGTCACGGGCGTGACTCTGAGCATGTCAGGGAGGTAGAATTGGGCGCGGGTTGCGTTGAAATGTCGCCGCGCGGGTCTTGTCGGATAGATGGAGAAGGGCACGCCCTAGGTCACGGGCGTGACGCTAGGCGTGTCGGGGTGGGTCGACGAATGTCGAGCGCGATTCGTCGAGCTAGAAGCCTTGATCGTCGATCGGGATGGACACGGGCGTGTCGTGTTGGCTGCCACAGGCATGTCATGTTGTTCGCTGATCATCCAACGGACAATCGGCGAGCAGAAGTTTCGTCGAGCTTGCTGGAGAAGTCACATCCCAGGTCACGGGCGTGACTCTGGGCGTGTCGGGTGTGTCGACGAACGTCGAGCAGAATTCGTCGAGCGCGAGTCTTGATCGTCGATCAGAAATGACACGGGCGTGTCGGGTTGGCTGACGCGGGCGTGTCATTCTGATTGACGATCGTCGAACGGAAAATCGTCGAGCGCGAGTCTTTGATCGTCGATCGGAAATGACACGGGCGTGTCGGTTTTGCTGACACGGGCGTGTCGGGTCAATTTTTGGGCAGTTTTTCTGAAATTTTAGAAAATCAAAATAAGTTAAATTAGAATCAAATTTAACAATTTATTAAAGGAAATTGACTGAAAGCAAAGAAAATAAACAAAAATGACTTAATTAATGTACATAAAAATAAGTATATTTACAATTCATGAGATGTTCAAGAATAAATGACAAACCGGCTGTGTCTAGCAGAAGAAGAACATTTCTGAAAACGTCTGATATCTCTGCAATCCCGGAAGAACAGAGTTCACTCTCGATCCCTAGCCTTGAGGACGAAGCCATTGTTGAAGAGAGATCGATCTTTGCTGGTCGGCGAATGAGAAAATTTGCTTGCGGCAGACGATAGAGACGGAGGAAGACGAAGCGGCTTTTCTCGAGAAGGGTTTTGAAATTGAGACTAAAAATCTCTTGGACTTATTTCTATTTATATTTACCGCTAATTATGATTATTTAACATATAAATAATCATTAAAAATACCTGGAAAGAGGCAGCTAAGCGCCTGTGTGTCGATATGAAATTTTGACCTTGAAGAAGAAAATGATACCACATTTCTTGAGAGGAAGGATTGTTCTCGAGAAGAAATAAAGTAGCACTCGAGTATAATAAGCCTTTGTCTCGAGTAGAAATTAGACTTGTTCTCGAGAAGAGATTTCCTATTCTCGAGTAGAATACTTCTTCTCGAGAAATAATTTCTTTGAACTCGAGAAGTCTTCTTGCTATTCTCGAGAGAAATTTTGTTGTTCTCGAGAGAAGGTCTGCTGTTCTCGAGTACAAGTGTTGTACTCGAGAAATGAAGTCCAAATTCTGAAATTTTCTTATTTTTGAAGTAAAACCAACTCTTGATCTTGCCCGATACCTTTGTCTTCATTCTCCTTCATCCTTGTTGAGCTTGCCAAGTTCTATTTTGAAGAACGAGAACTTGGTTTCGTCTAGTGGCTTCGTGAAAATATCTGCAATTTGCCTGTTAGTTGGGATATATTGAAGATCTATGTCCCCATGCTCCACATGCTCCCGGATGAAATGGTATCGCAACTCTATGTGCTTTGTCCGGCTGTGAGAGACTGGATTGTTGGCTATTGCAATCGTACTGGAGGAGTCACAAAACAAAGGGATGTCTTGGACTTTGAGATTGTAATCTTCCAGCTGATTCTTTATCCACAACAATTGTGCACAACAACTGCTGGCAGAAATGTATTCTGACTAGGCTGTTGAAATTGCGACACAATTCTGCTTTTTGCTGCTCCAAGAAATGAGCCTCCTTCCAAGGAATTGGCAAGTCCCGAAAGTGCTCTTCATATCATCTTTACTTACCTAAAAAGTTTGCGTCTGAAAAAACAATTAGTTCGTTGTCATTACTTCTTGGGTACCATAAGCCAAGATTTGGTGTACCTTTAAGGTATCTCAGAATCCTCTTTGCAGCAGCGTAGTGAGATTCCTTAGAGTTCACTTGAAATCTAGCACATACACATGTTGAAAACATTATATCAGGTCTACTAGTAGTAAGGTAAAGCAAGGATCCAATTATGTTTATGTACTTGGTTTCTGTAAGACCCCCACTCCCGGATCCCAAAACACAGCACGAAGGGGGGGGGGGGGGTCTTATGCCCAGAACAACCGCATTGCGGTAGCATTAGCGCACGGGCTAACCTGTACCACAAGTCGCCTGTTCCGCCGGCTACAACCAATATCAATATATACATGCCAACCCAACCAAAATATAAAAGAGAGAAGTCAAATCCACACAAAGTATATAATTCCAAAGTACATCAAATAAGAGAAGCTAAAACATGCTTCTACAATATATCAGAGTACAGCTAGTATCTGCCCAAAAGGGCTACATCAAAATCTCACAACACTCACATCAATAACCGACGGTAGCGATGACACCGTCCCTTTAGGCCTGTTGTCCTGGCCTGGCTGTCCTGCTGCATGGTCTACGACTGCTCTACCTACGGGGTGACCTCCTAAAAAGGAAGACGTAGCAACCATTAGTCGAAAATACTAAGTGGCTTCACATCCGCTCCCCCGGCGACTCACCGACACCGGGCGGAGAAAGGAACAAGGGTACAAAGTATAATAAATAATATAAGAAGGTACAAGCAGCTTGTAATAGTACAACATGATTAACAGTATTATAAACTAGCAGTTCTATAAGAGCTATAAAAACCATCAAGTACAAGTAACTACAGCAGGAAAATAACTTAACTTATAATGATGCCCATACAAGCTTATAAGTTAAGGATCAGGTTACATAAAAGTAACTCATCGTATAAGAATGCCCATACAAATTTATACGATGAGGATCTTGTTTGTGCAATGCTATGTAATGGTATGTATGCTATACAATGACTCATCCATGATCACACACATGCAATTGCTATGTAGACACAGACTATAGTTCCCACTATTCGAGCAAGTAGCTAACCTCTCAGGCATCAACCGCCGTTGCCAGACGGTGACAGTAGAGCGGGCATCTCTACTACTAGGCGGGTATCCACACTACTTCACCTAGGCCTCCGTATGCCTCAACACTAAGAACACAAGAGTGAAGCACATGCGTACTATAGCCCAGCGGGGTCTCGGGTAGATGTGCACCGAGAACACAACCCGAACTGGCCTGGTGTGACCCGGAAGGGGCCTCAGAAGAAAGCCTGAGGATATAGCCCAACCGTTCACTTGGCACGGAAGGGGCCCCGGGATGTGAACACCGAGTACATAGCCCAACCGTCCAATGTCTAACTATCAACTCCCGTCGGTGTGACGACTGGCGAGCCCGTAGACCTGCCACACTATCCTTAACCCAAGATTACGACACCGCGTGTCGACTCACACCGTATGCAATTCCACATCACCGTGGCATGGAAGAATCCTCGGAGAAAGCACGAGGACCAAGCCCAACCATCCACTCGGCATGGAAGAAGCCCCAGGAAATGAGCACCGAGGACTAAGCCCAACCTCCCGTCTATGTCTTATCTCAACACTAACCTATCTAGTGACGGTCAGCACTGCACTTACAACCTTCCATAATGCTCCCCGTAGGGAGAAGACACTATAAGCATTGGACTACTAAATTTCATTCCATTAATCAAACATACTCATGGCCATAGTTTATCCTTCTACATGTCATTCCAAATGATTTCAACATATTATAAACATGAAGTGCATATATAATTGTCTACCAATTTCTATCAAGTCATTTCGTTTAAGTAAGCTTGCTCCACAATTCAGATACATGGAATATAATTAATAAACTTCATTATTCATAGCACTACGGTGGTTAACATAAAATAGTTCACCCAAGCCTCGAGTTAATTTGCTACATTGATTCCACCGATTCCAAATCCATGTTATACAAAACCCAGAATTTAAGTGCAGAATAAAACTGGACAATAAATTCGACCGGAGATTCCCGAAGCTACGGGAATCCGATGAAGACGTGTAACCACTCGATGGAAGGGTCTTTCCATGGGTTACAACTTTCATATTTAGACCACAACCCAGATTTGACAGCATCCTATTTGAAATCGGCTTCAAAGTCCGCTGCGTGCAGAACACAATTTCTGCATGCAGAATTTGCTGGATGTCAACTTTGTTCAGAATTTCCTGGGGCTACATACTTCGCCTGAAGTCGTGCAACAACTCGTGGGAAAGGTATTTTCGAGGACTTCAACTTTCGTGTTTAGTCGGAAGCCCAGATCTGGTCATATTCCACCTAAAAATGGCCAAGACGATCGCTGCGCGCAGAATATAGATTCTGCACGCATCTTGAAGTGGAATGAACGACATCGACTCATCTTCCTCCTCAAGACGATCCTCCAAAATCACCTCCAGAAATTCATCCACCCTTATTCACCCTCATGAGGGCTTTACTCTTCACGAAACCATCCCCCATCTTCGCATAGAAGGTTGGAGAGGTTGAAGACACCACTAACCAAGAGCACAAGCCCTAAATCGGCCTCATCCTAGAGAAATCACCATCTCACAAGTCTTGCCTCTTTTGAGTCGACATCTCACCTGGATATCTACAGATCTAGCACCAATGGAGAGGGGAGGAAGCTCACCTCATTTCCGGCATTTCCACTATTTCCATCCATGGATTGTGTAACACTTCTCGGCGGCATCTTCTCTTTCACGGCGGCGGTGTATCTTCTCCTCCAAGACTTGCTCCAACAGTTTTCCCTCTCCGAAGAAGTTTCTCTCAGGAAAAATGGCTGGAATGAGGAGTGGAAACGGCTAGGGTTTTCACAACCCTTATATATGAAAATTGACACGGGTAGGGACACGCCCGTGTCCTTACCCGTGTCCTGCGAAGCGTCAATGACAGTTTTAGTGTCGGTTCAACACTTGACACGGGTGGGGACACTCCCGTGTCCTGACTCGTGTCCATATGACACGGCCGTGTTCCCTGGCCGTGTCCTTCTATGAATACATCTCGACGAACTCAACTCAACACACAAACACACGGGTAGGTACACGCCCGTGTCTCTTCCCGTGTCATACATTTCGTCGGTCTAAACACACTTCGTCGATCTCGACATGCCTCGTCGAGTTCAAATCGACACACACACGGGTAGGGACACGCCCGTGTCTCTACCCATATCATACACTTCGTCGATCTCGACATGCTTCGTCGAGTTCAACTCGACACACACACAGGTAGGGACACGCCCGTGTCTCTACCCGTATCATACACTTCGTCGATCTAGACACACTTCGTCGATCTCGACACGCTTCGTCGAGTTCAACTCGACACACACACGGGTAGGGACACGCCCGTGTCTCTACCCGTATCATTTCACACGGGTAGTGACACGCCCGTGTCACTACCCGTGTCCTTCTCTGGACACACTCGAGTCGTGGACTCCAGAGCTAGCCTCTCCCACACGGGTAGGGACACGCCCGTGTCGCTACCCATGTCCTATGCTTGACTGATTTCTCCTCCTATTTACAAGTACAGCCCTATTGCCAGCACTCCCCTGAGCCCAAGTCAGCTCTCCTGACTCAAAAATGTGCACGAGGGGCCTAGTGCAAATTGGGATGTTACAAATCCTATAAAGAAAATAAAAGATTTCGTCCCCGAAATCAGGCTAGGGTTGTGGGGCTAAAAGCATAACATAACATGAAATATGCTTTTAAACAAAATTACCTTGAGCAAACAACTCTGGGTAGCATTTTTGCATCAAGTCCACCGGCTCCAATATGTACTCCTCCTTCCCATGATTAGACCATAGCACCTTTACCAAAGGAACACTCTTGCGGCGCAATATTCTTGACCCATTATCTACGATCCGCACCGGCTCTAGTCGCACAAACTTATCAGTCACCACTGCACCATCAGTAGTGGGGATATATTGATCGGGCCTCAACAGCGCCTTTCAAAGCAACGACACATGGAACACGTCGTGGAGATTCTCTAGCTCTGGCGGTAACTCCAACCGATAGGACAATAGGCCAATCCTTTCCAATAAAGTGTATGGCCCAACGTACCTTGGACTGAGCTTTTTCACACCACGCACCCGTGACACTCCATGCATCGGCCTAATCTTCAGAAACACCTTATCACCCACTTGAAACTCCACCATCCTGTGCTCTGAATTATAATACTTCGTCTGCCGACTTTGAGCCTCTAACATGCGATCCTGTATTAGTCTTACCACCGCACCCGTATCATCAATATATTCAATTCACAACGCCTTCGGGTCTTCATCTTCCACCCAAGACAAGGGGGATCTACACCTTCTTCCGTAAAGGGCTTCATGGGGCGCCATGCCGATGCTCGCTTGATGACTGTTGTTGTAGGATAATTCTACCAGTAGTAGGAGCCTTTCCCACGGCTCTCCTCTATCCAACACACATAATCTCAACAAATCTTCCAGTGTTCTGATGGTCCTCTCAGACTGCCCATCCGTCTGAGGATGAAACGCGGTGCTAAAGGTAAGGCGCGAACCCTAATATGCATATACCGCCTTCCACTCCCTTGAGGTGAAATGACCATCCCGGTCAGAAACGATTGTCTTAGGCACGCCATTATACCGTACGAACTGCTCCACAAAGAGGCGTACCAAGACATCCACGTGAGCCTCTTTCTTCATGGGGATAAACCGGGCTACTTTTATCAGTCGATCAACGATCACCCACACCGAATCATTCCCTGAGCGTGAGCGAGGTAACCCATGGATAAAGTCCATGGAGATATCCTCAAACTTCCACTCGGGGATGGGCAATGGTTGTAACAAACCACCGGGATTCTTGCATTCCGCCTTCACCCTCTGACAAGCTTCGCAATATGTAACAAAATATCGGGCATCTTTCTTCATTCCCGGCCAACAAATGGTCTTCCGTAAGCCGGCGTACATCTTGGCAATATGCGGGTGTACAGAATATTGAGAGCAATGTGCCTCTCTCAAGATATCCTCCCGGATCCTACCACCCTTGGGAATGTTGAGCCGGCCGCGAAAATAAACGAGGTCGTCTTTTAGTGTGTACTCGTCAGTAGTCTCATCTTTGATTGACTTGATTGCCGAGGCCAGAGCCACATCCCTTCCTTGCTCCACCCGGATTCGGTCCCGGATATCACAAACTATGCTCATGGTTGCCAAGTACTCCGTATACTCTGCCGAAGGAGCCTTATATACCAACGTAATATTCATCTCTTCAATCATCCGAGCCAACTCCATACTCATCAACCAAGACTTTGGGCTTGAGTCCGGTACTTTTTTTGCTCAATGCATCGACCACCGAGTTTGCCTTTCAGGGATGATAGTTCATGGTGAACTCATAATGCACAGAAACTCTAACCAACGCCGTTGCCTCAAATTCAACTCCTTTTGTGTATGAACGTACTTTAAGTTTTTATGGTCTGAGAAGATCTTGCAGTGGACACCGTATAGATAATGCCTCCAAACCTTCAAGGCGAACACCACTGCTCTCAATTCCAAATCATGAACCGGGTAATTGATTTCATGCTTCTTCAACTGTCTTAAAGCATAGGCAATCACGTGTCCGTGCTGCATCAACACCGCTCCCATCCCTTGATATGACGCGTCAGTGTAGACTTGAAATCCTTCCTTCCCAGACGGAAGTGCTAGGATGGGGGCAGAGGTAAGTCTATCCTTCAGCTCTTGGAACGCCGCTTCACACTGGTGTGTCCACTCAAATGGCACACCTTTCTTTGTCAAGGGAGTTAGAGGAAGAGAAATCTTTGAAAATCCTTTTACGAACTTGCGGAAGTATCCACCAAGTCCAAGGAAGCTCAGCACGTCGGCTGCCGATTTCAAGGACGACCACTCCTTCACGGCACGCACCTTGGCCGGATCCACCGCTAGTCCTGCTCCACTGATCACATGCCCCAAGAAAGCAACCTCTTTAAGCCAGAATTCACACTTGCTAAACTTGGCGAACAAGGCGTGCTCTTTTAATTTCTTCAATACCAAGGTCAAGTGCTCAACATGCTCCTCTTCCGTCTTTGAGTAGACCATGATGTCGACGATGAAAACAATGACGAAGATATCCAAGTAAGATTCAAACACCTTGTTCATCAGGCTCATGAAGGCCGAAGGGGCATTTGTGAGCCCAAATGACATTACAGTGAACTTGTATAGTCCATATCTTGAACTAAAGGCCGTTTTTGGATGTCCTCCTCTTGTATCCTCAATTGATAATATTCTGAGCGCAAATCCAACTTAGAAAACCAATGCGCTCCCACCAGTAACTCGTCGATCCGGGGTAGCGGATAGGTGTTCTGCACCGTCAGCCGATTGAGTTCCCGATAGTCTATGCATAACCGCAAGGTTCCGTCCTTCTTATTGATGAATAATATATGGGCTCCTCAGGTTGACGAGCTGGGGCGAACGAACCCTGACTCCACCAGTTCCTGCAGTTGAACTTTAAACTCCGTGAGTTCCTTCGGTGCCATTCGGTAAGGGGCCTTGGATACAGGCTTGGTGCCCGGTACTAAATTAATTTGAAAATCAACTCCTCTATGCGGGGGTAATCCTGGCAGTTTCTCAGGAAATACCTCGGGGAAGTCCCGCACTACCCGCACATCTTTCATATCCAACGCCACCTCCTTCAAATCGAAACAAATCAGGAAGTCTTCATCCCCCTTCATATGGGCTTTTACTGCCTGAACTGAAGATAACAACATACAAGGTGCGAAGCTAATACCTTGGAAGATGACATCCGAGTCCCCTTGTCTCACATAGATTCATTTCTCCATGCAAACAATCCTTGCGAAGTACCAGTCCAACCATGCCATACCTAGAATGAGATCAAACTCTGGCATCTTCAAGGCTGTGGCGGGTGTATCAAAGGCTTTTCCCTCAATAAGTATCTCAAATTCGCACTTGGCGGTCGCGATCATCTCAGAGCCGTCCGGGAGGTGTACTTGTCGAGCTATACCGGTAAAGTATTGTACACCTTCCATGTCCTTAATGAAGTCCTCAGACACGAAAGAGTGTGAGGCACCGGTATCGAACAGCGTATAGGCCGTCTTCCCACCGACTACCACGGTGCCTAAGTATCAATAACCAAAACTCAATAGTAGGTGTCCAGTATGTTTTAAGCAAGTTAAGCTAAACAAAGAAAATGTGAAAGCTAACTTCAATATACCTGCAATGAAATCTTGGGGGTTCCGTTCTTGCGCCATGTCCAGAGCGTATACTTGATCCCGGGCAGGACCGAGGTTTCCCCCTCGCGGTCCTCATCCTCGACCACGCATATAACCACGCCCCCGCAGAGCTACTGGTGGGAGAGCAGGAGGGACATTCCAAAACAACCGCGGGCAGAAACATCGAATGTGGCCCGGATGGTTGCATTCAAAACAAACCAGCCCATAACGCCCTTCAGGTTGCTGAAATTGTTGAGGCTGAGGCGGTGGAGGCAACGCAAACGGCTGCGGAATAGGATGCTCCACTCTAAAATCTCGGTGGAAACGTCCTCCACCTCTTTGATGTCCCCTTCCTCTCCTAAAGTCCTGCCTCCTTCTATTGCTTGGATCAGCTTCCATCACGTCTTCCGCAGGCCTCTTACCACATCCCAAGTGGTCCGCCTCCAATCTCTTTGCCATATCGATAATCTCCGCCAAGCTAGCTTCTGCTATAAACAAAAGGGTCTGCCTTAGGGGATCTCGCAGCCCTTTGTAGAAATGCTTGGCGTATCCTCTATCATCCAAATCATAAGAATCCCCGAATCTCGCGAGATGCTGGAACTCTCGCTGATATTCCGTAACTGATTTTGATCCTTGCTTCAGCAGAAGAAACCTCTCTTCGATTCATTTCGAGCGGATGTGGGAATGAGGTGCTCCAAGAAGACATCCGAGAACTTGCTCCAACTTATCTCTGTATAGACCCGACCTTGGACGGTGGAGCCAATGAGGGACTTCCACCACCTCTTAGCATGTAGTTCCAAGACGGACACCGCCAACGTCACAGCCATGTTGGCTGGGCAACGGATCCCCGCCTACAACTCCTGCACCGTGTCAAGCCATTCCTCCGTGCATACAGCCGACTCTGTCCCGAGGTAGGCGGGAGGGGAGAGGGCCCGAAAGGTGCTCAACCAGTTAGATCCCGGAGCCTGTTGTTGTACCGGAGGATGCTGCGCCCTAAAGGCATCCAGGATGGCGGTGAGCGTCTGCCCCAACTCGGATTGTTGGAACTGAGTGGGTATGGAAGGGGCAGGAGTGCCCCCCATCGGCTCAACGTGCACTAGAATCTACACCTAAAACACAAACGTATGGTAAGGTTGGCTAATCTCAAGGTCAAAGTTGGACAACTTAGTGTGAGTTACATATGGGCACACCACTGCTTCCGCTAAGTTAGTTTGTCCGCAAACTGACTAATCGAACGGGGGTGGTACCATTGTTGAATGACTTCTTTAGTTGAGGATCGTGGGGAACTGATACCATTTGTAAGACCCCCCCTCCCGGATCCCAAAACACGGCACGAAGGGGGGTCTTATGCACAAAATAGCCGCCTTGCGGTAGCACTAGCGCACGGGCTAACCTGTACCACAAGAAGCATGTTCCGCCGACTACAACCAATATTAATATATACATGCCAACCCAACCAAAATATAAAAGAGAGAAGTCAAATCCAAACAAAGTATATAAGTCCAAAGTACATCAAATAAGAGAATCTAAAACATGCTTCTACAATATATCAGAGTACAGCTAATATCTGCCCAAAAGGACTACATCAAAATCTCACAACACTCACATCAGTAACCGATGGTAGCGATGACACCGTCCATTCAGGACCTGTTGTGCTGGTCTGGCTGTCCTGCTGCATGGTCTGCGACTGCTCTACCTGCAGGGTGACCTCCTAAAAAGGAAGACGTAGCAACCGTTAGTCGAAAAGACTAAGTGGCTTCACATCCACTCCCCCGGCGACTCCTCGGCACTGGGCGGAGAAAGGAACAAGGGTACAAAGTATAATAAATTGTATAAGTAGGTACAAGCAGGTGGTAATGGTAAAATATGATTAACAGTATTATAAACTAGCAGTTCTACAAGAGCTATAACAACCATCAAGTACAAGTAACTACGACATGAAAATAACTTAACTTATAAGGATGCCCATACAAGCTTATAAGTTAAGGATCGAGTTACATAAAAGTTACTCATCGTATAAGAATGCCCATACAAACTTATACGATGAAGATCTTATTTGTGCAATGCTATGTAATGGTATGTATGCTATGCAATGACTCACCCGTGATCACACACATGCAATTGCTATGTCAACACAGACTATAGTTCCCACTATTTGAGCAGGTAGCTAACCTCTCAGGCATCAACCACCGTGGCCAGGCGGTGACAGTAGAGCGGGCATCTCTACTACTAAGCGGGTATCCACACTACTTCACCTAGTCATCTGTACGCCTCAACACTAAGAACACAACAGCGGAGCCCATGCGTACTATGGCCCAGCGGGGTCTCGGGTAGATGTGCACCGAGAAGATAGCCCAAACTGGCCTGGTGTGACCCGGAAGGGGCCTCAGAAGAAAGCATGAGGATAAAGCCCAACCGTTCACTTGGAACGGAAGGGGCCACATGAAGTGAACACCGAGGACACAACCCAACTGTTTAGAGTCTAACTGTCAACTCCCGTCGGTGTGATGACTGGCATGCCCGTAGACCTGCCACACTATCCTTAACCCAGGATTACGACACCGCGTGTCGACTCACACCGCATGCAATTCCACATCACCGTGGAATGGAAGAAGCCTCGGAGAAAGCATGAGGACCAAGCCCAACCATCCACTCGGCACAGAAGGAGCCCCAGGAAAATGAGCACTGATGACCAAGCCCAACCGTCTGTCTTTGTCTTATCTCAACACTAACACATCTAGTGATGGTCAGTACCGCACTTACAACCTTCCACAATGCTACCCGTAGGGAGACGATACTCTAAGCATTGGACTACTAAATTTCATTCCAATAATCAAACATACTCATGACCATAGTTTATCCTTCTATATGTCATTCCAAATGATTTCAACATATTATAAACATGAAGGGCATATATAATTTTCTACCAATTTCTATCAAGTCATTTCGTTTAAGTAAGCTTGCTCCATAATTCAGATATATGGAATCTAATTAATAAACTTCATTATTCATAGCACTACGGTGGTTAACATAAAAGAGTTCACCCAAGCCTCGAGTTAATTTGCTATATTGGTTCCACCGATTACAAATCCATGTTATACAAAACCCAGAATTTAAGTGCAGAATAAAACTGGATAGCAAATTCGACTGGAGATTCCTGAAGCTACAGGAATCCAGTGCAGACGTGTAACCCCTCGATGGAAAGGTCTTTCCATGGGTTAAAACTTTCATATTCAGACCACAACCCAAATTTGACAGCATCCTGTTTGAAATCGTCTTCAAAGTCCGGTGCGTGGAGAACACAATTTCTGCATGCAGGATTTGCCGGACGTCAAATTCGTTCAAACTTTCCTGGGGCTACAGACTTTGCCTGAAGTCGTGCAACAACTCGTTGGAAAGGTATTTTTAAGGATTTCAACTTTTGTGTTTAGTCGGAAGCCCATATCTTGACATATCCCACCTAAAAATGGCCAAGAAGATCGCTGCGCGCAGAACACAGATTCTGCACGCATCTTTAAGCGGAATGAACGATTCGGCTCATCTTCCTCGTCAAGACGATCCTCCGAAATCTCCTCCAGAAATTCCTCCACCCTTATTCACCCTCATGAGTCCTTTACTCTTCACGAAACCATCCCCCATCTTCACATAGAAGGTTGGAGAGGTTGAAGACACCACTAACCAAGAGCACATGCCCTAGATTGGCCACATCCTAGAGAAATTACCATCTCACAAGTCTAGACTCTTTTGAGTCGACATCTCACTTGGATATCTACAGATCTAACACCAATGGAGAGGGGAGGAAGCTCACCTCATTTCCGGTGTTTCCACTATTTCCGGCCATGGATCGTGTAACTCTTCTCGGCGGTATCTTCTCTTTCACGGCGACGGCATATCTTCTCCTCCAAGACTTGCTCCAGCAGTTTTCCCTCTTCGCAGAAGTTTCTCTCAGGAAAAATGGCTGGAATGAGGAGTGGAAACGGCTAGGGTTTTCACAACCCTTATATATGAAAATTGACACAGGTAGGGACACGCTTGTGTCCTTACCCGTGTCCTGCTTCGGGCGAAGCGTCAACCACGGTTATAGTGTCGGTTCAACACTTGACACGGGTAGGGACACGCCTGTATCCCGACCCGTGTCCACATGACACGGCCGTGTTCCCTGGTCGTGTCCTTCTCTGGATACATCTCGACGAACTCAACTTGATACACAGACACACGGGTAGGGACATGCCCGTGTCTCTACCCGTGTCATACATTTCGTCGGTCTCGACACACTTTGTCGATCTCGACATGCTTCGTCGTGTTCAAATCGATACACACACGGGTAGGGACACGCCCGTGTCTCTACCCATGTCATACACTTCGTCGATCTTGACACGCTTCGTCGAGTTCAACTCGATACACACACGGGTAGTGACACGCCCGTGTCGCTACCCGTGTCCTACACTTCGTCGATCTCAACACACTTTGTCGATCTCGACATGCTTCGTGGAGTTCAACTCGACACACACACGGGTAGAGACACGCCCGTGTCTCTACCCGTGTCATTTCACACGGGTAGTGACACGCCCGTGTCACTACCCTTGTCCTTCTCTAGACACACTCGAGTTGTGGACTCGAGAGCTAGCCTCTCCCATACGGGTAGGGACATGCCCGTGTCTTTACCCGTGTCCTATGCTTGACTGATTTCTACTCCTATTTACAAGTACAGCCCTGTTGCCAGCACTCCCCTGAGCCCAAGTTAGCTCTCCTGACTCAAAAATGCGCACGAGGGGCCTAGTGCGAATCGGGATGTTACAGTTTCATCGAAAGGTTTCCTTTTCTCATTCTTGTTCAGAGACATAGTTGAACCCATTGGAGTCCTCATAAAGGTTGCGTTCTCCATTCCGAATTTCTTAATCAACTCCCTGGTGAATTTTGTCTAAGAGATGAAAATTCCATCTTCAGATTGTTTCTTCTGAAGTCCAAAGAAATACTTAAGCTCTCCTATGCTGCTCATTTCGAACTTCCCTTACATAAGTTTAGAAAACATTTTGCCGAGGTTGTCGTCAGTAGAGCCAAATATAATATTATAGACATATATTTGCACTAGCAAAATCTTGCCTTTTATTTCCCTAAGAAATAATGCCTTATCTATCATTCCTTTTGTGAACTTGTTCTCAAGAAGAAAGTTAGATAGTATCTCGTGGTAGGCTCGAGGAGCTTTTTTCAAACCATATAAAACTTTGAATAAAAGATAGACATGATCGGGAAAGTTAGAATTAACGAAACCTGGAGGTTGTTCCACATACACTTCTTCTTCTCCTTGTGAGGCTTTTCCATAATAGGCTTTACTTTTGGTGCCTTCTTGATGTTATGGCCATGATTATAAGGGCCATAGCTCTGAAGCGTGATCTCTTCATAAGGTGCCTTAAAAACATTTTCACCAAAGTTCCCGGGACGAGTCCATCCTTGGTAACGAGACTTGGGCTCTAAATAAGTAGGCCTAACAAAGAGACTGTAGGATGAGTCAAGATCAAACTCGTTCGTTGGAAATATAACTTTCTTAAAATAAGTCTGATCTTGAGGAGATTTCCCCTTCTCCTTGTCCAAAGCCTTCTTGGCCACCTTATTCTTTCTTTGAGCCTTATTTCTCCTAGAGAATTTACTAGGAGCTTCAACATGTCCTAGGCCAGCACCTTTGGTCTTAGCTGAGAATTCAGCAAGAAAAGGAAGGATAGTCTTGGGCTTTGAGAAACTTTCAACAAGTTTCTTTTCCGTTGCAAGTTGTTCTTCCAATTATTTTATGATCTTCTCCTTCAGATCTAGGTGCTCGAGAAGTTTGTTATATTCTTCAATAGCATCATTGAAGTTCTCTCTGAGTCTGTCTGTCTTGGATACTTCCTCTCTTAAAGTACTCTCTTCAGCCTTGAGAGACTTTATCTCTTTTGCTTGAGTTTTCACGAATCTTTGACATTTGTCGTAAGCCTTGATCAACTCTTTATACTGGGCCATGAGTTCAGAATCATCGCCGGAGGAGCTGTCCTCATGATCATGATCAGAAAACATCAGATTCAGAAAGAGGAGTATGAGTATTTACCTTTCCAGTGAACTGGGGTTCTTGTTCATCATCAGTTTGTGTCATTAGCCCAAAGTGGGCTTCCTCTTCTTCACCTGACTCAGATGAGTCAGAGTCGCTAAGAGTCTTGACCATCTTGACTACTAGGTTCCTTTCTGTTCTCTTCTTGTGATATGAAGATTTCTTTTCCTCTCTCTTTCCACCCTCCAACTCCTTGTGAGGGAAATCAATGATGACGTGACCTGGCTTATTACAACAGTAGCAAACTATGTCAGAAGAAATATATTTATTTTGTTTAGTATTGTACCTGTCCTGGCTACTTGAGCCTTTCTTGTATCGATCACTATCATGACATGATCTTCTATGCGAGGCATCTTTGCCTCTCCATTGCTTCTTCTTGTTGTTCAAGAATTTCTTGAACTGCCTTGAGAGTAGAGAAAACTCTCCTTCAAATAATTCTGAGCCTGAAGTGCTTGGCTCTAAAGTTTCTTCATCACTATATTCCTGTGAAGGAGCAGGTGATGCAGCTTTGACCTTCTTAGAGCTGTCTGTCTTCAGTGTGACAAACTTCTCCATGGATGACGACCGACTCTTCTCGTTTTCAGCTTTTCTAGAATTGATTTGCAGTTCATATGACATCAGTTTTCCTAAGAGATTTTGAGGGTCAGTCTCTGCCAACTTCCCAAAATCCCTGATAACACAGAATTTATTGTCCCACTCCTTAGTCAGGGACCTTAGAAACTTATCATTCAGCTCACCATTTGTGAAGACCCGACCATATACACTTAGGACGTTATCAATCTTGAAGAAATTCTCAAAGGTATCAGCAATTGAATCCTTTGATCCTTGTCGGAAGGCTTCATACTTTTGATTCAATAGGAATCTTCTGTCATCTCTAACTTCTTCAATTCCTTCCATCAAGGTGATAAGAGACTGCCACATTTCTTTAGCAGATTGGCAGTGAATCAGATTCTGCAGCATTGAATCATCGAATGCACTTGCTATAATATTTTTAGCTTTCTTGTCCAACGAGACAAGTGAAATCTTATCTTTATCTAGATCCATCAATTTCTTAGGAATATTTTTAGTAGGGTCAATATTGGAGATGGTCATTGGAACATAAGGACATTCTTTAACAATCGTGAAGATCCTTGGATCCACGGCTTCAAAGAAGAACTTAATCCTTTCTTTCAACATGGGAAAGTTAGTCTTTATGTACAGAGGAAGCATTGCAAAATCCTTGGCCTTGTCCATGCTTGGATTACTCAAAAGACAACTTGGGTGTTAACTCCAAAGTCCGCAACACATCCAAGGTCCCATGCTCAACAACGGCAGACTCATTTTGGCAGTCCGCCGAGCTCGGCAGAGCATCAGCATTCAGCCAGTCCCAAGATTGATCCCCTCAGCGGCGGACTCAGCGCTCCGTCCGCCCAAGTCGGCATGCCTTAGAAGCTCTAGATTGATCCCCTCTTCTTGCAGACTCAAAAGTCAGTCCACTCAGGCCGCGGCCTGCCGACAGGATCGCGCCGTGCAGTAGCGTATGGAAGCTTCATCCCTCGAGCCCAGTCTGCCCCTCTTGCACGGACTGGCGTGTTTTCTACTTTTTGATTCCCGTCACCGCTTCCCGGTTCTCCTGTACCATGGGCAACCAGTTATTTTAGCCCTGCCCGTTTAGGCAGGACCTCGTCCTATATATGGGGGTAAGTGGTGCACCCAAAGCACGCTGACTCGTGCCCTGGAGCCTACTTGTTAAAGGATGCTGACTCGAATCTCAGGCTTTGCGGACTCCAACTTGCTCAGCTCCTGCTCTTTTCCTTAAAACTGTAATCAAACACTTCTTCAATCAAAGGAAAGACCGTCGCAAGAGAGGCATTCAGGCCGCGACGGGCGAAGTCTGTTATTGTCGTGGCTCACGGCCCTGCTATTCTTTTTGCTCTCATCTGCTTAGTAGATTGTTACTTGCGGTTTGCCCTTTTCCCTTCCATTCCTCGGTGCTCGAAACATTAGATGGGGGTGCTCGACACCCTTTCCTTTTTCGTGTATCAACAATTAACACGTGACCTTCAGATCGAGTAACTTTTTGAAATCAGCGGACAGACATGTCAGACCGTCGAGCTCGCTACTCAGACTGCTCCAGCTCATCAGAAGATTCTCTTTGGGATGCCATTGAACAGGCTCATTATGAGGTTGAGCAATCCCGCAGATAGACCGATCAGCGTCTTGATACAATCAGTCAGGATTTGCTTGTGTTGACCCAGCGGCTTGCGCCCTAGGCCGCAGCAGAGACTGCGGACTCTCCAGTTCGCTAGACGCCAGTCCGCCAGACCCCAGCTCGCCAAACTCCTCTTCGGCAATCTCCAGTCGCTCCTCATTCTTGCCATCCAGCTCAGCCCGCAGCTCCTCTGCGACCTCAGGAGGAGCAGTTCGCCTCCTTTATGGATTTCTTTAGGGAGGCAGCCAGGGGCACTCCTGCCCGCCAGCTCCACTTCATAGATCGCTAGTCTGCAGAGCCCGCGGACCCTCTTGTTCCAGTCCGCCCTTTTATCCAGCCAAGTTTGAATCTCCGTCTCCCTTCGTCGATCGAATCCGATGTGAGTCTGCTCCAAATAACTTCAGAGAACCCAGTCTTCCTTTCTACTCAGGGGAGACTGATCCTATCGCCCATCTCCAGGTGTTCGAAGGGGCTGTTGCACTGAGATGCCTCCCTAACGCCATCAAATACAAGCTTCTAGTCACCACTCTCGAAGGATAGGCGAGAGAGTGGTTTTATGAGCTATCTTTGGGCATGATTTCTGTAACGCCCCAAAACTCAAAAGAGCGACGGGGGACGTTTTGGGCCAGATTTGGAATCTGGCAGGAGGCACACGGCCTGGGACACAGGCGTGTCCCAGGGCGTGTCAGGGTTGACTTGACGACTTGGCCGCGAAGTCGACATTTTGCGCTCGACGAAGTGTCAAGACGGGGCACACGGCCGGAGACACGGGCGTGTCTCAGGGCGTGTCGAGCCCGTGTCGACAACCGGCCCGGGGTGTCGATATTTTCGCTCGACGAGGTGTCGAGATAAGGCACACGGCCTTGGACACGGGCGTGTCCAAGGCCGTGTTGGGCGGTCGACGAACTTCACTCGACGAAGTGTCGAGACCTTGAACACGGCCTGGAGCCCAGGCGTGTTCGAGTGGACACGGGTTAGGACACGGGCGTATCCAAGAACCCGTGTGAGTCTCGGGTTGTTTTCGGACTAAATTGATGGGGGCACACGGCCGACCACACGGCCGTGTCAGGTGGAACATAGGCATGTCAGGTTGAACACGGGCATGTCCAATACCCGTGTGTTATTCCAGGCGCTCCGATTTTGACGGCGAATGAGGGACACGGCCCTGGACACGGGCGTGTGCCAGGCCGTGTTCAGTCCAGATTGTATATTTCAGGCCCGAATCAAGGCCATTCGTTTCTTTAATTTGGGATCCAGCGGATGGGGGTTATTCCTGATGAGATATACACGGGATTGGGCCTTTGAAACCCTCACTTTTACTTGAGTGGTTATCTTTCTAAAGTATAGAGAGAGAGGAGAGGCAAGGGAGGAAGAAGAAGCTAGATCCGGCCATTGGAGGAGCTTCGAAGCTCCAAATCGCGAGCCGACTCCGGATCTACGGAGGCAAAGAGAGTGCGGTGCTTTTCATCCTCTTACTTTTCCATGGCGCCAAAGAGGAATGCTAGGGTAACGATCCTCTACTTGAGCATGTGAAGCTCTCCTTCTTCGCATAGGAAGCCCGCTCTCGCGAGTTTGCGGTTAGTTGGAGGCGTTCCTTCGGGTAGATATGTAAAGTCCTTGTTGTGTAGAGTCCGTAAACGAGAATGGATATATGCATGATGTGTAAAGCCTACCCGAACATGTTGGTCTGGATCGGTGATGTTGCATTGCATAAATGCCGGAGAAGACTCCGTGCGATTGGGTGTTTTTCAGGTTTTCTACGTGGTAGATTGCAACAGGGAGCCTTGGGGATTAACCCTAAGGTACACCCGAAAAACTGGGCGGATGTGTGATCTTGCCAACTTATTGACCTAAGAGCCAACTTGAACATAACCGGGTTATGTGAAATGTGATGGAAATGGGACTCGGGAGAAGTTTGACCTGCGCATATGGCTTAAACTGTCGTTGCGATGTGAGCACGGGTTAGATGGAACCGTACCCGTTCTATGTCGTTCGGTTAAAGAGACCTAAGGGTACGTGGCACTTGCTGTTGACATAGTTTAGGGTCTTCGGCGGTCTATGGCTTAAATTGACGTGACCCAGGCAAGGAAGACAAATGCTTATAGGTTTGGCCGTCAAAGTGGCGGTGGTGAGTCCAGAATATCTATGGCTTTAATTGATGTGACATTGGCCGGTTCACTGAGAATGTGCCCTGAGAGTACGGGGCGTGTGGCCGTGCGAGCCAATGCCTATGATGAAATGTATATTGATATACTTCTTGGTTGTGCTAATAAGTGCAGGGAAGGAGCATCGCCGCTCCGAGTTGGGGGCGGGATCATTATAATTTGGTCAGCATTGCTGACCGTTGCCTTGTTTTGCCACCGTGTGGTGGTTTGTTGCTTGCAGGTGCGGATGGACCAAGCGGTCAATAGCGGGCTAAAGCCCAAATTGCGAAGCCGACCCTCAAAGGCCTAATTGGAGTGTTTACTGCTTTTACACATGTATGACCGGCCTGCGTGCCGTGGTTAGTAAAACATGTAATATTGAAGTAAACCATTTTGTAAGGCCTTAAGGCTTGTACTCGTGTATGTACGACATTCCTATTTGGTATATTAGTGGACATTCGTGCTCTTTGTGCTGGGTTATTTATTGCAACTTAAACTGCTTCCGCTAGAATGCCCTGTGTAGGACATTATGATTGGTTGGATGGTTTCCATTGAGTAACCACCTGGTCTGTCGGTGGTATATGATGTCGGGCCCCGGCCGGACCTACTGCTATATGCTATGCGACGGATAGGGGGTGTTACAATTTGGTATCATACTACTGGTTTTGGTCGGGCTTAAACTGAATTCGTGGCCGAATTCTTTTTAAGGGGTGGTGAACACATGTGTGTGCGTCATCGTTATAACAGTAAAAGAACCCATGAATGTCCACTTAGGAATGAAAATACACATGTTTGGGGAACCTGCGTGTTCCTATAATTGCTGTTTGCAATTTTATTTGGTCGCTTAACAGTGTTTTGTACCACTATAGGTGACCAGAAGTGGTGCTGGGGCGTCGGAACGTCGAGTTTCTAAGGCTAGCAGTGCACCGAATGTTCCTCTTGCAACACCTCCATCGGCTGAGACCATACGATTGGTGGCTGAAGCAGTGTTGGCGATGATTAATGCGCAGCCTGCAAGGCAAATGCAGCAGCCCGCTCATGCGATGGAGCAGGAACCTCTTCCAGAGGTTGAGCCGAGGAGAGTGGAACAGGTGGTAGTGGAGCCGTTGGTGCCAAGGAGGGAAACCGAGAGACAGCTCAAGCACGTCATGAGCTTTAATCCTCCGGTATTCTCGGGGTTGGGAACCCCATCTCAAGCCGAAGACTGGCTCTCCAGTGTGAAGAGGGTCATGATAGCAACGGAGACGGAGGAGTGGCGAATGACCACCATTACTACGTTCCTTTTGGACGGTGAAGCGAGAATGTGGTGGGAAGGATTGGTGCTGCATTTATTGAGAGGTAGGCAACTTGTTGATGTCTCGATGGAGGAGTTCTCGAGATTGTTATTGGCTAGTTACCTCCCTTCGGCGCAGAGGATAGCGTTGGAGAACGAGTTCCTGAAGTTGGTTCAAGGAGAAAATAGCGTGGATGATTATCTCCACGAGTTTACTCGATTGAGTCGATATGCTAGCTCCACCATCGCGGATGAGGAACGCAAGACGAATCGATTCTACGAAGGGCTGAGAGATGAGTTGAGGTTACTACTCTCGGGGCCGATGATGCAGGGTTTCTTGACCTTGGTCAACACGGCCCGGTCCTTGGAGAAGGAGATGAAGAATGTACAAGTAAAGAAAAGCTTGGGTGATAAGAAATCTGAATTCAAAGTGCCAACTACTTCAAAGTCCGGCTATCGGAGGTCCTTCAAGAAGCATAGGACTTCGGGTCCAGCTCCTTCTGGTGCTTCTAGGGCGACTACGGGTCGGACCCCGGGCGCATGTTTTACTTGCGGAAAGTCGGGGCACTTTGCCCGTGATTGTTGGAGCGGACGTCCCAAGTCCGAGAGAAAGCCGGGAGCGACTTATGAAGAGAAGGGCAAGGCGGTGGACTCGACCACGTCCCATTATGCTCTGGCCCAACCAAGGGTGTATAATCTTGGCCAACAGGAGGCCATCAATCAAGCGGATGTGGTGACAGGTACGGTTTAATTTACAGCAAGTTAATTTCTTTAAATACTTGTTATGTACATGTTACCTTACCACTGCTTGTTTAGGATTTGTTTTGATTTGTGAAAATCCGCAAGAGCACTCTTCGATACGGGAGCTTCACACTCCTTCTTGTCGACAACCGGCCCGGGGTGTCGACATTTTCGCTCGACGACGTGTCGAGACAAGGCACACGGCCTAGGACATGGGCGTGTCCAAGGGCGTGTCGGGTGGTAGATGAACTTCACTCGACGAAGTGTCGAGACCGTGAACACGACCTGGAGCCCAGACGTGTTCGAGTGGATACGGGTTAGGACAAGGGCGTGTCTAAGCACCCGTGTGAGTCTCGGGTTGTTTTCGGGCTAAATCGATGGGGGCACACGGCCGACCACACGGCCGTGTCCGATGGAACACGGGCTTGTCAAGTTGAACACGGGCATGTCCAATACCCGTGTTTTGTTCCAGGCACGCCGATTTTGACGGCGAATGGGGGACACGGCCCTGGACACGGGCGTGTGCCAGGCCGTGTTCGGTACAGATTGTACATTTCAGGCCAGAATCAAGGCCGTTCGTTTCTTTAATTTGGGATCCAACGGCTGGGGGTTGTTCCTGATGAGATATACACGGGATTGGGCCTTTGAAACCCTCACTTTTACTTGAGTGGTTATCTTTATAAAGTATAGAGAGAGAGGAGAGCCAAGGGAGGAAGAAGAAGCTAGATCCGGCCATTGGAGGAGCTTCAAAGCTCCAAATCGCGAGCCAACTCCGGATCTATGGAGGCAAAGAGAGTGCGGTGCTTTTCATCCGCTTACTTTTCCATGGCGCCAAAGAAGAATGCTAGGGTAACGATCCTCTACTTGAGCATGTGAAGCTCTCCTTCTTCACATAGGAAGCCCGCTCTCGCAAGTTTGCGGTGAGTTGGAGGCGTTCCTTCGGGAAGATATGTAATGTCCCCGTTGTGTAGAGTCCGTAAACGAGAATGGACATAGGCATGATGTGTGAAGCCTACCCGGACATGTTGGTCTGGATCGGTGATATTGCATTGCATAAATGCCGGATAAGACTCCGTGCGATTGAGTGTTTTTCAGGTTTTCTACATGGTAGATTGCAATAGGGAGCCTTGGGGATTAACCCTAAGGTGCACCCGGAAAACTGGGCGGATGCGTGATCTTGCCAACTTGGTGGCATGTGAGCCAACTTGAACATAACCGGGTTATGTGAAATGTGATGGAAATGGTACTCGGGAGATGTTTGACCTGCGCATATGGCTTAAACTGTCATTGCGATGTGAGCACGGGTTAGATGGAACCGTACCCGTTCTATATCGTTCGGTTAAAGAGACCTAAGGGTACGTGGCACTGGCCGTTGGCATAGATTAGGGTCTTCGGCGGTCTATGGCTTAAATTGACGTGACCCAGGCCAGGAAGACAAATGCTCATAGGTTTGGCCGTCAAAGTGGCGGTGGTGAGTCCGGAATGTCTATGGCTTTAATTGACGTGACATTGGCCGGTTCACCGAGAATGTGCCCTGAGAGCATGGGGCATGTGGCCGTGCGAGCCAACGCCTGTGATGAAATGTATATTGATATATTGCTTGGTTGTGCTAATAAGTGCAGGGAAGGAACATCGCCGCCCCGAGTTGGGGGCGGGATCGTTATAATTTGGTCAGCATTGCTGACCGTTGCCTTGTTTTGCCATCGTGCGGTGGTTTGTTGCTTGCAGGTGCGGCTGGACCAAGCGGTCAATAGTGGTCTAAAGCCCAAATTGCGAAGCCGGCCCTCGAAGGCCTAATTTGAGTGTTTACTGCTTTTACTCATGTATGACCGGCCTGCGTGCCGTGGTTTGTAAAATATGTAATATTGAAGTAAACCATTTTGTAAGGCCTTAAGGCTTGTACTCGTGTATGTATGACATTCCTATTTGGTATATTAGTGGACATTCGTGCTCTTTGTGCTGGGTTCTTTATTTCAACTTAAACTGCTTCCGCTAGAATGCTCTGTGTAGGACGTTATGATTGGTTGGATGGTGTCCATTGAGTAACCACCCGGTCTGTCTGTGGTATATGGCGTCGGGCCCCGGCCGGACCTACTGCTATATGCTATGCGACGGATAGGGGGTGTTACAATTTATTCCTTCGCTAAGTTTGGCAGCGAACTGTTGCTGAGGTTTGCTGCCTCAAAAAAGAGAAAAGATGGACCAGCTGTTCTCTTTGAAATCAAGCAAAGGGATAACAAATCGGTTGCACAGTTCATTGATCGCTTTTAGAAAGATATCCAGGGGGTGAGGAACGTGAACCCCGATTACTATAAAGTTGTCCTGATTCATGGCCTCCGGGACGGCCCCTTAAAATTCAAAGCAACAACGAAGGCACCAACAACATACCAGGAGTTGATAGCCACGGTCAATCGCTTCATCGAAGGTGAGAATGCCAACCCCACCTACATTTCATCCATGATAGCCAAGGCTGAAGGAAGGAATGCTCCCGACTCTTCTTCCCATAGCAACCATCATAACAAACCTCCTTGCCCTGATTTCCAGCCTCCTTCTCAAAGGGGCCTGAACTTCTGCCATATGATACCCTTCCTCGGCCATCAACCGTTTCAAGATCAGAGACTACCGTTGGCCGCCACTCCCGCCATACCATTGCAAGCACTTCCTATCCTTCAGAATGCCCTGCCTGCTCCAAGGCAGTATGACAGCAGCTCCGTGGAGGAGCTTGCAGATCTGGTACTCGACATCTATGAGGTCATCCAAATCTTGCAGAAGAGATCAGAAGAAAAAAACAAGGGCCTCAAAGAGAGTGGAGGCCAAGGAACAACGCTCAGTTCTGAGAATTCCATAGAGAGAAGGGTCACTTAACTGAAGACTGCAAAGCCCTTTGACAACTAGACGAAAGATTGTTTACCGAAGGCAAGATCAAAGATCTGAGCAAGAAAAGTGATTCTTCAAAACCTTCCACCTCTAAGGGAAAAGAGGTGGCTGAAGTCCAGCCGGAATGTGTGGAGGTAGAGGATGTAGGCCATCTGGGGCCTATCAACGTTTATGTTGAATGCTTTGATGCAGATGATGAGGGAGCCTTAGGGTGGCTCTTCTTCATTCATGGTGGAGCAGGAACCGAGTCAACTCGAAAGTCCTCGATTACAAGGGTCTCTCGACCTGAGGTCGCCTCTTCCTCGTCCTCTGCTCCATCAAGAGAGGATGTCACTTTTAGCTAAGCTGATCTGCCTCAAACTGCCAATCTGTTTGATGATGATGTCGTGATCAAGACAGTTATTGAAGATTTTACAGTTGACAGAATTCTCATTGATTCTGGCAGTTTAGTCAACCTCTTGTTCAAATCAACTTTTGAGGCCCTGAAGACTGGAAAGCCTCTGCTTTCCACCGAAGGGCCACTTTATGGATTTTCTGGTGAAATAAAGGAAGTCAAAGGAAGCGTCACTCTATCAGTAAAGCTTGGGGGAGCAATCAAACAGATTCAGTTCATAGTGCTTGATGCTCCCATCAGTTATCATGCCATCTTCGGAAGACCCTTGCTCAACAGATATCAAGCAGTGGTTTCTACTTACCACCTCGCGATCATGTTCTTTGCTGATGGTAGAATGTAAAGGGTCAGGAGCGACCCAAGGCGAGCAAGGGAGTGTTTCATTCGCTATGTCAATATGATTGAAGTCAGTCCTCCTGTTGTTCCAGCAGCAGCTACAGAAGCTTCTTCCAGTTCAGAAACTGATGCAGATAGAGAAGGAGCTCACCTACAACCTGCCCAGGTAATGCAAGGAGTCCCCATTGCTGAGGGGGAGGAGAGGAAACTCTCCATCAACTCGGAGTTGCCTGAAGATCAAAAAGCCGAGTTGATCTCGTGTTTGCTGAAGAACTTGGATGTCTTTGCTTGGTCAGCGGAGGACATGCCAGGCATTGATCCGGATGTTGTCTGCCATCATCTCAATGTTGATCCCTGTTTCAAGCCTGTGTAGTAGAAGAAGAGAGATGTGACAACGAAGATTGCTGATCCAATAAGAGAGGAGGTCTCCAATCTCCTCAAAGAAAATTTTATTCGTGAAATTCAATATCCCTCTTAGATATCAAACATTGTAATGGTTAAAAAGCCAGGAGGGAAATGGCGAATGTGTGTAGATTTCACAAAAATTAATAAAGCGTGGCCCAAAGATTGTTACCCCTTGCCTCAGATAGATTCTTTAGTTGATTCTGCGATAGGGTACTCTTTTATGAGTTTTTTAGATGCGTTCTCTGGTTACCATCAAATAAGAATGCATAAAACCGACGTTACTCATACGTCATTCATTACAAACGATGGTTGTTATTGTTATCTTGTGATGCCCTTTGGGCTTAAAAATGCAGGTGCAACCTATCAACGCATGATGGATCATGTATTTAAGCAACAAAAAGGAAGAAACCTTGAGGTGTATGTGGATGATCTTCTGATCAAAAGCAAATCTTTCTCACAACAACTGCAAGACATAGTAGAGACTTTCACTACTCTGCGTAGATTCAAGATGAAACTCAACCCATTAAATTGTACTTTTGGGGCGAGTAAGGGGAAGTTACTTGGTCATCTCCTTACTCTAGAAGTGCTTGCCCCCAATCCTGACAAAGTTAAAGCCATTCTTGATATGGCTCCTTCCCGTTCACCTAAAGAAGTACAATAGTTAGGAGGGAGGTTGGCAAGTCTCTGGAGGTTCCTCTCTCGAGTTGGTGATAAGAGTGCTTCGTTTTTCAAAACTCTTCGAGGAGCGTCCAAGTTTGAATGGACAGAAGTGTGTTCTCAGGCTTTTGAACAGTTAAAAAAGCAACTGACTTCAACGCCCTTACTTCAGAGCCCACGGTCAGGGGAGATGTTGTTATTATATTTAGGAGTTGGCCCTGAGGTGGTCACCTCAGTTCTTCTTCGGGAAGAAAATTGGAAGCAATTCCCAGTTTACTACATCACCCATATTCTGAAAGATGCAGAAACAAGATATCCAATTTTGGAAAAGTTGGCCTTAGTATTTTTTATGTTTGCTCGCAGACTCCGTCCTTACTTCCAGGCGCACTCAGTTCAAGTGGTCACTGATCAGCCTTTGTAAAGCATGCTGGAGAAAATAGAGCATTCAAGCAGGTTGGCCAAATAGGCAATTGAATTAAGTGAGTTTGAAATTTCTTATATGCCAAGGATAGATTTCAAAGCCCAGGTGTTAGCAGACTTCTTGATTGATACAACAGAGTCCAGTTCTGATCAAGTAGAAAGGTCTCATTTGGCTTGGACCATCTATGTTGATGGTGCCTCAGGAAGAAACTCCTCTGGAGCAGGAGTGGTTCTGATCAACCCAAATGGCATCAAACTTGAACAGGCAATCAAGTTATATTTTCCAGTTACCAATAACCAGGCAGAGTATGAAGCCTTATTAGCAAGCTTGAGGCTTGCAAGAGAGCTGAGAATTGATCATGTTCATATAAAGACTGATTCTCTGGTGATGGCATCGCAAGTTCTTTGTAACTTTGAGACCAGAGAGCCTGTATTGAAGAAATATCTTACTCTTGTGATAGTTGAAGTTGGTAAATTCAAAACTTTCACCATTGAACACATCCCAAGATTAGAAAACAAGGAGGCAGATGTTCTTGCCAAGTATGGACTTCCATTAGGGGGAACAACTTCTGTACTCTTCCGCCCGACAATGGATGAAGAAGAGTTGATGCAGATTGATCAGTGTCCATCCTGGATGGATCCATTCATTCTTTACCTTTCAACAGGGAACTTTCATCATTCGATCAAAGATCAAAAAAAGTTCAAGATAAAAGCAGCTCACTATTACTTGGTGGCAGGCGTCCTTTATAGAAAAACCTTCTTATCTGCCATGGCAATATGTGTTTCAGAAGAAGAAGCTCGGACTATTTTACATGAAGTACACTCTTGTGAGTGTGGAAGTCACTCAGGAGCAAGAACATTAGAAAGGAGAATCCTTCGGCAGTGTTATTTCAGGCCAACCATGAAGAGAGATTCTGAGGCTTATGCAAGAAAATGTGTTTAGTGCCAGAAGTTCGCTCCACTTTAGCATCAAGCTGCCCAGTCACTCAGATCAATCTCAACACCTTGGCCCTTTGCAGTTTGGGGAATGGATCTCATTGGTCCCTTTCCCCTAGGCAAGCGGACAACGACGCTTTATCATAGTGATGATCAATTACTTCAACAAATGGATCGAGGCTAAGGCATTGGCAAAGACAACAACTCAGGTCGTCAAGAAATTCATTTGGGGGAAGATTGTCTGCCAGCATGGGAATCCAATGGCAATAATCACTAAAAACGGGCCATAGTTCAACAACGCTGAGATGATTGATTTCTGCAAGCAGACCGGAACAGAGCTGCGGTTTGCATCAGTCCATCATCTGAGAAGCAACGACCAGGTTGAAGCAGCTAACAAGCAAGTCCTCAACTTACTAAAAAGATAGTGCAAAATCTTAAAGGCAGTTGGGCTGATCAACTTCCATCGATCCTCTGGTCCTTAAGAACAACACCTTCATCCGCAACTGGTGAAACTCCATTCAAACTTTCTCATGGCTTAGAAGCCCTTATTCTAGTTGAGTTTGAAGTTCCATCACCTAGAGTTCTGCTTGTAAGGCAAGGTTTTGAGGATTGGCTTGAGCTGAATAATGAAGACATGAAGTTCAGTTTTGATCACATTGAAGAAATCAGACACAAAGCAACAATAAGGCAGGAAGAGGTCAAGAGGAGGATGGCCCGATACTTCGATAAGAACATAAGTATCAAACACTTTCAAGTGGGAGACCTGGTTCTTAAAAAATTTGGCGCAGCTGCAAGAGCCAGCTCGGCAGGAAAGCTTAATCCAAATTGGGCTGGACCATTCATCATCAAAGAAGTTCTCAAGAATGGGGCTTACCGCTTGCAAACATATGAAGGAGAGGATGTACCATATACGTGGAGCGGAGATGATCTCAAGCGGTTATATTCCTGAACCTCCTCCTTTCATTTCCTTCCTATGTAATCTTTTTCAAGGATTATTATTGATAAAGGCTGCTTGCTAACATTTCTTCAAGTGTTTTTATCTCTTGAATAGTAACAATTAGCACATTGAGCAAGGATGATTTCAAAACGATTCAATCTCTGTACTCTCTTTTGTCTCTTATGTGAACCTTTCAAAAGTTATTATTGATCAAAGACTTCATACTGACACTTTTTCAAGTGCTTTCTCTCTCTTTTGTCTCCTGAACAATAACAGTTGCATGATACCAGGAGACATCGCCGAGTTCAGCTAAAACCTCCCTTAGAACCGTTGTCATTAGCGTAACACCACAAAGATCACGTGTTGCGGGGAGATTGCACACCATGTAGTGGGATCTTGCAGGTTCTTGTGCGGCAGGATACTGAATTTCGAATCCTGGCTAGTATCTAGCCCCACCTCTGCATTTTGGAGGGACAGGGTGGGTGTTGGCTCTACCTTGCCTTGTAATGGATATCGTTGCAACTTTGATGATCGCATGTGAAAAGCAATACCGCTCCGGCCGCACCTGCCCACAGATCATCTTAGCTTGTGACCCTCGAACACTCTGTGGTACCCTCAAGCAGTGCCTGCAGGAGACCCACAGTCCAGTTGATCTTGAAGAAAAGCAATGCCGCTCCGGCCGCACCTGCCAAAAAGATCAACTTAGACTGTACTCCAGTCAAGAGGGCCGTGAACTATTCCATTGAGTGTGCAGATCTTAAGTCCCAGTGTGTAAAGCAATGTCGCCCCGGCCGCACCTGCCCACTTGGTCACAAGTTTGCAGCTCATTCTTCACAGGGAATTAATTCAGTGCGGACTGTATTCTGGTATCCGCTCAGTCTGCTGATTTTCTTGGGTTGATCTTATAACTTGTGGTCCTGCGAGAAAAGCAATGCCGCTCCGGCCACACTTTCCCGCTTGGTCACAAGGTATGGATAATCTGCTCTATTATATGCGGACTATGTTTTAGTATCCGCCCAGTCCGCTGGTTTTTCTTGGGTTGATCCTATAGTTTTCGTGGCCCTGCGAGAAAAGCAATGCCGCTCTGGCCGCACCTGCCCGCTTCCTCACGAACTATGGGTCATTTCTATTTTGATTAAGTGCGGAATGTGAATTGGTATTCTCACAGTCCGCATGCCGAGTCAGGTCTATAGTTCTTTCAGCTCAAAGTCTAGCAATAATTCTAAGGCCGCAACATTTATCATCAATGATCTCTTAAGCTTGCAAAGGTTTATTCGATTTTGGCAAAGGGAGTTGCGGAGTTCTAATGAAACTCACCCAAGTCCGCCTTCACGTTATAGTATTTTCGCAGGAAGGAAGATAACATTAATCTTAATGTTGTGGTGAGCTGTAGTTGGATTATTTGATAAGGTTTTCTAATCGACGAGTTGAAAACTTGTATCGCACGTATAGCTTTTACAATGCGCGGACTGATACACGGAGTTCGTTCTTAACTATGTCAGATTGCATTTAAATAAGAAAAAACAAAGAACATTGCAGAAGACACATATAAATCCCAGAATATCCTTTATATATTTCCAAGTCAAATTACAAACTTTTTAAAGTTGGCGGACTCTACATTTTAGTCCGCCATTTCTCTTTACAAAATAAAAGCAAAAAACACATCATTCCGCCTCACTCCTCTTTCGCTCTTTCTCTGCAGGAATGTCTGGACTTGTTGCATCAATGTTGACATCTGGAGAGTTTCCCTCCGAGCCGGCTTCGCTGCTATCCGAGCTCTCACTGTCCGCGGACTCGCTTGCTGAGCTCTCGTCAGCAGAGCTAGATGATGCCGAGTCGGACTCGGCGAACTCGACTTCAGCTCGCTTTCTACCAGAATCTACATCTTTGGCTGCACTACCGCCTTCACCTTCCCCTTCTTTCTCCTCTTCTTCCTCTACTTCCTCAGCTTCATCTACTACTTGTTTCCCTTTGGTAGCCCATGCCATCTCATCGACCTGCTCCTCTAACTCGGGAAAAAGTTGAAGGAACGACACTCCATCTACGCCCTCCTTCGCGAGGCCACCGCTGATGAATTGCTCTATGGCGATCTCCACGCTCTCCTTCATAAAGGGGAGCACGATGGCTTGGAATCCTGGGTTTCCCAGGTAGTATGCGGTCTGCAAGACAAAAAACAAAATGCGTCGGATCACGACAGACTGAATATGGAGGTCGCTGCGGATAAAAAACATACTGAAGCCTCTTCACTCAGAAGAGCAACCCTATTCACTAAATGCTTATTCCTTTCCTTTAATGAATTATTCTCTGCTTGAAGTCACTCATTCTCCTTGAACAGGTCTCTCATCAAGGATCCAAGGAAGTGAGTGGTGATGGCATTGTTGGCGCTTGCCTGAGCGGCCAGAAGTGGAAGGTTGACAGCCTCAACCTTCTTCTGGTCGCGCAAGTTGCGCTTCCCATAGAGGGCGGAGATCGCCACATATGCGTGACGGGAAACTCGCAGACTCCTCCATGAAGGGAGCATAATTGATAAGCAGACATGTTTGTTCTTGTGGTGCCAGTTGATCATTGGATCCTTCTGGCGACTACCAAAGCCTTGGAGGCTAAAGCTCTCAGAGGAGGAACAGTCCGCGGCGGGATCGCCATCCTCCTTTCTCTTTCTTGCAAGCTTCATTTTCCTCTCCCATTGAGTGGGATTCAGGCCGCCAGGAGTTTGCGGCGGATTTGCTTGGACGGCCAAGACCGCTGCAAGAAAAACAAAACAATCAGTAACAAAATACAGGTCGCGGCGAATACATAGTCAGTCCGCGATTCTTACTCTCTTCGCGAGGTACATCATTCAGGCTTGCCAGGAGCGGGATGTAGTATTCGATGTCAAGCCACGCACCTACAAGAAATTCGACAATGGCGGACTCCACCACCTCCATCCTTACACTTTTAAAGCTGGAGTCCGCGCGCTCCTGCGGGTAGGTGTGTGCGAACCCAAGCTCGCCTTCGAAGATCAATAACCTTGAGGTCCAATTATGGATCTTGTAAGGCAGACTCATGATTTTCATTCCTCTACAATAGAAATAGATCACGCCTTTGTAGGGGCAGCATCCAGAGGATGTGATTGAGCGGACTGAAAACATCTTGCGGAAGATGTTCAGAGAAATGACGATCTTCTCAGTGTTAGAAACGAACAAAAACAAACCGGAAGTGGTTTAACAGAAATTTTATTATCTGAAAAATGTATCAATTACAATGGTATAGCCTCCCTTTTATAGAATGGAGGAGATGAGAGAGATTACAAATAAGCAATATGAGACTAAAAATTTTCAAGTATATGCGGCTTTACAAAAGATAAACCGAACAGGCCATGCGGTTAGACAAACCGACTAACCGCCCGACCACGACCAGGTTGAGAGAACAAGCCGCCACAGGAGACCGCTAGACTGCTCGGTCTCCAAGTCGTCTGAGACAAGCCGCCTGACCGCTGGGACACCAGACTGTAACATCCCAGCACACAGACCGGCTAGGAGAAACCTCCAGACCGCCCGGTCTTTGAACAGCAACAGACCGCCGGGTCTCCATCCTGCAACACTCCCCCTCAAGCTGGAGCATAGATATCAATCATGCCCAGCTTGTCACAGATGCGGAAAAAGGAAGCGGACACCGGCTTGGTGAAGACGTCAGCCAACTCCTTGTCGGAAGTAACAAACGGAGTGCAAATCTGCTTCTTTAATATCTCTTCCCGAATAAAATGATAGTCGACTTCTATGTGTTTTGTTCTTTCATGGAAGACCGGATTTTTGGAAATGTATATCGCGGCCTTGTTGTCACAGAACATAGGAAGATGATAGTTGTAAACCTCTCCTAAGTCAAGCATGAGAGCCCGCAACCATTTCAACTCACATGTAGTCGATGCCATACTACGATATTCCGCCTCTGCAATAGACCTGAAGACCACAGACTGTTTCTTGCTCTTCCAACTCACAAGATTGCCTCCAACAAACGTGCAGAAACCTGATGTCAATTTGCGGTCCCCTTTGTCATCAGCATAACTTGAATCAGAGTACGCTTCAACCCTTAGGTGACCATTCTTCTGAAAGAGGAGTCCTTTCCCTGGTGCTGCTTTAATATACTCTAATATCCTCAGGGCAGATTGTAGATGTGTAACGCCCCGAAACTCAAAGGAGAAAAAGGGGGACGTTTTGGGCCAGTTTGGGTTCTGGCAGCAGGCACACGGCCTGGGACACAGGCGTGTCCCAGGGCGTGTCATGCGTGTGTCGACACTTAGCGACGAAGTCGTCGAGATTCTCTCGACGATTCGCTGAGACTGGGCACACGGCCTTCGACACGGGCGTGTCGCAGGGCGTGTCGACCCGTGTCGACACTTAGCCTCGAAGTCGTCGAGATTTACTTGACGATTCGTCGAGTATGGGCACACGGCCTACGACACGGGCGTGTCGCAGGGCGTGTCGACCCGTGTCTACGATCGTCCCGGGGAGTCGTCGAGATTCGCTCGACGATCGTCGAGACAAGGCACACGGCCTAGGACACGGGCGTGTCCAAGGCCGTGTCATCAGGTCGACGATCTTCACTCGACGAAATGTCGAGTGTCGAGACCGTGTACATGGCTTGAAGCCCAGGCGTGTCAAGGTGACACGGGAAAGGACATGGGCGTGTCCTCGAACCCGTGCAGTGCTCGGGTTGATTTTGGTGGAAAAATCATGGGGTACACGGCCGGTCACACGGCCATGTTCGGTGGAACACGGGCGTGTCAGCTTGAACACGGGCGTGTTCGATACCCGTGTGAGGTTCCAGGTGATTCGATTTTGACGGTGAATGCGGCACACGTCCCTGGACACGGGCGTGTGGCAGGCCGTGTTCGGTCCAGATTGGGCATTTCAGCCCCGAATCAAAGCCGTTCGTTTCCTTGTTTTGAGATCCAACGGCTGGGGGATGTTCCTGAAGGGATATACCCGTGAATGGACTTGGAAAACCCTTACTTTTCATACCTTATCATCTTTCTAAATCCTTGGAAAGAGAGGAGAGCCAAGGGAAGAAGAAGGAGCTAGATCCGCCATTGGAGGAGCTTCGGAGCTCCGAATCGCGAGCCGACTCCGGATCCACGGAGGCAACGCTAGTGCGGTGGTTTTCATCCGATTACTTTTCAATGGCGCCAAAGAGGAACGCAAGGGTAACGATCCTCATCTTGAGCATGAGTAGCTCTCTTTCTTTGCATAGGAAGCCCGCTCTCGCGAGTTTGCGGAGAGTTGGAAGCGTTCCTTCGGGTAGATATGTGAAGTCCCCGTTGTTTAGAGTCCGTATGCGAGAACGGACATAGACATGATGTGTGAAGCCTACCCGGACATGTTGGTCTGGATCGGTGATGTTGCATTGCATAATGCCGGAGAAGACTTCGTGCTATTGGTTGTTTTTCGGGTTTTCTACGCGGTAGATTGCAGCAGGGAGCCTTGGGGACTAACCCAAAGGTGCACCCGGAAAACTGGGCGGATACGAGATCTTGCCAACTTGGTGGCTTGAGAGCCAACTTGAACATAACCGGGTTATGTGACTTGTGATGGAAATGAGACTCGGCGGAAGTTTGACCCGCGCAAATGGCTTAAATTGTCGTTGCGACGTGAGCACGGGTTAGATGGAACCGTACCCGTTCTATGTCGTTCGCTTAAAGAGACCTAAAGGCACGTGGCACTTACCGTTGGCATAGATTAGGGTCTTCGGCGGTCAATGGCTTAAATTGTCGTGACCCAGGACAGGAAGACAAATTGCTCATAGGTTTGGCCGTCCAAGTGGCGGTGGTGAGTCCGGAATGTCAATGGCTTTAATTGACGTGACATCGACCGGTTCACCGAGAATGTGCCCTGAGTGCACGGGGCGTGTGGCCGTGCGAGCCAACGTCTGTGATGAAATGGCTATTGTTATAAATTGCTCGCTTATGCTAATGAAATGCAGGGAAGGAGCATCGCCGCCCCGAGTTGGGGGCGGGATCGTTATAATTTGGTCAGCATTGCTGACCGTTGCCTTGTTTTGCCACCATGCGGTGGTTTGTTGCTTGCAGGTGCAGCTGGACCAAGCGGTCAATAGCGGGCTAAAGCCCTTTTTGCGAAGCCGGCCCTCGAAGGCCCAAGTGGAAGTGTTTACTGCTTTATTCATGTGTGACCGGCCTGCGTGCCGTGGTTTGTAAAACATGTAATATTCAAGTGAAACATTTTGTAAGGCCTTAAGGCTTGTTTTGAGTATTTTGTATAACATTCCTCTTTTGTACTAGTGGACATTCGTGCTTCGATGCTGGGTTCTTGTTTACAACTTTTATAAACTGCTTCCGCTAGAATGCTCTGTGTAGGACGTTGAGATTGGTTGGATGGTTTCCATAAGTGACCACCCGGTCTGTCTGTGGTATATGGCGTCGGGCCCCGGCCGGACCTACTGCTATATGCTATGCGACGGATAGGGGGTGTTACAATTTGGTATCAGACTACTGGTTTTGGTCGGGCTTAAAATGAATTCGTGGGCGAATTCTTTTTAAGGGGTGGTGAGCACGTTGTGTGCGTCATCGTAATAACAGTAAAAAGAACCCATGAATGTCCACTTAGGAATGAAAATACTCGTGTTTGAGGAACCTGCGTGTTCCTATAATTGCTGTTTGCAATTTATTTGGTCGCTTAACGGTGTTTTGTACCACTATAGGTGACCAGAAGTGGTGTTGGGCCGTCAGAACGCCGAGTTTCTGAGGCTAGTAGTGCACCGGATGTTGCTCCCGCAACACCTCTATCGGCGGAGAACATACGATTGGTGGCTGAAGCGGTGTTGGCCGTGATAAATGCGCAGCCTGGAAGGCAGGCGCAGCAGCCCGCTCCTGTGATGGAGCAAGTACCTCTTCAAGAGGCTGAGCCGAGGAGGGCGGAGCAAGTGGTTGTGGAACCGGTGGTGCCAAGGAGGGCAACTGAGAGGCAGCTGAAGCATGTAATGAGCTTTAACCCTCCGTTATTCTCGGGGTTGGGAACCCCATCTCAGGCTGAAGACTGGCTCTCTAGGGTGAAGAGAGTCATGACAGCAACGGAGACGGAGGAGTGGCAAATGACCACCATCGCTACGTTCCTGCTGGACGGTGAAGCGAGGATGTGGTGGGAAGGATTGGAGCTGCATCATTTGAGAGGTAGACAACTGATAGACGTTCCGATGGAAGAGTTCTCGGGATTGTTCTTGGCAAGATACCTCCCTTCGACGCAGAAGATAGCGTTGGAGAACGAATTTCTGAAGTTGGTACAGGGTGAGAGGAGCGTGGATGAATATCTCCACGAGTTTACTCGTCTGAGTCGTTATGCTAGCTCCACCATCATGGATGAGGAGCGCAAGACTAATCGTTTCTATGAAGGCTTGAGGGATGAGTTGAGATTATTACTTTCGGGGCCAATGACACAGGGTTTCTTAACCTTGGTCAATACTGCCCGGTCCTTGGAGAAGGACATGAAAAATGTACAAGCAAAGAAAAGCTTGGGTGAGAAGAAATCTGAGTTCAGAGTGCCGACTACTTCAAAGTCCGGCTATTGGAGGTCTTTCAAGAAGCATAGGACTTCGGGTCCAGCTCCTTCTAGCGCTTCTGGGGCGACTACGGGTCGGACCCCGGGTGCGTGTTTTACATGAGGAAAGACGGGGCATTTCGCCCGTGATTGTTGGAGCGGATGTCCTAAGTCCGAGTGGAGGCCGGGAGCTACTTATGAAGAGAAGGGAAAGGCGGTGGAGTCGACCGCATCCCATTATGCTCCGGCCCAACCAAGGGTCGACAATCTTGGCCAACAGGAGGCCATTAAACAAGCTGATGTGGTGACAAGTACGGTTTAATCTATAGCAAGTCAATTTCTTTAAATACTTGTTATGCACATGTCACCTTACCACTACTTGTTTAGGCTTTGTATTGATTTGTGAAAATCCGGCACGAGCACTCTTCGATACGGGAGCTTCACACTCCTTCTTGTCCGAAGGATTTATAGTACGCATCGGAGTCCCTTCTTCGATGGCGAAGGATAAGTTGGATGTGTTGTTGCCCAATGGGTGTTCGATGCGAGCGGATAGGATCTGCGATGTTAAGATTCGTATTGGGGAGCAGGAGTTCGACCTGCGGGCGTCTTTACTTCCGTTAGTGGAGTTCGACGTCATATTTGGCATGGACTGGCTCTCGGAGCAGCAGGCCCATATAGATTGCGGTAGCAAGGAAGTCAAGCTGGGAACAAGTCGTGAGATGACTTTTACGGGCTTAAAGGGGTCGAGCAAGACATTGATGTCTGCTCTTCAGGTGGTGAAGGCGGTTCGTGCTGGTGCAGAACTGTTCTTTACACTAGTGGAGGTTGCAAAGCCGAAGCCCGCGTTGGATTGTATTTCAGTGGTATCAGAATACCCTGATGTTTTCCCCGCGGATCTTCCTGGAGCCCCGCCTCGGCGGGAGATAGATTTTACGATCGAGCTAGTGCCAGGTGCAAAGCCTGTGTCACGATCTCCGTATCGGCTAGCGCCTAAGGAAATGGCGGAGCTGAAAGTTCAACTGCAAGAGTTGTTGGAGCAAGGGTATGTGCGCCCGAGTTCTTCGCCTTGGAGCGCACCAGTCCTCTTTGTTAAGAAGAAGGACGGAAGCTTGAGGTTATGTATTGATTATCGGGAGCTAAACAAGCTGACGGAGAAGAACAAGTACCCTATCCCCCGGATTGATGATCTCTTTGATCAGTTAGTCGGGTCGACAGTGTACTCAAAGTTGGATCTCAAGGCTGGGTACTATCAGCTGCGAATAAGGGAGAGTGATATCCCTAAGATAGCGTTTAGTACGAGATACGGGCATTATGAGTTTACGGTCATGCCGTTTGGCCTGACTAATGCGCCGTCAGTGTTCATGGATTTGATGAACAGGACTTTCAGGGAGTACTTGAACCATTTAGTGATCGTCTTCATCGACGATATTTTGGTGTACTCGCAAAGTGAGGAAGATCACTTCAAGCATCTTCATTTGGTGTTGGAGACGCTAAGGAGAAATCAGTTGTATGCCAAGTTCTCGAAGTGCGAGTTTTGGCTATCCTCAGTGGCGTTCCTCGGGCATATAGTGAGTGGAGAGGGTATTGCTGTGGATCCGGCGAAGATTGTTGCGATACGGGAGTGGCCTGAACTTGCTACGGTAGCAGAAGTCCGGAGCTTTTTGGGGCTTGCCGGCTATTATAGGCACTTCGTAGAGAACTTCTCGCGGATAGCGTTACCTCTCACTACTTTGACGAGGAAGGAGCATAAGTTCGTTTGGACGCCGGAGTGCGCGCTAGCTTTTGAGGAATTGAAGTGTCGGTTGACCACGGCGCCTGTGCTGAGTTCGCCATGTGGAACCGAAGGCTATGAGATATATAGCGATGCTTCAGGCAGCGGTTTGAGTTGCGTGCTACTGCAGCACGGAAGCGTGATAGCTTATGGCTCGAGACAGCTAAAAGTGCACGAGAGGAATTATCCGGTCCATGACTTGGAGTTAGCTGCCGTGATTTTTGCCTTGAAGCTGTGGAGACACTATTTGTACGGTGTGAAGATTGATATCTACACCGATCACAAGAGCCTAAAGTATCTAATTGATCAGAAGGATCTGAATATGCGGCAGCGTAGATGGATGGAGTTCCTGGGGGACTATACATTCAAGATCCACTACGTGCCTGGCAAAGGGAATGCGGTTGCGGACGCGTTGAGTCGCCGAGCCCCAGCTCAAGACAATTGGCTATCGGTGCATGATGAGCGGTTGGTGCGGGAGTTGGAGGCGTTGGAGATTGTTTGTGTGGATAGACAATCAAGTGCTGAAGCAGTTCTGAATTGGACTGAAGTCCAATATGACCTGGCTGATCGTATTCGGCAGGCTTTGGATATGGATGCTCATATGAAGCAGTTCATGGTAGAGGCTCTGGATGGGTCAAATTCCCAATTCGTCGTGGAGGACGGATTGCTTTGGAAAGACGGTCGTTTGTGCGTCCCAAGTGTGGGCAATTTACGGGTGGAGTTGTTGTACGAGGCGCACCATACCAAGTACTCGATTCACCCGGGGAGCACGAAGATGTACCGCGATGTGAAGAAACTGTTTTGGTGGCCGGGTTTGAAAAAAGGATGTGGCGCTATACGTAGCCAAGTGCCAAACTTGCGCCTTGGTAAAGGCGGAGTGCCAAAAGCCGGGAGGATTTCTTAAGTCCTTGCCTATTCCGGAGTGGAAATTCGACGACATCTCTATGGACTTTGTGCACGGTTTGCCAAGGTCACAAAAGGGAAACGACGCCATTTGGGTGGTTGTTGATCGATTAACGAAGGTGTCGCATTTTATTCCGCATAGGAAGGATGATCCGGTGGAGAAGCTGGCAAAGCTTTATGTGGATAATATAGTACGGCTTCATGGTGTGCCCCGCAGCATCGTGAGTGACCGAGATGGGCGGTTCACGTCCAATGATTGGAGGCTGGTGCAGCAAATGTTGGGAACAAAGCTGAAATTCAGCACAGCCTTCCATCCACAAACGGATGGGCAGACCGAGAGGGTCAATAGAACCATGGAAGACATGCTTCGCATGTGTGTCTTGGATTTTGGAAAGCAATGGGAAGACCACCTTTATTTGGTGGAGTTCGCATACAACAATAGCTACCAAGCGAGTATTCAGATGGCGCCTTTCGAGGCCCTATATGGTAGCAAATGTCGCACGCCGTTGTCTTGGTTAGAAACGGGTGAGTCAAAGTTGTATAAGCGATCGGAAGTGGAGGATGCTACTTCTTTGGTGAGAACCATTCGCGAGAGATTGCTTATCGCTCAGGACCGGCAAGCAAAGTACTATAATGCCAAGCACAGGAACGTGGAGTTCGCTGTGGGCGATTATGTATACTTAAAGATCAAGCCGTTCAAGGGTGTCTCGCGGGTGCGACGATTGAAAAAGCTAAGCCCAAGATACCTTGGACCGTTTGAGGTTCTGGAGCGAGTTGGTGAAGCGGCCTATAGGTTGAAGCTTTCAGTGGAGCTTAGTGGATTACATGATGTATTCCATATCTCGGTACTTCGGAAGGCGGTGCAAGAGCCTACGCAAGTGATCGCGGTCGATCAAGTGCCGGTGGATAGTGGGTTGACGACAAAGGTCAAGCCCGTGTGGATTGAAGACTCGGCGGTCAAGCGGCTACGCAATAAAGAGATCAGGATGGTCAAGGTCCGGTGGGACAATTGCGGTCGTGAGGAGCTCTCTTGGGAGCGAGAGCAGACTATGCTTGACGAGTATCCGGAGTTGTTCCGCTCAGGTACAAATTTTGGTTTTGTACATGTCTTTCCTTTATGTAATTTCGCGGACGAAATTCTTTTAAGAGGGGGAGAGTTGTAACGCCCCGAAACTCAAAGGAGAAAAAGGGGGACGTTTTGGGCCAGTTTGGGTTCTGGCAGCAGGCACACGGCCTGGGACACGGGCGTGTCCCAGGGCGTGTCAAGCGTGTGTCGACACTTAGCCGCGAAGTCGTCGAGATTCTCTCGACGATTCGCTGATACTGGGCACACGGCCTGCGACACGGGCGTGTCGCAGGGCGTGTCGACCCGTGTCGACACTTAGCCGCGAAGTCGTCGAGATTTACTCGACGATTCGTCGAGTATTGGCACACGGCCTGCGACACGGGCGTGTCGCAGGGCGTGTCGACCCGTGTCTATGATCGTCCCGGGGAGTCGTCGAGATTCGCTCGACGATCGTCGAGACAAGGCACACGGCCTAGGACACGGGCGTGTCCAAGGACGTGTCATCAGGTCGACGATCTTCACTCGGCGAAATGTCGAGTGTCGAGACCGTGTACACGGCTTGAAGCCCAGGCGTGTCAAGGTGACACGGGCAAGGACACGGGCGTGTCCTCGAACCCGTGCAGTGCTCGGGTTGATTTTGGGGGAAAAATCATGGGTACACGGCCGGTCACACGGCCGTGTCTGGTGGAACACGGGCGTGTCAGCTCGAACACGGGCGTGTTCGATACCCGTGTGAGGTTCCAGGTGATTCGATTTTGACGGCGAATGCGACACACGGCCCTAGACACGGGCATGTGCCAGGCCGTGTTCGGTCCAGATTGGGCATTTCAGCCCCGAATCAAAGCCGTTCGTTTCCTTGTTTTGAGATCCAACGGCTGGGGGATGTTCTTGAAGGGATATACCCGTGAATGGACTTGGAAAACCCTTACTTTTCATACCTTATCATCTTTCTAAATCCTTGGAAAGAGAGGAGAGCCAAGGGAAGAAGAAGGAGCTAGATCCGCCATTGGAGGAGCTTCGGAGCTCCGAATCGCGAGCCGACTCCGGATCCACGGTGGCAACGCTAGTGCGGTGGTTTTCATCCGATTACTTTTCAATGGCGCCAAAGAGGAACGCAAGGGTAACGATCCTCATCTTGAGTATGAGTAGCTCTCTTTCTTTGCATAGGAAGCCCGCTCTCGCGAGTTTGCGGAGAGTTGGAGGCGTTCCTTCGGGTAGATATGTGAAGTCCCCATTGTTTAGAGTCCGTATGCGAGAACGGACATAGGCATGATGTGTGAAGCCTACCCGGACATATTGGTCTTGATCGGTGATGTTGCATTGCATAATGCCGGAGAAGACTCCGTGCTATTGGTTGTTTTTCGGGTTTTCTACGCGGTAGATTGCAGCAGGGAGCCTTGGGGACTAACACAAAGGTACACCCGGAAAACTGGGCGGATACGAGATCTTGCCAACTTGGTGGCTTGAGAGCCAACTTGAACATAACCAGGTTATGTGACTTGTGATGGAAATGGGACTCGGCTGAAGTTTGACCCGCGCAAATGGCTTAAATTGACGTGACATCGACCGATTCACCGAGAATGTGCCCTGAGTGCACGGGGCGTGTGGCCGTGCGAGCCAACGTCTGTGATGAAATGGCTATTGTTATAAATTGCTCGCTTATGCTAATGAAATGCAGGGAAGGAGCATCGCCACCCCGAGTTGGGGGCGGGATCGTTATAATTTGTTCAGCATTGCTGACCGTTGCCTTGTTTTGCCACCATGCGGCGGTTTGTTGCTTGCAGGTGCAGCTGGACCAAGCGGTCAATAGCGGGCTAAAGCCCTTTTTGCGAAGCCGGCCCTCGAAGGCTCAAGTGAAAGTGTTTACTGCTTTATTCATGTGTGACCGGCCTGCGTGCCGTGATTTGTAAAACATGTAATATTCAAGTGAAACATTTTGTAAGGCCTTAAGGCTTGTTTTGAGTATTTTGTATAACATTCCTCTTTTGTACTAGTGGACATTCGTGCTTCGATGCTGGGTTCTTGTTTACAACTTTTATTAACTGCTTCCGCTAGAATGCTCTGTGTAGGATGTTGAGATTGGTTGGATGGTTTCCATAAGTGACCACCCGGTCTGTCTGTGGTATATGGCGTCGGGCCCCGGCCGGACCTACTGCTATATGCTATGCGACGGATAGTGGGTGTTACAAGATGACACTCCCTAGGAGCTTGCATGAACTGGCTCACCTTGCCAACAGCATAACCGATATCGGGCCTGGTTACCGTGAGATAAATGAGCTTGCCCACCAGACGTCGGTACCTCGTAAGATCAGATAGAAGAGGCGAGTCATCTGTCCAAGTTTTGTCTTCTCCGGCAGCTATAGGACAACGGGCAGGTTTAGCACCAGTCAATCCTGCATCCTTTAAAAGATCAAGAGCATACTTCCGTTGGGAAAGGACCATGGAGTTGGGCTTCCTAGAGATTTCAATCCCCAGAAAGTATTTCGGGGACCCCATATCCTTTGTGACCAGGTGTTGACAAAGGTGTTTCTTTGTCATCAATACCCCATCCTGATCATCGCCAGTAAGAAGAATGTCATCAACATAAACCGCAAGAACAACCAGACCAGAGGTGGTTTTCCGAACAAACAAGGAATGATCTGCTGAGCTTCTCGTAAAACCAATGGCCGCAATAATGCCACTGAACTTGTCAAACCAGGCACGACGACTCTGCTTGAGGCCATAGATAGCCTTCTTTAACCGGCATACTCTTGTCTCCCCCTGAGCAACATATCCAGGAGGTTGCTCCATGTAAACATCTTCCTGCAGATCACCATAAAGGAAAGCATTCTTAACATCCAGCTGCGAAATAGGCCAATCCCTGTTGACAGCTATAGAGAGAAGAACCCGAATGGTGCTGAGACGAGCCACAGGAGAGAAAGTATCGAAGTAATCAACACCATATGTCTGAGTGAAACCTTTAGCCACCAGGCGGGCCTTATAGCGATCCACGCTACCATCGGGACAGAATTTCACAACAAAGACCCAACGGCAGCCAACAACATCCGTGCCTAAAGGTGGGGGAACCAGGGTCCAGGTCCCCCGTTCAGTGAGGGTAGCAATTTCCTCATCCATAGCAGTCTTCCAATGAGGAATAGTGAGAGCCTCCTGGTAGGTACGGGGAATGGCGGTCTCAGAGATAGCCAAAGCAAATGCCCTGCGAGAAGGAGTCAGACGATCATATGAAACAACAGCAGCCAGCGGGTGCTGGGTACATGTCCGCACCCCTTTGCGAAGTGCTATGGGTATATCCAGGTCGACATGTTCCTCAACAACCGGAGCATCCGTTGCGGAGAGAGCTGGCCCGGGAGGAGAGTGCGACAGCGGCGAAGAGGAGCGAGATGGTGGAGAAGAGGCGGTAGAGGGTGGAGAGAGTGGAGATGGTGGAGATGGTGGAGGTGGCAGAATAGTAGGAGGAGCAGAGAGAAGGGGGGGGGGGGGGGGTAGGGTGAGAGGTAGGATCAGCAGGATTAGAGGAGGAAGAGGAAGAGAAGTAAGAGGCATTTTCAAAGAAGGTGACATCCGCAGAGACAAATTGCTTGCGAGTAACAGGGTCAAAGCAACAATAGCCTTTCTGAGTGGGAGAGTACCCCAGAAAGACAAATTTAGTGGACCGCGGGGAGAGTTTGTCGCGGGTGGTAGAGGGAGCATGAACAAAAGCTGTGCAGTCAAAGATACGTAGAGGAAGAGGAAAGGGTTCTTTGCCTAGATAGAGAATGGAGAAAGGACTTTGACCACGGAGAATGGTGGAGGGAATGCGATTGAGGAGGTAGCAAGCAATGAGAACAGCATAGCCCCAGTAGGAGCGAAGGACATACATTTGCGTGAGCAGAGTGCGAGCGACATCAAGGAGGTGACGGTTTTTGCGTTCCGCTACTCCATTTTGTTGGGAGGTGTAAACGCAACTGGTTTGATGAATAATCCCATGTTGCGTGCAAAAAGATGAAAAAGCTTGACTGAGATATTCTTTTGCATTATCCGAGCGTAAAATTTTAACGGAGACATCAAACTGAGTCTGAATGGAATGATAAAAGGATGTCCATACATCAAAAAGTTCAGAGCGGTCACGTAAGAGGTATACCAAAGTACAACGAGAAAAGTCATCAATGAAAGTAACAAAATAGGAACTACCCCGACCAATGGTAAGGGTAGGAGCAGGACCCCAGATGTCAGAGTGAACAAGATCAAACGGACGGGTAGAACCACGATCTTTCTTTGGAGGAAAGGAGGAGCGCTGATGCTTGCCAAGTTGACAGGCATCACAATTAAGAGGAGGATGATGCAGAGAGAGGTGGGGCAGAAGTTGGCGAAGGAGCCGGGGAGGAGCATGACCAAGGCGAAGATGCCATTGGAGAAGATCTGTAGAGGAGGAGGAGAAGGAGGATAGAGAAGAGACGTTGTCGAGGAAGTAGAGGCCGCCACTCTCAGTCCCAGTAGCAATCGTCCGTTGGGAGTCCGGATCCTGAAAAGAACAAGAAGTAGGAGTGAATGTGATGGAGCACTGTAGTTGCTTGCATAAAGAAGTAACCGATAATAAATTGCAAGGAAACTTGGGCACATAGAGGGTATCTGCCAGGCAAAGAGAAGGAGTGACTTGAACCATGCCCGCCAAATTGACCGGGGAGGGAGAGCCATCAGCAACTATGACCGGGGGCAACCGATCATGGGTTTCTAGAGAGGAGAAAAATTGAGGATTGCCTGTCATATGATTTGTAGCACCAGAGTCGATCAACCATCGTCCACGAGTAACTGCGTGGGCACTACCAGAAGAGGTGACCACCAAGGAGGACAGCTTGGAGTTGGAATCCATTGAAGAGAGACGATGAGAGAACAGGAAGCGACGACAACAACAAGTCGCAAGCCGGGCGACCAGAATCAGGCCGCGCGGAGAGGAAGGCTGCAGACAGGAGAAAACAAGTCGGACGGCAAAAGGGAGGCCGCAACGACTAGGAAGCAGGAGCGGCTAGAAGGAAACAGGTCGCGGCAACAAAGAGGAGCGGCGAGAGAAGAGAGGCAAGGAAAAACAAGCCGCGCGAATAGGGCAGCGGTTAGAAGAGGAAGGCAAGCCACGAAGACAGGTCGCAGAAAGCATAAACAAGCCGTAGAACCAAGCTGAGGGAAAGAAGTCGAGCGACTATAAGGTAGCCCGCGCGAATAGAAGAAGAAGATGAATCAGGAGGAAAAGATCGTTTCCTCTGATACCATGTTAGAAACAAACAAAAACAAATCGGAAGTGGTTTAACAGATATTTTATTATCTGAAAAAGGTATCAATTACAATGGTATAGCCTCCCTTTTATAGAATGGAGGAGATGAGAGAGATTATAAATAAGCAATGTGGGACTAAAAATTTACAAGTATATGCGGCTTTACAAAAGACAAACCGAATAGGCCGTGCGGTTAGACAAACCGGCTAACCGCCCGACCACAACCATGATGAGAGAACAAGCCGCCACAGGAGACCGCTAGACCGCCCGGTCTCCAAGTCGTCTGAGACAAGCCGCCTGACCACTGGGACACCAGACTGTAACAGCCCAGCACACAGACTGGCTAGGAGAAACCGCCAGACCGCCTGGTCTCCGAACAGCAACAGACCGCCCGGTCTCCATCCTGCAACACTCAGATTGCAGGTATGAAATGAAACTATAAATGACAGCTAATGTGTTGGGCGCGAGCTGGCCCGGAACCATTCCATAGTGTTCGAAGATCTCGGCGATCTCCCGGAGCAGCGGGAATCGGAAACCGCACTCAAAGTGGTTTATCGGCACAGCGATCTGCGTTTCAGTAGAAAAATTCAATCTTTCCTCATCCGCGGGAAGCCTGGCGATTATGGGCGAGTTCGCCATATGTTTTTCTAGAAACGCCTCCAGGTCGGTATCAGTCAGCTTGCACTTCTTGTGTTTGGTGGCATGAAAGATGACTGCAGCATCAGTTCTGGCGGACACCATTTTTGGAGGCCGTAGGGACTTCTGCTTCGGTAGCATTTCCTGCATTGAAGGGACAATGAAGCTGTATTTATAGGGTTTGAGGTCTCTGATGCGTTTGAACATCAAGTGTTCCGGTCGCACAAGTAATATAAAATGGGATGTCCCCAAGTATCGATCTCTTCAAGGAACACAGTAAGGGGGGAGTTAATATCGAGGAGGACTTGAGATTGAAGTCCTTTGGTCGGATTTAACTAAGGGGGGTTTTGGATGGTTGCGAAAAAGGAAAATAAAACACTATGAACTACTCCTATGCAACGCCGCTATGCGATGCTTCGCCAGGCGGGATGGAAGACTGCACGGGCCACTATGCACCAAATCGCTAGGCGGATGGGCGAGTAGGCAAGCATAAGAACCAGGATTTGAGGGTCGTAAGCACCTCTTAGCTGTGCACGCTTCTAACAATTGCTAGAACGGCAAGAACGGATGGATGTTGGATGGAAAATAAGGGCGCAACTCAAGCAAATAGTATATATAAGAAATCACATAGACATGATTGAATACATATGTTTTACAAAACTAAGCACACTTCATCAAATACAAGAGATTAAATATACTATCAACAACAAGAGAAGAAAAGTGTGCGAAATCGACCGGATCTGAAGTCTTGCGGAGGATATACGGAAGGATTTGCCAGGTTGTCAATCCGCGTCCTAGCTCAGTCCTCAACTACGTCCGGGGTAGAAGAGGCTGTCACTCACTCCCAATGAACCCGTCTTCTTCGTGTCACGAGCCGGTGGAAGATACACAAGCTTCTCCTAGCTTGGTGGAGAAAGCGAGACAAAATCATTTCTTGAAGCACAAGGATGAAGGAGGAGGCCGAGGGGAAGCTCCGGCTTGGATCTGGCGTTGAATGCTTGCCCGGATCTTCTCCCCTAGGTGGAACTGTGGATTTTGCCCTAAACTCGGGGAGGAGTTGGCGTGAATCGGTTCTCCACTCTAAAAATGGCTGAAAACCTATGTTTAAATAGAAAAAGATCAGAAAATTGGTCACGCACGGTCTATTGCACGACCATGCGTGAACTGTGCGATATTCGCACGCAGTTAATGATCGAGGAAGAGGAAGCGTTGACCCGTGTGTTTTACTCGCGCACGGGCGATTCCGCCCGTGCGTGAAGGAAATCACATGGGTAAACACAGAGCGCAGGAATGCAGGAGAAAATAGTGGAACCGTGTGTTTTGCTCACGCACGGGCGCTGTTGCCCGGGCATAAAGGAAACGCACGATTAACCATAGGGCACTGAAAAGCTACGCAAAAGGCGCAGGCCGTACGATTCCTTCTCGCATGATTTGGCCGAAACCATGTGGGAACAAATCGCACGGGTAGAAACAGATGCCCCAGGAAAGCTGTGTAAAATGCACGATTGGACTGGAACAGTGCGCGAAGAAATGCGCACGATCGTGCATTTTACACAAAAACTGGATATGGAATTCGAGACATCCCGACTACCTGCACAACAATAAAACCAGGCTGGAGCACAAGCTTCTAGCACCAAAATGCACACAAAACTAAATAGAAAGATGACGAGGAGCACCATGTGGATACCCCCGACAAAAGAATGCGCAATTGCACACCCACGGGCCCAAAACAATGCACTATTGGTGAAGTGAAGCCCTAAACAAAAATATAACTTTTCCAATAGAAAATGTTGTGCACATGCAAGAAAATAAGCCCATATGAGTCCTAAAAACACTATATAAATCGACTCATCATGATGCCGCTGCCCCTCCGCCACTACTTGATGACGATCCAGTTGCCGAGGCTCTACAACATAAAGACCTTCTGAGCCGTGATGACGCTAACGGACGACGCCGCTACAACCTCCGCCCGCGGCGTGCTACCCTCACTTGAAGACTATTTTAATTAATTTCTCATGCTTTATTATTTTATGTGCGAATATAAAATTATTCCAATCTTGGTTAATAATTTTATATTCATTTGTGACTTGTAATCTTTATTTATTTCCTGCAAACATTTTGGTGTGTATTTAGCCTTCCGGATGGATGAGATTTCATCTCCATGTTGGATGGCTAGATGTGTGTTGTAACTCCTATATAAGGAGATCCTTTTGAGAATGAAGTTAGAGAGAATTAAAAAAGAACCCTAACCCTCATTTGAGAGAGTTCGGCCAAGGAGGTTCCTCCCTAGCCGCCGGCCAAGGTGTGAAGCCACAGCCCCCCCTTGCTTCCTCCCCTACTTCGGTGCGATGCCGGCGTGGTTTCCTTTCGGTGTGACTCCAAGGAAGAAGGTTGCAGCCCATTCGGTGTGAAGCCGGTGGATCCGTGGAGAGAGTGATTCTCCCACCTTATCTTGTGTGATTGTTGTTCTTGGTTGGGTAACTTCTTCCCCTTAGAGATTCTTGCTTTAGATTTTGTGGAGGTTTTTTGCAAACCGTTTCTTCCGTGATTTTTAAATACGTCGCTTGCAAATTGCGATTTCGATTTTGTTGTTATTGAACCTCTTGTGATCCGGATCGGGTAGATCCGTTGCGAGAGCGAGACTTGGCCTAGCCTTGACTTGCCCTCCAAGATTGGCACATTGTGGTGTTAACAAGGGAGTTAATCACAACTCGAATTCGACCGCCTATTGAAGTTTTCCGCCACTCCGAAAATAAATTATTGCTGCGTTGAAACGGCTCAAGTTGGTACAATAGATGCTTGTGTAGGTGCGGTGAGTTCTGTGCTTGTTGGAGAGGTAGGTATTAAGGACGTTGTATCGAGTCCGGCTTGCGGTGAGTTGTGTGCTTGTTGGAGAGGTAGGTCCTAAGGACGTTGTATCGAGTCCGGTAATTTTCTCTTTCGGATTTGGGAGCAAACCCGACCCCTTTTCGCTCGCTTTTGGTCGGAGCCCTCCCCTTTGGTTTTATGTCTTGTGACAATATTTTCCGTTAGCGTACTCGGGCACGAATCACGGTCACCCCTACATCAATTTGGTATCAGAGGCGGTCGTTTCAACTCCCACGTTGCAAAAATCCTCTCTACGTTTCTTGTTGGCCGATCGGATCTTAAAAAAATCAAAAAAATTATTTTCTGTGGTCTGCCAATAGCGGGCTGAAATCTTTATTTTTCAGCAAAATTTCAAAAAAAAAAAATTTTAAACGATCCACGTGTTCCTCACATCGGGAAACTATAAAAATATCTTATTTTCAGTATAGCTACAGCCCTAGGAAAAATCACCTTTCCAAAATTTTCTAGACCTGAATGCGCACTAGGCACAGATCAGAGTACGCGACACCGTCTACGTCTAGGATGGCTGTGAACGAGCATGGGGATCCCAACACCGAGGCCATAGCAGGGCTACGTAACGAAATGACGGAGCTTAGAAACATGTTGGCACAAATCCTGCAAGATCAAGCAAGGCCACCCCCGCCACCCATTAATGTTGAGCAGCCCAACCAGCGCCAACAACCTCCTGAGTCGGATTCCGATGAGGACTCTCCCCGAGTGCCCCCTCGAGAACACCGCCACGATCGTGCTTACGATATCACTAGGTCCATTAAGATCAACGCCCCCACTTATGATGGCATGGGAGATCCCCAGATCTTCCTTACTTGGGTGGTGGATATGGAGTGCTACTTCGATTGGCACACCCTTACGGACCATCAAAAGGTCCAAGTTGCTAGGATGAAGCTAACGGGGCATGCCAAAACTTATTGGCTGAATGAAGAGCGTAGGCTAGGAACCGGGAACGGGGTCCCACTTATTGGATGGGCCGTGATGAAGAACTTGTTGACCGATCAGTACGTTCCCGCGTACCATCGGACACAGATGTTCGACGAGCTTGCCACTCTACGGCAGGGCTCCAATTCGGTAGCTGAGTATATGGGAGAACTGAAGGACCGTATGGTGCGTTGTGATTTGAGGGAGATCCCCGAGGTCACCCTATCCAGATTTCGTAAGGGGCTTCATCCCGATATTCAGCGGAAGCTCTTACGATATGGTCATACGAATCTGAACACGACTTTTAATGCCGCCCTCGACATCGAAAAGCACTTAGCCTCTAAGGCCCACTCCCGGTATTCCCATGCGAAGGGAAAGTCCACAGCTGGAGCCTCTTCCTCCACATATCAGGATAAAGGGAAGTTTCGGTCTGCCGAGTCAAAGTCTGTCGTGATTACTGCTAGGAACGGCAAGAATCCTGTGAGTGAGCGTGTCCCTATAGGGAAGGTTAGCAAGGCTAACACCACTTGTTACTCTTGCGGCATTCAAGGCCACTATGCCTTTGAATGCCAAACGAAGACTAAAGCCATAACCCTACTAGAGTCGACTGCCGACCTTGCTGATTTCGTCTATGAGGCGGCTGAGGAGAGTGACCCAGAAGGGGTCCCAAGCGATTTAGAGGACGAGCACTCCGTTATGGTGATGCGTTGTATCTTGACCACCCCTCGTCTGTTAGATGACTGGAAAAGGACTAGTATATTTTCCCTGATCTTTAAGAGTGACGAGAAGTTGTGCAAGTTGATCATTGATAGTGGCAGTTGTGTAAACATCATCTCTGAGAATGTCGTTACACGTATGTCCTTGACTACGCAGCCCCACCCAGCTCCCTATCAGGTAGCTTGGATTAATAAGGTTACCGTCCCAGTCACCAAGCGTTGCCTTGTACCTCTCTCAATCAAATCCTATACTGATGAGGTGTGGTGCGATGTCCTTCCAATGGACGCTTGTCACGTGTTATTGGGCCGCCCTTGGCTTTATGACCGTGACGTGACACACTTTGGAAGGGCCAACACATATGAGTTTAAATTCAATGGCAAGGTCATTACGTTGAGACCGACCGTCCCGAAAGAGCCAGTAGCTTTGGCTAAGGACACCACTGTTCCAGTCGAGAGGAAAACGTTGAGTCTCGTGGGAAGAAAAGAATTTGTGAAGGATCCCTTTCTTGACGGGATGATGTACGCTCTAGTTCTTATGAGTGCGAAAGGGGATACGAGAGCATTGGATGAGTTGCCTAGAGAGTTACGGAAATTGTTGGATGAGTATAAGGACGTGTACCCGGATGAGCTGCCTTCGGTATTACCACCGTTTAGGAATATACAACATGCTATAGACCTTATCCCCGGTTCCTCCTTACCGAACCAGCCCCACTATAGGCTTCACCCCGCCGCCCATAAGGAGTTACAGACCCAGATCGAGGATTTGATGAAAAAGGGGTTCATTAGGACTAGCATGAGTCCATGTGCGGTACCTGCCCTTCTTGCCCCCAAGAAGGATGGTACGTGGAGAATGTATGTTGATAGCCGTGCCATCAACAAGATTACCATCAAATATAGATTTCCTATTCCGCGATTAGATGACCTCCTAGATGTCTTATCTGGCGCCACCATTTTTTCAAAGATAGATTTGCGGAGTGGCTATCACCAGATCAGGATCCGTGAGGGGGACGAGTGGAAGACAGCATTTAAGTCCAAGGATGGGTTATACGAGTGGCTTGTGATGCCCTTTGGGCTATCCAACGCCCCCAGTACCTTCTCCCGGATGAAGACCCATGTCTTTCAGCCTTACATGGGGAAGTTTGTGGTCGTCTATTTTGATGACATTTTAGTCTTTAGTACCACCACTGCTGAGCACGTCTCCCACATGAGGTCGGTTCTTTCCACCCGGCGGAAGGAAACCTTATTCCTTAATCTCAAGAAATGCACATTCCATGTCACTGAAGTGGAATTCTTAGGCTATATAGTCGGTTCGGCGGGCATTAGAGTTGACCCTAATAAGGTTAAAGTCATTAGTGGTTGGCCCGAACCGACCACATTACGAGAGGTGCGAAGTTTCCATGGGTTAGCTACTTTTTACCGCTGTTTTATTAGAGACTTTAGTAGCATTATGGCCCCCATTAGTGATTGCATGAAGAAAGGTGAGTTCACCTAGACAAGGTCCGCCGCTATTGCTTTCCAACGCATTAAGGAACTTATGACTGAGGCACCTGTCCTACATCTACCTGACTTCAATAAGGTCTTTGAGCTTATGTGTGATGCTTCTGGCATAGGAATAGGAGGTGTCTTGAGTCAGGAAGGGCACCCTGTGAGTTATTTTAGTGAGAAGTTAGCGGGTGCCAAATTGAATTACTCGAATTACGATAGGGAGTTTTATGTCGTCATTAGATGTCTGCACCATTGGAGGCACTATCTCCTCTCTAAGGAGTTTGTGATCCTCTCCGATCACGAGGCACTGCTGTTCATCAATGGCCAACATAAAATCAGCCCGCGACACGCTAAGTGGTTATCTTTCCTACAGGGTTACACTTTTAACCTCAAATACCTTAAAGGAGCTGACAATCGAGTCGCGGATGCTCTTAGTCGCCTGACCCTGTTACTCACCACTATGGAGGTTAACGTGGTAGGATTCGAGCGAATCAAGGACGAGTACGCCACATTTCCTGACTTTCAGGATGCATATTTGTCTGCCCAAGATAGCTCCCCCACGATTATATCTGCGTTCATCATTAAGGATGGCTACCTATTTAGACATGGGAAGTTATGTATCCCGCAGTCATCGTTACGCCTTCATATCATCTGGGAATTTCATAGTGGAGGGTTGAGTGGTCATTTTGGTAGGGATAAGACCATTACGTTAGTTGAGGAGAAATTCTATTGGCCAAAACTTAAGGCGATGGTGGAAAGGGTAGTTAGTAGTTGTCGTACCTGTCAGGTATCCAAGGGCACCAAGACTAACGTAGGATTATATACGCCCCTGCCTATCCCCTCCACGCCATGAGAAGACATGAGTATGGATTTTGTTCTAGGCCTACCCACCACCTTACGCCGTCACGATTCTATTTTTGTAGTGGTTGATAGATTCTCTAAAATGGCATATTTTATTCCCTGCACTAGAACCAACGACGCATCTCACATTGCCAAATTATATTTTAAGGAAGTAGTTAGTCACCGGGGAGTGCCGAAGACAATAGTCTCGGATAGAGATGTTAAGTATACGAGCTATTTTTGGAAAACACTTTGGGTCTTGATGAATACCAAGTTATTGTTTTCCTCAGCCTATCACCCTCAGACCGATGGGCAAACAGAGGTAGTCAATCGGAGCCTAGGAAGCCTTCTTCGATGCCTAGTGAGCGATCACAAAGGTACGTGGGATCTTCTTCTTCCCCACGCCCAGTTGGCCTATAATAATTCCAAAAACCGGTCCACTGGTCTGTCTCCAAATGAGATTGTTCACGGGTACAAGGCCCCTGTGCCTCTTGACTTGGTTCCTTTGCCCCCCACATACAAGACAAGTCAATTTGCACAATCCTTCGCCCAACATATTCATGACCCACATGCACGTATACGAGCTACCTTGACTGCTCAATACGAGTCTTATCAGACGCACGCTAATCTACATAGGAGGGTGTCGCACTTCAACGTCGGCGATTTGGTCCTAGTCCGGTTAGTTCCCGAACGCTTGCCATCTGGCACCGTTAAAAAGTTGGCACCAAAGCGCGCTGGCCCTTTTCGAATTATCAAGAAACTAGGTGACAACGCTTTCGTGTTGGATTTGCCAGCTGATTGGGGTATCTCCCCTATTTTTAATGTCTCGGATTTGACGCCGTTTGTTTCTCCTCCACCTGAGTTGAATTCTTTGTCGTCTTCTCCCTCCACTAAAATTTCTACTGGGTTGGGGAGTGGTAGTTCGGATGATCTCTCTCTTTCGGTCCCCGCAGGTATAACATCGGATGGTACGTTGCCTTCTTTTTCCCTACTGCTGACATGTTTCCCAGGTTTCCGAAGACATTTCTCACTCCAGATATGATACTTGCTGCTGAGCCACTTACCACTCATGATGGTGCTACCTACCGCTTCCTCATCCGTTGGCGTGACCGCCCCCCTTCAGATGATTCATGGGTACTTGCGACAGAGCTTCAACGTTTGGATGCCGAGCTTCTCCGCCGCCATCTCTCGGACCACGCATCAGAGATACGTGATTTTGAGTGGGGGAGGATTGATGCCGCTGCCCCTCCGCCACTACTTGATGACGATCCAGTTGCCGAGGCTCTACAACATAAAGACCTTCTGAGCTGTGATGACGCTAACGGACGACGCCGCTACAACCTCCGCCAGCGGTGTGATACCCTCACTTGAAGACTATTTTAATTAATTTCTCATGCTTTATTATTTTATGTGCGAATATAAAATTATTCCAATCTTGGTTAATAATTTTATATTCATTTGTGACTTGTAATCTTTATTTATTTCCTGCAAACATTTTGGTGTGTATTTAGCCTTCCGGATGGATGAGATTTCATCTCCATGTTGGATGGCTAGATGTGTGTTGTAACTCCTATATAAGGAGATCCTTTTGAGAATGAAGTTAGAGAGAATTAAAAAAGAACCCTAACCCTCATTTGAGAGAGTTCGGCCAAGGAGGTTCCTCCCTAGCCGCCGGCCAAGGTGTGAAGCCGCCGCCCCCCCTTGCTTCCTCCCCTACTTCGGTGCGACGCCGGCGTGGTTTCCTTTCGGTGTGACTCCAAGGAAGAAGGTTGCAGCCCATTCGGTGTGAAGCCGGTGGATCTGTGGAGAGAGTGATTCTCCCACCTTATCTTGTGTGGTTGTTGTTCTTGGTTGGGTAACTTCTTCCCCTTAGAGATTCTTGCTTTAGATTTTGTGGAGGTTTTTTGCAAACCGTTTCTTCCGTGATTTTTAAATACGTCTCTTGCAAAATCCGATTTCGATTTTGTTGTTATTGAACCTCTTGTGATCCGGATCGGGTAGATCCATTGCGAGAGCGAGACTTGGCCTAGCCTTGACTTGCCCTCCAAGATTGGCACATTGTGGTGTTAACAAGGGAGTTAATCACAACTCGAATTCGACCGCCTATTGAAGTTTCCCGCCGCTCCGAAAATAAATTATTGCTGCGTTGAAACGGCTCAAGTTGGTACAATAGATGCTTGTGTAGGTGCGGTGAGTTGTGTGCTTGTTGGAGAGGTAGGTCTTAAGGACGTTGTATCGAGTCCGGCTTGAGGTGAGTTGTGTGCTTGTTGGAGAGGTAGGTCCTAAGGACGTTGTATCGAGTCCGGCAATTTTCTCTTTCGGATTTGGGAGCAAACCCGACCCCTTTTTGCTCGCTTTTGGTCGGAGCCCTCCCCTTTGGTTTTATGTCTTGTGACAATATTTTCCGTTAGCGTACTCGGGCACGAATCACGGTCACCCCTACATCACATCACACCCCCAGACTTACCTGTTTGCGCGTCCCGAGCAAACAAAATCTATGCAGATAAAGAAAATAAAATAGCTAACACAGAAATTGAGATATGGAGTACCATGCGAAGTCGCATGCTCGTACGTGTAAAAATATAATAGAAGAAATTTCTAAGTATACAAAATAGTTTATACTTTTCACAATGCGTATCAACATTTTATTATTACTCAAAAATGGAATCACGGTTAATCTTCCGGTCACGCATAGGAAGAAAGTAGTCTAATCGCTAGGTGGGCATTATCAAAGATCGTGGCTCAGGATAACCTCCAAAGGAATCCACCAATGTCGGTGACCATATGCTTGTCCATTCGCACTCTCTCCACGACACTGGTTTGGTTCACACACGAATCAGTAGAACTTTAGGTGAAGAGATGAGGCTTGGGTTACGGTGTGGTAAACAAAGATAAACAAGAAGGCTATACACACCTAACCCAAATGAGCTAGCCGAAAAAGGAATGTATTCGCTAACTAAAAAACATGCGGGTACACCACACCCCCAGACTTAATGTTTTTCAATATGGGTGTGTGTACCGCCTACTCCAAAAATAATCACATCTCAAAAAGGATTTTCAATTAGACTTTCTCTTTTCTTTTTCACAATTACTTTATATATATATTTTTTTGAATCTTTTTTTTTACTTTAACAAACTCAGCAAATGAAAACTTTTGAGCACATCCACAAATTCACAAGTAATATCACCACATCAACACCCCAAATGAAAATGTAAAACACTAAAGCATCGACTTGGGTGTGCGACTAGGATCGGCTATGAGGCTTTGGTGAAATAATGGTGAAGCTGAATCAAAAGAAGGGTAAGCACAATGGGGCTAGCGAGGATATGACGTTAGGAATGGTACAAAGCTCAACCGGGCCAAAATAATGGCCTACATCACCCTTATGCATGACTAACCTATACCCATGCTTCAAGAATAGCTTGGGGCAAGTTCTTAGCCAACGGGAAAGACTATCCATCCTCCCCACTTGAGCAATACGAAACTAACAGCCGTCTACACACATCCCTAAGCTACCGTCGGATCCGCACCGGATTCACCAATTTTTGAGTAGAATAAAAAGCATTTACACAATTAGAAAAATATAAAACTGTAAGCATATAGAAAAATTAAATATACTCAAATTTCTACACGAGACGAGAGCACTTGACTAGGAGCACAGCAAGGTCAACATTTTACTCTGTCTCACAATCCTATGCCATCACAAAATTTTTCCCAAATCAAACAAAAGAAACGAGTTTAACTCGCAACACGCTACCAGCTAAGCACGTGCTCATGTGGGTACAGTGGTGTGCGATGCGATGAACTAATCAAAATAAAACAATAAAAACTTCTAGTATGCAATGAAATGTGCGCGTGCAAAAGGTAACACAAACTGGCTCTCCCCCAAATGTAAAATAAGCTACCAACATATGATATAAAAATTTAAATCAAATAGAGACAAGGGAAGAGATTACCCAATGCTCAGCCAATGAGCATACCAGAAGACGCAAGAAAGCTCAGACGTAGTTTCGCCAAACGAAGAATCACAACCCCGCCAATACGAGTTTTCCATTGATACCTGCAGCGGTGAGTTCCGCAAAAACAAAAGAAAAATATACAATATATAAAGGAATACTAAGCTAAGATAGACATGAAAAATAAAAATGCAGGAAAATAAGATAAGTACTGGTGTTACTGTCATCCCAGCACGACTTATTCAGCTAAAGAAAAGGTTCGAGCTAACGGGTCTATGAAATAAAAAATGCACAGGTAACTGTTCCAATATCCATTTCGGTAACGGGTACCGATATGGCAATAAAACAGTTACCCCTCTACCTAAATAATCATACCTGCCCAACACAGGTAGAGGAATTAGGAAGTAAGAAGAGGAGGAGCGCTGGTCCTCACTCATCTCACCAAAAAAAATATCCTTTCCTAACAAGTCATCGTCTACAGGGAGATAGTAGGAGGATAAAGAAATGAATGGAGCTTCCACAACTGAGGAGGAATCAACATCCTCACAAAAGAGGATGCTCTCATCCACGACTCGAGCTGAAAGCTCCAAGTCCTCCTAAAGCACCTGCGAAGACTCAACCCGTCGAGGCTCAGATAAAGAAGGGGGATCAAAAAATAAAGGAGAAGAAGAACTAAAATAATCAGAAATACGGGGAGTCGTCCTGGTCTCACTCCCAGCAGGATCTAGACATAAATCACTGTCAGTGTCATTTGAGTCATGATGAGGGGAATCTGAGAACAGGAGGTCCTCGGTGGTGGTTTGGACCTCCTCATCCAACAAGGAAGTGGGAACTTCCTCATCAGAGAGGATCTCCTCATCAACACACCTCAGTGCGTACACATGTTCCAAGATGTAATACTCTCCATTGATGAGAATAACGTCCTCATCACACATGGGCGCAACCTCAGTCTCAGAATCACAATCAGGCCTAATGTCATCAACCAACTCACTAAAAATAGGGACAGATAATTCTTGCAATGAAAGCGGACGAACAACAACATCAGAGATAATATGTGGTGGTTCCTCCAGGGGTGAATCAACAAGAGGGGAAGAGTGCATGGGGAGAGACGTCGCCACAATGTCGTCACACCGATCAGCAGAAAGTCTGATGGGCATATCTGCAGCAGTTTCCCATAGACAAGGTGATGCTGCGAATATATCATCATAATCAGAAGGGGCGGCCATTTGAGAGCGTGATAGAGTGAATCAGATACCCGGTTCTTCATCCTCCTCCAACTGGCGCTGAAATTCTGCGCAATCTTTCAACACGTGGTCGGTGCTACGAATACACAAACATCATTTTCCATTACTCCTCGGTCCAGGTGGGACCGGAGAGGAATAAGAAAAAGATGAATGTGTAGAAGAGGAGTGACCATAAGACCTGGGTTGGGTGTATGAAGTACCATAGGAAGACGGTGCTCCATACACAGAACCATAAGAATTATGCTCCCAATCTTCAGTGGGGCACTCATCACTACCATGCCTATAAGCCCCGCACCATCGGCAATAGATATTAGTATAAGAATACATGGTGCAACAAGAAGAATTCACCTATAGAAAGTTTATAAGCAACAATTAACTACACACCACAAATAAAAGAATAGGAAAACCTGCTACAGAAAAATTAAAACTAGAAGAGGAACAAATATAAAGAAGAAACAGATTCTAAAAACTAAAGCAAAGAAGAAACGTGAAATATACAAATGGAAAAGGGCTTTTATCTCCTATCTCCCTCTCCAAAAACTCACACGACTGTGTTCCCCGGCAACAATGCCAAAAACTTGATGCGTTTGAACGACAAGTGTACCGATCGCACAAGTAATATAAAATGGGATGTCCTCAAGTATCGATCTCTTCAAGGAACATAGTAAGGGGGGAGTTAATATCGAGTAGGACTTAAGATTGAAGTCATTTGGTCAGAGTTAACTAAGCGGGGTTTTGGATGGTTGCAAAAAGGAAAATAAAACACTATGAACTAATCCTATGCAACGCCGCTATGCGATGCTTCGCCAGGCGGGATGGAAGACTGCACGGGCTGCTATGCACCGAATCGCTAGGCGGATGGGCGAGTAGGAAAGCGTAAGAACTAGGATTTGAGGGACATAAGCACCTCTTCACAGCGCATGCTTCTAGCAATTGCTAGAACGGCAAGAACGGATGGATGGTGGATGGAAAATAAGGGCGCACCTCAAGCAAATAACATATATAAGAAATCACATAGACATGATTGAATACATATGTTTTACAAAAATAAGCACACTTCATCAAATACAAGAGATTAACTATGTAACGCCCCGAAAATTGTATTTGAGTTGGTCGCGTAAAAAGGGATTTTGGTGCCTGTATAGGCATACACGGCCTAGGACACGGGCGTGTCCAAGGCCGTGTCTGGCTGGTGTTTTGGCCGTTTTCATCCCAAGAAGGACACGACAAGGAACACGGCTTAATGACACGGGTGTGTCATTGGACACGGGCGTGTGCCTACTCATATCAGTACCCGTGTTCAGCAGGGTCGTGTCGGTTGGCGTGGTGGTTATGTGTGACATGCCCCCGGACATGGGCGTGCCAAGGACCCATCACGGGCATGTCGAGTGAGACCCGGGCGTGTCTGAGCCCGTGTGAGTCTATATGTTCGACGATCGTGCCTGGATCAGGGCACACGGCCTGGGACACGGCCGTGTGCCAAGCCGTGTGCAAAGCCATGTTTGGTCCAGGTCTGTTGATTTTTGAGAGGATCAGAGTCATTCGGTTTCTTTATTTTAAATCCAACGACCCAGGTGGTTTCCTGCTCTGTTAAGGCCGTGAATGGGAGTTGAATCCTTCATTTCTCTCCAAATCTTTCTCTTTCCAAGGAGTTAGAGCAAGGAGGAAGAAGAAGGAGGATTCCGGCCACCGACAGAGCATCGGAGCACCGTTTTGAGATCTGAGAGCAGATCCGTGGAGGAAAGATCATTGCAAAGACTTCTATCCATGTAGTTTTTCCATGGCGCCAAAGCGTACTACAAGGGTAACGATTCTCAACTTGAGCATGTGAAGCTCTCCCTTTTGCATAGGGAAACCCGCTCCCGTGAGTGTGCGGTGAGTGCGTGGTGTTCCTTAGGGTTGATGTGAATAGTACCCCTTGTGTTGCATATAGAGTCCAGAATCGAAGTACGGACATAGGCATTGTATGTGAAGCCTACCAGGACGTGTATTGTCTGGATCGATGATGTTGCATTTGATATGTTTGCCGGAGAAGACTCCGTGTTTTGGGTTTCGGGTTTCTTCGCGGTAGATTGCAGCAGTGATCCTTGGGGATTAACTCCAAGGCGCACTCGGAAAAATGAGTGGAAACGTGTTCTGCTAACTTGGCAGTTAGGGAACTGGCCTTGAACATAACTGGGTTATGTGATTGTTTGGTAATGGAAGGATCCGAGAGAAGCTTGGCTCATACGTACGTCTTAAGGTGTACTACGCATTGTGAGAAATGGGCAAGTGGAATCGGACCTGGGCTATGTGGTTCGGTGCGAGAAACCCGAAAAGGGGACTGGCCGTTGGCATAGTCGGGAGCCTGAGACAGTGGTCAGAAAGGCAAAATGCTCACGTGGTTTCCATCTTGGTGGTGGTGGTGAAGACGCTGAAGTGTCAGGATTCACTGTTATTATGCCCTGAGTGCACATGGTGTTTGGCCATGCGAGCCTACACCTGTGGTGAAATGTAATTGCACTTTATTGTTTAGCTGGGCTAATGTTATGCAGAGAAAGAGCACCGCTGTAACATCCCAACCTTCCAGCAGGAAAATTTTTTGGGTGACACGGCCTGGGACACGGGCGTGTCCTAGGGCGTGTCCCGCCGGTCGATGAACTCAGTTCGATGAAGTTGACTGGGGCGTGTCTACCACCGTGTAGGGAACATGCCAGACGACACAGGCGTGTCTAGATGGCGTGTCCCCCCTACATTCGACGATCGGCGAAAGGTGCTTGACGACTGTCGAATTTCCCTCTACATTCGATGATCGACGAAAGCTGCTCGATGATTGTCGCGTGTTCCCTTGAGTTCGACGATCGACGAAAGCTGCTCGACGATTGTAGCGTGTCCCCTACGTTCGATGATTGATGAAAAGATGCGCGACGATCATCGAGTGACCCCTGCATTCGACGATCGATGAAATTTGCTCGTTCAACGATCGTGAAGCCATGCATTCGACGATCGATGAGAATAGATCGACGATCGTCGAGTGTCAAGTAAGAGGTAGATGGCCTGTGACACAGGCGTGTCAAGGGCGTGTCACCAGCCGTGTCCTTCTCGGGCAGATTTTGGCTTGATGCGGGCAGGTGAATTAAAGAGGTAGAGGCCACTTGGCCTTGGCTCCATCAGCCCAAAAATTATGCTGGCTGGCCTCCTCAGAGAATTTCTAGAGAATTTGACTGCATGGTGCCCACTTGGCATGAAGGGTGATACAACCAAAGCTCCAAACCGAGCTTGCATTGGTTGTATCTCCCCATATACCCCCTCCCAGCCAGAAATAGTGATTCCATTAGCTTTAGAGGGAAAAGTAGAGTAGAAATCGATAGCTAGAGTGAAGGAAACGGTGCAGGAACCATGAATCCGAGAGGTGTCGCCGGAGCAAGGTCGGGAATGGCCACCCGCCTCCATCCTCGCCGCCAGCCACCAACACAGGTTCGTTTCACCGTAACTCTACACGAACTAGAATCCTAGATCAACTAGGGGAGATATCGGGCTCAATTGAGCCTGATGCCATGGGAGAAATGGGTGAGTTTTCAAGCTTTTTCTTATCGCTCGGGATCGCCGTCACCGCCGTCTCCCGCCGCCTCAACACCGGCAAAGGATAGCCACCACCACCGTGAAGGTGATGGCACCGTTAGCCGGGGGTGGCGCCGCCTCAGGTGGCCGGAAATGGCCCCACAATATCCCCCAGGTCGGCTCGATCTCAGCCGTTGAACACTTGGGGAAGATAAACGGATGCCGTCCATAACACTTTAAGATTCGTGCTGTGCCCTTTTTATTAAAATCAATTAATATCTGTATTATTTAATGAAATGAAATTACATTTCTGTCACATTAATTCAGTGATCTTGCATGTCAAATATAGGGCTCTTAGAGCCATTTCCAGAGGATGAAATGAACATGCAAAATGCATCCCTTTGTGTTAACGTTAAATTGCCACCCTTAACCTGAGATTTGGTCCAGTGGTCTGACCTGTTGGGCCATTTTGCTAGTGTTGGTCCTTAGCTAGGGCAGAACTTCAAAATGATGCCCAAGTCAAACCATTCATCCAAATGGCCCAAACGTTTGGGTGCATGCATGTTAAGGGCTTGGTTAACTCCTGTACAAAAATGAGAATTTTTGGAAAAATGTATTTTATAGTTTTTACTAAAATACCCAAAATGTAATAAATGAAATATTTGGAGTTGTGGGACTCCAAATGGCCCCAAATTTTGGTGGCAAGTCCTTAGGGAAATTATAAGTGTATGTTTGAAATTTAAGCCAATTTAACCCCCTACAAGTTGGGTAAACCCACTTGCATGTGTTGGCTTGATATAGGCTTGGTGTGCATTTAGCCTAAAATGAAATAATTTGTATTCAGCCAACTTGGAACATTCAAAAATCATGATTTTCATTATGGAGACACATGAGGGTGTAATACACCTCTCATAGTAATGGTGGGACTTTTGGGAACAAAAATATCATTATTTGAATTTCGGAAAATTTGGTCCTTTTTAGGAAATAAATTTAAAATAGGTTTACTCTTATCATAAATGGTTCAATTTCTGTTGAGGACTAAGGAGTGACATAATCAGCACTAGAAATAAATTATATCTCTGTTGGATGAAGTTTAGGTAGTTTAAAGAGCAAAATGACCATTTTACACTTATGAAATTTTGTGTTGAAATGATGGGTATATTCCTTTGAAAAACCTGAGAAAATTCATATTACTGTAATTGTATGTTTAATACCTTGTGCAATTATTTCAGAATTTTGGAGTGCAAAATAATGTACTTAGGCCCCATAATGGCATTTTGGTAAATAAATAAAATTGATCATGGATAGGCCATTTCAACCTAGATGTAAATGGAAATCTGGACATAGTATTATTTCATTATTATCAAGGCTCTGTAATTTAATTGGAATTTTTGGGATAATATTTTATGTTCTTCATTTGACAAATGCTAGATTTGTGGATATAGTATTAAATAGGAATTAATTATAAATCTGAATTGAAAAGACATGAAATTTTGGTAGGCCCCATTAATTGTCATATTATATACCTGGAAGAATCCCTAGGTTAGTAGGTTTAATATTGAAAATACTTCATGTGCAAAATGACTAGGGATTACATTTAAAGAAATTAATTTAATGGTGTAAGTAATTTGGAAAAAAATTATGGAATTCATCCTGTTCATCATATACGTCCATACCATCCTAGGATAAATAAGTTGAGGCATATAGCCAGAGGAATTAGAAGGTCACATTTGTGGGTGGTATCGGGACATGGGTAAGGGTCTAGCACCGATGTTCGTACTAGTAGGGCCACCAGGGGAGGAATCTAAATAACTAGTAAAGTGAGGATCTTAGTGGAGGTATTAACCCTGGTTGGTCTCCTAGAGGATTCCTTAACCAAGTGTGGAAGAGTGCAAGTCCCGTAATAGCAACAATAACGGGGACCGGCAAGAGACCGTCGCGCTCCTAATAACACCTTAAGTCTTTAGGGTCGTTCTAATGTAATACGAGAGTTGGGGTATAAATCCTGGGTAGACACCAATAAAAGTAATTATCCTTGAGAAAGGGAACTTTGGGCGTAATCCCATCATAGTTCCTAGTGACCCCGAGAGCCCTTCACCGGGTATACCCTGGGCAGTCCTGGTATTAGCCTTAAATCACTAAGTATAATAACCCGTAGACAAGAATAGTCTAATAGGTTAAGACATTGTGGTTCATTCTCACCTTTGTAGGGTTAGAGGGATTGGTGGGACGAGTTTTGATGTATTAGATTAGCTTCCGCTTTGATTTGAGAGAGAGAGAGTTGATATGATGTACTGGGCATAAGCCCTTATTACTCTTTCTTTTTGTACTCATTGTGGACTATGTTTCTGTACTCTTCATTTATATATATGATATGTACTCTGTGACTTGTGGACTAGTGGATTTGATATACTGCTATCTTCTATTTCTCATATTGGCCTACAGGTTATATGATCATAAGAGCCGGCAGAATCGGTGTGTTGCGGTGTCGACTAACCCGTGCGTTAGTGTCACCGTAAGATGGCAGTTGTGGGCATAAGACCCGGTAGCCATCCTTGATAAGGGGGAGGGGTCTTACAACTGCCGTCCCGAGTAAGGGGCGGGGCCGTTATAATTTGGTCGGCTTTTGCTCACCGTTGTATTGTTTGCCACCGTGCGGTGGAATGTTGCTTGCAGGTGTTGCGGAGCCGAGTGCAAGTTAGCGGGCTGGAGCCCATGTTGCTATGCTGGCCCTTGAAGGCCGTAAAGAATAGTTGTTTTTATTTTGTCATGTGTGGCCGGCCTGCGAGCCGATGTATGTAAGACACTATCTTATTAAGTGAATATTTGTAAGGCCATAAGGCCGTGTACCCTTTCAGTGTATTTAGTTTTCATTCCTGTTTTGTGGATGTGGACATTCATGATTATGGATATAAGTTTTGGGTTCTTTCAACTATTTAAAAGTTTCAGCTAGAATGCTCTGTGTAGGATGAGTAGTATTAATTAGATAGTTTGGATATTCTTATGTAACCCTTCCGACTGTCCATGGTATATGGTGTCGGGTTCCAGCTGGACCTTCTGTTATATGCCATGTGACGGATGGGGGTGTTACAATTTGGTATCAAACTTCTAGTTACGGTCAGGATTAAATGAATTCGTGGGCGAATTCTTTTAAGGGGTCTTGAGCACATGTGTGCGTCATCGTTATAACATCAAAAAGAACCCATGAATGTCCACTTAGGAATGAAAAATACACTTGTTTTGTGGAATCTGAGTTTTCCAATGATTCCTTTTAGCATATTGGTTATCATCTAATCGCATGTCTTTGCTTCTATAGGCAGCTAGGAGCGTTGCTGGTCAATCATAGCATCCGCAATCGGCGGAAAGTAGTGCACCGAGAGACATGCCTACTACACCTCCTTCAGCGGAAACCATCAGGATGGTGGCTGAAGCCGTATTTGTGATGATTAATGCCCAACCTGTAGGGCAAATGCTCCACACACCTCCTGTCGTGGAGCAAAAACCGGTTAGGGCAGCAGAGCCGAGAGAGGTGGAGTGCATAGTAGTTGATCTGGTAGAGCCGAGGAGAGCTACGGAGAAGCATCTCAAACATGTAATGGGCTTTAATCCCATAGTATTTGGCGGGACTGGAACGCCAGCTCAAGCTGAGGACTGGCTCTATACGATAAAGAGGATTTTGACAGCCACGTTAACTGAGGAGTGGAAGAAGACCACCATAGCGACTTTCCTTTTGGTGGGTGAAGCGAGGCTGTGGTGGGATGAGTTGGAGTTTCATCTCTTACTGGGTAGGTAGCTTGCTGATGTGCCTATGTAGGAATTTTCACGATTGTTCCTAGCCAGATTTGTACCCTCTGCTCAGAAGCTTGAGATGGAGAACCAATATCTTGGGTTGACTCAAGAATCCAGAAGCATGGACGAGTACCTCCATGAGTTTACACGGTTGGGTCGGTATGCTGGGGCTATGTTTACGGAAGAGGAGAGGAAGACCAACCGATTTTTTGAGGGTCTTCGTGGTGACCTACAGTTACTCCTTGCTGGGCCTAAGGCGCAGGGCTTCCTAGCCTTGGTCAACTCGGCTTGGTCTTTGGAAAAGGTTGTGAAGAGGGTGCAAGAGAAGAAGGACCCAGGAGAAAAGAAGGTAGAGTTCAAAGTGCCTAATGCAAAGTCAGGATTCCGCATATGGAACAAGAAGTTGAGGACTTCGAACTCAGCCCCTTCGTCTGGTACGTCAGGGGAAACCACAAGTCGAGTCCCAGGAGCTTGCTACAACTGTGGGAAGATGGGGCATTTTGCTCGTGAGTGTTGGAGCAGACGTGCAAAGTCCGAGAGGAAGGCTGGAGCGACTTATGAGGAGAAAGGGAAGGCGGTGGAGTCAACCGCATCCCATCATGCTCCAGTCCAGCCTAGAGTTTATAATCATGGTCTGCAAGAGGCCATAAAGCAAGCTGACGTGGTGACATGTATGAGTTAATTTATGGCAGATTAACTTTTGTAGTTGTTACCTCTTTTATGTGTTAGCTTACTTCTGTTGTTGCTAGGATTTGTATTGATTCTCGATTGTCCGATGAGAGCCTTGTTTGATACGGGAGCTTCGCATTCCTTCTTGTCCGAACGATTTGTGATGCGCATCGGGGTCCCTCCCTCGATGGAAAAAAGACAAGTTCGATGTGTTGTTGCCCAATGGGTGCTCAATGCGCGCGGATAAGGTCTGTGTAGTCATGGTTCGGATTGGGGATCGGGAGTTTGATTTGCGAGCGTTGATTCTACCGTTAGTAGAGTTCGATGTAATCTTTGGTATGGAATGGCTCTCAGAGCAGCGAGCTTACATTGATTGCAACCGAAAGGAGGTTAAGTTGGGATTAAATTCTGAACGGGAGAATACGTTTGCGGGCATGAAGGGGTCAGGGAAAGCTTTGATGTCAGCCCTTCAGGTGATAAAGGCAGTTCGGTCTGGGGCAGAGCTGTTTGTCACTCTAGTGCAGACTTCGACGCCTAAGCCAAGTTTGGACAGTATCCCAATTATGTCCGAGTATCCTGATGTGTTCCTGGATGATCTCCCAGGAGCTCCTCCTCAACGAGAGATAAACTTTACTATTGAGCTGGTACCGGGTGCCAAACCGGTGTCACGCTCCCCCTATCGGATAGCATCAAAAGAGATGGCGGAGTTGAAGGTGCAACTGCAAGAGTTGTTATAGCAAGGTTATGTGCGTCCAAGTTCGTCGCCTTGGAGCGTACCGGTTCTCTTCGTTAAGAAGAAAGATGAGTGCTTGCGGCTTTGTATCGACTACCGGGAATTGAACAAGCTTACGGAAAAGAATAAGTATCCGATCCCGAGAATTGACGATCTATTTGATCAGTTGGTTGGGTCAATAGTATATTCGAAGTTAGATCTGAAGTCCAGTTACTACCAATTGAGGATAAGGGAGAGCGACATCCCAAAGACAGCATTCAGTACGCGGTTTGGGCATTACGAGTTCACGGTCATACCGTTTGGTTTGACCAATGCGCCATCTATGTTTATGGATCTGATGAACAGGACGTTCAGAGAGTACCTGGACCGTTTTGTGATAGTATTTATCGACGATGTCCTGGTGTACTCGTAGTGTGAAGAGAATCACTACAATCACCTGCACATGGTGTTGGAGATGTTGAGGAGAAACCAGTTGTATGCTAAGTTCTCCAAGTGTGAGTTCTAGTTATCCTCGATAGCGTTCCTTGGTCAATTTGTTAGTGGAGAAGGGATAGCTGTGGATCCGACGAAGATAGTGGTGATATGGGAGTGGCCTGCTTTGACTACAGTGGCAGAGGTCCGGAGCTTTCTGGGGCTTGCTGGCTACTATAGGCACTTCGTAGAGAACTTCTCGCGGATAGCGCTACCACTCACGACTTTGACTTGGAAGAATCAGAAGTTTTGTGGTCTTCGGAGTGCGAATAGGCTTTTGAAGAGTTGAAGAGGCGGTTGACCACAGCGCCTATTTTATGTTCCCTGTACAACCCCGTGTTCGTCGAGCGGATCTAGCCCCGCGACCCGCACCCAAGCAGCAAGCAGACATGCGGCAGAGGGGCTAGTCCGCTCCCGCTCATTTCAGGCGAGCAAGCCGGGCGAGACGGCTCCCCTACTCTCCTGCTCGCGCAGAGAATCGCCGACCAAAGCGGCGGGTGCCCTCCGTCGCACCAGCACAAGAGGACAGACTCAGCAACCCGCGACTAGCGAGCCGATCGGGGGGTCGCAATGGCCGCCAACCAGCCCCTACACGCAACCTGGTCGCCTGTCCGCCCCGGCCGAGGACAGGCGGGTCGCGGCGGTCCGGCTCGCGCTCGCCCAGGAAGAATAGGCGCACCGCTGGAGCTAGATCGTGCCCGCCTCCTGCGGAGGGGGATTGGAGGCGAGCAGACTCCCCAGGGGTGCGGATAGCTTCTCAGAACGGCGGAGCCACGTTGTTGGCAAACCAGGTTGGACTGCGCATAGCTGTTCAGAAGAGCGGGATTTGGCTGTTGGCATACCCAAGCAGGGGCTTTTTGGTATTTTCAGGTCAGTTCTTTTGGTTATTGGCAGTTCAGATTCCAAAAACTATAAATAAGACCCAAGGGGTACCTCAGAAGGCACGTTTTGAGTGCCTCCCTGCTTCTGTTTTCAGGTGCTTTCTGAGGGTACCTTAGCTCGGCTTCTGGCTAAAGAGGGGAAGCGCTCAGAGATCTTTGGGGTTTGTGGTGGGACCTCCCTGCCGAGCCCTTGGGTCTGTTTCACCTTGCCTTCTTTGTTATTTTTCTTGCAGGAGCAAAGTAGGCGCGAGACCACCCCTTCCCCAAGCGTCGAACTCCACAGGAGACCGAATTCCGGTTTCAACATTCCCCAAGTGGAACCGAAGGGTTCGAAATCTATAGTGATGCTTCGGGCAGTGGTTTGGGATGTGTTCTTCTACAGCATGGGAGTGTGATAGCCTACGGTTCACGACAATTGAAGGCTCACGAGAGAAATTACCCTGTCCATGACTTAGAGTTAGCGGCCGTGATATTTTCTTTAAAGCTGTGGAGGCACTATCTGTACGGTGTGAAAGTCGATATATACACCGATCATAAGAGCTTGAAGTACCTGTTATATCAAAAGGATCTGAACATGAAGCAGCGGAGGTGGATGAAGTTCCTAGGGGACTACTACTTCAAGATACATTATGTGCCAGGGAAAGGTAATGTAGTGGCAGATGTGTTGAGTCGTAAGGTTCCTGCACAGGCCAACTAGTTATCGGTACATAATGAGAGATTGGTCCGTGAGTTGGAGGCTTTGGAGATATCTTGCGTCGACAAGCAGTCTAGTACTGAGGCGAAACTGTTTTGGACCGATGTGCAGTGTGACCTAGCTGATAGAGTTCGGCGGGCTTTGATTCAGGATAATAGCATGAAGCAGATCTTAGGTGAATCATTGGATGAGTCAGATTCCCAGTTTGCTGTTGAGGATGGGTTGCTAAGGAAGGACGGTCGCCTATGCGTTCCTAGTGCAGATAATCTTCGGGAGAAATTGATGTACAAGGCTCATCATACCAAGTACTCAATCCACCCGAGAAACACGAAGATGTATAGAGACATGAAGAAATTATTTTGGTGGCTAGGATTGAAGAAAGATGTAGCACTTTATGTGGCCAAGTTCCAAACTGGTGCCTTGGTTAAGGCGGAGTGCCAGAAGCTAGGAGGTTTCTTAAAGTCCTTGCCTATCCCAGAATGGAAATTTGACGACATATCTATGGATTTTGTGTATGGTTTGCCGAAGTCGCAGAAGGGAAATGACACCATCTGGGTGGTCGTAGATAGGTTGACAAAGTTGTCGCACTTCATCCCGATCAGGAAGGAAGATCCGGTGGAAAGGTTTGCCAAACTCTATGTGGAGAATATTGTACGGTTGCATGGTGTGCCCCACAGTATTGTTAGCGATCGAGATGGACGCTTCACGTCGAATGACTGGAGGTTGGTGCATAGTCTGTTGGGTACTAAGCTAAAGTTCAGCACAGCCCTTCATCCGCAAACGGATGGCCAAACCGAGAGGGTCAACCGGATGTTGGAGGACATGCTTCGCATGTGCGTCCTAGATTTTGGAAAGTAGTGGGAAGATCACGTGTACATGGTGGAGTTTGCGTATAACAATAGCTTTCAGGCGAGTATTGGAATGGCGCCTTTCGAGGCCTTGTACGGGAGAAAGTGTCGCATGCCGTTGTCTTTGTTGGAGACGGACGAGTCAAAGCTTTAAAATGTTAAGTGGTGGAAGATGCCACTTCAGTGATACGGACAATTCAGGAACGGTTGAAGATCGCTCAGGACAGACAGTCAAAGTACTATAACTCCAAGCATAGGAACGTGGAGTTCAGTATTGGCGACTGGGTGTACTTGAAAATCAAACCGTTCAAGGGTGTCTCGCGGGTTCGACGCTTGAAGAAGCTGAGTCCGAGATACCTTGGACCATTTGAGATCCTGGAGCGTGTTGGCGAAGCAGCGTATAGGTTGAAGCTGTCGGTGGAGTTGAGTGGGCTACACGATGTGTTCCACGTATCGATGTTGCGTAAAGCGGTGCAAGATCCTTCGCAGATAGTTGCGGTTGATCAAGTGTCAGTTGATTATGAGTTGACGACAAAGGTCAAGCCTATACGTATAGAAGACGTTGAAGTCAAGTGACTCCGCAACAAAGATATCCGAATAGTTAAAGTCCGTTGGGATAATTGCGGACGTGAGGAGCTTTCTTGGGAGCGAGAGCAAACTATGTTGGAAGAATACCCCGAGTTATTCCATTCAGCTAGGTTGTAATTTTTGTACCTTTACTTAATTTCGGGATGAAATTCCTTAAGTAGGGGAGATTTGTAACGCCCCGAATAATGTATTTGAGTTGGTCGCGTAAAAAGAGATTTTGGTGCCTGTATAGGGGTACATGGCCTAGGACACGGGCGTGTCCAAGGCCGTGTCTGGCTGGTGTTTTGGCCGTTTTCATCCCGAGAAGGACACGATAAGGAACACGGTGTAACACCCCAGTTTTGCAAGAGAGTCAGTGTGCAGTTCTGGAAATTTTTGGGTTTCTGGAAGGAGGCACACGGCCTGCGACACGGGCGTGTCGCAGGGCATGTCGAGGCCATGTCGACACTCGGCCCAAGTGTCGACACTTTCGCTCGACAAAAGTGTCGAGAGTGGGGCACACGGCCTGCGACACGGGCGTGTCGCAGGGCGTGTCGAGGCCGTGTCGACACTCGGCCCAAGTGTCGACACTTTCACTCGACAAAAGTGTCGAGAGTGGGGCACACGGCCTGCGACACGGGCGTGTCGCAGGGCGTGTCGAGGCCGTGTCGACACTCGGACCAAGTGTCGACACTTTCGCTCGACAAAAGTGTCGAGACTGGGGCACACGGCCTGTGACACGGGCGTGTCACAGGGCGTGTCCCGCTTGGTCGACGATTTTCGCTCGACGTTTTTCCGCGGTGTCGACACAAAGCCTGTCGACGGGTGTCGAGACTTGGCACACGGCCTGGGACACGGGCGTGTCCCAGGCCGTGTCACCTCTCGGGTTGGTTTCGGGGCTGTGTCGATGGAGGCACACGGCCGGCCACACGGCCGTGTCACTGGGGACACGGGCGTGTCGGGTTGAACACGGGCGTGTCGGATGCCCGTGTGCGATTCCAAGTGCGTCGATTTGAGACGGCGAATGAGGCACACGGCCCTGGACACGGGCGTGTTCCAGGCCATGTTTGGCCCAGATTTTCTATTTTCCAGGCGAATCGCGGCCATTCTTTTTCTGGTTTTGGGATGTAACGGTTCAGGCCATCTCTTGGGAAGTTAAGTCCGATTTTAGGGTTGGAAACCCTCATTGTTTTCCAAGTCTTCTCTTTCTAAGTTCTTGAGAAAAGCTAGAGCAAGGAGGAAGAAGAAGAAGGTCTTGGGCTGTAGGGAGAGTTCGGTGCTCCAAATCGCGAACCGAGTCCGGATCCGTGAAGCTTAGATCGTTGCGAAGATTCCCATCCGGCCATTTTGCCATGGCAAGGAAGAGGAGTCGGAAGGTAACGACACCTCTCCTCTCGGTCTTAGGATGCATGTCTTAGCATCATTTATTTTTCTTTCTTTCTAGTTTTTGGGCACCAAACTCTCAAATGAGAGGGGTTTTGGTTTGCCAAGGTTCAAGAGGAACCTCCGGGTTGATTGAGTCCGTCCCCGGCTTATTTTGCATTAGAGATCTGCTTCGCTAGTGGATTAGGCATGGTGGGTGAAGCCGTAGTCGCGACCGTTAGTCTGACTCGGTGATGTTGCATGCGAACTTAGGGATTCGAAGAGTTTCCGTTGCGGCAATAAGCCGTTTGTGATGTGGTGGTGATTCCCTTTTGTTTGAAAGAGTACGCGTAGTCGGGACCGGACAAGGTTAGCTCCTCGTGGCGGTAGATGGTTTCCTTGAGGGACAAGGTTAGCTCCGTATGAGTTGGAGATGGTTTCCTTGGTGGACAAGGTTAGCTCCGCACGAGTTGGAGATGGTTTCCTTGGTGCGCGGGAACGCTGCAGTACAAGTGAGGGATTATGGTGATTTTAGTCTTGGATTACGATGTGCCAAGGCGTGGCTATGTCTCCGTGGTCGGCTGGCTATCCCGTGACATGTGCGTCATGTGTGGAGAGTGTCCCGGCGAGACTAGTCCCCTTCTGTGAGACTGACGAGAATGCCAAGCTTGGGGCAAGCCGGGCAAAGAGGCCATGTGCGGGTGGGGTCCAGCAAGGCTTCTTAGAATCGGTCAGTCTGTGTTTGTTGGAATCCTGACATGAGACGTCAGAGCTTGTAGGCAAGCCCGGGGCTAAGCCCACGAGCGGGTGGGGCCTTGGCAAGAATTCCATGTGGCAGCCTGTGCGCCGTTTGAGGGAGTTGTGTCTCCCTCATTGTTTGTGGCTTTATGCCAATGGGGAAATGTGAGTACCCAAATGATGTGATGTTGTGCTAGATGCATACGCAGTAGGGTGCCTTAGGCGAAGCACGAGTGTTGCATACATGTTGCATAGTAGGCCCTTTTATTACATGCTCAACCAGTAGAGAACGTGTTTGTTGAATGAGACATCCAAGCGTGTTTTAATGCTTTTCTATTTATAGATGTTTATATTGCATATGAAGTGCTGACTTGCAGGTTGGAGGGTTCCCCGGGGTCTGTTAGGGGCGGCCGGGAGGAGATGTGTTATTACACAGTTTGAGGTCAGCCTTTGCTGACCCACGTTACTAATAATTTTTACAGGGCAAGGATCGCATGTAGGAGCTAGCACGCCGGCCAGAAAGGCCTAAGCCCCATGAAGTGTTTTCCCCCTTTTGTAGCACTACATTTATGATGATGTTTGTTTGAGACTCTTTTGTCCGGCTTGCATGTCGAGGTAGACTACGAGTGCTGAGCACATTCATGATTGATGTATTATGTCTCTTTTGGACACTTGATGTTAGGCCTTAAGGCCATTTGTTTTACTCTTTAGTGGTGGATAACTTCTAGTCCTGTTTGTTTCCGCTGTGTTGTGCAAGTGTTTTGAGTTTGGGTAGTTATATCAACTTATAATACTAGAGCTGTGGCGTTCGTATGCTGTGGGGCCCCGGCCGGACCCATATTATACGTCCATTACAGGGGAGGTGTTACAATTTGGTATCAGAGCCAGGTTAGATTCAAGGTCAGTGCGTAGAGAAGTTATCCACATAAGAGTAATGCGGGACCGTGAGTGTCCTTATGTTTTAGTCTTGAGATTGGAGACTAATCCCTTACTTCTTGTTTTCCTGAAGAGTGCAAGCAACGAGACGGGCACTTCAAGAGCAAGGGATGATCTCTCGGCGAGCAGTGCCACTGCTCCAGGTTTTCTGGGCACGGGTGTAAACCCGGCTGACTTCTGTCGTATGCTTGCAGAAGTGATGGTGGCAGCGCAAGCGGCAGCTGCAGCCCAGGTAGCAACCCCTGCTACACCGGACACGGCGACGGCCGTACCAGGCGGAGAAGCCAGGCGAGTGGAGCCTTTGGCAGAAAGGGTGGTGGTAGGACATGGAGACCGACACATGAAGTACTTCCTGAGTTTCCATCCCCCGTCTTTCAAGGGTGTTGGAACGCCAACGGATGTAGAGGATTGGTGGGTTCGTATTCAAGAACTACTAAGGGCGGCAGAGACGCCAGAGGAGAAGAAATCCGAGTATGCGGCGTTCATGTTGGAAGGAGACTCCAAGTTATGGTGGGTGAGCCATAGCGGCCGCCAGTTCCCGGGACGCACCCCGTCAGTGGAAGAGTTTGGGGACGCTTTTCTTAAGAGGTATATTCCAGTTTCAACACGGTTGGCCCTGCAGAGGCAGTTTCTGCATCTAATGCAGCGAGACAAGACAGTGGATGAGTACGTGCAAGAGTTCACCCGTTTGGGTCATTATGCGGGAACGACAATGGCGGATGATGTAGAGAGGGATAACCTCTTCTACCAAGGGTTGAGGGAGAATCTGAGACAGCCCCACATCTCCATGAAGAGGGCGGGATTTAATGAGCTAGTTGAAGCCACCAGGAGTTTGGAGAATGATCTGGAGCGAACCCAGCGTCGAAAGGGTTTTACTCCCAAGCATGGGGAAGGGAAACCCTCCCAATCTCATGTAAAGTCTGATGGGAGTAGGTGGAGGAGGAAGCCTCACACTCCCAGATCGGGTGAGAGGAGCACTTGGATGCCTGGGGGTTCTCACTCTAGGGGACCGCCGACGTGTTACAACTGCGGGAAGGTTGGGCACATAGCCCGTGCTTGTCAGCAAGGGGGAGTGGGGCAAGATGCAAGGCAGGAGCAGTCTGTGCGCTCGGGCACCAGTGCTGCAGAGAAAGGAAAGATGGCGGAGTCGAGCGCTTCTCGGTTCCAACCGGTGCAACCAAGGGCTTACAACCTTGGACAGCAAGAAGCGATCCGTCAAACCGATGTGGTGACAGGTATGAAGAAAATTTAAGTTTGCATTTGTGCTTCATACTTTTAGACCCCCTTTCCGTGTGTTGTCTTGTTGTAGGCTTCGTGTTAGTTTATGGATACCCCGCTAGGGTATTGTTCGATACTGGGGCTTCGCACTCTTTTCGTGCGGAGAGTTTCATCCGAAGGGTAGGAGTCGAGTCTTTCTCGGCGGACGCGGAACTGAAAGTGCGCATGCCCAATGGGTCATCTATGACCACCGGGGCTAAAGTGCGCATCTGTTGGGAGCTAGACGGAGTTGACTTCGTTTTGGAAGCGGCAGTGTTGCCGTTAGTAGAGTTCGATGTCATTTTGGGCATGGACTGGCTTGCAGAGCAGTGCGCCAGCATTGATTGTTTATCCAAGGTAGTGACCCTAAAGAGTAAGGGGCAAGCAGAAGTCAAATTTGTGGGCCTTTGTGGAGTAGCCCATTCCCTAATTACGGCCATGCAAATGATGCGGGCGGTTAACCAGGGAGGTGTGGCGCTGGTAGCGTTGTTGGAGGTTCGTCTCTCCCAGCTATCTATTGAGGAAGTGCCAGTGGTGGCAGAGTTCAAGGATGTGTTTCCGGATGAACTTCCTGGAGCGCCTCCTCGGCGGGAGATCGACTTCTCGATCGAGTTAGTGTCGGAGGCTAGGCCGGTGTCGCGTCCCCCATTTAGGATGGCACCAAAGGAGTTGGCGGAACTTAAGGTACAGCTACAGGAACTGTTGGAGCAAGGGTATATTAGACCCAGTTCTTCACCGTGGAGCGCACCGGTGTTGTTTGTTAAGAAGAAAGACGGTAGAATGCGCCTATGCATAGACTACCGAGAGCTGAATAAATTGACCGTCAAGAATAAGTATCTGATTCCTCGGATAGACGATTTGTTCGACCAATTGGTGGGGTCAGTGGTATATTCGAAGTTGGACTTGAAGTCAGGCTACTATTAGCTGCAAATTCGGGACGAGGACATACCCAAGACTGCTTTTGGGACAAGGTACGGACACTTTGAGTTTACGGTGATGCCGTTCGGGTTGACGAACGCACCATCGGTGTTCATGGATCTGATGAATCGAGTATTTCGGGATTACTTGGATTCGTTTGTGGTTGTCTTCATTGATGACATCTTAGTGTACTCAAAGTCTGAAGTGGAGCACGAGACCCACTTGAGAGTGGTCCTGCAAGTGTTGAGGGAGAACCAATTGTTTGCAAAGTTCTCAAAGTGCGAGTTATGGTTAGCCAAGGTGGCATTTTTGGGCCACGTGATTAGTGGTGATGGGGTGGCAGTGGATCCAGCGAAAGTGGAGGCCATCAGAGATTGGCCGGTGTTGAGGACCGTGGCGGAAGTCCGAAGTTTTCTTGGACTAGTCGGGCACTATAGGAGATTCGTGGAGAATTTCTCGAAGATAGCTCTACCCCTCACCTCACTCACTCGCAAAGACCATAAGTTTGTATGGACCCAAGAGTGCGGTCAAGCATTTGAGGCCCTGAAGGAGAGGCTTATGATGGCTCCAATCCTGAGTTTACCGCAAGGGACCGATGGATTTCAGATTTTCAGTGACGCATCGGGATGCGGCTTGGGTTGCGTGTTGGTGCAGCATGGCAAGGTGATAGCTTTTGGGTCTAGACAGCTGAAACCTCATGAGAGGAATTACCCCGTCCATGACTTGGAGTTGGCGGCGGTAATCTTCGCGTTGAAAATATGGCGACACTATGTGTATGGCGCAAGGATGGAGATCTTCACGGACCATAAAAGCCTGAAGTATCTCTTGCACCAAAAGGACTTGAACATGCGACAACGCAGATGGGTTGAGTTTCTTGGAGACTATGAAGTGGCGATTCAGTATACGCCAGGTAAAGCCAATGTGGTGGCGGACGCTTTGAGTAGAAAGTACTCGGGGCAAGGAAATTGGATCGAAGCTCATGATGAGCGGTTGGTTCGGGAATGGGAGTCCCTTGGTTTGGAATGTGTTGCGAGAGGCGAGTCTAGCGTGTCTCGGTTGAACTGGATTGAAGTGAAAAACGACTTGTCCGATCGTATTCGGGAAGCGACTCGATTGGATGTGAAGTTTCAACCTTTTGTGTTGGAGGCTCAAAAGGGAGAGAGCAGCGCCTGGAAGATGATTGGTGGGATCTTGAGAAAGGATGGAAGGGTTTGTGTACCGCAGTTTGGCAATCTCCGTGAGGAGTTGATGTTTGAGGCTCACTTCTCAAAGTACTCCATTCACCCGGGCAGTACAAAGATGTACTTGGATATAAAGAAATCCTTTTGGTGGCCGGGGTTGAAGCGAGATGTAGCTTTGTATGTGAATCGTTGCCAAACATGTGCCTTGGTGAAGGCCGAATGTCAGAAACCGGGTGGGTTCCTGAAGCCCCTTCCAATTCCTGAGTGGAAATTTGAGGACATCTCCATGGACTTTGTGCATGGTTTGCCTAGATCGCAGCATGGAAATGATGCTATTTGGGTGATCGTGGATCGCCTAACCAAGGTGGCTCACTTCATCCCAAATCAGAAAGAGGACAGCGTGGAGAAGCTGGTGGAGTTGTATGTTCGCAACATTGTGCGACTGCACGGAATTCCTAAGAGCATGTCAGTGATCGAGATGGACGGTTTACGTCTAAGGACTGGAGATTGGTTCAGAAGAGCTTGGGCACGAAGCTAAAGTTCAGTACGGCATTCCATCCTCAAACTGATGGGCAAACGGAGAGAATGAACTGTACTATGGAGGATATGTTGAGAATGTTCGTTCTTGATTTCGGCAAGAGGTGGGAGGATCACCTCTTCATGGTAGAATTTGCGTACAACAATAGTTTTCAAGCAAGCATAAATATGGCGCCATACGAAGCTTTGTATGGGAGGCGGTGTCGAACGCCAATGTCTTGGGCAGAGGCGGGAGACACCAAACTGTTGGGAAAGGATGTGGTAGTTGACGCTTGTGAGTTGGTACGGACCATCCAAGAACGTATGAAAGTGGCGCAGGACCGTCAAGCTAAATACTTTAATGCTCGTCACCGGAAGTTGGAATTTGCAGTTGGTGATTGGGTTTATCTTAAGGTCAAACCGTTCAAAGGCGTCTCACGGATTCGCCGACTCAAGAAGTTGAGTCCAAGGTTTTTGGGGCCTTTTGAAGTTATTGAACGGGTGGTAGAAGCAGCCTATCGTTTGGCGTTGTCCGCGGAGCTGAGTGGGTTGCATGACGTGTTCCACGTCTCTGTTCTGAGGAAAACCTTGGTGGAGGCTAGCATGGTGATTGAGCCGGCATCGGTGCCGATTGAGGAAGACTTGAGGACGCGAGTCCTCCCAATTGCTATAGAGGATTCAGAGACTCGACAGTTGCGAAATAAAGAAGTTAAACTCGTGAAAGTTTGATGGGACAATTGTGGTCGTGAGGAGTTCTCTTGGGAACGAGAACAGGCCATGCTAGAAGACTATCCAGAACTCTTCTTGTCAGGTACAATTTAACTTTTATACCCTTGTGTTTTGAAATTTCGGGACGAAATTCTGTTAAGTAGGGGAGAGTTGTAACACCCCAGTTTTGCAAGAGAGTCAGTGTGCAGTTCTGGAAATTTTTGGGTTTCTGGCAGGAGGCACACGGCCTGCGACACGGGCGTGTCGCAGGGCGTGTCGAGGCCGTGTCGACACTCGGCCCAAGTGTCGACACTTTCGCTCGACAAAAGTGTCGAGAGTGGGGCACACGGCCTGCGACACGGGCGTGTCGCAGGGCGTGTCGAGGCCGTGTCGACACTCGGCCCAAGTGTCGACACTTTCGCTCGACAAAAGTGTCGATAGTGGGGCACACGGCCTGCGACACGGGCGTGTCGCAGGGCGTGTCGAGGCCGTGTCGACACTCGGCCCAAGTGTCGACACTTTCGCTCGACAAAAGTGTCGAGACTGGGGCACACGGCTTGTGACACGGGCGTGTCACAGGGCGTGTCCCGCTTGGTCGACGATCTTCGCTCGACGTTTTTCCGCGGTGTCAACACAAAGCCTGTCGACGGGTGTCGAGACTTGGCACACGGCTTGGGACACGGGCGTGTCCCAGGCCGTGTCACCTCTCGGGTTGGTTTCGGGGCTGTGTCGATGGAGGCACACGGCCGGCCACACGGCCGTGTCACTGGGGACACGGGCGTGTCGGGTTGAACACGGGCGTGTCGGATGCCCATGTGCGATTCCAGGCGCATCGATTTGAGATGGCGAATGAGGCATACGGCCCTGGACACGGGCGTGTGCCAGGCCGTGTTCGGCCCAGATTTTCTATTTTCCAGGCGAATCGCAGCCATTCTTTTTCTGGGTTTGGGATCTAACGGTTCAGGCCATCTCTTGGGAAGTTAAGTCCGATTTTAGGGTTGGAAACCCTCATTGTTTTCCAAGTCTTCTCTTTCTAAGTTCTTGAGAAAAGCTAGAGCAAGGAGGAAGAAGAAGAAGGTCTTGGGCTGTAGGGAGAGTTCGGTGCTCCAAATCACGAACCGAGTCCGGATCCGTGAAGCTTAGATCGTTGCGAAGATTCCCATCCGGCCATTTTTCCATGGCAAGGAAGAGGAGTTGGAAGGTAACGACACCTCTTCTCTCGGTCTTAGGATGCATGTCTTAGCATCATTTATTTTTCTTTCTTTCTAGTTTTTGGGCACCAAACTCTCAAATGAGAGGGGTTTTGGTTTGCCAAGGTTCAAGAGGAACCTCCGGGTTGATTGAGTCCGTCCCCGGCATATTTTGCATTAGAGATCCGCTTCGCTAGTGGATTAGGCATGGTGGGTGAAGCCGTAGTCGCGACCGTTAGTCCGACTCGGTGATGTTGCATACGAACTTATGGATTCGTAGAGTTTCCGTTGCGGCAATAAGCCGTTTGTGATGTGGTGGTGATCCCTTTTGTTTGAAAGAGTACGCGTAGTCGGGACCGGACAAGGTTAGCTCCTCGTGGTGGTAGATGGTTTCCTTGAGGGACAAGGTTAGCTCCGTATGAGTTGGAGATGGTTTCCTTGGTGGACAAGGTTAGCTCCGCACGAGTTGGAGATGGTTTCCTTGGTGCGCGGGAACGCTGCAGTACAAGTGAGGGATTATGGTGATTTTAGTCTTGGATTGCGATGTGCCAAGGCATGGCTATGTCTCCGTGGTCGGCTGGCTATCTCGTGACATGTGCGTCATGTGTGGAGAGTGTCCCGACGAGACTAGTCCCCTTCTGTGAGACTGACGAGAATGCCAAGCTTGGGGCAAGCCTGGGCAAAGAGGCCATGAGCGGGTGGGGTCCAGTAAGGCTTCTTAGAATCGGTCAGTCTGTGTTTGTTAGAATCCTGACATGAGACGTCAGAGCTTGTAGGCAAGCCCGGGGCTAAGCCCACGAGCGGGTGGGGCCTTGGAAAGAATTCCATGTGGCGGCCTGTGCGCCGTTTGAGGGAGTTGTGTCTCCCTCATTGTTTGCGGCTTTATGCCAATGGGGAAATGCGAGTACCCAAATGATGTGATGTTGTGCTAGATGCATACGCAGTAGGGTGCCTTGGGCGAAGCCCGAGTGTTGCATACATGTTGCATAGTAGGCCCTTTTATTACATGCTCAACCAGTAGAGAACGTGTTTGATGAATGAGACATCCAAGCCTGTTTTAATGCTTTTCTATTTATAGATGTTTATATTGCATATGAAGTGCTGACTTGCAGGTTGGAGGGTTCCCAGGGGTCCGTTAGGGGCGGCCGGGAGGAGATGTGTTGTTACACAGTTTGAGGTCAGCCTTTGCTGACCCACGTTACTAATAATTTTTACAGGGCAAGGATCGCATGCAGGAGATATCACGCCGGCCAGAAAGGCCTAAGCCCCATGAAGTGTTTTTCCCCCTTTTGTAGCACTACATTTATGATGATGTTTGTTTGAGACTCTTTTGTCCGGCTTGCATGCCGAGGTAGACTAGGAGTGCTGAGCACATTCATGATTGATGTATTATGTCTCTTTTGGACACTTGATGTTAGGCCTTAAGGCCATTTATTTTACTCTTTAGTGGTGGATAACTTCTAGTCCTGTTTGTTTTCGTTGTGTTGTGCAAGTGTTTTGAGTTTGGGTAGTTATATCAACTTATAATACTAAAGCTGTGGCGTTCGTATGCTGTGGGGCCCCGGCCGGACCCATATTATACGTCCATTATAGGGGTTAAGCGTGCTCGGGCTGGAGTAGTACTGGGATGGGTGACCTCCTGGGAAGTCCCCGTAGTGCGGGCTTGACTATCGAGTTTACCTCATCAAAGGGAGGTGTGGCCACCAACAACCCGCCTGTGGATGGAGAGGGGTTGGGGTGCTTGGGCTGCAGCCCGGTAGCGTCGCCTAGAGCGGAGCCGTGACGTTGTCACGTTGGATCGGCTAGGGGCGTTACACACGGCTTAATGACACGGGCGTGTCATTGGACACGGGCATGTGCCTACCCGTGTCAGTACCCGTGTTCAGCAGGGTCGTGTCTGTTAGCGTGGCGGTTATGTGTGACACGCCCCCGAACACGGGCGTGTTGAGGACCCGACACGGGCGTGTCGAATGAGATACAGGCATGTCAGAGCCCGTGTGAGTCTCTGTGTTCGACGATCGTGCCTGGATCGAGGCACACGGCCTGGGACACGGCCGTGTGCCAAGCCGTGTTCGGCCCAGGTCTGTTGATTTTTGAGCGGATCAGAGCCGTTCGATTTCTTTATTTTAAATCCAACGACCTAGGTGGTTTCCTGCTCTGTTAAAGCTATAAATGGGAGTTGAATCCTTCATTTCTCTCCAAAGCTTTCTCTTTCCAAGGAGTTAGAGCAAGGAGGAAGAAGGAGGAGGATTCCGGCCGCCGGCGGAGCATCAGAGCACCGTTTTGAGATCTTAGAGCAGATCCGTGGAGGAAAGATCGTTGCGAAGACTTCTATCAGTGTAGTTTTTCCATGGCGCCAAAGCGTACTACAAGGGTAACGATTCTCAACTTGAGCATGTGAAGCTCTCCCTTTTTGCATAGGGAAACCCGCTCATGCGAGTGTGCGGTGAGTGCGTGGTGTTCCTTGGTGTTGATGTGAATAGTCCCCCTTGTCGTGCATATAGAGTCCGGAATCGAAGTACGGGCATAGGAATTATGTGTGAAGCCTACCCGGACGTGTATTGTCTGGATCGGTGATGTTGCATTTGATATGTTTGCCAGAGAAGACTCCGTGCTTTGGGTTTTCGTATTTCTTCGCGGTAGATTGCAGCATGGATCCTTGGGGATTAACTCCAAGGCGCACCCGAAACACTGAGCAGAAATGTTTTCTGTTAACTTGGCGGTTAGGGAACCGGCCTTGAACATAACTGGTTTATGTGATTGTTTGGTAATGGCAGGATCGGAGAGAAGCTTGGCTCGTGCATACGTCTTAAGGTGCACTGCACGTTGTGAGCAACGGGCAAGTGGAATCAGACTTGGGCTATGTGGTTCGGTGCGAGAGACCCGAAAAGGGGACTGGCCGTTGGCATAGTCGGGAGCCTTAGATAGTGGTCAGAAAGACTAAATGCTCACATGGGTGCCATCTTGGTGGTGGTGGTGAAGACGCTGAAGTGTCAGGATTCACCGTTAATGTGCCCTGAGTGCACGGGGTGTTTGGCCATGCGAGCCTACACCTGTGGTGAAATGTAATTGCACTTTATTGTTTAGCTGGGCTAATGTTATGCAGGGAAAGAACACCGCTGTCCCGAGTAAGGGGCGGGGTCGTTAAAATTTGGTCGGCTTTTGCTGACCGTTGCATTGTTTGCCACCGTGCAGTGGAATGCTGCTTGCAGGTGCTGCGGAGCCGAGTGCAAGTTAGCGGGCTAGAGCCCATGTTGCTGTGCTGGCCCTTGAAGGCCGAAAAGAATAGTTGTTTTTATTTTGTCATGTGTGGCCGGCCTGCGAGCTGATGTATGTAAGACACTATCTTATTAAGTGAATATTTGTAAGTCCATAAGGCCGTGTACCCTTTCAGTGTATTTGGTTTTCATTCCTGTTGTGTGGATGTGGACATTCATGATTATGGATTTAAGTTTTGGTTTCTTTCAACTATTTAAAATCTTCCACTAGAATGCTCTGTGTAGGACGAGTAGTCTTAATTAGATAGTTTGGATATTCTTATGTAACCCTTCCGACTGTCCGTGGTATATGGCGTCGAGTTCCAGCTGGAGCTTCTTTTATATGCCATGTGATGGATGAGGGTGTTACAAAATATACTATCAACAACAAGAGAGGAAAAGTGTGTGAAATCGACCGGATTCGACGTCTTACGGAGGATACACAGAAGGATTTGCCGGGTTGTCAATCCGCATCCTAGCTCAGTCCTCAACTGCGTCCGGGGTAGAAGAGACTGTCACTCACTCCCAATGAACCCGTCTTCTTAGTGTCACGAGTCGGTGGAAGATAGCAAAAGCTTCTCCTAGCTTGGTGGAGAAAGCGAGATAAAATCCTTTCTTGAAGCACAAGGATGAATGAGGAGCCTGAGGGGAAGCTCCGACTTGGATTTGGCGTTGAATGCTTGCCCGGATCTTCTCCCCTAGGTGGAACGACAGATTTCGCCCTAAAATCGCGGAGGAGTTGGCGTGAATCGGCTCTCCACTCTAAAAATGGCTGAAAACCTGCGCTTAAATAGAAAAAGATCAGAAAATTGGTCACGCACGGTCTGTCGCACGACCGTGCATGAACTGTGCTATATTCGCGCACAGATAATGATCGAGGAAGAGGAAGCGTTGACCCATGCGTTTAACTCGCACACGGGCGATTCCACCCGTGCGTGAAGGAAATCACACAGGTAAACACAGAGTGCTGGAATGCAGGAGAAAACAGTGGAACCGTGCATTTTACTCACGCACCGGCATTGTTGCCCGTGCATGAAGGAAACACACGATTAACCACAGAGCACTGGAAAGCTAGGAAAAAGGCGCAGGCCGTGCGATTCCTTCTCGCACGATTTGGCCGAAACCGTGCAGGAACAAATCGCACGGGTAGAAACAGATGCCCCAGGAAAGCTGTGTAAAATGCACGATTGGACTGGAACAATGCGCGAAGAAATGCGCACGACCGTGTGTTTTACACAGAAACTGGATATGGAATTCGGGACATCCCGACTACCTGCACAACAATAAAACCAGGCTGGAGCACAAGCTTCTAGCACCAAAATGCACACAAAACTAAACAGAAAGATAACGAGGAGCACCATGTGCATACCCCCGACAAAAGAATGCGCAATTGCACACCCACGAGCCCAAAACAATGCACTATTGGTGAAGTGAAGCCCTAAACAAAAATATAACTTTTCCAATTGAAAATGTTGTGCACATGCAAGAAAATAAGCCCAGATGAGTCCTAAAACCCTTATATAAATCGGACTCATCAGTCTGAAAGCTTTTCGCCAGGCCACATGGTTTGATCATCCAGTCCGCACAGCCTGCACAAGATTCAACTTGTTTAAACAAGATTTTGCGAACACAAACTCGAGTCCGCTCTGTTTGCTGTTTCCAGTCTCCAAAGTACCTGTTCAAACATTTCAAAGCATAATATGCGCGGACACAACTTTCGTCCGCCAAGCTCGCAATGTTTTCAACCTGCAATTCTCAAGCGCATTTCAAATCAAAATTTACGGACATAATTTCAGTCTGCGCAGTTCATAATCATATGTTCCTGCAAAGAGATCTTAAGAAGAGCTGATCGCAGCATTAACTAAACAACAACATCACATTTCAAATCAATACAAGCGGACGTGACATAAGTCAGCATAAAACACAAAATTATTCATAACACAACACAGAATTATTCACATCATACATCAAAATACATAGTTCGCCTCAATGGTGGACTCAGCGATCTCTTCGCTCAGGTCGCACAGATCGCTCCTGCCAATCCCTGCACAGATAAGCCGCCCGGTCGCTCACCTGAAGAATCTTGCAAAAACGCTTATGGAGTTGGTGATATATGGAGATGCAGGACCTGTGTAGATGCGCGGACTCCCGGTCCACACGACTCAGAGGGACCATTGGCTCTGTTGCCGGCCTCGGCTCCTCGTCCGCAGCAGGCTGGCTACCTTCTGCTGGGACTACAGCCTTCAGAGCGACGCGATCTGGAAATCGCAGTCTCTCTTCTGCGGCCTCGGTAGTCCGCTTGCCCTTCTCTTCCCGCACCAGCGCCAATTATTTTACTCGGTAGAAGCGGGCATCATACCCAATTCGCTTCCTTTCCTTTTCGCTTCTCTCCAACGCCCTGGAGATGTTGGCGACCTGGTCCTCCAGAGACTTCTCGCACTCTGCCCTCTTCTTCAACTCAGCTTGAAATTCTTTGTTTTGTTGTTCATGTTTTCTCTCTAACACTGCAATTCTGTCCAGGCTGGACTGTTCCATCCTCGTGTACTCATCAAGCGAGATCGCTCCAGGCCGCTGAGAAGTAGCAGCATCTGGAGATGACAGAATCTCACCCGTATCAGCAGATCCCGACGACGACTTCCGTCCTGCAACAAAAAACAAAGGTTCATACTCAACTCAGCCTGCCGTGGACTCAAAAGGCAAAGATATAAAATCACTTTGGTCAAACGCCACGGCGAGCTGGAAACTATCAAACATAGGCCGCCTTGCCCTCTCCGGATCAAAGGCGCTTAACCGCCTCTTCCATTTGCGGTGGACTTTGATTCTCCTTTCAGCCGCAGAGCTTGTTGAAAAAACAATGTCATCGGTCTCGGTGATGATCTTGATGGGCCTTGACCTCCGCTTTGGCGACCTGTAAATCCATTGATGCTTAGAGAGCTTTGGCGCCGGTTGAAGATTACCTGACTGCAGTAGCTCAGCAGCAGTCTGCAGATCCTCGGCCTGCTTGTCTGCAGTGACCTACTTCGAGGCCGCCTTCACTGTCGCAACTTGAGTAGCTATCTTCTTCTGCTGCTCGGCGATCATCTCTATCAGCTTCTCCTTTTCCAATCCCTCGGTTGCAGTTACGGGGGGGGGGGGGGGGGGGGGGGGGGTTGTCTGCGACCTTAACCCCCAAACCTCAACTTCGCACTACAACAACTCTAGCAAAGACTAATTTATCAGATCAAGTTGCTCAGTGACAATTGAGTTCAAACTTTCTTCAGTGGACGGGCTGGCTGAGTTGGGGGGGGGGGGGGGTCATTCGCCGAGATAGCGACCTCAGGTGTCACTAGCCCGCACTAAGAAGCTTCTTTTTCTCGCGGTCTGTGTTGTAAGCTTGCAGTCCCAGTACGCACGCAAATGTTTTTCTCTTTCCGTGTCCGCAGTTTCTTCTCGACCCTCTCTGATATGGTGGACTTTCCTCTCTTTCTCTTCTTCTTGGAAGAGGCTCCTTTCTCAGTGTCCGTGACTTGCCTCAAGTACGGCTTGCTCGCGATGACTGCTTCCAGATTCTCAATGACTGGTGCCTGTGAAGGCATCTCTTCAACCTTTCCTCCAGCAAGCCGCCTATCCTGATCCATATCGATGATAGGCTGCTGGGTTTTCAGTGTGGAGGCTTCGTCAGTCATGTCCGCTGAGTCCGCGGCTTTCTGCTTTTCAGCATCAAGCGGATTCAGCGCTTCATTCGCGTTCTTGGGCGGGTTTACAAAGTCAGATGTAGCGACATCCATCGTTTTGTCGCGCGCAAGCTCTTCAGGTCGGCGTACTGCCACCTCTGCAGACTTCTTTTCCTGTGAACTCACTCCTTCGGAGCGAACAGGCGCTCCTCCTCTCTTCACAACCTTCTTGATTTTCTTTTGTGGCTTCTGTTGAACGTCCTTTGAAGTGAGGCTGCTGAAGAATGCACTAAGCCTAGCCATGCTGGACTGTAAAGTGGAGACCGCAAGTGGTGAGAAGCGACTCGTGGCGTTGGATATTTTTGGCATACGCAGAACCTCCAGCGATATTTATAGCGCTGACAACATTAATGAGGTTTGCAGACTCAGTGGTTAAGCTAACATTTTCGAAGTTTTTAGAAACTTAAAAATGTGCGGGGATTTTGTTAACCCCAAAGTCCGCAACACGTCCAAGGTCCCAGGCTCAACAACGGCGGAAACAGTTTGGCAGTCCGCCGAGCTCGGCAGAGCATCAGCATTCTGCCAATCCCAAGGTTGATCCCCTCATCGGCAGACTCAACTCTCCATCCGCCCAGGTCAGCATTCCTTAGGAGCTCTGGATAGATCCCCTCTTCTTGCGAACTCAAAGATCAGTCTGCTCAGGCCGTGGCCCGCCGACAGGATCGCGCCTTGCAGCAGCGGATGGAAGCTTCAGCCCGCGAGCCCAGTCCGGCCCACTTGCGCGGACCGGCGTGTTTTCTTATTTTTGCTTCCCGTCACCGCTGCCCAGTTCTCCTGTACCCCAGGCAGCCCGTTATTTTAGCCCTGCCCGTTTGGGCAGGCCCCCGTCCTATAAATAGTGGGAAATGGTGCACCCAAAGCATGATGACTCGTGCCCTGGAGCCTACTTGTTAAAGGCTGTGGACTCAAATCTCAGGCTTTTCGGACTCCAGCTTGCTCAACTCCTGCTCTTTTCCTTCACTCTGTAATCAAACCCCTCTTCAATCAAAGGAAAACCCGTCACAAGAGAGACATTCAGGCCGCGATGGGAGAAGCATATTGTTGGCGTGGCTGACGGCCCTGTTGTTCTTTTTTCTCTCATCTGCTTAGTAGATTGTTACATGTAGTTTGCCCTTTTCCCTTCCATTCCCTAGTGCTCGAACCGTTAGCTGGTGGTGCTCGACTCGCTTTCCATTTTCGTGCATCAACATTGGGCAGATCTGTTCAAGGTGTTAACCTTTTTATGAACAACCTGGCTCTGATACCAATTGAAAATGTTTTACTTGTCTTACCTAAATCAACTAGAGTGGGGTGAATAAGTGAGTTGTGCGTCTTTTGCGGAATAAAAAATTTAGCGATCTATGCACAAAAAATCAAACCAAGCAATCACAGACGACAACAAGAATTATAGTGGTTTCCCAACCATGGGTACATCCACTTTCCACTCACCGATCTAGCAAAGCACTAGACTCAGCTACTCCACTAATCTCAGATTGAGAACAATCCTACACCTCGGAACAACATTCCTACAACTCGATCTGTAAACTGGATCTACACTCAGAAGATAAAAACTTCCTACAATAACTCAGAGAAAACAACTCCTATAACTCGGACAAAGATCTCCTACAATAATATAATGAAATAATGAATACAAATAGTGAATTATTCTGAGATCTGAAATCCTTCTGCCTGTTCTTCTATCTTTGAACTTTGCGGCTTTATCAGAATTTGTTGAAGAAGAATCGGCAATCTCTGGATCTGAAAATCTCTGGACTCACATGATCAAGTACAAGATCTGTCGTTGAAAAGAATCTTGATTTGTGAATCAACTTCTCTGAATCGATCTGGATCGAAATCGCTTTGGCGATATAGAAGAAGATCAGCGGCTCTCGATTCAGAAAGAAAGAACAGATTCAGAAAGCTTAGAAAATATTTCTTGCGGCGGCTGAATACTTCTTAATTTCTTCTTAAAACTTCTTAGGGTTGGTTGAAAATGACAAGAATTTATATAGGATTACCATAACGGTCATAATCATCATTAATGATATCCACGTTGACCAATCACGCGTTGATGATGTTTGAAATAACTATCTGTCTGGACTTAGCAATTTTCAGAAAATCAGATCGGGTGTACTCGAGAAGAAGGTTTTTACTCGAGAACTAATGAATTTTGTTACTCGAGAACAATAAGGTAGTTCTCGAGAAGAAGACTTAGAGAAAAATAATGTGGAGAGAGAAAACAACGTTCTCGAGAAAGATGTATAGTACTTGAGAAAAATAGTTGGTTGTTCTCAAGAAGAGAATATATTGTACGTGAGAACAAAAGGCTGTCTCGAGAAAAAATACTTAGAAAAATATGTGGAGGTGGAAATCTGCAGTCTCGAGAATGATAGAAGCACTCGGGAAAAAGGATTTTTTGTTCTCGAGAAGAAACATTCTGGTACTCGAGAACAAATGATCATCTCGAGAACAAATAGCTAGCTCTCGAGAAAAATACTATGGTTCTCGAGAAATGTCTTCTGCATCTCGAGAACAAAAGATAGTCATCTCGAGAATAATATTGGTCTTCTAAAGAAAAAGACTTAGAAAAATATTTGTCTGGAGAAGAAACATCCCGAGAAGAAATGTCATATATTACTAGAGAACAAAAGCCCTTCTCGAGAACAACAAGAAGCTTTCTCCAGAACAACTTCTGTTACTCGAAATGAAGACAAGTCTTACTCGAGAATAATCATAAGTCCTTCTCGACTACAAATATATTCTCGAGAAAAAGACTTAGACTTTTTCTGAAACACATGAAATCTTGATTTTTCATAAAAAACAGCCACCATCTTTTTTCTTGCCTTAGTGCTTGAAAATGAAGTGTGTCCCAATAGAGAGGCTACACATGAGTCAACACCATGAATCACATAATGAAGGATTACATTGTATGGTACTGTGTTTGGAGACTCATTGTAGACTGACATTGGTCTACACTGAGCAATTAAGTCTTGTAAACACTTACCAAAGAGAGCATCAAATACAAAATTAATTCATCTTAGTTTGAGGGTAACTTCATACAAAGCTGTGCTATTGTGGATGTAATACCCAACATTACTTGTGCCAAGTTCTTCTTGCGCATTCTGAGGTGTCCTTAGCTCAAGACTTGGCTAAGACGGGGAAGCACTCTAAGATCTTCCAAGTGTGTGGTGGGACCTCCGTGCTGGAGCCTTGGGTCTATTCCTTGTGCTAAGTCTTTTGGTCGTTCAGCTTGTGTGAGAGAAGTAAGTATGTGATCAACCCTTCCCCAAGGGTCAAACACCACAGAGACCGATTTTCGGTTTAAACAAACATATCGATGGCGTCGCCGGTGGAACGTTAAACAACAAGACACTGGCGGCCACCCAAGAGCTTATAGAAGGTATGTCTATGAATATGTATCAGTGAAGTACACCTCGGTCTCATCCACCTAAACTGGCCGGGATGTACAAAGTCGATACAGTTTCTAATTTATCTCTCCAGGATGAGATGTTTAAAAAAAGAATAGAAGAGATGTCTGATTCCTCTTCTACACATACCTGGGAAACCTCCCCTATTGCCAAACAAGTGGATTACATGGGTAATCCGAATCGGCCACCTTTTAATTCGTGTAATAATTATGGTAATATTTATCAACCGGATTTAAGGAATCACCGCAACTTCTCTTGGAGTAATCTGGGGAACGTGGCACGCCCACCGAACACAATTCCACCTGGATATTTACCACAAAAGCTCCAAAACCTCCTACTCTCGAGGAGGCATTCAACAACTATGCAGCTAGTAATGAAGCCAAAATCCAGAATCTCACTGGATCTGTTCGCAATTTGGAGAATCAAATCGGGCAAATCACAAAAATGCTCTCTGATCGTCAACAAGGAGCATTACCGGGCAATGCAAATACCAACCCAAAGGAGCAAGTAAAGGCTATCACGCTACAGATTGGGATGGAGGTAACTACTTCTCAAATCCGGTTGAAATGGAGGTAATAATTTCTACATATTCTCATCCTCCTAAGATTTTCAATGAAATAAAATTAAGGAATTTCAACCGCCTATTCCCTATCCATCTAAATTAAAGAAAGACCGGATGGATGAGCATTACGATACATTCTTGGAACTATTTAAGCAAATTCATATAAATTTACCATTTTGTGAAGCGATAGCACAAATGCCGAAGTATGTAAAGTCTAACACCCCCTATCCGTCACATAACATATAGCAGTACGTCCGGTCGGGGCCCGACGACATATACCACAGACAGACCGGGTGGTTACTCAATGGAAACCATCCAACCAATGCAATGTCCTACACAGAGTCATTCTAGCGGAAGAAATATTAATAGTTGCATTAATAAAGAACCCAACACTAGCATGAATGTCCACTACAAAGCCAAAAGTAATGAAGTACAAATACATAAGTACTGGCGTTATGGACTTACAATAGTTTTCTCCAATAATAAATGTTTTCCAAACCTCGGCATGCAGGCCGGCCATACATGAGTAAAAGAAAACACTTAAAAATTTAGGCGTTCGAGGGCCGGCTCAGCAGCTTGGGCTTTAGCCCGCTATAAACCGCTCGGTCCTGCAATACCTACAAGCAATAATCCACCGCAACGATGGCAAACAAAAGCAACGGTCAGCTATGCTGACCAAATTATAATGATCCCGCCCCCAAACTCGGGGCGGCGATGCTCCTTCCCTTCACTTTATTAGCATAATCAGCAGTAGAGTAAAAACACTACATCACATGCATAGGCACGCACGGCCACACACCCCATGCACTCAGGGCACATTCTCGGTGAACCGACCAATGTCATGTCAATTTAAGCCATAAACATTTGGGTCTCACCACCGCCACTTTGACAGCCAAACAATGAGCATTTTGTCTTTCCGACATTGTTCACGTCATTTTAAGACATAGACCGCCTAAAACCCTCATCTATGCCAACGGCTCCAACTGAACGACATAGAATGAGTACGGTTCCGCCTAACCCGTGCTCACATCACAACGACAATTTAAGCCATATGCGCGGGTCAATCTTCCCTCGAGTCCCGTTTTTGTTACACACTTCACATAACCCGGTTATGTTCAAGTTGGCTCCCAGGCCACCAAGTTGGCAGAACCACGCATCTGCCCAGTTTTCCGGGTGCACCTTGGAGATAATCCCCAAGGCTCCCTGTTGCAATCTACTGCTTAGAAAACCCGAAAAACAAACATCTGCACGGAGTCTTCTCCGGCCATTCATGAAATGCAACATCACCGATTCAAACTAACTTGTCCAGGAAGGCTTCACACATCATGCCTATGTCCGTTCTTGAATACGGACTCTACACGTACACAATGGGGACTATTCATGTCTACCCAAAGGAACGCCTCAAACTCACCGCAAACTCGCGAGAGCGGGCTTCCCTATGTAAAAGAAGGAGAGCTTCACATGCTCAAGTAGAGAATCGTTACCCTAGCGTTCTTCCTTGGCGCCATGGAAAAGTATGCGGATGAAAAGCACCGCACCCTCCTTGCCTCCGTAGATCCGAAGTCGGCTCGCGATTTGGAGCTCCGAAACTCCGCCGGTGACCGGATCTAGCCTTCTTCTTCCTCCTTGCTCTCCTCTCTCTAGTTCTTAGAAAGAGATCAGGTGAACAAAAATGGGGGATTTGAAACCCTATTCTCGGGTATATCACAGTAGGAACAACACCCAGCCATCGGATCCAAAAATAAAGAAACGAACGGCCAAGATCCGAGCCTGAAATGTAAAATCTGGGCCGATCACAGCTTGTGACTCATCCGGGTCAAACTCGAATACAACTTGTGTCGAGACATTTTGTCGAGACTGTCAAGACCCTACCGAAACCCTGTGTCGACACTGTCGAGACCCTGTGTCGAGACCCTGTCGACACCCTGTGTCGACACCCTGGCATTGTGTCGACACCGTAGGCCTTGTGTTGACACTGCAGCCTTGTGTCGACACCGCAGCCTTGTTTCGACACTGCAGGTGTTGTATCAACACCGTAAGCCTCGTTTCGACACCGCATCCTTATGTCGACACAGTAGGCATTGTGTCGACACCACAGGCCTTGTGTCGACACTGCACGCCTTGTGTCGACACCGCTGCCCTTGTGTCGACACCATGGCCTTTGCGTCGACACCATGGCCCTTGTGTCGACACCAGATGGGGCTCCCAACGCTGACCGTCACACTTTCGAATTTTGGGGCATTACAACTCTCTCCCCCTTAGAAGAATTTCATCCCGAAATTACCGAATATAAAAGGTACACAAAGCTTAATTGGTACCTGAAAGGAATAACTATGGGTACTCCTCCAGCATGGTTTGTTCTCGCTCCCAAGAGAGCTCCTCATGACCGCAATTGTCCCAACGGACCTTGACCATCCTGATCTCTTTATTGCTTAGCTGCTTGACCTCCGAGTCCTCAATACGTACGAGCTTGACCTTCGTCGTCAACCCATTATCCACCGGCACTTGATCTACCGCAAACACATGCGAAGGCTCTTGCACCGCCTTCCGTAGCACCGATATATGGAATACATCATGTAGACCACTGAGCTCTACGGATAGCTTCAATCGATACGCTGCTTCACCAATCCGCTCCAGAACCTCAAACGGTCCAAGGTATCTCGGGCGTAGCTTCTTCAAGCGCCGCACCCGCGAGACACCCTTGAAAGGCTTGATCGTCAAGTACACCCAGTTGCCAACAGCGAACTCCACGTTCCTGTGCTTGGCATTATAGTACTTAGCTTGGTGGTCTTGAGCGATTAGCAACCTTTCCCAAATGGTTCGCACCAACAAAGTAGCATCTTCCACCTCTTTGCGCTTGTACAACTTTGACTCACCCGTTTCCAACCAAGACAACAACGTGCGACATCTTCTACCATAAAGGGCCTCGAAGGGCGTCATTTGGATGCTCTCCTGGTAGCTGTTGTTGTAAGCGAATTCCACCAAGTATATTTGATCTTCCCATTGCTTTCCAAAGTCCAGGACACACATGCGAAGCATGTCTTCCATTGTCCTATTGACCCTCTCGGTCTGACAATCCGTCTGCGGATGAAAGGCTATGCTAAAACTCAGCTTTGTCCCCAACATCCGCTGCACAAACCTCCTATCATTGGACGTGAACCGCCCATCTCGGTCACTCACGATGCTGCAGGGCACACCGTGAAGCCGTACTATGTTATCCACATATAACTTTGCCAGTTTCTCCACAGGATCATCCTTCCTATGCGGAATGAAGTACGACACCTTCGTTAGACGATGTACGACCACCCAAATGGCATCGTTCCCCTTCTGCAACCTTGGCAAACCGTGCACAATGTCCATAGTGATGTCATCGAACTTCCACTCCGGAATAGGCAAGGACTTCAAGAATCCTCCCGGCTTTTGGCACTCCGGCTTCACTAAGGTGAAGTTTGGCACTTCGCCACGTACAGTGCCACATCCTTCTTCAGTCCTGGCCACCAGAACAATTTCTTAACATCGCGGTACATCTTCATGCTCCCCGGGTGAATAGAGTACTTGGTATGATGCGCCTCGTACAAAAAATCCACCCGCAAATTGCCCACACTTGGGACGCACAGACGACCGTCTTTCCAAAGTAATCTGTCCTCAACAACGAATTGGGAATTTGACACATCCAGAGCTTCAGCCATGATCTGCTTCATGTGGCCATCCATATCCAAAGCTTGCCGAATCTAATCAGCCAGGTCATATTGAACTTTAGTCTGATTCAATAGTGCTTCAACACTTGACTGCTTGTCTACTCAAGAGATCTCCAACGACTCCAATTCCCGAACCAACCGCTCGTCATGGACCGATAGCCAATTGGCTTGAGCTGGGGCCCGGCGACTCAACGCGTCTGTAACCGCATTGCCTTTACCAGGCACGTTGTGGATATTGAACGTATAGTCCCCCAGGAACTCCATCCATCTACCCTGCCGCATGTTAAGATCTTTCTGATCAATCAAATACTTCGGGCTCTTATGATCGGTGTAGATATCAATCTTCACACCGTACAAGTAGTGTCGCCACACCTTCAAGGCAAAAATCACGGCTGCTAACTCCAAGTCATGGACCGGATAATTCCACTCGTGCACCTTCAGCTGTCTCGAGCCATATGCTATAACGCTTCCATGCTGTAACAGCACACAACCCAAACCACTGCCCGAAGCATCGCTATAAATCTCAAAACCTTTGGTCCCACTCGGCGAACTCAGCACAGGCGCTGTGGTCAACCGACATTTCAACTCCTCAAAAGCTCGCGCGCACTCCGGTGTCCAAACGAACTTCTGCTCTTTCCTCGTCATAGTAGTGAGAGTTAATGTTATCCCCGAGAAGTTCTCTACGAAGCGCCTATAATAGCCGGCAAGCCACAGAAAGCTCCGGACTTCCGCTACCGTAGAAAGTACAGGCCACTCTCGTATCGTAATAATCTTCGCCGGATCAACCGCAATACCCTCTCCACTCATTATATGACCAAGGAATGCCACTGAGGACAACCAAAACTCGCATTTGGAGAACATGGCGTATAATTGATTCCTCCTCAGCGTCTCCAACACCAAATTCAAATGTCTGAAGTGATCCTCCTCACTTTGCGAGTACACCAATATATTGTCGATGAAGATGATGACGAAATCGTCCAAGGACTCCCTGAAAGTCCTGTTCATCAAATCCATGAACATCGACGGCACATTCGTCAGCCCAAACAGCTTGACCGTAAACTCGTAATGCCCATACCTCATACTGAACGCTGTCTTAGGGATATCACACTCCCTTATTCTCAGCTGATAGTAATCGGACTTAAGATCTAATTTTGAGTACACCGTCGACCCGACTAACTGATCAAAAAGATCATCAATCCTTGGGATCGGGTACTTGTTCTTTCCTGTTAGCTTGTTCAGCTCCTGATAATCGATACATAGCCTCAAGATTCCATCCTTCTTCTTAACAAAGAGGACAGGTGCACTCCAAGGCAACGAACTTGGACGCACATACCCTTGCTCCAACAACTCTTGCAGTTGCACCTTCAGCTCTGCCATTTCCTTAGGCGCGAGCCGATAGGGAGATTGTGACACAGGTTTCGCACCTGGCACTAGCTCAATCGTGAAATCAATTTCCCATTGAGGCTGGGTTCCAGGAAGATCGGCAGGGAACACATCATGGTACTCCGATACCACTGAAATACTGTCCAATGTAGGCTTAGGTGTACAACCCCGTGTTCGTTGAGCGGATCTAGCCCCACGACCCGCACCCAAGCAGCAAGCAGACATGCAGCAGAGGGGCTGCACCGCTCCCGCTCATTTCAGGCGAGCGAGCCGCGCGAGACGGCTCCCCTACTCTCCCGCTCGCTCAAGAGAATCGCCGACCAGAGCCAGGAGTGCCCTTCGTCGCATCAGTACTAGCTGATGGGCTAGGCAACCCATAACCTGTGAGCTGATCGGAGGGTCACGATGGCCCCCAACCCAACCCCTACACGCGACCTGGTCCCCTGTCCACCCCGGCAGAGGACTGGCGGGTCGCGGCGGTCCGGCTCGCGTTCGCCCAGGAAGGATAGGCAGGCCGCTGGAGCCAGGTCGCACCCGCCTCCCGCGGAGGGGGATTGGGGGCGAGCTGACCCCCCATGGGTGTGAATAGCTCCTCAGAACAGCGGAGCCACGCTGTTGGCAGACCAGGCTGGACTGCGCATAGCTGTTCAGAACCGCGGAGTTTGGCTGTTGGAAGACCCAACCCAGGGCTTTTTGGTATTTTCAGGTCAGTTCTTTTGGTTATTGGCAGTTCAGATTCCAAAAACTATAAATAAGACCCAAGGGGTACCTCAGAAGACACTCCTTGAGTGCCTCCCTGCTCCTGTTTTCAAGTGTTTTCTGAGGGTACCTTAGCTCGGCTTCTGGCTAAGGAGGGGAAGCGCTCAGATATATTCCGGGCTTATGGTGGGACATCCCTGCCGAGCCCTTGGGTCTGTTTCACTGTTAGAAAGTAGAGAAAAGAAGCGAAAAGTAGAGAACAAGCGAATAAACTTTTGAATAATTGAAAATTTTATTATCCAAAAAAGGTATCTATTACAAAGGTATGCCCTCCTTTATATAGAATGGAGGAGAGATGAGAGAATACAAATAAGAGATGTGGGACTATAATTTACAGGACAAGCGGACTATACAAAACAAACCGCACAAGCCGCGCGGTTAGACAGCAGGGCTAACCGCACGGCTACCACCAGAGAGGAAGAGAGACTGTCAGGGAAGACCGCCAGACCGCCCGGTCTCCAAGCCGACTGAGACAAACCGCCAGACCGCGCGGTCTACAACCCGCCAAGACAAACCGTCAGACCGCCCGGTCACCAACTTCAACACTCCCCCTCAAGCTGGAGCATATATATCGATCATGCCCAGCTTGTCACAGATGTGGAAAAAGGAAGCGGACACTGGCTTGGTGAAGATGTCTGCCAACTCGTGGTCGGACGTGACAAATGGAGTGCAAATCTGTTTCTTCAATATTTCTTCTCGAATAAAATGACAGTCGACTTCTATGTGTTTTGTTCTCTCATGAAAGACCGGATTTTTGGAAATGTGTATCGCGGCCTTATTGTCACAGAACATAGGAAGAGGATAGTTGTAAACCTCTCCTAAGTCAAGCATGAGAGCCCGCAACCACTTCAACTCACATGTAGTCGATGCCATGCTACGATATTCAGCCTCTGCACTAGACCTGGAAACGACAGACTGTTTCTTGCTCTTCCAACTCACAAGATTGCCTCCAACAAATGTGCAGAAACCTGAAGTCGATTTGCGGTCCCCTTTGTCATCTGCATAGCTTGAATCAGAGTAAGCTTCAACCCTTAGGTGACCATTCTTCTGAAATAGGAGTCCTTTCCCTGGAGCAGCTTTAATATACTCTAATATCCTCAGAGCAGATTGTAGATGACACTCCCTCGGAGCTTGCATGAACTGGCTCACCTTGCCAACAGCATAGGAGATGTCGGGTCTGGTTACCGTGAGATATATGAGCTTGCCCACCAGACGCCGGTATCTCGTAAGATCAGAGAGAAGAGGTGAGTCATCTGTCCAAGTTTTGTCTTCTCCAGCAGCCATAGGACAACGTGCAGGTTTAGCACCAGTGAGTCCTGCATCCTTTAAGAGATCAAGAGCATACTTCCGTTGTGAAAGGACCATGGAGTTGGGCTTTCTAGAGATTTCAATCCCCAGAAAGTATTTCGGGGAGCCCATATCCTTTGTAACCAGATGTTGACGAAGGTGTTTCTTGGTCATCAGTATCCCATCCTGGTCATCACCAGTAAGAAGAATGTCATCAACATAAACCGCAAGAACAACAAGACCAGAGGCGGTTTTCCGAACAAACAAGGAGTGATCTGCTGAGCTTCGTGTAAAACCAATGGCCGCAACAATGCCACTGAACTTGTCAAACCAGGCACGAGGACTCTGCTTGAGGCCATAGATAGCCTTCTTTAGCCGGCATACCCGTGTCTCCCCCTGAGCAACATACCCAGGAGGTTGCTCCATGTAAACAGCTTCCTGCAGATCTCCATAGAGGAAGGCATTCTTAACATCTAGCTGCGAGATAGGCCAATCCCTGTTGACAGCTACAGAGAGAAGAACCCGAATAGTGCTGAGGCGAGCCACGGGCGAGAAAGTGTCAAAGTAATCAACCCCATAAGTTTGGGTAAAACCCTTGGCAACCAGGCGAGCCTTATAACGATCCACACTGCCATCCGGGAGAAACTTCACCACGAAGACCCAGCGACAACCAACAACATCGGTGCCGAAAGGAGGCGGAACAAGGGTCCAGGTACCCCGTTCAGTGAGAGTAGCAATCTCCTCATCCATGGCAACTTTCCAGTGAGGAATAGTAAGGGCCTCCTGGTAGGAACGGGGGGTGGTAGTTGCCGAGATAGCCAGGGCAAAGGCTCGGCGAGCAGGGGTTAAGGCGATCGTAGGAAACAACCGCAGCAAGAGGATGGTGGGTACAAGTCCGAACACCTTTGCGAAGAGCAATCGGGAGATCCAGGTCAGCAGGTGCCTCAGTATCCGGAGTATCCGTGGTGGAGAGAGCTGGCCCGGGAGTAGAGAGAGATGGCAGCGTAGTGGAGGGAGAAAGCGGAGTAGAGGGTGGAGATGAGGAGGATGGGGAAGGCGGTGGAGTGGGTGGAGAGGGCGGAACCTCAGTGGGAGCAGAGGGAAGGGATGGGTTGGTATGAGAAGGAGGAGCAGGAGGAGGAGAAGAGGAAGCAGGAGAGAAGTAAGAGGCATTGGCAAAGAAGGTGACATCCGCAGAGACAAATTGCTTGCGGGTAACAGGGTCAAAGCAACAATAGCCTTTCTGAGTGGAAGAATAGCCCAGAAAGACACATTTGGTGGCACGGGGTGAGAGTTTATCACGGGTGGCAGCGGGAGAGTGCACAAAAGCGGTGCACCCAAAGATGTGTAGAGGAAGAGGAAAGGGATCCTTGTCCGGATAAAGAATGGAGAAGGGGGTAGCACCGTGGAGAACGGTGGAGGGAAGGCGATTGATGAGATAGCAGGGGAGAAGGACAGCATAGCCCCAATAGGAGCGAGGAACATGCATTTGATTCATCATAGTGCGAGCGACATCAAGGAGGTGACGGTTTTTGCGTTCCGCCACCCCATTTTGTTGGGAAGTGTAGACACAGCTGGTTTGACGAATAACACCATGGTGAGTGCAAAAGGAGGAGAAGTCGTGGCTAAGATACTCCTGAGCATTGTCAGAACGAAGGATTTTAATAGACGTAGCGAATTGAGTTTTAACCATCGAATAAAAGGAGGTCCAAACAGAGAATAACTCGGAGCGATCTTTAAGAAGATATACCCACGTAGATCGAGAGAAATCATCAATGAAGGTGACAAAATAGGAACTGCCCCGACCGATGGTGAGGGTAGGAGCGGGACCCCATATGTCAGAGTGAACGAGGTCGAACGGATGGGAGGAGCCCCGACGCTGCATTGGTGGGAAGGAGGAGCGGTGATGTTTGCCAAGTTGACATGCATCACAGTTTAGAGGAGGATGATGAGGAGGGAGGTGCGGCAGGAGTTGTCGTAGAATGCGGGGAGGAGCATGACCAAGGCGAAGATGCCATTGGAGAAGATCTGTAGAGGAGGAGGAGAAGACGGATAGAGCAGAAACGTTGTCAAGGAAGTAGAGGCCACCACTCTCAGTCCCGGTAGCAATCGTCCGTTGGGAGTCCGGATCCTGAAAAGCACAAGAGGTAGGGGTGAATGTGACAGAACACTGTAGTTGCTTGCATAAAGAAGTAACCGATAATAAATTGCACGGAAACTTGGGCACATAGAGGGTATCAGCCAAGCAGAGAGACGGAGTGACTTGAACCATGCCCGTCCCATGGACCGGGGAGGGAGATCCATCAGCGACAATGACTGGGGGCAACTGAGCCTGTGTGTCAAGAAGAGAGAAAAATTGAGGGTTGCCTGTCATATGACTTGTTGCACCAGAGTCGATGAGCCATCGTCCGCGAGTCACAACATGAGCACTACCAGAAGAGGTGACCACGGAGGCTGACGGGCTGGAGGAGAGGAAAGCCATGGAAGCAAGAGAGTAGCATACCGCTACGAGAAGAACAAGCCGCGAGAAGAGAATAGAGCACCAAGCCGGGCGACCAGAAAATAGGTCGGGTGGCTAGAAAGGCCGCTTCCAAGAAGCCGAGCAAAGCAGAGGGAAAGAAGTCGCACGACCTGAAAAAGTCGGGCGAACAGAGGAGAACAAGTCGTGCGGCCAAAGATGAGGCCGAGGCGACTAGCAAGCAAGAGCGGGTAGAAGGCAACAAGAAGAAAGCGGCGAAAAAACAGGCACAGGTCCAGCGGGGAAGAGGTCGCGCGGACTGAGAAGACCGAGCGAACAGAAGAGAAGAGAAGAGCAGGTGACCGCGACCAAGATGCGGGTAAGAAAGGAATAACCCGCACGGTCAGGCAGAACACAGCAGCTGCGAGAAGGCGGTCAAAGGCACAGCGGGGAAGAGGTCGCGCGGACTAAAAAGGCCGAGCGAACAGAAGAGAGGAGAAGAGCTGGTGACAGCGACCAAGATGTGGGTGAGAAAGGGACAACCCGCACGGTCAGGCAGATCACAACAGCAAGCCGCGAGTGGATAGACAACACACGCGGATAAGGACAGACCGCAACGACTAGGAAGTCGGAGCGGGAGGAAAGAGCAAGGAGCGCGGCGACAAGGAAACAGGTTGCCGCGAGAAAGATCAGTAGGAGAAGAGAAGAAGAAGCAAGCCGCGCGAACAGGGCAGCAGACAGAAACAAGCCGCGCGGATAGAAACAAGCCGCGCGGACAGAGAGAAGCCAAGTCGCGAAGCAAGTCGCAGAATGCTGAAAACAAGCCGCGAACAACAGAGGGCGCACAGAATCAGGAGGAAATGACCGTGTCCTCTGATACCATGTTAGAAAGTAGAGAAAAGAAGCGAAAAGTAGAGAACAAGCGAATAAACTTTTGAATAATTGAAATTTTATTATCCAAAAAAGGTATCTATTACAAAGGTATGCCCTCCTTTATATAGAATGGAGGAGAGATGAGAGAATACAAATAAGAGATGTGGGACTATAATTTACAGGACAAGCGGACTATACAAAAACAAACCGCACAAGCCGCGCGGTTAGACAGCAGGGCTAACCGCACGGCTACCACCAGAGAGGAAGAGAGACTGCCAGGGAAGACCGCCAGACCGCCCGGTCTCCAAGCTGACTGAGACAAACCGCCAGACCGCGCGGTCTGCAACCCGCCAAGACAAACCGCCAGACCGCCCGGTCAGCAACTTCAACATTCACCTTGCCTTCTTTGTTGTTTTTCTTGTAGGAGCGAAGTAGGCGCGAGACCACCCCTTCCCCAAGGGTCGAGCTCCACAGTAGACCGGATTCCGGTTCCAACATTTGGTGCAGTGAGCGTGGATCGTGGTCAACGCAAAAAAGCTTCGGCGAGCTCAATGACGGGAGGACAGGGATCTGACAGGCAGGACTCGCCCCCCCCCCCCCCCCCCCCCGCCACTCGCGACGGTGGGGATGTTTGAAGATTTCAGAAACGAGGTGCTGACTCTTGTCAAGTTCGCACTCGGCACGCAGGCCGTGTGCTCGACTCCGGCAGTACAGATCGCGGCCGCCCCGTCCTTGGGCGAGGACGCTCCCGGCAGGCGAGCTGGGAAGGAAGTGGCCGAGGAAGGCCGAGGGTGCGAGCTCCCCGGGCGCGAGATGTTCCCTGGCTCGGCTGGCCGAGGTCGGCTCGGCGAGCTGGGCTCGCGAGACTCGCCGGTCCGCCAGATGGGGGGAGGCAGCCCTTTCAATGAGCTGGTCTCCTCAGCACCAGTACCAGACGGGTTCAGGGAGCCCGAGATGTCCTACTACACCAGGAAGGGAGACCCGGTGCAGCACGTCCAATTGTTCGAAGACGTGGTCTCCATCCGTCAGATGTCGGACGGATTCAAGTGTCGTCTCTTCGCCATCACCCTCCGAGAGAAGGCAAGGGAGTGGTTCCACCAGCTCCCTGCTAGCTCCATCTACTATTTTGAGGACCTGCACCGAGGATTCATGCTGAGGTTCACTACTTCGAAGAAGAGGAAGAAGGAGTCCGAGTCTCTGTTCCACATTAAGCAAGGAGTGAACGAAACGTTGGGAAGCTACGTGGACCGGTTTCAGGAGGAAGTTACCCAGGTCCAGGAGATGCCGGGGCAAAGTCTGATGATGGCTTTTACCCTGGGCCTGCAGCAGGGTTTTTTTCGAATGGAGCTGAAGAGGGTTCCCCCCTCTCCTACGAGGAGTTGATGGAGAGGGCGGCGAGAGAGGTCGACGGGGAGGCATCGAACCCGGAATTTGCAAAGAAACTGGCCAGGTGGGCAACTGAGGAGGAAAAGGAGTCGAAGGAGGGAAGAGGATGTAACATCCCATTTCCAACTAGACCCCTAAGAGTGGTTTTGGCCATGACTAGGTCATGACAAAACCCTAGGAAGCCAGAAATGGGCCAAGAGATAGGAGGCCAAGGTGAGGATCACCATGGTCTGCAAATAGTAGAATTCTAAACAATAGTTTAGGATGACCATGGGGCTTCACCATGGCCCAAAGACCCTACCACAACACTCCCAAACATTTTGGGAGACCCATTAGAGTCATAAGGACCCATTGGGGTCAATGAAAGAGACTCAGTTGACCAAAGTCAACTCTAACCCTAAATGGGTCAAACTAGCCTACTTAGGGTCAATTGACCTTCCCCTAGACAAGTGGACCCCACCTATGCCCTCCTAACCCTAAAGTGAGGTCAATGGGTCACTAAGGACACATTGGGGTCAGCCCTAGAGGCCAAGTTGACCCAAGTCAACTCGAGCTCCTAATCTGGTCAAAGTGACCTTACCAAGGGTCAAGTGACCTCCAAGGTGCCAAGTCAACCCTACCCAACCATACATAGACCTTAGGGGAGGCCAATGGGTCACCAAGGACCCATTGGGGTCGACCAAAATGGTCAAATTGACCAAAGTCAAGTCAACCCTAAAATAGGTCAAACTAGCCTAAATGACCTAACCAAGCCCAAGCCACTTGGGCTAAGCCCAACTTGAGTGGCCCATTAACTTTAGGAGGCTGATATTTATGAGGGATGCCACCTAAATTTTGGAGGGGTGACTAGGAGAGAGAAAATGAGAGTTTTCTCCTTAATGGAGGAGAGAGAAAAAGGAAAAGAGAGAGAGGAGTTATGGAGGGAGGCCATGGGCCACTCCATTCATCTCTCCATTGTCCCCATTCATCTCCCTTGCCTCTTGGGATGATAATGCTATCAATTCCAGCCAGCCAACACTAATGGGGGGAGCCCAACCACCATGGCCAACCAACCCTTCACCTCCCCTCCCATGAAAAAAATATAAATCCCCCTATACAGCCCCCCATTTCAATTTCTGATCTTCCCATCACCTTTAGAACGTCCTTGGCAGTCAAAATAACATATTGGATCAAAGGTTTTGGTGGAGGATCGAGGATTCGGGCAAGCTCGCCGGAGAGGAAAAACGCCATGGCCGACCACCACCGCCGCCGTCATCGAACCACAAATAAGGTCCTCCTCTACTCCTTCTTCCGTGGGTAGATCATAGGAATCGTTTAGGACAAGAATCGGACTCAATTGAGCCGATTCAAGTTTTCATTTCCATGATTTTTCCAAAAAACCATGGTGGTCGGGTTCGCCGGAAACCGCCTCTCCGGCGGCCGTGCTTCCCCATGACGGTAGCCCTCACCTCAACGGAGGTGGTGGTGGTGGTGGCTGGCCAGGGAGGTGGCCAAATGGCCGGCGGTGGCTCATGCAAAGCTACAGGTTTTATTTTTTTTAAGGGTTGCTGGTTCGGTTTCTGAGACGATGAACAGTAGTACTCTATTTAATTATTATATTTATATGTATAATATTGTTATTTATTACCCCTTTAACTTGCATATTTTGATGTCATTAAACGAGACATATAGAGGCTGTTTTAGGAAACATGGCCAGTCACAAAAGTTGTAGCCCTTCGAGTCTAGATTATTTTAAAATTTATTTCAGCTCGTTTGGGTAAGTGGTTAGACCACAGCACCCATTTTGGTGGGACATACCCTTAGGGCTAGGCAGTCATTAAATTGAGTGCGCACTCTTCACCCCTAGCCCAAATTAGTTGAAATTTTGGCAGAGAGTCTATCCTAGCTATACCTAGGGCCTGTCCAAAAATGGGAATTTTTGGAGAAAATATTTCTATAGTTTTTGTAAACATTTAATAATTATTAAATAAATTAACTAGGTGCCCTAAACACCTCCAAACCCTCCCAACTTTTGGTGAGTGGTCCCTGGGTTCATTTTAGGTATCTGTATAAAATTTCATTTAAGTTGGATGTGTTTTGAATAGGTTTTGACCCAACCCTAGCTATACCTTAAAAAGGGCATTTTGGTCAAAAGTTGCACTTTTGATTTTGAGTGACCAAATCACCTCAACAGAGGCTGAAATTTGGGCCACTGACTTGTTAGGGCACTTATCACCTCCCTATGGAATATGGGACAGTGAGGAATAGATTGGCCCTAAGTTCCTAGGTCAAACCCTAAGGAGGGACCTTTTGGCCTTGTGAAGGGCATGAGTCCTAAACACCTTGGATGAACACCAAATTTTGCAAGGAGGTTCCTAGGATATATAAAACCCTTTGTTAAAAATATTAGCTAACTTTGAAAATGGTAGGGCCCCCAAAACCCTAACCCTAGCTTAGGTCCTAAAACTTGTAGTGTAGGTTTAGGTTAGCTAAACATATTGAAACTTAACCAAATTTGGGTAGTGAGGTGATTAGGGTATTTTGAGCCTCTGATAATTTACTTGAGGAATTTTGGACAATATTTTTAGCACTTCATTAGTAATCAATGGTAATGCCCTAATAATTATTTTGGCTATTGTGGTCTCACTGCCCATCAAGAGGGTATGAAACATGGGCAGAGTTAGTTTTAGGTTATTATAATCTTGTATGAATTTTGTTAGAATTTTTGGATATCTATTTATGGCATCTACTTCACAAGTGCTTTATTTTGATTACATATTAATAATTCTTGTCAGAGGCCATTACTTACTGAAAAATCATGAAACGTCCTGCATAGTGTTTTTAGCTCACTGTTATCAAATGGAAATTTTTGTGGAATTATTTGATGATTGATTAGCATATTTTGTTCATTAACCCTTAAATTAGAGAGTTCATAAGAAAATCAAATATAGCTTTATTTCCAAATGATAAATTATGAAACTTTTTCTAAGGTACTTGTAGTCCATCACAATCATCCCTGAATTTTCTCTGAATTTTTGGAGGTGTTATTACTATAGAATCTTTTAATATGACTTTTTAAGGGGCATCTTTAAAATTACATTTAAAGATCTAAACCTTGCTGAAAAATTGGGAGACTTAGGATTTAGAGTTGATTAGGCATTTTGTATTTATCATAAATTTAGTGGAATAATACCTTGTCTGATTATGGTACTTCATGTTTAAACCTGGGCCTTTTGGGACATTATAATAAATAAATTAATTATCAGACAAATTAGGAAATTATGGATTTCTGGATTTATGCTTCAAATGTCATTTTAGACCTCCAATAATTATCATAAGGGTACTGGATGAGTATTTCATGTACTTCCCTTTTTACGGGTCATGTAGCTTAAGTGGTGTGCATATAGCAAAACTGCAGGATTTCATTTGGATGTGAATTAGGGCAAGTATGATGAGTCTTGATGGTTTGTTGTAAGGACAAGTGGAATGAGCTGCGTCTTTGGAAGATGAGTGAGCAAGGTGTGGTTCTGTCTAGGGTTATAGGCGTTCGGGTCCGACGAAAGATCGTCCTACCCAAGGAGAGATGTAGTCAAATTACCCTAGGATTAGCATATCGAAATATGAGAAAATAAAGGGTAAGGGAATCAACCAATAATAAAATAAGTACCTTGCGAAAGGGAACGCTGGGCGTAATCCCAACATAGTTCCTAGTGCCCCTTGAGAGCCCTTCACAGGGAATACCGGGGGCAGTCCTGGGTTAACGTAAACTGTTTAACAAGCTGAAAAGAGTAACTTAGTAATTAGGGTTGCACATTCCACAACACTGATGGCACCAGAGGTTGGATAGGAGCTTCGGCTCGGATGGTTAAAAGGCGGACTTTGGGTCCGGGGAACTTCGGCTCGATTGCTTGAGTCGGACGTGTTGGTCCGGGGAGCTTCAGCTCGATTCTTGATTACGCTAATTTGCATGTGCATAACAGGAAATGAAATTAAGGTGGTGGGTCTTCGGTATTGGAGGGTCGATGCACCGACGCCAATACGTTGACTAGGCTAGTGTGGTTAACACTTCACCAACTGAAGTCCGGTGCGCCAGCCGGCAAGAGTACGCAGGAGTCCGCTTCGTGCACCAAGCGTTGAGGCGTACGATAGGTCTGACCGGTAGTGCTTTACTGGTTTAGAGGTGGGCGAGGCCCAGCCCACCGCTTCCGTCTGCCACTACGGAGGTATCCTGGGAGGTTACGGCTCCAGAAAGGGGGAACTAAAGGATTGTGTGCACAGAGTCGGGTGTGTGTGTTGCACTTGCATGTCCATCATACCCACTTGCATGTCATGGCATAATCGTTACCTTTAACCTTGACACCTAAAGTATAAGTGGAATGGGACGCTTATACCTTAGGACCTGCAAAACGACCCCTTGGTCTATAAGCTTGTGTGGGCAAGTTTATAAATTAAGGTTAATTTTGATATTTAGTTACAGCTATTTAACCACCGACACCCCAGCATATAAATCGGTATGGGACTTTTTATACGATGGGAGCCTTGCAAAAGACCCCTTGGCTTATGTGTTTTTCACATAAGTGAAGGTTACATTTCATATTACAGCCTATTGTCTTTATATGCTATAGAACTTGCTAGAATAGGACCGCTGCCATCTGCTTTTGATATTCTCCACCTTCAAGTCCTCCCTTTCTTCCTCTCCGCTCGGTGCCTAGGAGCCGTGGGGGAAGGGGTGGGGGATGATAGGACTTAGTCTTTTAGACTAACGGTTTTCGAACCGCATCATTTAGGGGATCGTGGAGACCAGCATGGAGGAGCAGCCCCAGAGACCGGTGCGCTTGGAGGTGGGGCAGTCTAGCTCCGGAGTTCATACAGCCGGGACTGTGAGTCTCGACCTTGAGTAGTTTTTCAGCTTTTGCTTCCGCATGAGTGATTTTGTAGTGAGGATATGTTGTACCGGGCATAAGCCCGTTTTGCTACTCTGATGTTATTTTCTGTGGACACTCCCTTCGTGGAGTTATATTTATATATGTCATGTGATTCTCTGTGGACAGATAGTTTCCATTTTACTTCATTATGCTACTTTTCTGTGATCGAATTGGCCGGCAGAATCAGCGCCTTGTGGTGATGACCCTTCAGGGCGTGAAGGAGTCACCGCAAAACGGCGGTTCTGGGCCTAAGACCCCGGTGTTGAAAAAGAAAAAAAAAAGGGGGTCTTACAAGTGGTATCAAAGCAGACCTCGATCGAAAAGTAGCCGTCCACAACCCTGGGTCACCCCCGCGCGGGTTTAGTTTGGGGACAAACTAAGCAGCGGAAGCAGTGGTGTGCCCATATGAGGGAAATCACATTTAAAAGTCCACTTTATCTTGTCCATTCTTTCCATTTGTACGCTATCTAACAATTGGAATCCTTCTTTGTAGCCTGCGGCAAACCCTGCCCCTAGCAGGGAGCACTTTAGGCTGCGAAGATCTCATCTTATAATTCTTTAGTCAATGAGTTAGACTCAACCCGCTGGGAGACATGACTAACAATGATAACTTATAGTATGCCATAGTTTGAAATATACTTTGGGTATGAACTTGGTTAAGCTAAGGAGATACCTAAAGAGAATAAAGGAGGAGTATAACACGAGAATGGCTACCTAAGCCATAAACTCAGGTAGCCCTACGGTCCCTATCAAGGATTACTCAAACCGGAAGGACTGCTTTAAGGAGAATTGAGACCAATAATCCATTAGCAGAATGGTAGAAGACACATAGTCTCAACCCTCATACCAGTAACAAGATTACCTGGAGACCACCATCACGAAAAACACCGAAGGTCGGATAGGAATTCAAGTTCGGAAGGGCCCTAGTTGGGATTGGGAACATTTTGACCCGGATAAGGTTGTCGTAAATATGACTCAGAGGGTTTAAAATATGGAGTATATCAATAGATTCAGGTTGGAACCCCAAGTCAAAGATTGATGCCCTAGGGATTGTGCACCCAGCTAGGACAGATATAACATGGTAATATCAAAGATACTCAGCCCAAGGCAGGTAGAGGCTTATCTTTTGTTTATTGGGGGCGTGTCTTTTGTTTATTGGGCAAATTAGTTACTGACTTGGGTTTCCCTTAGATCTCATCTAGAAAAGTTTGCGTCGTGAATATAGTGAAATGGATGTAAACCATATTCGGTGCTACTCTGGAGTATTCGTAGGGATAAGAATCTGATTGCGAAGTGGAGATTTTATAGAGTCGTTGTCTACCCGTATAAGCGAGAAATTTAATCATCGGAACTTTGGTGTATCTCGGAACGTGTATCTCCCTGGAGTGAAGAAGGGTGTCATGGATTTTGTGATGCACGGTGAGGTCCGTCGCCCGATGAAGATTAAGTGCAAGAAATTTTGGGAAACTATTACAGTCACCGCCCGGTTATAGTGGAAGTTCGAGGATATAATTAGGGATTTTCATACACACGATTCCTCATCCGCACTCCGGGCATAATTATAAATGGAACATCAACGATAGACTGGCCGAGATATCTAGGTTCACCCTGACCCGAAAGAAAACTTCTGTAGGTGTTTCTTAAGTTTTGTGAGTAGTTGATCATTATCATGGTGTGCTCAAGATGATCGTGTTGAATCAAGATAGATAGTGTACGTCCAAGGATAGAAGATCAGTCCAGGCTTATCTAGGCTCTCGGTCGACCTTCAACACAACTCTCCACCCTTGTACGGAAGGAGAGGTAGGACTCTGCTTTCATCGATTCAGGACGAGAATCCGTAGGTGTTGGGATCAGATTTTGTTGAAGACACCGAGGCTCAGGTGAGGCTGATCAGAGACATGATGCTAGAGGCGCAGAGTAGACAGGCAAAGTACTATGACGCCTGACATCGTCAGGTGGAGTTTCAGGTGGGGGACCGAGTGTTTTTGAAGATCCGGCCAATGCATGGAGTTTCACGGGTGCGTGGTCGGAGGAAGAAGCTCAGCCGAGGTACATGGGCCCTTACAGGATCCTGGAGTGAATCGGGCCCCTAGCCTACAGGCTGGAGTTGCCACCAGAGCTGGCAGCTCTGCACGACGTCTTCCACATTTCTTCGCTGAGGAGGGCTCTGGAGCAGCAGATTTTGACCACTGAAGGGTCGGTAGCTTCAGACTGGTCAGTTTGCTTGGAGCCGGTTCAGATCGACGACCGAGGAGTACGGATCTTGCGTCGCAAGAAGGTTCCGTTAGTCAAAGTCCTGTGGAGGAACCACGGCCAGGAGGAGCATACCTGGGAACCGAAGGACCTGATGCGACAAAGATACCCAGAGCTGTTCAGTCAGATATACCTCACAACCCCTCAAGATGTTTAATTCATTTTCCTGCTTTAAACTAGTAGGGCTGCTCTAGGAAGAGTAGAGACTAATCTTTTGTTTATTGGGATCTTGGCTTCATCAATTAGGCGAAGTGGTCATACACTTAGGTTTCCCTTTAAACCTAATTTAGCAAACATGGCGTCATGATGGGATGTTACAAGTTTCTTTTCTTCGGTAGAAATTCCCGTAGGCTCAACCTTGATTTCGAGGAAGAAATCTTTGTTTTGTTTATTGGGATTTGTAACATCCCATTTCCAACTAGACCCCTAAGAGTGGTTTTGGCCATGACTAGGTCATGACAAAACCCTAGGAAGCCAGAAATGGGCCAAGAGATAGGAGGCCAAGGTGAGGATCACCATGGTCTGCAAATAGTAGAATTCTGAACAATAGTTTAGGATGAGCATGGGGCTTCACCATGGCCCAAAGACCCTACCACAACACTCCCAAACATTTTGGGAGACCCATTAGAGTCATAAGGACCCATTGGGGTCAATGAAAGAGACTCAGTTGACCAAAGTCAACTCTAACCCTAAATGGGTCAAACTAGCCTACTTAGGGTCAATTGACCTTCCCTAGACAAGTGGACCCCACCTATGCCCTCCTAACCCTAAAGTGAGGTCAATGGGTCACTAAGGACACATTGGGGTCAGCCCTAGAGGCCAAGTTGACCCAAGTCAACTCGAGCTCCTAATCTGGTCAAAGTGACCTTACCATGGGTCAAGTGACCTCCAAGGTGCCAAGTCAACCCTACCCAACCATACATAGACCTTAGGGGAGGCCAATGGGTCACCAAGGACCCATTGGGGTCGACCAAAATGGTCAAATTGACCAAAGTCAAGTCAACCCTAAAATAGGTCAAACTAGCCTAAATGACCTAACCAAGCCCAAGCCACTTGGGCTAAGCCCAACTTGAGTGGCCCATTAACTTTAGGAGGCTGATATTTATGAGGGATGCCACCTAAATTTCGGAGGGGTGACTAGGAGAGAGAAAATGAGAGTTTTCTCCTTAATGGAGGAGAGAGAAAAAGGAAAAGAGAGAGAGGAGTTATGGAGGGAGGCCATGGGCCACTCCATTCATCTCTCCATTGTCCCCATTCAACTCCCTTGCCTCTTGGGATGGTAATGCTATCAATTCCAGCCAGCCAACACTAATGGGGGGAGCCCAACCACCATGGCCAACCAACCCTTCATCTCCCCTCCCAGGAAAAAAATATAAATCCCCCTATACAGCCCCCCATTTCAATTTCTGATCTTCCCATCACCTTCAGAACGTCCTTGGCAGTCAAAATAACATATTGGATCAAAGGTTTTGGTGGAGGATCGAGGATTCGGGCAAGCTCGCCGGAGAGGAAAAACGCCATGGCCGACCACCGCCGCCGCCGTCATCGAACCACAAATAAGGTCCTCCTCTACTCCTTCTTCCGTGGGTAGATCGTAGGAATCGTTTAGGACAAGAATCGGACTCAATTGAGCCGATTCAAGTTTTCATTTCCATGATTTTTCCAAAAAACCATGGTGGTCGGGTTCGCCGGAAACCGCCTCTCCGGCGGCCGTGCTTCCCCATGACGGTAGCCCTCACCTCAACGGAGGTGGTGGTGGTGGTGGCTGGCCAGGGAGGTGGCCAAATGGCCGACGGTGGCTCATGCAAAGCTACAGGTTTTATTTTTTTTTTAAGGTTGCTGGTTCGGTTTCTTAGAAGATGAACAGTAGTAATCTATTTAATTATTATATTTATATATATAATATTGTTATTTATTACCCTTTAACTTGCATATTGTGATGTCATTAAACGAGGCATATAGAGGCTGTTTTCGGAAAAATGGCCAGTCACAAAAGTTGTAGCCCTTCGAGTCTAGATTATTTTAAAATTTATTTCAGCTCGTTTGGGTAAGTGGTTAGACCACAGCACCCATGTTGGTGGGACATACCCTTAGGGCTAGGCAGTCATTAAATTGAGTGCCCACTCTTCACCCCTAGCCCAAATTAGTTGAAATTTTGGCAGAGAGTCTATCCTAGCTATACCTAGGGCCTGTCCAAAAATGGGAATTTTTGGAGAAAATATTTCTATAGTTTTTGTAAACATTTATTAATTATTAAATAAATTAACTAGGTGCCCTAAACACCTCCAAACCCTCCCAAATTTTGGTGAGTGGTCCCTGGGTTCATTTTAGGTATCTGTATAAAATTGCATTTAAGTTGGATGTGTTTTGAATAGGTTTTGACCCAACCCTAGCTATACCTTAAAAAGGGCATTTTGGTCAAAAGTTGCACTTTTGATTTTGAGTGACCAAATCACCTCAACAGAGGCTGAAATTTGGGCCACTGACTTGTTAGGGCACTTATCACCTCCCTATGGAATATGGGACAGTGAGGAATAGATTGGCCCTAAGTTCCTAGGTCAAACCCTAAGGAGGGACCTTTTGGCCTTGTGAAGGGCATGAGTCCTAAACACCTTGAATGAACACCAAATTTTGCAAGGAGGTTCCTAGGATATATAAAACCCTCTGTTAAAAATATTAGCTAACTTTGAAAATGGTAGGGCCCCCAAAACCCTAACCCTAGCTTAGGTCCTAAAACTTGTAGTGTAGGTTTAGGTTAGCTAAACATATTGAAACTTAACCAAATTTGGGTAGTGAGGGGATTAGGGTATTTTGAGCCTCTGATAATTTACTTGAGGAATTTTGGACAATATTTTTAGCACTTCATTAGTAATCAATATTAATGCCCTAATAATTATTTTGGCTATTGTGGTCTCACTGCCCATCAAGAGGGTATGAAACATGGGCAGAGTTAGTTTTAGGTTATGATAATCTTGTATGAATTTTGTTAGAATTTTTGGATATCTATTTATGACATCTACTTCACAAGTGCTTTATTTTGATTACATATTAATAATTCTTGTCAGAGGCCATTACTTACTGAAAAATCATGAAACTTCCTGCATAGTGTTTTTAGCTCACTGTTATCAAATGGAATTTTTGTGGAATTATTTGATGATTGATTAGCATACTTTGTTCATTAAACCTTAAATTAGAGAGTTCATAAGAAAATCAAATATAGTTTAATTTCCAAATGATAAATTATGAAACTTTTTCTAGGGTACTTGTAGTCCATCGCAATCATCCCTGAATTTTCTCTGAAGTTTTGGAGGTGTTATTACTATAGAATCTTTTAATATGACTTTTTAAGGGGCATCTTTGAAATTAAATTTAAAGATCTAAACCTTGCTGAAAAATTGGGAGACTTAGGATTTAGAGTTGATTAGGCATTTTGTATTTATCATAAATTTAGTGGAATAATACCTTGTCTGATTATGGTACTTCATGTTTAAACCTGGGCCTTTTGGGACATTATAATAAATAAATTAATTATCAGACAAATTAGGAAAATTATGGATTTCTGGATTTATGCTTCAAATGTCATTTTAGACCTCCAATAATTATCATAAGGGTACTGGATGAGTATTTCATGTACTTCCCTTTTTACGGGTCATGTAGCTTAAGTGGTGTGCATATAGCAAAACTGCAGGATTTCATTTGGATGTGAATTAGGGCAAGTATGATGAGTCCTGATGGTTTGTTGTAAGGACAAGTGGAATGAGCTGCGTCTTTGGAAGATGAGTGAGCAAGGTGTGGTTCTGTCTAGGGTTATAGGCGTTCGGGTCCGACGAAAGATCGTCCTACCCAAGGAGAGATGTAGTCAAATTACCCTAGGATTAGCATATCGAAATATGAGAAAATAAAGGGTAAGGGAATCAACCAATAATAAAATAAGTACCTTGCGAAAGGGAACGCTGGGCGTAATCCCAACATAGTTCCTAGTGCCCTTGAGAGCCCTTCACAGGGAATACCGGGGCAGTCCTGGGTTAACGTAAACTGTTTAACAAGCTGAAAAGAGTAACTTAGTAATTAGGGTTGCACATTCCACAACACTGATGGCACCAGAGGTTGGATAGGAGCTTCGGCTCGGATGGTTAAAAGGCGGACTTTGGGTCCGGGGAACTTCGGCTCGATTGCTTGAGTCGGACGTGTTGGTCCGGGGAGCTTCGGCTCGATTCTTGATTACGCTAATTTGCATGTGCATAACAGGAAATGAAATTAAGGTGGTGGGTCTTCGGTATTGGAGGGTCGATGCACCGACGCCAATACGTTGACTAGGCTAGTGTGGTTAACACTTCGCCAACTGAAGTCCGGTGCGCCAGCCGACAAGAGTACGCAGGAGTCCGCTTCGTGCACCAAGCGTTGAGGCGTACGATAGGTCTGACCGGTAGTGCTTTACTGGTTTAGAGGTGGGCGAGGCCCAGCCCACCGCTTCCGTCTGCCACTACGGAGGTATCCTGGGAGGTTACGGCTCCAGAAAGGGGGAACTAAAGGACTGTGTGCACAGAGTCGGGTGTGTGTGTTGCACTTGCATGTCCATCATACCCACTTGCATGTCATGGCATAATCGTTACCTTTAACCTTGACACCTAAAGTATAAGTGGAATGGGACGCTTATACCTTAGGACCTGCAAAACGGCCCTTGGTCTATAAGTTTGTGTGGGCAAGTTTATAAATTAAGGTTAATTTTGATATTTAGTTACAGCTGTTTAACCACCGACACCCCAACGTATAAATCGGTATGGGACTTTTTATACGATGGGAGCCTTGCAAAAGACCCCTTGACTTATGTGTTTTTCACATAAGTGAAGGTTACATTTCATATTACAGCCTATTGTCTTTATATGCTATAGAACTTGCTAGAATAGGACCGCTGCCATCTGCTTTTGATATTCTCCACCTTCAAGTCCTCCCTTTCTTCCTCTCCGCTCGGTGCCTAGGAGCCGTGGGGGAAGGGGTGGGGGATGATAGGACTTAGTCTTTTAGACTAACGGTTTTCGAACCGCATCATTTAGGGGATCGTGAAGACCAGCATGGAGGAGCAGCCCCAGAGACCGGTGCGCTTGGAGGTGGGGCAGTCTAGCTCCGGAGTTCATACAGTCGGGACTGTGAGTCTCGACCTTGAGTAGTTTTTCAGCTTTTGCTTCCGCATGAGTGATTTTGTAGTGAGGATATGTTGTACCGGGCATAAGCCCGTTTTGCTACTCTGATGTTATTTTCTGTGGACACTCCCTTCGTGGAGTTATATTTATATATGTCATGTGATTCTCTGTGGACAGATAGTTTCCATTTTACTTCATTATGCTACTTTTCTGTGATCGAATTGGCCGGCAGAATCGGCGCCTTGTGGTGATGACCCTTCAGGGCGTGAAGGAGTCACCGCAAAACGGCGGTTCTGTGCCTAAGACCCCGGTGTTGAAAAAGAAAAAAAAGGGGGTCTTACAGAGGACAGGAGGAGAGAAGAGGGGAGCCCAGGCAGAGGGAGCAAAGGCATCTCCAGTGGAAACAACAGCAGAGGTGGGGGCACCAGGAGCCCGACCGTCGGCTGGGCTGGAGACCCGAGTGGCAGGGGCAGGGGCCACCAAGAGGATACTATGGAAGGGGTCACCATCAGGGGAGGCAAGAGCAGTTCCATCCTCCGGGCTGGAGACAGGGCCAGAGATCCCGGCTCCCCGATCAGGAGGAGGCCATGGCCATAGCTTTGGGAGCAAGGAGGGGGATCATGAGGAGGAGGAGAAGGGAGGTCAGGGTGGAGCTGCCCTATTGCGACTTCCATCAGGAAGAGGGGAACGCAACAGCCACGTGCCCGGAATTCTTGGAGATGAGAGGGAATAGGGAGCGGCAACAACAGCAGCAGGAGGCGCGGCAAGAAGTGAGGATCAATGAGGTCCTGCCTCGGGCGGAGGAGGATCATTGCGAAGACTGGGTGGATGTTGGGACCCGAGGAGGGATCAGAGTGATCCACGGGGGAGTGGGGATCGAGGCTTCCCGCAAGGCAAGCCTCCACACCATGTACCGGCGGAGCGTCGCCTATACATCCCAAACCCCGCCGCCGGAGGAGAGTATCACCTTCTCTAGGAGTGATATGCCAGACCACGAGGATCCGTTATGTGATGCGCTGGTCATCAAGGCCACCATCGAGAATTTCACTGTCACTCGGATCCTCGTGGACAATGGGAGCTCCGTCAACGTCATCTTCAAAAAGGCGTTTGACGCGACGAAGGTGGAAGCTAAGAGGGTGCTGGCCTCTGACAGGCCCTTGTTCGGGTTCTCAGGAGAATGGAAGGAAGTAGAGGGAGGAGTTGGCCTCCATGTTACCTTGGGGGGGCAGTCCCGAAACTGCAAGTTCGTCATTGTAGACGCCCCCAGCAGCTACAGTGCCATCTTCGGGAGGCCTCTGATCAGCGCCTTCCGCTGCGTCCCCTCGTCTTTCCATCAGTGTTTGAAGTTCAACGCTAAGGGGGTCCAGGTCAGGGTCAGGGGGACCAAAAGGTGGCGCGGGAGTGTTATGTCACTGCGGTGAACACTATCTCTTGGCAGGAGGGAGCCGAGGAGATGGGTCGGAGGATGGAGGAGGCCGAGTAGGAGTTGTCAGTAAGGAGGAGGGGGTAGAGAGTCGCGCTGAGGAGGCAACAGGAGAAGATATGGAGGTGGCCGGAGTGATGGCTGTGGGGGAAGAGATGGAGGTAGAGGTCCCTGTTCCGGAGGAAGGGGATGCTGAGGAATGGGCGGAGCAGTCCAGGCTGGAGGCCGCAGAGGAAGTGGTAGAGCTGGAGGTGCTCACCCGTGGAGGCAGGATGGAGAAGATCCGCATCAGCGGGGGGCTAACCCTGGAGGACCAGGGCAGGATGCTGGAGTGCATCCGGAAGAATGTGGACATCTTTGCCTGGAACGCCGCGGAGATGCCGGGGGTTGACGCGTATGTGGCATGCCACCGCCTCAACCTGGACCCGGGAACACGCCCCGTTCGGCAGAAGAAGAGGTCTACGGCGGACAAGCTGGCGGAGCCCATCAGGGAGGAGGTGGCGAAGCTCCTCAAGGCTGGCTTTGTGTCCGAGATTCAGTATCCCGTCTGGGTCTCCAACGTTGTGATGGTTAAAAAAGGAGACGGCCGATGGCGATTGTGTATTGATTTTTCCTTACTTAATAAAGCCTGTCCTTGTTGGAACATGGTTTCACACTCCTTAGGTTTGAGAATATCAACTCCCTGCTTGTATTTGATGAGATTGGTTGTGTGATAGAGTGTGCAGGCTGATAGGTGAAAGGAAAGGAGAAGAGCTTTAAAAGGTTACTACCGCCCGGCGACAACCTTATCGCAGCGCGGTAACCATCTCGATCGACGCATATCGGTTCGATGGTCGACAGCCCATTTATCAGCTAAGGAAGGATCGTCGACAATCAAAAGCTACCGCCCGGCGACAGGACGCTACCGCCGGCGGTATCCGGTCGACGTGCATCGAGGGGACGATCGTCGATGATGGTACCTACCGCTCAGGCGATAGTCTTATCGCAGGCGGTAGAATTATCTGGCGAAATGGCGCTATCGCTCTGACTGGGCGCGGTAACCTTTACCGCCCGGCGATAGCTCTTTTAAAACGGCAGTTTCCTTAATGAGCAGTTATAGTTGCCGTTTCGGGAGACGTGTGGAGACAGCTGGCAGGCGTTACGCGCGAACCTACCGCCCGGCGATAGAGTTATCGCAGGCGGTAGTCTATTTTCTCCAAGACGTATAAAAAGCAGCGCCGTTTCCTCAAGACCTAAGTCTCCAGAGATCATTGACGAAGTGCTCCAGGAATACTAAGTTCGGCCGTCTTCCTACGTCCGTTCTACTTGTCTTCGTCAAAGAAAAAGCAAGGTTTCTTCCTCCCGTTCGAGATCGAAGAACTCCGGAGATCAAGGATTCGCATCGTCTACGTCTAGCGACCGGGTGCTTTCCATCGAAGATCACAAGCACCGGTCGTAGATCTATCCGGAAACTTCTCAAGAGGGAGAACCTAAACTTTAACGAATATATTTTTGTAATCTCTTTTTGTATCTTTTTCTTCTTCTATTGTTGTAAGTGGTAAGGGAAATCGACCGGGGAAGGTCGTCGGGATCCGGGTTGGATTCCGTGGAAAATCGTCCGGGATTTGGGGCGTCTAGATCGGGGATCTAGCGGTGCTCTAAGACCCTTCCGGTTGTGGAGGTGAAGAGCGGCTCTAAGACCTTTCGGGGAGAAAGTGAAGAGCGGCTCTAAGACCCTTCCGGGTGTGGAGGTGAAGAGCGGCTCTAAGACCTTTCGGGGAGAAAGTGAAGAGCCAACCGATCCGGGTTTTGGGTCGGTATAGAAAACCCAAGAGTTTTATTCACCGCCTCTGACCTCCGGCGTCATGGAGATCCATGTTGTATGTATTGTGTGTAAAAATGTTTTAAATCAATCCTAATTACAAGTGTAACATTGTGTGTGACTAAATGATTCATATGAGATATTGTCTTCATATCATTGCCTCTTATGTTTACTTGTGAATGATAAGTCTAGTTTCACGTGTGTGCGCACAAGCTAAATTTGTACAGGAAAAGAGTGAATAACGTACCGCAGAACATTGGTTACCCAACGCTCTGCAGTAGTTTCCTATGCTCTGGTTCTGTGGACAAATTAACGCTTAAATTTCAAGAAACGCGTCGAACCTTATTCACCCCCCCCCCTCTAAGGTTGGCTACAAGATCCAACAAGTGGTATCAGAGCAGGTTATTCCAAAACGGTTTCACTACCGGGAATAATGGCCAACCTCCATCATGGACTGATGAGTGGGGATGAAAAATTGTACACCGAAAATGTGTTTGCACCACCTCTCTTTACAGGAGTGAACTATAACGAATGGAGAACTCTAATGAGAAAATTCCTTATGCTAACGGATGTAGAAGTTTGGAACATTACTTGTACCAAGCCCCCTTATAGCCTAAATAAGCACGAGTGTTATTTAAATGCCAAGGCTATGAACAGTTTGTTTTGTGGGCTTAGTCAAGAAATTTTTAAACGCATTCACATGTGTTCTACTGCATATGAGATATGGGAATATCTTGAGTCTACTTATAGTTCTCATCTTGCAGATAATGACTTCAAGCAGTTCCTTATAGATCCAAGTGACGAGTCGAATGGAGATGCACTCTTGGAGGAAGTCAAGACAGACACGTCAAGCAAGAGGGGAGATGAACATCTGTCACTGGATGAGAAGAGCCAAGGGGAAGATGATAAAGGAACCTTGTGTTCAAATCTTGCCTCGTCCAAGAGCGCTGTAAGAAACTCAAACTCTCTCCGTGTATACAAGTCTGTTTATACACTGAATATGCTGAATATGAATAGGCGTAGACTTAAGAAACTGAAAAATATTAATTCAAAACTACGCTTGGAAAATAACCTTTTAAAAGCAAATGTTAGTGTAGAATCTTCCACTGTCGTGTCTAGTTCTCCTGTATACTCTTTAGAGGACAACTCTACACTTTGTATAAATTGTGAGAAGTTAAAAGAGAAACGTGAGGAGGAAGAGAAAGAGTGCATTTCTCTAAGAGAACAAAATGAGAAACTGTTTCTAGAAAACTTAGCGTCAAAGGGGGAGTGTGCTAAGTGTGTGGACTATAGAGTTGAAATCACTGAGATGAGTGAGATCTTCGAAGAATATAGAAATAAGTATGAAGCCCACATTAACTCAATAGTCGCAATACTCAAGAATAGCACAACTGCCTACACCAAAGCGAGAACAAATCTCAAACAGAGAAATGAAGATTTGGAAACGAAAATCAACGTGCTTAAGGAAATTTTAAAGAAAAATTCTCAACACATAAACGTGCAATATCAAGAAAATTCCAAACGCACGTTGAACACAAGCTCACTCACGTCAGTTAGGAAAATCAAAGGGAGCAGTAAACTTCAAGCCAACGCGAGTGAAAACCTCAAATATGAAAATCATATCCACTGGCGAAAACCAACTACTCCATTTACAAAACTAATTGAACGCAGATATCCTTCAAAAAGTCTTTATGCTATGAGTCAGTATGGTAACAAGAAGTATTTCATGTCAGAAAGTAATCTCAACATGGTTAATTCACAAAGACAATTGTGCCCAACCACAATCTCTCACGTAAGGACTCCTAGACATCCAAAAGAGAATCTGCAACATAAGAAAAACATCAAACCAAGGTATGAATGGAGACCAGTCACGCGACGTAGCACGCCCAGTCCGACGGACCGGGCGAACCCTCCTTCACCGGGTTCAACTGTATCACAACATCGTTGGGTTCCCAAAAGGAAAGTCATTTTCGGCTCCTTCTGGATACCCAAACCTCTCAACTCCTAAGTATGTCCCGTTAGTGAAGTAGAATGACACACTTGATCACGTCATGACTATCTCCTACTTCACATCGTACGTCTGATTTAGCTGTGCGGGACTCAAAGAGCTTAGGAGCAAATTAATACTGATCAAAATCCACTTTTCATGCATAATCAAGTGATAACAAAATAGAGATTAAATTGCCCACATAAAATGAAACCAAAAACATTCAAGAAAAATGTTCGGGCCGGTACCTGTATTATTACATCAATTTTTTAATTGTTCATAAATCTAAAAACTCGAAAGGGTATAAAGAAAAATGGGATCACGCCTGTTCATCAGAGGATGTTGAAGAAATGCTGAGCTTCCTCATGATCTTCTTAAGCATCTTCTTCATGCCTTTGATCTCCTTTCCCTGCTCCTCCATGAGGCTATGAATTCCACGACTTGCCTCGCGAAGAGATCCCGACCGGGGTACCGATGGCTCCGGAGGTGGCACCTGTGGTCGCACCCGTGAAGCAGCCGGTATCTCTCCTACATGATAGACCTACGGAAAGAGGTCAATGGGATAGGAGGTCCAGTCGATGGTCGGGTACTTGATCTTCAGGATGGTCTGGATGACTCCTCCCAAAGGGAGTGTATTTACCCGCTGACGATCGGGGGACTTGAGGCGAAAAGTATACCTCATGATCGACAGGATGAGATCTGAAACGCTGAATGGCTTCTGCGCTATAATGTGATAGGTCACCATGGATAGCTGAGCCGTGATCTTTCGAGTATCTCCTGCCTTGAACATCAGCGAATGGCGGAGGATATCCTGAATTATCCGAGCAACTGGTGTGAGTGTGTCCACCGAAGTGAAAAAGTCAGGACGCCCCTCCGCTCCATGGAGAACCTCGTTCATCACTCTCCAATCCCGTGCTGTCCTGAAGGATTCTACAACATCCAAGTATGGAAGGTTGGATGGCCACACGTACTTCGTCTCCAGGTCGGCATGGGTGATAGTAACTATCTTATCCCCGATGCAAGACTGAACTCCTCCTCCCAGACGCATCAGAGATGGATCCCTCAAGTTGTTGTAGAACTCTCGAACGAGAGCGGAGGAAAAGGAACACCCATCTGATATCACCGCCAACACGCCCGATTCTTCGAGATACTCATAGATATGAGTATACCGATCATCAATTTCTATGAGCATAGGAATGCTCACAGTGGCGTTGTCTATAGCGGGGTACGTAGTCTCTCCACGGTTTCGTTTTGAAATACTTCGACGTCCAGAGTGTGCGCTCGAGGAGGCCATTTCCTGCATGAAACAACATTCAAAAACTCAAATCAGGAACCGGGATCCAAAACTGAAAATTCACAAAAATTGAGTGAAATCTGGGAGCTATCGCAGGCGATAATTAGCTATCACCGGCGGTAGCTCGACGGACTGCACTTCACCTCTTTCCGCCGTATTGAGCTAAAAATCGATTTCTTTTGTAAAAACCACTCCAATCTCCATGTTCTTCATAGATCTATATATGAACTTCGTAGATCTTGAAAGAGGAGATGAGATCCGACAATAAACATCTAAAAATGAAACATGTGAAAGTATCTCTTTTTACTCCTCCGCATTTCGGATCCTTTACAAACAATGGCAATATTTTTCACCTCTTAAAGCGTAGATCCGAAATAGACTAAAACAATGGCAATATGTTTCAAAAGGGGGGATATGTGAGAGGAGATCCGTGAAGAAGTGGATATAAAAATGCCATGAGAGAACACATCTACTCCACAAAGACATCTCATATGGATCCTAAAAACAAGAAATCAAGCAAAAATGAGAAAGGATAGAGCATTACCTGAAATCAAAGGAGATCTGTAGGGCTGGAGAAGCTTCTTTCCAAAAGGGGATGCAAGGTGAGAATGAGTGTGGGCGGATCTGAAATAACCTACAGCATATTTATTCCGGAGTTACCGCGGCGCGGTAGTACTACCGACAGGCGATAGTACTCTGACTCGCATATAAGTACACACGAAAATCATGCTTATCCAACCTGCTTTGACAAGGCTAGGGAATATCTTAAGGTGTCCATATAGTAGATAAATGGTGGTCGTTTTAGGGCCAAAGTGCGTTTTTTTTATCTCATGGGGGCTCATATGACCGAGTCGTGGTATATTTTCAAGTATATACAATGTTTGCTAATCTTTTTGTCAATTTGTACGGCACATTGGTATCCTGTCATGATGAGCGAAGTTAAATTTTGTCTAGCTATTGAGTGCGAAAATTAATGTGGGTGTACGTTGTCTATGCCTCTAAGTATGTGTGAGGATTTATTTACGATAATGATTACACCTCTCACACACTACTTGATCATACACTCAACCTGAGATAATAAGCTGACATGCTATAAATCGTGACACTAACTTTAACATCTCTGATATATCTTGAACAATCAATGTCATGAAATCAAATTGCGCGTGTCTATGCTAATTAAATTTTTGGGCCAAAACTAGAAAGGCATATGTCGAATGTAAACAAGTTAAAGTGGATCTACCTATGTGGGTAGATTTCGATTGACTTGGGGTCTTGTTCTGCTTTGATTATGTATCAAGTTGATGGCCTAACTCCAAAATAAAATGATGGCCATCAAATCCCGCTTACAGACCCCCCAAGCACTACTCATCCCTCCTGATAAGTCTTCATAAGCGTTGTGAGGGTGAGCACCTTGGATTAAAAAGTCGTTTCGATCTTGTGCATGGACTACACTTTATGATTTGTGCCCTTGATTTAATTTCTTTATGCCGCACTATGTCATGTGACGTGATTTTTCACTATATCTCTTTGGTGTTAGCATCGTTAGTTTGCTTGATATAAAACATGTCTGCCTGATATCTCTATTGAATGTTTTGTCTCTTGGTGCTACACGTGCACATGTCATTATCTTATTTAAATCTTCCGCGCATAAGAATTGGACCTCAACTACATTCGATGCTTTTCGCACAATACGTACTGGCACATTTTTTTCTCTCATGACGATATTTGTGTTTGCCTATTTTTCTCTCTATTTATCTAAACCCTGCAAACATTCATGTCATACTTGATGTGTGCTATGTCTCGTGCATATAGTCCATTTTCTTCACTCTGATTTGCGTTTGCTCCTGATTTTGACCCTGTTTTACAACTCTCTGATTTCAAGTGCTTTGTAGGTCTATATTACGTTATCTCTCGCCTACAATTTTCATCCTCCTTGGTCGGTTGGCCTCGCCCATTCTTTTGATATTATCAAAGGGGGAGAAGGTATTGGAGGTAGTGTTCATGATAGGGGGAGCGTATTGAGGTGTGTGTGTGCTCATAGATAGGGGGAGCGTCCCACCGATAGGGGGAGTATGTAGTAGGATAGAACAGGATTGAACGGGATCGATATAGGTGTGTATTGCTTATTTGTTCAATATCATTTTACTCTGATACTCTACTTTATACTGTTCTACGTTGCTACATACATCTATTCTGGCACTCTATCTACTTGATTTTGGTTTATCATGAACGGGATTGATATTATAAAAAGGGGGAGTTTGTTGGAACATGGTTTCACACTCCTTAGGTTTGAGAATATCAACTCCCTGCTTGTATTTGATGAGATTGGTTGTGTGATAGAGTGTGCAGGCTGATAGGTGAAAGGAAAGGAGAAGAGCTTCAAAAGGTTACTACCGCCCGGCGACAACCTTATCGCAGCGCGGTAACCATCTCGATCGACGCATATCGGTTCGATGGTCGACAGCCCATTTATCAGCTAAGGAAGGATCGTCGACAATCAAAAGCTACCGCCCGGCGACAGGACGCTACCGCCGGCGGTATCCGGTCGACGTGCATCGAGGGGACGATCGTCGACGATGGTACCTACCGCTCAGGCGATAGTCTTATCGCAGGCGGTAGAATTATCTGGCGAAATGGCGCTATCGCTCTGACTGGGCGCGGTAACCTTTACCGCCCGGCGATAGCTCTTTTAAAACGGCAGTTTCCTTAATGAGCAGTTATAGTTGCCGTTTCGGGAGACGTGTGGAGACAGCTGGCAGGCGTTACGCGCGAACCTACCGCCCGACGATAGAGTTATCGCAGGCGGTAGTCTATTTTCTCCAAGACGTATAAAAAGCAGCGCCGTTTCCTCAAGACCTAAGTCTCCAGAGATCATTGACGAAGTGCTCCAGGAATACTAAGTTCGGCCGTCTTCCTACGTCCGTTCTACTTGTCTTCGTCAAAGAAAAAGCAAGGTTTCTTCCTCCCGTTCGAGATCGAAGAACTCCGGAGATCAAGGCTTCGCATCGTCTACGTCTAGCGACCGGGTGCTTTCCATCGAAGATCACAAGCACCGGCCGTAGATCTATCCAGAGAACTTCTCAAGAGGGAGAACCTAAACTTTAACGAATATATTTTTGTAATCTCTTTTTGTATCTTTTTCTTCTTCTATTGTTGTAAGTGGTAAGGGAAATCGACCGGGGAAGGTCGTCGGGATCCGGGTTGGATTTCGTGGAAAATCGTCCCGGGATTTGGGGCGTCTAGATCGGGGATCTAGCGATGCTCTAAGACCCTTCCGGTTGTGGAGGTGAAGAGCGGCTCTAAGACCTTTCGGGGAGAAAGTGAAGAGCGGCTCTAAGACCCTTCCGGGTGTGGAGGTGAAGAGCGGCTCTAAGACCTTTCGGGGAGAAAGTGAAGAGCCAACCGGTCCGGGTTTTGGGTCGGTATAGAAAACCCAAGAGTTTTATTCACCGCCTCTGACCTCCGGCGTCATGGAGATCCATGTTGTATGTATTGTGTGTAAACATGTTTTAAATCAATCCTAATTACAAGTGTAACATTGTGTGTGACTAAATGATTCATATGAGATATTGTCTTCATATCATTGCCTCTTATGTTTACTTGTGAATGATAAGTCTAGTTTCACGTGTGTGCGCACAAGCTAAATTTGTACAGGAAAAGAGTGAATAACGTACCGCAGAACATTGGTTACCCAACGCTCTGCAGTAGTTTCCTATGCTCTGGTTCTGTGGACAAATTAACGCTTAAATTTCAAGAAACGCGTCAAACCTTATTCACCCCCCCCCCCTCTAAGGTTGGCTACAAGATCCAACAGTCCTAAGTACTGTTATCCTTTGCCTCGGATCGACGCGCTGTTTGACTCAGCCGTCGGCTTTTCTGTAATGAGTTTTTTGGATGCCTTTTCAGGTTACCATCAAATCAGGATGCACCCCCCGGACATCAAGGATGTCTCGTTCATCACAGGGGATGGATGCTACTGCTACAAGATGATGCCATTCGGGCTGAAGAATGCTGGGGCCACCTACCAAAAAATGATGGATAGAGTCTTCAAAGAGCAGATGGGGAGGAACATGGTGGTGTATGTGGACGACCTCATGATCAAAAGTCGGGATGTGGACTCCCACCTCCGGGACCTAGAGGAGACCTTCGCCACCCTACGCAGATACAAGATGCGGTTGAATCCCCTGAAATGTGTCTTCGGGGCCAGCAGGGGAAAGTTCTTGGGGCACCTCCTCACTCCTGTAGGGGTCGAGCCGAATCCGGACAAGGTCAAGGCTATCTTAGAGCTGGGGTCCCCGCGAAATGCGAAGGAGGTCCAGCGGCTGACGGGGAAGCTAGCAGGGCTGAGTCGCTTCCTTTCTCGGGCAGGGGAGAAGTGCTCCCCCTTCTTCAAAACACTGAGGGGTGGTCAGAGGTTTGAATGGACCAAGGAATGCGAGGAGGCGTTCCAGGCCCTCAAGGTACAGTTGACACAAGCTCCGCTGCTCCAAGGGCCGAAGGAGGGGGAGGATTTGTTCTTATATCTCGCGGTCAGGGCAGAGGCTCTGAGCTCTGTCTTGGCTCGAGAAGGGGGAAGGAGACAACTCCCTATATATTACGTCAGCCGGGTCCTGAGGAAGGCCGAGCTCCGGTATCCGATCTTGGAGAAGCTTGCATTCTCCCTAATCATCTCGGCTCGGCGGCTGCGACCTTACTTCCAGGCACACTCAATCTGAGTGGTGACCGACCACCCCCTCCGCAACATCTTCGAGGGGGTAGAGCATTCAGGACGACTGGCTAAATGGTCGGTGGAGCTGAGCGAGTTTGATGTCTCCTTCGTTTCGCGGCTCTCAATCAAAGCTCAGGCGATGGCCGATTTCCTGGCCGACTACGTGGTGGAAGTAGCGGAGGAGGAGCTCACCCGCCCGACTCCCTGGAAAGTGAGGGTGGACGGGGCCTCAGGGAGGCATTCCCTTGGAGTGGGGGTGGTCTTGGAAAGCCCTCAAGGGACTCAGATTGAGCAGACGGTGGTGGTGCACTTTCCCATTACCAACAACCAGGCTGAGTACGAGGCCGTGATAGCAGGGCTGCGCCTGGCCAGGGAGCTGGGGGTGCTGGATGTGGAGGTCCTAACCGACTCCATGGTGGTGACTTCCCAGATCAACGGGGAGTTCGAAGCAAGGGAACCCACCCTGAAGTTGTACTTGGCCAAAGTGAAGGGGGTCATAGGCACCTTCCAGACCTTCTCCATCCGACACGTGCCAAGGGGAGAGAACGAACAAGCCGACCAGTTAGCAAAGCATGGTCCCCGGGCAGGGGGCACCATCACCGACCTGTTCCGCCCCTCCATCGAAGAAGGGGAGCTCATGGAAATCGACCAACAAGCTTCATGTATGGATCCAGTAGTAGTTTTCCTCTCCACGGGAGAATATCTGGAGGGGGTAGACAGGAAGAAGCTAAGGCACAAGTCAGCTTACTACCTCCTTAAGGACGGGTAGCTATACAGGAAAACCCTCTCCGGGATGCTGGCTCGCTGCATGGCCGAGGGCGAGGCGCAGAGGATCTTGGAGGAAGTCCACTCCGGGGAATGCGGGAGTCATTCCGGGAGTCGGACCCTGAAGGGAAGGATAGTCAGGCATGGGTATTTCTGGCCCACCCTGGGCCGAGACGCCGCGGAGTTCGCAAAAAGATGTCATAAGTGCCAGCTGTTTGCCCCTCTTCAGCTACAGCCAGCCTGACGACTCAAGAGTATCACGGCCCCCTGGCCCTTCGCAATCTGGGGAATGGATTTGGTTGGGCCGTTTCCCCAGGCCAGCGGTCAGAGAAGGTTCCTCCTAGTGATGATCGACTACTTCTTGAAGTGGATGGAGGTGAAGGCGTTGGCCAAGGTGACCTCCCAAGTGATCAGGAACTTTGTTTGGGGGGAGATCATCTGTCTCTATGGGCTGCCCCAGGCCATCGTCACAGACAATGGGCCCCAGTTCGCCAGTACCGAGTTCACCAGTTTCTGCGAGCAGCTCGGAATCGACCTCAGGTTCGCCTCGGTCCACCACCCCAGGAGTAACGGGCAGGTGGAGGCCGCGAACAAGATCATCGTCAACCTCCTCAAGAAGAAGGTGGAGAACCTGAGGGGAGGCTGGGTGGAGCAGCTCCCCGCAGTTCTTTGGGCCCTAAGAACCACCCCTAACACGGCTACGGGGGAGACCCCCTTCAAGCTCTCCCATGGGTGCGAGGCGGTGCTCGCCGTAGAATTTGAAGTCCAAACGCCGCGAGTCAGGGCGGCCAGAGAGGGCCGAGAGGAATGGCAAGCCGAGAACGAGGGGGAGCTAAGACTCTCCCTTGACATGGTGGAAGAATTGAGGGACCTTTCGGCCATCCGACAGGAGGAGGTAAAAAGAAGGATGGCCAAATACTTTGACAAGCATGTCAGGGTCAAGCAGTTCGCAGAAGGAGACCTGGTGCTGAAGAAGGTAGACGTGGCAGGGAGGTCAGCGTCCGTAGGAAAGCTCAACCCCAGCTGGGAGGGGCCGTTTATTGTGAAGGAAGTTTTGAAGTCAGGGGGCTATCGGCTCCAAAATGTAGAGGGCGAGACCCTGAGTCTCACCTGCAGTGGAGACGACCTGAAAAGGTTTTTTCCCTAAACGCCTGTAAGCAACACGTTGGTTATAATGAATTCCTTTCCCCCCAGTATTGTCATGGCCACTTGCATAGAGAATTGGAATGTGTTTGGACCCCGAGAAGATCCCGCTGCCAGGCTCTCACCTAGCTGGCAGGGCCTAAAGTCACTCGGTGTCATCCCTAGCCTCGAGAAGATCCCGCTACCAGGCTCTAACCTAGCTGGCAGGGCCGGAAGTCACTCGATGGAATGTGTTTGGACCCCGAGAAGATCCCGCTGCCAGGCTCTCACCTAGCTGGCAGGGCCGGAAGTCACTCGGTGTCATCCCTAGCCTCGAGAAGATCCCGCTGCCAGGCTCTCACCTAGCTGGCAGGGCCGGAAGTCACTCTATGGAATTTGTTTGGACCCCAAGAAGATCCCGCTGCCAGGCTCTCACCTAGCTGGCAGGGCCGGAAGTCACTCGGTGTCATCCATAGCCTCGAGAAGATCCCGCTGCCAGGCTCTCACCTAGCTGGCAGGGCCGGAAGTCACTCGATGGAATGTGTTTGGACCCCGAGAAGATCCCGCTGCCAGGCTCTCACCTAGCTGGCAGGGCCGGAAGTCACTCGGTGTCATCCCTAGCCTCGAGAAGATCTCGCTGCCAGAACGAATCACGCTGCCGGGCACCCACCTAGCCGGCAAGGCCGGGAACTACTCGAATGGTGTTAATAGCGGGTCGGAATCACAAAAGTTAACCAAAAAAGAGAGGGGTCTAACGTAGCCCCCCAGCCCCATGAAAGGCGGCCGAACGGAGGCGAAAACCTGGGCGAGAGTCCGCAAGAAGTTTGATAACTCAGACAAAGGAGGAGCCGGCTCGCCTCGCTTGATGGGCGAAGCAGCCGCATCATCAGGGCTGGGCCGCAGAGGCAGGCCGCCCTGCGCGGTAATAGCAAATATACAGAGGCAGGCGAGAAAGCATTTATAAAAGCAATAGTAGATAAAAATCACGAAGTCTAGGCACAACTCGCGCGTACGTCTCAAAACAGCTAAACGTACATGATATATACATCTAAGTAAACAAAGTCAAAAAAGCGGGGGTGACGCGAGATTCGGGGCGAGAAATCCTAAATGCGCTGGAAGGACTGGTCTCCAGGGTCCTGTACGGGGAGGAACAGCGCCGGAACCACGTCGCCCGCCGAAAGCTCCGCCGCCTCGCTCTTGAGAAGATCTGCGCGTCGCAGCATCTACATCGTGTACTTTGCGGCGCTGGCAGCGTTCTTTTGCATCAGCACCTCCAACTCGTGGTCGGAGTGGTGCGCGAGCGGGCAGCCCCTGTTATCTGGCGGAGGGACAGCGGCGGCGGCCTCCAGCTCGCGTACCCGTGCCTCCAGCACTGACTTGTCCTGAGCGAGGGTGGCGATCTCAGCGCCCATCCGACTGGCCGTCGCGGCGTCCTGAAAAGGGGAAAAGAAAGTTATAAGTTGGATTCGCGAGAAAGGGTGGTTGTTGAGGGTGAGCACATACCACCCCACCCAGGTACTGCGCGAGGGACTCCTCTGCCGCGTCGGCCCGCCTCCTCTGAAGGTCCGCGTCTTCCTGAGCAAGCTTTCGGGCCTCCTCCCTCTCGTCCGCCATCTTCTTCAGGGAGGTGGCATTCCGCTCCAGCTGGGTGCATCTCCTCCCTACCATATGAGCTAACTCCAGGCCGCGTAGCTGGGCCCGCGCGCTCTCGTGAACCAATACTCGTGTCGCCTCTTTGTCGTAGATGGCGGCGTCTTCTTGCGAGTACAGGCCGAACGAGAAATTATACGCCTCCCCACCGATGGTGTCCTGCTCCAGCCAGCTCGGCAGCAGAGTCGAGACCACCGCGCGGTTAGACTCCTTGTCCCATGACAGGAGCAGGATGCCGAGCTCGTCCAGGTATTTATCGCCGTAGCCGAAGTTGCGATGCCCTCTCGGCACCGGCTTCGCGGCGGTTTGCGACCCGTCTGGCGGCCCCGAAGTGCCCGCCACTCCGGCGGGAATGTCGCTGGTCTAAGCGACCACGGGAGGGGAGCCCTCGGTCGGCAGATCTGCCGGGGCCTTGCATTTCCTTTGGCTCACAGCGGGTTGCTGACCCGAAGTCTTCGCCACTTTCGGCGGGGGAGTGGGCTCTCCGCCGCCCGGCCGCTTCTTGGCCGGGACCGATGGGGGGTCGCGCTGAGCGGCGTCCGCGGCCTGCGCTCGGGCGAGAACCCCGGGGAAAACCCGAGCACTCTCGTAGGGGGGATGAAGAGGGATGTTCCGCTCTCCTGCCAAGAAGAGGGGATGAGACAGAGAAGAAAAGGGTAAGGCAGAGCAGTGGCAAGCGGCAAACCTCCCCCTGGTGGGACGGCGACGAGGTCATCAAGATGGCGGCGCAGATACACGACCTCGAAGTTCTTCCCAGCGAAGAACCCGCACAAGTCAGCCTCGTGGCCCCCTAGGCTGGGCGGATGGTAACTCGCCTCGCTGAGCTGCACCGGCGAGAAGGGGATGTTGTCGAAGTCCCCTTTGACGAACAGGAACTTTTTGAGCCAGTTATGACTCTTATTTACTGTCTCCCGGACCTTGAGGTGGGCGCTGGAGAAGTAGGCGGTACCAATCATATGGTTTCGGCCGAAGGGGGTATTGTAGGAGTACACTACTGATTGGTTAAAACTCCAAAAATATTTACGGTCACGCGGCGACCCGACAGTTTTATTTAAGTAAAGCGGAAGTGGTTTTTTATTTACAAAACGGGGCGTGCGTATTTATTTATTTTGGATATAAAAAAGTTGTGATCGAGTTTTAACGAAAGGAGGCAAGTGCACCTATCGTGAGTAGTACAGGATATTCCGGGTGGAATATCGACGTCATATTATTCTCGGGGTCGGTTCGATTATTTCTACTCTTCCATGGAGGGGACTATTATTTTACCGATAATTAACTTGTCGGGTTATATTTTTATACATAATAAAAATGACATAAAAACAGAAAATGAAAGCAAAAAAGAAAGCATGAAGGTGGTGCCGATGAAGAGCTTAGTTCGATGACACAGAATTGAATTAGAACAAAAATAAACTTTTAATAAAAAGAGCTCCTAAATTTCCAATTAATTAAGGTAGAGACTTGGCCGTGGAGGTTCCACTAAAATGAGCTCACCTAGCTATAGGGCTATCGCTCACCTGAATGCTAAGATAATTCGGGCTCTCGTCCGATGAAGGGTTCCTCTTAACGCCCGCATTACGCTAAGAACCCCGCTATTGGGTGGGGAACCCAATCCGGTAGAGGTTGCGCGCCTCCTCTCTCGAGGGTTAGTGCGGAACTCTCTTTACCAAGGGGTGATCTGTCCATACGCACGACCTCTCAGCGAGCGTATGGAAAACAGAAATAGGGCCCACACATCGATATGTGGTCCTACGCGTTGTTAACCCCGGGCAAACCTTAAGTAATTAATTAATTAGAAAAATTAGAACTTTAATTATTTTAAGCTATTTTATTTGTCACAATGCTCTTCGATACTGATGGCTAAGAACAGTTAGCCACTCATCAGAATGAGGACGGCTTGCGAGGAAAAGCGGAAAAGAAAGCGATAAAGAAAGCAGTAAAGAAAGCAAGAAAATGAAACAGGAAAGAAAGCAGTAAATTGCAAGTCCTACTCAAACGAGTCAGACTGAAATAAAAGCGGTAAAATGCGAGTCCCAGCACAAATGCGTGGGCGGGAGAAAGAAAGCGGGTCCTACTCAAACGAGTAGGACTAAATAAATGCAACACACGCACACACTCGACAGAAAGTAAAACTCACGCACACACTCTCTCGACATAAATGAAAACACACGCACACTGCAGGAAAGTAAAACACACTCACACACTCTACTGAATGAAATAAAGCAAAGCGCCATTCAACTCTTAACGAGTAGGCGGAAATAAATGCACAAGTAAAAAAAATTAAGAAAAGCGAAGTTATCAAAAAATTAAGACAACTGCATTTCTACCGCTAGAATGCGGTAGAAATGCATAGAAAGCTGAAATAAAAATAAAACGAGCAAAAGGGTTGTAAATAAACGAAAAAACGGAAATGCTCGAAAATTAAAACGAATCCATTTCTACCGCTAGAATGTTGTAGAAATGCATAAAAAGAGAACGAAAAAAATAAATAAGCAAAAGTTTTAAATAAAAAACTAAGTGCATGAAAAATTAAAAAGGTTATATTTCCATTCCTATAACTCCGTAAAAGTTGTTAAAAAGTGAAAATAAAGTAAAAAGGAAAAAAAGTTTTACAACATAAAAATGAAAATCTAGTTTAAAGAAAAATGAAAAACACTTTGAAAACAGTTTTTACGGGTTTATAGGAATGCATAAAAGCTATAAAAATTTCTAAGTTAACAAAACTAAGTAAGAAAATTAACTAAAACATAAAAGTAAAAAGCTATACACATACACACACACACCCATTTAAAAGAGAACAAAAACTAAGTTAAAATATAAGATTGCATAAAGAGAAGGCACATAGATGATGTCCAAATCCATAGAAAGGGAAGAAAACTACAAATTTTATTAATCTAAAAAGGATATTACAAAGCTAAAACTAAAAAGGAGGGGGAGAAAATCCCACATAGGTCCTGGAATCATCTACGCAGCACTTCCCCTATACAAAATGGATCCAAAAGGGGAACATAATTACATCCAGCAAGCTGGTTTAAATAGGCAAAAATTTCAGGAGACACGCCTGCTGACACGGGCGTATAAGGGGTCGTGTCAGCACTGTACAAAATGCGGCCATCGATTTGACGGGAAAGTGGACTTCGGGTTGGACACGTGTCGGTCTCGCATTGGTCACGCCCCTTCACGGGCGTGAATCTGGGAGTGTCAGGGAGGTAGATCTGGGCGCGGGTCTTTGAGCTATCACCGGGTCTTGTCGAGTTGAAAAATCGTCGAGCGCGAATGTCGAGGAGTTCGACGATCGTCGAGCGGGAAGATCGTCGAGCAGGAAAAATCGTCGAGCAGGACAAATCGTCGAGTAGAAAAATCGTCAAGTGGGAAAATCAAGTTCGACGATCGTCGAGCGGGAAGATAGTTGAGCGCGGGTCTTTGTCAGCTAGGTGGAGGAGTCACGCCCTTGGTCATAGGCATGATGTTGGGCGTGTCGGGTTGGTCGACGATCGTCGAGCTGAAAACGTCGAGCAGAATTTTCGTCGAGCTTGCTGAAGTGGTCACGGGCTTGGGTCACGCCCCGTGTCGGATTGACACTGGCGTGTGGCCGGGCGTGTCGACGATCGTCGAGCGGAAATCGGCGAGTGCGAAAATTGTCGAGCGAAAAACGTCGAGCGCTGGACACGGGTCATGTCACGGGCGTGTGACCTGGCGTGTCAAGCAATTTCTTCAAAATTTGTTCATTTCTCGGGAATTTGACGTATCACGCCCTGGTCACGGGCATGACTTGGCAATTTTTTGCAGATTTTTATTTTTTTCCTGAAAAATAAAATAAAACAAGTTAGTAAAATATTTACAAAAATAGGAGCATTTTATTGAATAAAAACAAGTAAAAATGACAAAAAAATGAAAATTACTAAATTAATGTACCCAAAAATGGGTATATTTGTAATTTATCAAATACCCTCATACTTAAGCTTTTGCTATTCTAGAGCAAAGTTTGAGGTGAACTTATAAGGAATAGAAAAAACTCTAAGTTTAGCTACCGCTTAATCAATTATAAGAGAGATCTAAATAAATATACGGGGTATAAGAGTTAAGTCTTAAAATTATGTAGAAGATTTAAATAGCGCAAAAGTTTTGGCCAAAAGACTTCTTGATGTAATCAAATAGAAAGCAATAATTGTAATGGTTCGATTAACAAAAATAGTTTGGAATTATATGAACTCTAGCTAATAGGAGTGTTATTGGAAATAATATAATTTACTAATTGTGCTGTGAAATAGATTTATGAATTAATTCTAGAATCGTGAAATTGGCTAAGGGGGTTGATGCTGGTTTATGAAGAGGGTTTGGATTTTGAGGTGAGGTAATTTTTTCTCAAACTTCCATTTTTTTCTTTATAGGATTATTAGGAAAATGAAATCTTATTTTCGTAATATGATCTTTGTTTTTTTTCAACTTCATAATAAAATTAACCCAATGTATATGTGAAGGAGTAATGAATTTTATCCTCTTACTCCATAACATATAATCTTTTTAATCTTATTGGGTGTCTATGTTTATGGAATGAAATCTTATTCCCATTGACATAAGATCTTTTAAGGATAAAAATTTTATCATGCCAAGTAGGTCATGATAAGTAAGGGGAGAAAAGAAAACTAGATTTTTAATCCTAAAAATATTTGAGAGCAACCTTAATAAATTGTACATTCCAATTTTTCAGAAAGCTAAAAGTAAGTATAATTGAATTCTATAGTCGTTATTTCCGAACATAATACACGTGCTCCTATTAATGAAAAATTAGAAGTAGTGCCTAAAATGAGTTCGCTATCTTTAACAAAGCATAATAAATTCTTTAAAACTTAACCCCGACAAATTTTTCAATCAATAATTAACAAACGAATAGCAAACAGAGAATTAATAAAATTCACATATAAATAAACTCAAAACAAAATTTTTGGAAAGCAAGAAAATTAAGAATTGAGATATTCGATTTATGCGTTACATAATTAACAAAATATTTTTGGGATTTTAGGGTTTTTATCATTTTTTGTATTTTTTTGTGATTATGATTTTTTGTTGTTGAATTTTTAGAGTTATTATCATTTTTTTAGGAATTTTTTGTTTTTCTAATTTTTTGATTTTTTGTGTATTTTGATAAGTAATTTACAAGAATGAGCAGAGAAAGAAGTGTTATTTACAAAGAAGATAGTGGGGGAAAGATATCAAGATTTTTTTGTTTTTATTTTTAAATAATGTACAAAGTAAAAACTCGAAGGCAGCCCGCGAACAGACTCTATTTGGGTGGTTGGTTCAATGAGTCGACCGCCACGGGTATGCAAAATGCGAGTTTTTGTAAAAAAAGAAGAGAGGGGTGGAGAGATTTTTTTACATAAAATATTTACAAAGTAAAAAAAAATTTTAATTTTTTGATTTTTTGTGTTTTATGATTTTTTTGAGTTTTTTTTTAATTATAAAAAAAACAAGGAATTTTTTTTTAGATTTTAAGTTTTGCAAATTTTTTTTTGTATTTTTGATGAGTACAAAATAAAAAATGCAGTGTAGGAAAACACCCCCATACTTAAACCCAACATTGTCCCCAATATTGCAGTCTAAGTATGCGGAACAGGTAATATACAAAATATAATGAGTACAAAAAGAAAAAGAGAAGGTTGAAGCTTCCCTTAGACGAGTTCAGGATGCCCAATTAAATCCCTGCATTATTAAAAGAAAAGAATAGAAGAAAAAGAGGATATGATAAAAGCGAAAAAGATAAATTCGGCTAAAAGATATGCAGGTGGTAGGGGGCAGGTGTGTGTGACTCGAAGCTAACGTCTTAGCTTTTGAGCGTGTACAGAAATGCGCTCCCCTAGCCCGCACAAAAATGGGAAGCGCGCCGAAGCAAAACAAGTGAAAAGAAAATAAGCAAAATATATACATTATTTTTTTTAAATCAAATAATTATTGTTTTGTTTTTTGTTTTTTTTATAGTAGATTTTTTATTTTTTTAGTTGATTTTTTAGGTAGGTGTTTTAGTTTTTTTTGTTTTGTTTTCATAAAAATAATGAAAATATATGTTTTCTATTTTTTTTGGTAAGTTTTTTCATTTTTTCGATTTTTTTTAGTTTTGTTTGTTTTATAGTTTTTTTGTTTCATAAAAATAATGAAAATAATTTTTTTTTGTTTAGTTTTTTTTGGTTTTTAGTTTTTTTTAATTTTTTTTAGTTTTATAGTTTTTCAAATTTTTAGTTTTTAAGGTTTTTCAAAATGTTTTTAGTTTTATAAGTTTTTCAATTTTTTTTTGTTTTATAATTTTGTAATTTTAATTTTTTTTATAGTTATTATTATTATTATTATTGTTATTATGATTATATTTTGTTGGCCATTTTTAATTTTTGTTATATATATAGATATAGGTAAAATTAATAGATTTCTAGGGTTCAAAATAACGACATGAATATCCCCGGCAATGGCGCCAAAAACTTGATTGGTTAAAACTCCAAAAATATTTACGGTCACGCGGCGACCCGACAGTTTTATTTAAGTAAAGCGGAAGTGGTTTTTTTATTTAGAAAACGGGGCGCGTGTATTGATTTATTTTGGATATAAAAAAGTTGTGATCGAGTTTTAACGAAAGTGGGCAAGTGCACCTATAATGAGTAGTACATGATATTACAGGTGGAATATCGAGGTCGTATTATTCTCGGGGTCGGTTCGATTATTTCTACTCTTCTCTTGAGGGGACTATTATTTTACCGATAATTAACTTGTCGGGTTATATTTGTATATATAATAAAAATGACATAAAAAGAGAAAATGAAAGTAAAAAAGAAAGCATGAAGGTGGTGCCGATGAAGAGCTTAGTTCGATGACACCGAATTGAATTAGAACGAAAATAAACTTTTAATAAAAAGAGCTCCTAAATTTCCAATTAATTAAGGCGGAGACTTGACTGTGGAGGTTCCACTAAAATGAGCTCACCTAGCTATAGGGCTATCGCTCACCTGAACGCTAAGACTATTCGAATGGGCTCTCGTCCGACAAAGGATTCCTCTTAATGCCAGCATTACGCTAAGAACACCGCTATTGGGTGGGGAACCCAAACCGGTAGAGTTGGCGCGCCTCCTCTCTCGAGGGTTAGTGCGGAACTCTCTTTACCAAGGGGTGATCTGTCCATACGCACGGCCTCTCGGCGAGCGTATGGAAAACGGAAATAGGGCCCACACATCGATATGTGGTCCTACGCGCCGTTAACCCCAGGCAAACCTTAAGTAATTAATTAATTAGAAAAATTAGCCCTTTAATTATTTTAAGCTATTTTATTTGTCCCAATGCTCTTCGATACTGAGGGCTAAAATAGTTAGCCACTCATCGGAATGGGGACGGCTTGCGAGGAAAAGCAGAAAAGAAAGCGATAAAGAAAGCAGTAAAGAAAGCAAGAAAATGAAAGCAGAAAAGAAAGCACTAAATTGCAAGTCCTACTCAAACGAGTAGGACAGAAATGAAAGCGTTAAAATGCGAGTCCCGGCATAAATGCGTGGGCGGTTGAAATAAAGCGGGTCCTACTCAAATGAGTTGGACTAAATAAATGCAACACACGCACACACTCGACAGAAAGTAAAACTCACGCACACACTCTCTCGGCATAAATGAAAACACACGCACACTGCAGGAAAGTAAAACACACTCACACACTTTACTGAATGAAATAAAGCAAAGCGCCATTTAACTCTTAACGAGTACGCGGAAATAAATGCACAAGTACAAACAATTAAGAAAAGCTAAGTTATCCAAAAATTAAAACAAGCAAAAGGGTTGCAAATAAACGCAAAAACGGAAATGCTCGAAAAATTAAAACGAATACATTTCTACCGCTAGAATGCAGTAGAAATGCATAAAAAGAGAACGAAAAAAATTAAATAAGCAAAAGTTTTAAATAAAAAACTAATTGCATGAAAAATTAAAAAAGGTTATATTTCTATTCCTATAACTCCGTAAAAGTTGTTAAAAAGTGAAAATAAAGTAAAAAGGAAGAAAAGTTTTACAACATAAAAATGGAAATCTAGTTTAAAGAAAAATGAAAAACACTTTGAAAATAATTTTTACGGGTTTATAGGAATGCATAAAAGCTATAAAAATTCCTAAGTTAACAAAACTAAGTAAGAAAATTAACTAAAACATAAAACTAAAAAGCTATACTCAGACACACACAGACTCATTTAAAAGAGAACAAAAACTAAGTTAAAAGACAAGATTGCATAAAGAGAAGGCACATAGATGATGTCCAAATCCATAGAAAGGGAAGAAAACTACAAATTTTATTAATCTAAAAAGGATATTACAAAGCTAAAACCAAAGAGGAGGGGGAGAAAATCCCTTACATAGGTCCTGGAATCATCTACGCAGCACTTCCCCTATACAAAATGGATCCAAAAGGGGAACAGAATTACATCCAGCAAGCAAGTTTAAATAGGCAAAAATTTCAGGAGACACGCCCCCTGACACAGGCGTGTAGGGGGGCGTGTCAGCACTATACAAAATGCGGTCGTCGATTTGACGGGAAAGTGGACTTCGGGCTGGACACGTGTCCGTCTATCATTGGTCACGCCCCAGGTCACGGGCGTGACTCTGGTCGTGTCGGGGAGGTAGATCTTGGCCCGTGTCTTTGAGCTGTCACCGGGTCTTGTCGAGTTGAAAAATCGTCGAGCGCGAATGTTGAGGATTTCGACGATCGTAGAGCGGGAAGATCGTCAAGCAGGAAAAATCGTCGAGCAGGAGAAATCGTCGAGAAGAAAAATCGTCGAGTGGGAAGATCGAGTTCGACGATCGTCGAGCGGGAAGATCGTCGAGCGCGGGTCTTTGTCAACCAGGTGGAGGAGTCACGCCCTTGTTCACGGGCGTGACGCTGGGCGTGTCGGGTTGGTCGATGATCGTCGAGCTGAAAACGTCGAGCAGAGCTTTCGTTGAGCTTGCTGAAGTGGTCACGGGCTTGGGTCACGCCCCGTGTCGGATTGACACGGGCGTGTGGCCGGGCGTGTCGACGGTCGTCGAGCGGAAATCGGCGAGCGCGAAAATCATCGAGTGGAAAACATCGAGCACTGGACACAGGTCATGTCACGGGCCTGTGACCGGGCGTGTCAAGCAATTTCTTCAAAATTTGTTCATTTCTCGGGAATCTGACGTATCACGCCCTGGTAACGGGCGTGACCAATAAGTCACGGGCGTGACTTAGCAATTTTTTGCAGATTTTTATTTTTTTCCTGAAAAATAAAATAAAACAAGTTAGTAAAATATTTACAAATATAGGAGCATTTTATTAAATAAAAACAAGTAAAAATGACAAAAATAAATGAAAACAACTAAATTAATGTACACAAAAATGCGTATATTTACAATTCATCAACTACTAGCCTCAGAAACACGGCGTTCTGACAGCCCAGCACCGCTTCTGGTCACCTATAGTTGCACAAAACACCGTTAAGCAACCAAACAAAATTGCAAAAAGAAATTATATTAACACACAGGTTCCTCATACACGTGTATTTACATTCCTAAGTGCACATTCATGGGTTCTTTTACTCTTATAATGATGACGCACACACATGTGCTCACCACCCCTTAAAAAGAATTCGCCCACGAGTTCATTTTTAAGCCTGACCAAAACCATCAGGCTGATTCCAAATTGTAACACCCCCTATCTGTCACATACATATAACAGTAGGTCCGGCCGGGGCCCGACGCCATATACCACAGACAGACCGGGTGTTTACTTAATGGAAACCATCCAACCAATCCAACGTCCTACACAGAGTCATTCTAGTAGAAGCAATATTAATAGTTGCATTAATAAAGAACTCAACACTAGCATGAATGTCCACTACAAAGCCAAAAGGAATGAAGTATAAATACACAAGTACTTGCCTTATGGCCTTACAATAGTTTGCTCCAATAATAAATGTTTTCCAAACCTCAACACGCAGGCCGGCCATACATGAGTAAAGGAAAACACTTAAAAATTTAGGCCTTCGAGGACAGAATCAGCAGCTTGGGCTTTAGCCCGCTATAAACTGTTCGGTCCTGCAGAACCTGCAAGCAACAATCCACCACAATAGTGGCAAACAAAAGCAACAGTCAGCTATACTGACCAAATTATAACGATCCCACCCCCAAACTCGGGGCGGCGATGCTCCTTCCCTGGACTTTATTCGCACAATCAGCAGTAGAGTAAAAACACTACATCACAGGCATAGGCATGCACGACCACACACCCCGTGCACTCAGGGCACATTCTCAGTGAACCGGCCAATGTCACGTCAATTTAAGGCATAAATATTTTGGTCTCACCACCGCCACTTTGACGGCCAAACAATGAGCATTTTATCTTTCCGACATTGGTCACGTCATTTTAAGCCATAGACCGCCTAAGACCCTCATCTATGCCAACGGCTCCAACCGAATGACATAGAACAAGTACGGTTCCGCCTAACCCGTGCTCACATCGCAATGATAATTTAAGCCATATGTGTGGGTCAAACTTCCCCCGAGTCCCGTTTCCGTTACAGGCTTCACATAACCCGATTATGTTCAAGTTGGCTCCCAGGCCACCAAGTTGGCAGAACCACGCATCTGTCCAGTTTTCCGGGTGCACCTTGGAGTTAATCCCTAAGGCTCCCTGTTGCAATCTAACACGTAGAAAACCCGAAAAACAAACATCCAAACGGAGTCTTCTCCGGCCATTCATGCAATGCAACATCACTGATCCAGACCAACTTGTCCGGTAGGCTTCACATATCATGCCTATGTCCGTTCTCGAATACAGACTCTATATGTACACAATGAGGACTATTCATGTCTACCCGAAGGAATGCCTTAAACTCACCGCAAACTCACGAGAGCGGGCTTCCCTATGCAAAAGAAGGAGAGCTTCAAATGCTTAAGTAGAGAATCATTACCCTAGCATTCTTCCTTGGCGCCATGGAAAAGTATGTAGATGAAAAGCACGCACCCTCCTTGCCTCCGTAGATCCAAAGTCGGCTCGCGATTTGGAGCTTCGAAACTCCGCCGGTGATTGGATCTAGCCTTCCTCTTCCTCCTTGCTCTCTCCTCTCTCTATATCTTAGAAAGAGAGCATGTGAACATAAATGGGGGATTTGAAACCCTATTCTCCGGTATATCCCAGTAGGAACAACACTCAGCCATCGGATCCCAAAATAATGAAACGAACGGCCACGATCCAGGCCTAAAATGGAAAATCTGGGCCGATCACAGCTTGTGTCGAGACATTTTGTCGAGACTGTCGAGACCCTACCGAGACCCTATGTCGACACTGTCGAGACCCTGTGTCGAGACCCTATCGACACCCTGCGTCGAGACCTTGTCGACACCCTGTGTCGACACCCTGGCGTTGTATCGACACCGCAGGCGTTGTGTCGACACCGGAGCCTTGTGTCGATAGCGCAGGCGTTGTGTCGACACCATAGGCATTGTGTCGACACCACAAGCCTTGTGTCGACACCGCAGCCTTGTGTGGACATCGCAGGCTTTGTGTCGACATTGCAGGCCTTGTGTCGACACCACTTACCTTGTGTCGACACCATGGCCCTTGTGTCGACACCATGGCCCTTGTGTCACACCATGGCCCTTGTGTCACACCATGGCCCTTGTGTCGACACCATGGCCCTTGTGTCGACACCAGATGGGGCTCCCAACGCTGACCGTCACACTTACGAATTTTGGGGTGTTACATAAAGTACCTCAAGGATCATCTATCTAATAAAAAGAAACTTGAGGATATTTCCACGGTTTAATTGAACACGGAATGTTCGACCATTTTTCTTAATAAATTGCTTAAGAAATTAGCCGATCCGGGTAGTTTCTCCATTCCATGTTTATTTGGTGATTTATTAATAAAACATGTGTTGGCTGATCTTGGCGCCTCTATTAATTTGATGCCTTATTTTTCATTTAAAAAATTGGGATTAAGAGAGCCTAATCCAACAATAATGAGCATCCTATTAGCGGATCGGTCTATTAAATAAATACCCTATAAGAATTATTGAGGAAGTGCTTGTCAAAATTGATAAATTTTTTTCCGGTAGATTTCTTCATCCTTGACAAAGAATAGGACACCGAGGTTCCACTTATTCTAGGTCGCCCTTTTCTTGTCACCTCGCACACCACAATATATGTTAGTAACTGTAAACTTCTCCTTAGAGTCAGAGATGAAGAATTTACCTTTACAAGTAAATCATCTTTGAAAAATACGCTTTCTAATGACGACTCATGTTTCCTTTTGGATGCTTCTCCCGGTGAAGACTCCGTTTTATTTTCTGAAAATTTTTCATCGCCTATTTTTCATGAAGAAAATTTTGAAATTTTAGATTTAATTTCTCATGAAAATAATGATAACAATTCGGTCACACGCGCACCTATTTTAAAAATTTTAGAATTTGGTAGTCAACGATTAAAAACTTCTTATGAAGAACCCCCAACTTTAGAACTGAAACAATTGCCATATCATTTAGAATACTTATTTCCAGCGGAGGGTTCAAAACCTCCAGTTATTGTGTGGGCTTATTTAACTGATGAGAAAAAATTGAAATTATTAAATGTTTTAAAACTTTATCGCCGAACAAATTGCGTGAAAAATAACGGATTTGAAAGTGATTAATCCCTCCTTTTGTACTCACAAATTTTTATTAGAAGAAAATTCACATAAAACTATTCAACCTCAATGACGCCTAAATTCTAATATGAAGGAGGTGATTAAAGAAAGGTTATAAAATTATTAGAGGTGAGCATCATCTATCCAATTTCAGATAGCACTTGGGAAAGTCTGGTCCAAGTGGTGCCTAAGAAAGGAGGATTAACGGTAGTGCCGAATGATAAAAATGAATTAATCCCTACTAGAACCGTTACCAGATGGTGGGTTTGCATCGACTACCACAAATTAAATGATGTGACCCGAAGGGTGATTTTCTTTTATCATTCATCGACCAAATCCTTGAACGGCTATTCAGGCACTCTTTTTATTATTTTCTTGACGGTTTCTCGGGATATTTCCAAATCCCAATTGCACCCGAGGACGAGGAGAAAATAACCTTCACTTGTTCGTTTGGCACCTTTACCTATCAGAGGATGTCATTTGGTTTATGTAACGCTCTGACAAACTTTCTAAGGAGTATGTTAGCTATTTTTGACGAACTAGTGGAGTATATTATGGAGGTTTTCATGGACGATTTCTCCTTTTTTGGAGATTTGTTGATTTGTGTTTAATTAACCTCTCCCATTTTCTCCAAAGATGTGAGGACATAAATTTAGTTTTAAATTGGGAGAAGTGCAATTTTATGGTACGAGAGGGTTTAATGTTAGGTCACAAAATCTCAAGGGTATAGAAGTAGACCAATCCAAAATAGAAACTATAGAAAAACTACCTCACCCTTCAAACGTTAAGGTTGTACGTAGCTTTATTTGGCATGCCGGTTTTTATCGTCGGTTTATTAAAGACTTTTCTAAAATAACCAGGCCCCTCACTCACCTTCTAGAAAAAGATGCCCCATTTATTTTTGATAAATATTATTTACATGCTTTTTATATTATTAAAGAAAAATTAATAAATGCACCTATCATGATAGCTCACAATTGGGATCTTCCCTTTAAAATAATATGCGATGCTAGTATTTTTGCTGTTGCCGCGATCTTAGGACAACACATCAATAAAAATTTTCATCCAATTTATTATGCGAGCAAAACACTAACCTCAGCACAAGAAAACTATACCACAACCGAGAAAGAACTTCTCGCCGTTATTTTTGTCTTTGATGAATTTCGCTCTTATCTCACTTTGTTCAAAGTTATTGTTTTTATTGATCATTCGGCTTTGTGTTATTTACTAACAAAGATAGATGCAAAATCTAGATTGATTAGGTGGATTTTGCTTCTCTAAGAATTTGACTTGAAGATACGTGAAAAAGGGGAGCGGAAAATCTAACGGCGGATCACCTTTCTCGGTTGGAGAATTTCAATTTGGAAGAGCTTATAGAGGAGGATATTGATGATACTTTTCCCGAGCAGCGCCTCCTCGCTCTATTTGTGGTAATAACTCTCCCCACTCCTTGGTTTGCCGATTTTGCAAACTACCTTACAACGAGATTTCTTCCAAGGGATTTTTCTTATCAAAAAATAAGAAATTCTTTTTCGATTTGAAAAAATATTTTTGTGCAGATCCATTTCTTTTTCGAGTTTGTGTGGATCAAGTAGTGCAGAGGTGTTTTCTCATGAGGAGGGCTCTCAAATCTTGAAACATTGCCATGAGGGACCCGTCGGTGGGCACTACAAAGCCAATCGGACGACGTGGAAGGTACTTGAAGCGGACTTTTATTGGCCGAGCATCTTTATAGACCTTCATGCTCATGTAAGTCGTTGTGAACAATGACGGCACTCAGGTAATATTTCCTGCCATGATGAAATGGCTTTAAATTCATTTTTAGAAATAAAGGTTTTTGATTTATGGGGGATCGACTTTGTCGGCCCGCTACTAACTTCCTTTGGAAATCATTATATTTTGGTAGCGGTTGACTACGTGTCAGGGTGAGCAGAAGCGCAAGATATTCCCACCAATGATGCCCGAGTCGTGACCTAATTTCTCAAAAAATGTTTTTCACGATTTGGAGCACCGCAGACGATAGCGAGTGATAGGGTCACTCACTTTTGTTACGTACAATTTGCTAAATTATTATCTAAATATGGCGTTACACATAGGTTGGCCACCCCCTATCACCCTCAAATAAGTGGCCAAGTATAAGTAGTAAATCGTGAATTACAATGAATATTAGAAAAATCGGTTTCTACTAATAAAAAAGATTGGTCGGTTAAGCTTGACGATGCACTATATGCCTATCAGACCGCATACAAGACCTCTATCGGTTGTATGCCATATCGATTAGTCTATGGGAAGCATGCCACGCACCGGTTGAGCTTGAGCACAGCGCCTTTTGGGCGCTTAAATTTTAAATCTTGGTGAAAATTTGTCATCTGAGCTCCACAAATTCCAAATTAACGAGCTTGATGAGTGGCGCTCCTTCGCCTACAAAAGTAATTAACTTTATAACGAGCACACAAAATTTTTTTATGATAGAAAAATTGAGCACACAAAGGAGTTCAAACTGCGAGATCAAGTCCTCCTCTATAACTTGCATTTACATCTTTTTTCGGGAAAACTTAAATCCTGCTGGTCCGGCCCTTTTATCGTAAAAGAGGTGTGGCCCTATGGGACAGTTCTAATCTCACATCCAGAAAAAGGCTAGTTCAAAATAAACTGACACTGGCTGAAATTATTTTTTTCTGGTGACAATATTAATGAGCATCGGGATGAAATTATCGTCCATAACCCATAAACTAGTGCACCAATCTGGTCGAGATCAACGACCATAAACAAAACTCTCTTGGGAGGCACCCCATGATTATCCTTTGGCCTAAAGTCACAGCACTCACTGAGTGAGGAAGAGTGTGCTTTGATACTATCAAAAGTCTAGTCTTGAGAAAGTTGGATGATAAATGTGGTTATTGGGTACGTTACGAATCATTTCAGTGTTTGCGTGCGAGTAGAGATGGGATTTCTCCACCTATATAACAAGAGTTACATCCATGGGCCCCTTGATGAAATGAGATTGAGAAATGCTTGGCCATGTATGGTTGAGTCAATATATGATATTGGACTCACCAATTTCTGGAAGTCCATTCTAGATCAAGAAAACTTGGATTGAACAATTATGAGCGTGACATGATTTGTACCTCTTGTTCTACCCAGATGTAATGTATGAAGGGACATGACAACACTGATACATTGGTCACAAAGGCTTTCGAGTTTTAAACACTTATTGCTTGGGGAGCAATGATGCATTGCTAGATGCTGCTCACTGTTTGTGAAGCTTTTGTTTGATACTTTCTAGATCAAGTGGGAGATTGTTTGTTCTACCATGGTGATATGGAAGTGATCAAGCATGTAGCCTCACTGCCAACGCAGTATGAGCCAATGGGGTCGCACATAAGAGTTTTGGAGAAGTTGGATATGTTTTTGTTGGCCCTGCTCATATGTGATATGAGTTAAGGATCGAGCCGATGATGATGTGGACATGGTGGAATTTCATTTCGGAACCTGCATTGTGAATATGGGTCGCCCGGGATGTAGTCAGCAGAAGCTAAGGAAACTTCGTCGAGTATGGGTAAGTGGTTTCGAAGAATGTGCTGGATTCGACGAGTATTGTCATATCCATTCAATGATTCGTCGAGTATTAAGGTAATACTCGCCGATTCGTCGAGTTTTGTCATGTCCTCTTACCGATTTGTCGAGTATCATTGTGAGCTATCGTCGATTCGTCGAGTGTCATTATGGATCCTACACGATTCGTCGTGTATCACTATGGTCACTGATCAGTCCAAGTTATATACATATTTTTTGACTAATCTGGGCCAGTTTTCTCGTTATTACACTACACTTGAGAGCCATAATTGTTCATATTCGTTTCTCTGTCCATTTCATGTTAAGTGCACCTTAGGACCATTTTCTGTGTGATTTCATAATTATTATTCTTTTGCCCTACTTGGTGTTTTTATGTGTCTGGAGAATGTGGTGTTCCCATTCTGGTGGCTTTTCGGTTTTTACTGCAGGTCCAAGGGTCGTGTGTGTGTTCGGGATTGTTAGGAAATCCTAAACAGTACAGGAACACTGCGCACGGTCCGTGGATCGATTGTTCATGACCACTAGTCGTGCGCCACTGATCGTGCGCACTATATTCTCCATTTTCCAAGTTCTGTCTCGGGCAACCGCACGACCACTGGATATAGTGCGCACGACCACTGGTCATGCGCCACTGTTTGTGCATGTTATACCACTTTTCTGGAGTTCTTCCACTGCTAATCGCACGATCATTGGATTCAGTGCGCACGACCACTGGTCATGCACCACTGATCGTGTGCATTACTTTTTTATGCTTTCTATAAATATGCAGGTTCTGCCCTAATTCGGCATCCAGACTTTTTCTCCTCTGTTTTCGTCTCCGAGGAGGGTTCCGCCGATGTCCTTCTTCCTCCACCGTAGGGAGGGGCTCCCGACAAGCTTTCAATGCCAAATTTAAGCCGGAGCTTCGTCTCGGCCTCCTCCTTCATCCTCGAGCTTCAAGAATGGTTTGACTTAGCTTTCACCATCAAGCTCAGAGGAGTTTGTGCCATCCTCCACCGGATCATGACACGAAGAAGATGCGTCCATTGTGAGTTAGTGACAGCCTCCTCTACCCCAGACGCAGTTGAGGACCGAGCTAGGATGCGGATTGACAACCCGACGATTCCTTCCGTGAATCCTCAGCAAGACTTCAGATTCGGTCGATTTCACACACTCCCTTCTTGTTTTGTTGTTGATAGTGTAGTTTGATCTCTTTGTATTTGATAAAGTGTGCTTAATGTAATATATGTTTGTGTACAATCATGTCTATGCGATTTTATATTAACGTTATTTTCTTAAGGTGCACCATTTTCCATCCTCCACCACACAGTGCCGCACTAGCAATTGCTAGTGGCGTGCGTAGTGAAGAGTTGATCATGACCCTCATTCCGTAGTTCTAACAACATCATCCGCAAGCCTACTCGTACATCCACCTAGCGATTCGGTGCATAGCGGCTCGTGTAGTTTTCCATTTGCCTGGCGAAGCATTGCATAGCGGCATTACATAGCAGTAGTTTATTAGTGTTTTACTTTCTTTTTCCGCAAACAAACAAAACCCCCTTTGTAAACACCAATCTAAGGATTTCATTCTCAAGTCCTCCTCAAAAATTAACTCCACCTTACAGTGTTCCTTGAGAGATCGATACTTGGGGAAATTCGCCCATTTTATATTACTTGTGCGACCGGTACACTTGCCGTTAACCACATCAAGTTTTTGGCGATGTTGCCGGGGAATACAGTCGTGTGAGTTTTTGGAGAGGTAGATAGGAGATAGAAGCCCTTTTCCATTTGTTCATTGCATGATTCTTCTTTGATTTAGTTTTTAGAATTTGTTGCTTATTTTTCTTTGTATCCCTTTTCTGATTTTTTGTTTAGAAAGCGGTCCCGTGTTATTTTTATTCTAGTTGTGTAACACTTTTTCAGCAATTATTTTTGTTCGCGATGTACTCTGTAGACAAGTGCCGTCTCTATGACACTTTGCGCCGATACATTGATGCCATGGATGTTTTAAATGCCGAGCATTATATTCAATGTTTGCTATACCAAGGTATAGGTCATATGGTGAAAGATTGTCCTCACTTGTGCGAGCCTTCTCCCTCTGAGGGTGTGTGCGCATCAACCCCCCATTTACGGAGGACTACTGTGGATAGGCCTACCAGAGTGTTGTCAGGCCCATACACTGACATCGCGCACCTTGCTTGCTCTTTGCCCGTTGAGATTACGAAGAATCTCTCGCTGCATACAGATCTTTCATGGGTCCCTCACTACCTTTTTACAAGCCTCCCTTGACTGATGATGATCACTCTGGTGTTAGCCAACAAAAAGAGGATCAGGAACACGTGGGCTCTCCTGTATGGGATGTAGAGATTGTTCCCATCGATGGGTAGGTATCTGTGGATGATTTTACGACGGGGCCTGCTCGTTCATTGCCGAATTTCAAGAGCAGTTTTGCCCCTCCACAATTTTTGCTTGATCGTGTTACTTCTTTTTTGTGTGAGTCGGCTGATGAGCCCGTATTTGTTGGTGATTCGGTGCCTGAGGTTGTGTCGAAGTGGGATGAAGATTTTACTCTCTCTGACGGAGAAGGTGAATCTTTGGAACACTATGACGCACCCCTGTGGGATGAGTAATATCCTCTTTTTGATGCGGAGGTTTTCACCTCCTCATTGGATGAGGCGGTCCCTTTTACCACCGCAGAACTCGAGTTCTCAGATTCCCCCCGATATGACTCATATGACACTGACAGTAATCTATGCTCGGATCTTGCTGAGAGTGATACCGGGATCACTCTCCCATATTATGTACATTTTAGTTCTTCTTCCCATTTATTACTTGACCTCCCGTCTTTATATGAGCCTGTGCGGGTTGAGTCTCCACAGGTACGTTGGGATGACGATTAGCCTTGTTCCCATGCCGTCGGCAAGTGAATCTGCTTGTGTGAGAAGGTTCCCACCTCCTTCATAGTGGAAGCCCCTGTCGTCGCCACCGCCTCCTGTGGACCTGCGGTGGATGACGCCTTACTAGGCAAGCATTTATTTTGTGACAAGATTAGCAAGGAGCAGCACTCCACCTCTTCTTACCTCCTATTTCCTCTACCTGTGTTGGACACGTATTATTATTTAGGTATAGGGGTAACTATTTTATCGCCGTATCGGTACCCGTTACCGAAACGGATAATGGAACAGTTACCTGTGCACTTTTTTTTCATAGGCCCATTAGTTAGAAATGTATAAAATTTAATAAGTCGTGCTGGGCGGACAATAACCCCAGTAGTTATCTTCCATTACCTGCATTTTTATTTTTCATGTCTATTTTAGTTTTACTATTTCTTTGTATTTTGTCAATTTTTCTTTTATTTTTGCGGAGCTCACCCCTGCAGGTATTCATGGCAAATCATATTGGCGGATTTGTGATTCTTGGTATGGTTGACCTGCTTCTGTGTTTTCACGCGTCTTCTAGTATGCTCACTAGCTGAGCATTGGGTACCCTCTCCTCTTGTCTCTATCTGATTTTAATTTCAATATCATATTTTGTGTAGCTTAGTTTAAGTCTGAGGGAGAGCCAGTATTTGTTACCTTTTGCACGAGCACATTTAATTTGCATACTAGAAGCTTTCATCGTTTATATTTTGATTAGTTCATCGCATCGCACACCACTGCACTCACATGAGCGCGTGCTTAGCTGTTAGCGTGCTGCGAGTTAAAATCGTTTCATTTGTATGATTTGGGAAAATTATTGTGCTGGCATAGGATTGTGAGACAGAGTAAAATGTTGACCCAGCTGTGCTCCTAGTCAGGTGCTCTCGTCTCTTGTAGAAATTGGAGTAGATTTAATTTTTCTGTATTCTTATAGTTTTATATTTTTCTAATTGCGTAAATACTATTTATTCTACTCAAAAATTTGTGAATTCGGTGTAAATCCGACCGTAGCTTAGGGATGTGTATAGACAGCCGTTAGATTGATATTGCTCGATTCGGGAGGATGGATAGTCTTTCTAGTTGGCTAGAACTTGCCCCAAGCTATTCTTGAAGCATGGGTATAGGTTAATGCAATCGCATGAGCGTGATGTAGGCCATCATTTTGGCCTAGTTGAGCTTTGTACCGTTCCTAACATCTTATCCTCGCTACCCCCATTGTGCCTACCCTTCCTTTTGATTTAGCTCCATCATTATTTCACCAAAGCCTCATAGACGATCCTAGTCGCACACCCAAGTCGAGCTTTAGTGTTTTACCTTTTCATTTTGGGGTGTTGATGTGGTGATATTCCTTGTGAATATGTGGATGTGCTCCAAAGTTTTTATTTGCTAAATTTGTAAAAATAAAAGGATGATTTGAAAAAAATATACCAAAAAAATAATTGTGAAAAAGAAAAGTGAAAAGAAAAAGTATAATTGAAAATTCTATTTGAGATAAGATTGTATTTGGAGTAGGCGGTGCACACACCCATATTTTAAAAATTAAGTCTGGGGTGTGGTGTACTTGCATGTATTTTGGTTAGCGAATAGCTTCTTTTTTATGCTAGCTCATTTGGGTTAGGTGTGTATCCTTCTTATTTATCTTTGTTTACCTCACCAAAACCCAAGCCCCATCTCTTCACCTAAAGTCCTGCTGATTCGTGTGTGAACCAAACCAGTGTCGTGAAGAGATTGCGAACGGGCATGCATATGGTCACCGACATTGGTGTATTCCTTTAGAGGTTATCCCGAGCCCCGATCTTTGGCAATGCTTGCCTTGCAATTAGTCTACTTTCTCCCTACGCATGACCGAAAGATTCACCGTGATTCCATTTTTGAGTAGTAATAAAATGTTGATACGCATTGTAAAAAGTATAAATTATTTTGTATAGTTAGGAATTTACTCTATTATATTTTGACGTGTATGGGCATGCAACTTTGTATGGTACTCTGTATCTCAATTTCTATGTTAGCTAGTTTATTTTCCATATCTGCATAGATTTTGTTTGCTCGGGACGCGCAAACAGGTAAGTCTGGGGGTGTGATGAGTCCAAGTTATATACATAGTTTTTTGACTCATCTGGGCCAGTTTTCTCTTATTTCACTACAATTGAGAGCCGTAATTGTTCATATTCGTTTCTCTGTCCATTTTATGTTAAGTGCACTTTAGGCCCGTTTTCTGCGTGATTTCATAATTATTGTTCTTTTGCCTTACTTTTGTGTTTTTATGTGTCTGAAGAATATGGTGTGCCCATTTTGGTGGCTTTTCGGTTTTTACTACAGGTCCAAGGGTCGTGTCCATGTTCCGGGTTTGTTCGGAAATCCCAAACAGTATAGGAACACTGTGCACGATCAGTGGATCTATTGCGCACGGCCACTTGTCATGCGCCACTAATCGTGTGCACTATATTCTCCATTTTCCAAGTTATGTCTGGGGCAACCACACGACCACTGGACATAGTGCGCATGACCGCTGGTCGTGCACCATTGCTTGTGTGCGTTATCCCATTTTTCTGAAGTTCTGCCACTGCTGATCGCACGATCATTGGATTCAGTGCTCACGACCACTAGTCTTGCGCCACTGATCATGCGCATTACTTTTTTCTGCTTTCTATAAATACGCAGTTTCTGCCCTAATTCGGCATCCAAACTTTTTCTCCGCTGTTTTCATCTCCGAGGAGGGTTCTGTCGATCTCCTTTTTCCTCCACCGTAGGGAGGGGCTCACGGCAAGCTTTCAATGCCAAATTTAAGCCGGATCTTCCTCTCGGTGTTGGATCCCTAGTTGGATTTTTTCTTGGTTCACTAATTAGGATGTTTAACCAACCTTGTATAGCCAGGGTCATGCCTTTGTGTCTTAGATTTTAGACTAAGTCCTTAGATTCAACCATGATGGATCAGCCAGCAGAAGACCTAAGAAGACTCAAGACTTAGAAGAAAATCAGTTCAGAAAGTTAGTTCGACGTTCGTCGAACTCAGCTCGACGAACTCAGAGACTATTCTCTGAGCTGAGCTCGACGATATTCAAACTCAGGTTGACGAAATTCTGGAAGCTCAACTTCAACACAATATGTCCAGAATACTTTCTCTTAACTCAGGTCGACGAAGTTAGAATCTCAGTTCGACGAACTCAGACTACAGATTTGGCAAGTCATTCTCAGTACACAGTTCGCAAAGCTCAGGTCAACGAACTGGAATTCTCAGGTCGACGAACTTTGATCTCAGGTCAATGAAATCTGTCCTCTGGTCGACGATTTCTGTACATTTCCAGACTTAATATTTTCCTCAATTTCTGTCCTCATTCCATATTATTTAGCAGTGTCGTCCTGAGTAATTAATGCATATATTCTCTGAATATAGTCGTTAGTGGTAGCATTAATTATGGTCTTCATTAGGATAATTACTTGCTTGTTTTATTAGAGACAGTTGGGGAAATTAAATTTATGACAGACATTCCAGCCATATTTCATTCTCTCCAAGCAATCATCAATTAATGCTAGAATTCAAAATTTCAAAGGAGAGATTCACTGAAAAAGATAAAAAGAGATTCCTTTCTTTAGTCGAGAGAAGATAGAAGAAAGAACACAAAGAACACATAGAATAATAGAGAAGAACATTCAGAGCAGAAAACACAGATCCTGATTATTCTGAAGTTTATTCTGTGTGCTGAAACATTTTCTGTCCTGGTATATGAAGAAGAACATTCATCACAAATCAAGAGTCTTCTTTAGAAGTCTTGAATCCTCAGAGACAACCATTCTACATCAGTCTACTGGATTCTTGAACATTGACAGAACACGGTGAAGTCCTACACCCTGAAGCAAAGCTCCAATCTTCCTGAACAATATAATATCTTAGGGGGAGCTTTGACAACATCAAGATCCAGTAGTCTTCTCAGTTGTCTTGAGAAAGATAAGACACCATAAATCTCTCACCCCCTCTCTGTACAAAGGGTTCTTTAAGTCCCTTCAAAAGTTATTCCTTGGTTGCAAGTCTCCTGATCAAAAGACTTGAGTTGGTTTTTGAGTACCTGATCAAAAGCTCAAAGGTGGAAGTCACCTGATCAAAACCTGTAGTGGATTCCTACCAAGGTGGTAGAAGAGTGGATGTACCCAGGTTGGGGGACCACTATAAAATTCTTGTGTCGTCTGGTTGCTCATTTTCACTTTTGTTCTTATTGTGACTGTGAGAGATAGAATATCTTAAGATGATGTTCTTTTCTTTATATATTATTGGTATCACTTATTGTCACTCTGATATAAAATCTTAAAACAGCCAAATTTTTTAATTATTCTATTCACCCCCCCCCCCCCTCTAGAGTGAATCATGTCTAACCCCTCCTTTCAATTGGTATCAAAGCAATGTTCCTTTGGTTATACAAGCTAACCCTTGAACCAAAAGATCCTTTGTTTGATCTGATCCTTAATTCTCTAAGGTTTATTCATTTCATAGCATGGTACAGAACAAAGATTATGCAAGCACCATACCTCCAGTGTGTAACTTGAATAAGTTTAACATCTTGAAGGCAAGAATCAAGCTTTATATGAATTCCATTGACGAGGACATCTACAATTCTATTTTGACAGGTCCTCCTCAACCAACAACATTTTCATCTACATCAACATCAAGCACACATGCTGTTCCACCACCTGAGTGGACAGATGCTCAGAAGGAGGCCAAGATTGCTGATGCAAAGGCCATGAATATTCTGGCTCAAACTATGTCTGATGACATCTTCTAGAAGGTGGCTGAATACACATCAGCCAACGCTATTTTGGACTCACTTAACCAGATGGTAGCTGGTTCTGCTGATGAGAGGAAAGATAGAAGATCAACACGCATCTTCTAATATGAGAACTTCAAGAATGATGAGTCAGAGTCTGTTACTGACATGTATAACAGATTGAGCTCAATAATCAATGAGCTGAAGACTTTAGACAAGGACATCACTCTTACAGAAGTGAATGATAAGATCCTCATGTGCTTCCCAAGCTCATGGGATTCCAGGATCTGGCCAATAAAGGAGGCCAGGAGTTTAAATGAGATTTCCACAGAATCTCTATTGGGAAAGCTCAAATCTTATGAGCAGCTGATAAGGTCTAGAGAAGCTGCAGAACAAAGGACTCCTCCACCAGCAAGAAAGGAACAAATCATAATAGTCAAAGCTACTGAAGAATCTGCAACTCTAACATCAAGTGAAGAACTCCTAAGTCTCTTAGCCAAGAGATTTTACAAAATGTCTAGGAAGGATTTCAGGAGAAAGTCATCAAGGCATGATGATAAACCCTGGTATGATAAGACACCCATTAAAGAAATAGTGTGTTTTGGGTGCAGGAAACCTAGACACTTTATCTCAGAGTGTCCAAAGAATGAGAAGAAAGAAATAATAAGAGTGAAGGACTCCAGAAGACAACAATACAGAAGGCCTTCCTCCAGCAAACAAAAAAAGAAGGAGAAGGGCTTTGTGGCTGAGACCTGGAGTGAAACTGAAGAAGAATCATCATCTTCAAGCTCCAGTGAAGATGAAGAGGAAGTAAAGGACAAGGAAATGTGCTTGATGGCCATTGATGCATCAAGCACCCATTCTGAAGCTGACCAATCAGACACTAAAGAACCTCTATCTGAATAGGATCGGGTATTGTCCTCTTTTGATTTTTATTCAGAAGAATTTAAAATTGTGTTTAAATCTGTATGTCTTGACTTAGTTAAATCTGAAAAAATAATTAAACAACTTAGAGACAAAATAAGTGAACAAGAAAACCTACTGTCACAAAATAACATATTAAAAGATGAATTAACTCTAGCAAATGAACAAATTATATCTTTAAAATCTATACTGGCTGAGGCAAGGAAACTTGAAGAATCCCTGAATGGGAGAAGCATCAAGTTGATGAACATCACTAGAACAGTGAATGCCAGACTTAATGGCAAGCTGGGTTTAGGTGCTTCATCAAGCCAACCCCCACTCATTCAGAAAAACATATTAACAACCCCAATAAAATTTTTTTCTGAAAAGGGTAAGGAGAAAGTAGAAGATAACAATCTTAATCAAAATGAACTTAAACATAAGAATAAGAAAAAAAAGAAAGAATAAGAAAAATAATAACCAGAACAATGTTCAGCAGTTTTCGTCGAACTCCGAATGATGAAACATGTATAGTTCATCGAGCTCAAGTCGACGAACTCCGAATGCAAACTTCTACTATAACCATTCTCTGAACTGCGATCGACGAAACCGGTATGGTTCATCTGTCAGAGATCGACGAAATTGGGGCCCAGAAAATGAATATCTTCATTCTCTGAGTGGAGTTCGATGAACGCATCCCCGTTCGTCGACCTTCTATCGGCGAACGTACCAGAATTCGTCGAACCCAGTTCAGTCCAACAAAAAATTTGATTTTGCTAAAACTCATAACCAACCAAGAACATTTAGTAATCAATTTAATCAATGGATCATTCCACCTAGGAAATACCATCCCTTAGGATATAAATATCAACCTGAATACTGATATATATCCAGTTTTAATTATGTAAAGAAAGATGGACCCAAGGTAACCTGGGTCAAGAATAACTAATTTCTATTTATGCAGGTGAAGAGCTGTCCAGCTTCTAATCAACAATGGTATCTGGATAGTGGATGCTCCAAGCATATTACTGGCAGCAAGGATAACTTAATCAATTACAAGTCCAAGATGGGACCAAAGGTGATCTTTGGTGACTCCAATTGTGGCCAGACTAAAGGCTTTGGAGAAGTCATGATTGGGGCAGTAACCTTAAAAAAGGTTGCATATGTAAGTGGACTAAAGCATAACCTCATCTCCATAAGTCAATTATGTGATGAAGGTTATCGGGTAACTTTTAACTCAAGTTCTTGCATTATCTCTACTAAAGAGAACAAAACTATTTTAATTGGAAATAGACAAGACAACATTTATATAGGTAATTTTGAGTCTGCCAAATCAGAAATTTGCCTATTTAATCAAATTAATATTAATAATGACCATTGGTATTGGAGATTAGGTCAAGTTAATTTGAAAAACATTACCATACTATCTAGGGACAACGTTGTTAGAGGATTGTCTTCATGCCCCTACAAGAAGGAAAGCCTTTGCAGGGCTTGTCAATTAGCCAAGCAAACTAAAAGTATTTTTAAATCATTAAATAAAAGTGAATCACCTAGGATATTGTACTTGCTATATATGGACCTCTTTGGCCTTATTATAGTACAAAGTCTAGGAGGGGAATCTTATACTTTAGTGATTGTAGATGATTTCTCTAGATTCACTTGGGTTTTATTTCTGAGATCAAAGTCTGATAACTTCAGAGTTCGTACCGATTTTCTTATGAACATACAGATTGAGTACTCTACTCGAGTTGCATTGATCAGAAGTGATCATGGTACTGAGTTTGAGTGTCTTCTTATGTAAGAGTTCTGTAGGAAAGAAGGTATCAGGCACTACTTCTCAGCTCCTAGAACACCTCAACAAAATGGGGTTGTTGAAAGGAAGAATAGAACTCTGATTGAATCTGCAGGCACATTACTTGCAGATGCATATATGCCCCTATCCCTTTGGGCAGAGGCTGTAAGCACATCAAATTATGTACTGAATAGAAGTCTTATACACAAGCTTAAGAATAAGACTCCTTATGAGCTACTTAATGGGAAGAAACCTAAAGTAGACTACTTTAAAATATTTGGTTGTTTATGTTACATTCACAATAATAATAAGAAACACATTTGAAAATTTGAAGCCAAGGCTAAAATGGAAATTTTTCTTGGATATTCCGAAGTAAGCAAGGCTTACAGGGTGTATAATAAATCCAATATGAAAATTGAAGAATCTGCCTATGTTTCATTTGATGAGACTAACATAGTTTATAAGGAGAAGACTTCTTCTACCAATGAATCTTTGCTGGAAACAAATCTGTGTGAGAAGCTAAATGAATTGACCCTCACCAATGAGGGAGTTATCCATCCTTCTCTACACATTGCTGAAGAAAGTGAAGATGAAGACAATCAGATCAGTGGAGAGCCAACAACAGCCAATATAAATCCACAAGAGGAATTAATTCCCGAAGCTGTTGAACAACCAACTCCTCCCACTGAATTTGTCACACTTAGAGATCACCCAGTATCTTATGTGATTGGAGACATTTCAGTTGGTGTGCAGATAAGGCATCAACTCAACCAAGACTTCATGCATACCTGCTTCATATCTCAAATTGAGCCCCAATCCATCAAAGATACTGAGCAAGATCCACACTGAATTATTACAATGCAAGAGGAGATCAACCAATTTGAGAGGTGCAGAGTGTGGGATTTAGTTCCAAGACCCAAAGACTACCCAGTCATTGGAACTAAATGGGTATATAGAAATAAGCTAGATGCCCAAGGTGCTATAATCAGGAATAAAGTAAGGCTGGTTGCTCAAGGTTATAGGCAAGAGGAAGGAATTGACTATGACCAAACTTTTGCACCATTTGCAAGGTTGGAAGCAATCAGGATTTTCCTTGCATATGCTGCCTACAAGAAATTCAAAGTCTATCAAATGGATGTCAAGAGTGCCTTTCTGAATGGAGAACTTAAAGAAGAGGTTTATGTTGAACAACCTCAGGGTTTTATCTCTCCAACTCATCCCATATATGTCTTTAGATTGCATAAAGCTCTCTATGGCCTAAAGCAAGCTCCAAGAGCTTGGTATGAAACCTTAGCTAGCTTTCTTATAGAACATAAGTTTACTAAAGGTATTGTACATATGACATTATTCACTAGGCACCATAATAATCAAATTTGTTAGTATAAATTTATGCAGATGATATTATATTTGGGTCTATAGATTCCAAACAATGCAAGAGGTTTTCTGACCTGATGCATTCAAAGTTTGAAATGAGTAGCATGGGTGAGCTCTCCTACTTCCTTGGTCTCCAAGTCAAGCAGCTACCTGATGGAATCTTCATATCCCAGGCAAAGTATGCAACAGAGATTCTCAAAAAGTTTGGGATGGCTGATGCCTAAGCAAAGAAAACACCCATGGCCACTAATGCTGTAATAGACTCTGATGAACAAGGGAAACCTGTTGATCAGAAATTATATAGGGGCATTGTTGGGTCCTTACTATACCTTACAGCAAGCAGACGTGACATAATTTTTGCTACATGTCTTTGTGCTACGTTCCAAGTGAACCCTAAAGAATCTCACCTAATTTTCGTAAAAAGGATTTTGAGATATATAGAGTTGTCGTAGTCCAGGACTTTGGTATCCCACTGAGTCAAAGTTTGAGTTAACTTGATACTCAGATGCTGACTTTGCTGGATGCATAGTAGACAAAAAAAGTACCTCAAGAACATGCCAATTCCTTGGTATGAGAATAGTCACTTGGTTTAGCAAGAAGTAGTCATCTGTGTCTACATCAACTGCTGAAGCAGAATATATAGCAGTTGGCAGTTGCTTTTCCCAGATGCTGTGGATTCAGAACCAACTTCCAGACTATGGGTTCAACTTAAATAATTCAACTCTACTTTGTGATAACACAAGTGCTATATCCATAGCACAAAATCCAGTCCATCATAGTAGGACTAAGCATATAGACATTAGGCACCATTTCATTAGAGAGTGTGTAGACAAAAATAAAATTAATCTTGTCTATATCTACACTGATTTACAAAGGACAGATATTTTCACCAAACCTTTGGATGAGAGGAATCATCTGTTCTTCATAAATCAGCTTGGTATGATAAATGGAGAAGCTTTAATTAGATTTCTGTCTATGGTCGACGAATTCTCTGTGAGTGAAGTTATTTTCGTCAAATGGAGATCGATGAATTTGCTTCGGGAAACTTTCATCGAATGGAGCTCAACGAAATGTTTTCACATCTTCTGGCTGAGATCGACGAATTCTTTTGACGATAAAATATTTCGTCGACCTCAAATCGAAGAATATTTTTATTTTTTCGTAGAACGGAGTTTGTCGATTCATATTCTGAAAAACCTTATATCTAGGATTTCTTCGATCTCCGCCCCGCGCTTTCAGTTCTCTTGTACTTGATCTCTTTGTTTTTGTTGCAGGCGAACTCATGGAGATTCCAACATGCATTCTTGGAGCAATGAAATTTGATATGGGTTTTGATATCGACTTCGAGTAATTCCAACATTCTGATCCAACCTTCCTAGAGATTCTGAAATTATTTGAAGATCAACAACTGAAGAATCTGATGACCACAAGGATGAAGATAGCTGGGATAAAAATAAGAGAATGGGTTTACACCTCCTCCCCAGATGATGATACCATGACGGGCACCATATCGGGTAACGCGATATCTCTTACCCCCGCAGTCCAACAGACATTTTCGGATTAGTTAATCGTGAGGAAGAATTAGAGATTGATAGTGCTGAATTTGATGCAATGTTGATTAAAATGGGTTATTCTGGAGGCTCACCCAACAAACTGCTGAAGAAACATCTATCTGCTGGCTACAAGTTTCTAGCAAATGTTGTCGGGAAGGAATTGCTGGGCAAGCACACAGCCCATGACTACATCATTAGACATCAATTCCTTATGATGTGTGCTGTTGTAAACAAGAAATCTGTGAACTGGGCTAGAATAATGTTTGAGATGATTAGAAAGAAGAACACGAAGAAAGAGGTGTGCTTTGGAAGGATTCTGAGAATCTTCCTTCAAGTCAAGGCTGCTAAATCCCTGGTCACACCGACCATATTGATTAATGCCTCAAAGAGGATTTCTTGTGCCCTCTTTGGCAGGTGGGAGAGGAATATCACCAAGCCATCCAAGGCTCCCTCCTCTTCCTCCAGACCTTCTGAGAGTACAAGAGCTGCTCCAGCCACTCCCCACCCTGCTGAAGATGTTCCACCTCCACCTCCACCACCTCCAGCTTCCCCAATTCATCTCTCATCACCAGTTCATACCACAGTCCATACACCAACACCTCCATCATCTCCAGTGCATCATCCACAAACTCATATTCACTCTCCAATACATACTTTATCACAACATGGTAGACCAACTCCATCATAACATGGTACCCCAACTCCATCACAACATGGTACACCAACTCCATCACAACATGGTACACCAACTCCATCACAATATGGTATACCAACTCCATCACAACATGGTACACCAACTCCATCACAACATGGTACACCACCCTCATCTCCTCAACCACAACATCTTGATAAAATCCCCCTTTACATCCTTCTATCATTAACGTCTTTTGACCTACTGTCATCCCCCCTTCATACTCCATCACCTGGAGATGAGCCAATGCCAAATTCTCTACCTTCTCCTCCACCATCATCTCCCATCCATCCTTCTGTATCCACTCAGACACCTTCTGAGTTCATGCAATTGGACACCATTCCATTCAACCTCTTCTTGCAATTCTCACTGCACTCATCAAAAACTTGATAGTAGAGGCTCCTCCCATTCCATTTGAGGATCCTGAAACAGCTACTACTGCTAGAATGGCAAGGTTCCAGGAATTGGTTGGATTATCAATGATAAACAAAGCCAAAGCTGAAGCAAAGGATTCATCTCAATACTCTACCATGTCATCATACAAAAGAGATGAATTGAAAAGGTATGAGAATGTAAATAAGTTCTTTAATGTAGATGATTATATGCAATTACATCCAGAGATTGTAGTACCTAGAGCCACTTCTCTCAATAAAATTGGTGCTGCTGATATGACAATGTCAAAGAGAGAAGCTGCCAACCCAAACAGAGAAATCATATTCAGACAGCCTTCTAGAAGTTCTGATAAAGGAAATAAGGAAAAGGAGAAGCTGAAGAAAAAGAATTGAACATTCTGCTTAATTTTTTTTTATTTTCTGAACTCTTATTATTATTTCACAAAGCTACTTTGTAAATATCTGCTGAAAGTTTTAATTTTTCTACCAGATATATCTTTTCTGCTTTGTGAATGCTTCTATTTGTATTAGTGACCTCACCCAAATAGGGGAGATTGTTGGATCCCTAGTTGGATTTGGGCTAGGTTCAATAATTAGGATGTTTGACCCACCTTGTATAACCAGGGTCATGCCTTTGTGTCTTAGAGTTTAGGTTAAGTCCTTAGATTCAACCATGATGGATCAGCCAACAAAAGACCTAAGAAGACTCCAGACTTAGAAGAAAATTAGTTTAGAATGTCAGTTCGATGTTCGTCGAACTCAGCTCGACGAACTCAGAGATTATTCTCTGAGCTGAGCTCGACGATATTCGAACTCAGGTTAACGAAATTCTGGAAGCTCAACTTCAACAAAATATGCCCAGAATACTTTCTCTGAACTCAGGTCGACGAAGTTAGAATCTCAGCTCGATGAACTCAGATGACAGATTTGGCAAGTCATTCTCAGTACACAGTTCGTAGAGCTCAGGTAGACGAACTGGAATTCTCAGGTCGACGAACTTTGATCTCAGGTCGACGAAATCTGTCCTCTGGTCGACGATTTCTGTGAATTTCCAGACTTAGTATTTTCCTCAATTTCTGTCCTTATTCTACATTATTTAGCAGTATTATCCTGAGTAATTAATGCATATATTCTCTGAATATATCTGTTAGTGGCAGCGTTGATTATGGCCTTCATCAGGATAATTACTTGCTTGTTTTATTAGGGACAGTTTGGGAAATTAAATTTATGACAGACATTCCAGCCGTATATCATTCTCTCCAGGCAATCAACAATTAATGCTAGAATTCAAAAATTCAAAGGTGAGATTCACTGAAAAAGATAAAAATAGATTCCTTTCTTTAGTCGAGAGAAGATAAAAGAAAGAACACGGAGAACACAGAGAAAAATAGAGAAGAACATTCAGAGCACAAAACACAGATCCTGATTATTCTGAAATTTATTCTGTGTGCTAAAACATTTTCTGTCCTGGTATCTGAAGAAGAACATTCATCACAAATGAAGAGTCTTTTTCAGAAGTCTTAAATCCTCAGATACAACCATTCTACATTGATTGCCCGCGAGCAGCCTCTTATGTGGGTGGTTGGTTCGATGAGTCGAACGCCGCAGGCTTGCTAAAGGAGGCAAGTGCACATATCGCAAGTAATATAGAATATTCGGGGGAATATCCAGATCGTAAATTTCCCGGGAACGGGTTGATTATCCCTACTGCTACAAAAGCACTATTATTTTACAGAAATAGTAAGTTGTTGATTTTAACTAAAATAGGACGAAAATCATTTAAAATTAAAGTCAATGAAGAGATAACACTCGGTATCGAATTACGTTAGGATTAAAAATAGATTTGAAAAACTAGAGATCTAAATTTTCAATTTAATTAAAGCGGAAACTTGGCCATGGAGGTTCCAAAATAATGAGCTCACCTATCTCTAGGAATATCGCTCACCTGGACATTAAGGCTATTCAACCGGGCTCTCATCCGACGAAGGATTCCTCTTAATGCCCGCAGTATGCTAAGAACCCCGCTATTGGGTGAGGAACCCAATCTGGTAGAGTTAGCGCGCCTCCTCTCTCGAGGGTTAGTGCAAAACTCTCTTTACCCAGGGGTGATCAGTCCATACGCACGGCCTCTCGGTTAGCTAGCGTATGGATAACAGAAATAGAGCCCACACATCAATATGTGGTTCTACGCGTCGTTAACCCAGGGTAAACCTTAAGTTTTTAATTAAATAGAAAAATAAGACCTTTAGTTATTTAAAACATTTTTTATATCCCAAAGCTCCTCGATATCGAGGGCTAAAAGCGATTAGCCACTCATCAGAATGGGGATAGCTTATGAGTTTGGTTAGGCGAGCGTTCCGAACTATTAGCTGAAGGGTTATAAAGAGAATAAGAAAAAAAGAAAGATAACTTAATATTAGAAAAAAGTTAATACAAATAAAAACACCCGCACTCATCCAAACATATAATAAAGAGACAAAATAAAACTAAGTTACCAGTAAGAGAAAATTGCATAAATGAAATTGCAAGTCCCACTCAAACGAGTGGGCGGGAAATAAAAGCTGAAAAATTTGCAAGTCCTACTCAAACGAGTAGGTCTGAAATGAAAGCCAGTCCTACTCAATCGAGTAGGGCAAAATAAATTCACACACACACGCACACTTGCATAATTGAAATACACACCCTCACTTACATAATTGAAATACACACACACACACAAATCCTAGTCAAATGAGTAGGCGAAAAATAAAGGCACGCCATTTAACTCTTAACGAGTAGGTGAAAATAAATGCAAGTACAGGTCCTACTCAAATGAGTAGGCGGGAAATAAAGTCTAGTCGTTTAACTCCTAGCGAGTAGGCGGAAGATAAAAACCTGCCATTTAACTCAAATGAGTAGGCGGTAAATAAAAGCTGAAAATTACAAGTCCTGCTCAAACGAGTAGGCGGGAAATAAAGTCCGGCCATTTAACTCCTAGAGAGTAAGCAGAAGATATATACAACAAGTTGTAACACCCCCTATCCGTCGCATAGCATATAGTAGTAGGTCCGGCCGGGGCCCGACGCCATATAGCACAGACAGACCGGGTGGTTACTCAATGGAAACCATCCAACTAATCATAACGTCCTACACAGAGCATTCTAGCAGAAGCAGTTTTATAAGTTGCAATTAAGAGAACCCAGCACCAAGCATGAATGTCCACTAAACACCAAATAGGAATGTAGTACATACACAAGTACAGGCCTTAAGGCCTTACAAAATGGTTTACTCAATATTACATGTTTTCCATACCACGGCACGCAGGCCGGTCATACATGAATAAAAGCAAGTAAACACTCCAATTAGGCGTTCGAGGGCCGGCTTCGCAATTTGGGCTTTAGCCTGCTATTGACCGCTTGGTCCAGCAGCACCTGCAAGCAACAAAACCACCGCACGGTGGTAAACAAAGGGCAATGGTCAACAATGATGACCAAATTATAACGATCCCGCCCCCAATTCAGGGCGGCGATGCTCCTTCCCTGCACTTATTAGCATAACCAAGCAGTATATAAATATATATTGCATCACAGGCATTGGCACGCACGGGCACACGCCCCGTGCTCTCAGGGCACATTCTCGGTGAACCAGTCGATGTCACGTCAATTTAAGCCATAGACATTCCGATCTCACCACCGCCACTTTGACGGCCACACTATGAGCATTTTGTCTTCTTGGCATGGGTCACGTCAATTTAAGCCATAGAACGCCGAAGACCCTCATCTATCACAACGGCTCTAACCGAACGACATAGAACGGGTACGGTTCCATCTAACCCGTGCTCACATCGCAATGACAATTTAAGCCATATGCGCGGGTCAAACTTCTCCCGAGTCCCGTTTTCATCACACTTCACATAACCCGGTTATGTTCAAGTTGGCTCCCAGGCCACCAAGTTGGCAATATCACGCATCCGCCTAGTTTTCCGGGTGCACCTTAGGGTTAATCCCCAAGGCTCCCTGTTGCAATCTATGAAAGAACTAGTGCCTAAACACCTAGAGGGGGGGGGGGGGGGTGGGGTGAATAGGTGCACTTAATCTTTTTTAATTTTTATGGCAGAAACACAGAATTATATGAATTCTTCACAGCAATTCAGCACAGATAACAGCAATCACACAAGCATACAATCACAGAGAGCACATAGGATTTATAGTGGTTCCCCAAGATCTAGGTACATCCACTTTCCCCCTTCGCCTATCTAGTAGTGTACTAAATTCGGCCCAACTTCTCCACTACTTCTCAGATCCACAGATCTTACAACTCAGAACCCCAAATAGGTTCCTACAACTCAGAGTGATCCCACTCCTACAACTCAGGCTCAACGCCCTACCACTCAGTCTTCACCAAGACCTACACTCAGCCTTCAACTAGGCCTACACTCAGCCTTCAACAAGGCTTACACTCAGAGAAATGTATCTCCTACACTCAGGCACAAAGGCCCTACCACTCAGCCTTTATAATATAGGCTTACAACTCAGATCCCTTGGGATCCTACAAGAAATTTAAAATTACAAAGAATATAACCACAACTATGATTGAGAGAGAAGAGTTGTCTGGTTTCTTGAAGAGTTCTTGAAAGAACTTTGCTGAGATCAACCTCCCTTGGCTTTCTTCAAAGCTTCTTGAATTAGAACACAGTAGGGTTGATTCTCTATGCAGATGATCTTCAATCACTGCTGACTTAAGAATTAGATCTCAATATGAAACTTTCTTCACAGCCTGGTTCAACAACTGTCTTCTTAGAAGGAGCTCTCTCTCTCCAACTTCTTAGATCTTCTGATCACTTCATTGATTGTTCTATCCTCTTTCTTATTATTATTATTTTATGATTATTAATCCTCTATTGAAGGAATAAGCCTTTATATAGGCTTTCTTCATGGTGACCGGTTGATCCGGTTTCTAACTAACTTCTGACATCTCTGACAGTAGCAGCTGACCGGTTGAAATGGCAGCTGTCAAGTCATCCAGTCACTTCTTGAAAACTCTGTAACTGTTTGAAAGTGTCGACAAAAGTAAGACATAAGTGTCGACACTAGTGTCGACACTAGCCTCATGGTGTCGACACAACTCCTTATGTTGTAGAAATTACTTCTCGACACTGCTTCTTCAGAATGTGTCGACACTAATCCTGTGTGTCGACACAAGTCCTTCTTTGAAACTTAGTTGATTTCTGCTAAGTGTCGACACAACTCCTTTGTGTCGATACATCTTCTTGTGTTGAAACTTGCTGAGTGTCGACACATCTTCTTTGTGTCGACACATACCTTCTGTGTTGAAGCTTTTGCTGAGTGTCGACACATCTCCTTTGTGTCGACACATTCTTCATGTGTTGAGACTTTGGTTGAGTGTCGAGACATCTCCTTTGTGTCGACACATTCTTCATGTGTTGAGACTTTGGCTGAGTGTCGACACATCTCCTTTGTGTCGACACTTGTACTTAGACTTTGTTGAATTTTGCTGAGTGTCGACACAGCCTCCTAGTGTCGACACATGTACTTGAACTTTGTTGATGTTTGCTGAGTGTCGACACAGCCTCCTAGTGTCGACACTTTTGATGTCGACAAAGTTCCTCTGGGTGTCGACACTGCTTCTAAGTGTCGACACTTGTACTTTAGACATTTCTTCATTGTGTGTCGACACAGCCTGTATGTGTCGACACTTTCCTTCTGGTGTCGACTCTGGCTTCCTGGTGTCGACAAAATTACTCCAAGTGTCGACAATGATTCTCTGGGTGTCGACACAAGCCTTCTTAAGTGTCGACACTTTTCTTCTAGGTGTCGACACAAGCCTTCTTAAGTGTCGACACTTTTCTTCTAGGTGTCGACACATGGACTTAGAAACTTTTCCTGCAAACCTGCAGTTACTTAACCTGCACAAAGAAACTCAAAACACATCAAATACATCTTGATGTATATCATTGAGTAGGGTGAGGTTTCTTCAAATCAGGTACATTTATTCCAATGTACCCAACAATCTCCCCCTATTTGGAGAAGTCATAACCCTTAGTCAATGATATACACCATACATAACAAATTCACAGTATGATGTAGAACAGTAATATATGACAGGGTAAAAACTTAAACATGTATGAACAGAACATGTATATACAATAAGCTCTGAACAATTAATGTAATAGATTTAAACCATGACACAATGTTCTTACAAATTCCAACATTTTCATTAGTCAAAAGTTTACATAGAATTTTAATACATATGATTACAATTGTAAACTAAAGAAAATGCTATCCTATTGCTGCTCTGGTTCCTTGATTACAATCCCTTTTCCAGATTGAATCTTTTCTTGAACTTGAGCTTCAGTATCATCAGCAGCAGCAGGCTTCTTCCCTTTAAGATCTTTCTTTTTCAATTCTTCAGCCTTTATCTTTTGCCTTTCAAAATAATGATAAGGCTTGGGAAAATACTTGCTAGGCTCCTGGGCAGTAGGAGGTAGCTTTCCCAGTTTAGACTTTCTTCTATATTGTACAATGGCCTCTTGCCTATTCTCATGCTTCCTCCACTCCAGTTCAGAATACCACTTACCCCTATCCTGGACATTGTCCTTAGCAGCCTTCCATGCAGTCAAGATGATATTCCTGGAAGTGGGGCTCCATTGTTCAAAATCAGGCCTCAATTCAGCTTGCTCTCTGAATCTTTTCTAAGACAATTGAGATTCTTGTTCTTTTAGCAAAGCCTCTTGTTCTTTCAGTATTGCCTCTGGCACAGGCTGAACAACTTTCTCAAGAATAATGTTCTGATTGCCCTCAGGAGGACTGTACATAGTCTGGATCTCTTGATGTATCATGTCAAAGTCTGGTGGAGGGTATATCACTTGAGCCACTTCAGCTTGCTCTCCTCCAAGGTATGCAGGATTGATTCCAGACTCTGCCACATTGTCATCATCACATAAGGGTGGATATCTAAGGGTGGCTCTGATGGAATTGGAAATCCACTTTGCATGATAAGAGTCTGCCTTGACTAATACCCTCTCCCCCTTTATGACTTCTCTCTCTATGTGATCCCTCAGATTATCTTTCTGAAACCTTATCTATGCATTCAGATAGTTTACTCCATCTTTGTAGAAAGGTTTTAACCTTTGGATCTTTTTAGTTATTAGCTTCTGTGAATCCTGGAGTGCAGAAGTAACAGCAGTGATACCTTCTTGTAATGCTTTATCAAATTCTGCCTTTGTTGTAGTCAGGGCTGCAGTATGGGCAGAAGCAAGATTCTTCATTTTAGTGACTATCACATTATGTGATTCAGTCAAGTTCTCATTCATTCTTATTTGATTTTCCAGGACATAGCCTTGCTTCACTGCCATATCATCAATTTGTTTCTTGATGTTCTCTTGATGAGTGGCCAAATAGACTACTCCATTTACTCCCTTATGGAATCAGTCAGTCATTTCCTTTTTTACTTTGATTTACTTCAAATCCGATAGACTTTATGTCTTATGCCAGATCAAATTGCATTGACTTGTGGCCTTCATCCATATATTTTTCCAAAGCTTGTCTGTGTTTATCCAGCTTGATCTGTAAAGCCACCATCAATGAACTGTAATCAGTAGATGGGACTGGCTGTGGAGCAACTATCTGTAGGGCTTTCTTATAGTTCTGGCTTCTTCTCTTGAAGACCTGGAACTTTCTCTTCTTGGCTCTCACAGCCTATTTATCCTCTGAAGCAGATGTGCTGACTATGTCTACTCTTTCCTTAGGACTAGGAGGTAACTCCTTCTCAGTCCTTTATGGTTCTTCAGCATCCTTGGGCTTCTCTGTCTCTTGTTGAGCAGTTTCCTCTTCATTCTCCATATGCTCCCCTCAATATGGGCCTTCTCCCTCTCAGTAGCAGCTTGCTCCCTCTCAAAATCAGTATGTAGAAGATCAGAGAACAGTTCTTCTAATGTGAATTCCTGTTGAGGAAGGGCTTGAAAGATATAGTACCTAAACACCTAGGGGGGGGGGGTGAATAGGTGACCAATTTCTTTTTAACTTTTTATGGCATCAAACAGTTTTTATCACAGAATCTAATCTACTATTACACAACATTCATAGCAAATCACAATCACAGCAGACACAGAGTTTTATTATGGTTCCCCAAGCTTTGGGTACATCCACTTTCCCCCTTCGCCTATCTAGCAGTGTACTAGATTCGGCCAAACTTCACCACTGTCTCAGAACCCAAACTGGTTCCTACACCTCAGGCCCAAGGCCCTACAACTCAGCTTTTCCACAAAGCCTACACTCAGCCACAAAGGCCTACACTCAGCCACCCAGGCCTACACTCAGCCACCAAGGCCTACACTCAGAGATTTCAATCTCCTACACTCAAGCTCTCAAGCCCTACACTCAGCCTTTATAATTACAGGCTTACAAACAACTCAGATCCAAAGGATCCTACAAGATAAAAATGAATTTACAAATGATAACTCAGCAACTCAGAAACAAGAGAGGGGAGTTGTGAGTTTCTTGATGAGTTCTTGGAAGAACTCAGCTGAAATCAATATGACTTAGCTTTCTTCAAAGCTTCTTGAAAGTAGAACTCAATAAGATTGACTCCTTCTGCAGTTGATCCTTGACCTCTGCTTCTTAAGATCCATAATGAATCTGAATCCTTCTTCTCAGCCTAGTTCCAACGGCTGATTTCTTGGATGGAGCTCTCTCTCTCAAACTTCTTAGATCTGCACTTGGACAGCTAGATCTTCTTGTTTAGATACTTGATCAATAAATTGAACAACTCTGTGAACAACTACTTCAACTTCTTCTTATAATCACAATCTCTGTAGACTGTATGAGCCTATTTATAGGTCTTCTTCATGGTAACCGGCTGGTTCGGTCCATAACTGAATTCTGACATCTCTGACAGGTGTTGTAGACCGGCTGGAACGGCAGCTGTCAAGTCATCCAGTCAGTTCTTGAAAATTCTCTAACTGTCTGAAAATGTCGAGACTTTATGTCTTTAAGTGTCGACACTTATAGACCAAGTGTCGACACAAGTTGTGTAAGTGTCGACACTAGCCTACAAGGTGTCGACACAACTCCTTGTGTTGTAGATTCTATGTCTCGACACAGTTTCTTCTTTATGTGTCGACACTGAAATTGAGTGTCGACACAAGTACTTGATCTTCTGTATTTTGCTGAATTCTTCTAAGTGTCGACACATGTCCTTTGTGTCGACACATCTTCATGTGTTGAATCTGTTAAGTGTCGACACTGCTTCTTGGTGTCGACACATAGTCTTCAGTGTTGATACTTGATGAGTGTCGACACAGCTCCTTGTGTCGACACTTGATTCTTCTGTTGAGAATTCAGCTGAGTGTCGACACATTCCCTTAGTGTTGACACTTGTACTTAGAATATTTTGTTGATCTTGCTGTTCTTTGCTAAGTGTGGACACAGCTCCATGTGTCGACACATTCTTCAAGTGTTGAGTCTTCAGCTGAGTGTCGACACATACTGTCTTGTGTCGACACTTTCTTTAAGTGCTGACTCTTCTGTTGAGTGTCGACACATTGTTCTGGGGTGTCGACACTTACTTCAAATGTTGACTCTTCTGAGTGTCGACACAGCTCCAAGTGTCGACACTTTCTGGTGTAGACACAGTTCTTCTAGGTGTCGACACAGCTCCTTGTGTCAACACAGCTTTACTGCACTTTTCTTCACTGAGTGTCGACACAGCTCCTTGTGTCGACACTTTCTGTCTGGTGTCGACTCTGCATCCCAGGTGTTGACATAATGACTCCAAGTGTCGACACTGCTTGCCTGGGTGTCGACACAAGTCTTCTTAAGTGTCGATACTTTCCCTCTGGGTGTCGACAAATGGACTTAGAAACTTTTTGCTTCAGTCCTGCAAATACTTAACCTGCACAAGTAAACTCAACATACATCAAATACATTTTGATGTATATCATTGAGTTGGGTGAGGCTTCTTCAAATCAGGTACATTTAAACCAATGTACCCAACAATCTCCCCCTATTTGGAGAAGTCATAACCCTTAGTCAATGATATACACCATTCATAATTAAAATTACAAAATGATGTAAAGCAGGATAATATACAGCAGGGTAAACATAAACATGTATCAATCACACATGTATACAAATACATCATCACAGAACAAATATGAAATAGACATAGACATTATCACAGAACAAACATGAAATAGATTAATCATATAACATATTGTTCTAATATCTGTCTTATACATTTTCAGAAGTTCACAAAAAAGTTTTACATAAAAAGATTACAAAGTAAAATTCAAGAAAATTCTAAATCTATTTCAGTTCTGGCTCCTTAATAACTATTCCTTTGCCAGCATGAACTTTAGCTTGGACAGGAGCATCAGCAACTTCAGCATCAGCAGGCTTCTTGCCTTTCAAGTCTTTCTTCTTAAGCTCTTCTGCTTTGATCTTTTGTCTTTCAAAGTAATGGTATGGCTTTGGAAAGTACTTGCTAGGCTCCTGGGCAGTAGGAGGTAGCTTTCCCATCTTTGCCTTCCTTCTATATTGAACTATTGCCTCCTGTCTTGATTCATGTTTCCTCCATTCAGTTTCAGAAAACCATTTGTTCCTGTCTTGAATGTTATCCTTGGCAGCTTTCCAGGAAGTTAATATAATGTTTCTAGAGGTAGGGCTCCACTGCTCAAAGTCTGGTCTCTGTTCAGCTTGTTCCCTAAACCTCTTCTTAGACAATCTTGTCTCTTCTTCTTTCTGCATTGCCTCTTGCATGGCTTCAGAAATAGGCTGAACAACCTTTTCAATAATAACATTGTCCTTGCCCCTAGGTGGGCTATACATAGACTGTACATCAGCATGTATCATGTCAAAATCTGGAGGAGGGTATATGACTTGAGGCACTTCAGGTTGCTCTCCTCCTAGATATGCAGGTTGAATTCCAAATTCTGCCACATTGTCATCATCACAAAGAGGAGGATAACCCAGTGTAGATCTGATATAATTGGATATCCATTTGGCATGATCAGAGCTTGCCTTGACTAACACTCTCTCCCCCTTTATGACTTCTCTTTCTATATGATCTCTCACATCATCCTTCTGAAATCTCACCTGATTATCCAAGTAATTCACTCCATCTTTGAAGAAAGGTTTTAACCTTTGGAGTTTGTCAGTTATCAGCTTCTGAGATTCTTGAATGGCAGTCTTCAGAGCAGTGATTTCTTCTAGGAATACTTTGTCAAAATTTGCCTTTGCTATAGCTGGAGTCTGTCCTGCAGCAAGATTCTTCAGTTCTGTGACAATGGCATTGGGAGATGCAGTAAGGTTGTCATTCATTCTTATCTGATTTTGTAGAACATAACCTTGCTTCACAGCCATGTCATCTACTTGTGCTTTGATCTTCTCCTGGTGTGTAGCCAAGTATACCACGACATTCCCCCCTTTGTGGAAGCAGTCTGTCATCTCCTTCTTGTTTAGGTTCATTTCAAACCTTATAGACTTGATATCTTGGGCCAGATCAAATTGCAATGATTTCTACCCTACATCCACATAAGTTTCTAGAGCTTTTCTACGCTCATCCAACTTGAGCTGCATGGCAACCATCAGATCACTATAGTCTATTGATGGTGCTTGCTGAGCTATAGGTTGTGGAGCAACAGTTTAGAGAGCCTTCTTGTAACTCTGGCTTCTTCTCCTGAAGACCTGAAACTTTTTCTTCTTTGCCCTAGCAATCTTCTCATCTTCAGAGGCAGATGTGCTGGCTATATCCACCCTCTCCTTAGGGCTTGGAGGCTTCTCAGTTTGCACTTCTGGTGACTTCTCAGTTTCTTGCCTCACAGGCTCTTCATGAACTTGCACTTGCTCCCCCTCAAGTGGAGCATTCTCCTTCTCAGCAGCATCAGTTTCCTTATCAAAATCTGCTTGATCCAGATTTAGGAATAAATCTTCCATGGTGTATTCTTGTGAAGACTAAGCAAGAGAAATTCTAGGTTCTTCAACCACTGAATCAGGAACAACTTCTAGTACAGCAGATGTGTCTTCTATAACAGCATCTGAAACTTGACTATCCAGCTGAGTTTGCTGATGAACATCAGACAAATCAGTATCTTCCATAGGAAAATCTAAAATGTTTTGTTCAGTGATTACCTCTAGTATAATGGTGGTTGCTTGTTCACTTTCCAGTGTAGTGGGTTCATTTACAACTGGAAGCTCCCCCTGGCTTTGATCCTTGTGTATGGGGCTTGCTTGAGGTAGCTCCCCCTGGATCTCAGCATCATCCTGAGGAGCAGGAGACTTCACAGCAGGTTCTTCTACATTCTCATCAGGTGTGAAGACAACCTGTTCTTCACTTTCAGAGCTGCTAGTGGACTCTTGTGCCACTGGAGCAGTCTTCCTCTTCTTCTTTGGTGGAATTTCTTTCTCAGAAACTATCTTCACAGGGGTTGGCATCTCCTTTGTCAACACCCTGTCCCATCTAGAAAGCAACCTCATGTCCATTTTTCTCATGTGATTTATTTTACTTCCAGCAGCTTGTTGCATAACCTCTGGTATGGTACAAGCAAGGTAAAGACTTATGATCCTGCCCAGATTAGGCTTCTTCAAGCTTTCTTTGATTTTCTCAAATACTATAACAGACCAATCAGTTCTTAGAGTGAAGATAATTCTGGTCATAATATTGAACATAGAGGCAGACACTCTGTCATGCCCTCCTGGCTTGCTTAAAATTACCTTGCCAACTATCTCAGACATGAATTTGCCTTGATTGCTTCATCCCTTTTCTATTGAAAACAGAACCAATCTTCATCTTAGAGTCTAGTCCACACCAGGTTAGAGCTTCCCTGGTCTTTGAAGCAGTGACCTCATCTTCCTCTTGAGTTTTTGGTAGCTGTAGAATCTTCCTCAAGCTCTTAGGGGATACCTTAACCTTTGCTCCATGAACTCTGGATTTGATTTTGTATCCAGATTCGTCCACTTCAGCTCCATTGAGGAATTCAAGTACCTCTTTCTTCCATATCTTAGTAGGTTCTGAAACAAGATAATCCAATCCTGAATCGGCTACTAGGGTTACGACAACCTGGATTTCTTGATCGGCATCCTCAAAAGCACCGCGCACCAGCTCGTATCCTTCGTTGACATTCTCCTCAAGCTTAGGCGCCATTAGGGTTTGTAGAATTTGTCTTGAGAGAAGAGAGGTGTCGACACAGAAGTTTGGTCTCTAAACTTTGAAAGTGTGTCGATAAACAAAGACAAAACCCTATATATACCTTTCTAATTTTGAAGATGAACAGGCGGGACAGCTAACTTAAAATGTGTCGACACTGGCAATAAGTGTCGACACTGACTTATAATGTCTCGACACATATGTGTCGACACAAGTTTAGTCAACAGATATTATGTGTCGACACATGTTTATGTGTCGACACCACATAACTCGACACATAGTCGAGACTTTACTTAGAAAATACTGAGTAAAACTTTAGTGTCGACACCACTTTGGATGTGTCGACACCTACTTGACATGTGTCGACACTAATATTCTGAAGTGTCGACACCAACATCCTAGATGTGTCGACACCTTTTTCCTGAAGTGTCGACACCACTTTTCTGTGTCGACACAGAAATCTCTATGTGTCGACGCCTTTTTACTTAGCCAATTTCAATTTTGTAAACTTACTCTAAGTTTATCATTCCTATTTCAATTTTAAATCTATTGAACTTAGCTTCTTCTAGGGGCTTAGTATACATATCAGCTAGTTGATTATCAGTTTTAACATATTCTAATAAAATATCTTCTCTTTCTACATGCTCCCTAAGAAAATGATATTTAATTTCAATATGTTTTGTTCTACTATGGGATACAGGATTATTAGCTATTGAAATAGCACTAGTAGAATCACAAAAGAGTGGAGTTCTACTTACCTGAAATCCATAGTCCTCTAGCTGATGTTGTATCCACAGAAGTTGAGCACAACAACTTCCTGCAGCCACATACTCTGACTCTGCAGTGGAGATAGCCACACTGGTTTGCTTTTTGCTACTCCATGAAATTAGTCTCCCACATAGGAATTGACAGGTTCCAGTAGTGCTTTTTCTATCTTCTTTGCATCCTGCAAAGTCTGCATCTGAATAACCTGTTAGTTCAAAATCTCCATTCCTAGGGTACCAGAGGCCTAGATAGGGAGTGCCCTTTAGATATCTCAAAATTCTTTTGACTGCTGTCAAATGAGACTCTTTAGGGCAGGCTTGATACCTGGCACAGACACATGTAGCATACATGATATCTGGTCTACTTGCAGTCAAGTATAATAGGGAGCCAACTATCCCTCTATACAAGGTTTCATCTACAGGTTTCCCTGTATCATCCTTGCTGAGAGACATACTTGACCCCATAGGAGTCTTCATGGTACTGGATGAATCCATACCATACTTCCTTATGAGTTCTAGGGTGAACTTGGACTAACATATGGATAAACCACTCTCAGTCTGTTTAACTTGGAGACCCAAGAAAAACTTCAGCTCTCCCATACTACTCATCTCAAATTGGCCTTGCATAAGTTTTGCAAACTTTTTGCAAAGGCTGCTTTCAGTAGACCCAAATATAATGTCATCTACATATATTTGGACTAGTATAACTTTGCCTCTAGATTCCCTAAGGAATAGAGTCTTATCTATTTTCCCCCTTGAGAACTTGTTCTCAATGAGGAAACTAGATAGGGTTTCATACCAAGCCCTAGGGGCTTGCTTTAACCCATATAAAGCTTTCCTAAGTCTATAGACATGATGAGGTAGAGTTGAATCAACAAAACCTGAAGGCTGTTCCACATAGACTTCTTCTTTAAGATTACTATTCAGGAATGCTGACTTGACATCCATTTGGTAAACTTTGAATCCTTGATAGGTTGCATAGGCCAAGAACATCCTTATGGCTTCCAGTCTGGCTACTGGAGCAAAGGTTTGATCAAAGTCAATACCTTCTTCTTGCCTATATCCTTTAGCAACCAGTCTTGCTTTATTCTTAATGATGACCCCTTGTTCATCCATCTTATTCCTGTAGATCCACTTTGTTCCTATTATATTGTGGTCTTTAGGTTTAGGAACAAGTTCCCAGACCTTGCACCTCTTGAACTGATTAAGCTCTTCTTGCATTGCTTCAGTCCATTGTGGATCTAGTATGGCTTCTTCAAACTTCTTTGGTTCAACTTGAGATAGAAAACTGGAGTAGATTGCAGCATTCTGATTTCTGCTCCTTGTTTGTACCCCTTATCTTGGATCTCCAATAATCTGCTCTACTGGATGATCTCTAAGATGCCTATTGGCTGGAGGCATCCTAACTTCTGGTTGAACCTCTTCAGCATCTCCATCATGTTGTACTCCTTGAACTTCATCAGCAATTGGTACATGTAGTTCTGCCCCTGGACAATAGCCACTGTCTTCTACTTGCTGTCTTGCAGTAGGTACTTCTTCTATAGTAAGCTTGTCCATCTTCTTTGTTAAACCTGTGGGGCTGCATACACTACTAGACAACTCATTGTTAATAAGTTTAGTCTCATCAAAAACTACATGTACAGATTCTTCTACAACTTGTGTAGATAAGTTGTAGACTCTATAAGCCTTACTGTTATTGCTGTACCCAACAAAAATTCCCTCTTGGGACTTGGCAGCAAACTTAGTCAAGTAAGACTTTCCATTGTTAAGTATGAAGCATTTGCAACCAAAAATCCTGAAGTAGGATAGGTTTGGTTTCCTGCCTTTCACAACTTCATAGGGGTCTTGTTGAGCCTTTTAGTGATGGTAGCCCTATTTATAACATGGCATGCAGTGTTAACTGCTTCAGCCCAGAAATATTCTGGTAGTGATGTATCACTTAATAGGGTCCTACCAGCCTCTATCAAGGTCCTATTCTTCCTCTCAGCAATGCCATTTTGCTGAGGTGTTCTAGGTGAAGAAAACTCTTGAAATATCCCAAATTCTTCACATAATTTTGTCACGCTATCAGACTGAAATTCAGTACCATGGTCACTTCTAATCTTGACCACTATACTGTCTAGTTCATTCTGAATTTGCTTGACAAAGTTATGGAAGACACTAGGTGTTTCAGATTTCTGTCTTAAGAAGAACACCCAGGAAAACCTTGAGTAGTCATCTACAACTACAAAGGTATAGACCTTCCTACCTAGGCTGTGAACTGGCATTGGACCAAAGAGATCCATATGAAAGAGGTATAAACACCTCACAGCATCTTTGTTTTCTATGCTTCTAAAGGTGGATTTAGTCTGCTTGCCCTTTTGACAAGCTGAGCAAATACCATCTTTAACACACTTAACTTGAGGACCATTCCTCACTAACTCTTTGCTAAAGAGTTTGCTAATAGTCTTGTAGTTAAGATGGGCAAGCCTCTTGTGCCATTTGACACAATGAGAGACTGTCTCATCAGCTACAAGACACACTGGAGAACCACTGTTCTCAACCATAATGTCTAAGCAATAGACATTCCTTTTCCTATAACCAGTCAAAATGATCTCTTGATCAGTTGACCTCTTGATATGACAACCATTTTTAACAAATGAGATGTCATACCCTACATCACTTAATCGACTTATACTTATTAGGTTGTGTTTCAACCCTTTAACATAATCCACTTGAGTAATGGTAACCAAGTTACTAGAAATGTTACCAAATCCTTTGATGATTCCTTTTTCAGAACCACCAAAGGTGACTCTTGGACCATCTTTTATTGGAATGTAGTCCCTTAGTAATCTTCTAGTTCCAGTCATATGTCTGGAACATCCACTGTCCAAGTACCATGTTGGGGTATGGCTACTTGTACTCACCTGCAAAACAGATTAATGAACCTTAGAACCCAAAGAATTCTTGGGTCCTTGGTACTTGTTAGTTTGCAACTTGACAAAACTACCTACTGGCTTTCCAACAGGAAGTTTGTTTCTCACTTTGGCACTAGCATTATGCCAACAGTCCATTGCAAAATGGCCAACCTTGCCACAGCACCAACATTCAAACTTATTGTACCTTTGCTTAGGTACTGTCTTTGCTGTCTTATCTACAGCTGACTTGTTGAATGTTGGGGCTTTGCCCTTGGACATGGACTTGGACTGAACAGTCCTTGCAGGTTTAATAAAACCCAGTCCAGCCTTGCCTTTGTGATGAACAAATTCATCAATGAAAGATAGCACTGACTTAGGTTTAGAAAACCTAGCAACAAGCTCTCTCTCCTTCTGAAGATTGATCTCCAGACTCTTGATTTGATCATTCTTAAAGGTGATAGTCCCCATCTGAATCACTGTAATGTATTTCAGTCTGGCTATCTCATTAAGATTTTGATCAAATAACTTCTCAGAATCTGTTGCAGCAGCTTTGAGATCAGCAATTTCCTTTGCCTGACTTTTGGCTAGGGACTTGCTCTTCTTGTAAGCTTGCAACAGTACTTTATATTCATCTATCAGCTGATGAATATCTTCCTCAGACTCAGATACACTCTCATCACTAGATGATGATGAATCTGATTCTGTACTGGCACAAGAAACTGAACTTAAAGTTGAACTTTGTACCTTACTGGGTCCTGGCTGCTCCAGGATTTTGTCATTCTCTGTCAAAGCCATTAGCCCTTGGCATTGACTGTCTTCTTGTTCATATATAGACTCCATAATCTGCATGAATTCTTCTTCTTCTTCTTCAGCAAACAGCCCAATGTATGCCTCAGCATCTGACTCAGTTTCTGAAGAAGAAATATCTGACAGAGTCTTCTCCTTTTTGGCAACAAAAAACTTCTCTTTCTTGCCTTTGAAATGAGTCTTCTTCCCGTCACTAGACTACTTTCTATTTTCAGGACAATCTGCAACAACATGACCTTGTCTATTGCAGCAATAGCACACTATTTTTGAAATAGTTGCCTTGCTAGACTTAGTCCTCTTTCTGTCCTTCTTTGAAGCCTTTTTATTCTGATATAGGTCTTCTTTTCCCTGTGAAGTAGAAGGCCTTGACCTCCACTGTTTCTTCTTCAAGAATTTCTGAAAATGTCTAGTGAAGGCAGCAAAGTCTTCATCACTTTCACTACTTTCAGATTTTGTACTGACTGACTCATCTGACTCTGATTCAGCAACCTTTGGAGGTGGAGTTGGTGACTTATTCCTGTACTTTCTGGGGGCTTCTGTCTTGAAAGCTACAGTTCTTTCCTTATATTCATTTCTTGTTGATTTCTCCTCCTCTTTCCTCACTGTCAACTGCATCTCATATGACAACAATTTGCCAAACAGTGTAGGTGGAGGAATTTCTCCCAACTTAGCCATTTCTCTAATGACACAGATCTTGGTGTCCCAATCTTTAGTTAGGGACCTTAGGAACTTGTCATTTAGTTCATAATTACTGAACTCTCTTCCATAAGACATGAGATCATTCACTATCCTGTAGAACTTCTTATAGCACTCAGTTATGCTATCACCCTTTCCTTGTCTAAAACTTTCATACTCTTGATTTAGCAAGGATTTTCTATCTTGCCTAACTTCTTCAGAACCCTCCATATACACAATAAGAGTATCCCACATCTCTTTGGATGTCTTACAGTGTATTAGATTCTGAAAAGTTGCATCATCTATGACACTCACTATAATGTTTTGAGCCCTTTTGTCCATGGTGGCTAGGACAATCTCATCCTTTGTCATTTCAGAGAAATCCTTTGGTGTTCTCTGATTTGCATCTAGAATTGATATCTTCATGGGCACATAAGGCCCTTCCTTTACTGTGATGTAAATCCTAGGGTCTGAGGCTTCCATAAACAGCCTTACCCTTTCCTTCCAGATCCCAAATATCTCTTTCCTACATATAGGTAATTTCATGGATCCCAATTCCTTGTGATTCTCAGAGGAACCCATGTTTCTTGATTTTCTTGAATCTGTAATTTGACTTAGACTGAATCTGCCAATCAGGATCTCCTAAGACTGTTAGTCCTTTTTGAGGAACCTGGCTCTGATACCACTTGAAAGATATAGTACCTAAACACCTAGAGGGGGGGGGGTGAATAGGTGACCAATTTCTTTTTAACTTTTTATGGCAGCAAACAGTTTTTATCACAGAATCTAATCTACTATTACACAGCATTCACAGCAAATCACAATCACAGCAGACACAGAGTTTTATAGTGGTTCCCCAAGCTTTGGGTACATCCACTTTCCCCCTTCGCCTATCTAGCAGTGTACTAGATTCGGCCAAACTTCACCACTGTCTCAGAACCCAAACTGGTTCCTACACCTCAGGCCCAAGGCCCTACAACTCAGCTTTTCCACAAAGCCTACACTCAGGCACAAAGGCCTACACTCAGCCACCCAGGCCTACACTTAACCACCAAGGCCTACACTCAGAGATTTCAATCTCCTACACTCAGGATCTCAAGCCCTACACTCAGCCTTTATAATTACAGGCTTACAAACAACTCAGATCCAAAGGATCCTACAAGATAAAAATGAATTTACAAATGATAACTCAGCAACTCAGAAACAAGAGAGGGGAGTTGTGAGTTTCTTGATGAGTTCTTGGAAGAACTCAGCTGAAATCAATCTGACTTAGCTTTCTTCAAAGCTTCTTGAAAGTAGAACTCAATAAGATTGACTCCTTCTGCAGTTGATCCTTGACCTCTGCTTCTTAAGATCCAGAATGAATCTGAATCCTTCTTCTCAGCCTAGTTCCAACGGCTGATTTCTTGGATGGAGCTCTCTCTCTCCAACTTCTTAGATCTGCACTTGGACAGCTAGATCTTCTTGTTTGGATACTTGATCAATAAATTGAACAACTCTGTGAACAACTACTTCAACTTCTTCTTACAATCACAATCTCTGTAGACTGTATGAGCCTATTTATAGGCCTTCTTCATGGTAACTGGCTGGTCCGGTCCATAACTGATTTCTGACATCTCTGACAGGTGATGTAGACCGGCTGGAACGGCAGCTGTCAAGTCATCCAGTCAGTTCTTGAAAATTCTCTAACTGTCTGAAAATGTCGAGACTTTCTGTCTTTAAGTGTTGACACTTATGGAACAAGTGTCGACACAAGTTGTGTAAGTGTCGACACTAGCCTACAAGGTGTCGACACAACTCCTTGTGTTGTAGATTCTATGTCTCGACACAGTTTCTTCTTTATGTGTCGACACTGAAATTGAGTGTCGACACAAGTACTTGATCTTCTGTATTTTGTTGAATTATTCTAAGTGTCGACACATGTCCTTTGTGTCGACACATCTTCATGTGTTGAATCTGTTAAGTGTCGACACTGCTTCTTGGTGTCGACACATAGTCTTCAGTGTTGATACTTGATGAGTGTCGACACAGCTCCTTGTGTCGACACTTGATTCTTCTGTTGAGACTTCAGCTGAGTGTCGACACATTCCCTTAGTGTTGACACTTGTACTTAGAATATTTTGTTGATCTTGCTGTTCTTTGCTAAGTGTCGACACAGCTCCATGTGTCGACACATTCTTCAAGTGTTGAGTCTTCAGCTGAGTGTCGACACATACTGTCTTGTGTCGACACTTTCTTTAAGTGCTGACTCTTCTATTGAGTGTCGACACATTGTTCTGGGTGTCGACACTTACTTCAAATGTTGACTCTTCTTAGTGTCGACACAGCTCCAAGTGTCGACACTTTCTGGTGTAGACATAGTTCTTCTAGGTGTCGACACAGCTTCTTGTGTCGACACAGCTTTACTGCACTTTTCTTCACTGAGTGTCGACACAGCTTCTTGTGTCGACACTTTCTGTCTGGTGTCGACTCTGCATCCCAGGTGTCGACACAATGACTCCAAGTGTCGACACTGCTTGCCTGGGTGTCGACACAAGTCTTCTTAAGTGTCGACACTTTCCCTCTGGGTGTCGACAAATGGACTTAGAAACTTTTTGCTTCAGTCCTGCAAATACTTAACCTGCACAAGTAAACTCAACATACATCAAATACATTTTGATGTATATCATTGAGTTGGGTGAGGCTTCTTCAAATCAGGTACATTTAAACCAATGTACCCAACAGGGCTGGTGAATCTCTTATCTCATTAACCATTTTATCAGCAACAGATGTGTCCTCCATGACAACATCTTGGGGTTGAGGTTATGGTTGTGTTTGCTGATGAACATTAGGTAATAAATCAGACAAAGCTTCATCCTCAATAGTGAAATCTAATTAATTAATGTCAGTTATTACCTCTAGTATGGTTTGGGTAGCTTGTTCACTCTCTAGTGGAGTTGGCTCTTCCACAAGTAAAGGCTCCCCCTGGAGTGGATCCAGGTGAATTGGGATAGCTGGTGGTAGCTCCCCCTGCCTTGGTGCATCTTCTTGTCTTGCTGGAGACTGTCCAGCATTCCTTCCTTGTTCATCATCAGAACTAAACACTACTTGCTCTTCAGATCTGCTGGAGGATTCTTGAGCCACATGGGCTGTCTTCTTCTTCTTTTTCTGCGGTGTGTCCTTTACTAGGAGTTGGCATTTCTTTGGTCAATACTCTATCCCACCTAGAGAAGATTCTCAAATCCATTCTCCTCATGTGGTTAATCTTGGAACCTGCTGCTTGATTCATCACCTCTAGAATACTTCCAGCTAGATATAAACTCAGAATTCTTCCCAGATTGGGCTTCTTCATACTCTCTTTTATCTTTTCAAACATAACTACAGACCAATCAGTATCTAGTTTGAAGATAATCCTTGTCATCAAATTGAACATATAAGCTGAAATCCTGTCATGTCATCCAGGCTTGCTCAGGATGACCTTGCCAACAATTTCAGATAAGAATTTTCCTTGAAAGTTCATTCCTTTTCTGTTGAAAACAGATCCAATTTTCATGTTGGAGTCCAGTCCACACCATCTCAATGCCTCTCTAGTCTTAGAAGCAGAGACATCTTCTTCCTCCTTAGTTCTTGGTAGTTGAAGTACTTTCTCAGACTTTTTGGTGTGACCTTGACTTTTGTTCCATGAACCCTGGATTTAATCTTGAGTCCAGTATCATCAAGTGAAGCTGCACTCAAAAATTCCAGTACCTCCTTCTTCCAGATCTTGATTGGTTCAGATATAAGATATTCCAATCCAGTGTCGACAATTAGGGTTACCACGCCTTGGATTTCAGGTTCCGCGTCATCAAAAGCGTGTCGCACGAGCTCATATCCTTCATTAACATTCTCTTCTAGCTTGGGCGCCATTAGGGTTTGAAGAAATTTGAATTTAGAGAAGAGAGATGTCGACACACAAGTTTGGTCTCGAAACTTTGGTGAGCGTGTCGACAAACACTGTGGAAAACCTATTTATACCTTTCTAGAATCGAAGGTGAAAAGGCGCGTTAAAATACTTAAATTGTGTCGACACTGTTGAAAAGTGTCGACACTTACTTATAATGTCTCGACAACTATGTGTCGACACAAGTATAGTCGACAGAATATATGTGTCGACACTTGTATATGTGTCGACACCACTTAGCTCGACACTTAGTCAAGACTTTACCAGACTAATTTTGTGTAAATCCTAATTGTCGACACCACCCTGGATGTGTCGACACCTACCTGCATGTGTCGACACTAATTCTCTGAAGTGTCGACACAGACTTCCTAGATGTGTCGACACCATTTCTCTGAAGTGTCGACACCACTACTCTGTGTCGACACAGACAACTCTATGTGTCGACACCATTTTACTTAGCCAATTTTTTGTAAACTATTCTAAGTTTATCATCCCTAATTCAATTTTAAATTTATTGAATTTGGTTTCATCTAAGGGCTTAATATACATATCAGCTAGCTGATTATCTGTATTTATATACTTTAGGAAAATATCTTCTTTTTCCACATGTTCTCTTAGAAAATGGTACATTATTTCTATGTGCTTAGTCCTACTATGAGAAACAGGATTATTTGGAATAGAAATGGCACTAGTAGAATCACAATATAAAGGTGTTCTACTTACTTGAATACCATAATCTTCTAGCTGGTGTTGTATCCATAGTAGTTGTGCACAGCAGCTCCCTACAGCAACATACTCTGATTCTGCTGTGGAGATAGCCACACTTGTTTGTTTCTTGCTACTCCATGATATCAGCCTTCCACCTAGGAATTGACAGATACCTGTTGTACTTTTCCTATCTTCCTTGCAGCCTGCAAAATCTGCATCTGAATAACCTGTCAGTTCAAAGTCTCCATTCCTAGGGTACCAAAGGCCTAGATAAGGAGTGCCCTTAAGATATCTCAAGATTCTTTTGACTGCTGTCAAGTGAGATTCTCTAGGGCAAGCTTGGTACCTTGCACAGACACATGTAGCATACATGATATCTGGTCTACTTGCAGTCAAATATAATAGGGAGCCAACTATCCCTCTATACAATGTTTCATCTACAGGTTTCCCTGCATCATCTTTGCATAAAGACATTGTTGACCCCATAGGAGTTTTCATGGTAGTGGATGATTCCATACCATACTTTCTTATTAATTCTAGGGTGAACTTAGACTGGCATATGGATAAACCATCCTCAGTCTGTCTAACTTAGAGACCTAAGAAGAACTTAAGTTCCCCCATACTGCTCATTTCAAATTGTCCTTGCATTAGTTTAGCAAACTTTTGCAAAGACTACTTTCTGTAGACCCAAATATGATGTCATCTACATATATTTGGACTAAGATAATCTTGCCTCTGGATTCCCTAAGGAATAGAGTCTTGTCTATTTTCCCCCTTGTGAATTTATTCTCAATGAGGAAACTAGACAGGGTCTCATACCAAGCCCTAGGGGCTTGTTTTAACCCATACAAAGCCTTCCTAAGTCTATAAACATAATTAGGTTTAGTTGAATCAACAAAACCTGATGGCTGTTCCACATAGACTTCTTCCTTCAGATTTCCATTCAGAAAAGCTGACTTAACATCCATTTGGTAGACCTTAAATCCTTGAAATGTTGCATAGGAAAGGAACATCCTTATTGCTTCCAGTCTGGCTACTGGAGCAAAGGTTTGATCAAAATCAATACCTTCTTCTTGCCTATATCCTTTTGCAACTAGTCTAGCTTTATTCTTTATAATTATTCCATTCTCATCCAGCTTGTTCCTAAAGATCCACTTAGTTCCTATAATGTTGTGGTCTTTTGTTTTAGGAACAAGCTCCCAGACTTTGCATCTTTTGAACTGGTTCAGCTCCTCTTGCATTGCCTCAATCCAATGAGGGTCTAGGATTGCTTCTTCAAATTTCTTTGGCTCTACTTGGGATAGAAAGCTGGAGTAGAGAACTGAACTTAGATTCCTGCTCCTTGTTTGTACCCCTTGTCTGAGATCTCCAATAATTTGATTCGCTGGATGATCTTTTAAATGCCTATTTGTTGTAGGCAGCCTGTCTACTGGTTGTACACCTTCAGCTTCTTCAGTCAGCTGCTCCTCTTGGTCTTCTTCAGCAACAGGAGTATCTTGTACTCCCCCTGGACAGCAGCCACTATCATCCATATGCTGACATGTAGTAGATCCTTCTTCGATAGTAAGCTTGTTCATCTTCTCAGTCACACCTGTGGAGCTGCAAACACTTCTAGACAATTCATTGTTAATGAGTCTAGCTTCATCAAACACTACATGTACTGACTCTTCTACAACTTGAGTAGTCAAGTTGTAGACCCTATAAGCCTTACTGTTGTTGTTGTACCCAACAAAGAACCCCACTTGGGATTTGGCAGCAAACTCGGTTAAGTAAGACTTACCATTGTTAAGTATATAGCATTTACAACCAAAGATCCTAAAATAGGATAGATTTGGTTTTTTGCCCTTCACAATCTCATAGGGGGTCTTATTGTGGCTCTTGGTGATAGTAGCCCTATTGATCACATGACATGCAGTATTAACTGCCTCAGCCCAGAAATATTCTGGGAGAGATGTGTCACTCAATAGGGTTCTACCAGCCTCTATCAAGGTTCTATTTTTCCTTTCAGCAATACCATTTTGCTGAGGTGTTCTTGGTGAGGAAAATTCCTGAAATATCCCAAACTCTTCACATAGCTTTGTCATACTATCAGACTGGAATTCAGTACCATGGTCACTTCTTATTTTGACAACTGTACTGCCTAACTCATTCTGAATTTGTTTGACAAAACTATAAAAGATACTAGGAGTTTCAGATTTTTGCCTTAGGAAGAATACCCAGAAAAACCTTGAATAATCATCTACATCCACAAATATGTAGACCTTCCTACCTAGGCTGTGAACTGGCATAGGACCAAAAAAATCCATATGCAAGAGGTATAGGCACCTCACAGCATCTTTGTTCGCAATACTATTAAAGGTGGATTTGGTCTGCTTACCCTTTTGACAAGCTGAACATATCCCATCCTATATACACTTAACCTGAGGACCATTCCTCACTAACTCTTTGCTAAAGAGTTGGCCAATTGTCTTGTAGTTAAGATGAGCCAGCCTCTTGTGCCATTTAACACAATGTGAGACTTTCTCATCAGCTACAAGACAAATAGGAGAAGCAATGTTCTCACACATAATGTCTAGACAATAGACATTTCTCTTCCTATAGCCTGTCAAAATGATCTTTTGATCACTTGACCTACTAATATGACAACCATCCTTGACAAATGAGATGTCATATCCTACATCACTCAGTTGACTTATACTAATTAGGTTGTGTTTCAAACCTATAACATAAGCCACTTGAGTAATTGTAATAAGGTTACTAGAAATGTTACCAAAGCCTTTGATGATTCCTTTTTCAGAACCACAAAAGGTGACTTTAGGACCATCCTTGATTGGTGTATAGTCCTTCAGTAATCCCCTAGTTCCAGTCATGTGCCTGGAACATCCACTGTCCAAGTACCATATTGGGGCATGGCCACTTGGACTCACCTGCAAAACAGATTACTTAACCTTAGAACCCAAATAATTCTTGGGTCCTTGGTGCAAGTTAGTCTGAATCTTAACAAAACTACCTGTAGCTTTTCTAGCAGGCAGATTTCTACTCACTTTGACACTTGAATTGTGCCAACAGTCTATGGCAAAGTGGCCTACCTTGCCACAACACCAGCACTCAAATCTGTTGTACCTTTGTTTAGGTACAACCCTGGCTGTTTTACCTTCAGCAGGCTTCTTGTTGAGTACTGGGGCTTTGCCCTTAGACTTGGACTGTACTGTCCTGGCAGGTTTTATAAACCCCAATACAGTTTTACCCTTTTGATGTACAAATTCATCTATCAAAGGTAAAACAGATTTTGGTTTAGAAAAACTTGCAACAATCTCTCTTTCCTTCTGAAGACTAATCTCCAGATTTCTAATTTGATCATTTTTAAATGTAATAGTCCCCATCTAAATAACAGTAATGTGCTTCAGTCTGGCTATTTCATTTAATTTCTGATCAAGCAACTTGTCAAAATCTGTTGCAGCAACTTTAAGACTGGTAATCTCCTTAGCCTGAGTTTTGGCCAAGAGTTTGCTTTTCTTCAAAGCCTGCAACACTACTCTATATTCATCAATCAACTGATAAATGTCTCCTTCAGATTCAGATCCACTAACATCACTTGATGCTGATGTATCTGAATTTGACTCAGTACTAGAAATTGAACTAGCAGAACAATTTTGTACTTGACTTGGTCCAGGCTGATCCTGGATTTTGTCTCCTTCTGATAAGGCCATCAGTCCTTGGTACTGGTTGTCCTCATGCTCATATATTGAGTTCATTAATTGTATGAACTCATCTTCCTATTCTTCAGCAAACAGTCCTATATAAGCTTCAGTTTCTGAATCAGTTTCTGAAGATGACATATCAGACAGACTTTTGTCCTTCTTAGCAACAAAGGATCTTTCCTTTTTGCCCTTGAACTGAGTCTTCTTCTTGTCTGTTGACTCTTTCCTCTTTTCTGGACAATCAGCAACTACATGTCCTTATCTATTGCAACAATAGCAAACTATCTTTGAGGATGTAGTTTTATCTGGCTTGGACTTTCTTCTTTCATTCTTTGATGACTTCTGTGAAGTGGATGGCTTAGACCTCCACTATTTCTTCTTTAGAAACTTCTGAAAATGTCTAGTGAAAGCTGCAAAGTCTTCATCACTCTCACTGCTTTCAGAATTCTTGCTTTCTGACTCATCTGTCTCAGCCTCAGCAACTTTTTGAGGTGGAGATGGAGAATTAATTTTATATTTCCTAGTGGCTTCTGTCTTGAAAGCCACAGCTCTTTCTTTGTGCTCAACTCTGGTAGTCTTCTCTTCCTCCTTCCTTACTATTAACTGCATCTCATAGGATAACAGTTTGCCAAACAATGTTGGAGGAGGAATGTCTGCTAATTTGGCCATTTCCCTTATGGCACAAATCTTGGTGTCCCAGTCCTTTGTCAGGGACCTCAAGAACTTATCATTCAACTCATTATTGCTGAACTCTCTTCCATAGGACATCATTTCATTGACTATCCTATAGAATTTCTTGTAGCATTCTGTTATGCTATCAGACCTGCCTTGTCTGAAACTTTCATACTCTTGATTTAATAAAGACTTCCTGTCTTGTCTTACCTCTTCTGAACCCTCCATATAGACTATCAGTGTGTCCCACATTTCCTTTGATGTTTTACAATGAATCAGATTCTGAAATGTGGCATCATCTATTGCACTTACAATAATATTCTGAGCCCTCTTGTCCATAGTGGCCAGAATAATTTCATCTTTAGTCATCTCTAAATAGTCTTTTGGAGTTCTCTGGTTTGCATCCAGAACTGATACTTTCATTGGCACATATGACCCTTCTTTAACAGTAATGTAAATTCTTGGGTCAGAGGCTTCCATAAAAAGTCTAACCCTTTCTTTTCAAATGCCAAATATCTCCTTTCTGTAGATTGGCAACTTCATGGATCCTAGCTCTTTGTGATTCTCTGTTGAACCCATTTTCTTGATTCTTGAATATGCTGAATCTGCCTACAGGATTTTTACTCAGACAGTTATGTCCTTTTTGAGTAACCTGGCTTTGATACCACTTGAAAGAACTAGTGCCTAAACACCTAGAGGGGGGGGGGGGTGAATAGGTGCACTTAATCTTTTTTAATTTTTATGGCAGAAACACAGAATTATATGCAATTCTTCACAGCAATTCAACGCAGATAACAGCAATCACACAAGCATACAATCACAGAGAGCACACAGGATTTATAGTGGTTCCTCAAGGTCTGGGTACATCCACTTTCCCCCTTCGCCTATCTAGTAGTGTACTAGATTCGGCCCAACTTCTCCACTACTTCTCAGATCCACAGATCTTACAACTCAGAACCCCAAATAGGTTCCTACAACTCAGAGTGATCCCACTCCTACAACTCAGGCTCAAAGCCCTACCACTCAGTCTTCACCAAGACCTACACTCAGCCTTCAACAAGGCCTACACTCAGCCTTCAACAAGGCCTACACTCAGAGAAATGTATCTCCTACACTCAGGCACAAAGGCCCTACCACTCAGCCTTTATAATATAGGCTTACAACTCAAATCCCTTGGGATCCTACAAGAAATTTAAAATTACAAAGAATATAACCACAACTCTGATTGAGAGAGAAGAGTTGTCTGGTTTCTTGAAGAGTTCTTGAAAGAACTTTGCTGAGATCAACCTCCCTTGGCTTTCTTCAAAGCTTCTTGAATTAGAACACAGTATGGTTGATTCTCTATGCAGATGATCTTCAATCACTGCTGACTTAAGAATCAGATCTCAATATGAAACTTTCTTCACAGTCTGGTTCAACAGCTGTCTTCTTAGAAGGATCTCTCTCTCTCCAACTTCTTAGATCTTCTGATCACTTCATTGATTGTTGTATCCTCTTTCTTATTATTATTCTTTTCTGATTATTAATCCTCTATTGAAGGAATAAGCCTTTATATAGGCTTTCTTCATGGTGATCGGCTGATCCGGTTTCTAACTAACTTCTGACATCTCTGACAGTAGCAGCTGACCGGTTGAAATGACAGCTGTCAAGTCATCCAGTCACTTCTTGAAAACTCTGTAACTGTTTGAAAGTGTCGAGACACATAGTCTTTAAGTGTCGACACAAATAGACCAAGTGTCGACAAAAGTAGACTAAGTGTCGACACTAGCCTTCATGGTGTCGACACAACTCCTTATGTTGTAGAAATTACTTCTCGACACTGCTTCTTCAGAATGTGTCGACACTAATCCTGTGTGTCGACACAAGTCCTTCTTTGAAACTTAGTTGATTTCTGCTAAGTGTCGACACAACTCCTTTGTGTCGACACATCTTCTTGTGTTGAAACTTGCTGAGTGTCGACACATCTTCTTTGTGTCGACACATACCTTCTGTGTTGAAGCTTTTGCTGAGTGTCGACACATCTCCTTTGTGTCGACACATTCTTCATGTGTTGAGACTTTGGTTGAGTGTCGAGACATCTCCTTTGTGTCGACACATTCTTCATGTGTTGAGACTTTGGCTGAGTGTCGACACATCTCCTTTGTGTCGACACTTGTACTTAGACTTTGTTGAATTTTGTTGAGTGTCGACACAGCCTCCTAGTGTCGACACATGTACTTGAACTTTGTTGATGTTTGCTGAGTGTCGACACAGCCTCCTAGTGTCGACACTTTTGATGTCGACAAAGTTCCTCTGGGTGTCGACACTGCTTCTAAGTGTCGAAACTTGTACTTTAGACATTTCTTCATTGTGTGTCGACACAGCCTGTATGTGTCGACACTTTCCTTCTGGTGTCGACTCTGGCTTCCTGGTGTCGACACAATTACTCCAAGTGTCGACATTGCTTCTCTGGGTGTCGACACAAGCCTTCTTAAGTGTCGACACTTTTCTTCTAGGTGTCGACACAAGCCTTCTTAAGTGTCGACACTTTTCTTCTAGGTGTCGACACATGGACTTAGAAACTTTTCCTGCAAACCTGCAGTTACTTAACCTGCACAAAGAAACTCAAAACACATCAAATACATCTTGATGTATATCATTGAGTAGGGTGAGGCTTCTTCAAATAAGGTACATTTATTCCAATGTACCCAACAATCTACCACGTAGAAAACCCGAAAAACAAACAATCGCACGGAGTCTTCTCCGGCATTTATGCAATGCAACAACACCGATACGGACCAACATGTCCGGGTAGGCTTCACACATCATGCCTATGTCCGTTCTGGTATACAGACTCTAAACAACGGGGACTTTACATATCTACCCGAAGGAACCCCTCCAACTCACCGCAAACTCGCGAGAGCGGGCTTCCTATGCAAAGAAGGAAAGCTTCACATGCTCAAGAAGAGAATCGTTACCCTAGCATTCTTCCTTGGCTCCATGGAAATGTAAGCGGATGAAAAGTACCGCACTCTCTTTGCCTCCGTAGATCCGAAGTCGGTTCGCGATTTGGAGCTCCGAAGCTCCTCCAAAGACCGGATCTAAGCTTCTTCTTCCTCCTTTGCTCTCCTCTCTCTCTTGACTTAGAAAGAGAACCACTCAAAAGAAATGAGGGTTTCAAGGGTCCAATCCTGTGTATATCCCATCAGGAACAACCCCCAGCCATTGGATCCCAATTGAAAGAAACGAACGGCCTTGATTCGGGCCTGAAATGCTAAAACTGGGTCGAACAAGGCCTGCGACACGCCCGTGTCCAGGTCCGTGTCCCCCATTCGCCGTCAAAATCGACGCGCCTGGAAAAACACACGGGCATCCGATACGCCCGTGTTCGACCTGACACGCCTGTGTTCCAACTGACACGGCCGTGTGGTCGGCCGTGTGCCTCCATCGACACAGCTTCCCGTGTCCTAACTCGTGTCTAACTCGAACACGCCTGGGCTCCAGGCCATGTTCACTGTCTCGACACTTCGTCGAGCGAAGTTCATCGACTGCCTGACACGACCTTGGACACGACTGTGTCCTAGGCCATGTGCCTTGTCTCGACACATCGTCGAGCGAAATTCGTCGACTCCTTGGGCCGATCGTCAACACGGGCTCGACACGCCCTGAGACATGCCCGTGTATCAAGCCGTATTCCCTGCTCGACGATCGTCGACTCCAAAATCGTCGACCTCTCGACCAAAATCGTCGACTCGAGACTGACACACCTATGACACGCCTGTGTCCCAGGCCGTGTGCCCCCTGCTAAATACCAGATTTGGCCCATAACGCCTCCCGTCGCTCTTTTGAGTTTCGGGGCGTTACAACTCTCCCCCTCTTAAAAGAATTTCGTCCACGAAATTACATAAAAAAAGATAAGTACAAAACCAAAATTTGTACCTGAGCGGAACAACTCCGGATATTCGTCAAGCATAGTCTGCTCTCGCTCCCAAGAGAGCTCCTCTCGACCGCAATTGTCCCATCGGACCTTGACCATCCTGATCTATTTATTGCGTAGCCGCTTGACTTCCGAGTCTTCAAACCGTACGGGCTTGACCTTTGTCGTCAACCCACTATCCAACGGAACTTTGATCAACCGCGATCACTTGCGAAGGCTCTTGCACCGCGTTCCGAAGCACCGATATGTGGAATACATCATGTAAACCACTAAGCTCCACTGAAAGCTTCAACAGATAGGCTGCTTCACCAACCCGCTCCAGAACCTCAAACGGCTCAATGTACCTCGGGCTTAGCTTTTTCAATCGCCGCACCCGCGAGACACCCTTGAACGGCTTGATCTTTAAGTACACCCAGTCACCCACATCGAACTCCACGTTCCTGTGCTTGGCATTATAGTACTTCGCCTGACGGTCCTGAGCGATTAGCAACCTCTACCGAATGGTACGAACCAAAGATGTAGCATCTTCCACCTCTTGGCGCTTGTACAACTTTGACTCACCCATTTCTAACTAAGACAACAGCGTGCGACATTTTCTACCATAAAGGGCCTCAAAGGGCTCCATTTGAATACTCGCCTGGTAGCTTATTGTTGTACGCAAACTCCACCAAATAAAGATGGTCTTCCCATTGCTTTCCAAAATCCAAGACACACATGCGGAGCATGTCTTCCATAGTTCTATTGACCCTCTCGGTCTGCCCATCCGTTTGCGGATTAAAGGCTGTGCTGAATTTTAACTTTGTTCGCAACATTTGCTGCACAAGCCTCCAATCATTGGACGTGAACCGCCCATCTGAGTCACTCACGATGCTGCGGGGCACACCGTGAAGCCGTACTATATTATCCACATATAGTTTTGCCAACTTCTCCACCAGATCATCCTTGCTATGCGGAATAAAATGTGACACCTTCGTTAGCCGATCTACGACCACCCAGAAGGTGTCGTTCCCTTTTTGCGACCTTGGCAAACCGTGCACAAAGTCCATAGAGATGTCGTCGAATTTCCACTCCGGAAAAGGCAAGGACTTCAGAAATCCTCCCGGCTTTTGGCACTCCACCTTCACCAAGGCGCAAGTTTGGCACTTCGCTACGTAGGGCGCCACATCCTTCTTCAAACCCAGCCACCAAAACAGTTTCTTAACGTCGCGGTACATCTTTGTGCTCCCCGGGTGAATCGAGTCCTTGGTATGGTGTGCCTCGTACAACAATTCCACCCGCAAATTGCCCACACTTGGGATGCACAGACGACCATCCTTCCAAAGCAATCCATCCTCCCCAACGAATTGGGAATTTGACCCATCCAGAGCCTCATCTATGAACTGCTTCATATGGACATCCAAATCCATAGCCTGCCGAATCCGATCAGCAAGGTCATATTGAACTTCAGTCCAATTCAGTACTGCTTCAGCACTTGATTGCTTATCTACACAAACAATCTCCAACGTCTCCAACTCCCGAACCAACCTCTCATCATGCACCAATAGCCAATTGGCTTGAGCTGGGGCTCGGCGACTCAACGTTTTCGCAACCGCATTACCTTTCCCAGGAACGTAGTGGATCTTGAATGTATAGTCCCCCAGGAACTCCATCCATCTACGCTGCTGCATATTCAGATCATTCTGATCAATCAAATACTTCAGGCTCTTGTGATCGGTGTAGATATCAATCTTCACACCGTACAAATAATGCCTCCACAGCTTCAAGGCGAAAATCACGGCCGCTAACTCCAAGTCATGGACCGGATAGTTCCTCTCGTGCACTTTCAGCTGTCTCGAGTCATAAGCTATCACACTTCCGTGTTGCAGTAGCACGCAACCCAAACCGCTGCCCGAAGCATCACTATAAATCTCATAACCTTCGGTCCCACACGGCGAACTCAACACATGCGTCGTGGTCAACCGACATTTCAACTCCTCAAAAGCTTGCGCGCACTCCGGCATCCAAACGAACTTCTGCTCCTTCCTCATCAAAGTAGTGAGAGGTAACGCTATCCACGAGAAGTTCTCTACGAAGCGCCTATAATAGCACGAAAGCCCTTGAAAGCTCCTGACTTCCGCTACCGTAGAAAGCTCAGGCCACTCCCGTATCGCAACAATCTTCGCCGGATCCACAGCAATACCTTCTCCACTCACTATATGATCAAGTAACGCAACTGAGGACAACCAAAACTCATACTTCAAGAACTTGGCGTACAATTGATTCTTCCTTAGCATCTCCAAAACCAAATGAAGATGCTTCAAGTGATCTTCCTCACTCTGCGAGTACACCAAAATATCGTCGATGAAGACGATCAAAAAATGGTCCAAGTACTCCCTGAAGGTCCTGTTCATTAAATCCATGAACACTGACGGCGCATTAGTCAGCCCAAACGGCATGACCGTAAACTCGTAATGCCCGTATCTCGTACTGAACGCTGTCTTCGGGATATCACTCTCCCTTATTTGCAGCTGATAGTACCCACACTTGAGATCCAACTTTGAGTACACCGTCGGCCCGACCAACTGATCAAAAAGATCATCGATCCGGGGGATCGGGTACTTCTTCTTCTCCGTCAACTTGTTGAGCTCCCGATAATCAATACATAGCCTCAAGCTTCCGTCCTTCTTCTTAACAAAGAGGACCGGCGCGCTCCAAGGCGAAGAACTTGGGCGCACATAACCTTGCTCCAACAACTCTTGCAGTTGAACCTTCAGCTCCGCCATTTCCTTAGGAGCTAGCCGTTATGGAGAGCGTGACACAGGCTTTGCACCTGGTACAAGCTCTATCGTAAAATCTATCTCCCGCTGTAGTGGGGCTCCAGGAAGATCGCTAGGGAACACATCAGGGTACTCCGATACCACTGAAATACAATCCAACTCGGGCTTCGGCTTTCCAACCTCCACTAGTGTAAAGAACACTTTTGCACCAGCACGAACCTCCTTCACCACTTGAAGAGCAGACATCAACGTCTTGCTCGACCCCGTCAAGCCCGTGAAAGTCATCTCACGACCTGCTCCCAGCTTGACTTCCTTGCTACCACAATCGATATAGGCTTGCTGCTCCGAGAGCCACTCCATGCCAAAAATAACGCCGAACTCCACCAATGGTAGTAACGACGCTTGCAGATCGAACTCTTGATTCCCTATGCGAATCCTAACACCGCAGATTCTATCCGCGCGCATCGAAGACCCATTGGGAAACAACACATCCAACTTATCCTTTGCCATCGAAGAAGGGACTCCGATGCGTGATATAAATCCTTCGGAGAAGAAGGAGTGTGAAGCTCCCGTATCGAAAAGTGCCCTTGCCGGATTTTCACAAATCAAAACAAATCCTAAACAAGCAGTGGTAAGGTAATATGTGCATAACATGTATTTAAAGGAATTAGCTTGATATAAATTAAACCGTACCTGTCACCACATCCGCCTGTTTGATGGACTCCTGTTGGCCAAGATTGTACACCCTCGGTTGGGCCGGAGCATAATGGGATGCAGTCGACTCCACCGTCTTGCCCTTCTCTTCGTAAGTTGCTCCCCGCTTTCTCTCAGACTTGGGACGTCCGCTCCAACAATCGCGGGCAAAGTGCCCCGACTTTCCACAAGTAAAGCAAGCACCCGGGGTTCGACCCGTAGTCGCCCCAGAAGCACCAGAAGACGGAGCTGGACCCGAAGTCCTAGACTTCTTAAAGAATCTTCGATTGCCGGACTTTGAAGTAGTCGGCACTTTGAATTCAGACTTCTTGTCACCCAAGCTTTTCTTTGCTTGTACATTCTTCATGTCCTTATCCAAGGAACAGGCCGTATTGACCAAGGTCAAGAAAGCCTGCGTCATCGACCCCGAGAGTAGTAACCTCAACTCATCTCTCAACCCTTCGTAGAATCGATTCGTCTTGCGCTCCTCATCCGCTATGGTGTGAGCTAGCATATCGACTTAATCGAGTAAACTCATGGAGATATTCATCCACGCTCTTCTCACCCTGAACCAATTTCAGGAACTCGTTCTCCAACGCTATCCTCTGCGCCGAAGAGAGGTACCTAGCCAAGAATAGTCTCGAGAACTCCTCCATCGAGACATCAACAAGTTGTCTACCTCTCAATAGGTGTAACGGACTCAGAGGCTGCCGCACCTTACAAGGCCGCACAGCCTGTCCCGCTACAGGGCTGCAGCCCAATACACCCCAACGCCTCCTCGGCCTGTTTCTCAGCACGCCGCGTTGTTGGCGCTAGGTTTCGAACCCGCAACCCTTGATAGCCAATCATCCAACACCGCTATCACCAACTGAGCTGCATATAGGTGCAGCTCCAATCCTTCCCGCCACAATCTCGCTTCACCGTCCAAAAGGAACGTAGTAATGGTGGTCATTTGCCACTCCTCCGTCTCTGTTGCTGTCATGACTCGCTTCACCCTGGAGAGCCAGTCTTCAGCTTGAGGTGGGGTTCCCAGCCCCGAGAATACCGGAGGATTAAAGCTCATGACATGCTTGAGCTGTCTCTCGGTTGCCCTCCTTAGCACCAACGGCTCCAGTACTACCTGCTCCACCGTAGGAGCGGGCTGCTGCATTTGCCTTGCAGGCTTCGCATTCATCATGGCCAACACTGCTTCGGCCACCAATCGTATGGTCTCAGCCGATGGAGGTGTTGCAGGAGCAACATCTGGTGTACTGCTAGCCTCAGAAACTCGACGTTCTGACGGCCCAACACCACTTCTGGTCACCTATAGTGGTACAAAACACCATTAAGCAACCAAATAAAATTGCAAACGACAATTATAGGAACACGCAGGTTCCCCAAACACGTGTATTTTCATTCCTAAGTGGACATTCATGGGATCTTTTACTGTTATAACGATGATGCAGACGTATGTGCTCACCACCCCTTAAAAAGAATTCGTCCACGAATTCAGCTTAAGCCCGACCAAAACCAGTAGTCTGATACCAAATTGTAACACCCCCTATCCGTCGCATAGCATATAGCAGAAGGTCCGGCCGGGGCCCGACGCCATATAACACAGACAGACTGGGTGGTTACTCAATGGAAACCATCCAACTAATCATAACGTCCTACACAGAGCATTCTAGCGGAAACAGTTTTATAAGTTGCAATTAAGAGAACCTAGAACCAAGCATGAATGTCCACTAAACACCAAATAGGAATGTTGTACATACACAAGTACATGGCTTAAGGCCTTACAAAATGGTTTACTCAATATTACATGTTTTCCATACCACGGCACGTGGGCTGGTCATACATGAATAAAAGCAAGTAAACACTCCAATTAGGCCTTCGAGGGCCGGCTTCGCAATTTGGGCTTTAGCCCGCTATTGACCGCTTGGTCCAGCAGTACCTGCAAGCAACAAAACCACCACACGGTGGCAAACAAAGGGCAATGGTCAGCAATGCTGACCAAATTATAACGATCCAGCCCCCAATTTGGGGCAGCGATGCTCCTTCCCTACACTTATTAGCATAACCAAGCAGTATATAAATATACATTGCATCACAGGAGTTGGCACGCATGGCCACACGCCCCGTGATATCAGGGCACATTCTCGGCGAACCGGTCGATGTCACGTCAATTTAAGCCATAGACATTTCGATCTCACCACCGCCACTTTGACGGCCACACTATGAGCATTTTGACTTCTTGGCATGGGTCACGTCAATTTAAGCCATAGACCGCCGAAGACCCTCATCTATGCCAACGGCTCTAACCGAACGACATAGAACGGGTACGGTTCCATCTAACCCGTGCTCACATCGCAACGACAATTTAAGACATATGCGCGGGTCAAATTTCTCCCGAGTCCCGTTTCCATCACACTTCACATAACCCGGTTTTGTTCAAGTTGGCTCCCAGGCCACCAAGTTGGCAAGATCACGCATTCGCCCAGTTTTCCGGGTGCACCTTAGGGTTAATCCCCAAGGCTCCCTGTTGCAATCTACCACGTAGAAATCCCGAAAAACAAACAATCGCACGGAGTCTTCTCCGGCATTTATGCAATGCAACAACACAGATCCGGACCAACATGTACGGTAGGCTTCACAAATCATGCCTATGTCCGTTCTTGTATACAGACTTTAAACAACGGGTACTTTACATATCTACCCGAAGGAACGCCTCCAACTCACCGCAAACTCGCGAGAGCGGGCATCCTATCCAAAGAAGGAGAGCTTCACATGCTCAAGAAGAGAATCGTTACCCTAGCATTCTTCCTTGGCGCCATGGAAATATAAGCGGATGAAAAACACCGCACTCTCTTTGCCTCCGTAGATCCGAAGTCGGTTCGCGATTTGGAGCTCCGAAGCTCCTTCAAAGACCGGATCTAAGCTACTTCTTCCTCCTTTGCTCTCCTCTCTCTCTTGACTTAGAAAGAGAACCACTCAAAAGAAATTAGGGTTTCAAGGGTCCAATCCCGTGTATATCCCATCAGGAACAACCCCCAGCCGTTGGATCCCAATTTAAAGAAACGAACGGCCTTGATTCGGGCCAAAAATTCTAAAACTGGGCCGAACACGGCCTGCGACACGCCCGTGTCCAGGGCCGTGTCCCCCATTCGCCGTCAAAATCGACGTGCCTGGAAAAACACACGAGCATCCGACATGCCCGTGTTCGACCTGACACGCCCGTGTTCCAACTCACATGGCCGTGTGGTCGGCCGTGTGCCTCCATCGACATAGCCCCGAAAACAACCCGAGACTCACATGGGTATTGGACACGCTCGTGTCCTAACCCGTGTCTAACTCGAACACGCCTGGGCTCTAGGCCGTCTTTACTGTCTCGATACTTCGTCGAGCGAAGTTCGTCGACTGCCTGACACGGCCTTGGACACGCCCGTGTCCTAGGCCGTGTGCCTTGTCTCGACACATCGTCGAGCGAAATTTGTCGACTCCCCGTGCCGATCGTCGACACGGGCTCGACACGCCCTGAGACAAGCCCGTGTCTCAGGCCGTGTTCCCTGCTCGACGATCGTCGACTCCAAAATCGTCTACCTCTCGACCAAAATCGTCGACTCGAGACTGACACGCCCTGGGACACGCTCGTGTCCCAAGCCGTGTGCCCCCTGCCAAATACCAGATTTGGCCCAAAACGCCTCCCGTCGCTCTTTTGAGTTTCGGGGCGTTACACAAGTCCTACTCAAATAAAGTCCAGCCATTTAACTCTTACGAGTAGGCAGAAATAGAAACAACACACACTTGCTGAAATTAAAACTCACGCTTTCATTAATAAAAACAAACACACACACATGATAGAAAATGAAATACTCACTCTGCAGAAAGTAAATACTCACACTTGCAAATCCTACTCAAATGAGTGGGTGAAAAATTAAAGACATGTCATTTAACCCTTAACGAGTAGGCGGAAATAAATATGCACACACACACACACACTCTCTACATAATTGGAGAAAGCAATAAAACTTATCTCATAAACGCACGCACAAAGGCAAAAAAATTAAGAAAAACAAAGTTATCGAAAAATTAAAACAAGTGCATTTCTACCGCTAGAATGCCGTAGAAATGCATAAAAAGACAAAATAAAAATTGTTTGAGCAAAGAGTTTTCAAATTAAAGCGAGAAAATCAAGTGCCTGAAAAATTAAAACGTTTACTTTTTTACCGTTAGTGTTTGATAGAAATGCATAAAAAGTTGAAATAAAAATTATTTGAGCAAAAACCTTTTAAAGTAATTGCGAAAATCGAAGTTGTTGAAATATTTAAATAACGCTTTATACATTCTTATAGCTTTGTAAAACGGTTTAAAAAGTGGACGAAAGCTAAAAAGAAGCAACAGTTTTATAATCAAAACGAAGAAAAATCAAAGTTAATAGAAATGAAAACCACCTCTTTTATTGTTTTACAAGTTCATAAGAATGAATTTGAAAGTATAAAAATCCTAAGTCTAACCAATTCTAAAGAGTATGATAAAGAAAATGACTATAATAACGACTAGAAATTTGGACATATATGAAAGTAAAACAAAAAGTTTTTCATTTTAAAACATAAATTTCCCAATTTGAACTCATACACGCACACGCACAATATGAAAATGAAATCATAAATACATAAGATTGGTGAAAAGGAGGCCTTCATAGACATTTCAGAGCATGTAAGGATGAAATACTAATGATTTTTATTATAAAAGAAGTTGATTACAAGAGCCTAAACAAACAAACTTAAAAAGGAGTGGGGGGGGGGTTCCTTACGTAGCACTAAAGCATGCTCCAAACAGCAGCGCTTAACATCAAAATGGTTCAAAATTTCGGTACCCTTAACTCATACAGCAGCTGGCCTTTTATAGGCAAAATTTTCTAAGTACACGCCCTTTGATACGGGCATGTCAGGGGGCGTGCACTACTATTCAAATGGCGACCGGTGATTCGACTTGAGATTTGACTTTACGGATGAAAACGCGGCGGTCACACCCTAAGTCACAGGCGTGACGGTGGGCGTGCTGACACTATTCATCATCTGATTTCGTCAATTTGATGCCATTGTTCACTTCGGGAGGTCCTCGTGGAAGTCACGCCCCTGGTCACGACCGTGATGGTGGGCGTGTTGGGGATGTTCAAGTGGGCGTCGTTTGCTTCCAAAAGTCACCATCGGCGGTTTGTCGGGCCAGGTGTTGGAGTACACGCCCGTGTGGAATTTTGACACGGGCGTGTCGGGTCGGTTCGACGAAAGTTGAACGCGGTTTCGTCGAGCTGGAAGCCTTGATCGTCGATCGAGAATGACACGGGCGTGTCGGATCTTGGGACACGGGCGTGTCCTTGTTGGGTCGATGAACGCCGAGTGGAAAATCATCAAGCGCTGTGACACGGGTTAGGTCACGGCCGTGTGACAAGGCATGTCACACTGTTTCTTCTGAAAATTGCTGATTTCACGGGTTTGACGTGTCACGCACCTGGTCACGGGCGTGACCCAAAGTACACAGGGCGTGACATTACTGTTTTTGGCGGAATTTTGGATTTTTCCTGAAAAATAAAATAAAAGAAGTTAGCCAAATATTTACAATAAAAGGAGCATTTTATTAAAGAAATTTAACCCAAAACAAAAAAAAGAAAACGAAAACTACTTAAATAATGAACATAAAATAGGTATATTTACAACTTATCAAATACCCTCATACTTAAGCTTTTGCTATTCCAGAGCAAAAGTTTGAGGTGAACTTATAAGGAATAGAAAAAACTCTAAGTTTGGCTACAACTTAATTATTTATAAAATAGATCTAAATAAATATACGGGGTGTAAGAGTTAAGTTCTAAAATTATGTAGATGATTTAAATAGCACAAAAGTTTTGACTAAAAGACTTCTTGATGTAAACAAATAGAAAGCAAAAATTGTAATGGTTAGATTAACGAAAATATTTTGAAATTATATGAACTTTAGCTTATAGGAGTTTTACTGGAAATAATGTAATTTACAAATTATGCTCTAAAAAAAATTTTGAATTAATTCTAGGTTCGTGATATTGGTAAGGTGGTTGATGTTGGTTTATAAAGAGGGTTTGGATTTTGAGGTGAGGTAATTTTTTCTCGAACCTCTAATTTTTTTCTTTTTTTGGATTATTAGGAAAATGAAATCTTATTTTCCTATTATCATTTTTTTCTTTTCAACTTAATAATAATAAAATTAACCCAATGTATATGTGTGAGAGTAATGAAATTTATCCTCTTACTCTGTAACATATAGTCGTTTTAAATTATTGGGTGCCTATGTTTACGGAACGAAATCTTATTTCAATTGACATATGATCTTTTAAGGATAATCAATTTTATCATGCCAAGTAAGTCATGATAAGTAAGGGGAGAAAAGAAAACAATATTTTTAATTTACAAATTTTTTTGAGAGCAACCTTAATAAATTGTACGTTAACATTTTTCAGAAAGCTAAAAGTAAACATAATTGAATTCTATAGTCATTATATTCTAACATAATACACGTGCTCCTATCAATGAGAAATTAGAAGTAGTGCTAAAACGAGTTCATTATTTTTGACAAAGCATAATGAATTCTTTAAAACTTAACCACAGATATTTAAATTTTTCAATCAATAATTAACAAACGAATAGCAAACAAAGAATTAATAAAATTCACATATAAATAAACTCAAAATAAAATTTTTGGATAGCAAGAAAATGAAGAACAGTATGTTTAATTTATTTGTTTCAAAACATTTTTTTGAATTTTTATAGTTTTTATCATCATTTTTTTGTGTTTTTAATTTATTATCTTTTTTTGAATTTTTGTTTAGTTTTACTCCTTTTTGTAGTTTTTTTTATTTTTTGAAATTTTTGACTTAGTATTTTTTTAGATTTTTATGTTTTGCGAAAAGTTTTTTTTTGTATTTTTGTTTTCAGAACATTTTCATTCTATTTACAAAGATTTGGAGAAAAAGAGAAGTTATTTACAAGAATGAGATTCGAAAAGGAAGGGGGAAAGAGAGAAGATTATTTACAAAAAAAGTATTTACAAAGATTTTACAAAATGAAACTAAATATTTTGGGAATTTTTGTTTAATAAATATTTTGGAATTTGTGTTTTATAATTTTTTTGTACTTTTTTTGAAATTTTTGTAATAAAAAGAAAGGAAAAGAAATTTTTTTTTGGAATTTTCATTTTCAAAATTTTTGGAGTGCAGAAAGTAAAAGTACAGTGCAGAAAATAGAAGTGCGAAAAATAAAGAGAGAAAAAACCCCATACCTAAGTCCAACATTATCCCCAATGTTGGAATGTAAGTACGCGGAACAAATAGGAAAGGCAATATGTACAATGAAAAGAAAGGGGGGGTAGAAGCTCCCTGAAAGGAGGTAGGAAAGGCCCTAGTTCAAGAACCCTGCATTTTTTTTAAAAACGCAAAGAAAAAGGTAAAGAGATAGCGAAAAAGATAAACATGGCGTGCCTCCCAGGAGCGCTTTGTTTATAGTCGTGTAGCTTGACTATTCTTGGCAGTTTATATATCGAGGAGGGTTATGGATTCGAAATTACTGCCCACAGGTTCGCCTGCTATGTATAATTTTAAGCGATGACCGTTCACCTTAAACGAGCCTTTTTCCGGGTGGGAGACGAGTAAGGTCCCATATGGCCAAACCTCTTCAACTTTGAAGGGGTCGGACCAACATGATCTAAGTTTCCCGGGGAAAAGTCGAAGTTGTGAATTATATAGAAGGACAAGATCACCCAGAGAAAAAGTTTTATGGGTCTTGATTTTTTGGTCGTGCTAAAATTTAGAACGCTCCTTATAGAATTTATTGCTCTCGTAAGCATTTGCACACCATTCATCGAGCTCGTTTAGTTGCAATTTTCTATTTTGAGCAGCTAAGTTAGCATCGAGATTTAAAAGTTTTAAAACCCCAAGTGCGTGATGTTCTAATTCTTCGGGGAGATGGCATGCTTTGTCGCAGACTAATCGATATGGCGTACAACCAATTGCGGTTTTGTATGCGGTACGATAAACCCACAATGCATCGTCGAGTTTGATGGACCAATCTTTTCAATTTAGTGAAATGGTTTTTTCTAATATACACTTAATCTCTCGATTGAATACCTCTACTTGGCCACTAGTTTTCTTGTGGTAGGGGGTGACAAGTTTGTGCGTGATGCCGTATTTAGCAAACGTCTTAGCCATTTGGGTGTTGCAGAAATGCGTCCCCCTATCGCTAACAATTATACGAGGTGTGTCGAAGCGGGAAAATAGATTTCTAAGAAATGTAACGACGACTTGCGCATCGTTGGGGGGGAGAGCTTGCGCTTCTGCCCACCTCGATACGTAGTCGACCGACACTAAAATATACATATTTTTGAAAGACGGAGGTAGGGCGCCAACAAAATCTATGCCCCATAAATCGAAGACTTCTCATTCTAAAAACAAATTTTGGGGCATCTCGTCGCGACGAGAGATGTTACCCGATCGCTGGAAGCTATCGCAGGAGCGCACAAAATTGTGAGCATCTTTGAATAGAGTCGGCCAAAAGAATCCCGCCTCCAGCGCCTTCCGCGTGGTCTAGTTAGCTTGATATCCCACCAGCCGGACCCTCGTGGCAGTGCCTAAGTATTTGCATGCACTCCACACCCGCGACACATCTTCGGACCTCTTGGTCCGCGCAGATACGAAAAAGAAAAGGGTCCTCCCAAAAGAAATATTTCAAGTCAGAAAAGAATTTCTTCTTTTGCTGGCTTGAAAAGTCTTTTGGGAGCACCCTCGCAACTAAATAGTTCGCAAAATTTGCAAACCAAGGCGGGGAAGATGAACTAGTATTTATGTCTAGGAGGCGTTAATCGAGGAATCTGTCATTTATGTCAGATTCGACGAGCGCTTCCGCACCGGGATTTTCAAAGCGGGAGAGGTGATCCGCGGCTAAATTCTCTGGCCCCTCTTATCCCGGATCTCTAAATCGAACTCCTGCAGGAGGAGGATCCATCGAAGAAGGCATTGTTTGGCGTCTGTTTTTGCTAATTAATATTTTAAGGCAGAGTGGTCGGTAAATACGATAACTTTAGATAGCGTTATATACGAGCAAAACTTATCAAAAGCAAAAACGACGGCTAAAAGTTCTTTTTCCGTTGTCGTGTAATTTCCTTGTGTGGAAGTGAGCATCTTGCTAGCGTAATAAATAGGATGAAAATATTTGTTTATACGTTGTCCAAGAACGGCACCTACGGCAATATCACTAGCGTCACACATAATTTCGAACGGAAGGGTCCAATCGGGCGCCACTTAAATGGGTGAATTGATTAGTTTTTGTTTTATGAAAATAAAGGCAGACTCACATTCACTATCAAAGACAAAATTTGATTCCTTTTCCAATAGGCGAGTAAGAGGCTTTGTTATTTTTGAAAAATCTTGAATGAAATGCCTATAAAATCCCGCGTGGCCTAAGAAACTCCTAATAGATTTAACGTTGGAAGGCAGGGGAAGTTTTTCGATAATTTCAACTTTGGCCTTATCGACCTCCATCCCCTTAGACGAAATCATATGGCCGAGAACCAAACTTCTCGAACCATAAAGTTACACTAATCCCAATTTAAAACAAGATGCGTGTCCTCGCATCGCTGAAGGACACGATCTAAATTACGCAGACAGGACGAGAAAGAGCTTCCGAAAACAGAGAAGTCATCCATAAAGACTTCCATAATGTCTCCTACCAGCTCGCCAAAGATTGTCAGCATACATCTTTGGAATGTAGCTGACACATTGCAGAGGCCAAATGGCATTCTTCGGTATGCGAAGGTGCCAAACGAGATGGTAAAAGTTGTTTTCTCTTGATCATCGGGGGAATTGGGGATTTGGAAAAACCCCGATAATCCATCAAGAAAAAAAATACGGATGACTGGACAAACGCTCTAGAATTTGGTCTAGGAAAGGTAGTGGGAAATGATCCTTACGGGTGGTATCATTTAGTTTTCTATAATCGATGCACACCCGCCAACCCGAAACAGTACGAGTTGGGACGAGTTCATTGTGCTCATTTTCCACTACGGTAAGACCGCCCTTTTTGGGCACCACGTGAATGGGACTAACCCACGTACTATCGGAAATAGGATAAATAATTCCCGCATCTAATAATTTAATAATTTCGGCCTTAACAACGTCTTTCATGTTTGGGTTAAGTCGTCACTGCGGCTGAATGGTTTTGCGGTAATTATCGAGAAGGAAAATCTTATGGGTGCAGAAAGAAGGGTTAATCCCTTTTAGATCAGAAATTTGGCACGCAATTGCGTGGAGATGTTTACGTAAAACTCCCAATAAATCGGAAGTCTCTAAATCGCTCAAATGCCAAGAAATGATAACGCGAAGGGTATCATCTTTTCCGAAAAAGGCGTATTTGAGTGAATCGGGTAGTGGTTTGAGTTCAAGGCAGGGCGGTTCTTCTCACGAGGTTTTAATTTCTATGTCTTTCTTACCAATTGGTTCGAAAGGCAAGTATATAGAGGTATCCTTATCGCATTTAAAATTTTCGAGCCCATAAATATCGTCGTTTAAAAATGTAGACTCGAAAATAGGGGAAGAACAATCTCCGGGATGTGTGTCTAAATTATAACAAAAGTCATCGCTCAATGAAGAGTTGCCTATTGAGGTATTAATAGAGAAAGTAACTTCGTCATCTCCTACCCGAAGGAGGAGATGACTGTTACTTACGTCAATTAATGTACCGGAGGTGGCGAGAAAAGGGAGACCGAGTATAATTGGTACATCGGTGTCCTCCTCAATGTCCAAGATGACGAAGTCTACCGGAAAGATAAACTTATCAACTCGGACAAGTACGTCCTCCACAACCCCGACGGGAAACTTAACCGAGCGATCCGCTAGTTGGATTCGCATTCTAGTAGGGGCCGGAGTGCCCAAACCTAATTTTTCAAAGAGCGAGAACGATATTAAATTAATGCTCGCGCCTAAATCTGCAAGATCGTATTTTACTAATATATTGCCAAAAAGGCACGGGATGGAGAACCTTCCCGGGTCATTTCGTTTAAGGGGCAATTTATTAGTAAGAGCCGCTGAGAAGTCAACATTCAAAGAAATATGCGAAATATTTTATAATTTTTGTTTATTAGAAAGAAGTTGTTTTAAATATTTCACATATATAGGCATCTGCGAGATTGCTTCGCAGAATGGAACATTAATGTGAATTTGTTTTAATAATAAAATAATTTTTTCATACTGCGCGTCCTTACGCTCACTATAGAGCTTGTGTGGATATGGCAAGGGCGTTTTAATAATGTTTTCATTTAAAATTTGTAAAGGCGGCATATTCGAAGAAGGGGGAAGAGGGGTCGGAGGTGAAATATGTACCTACGGATCGATCCGTTTTGGATCGATCACCTCCTTTCCACAACGGAGGGTTATATCATTGATATTCTCCCGCGGATTGGGCTCCGTGTTTCCCGACAGTGCCCCGAGCGCGCGCTCGAACATCATTCGCGCTAGCTGTCCAACCTAGAGTTCTATGTTTTTTAGCGATCCGGTGATGTTCTAGATATTTGACTCGTTGGAAGCTATATATTTAGAAAAATTCTCCTCCATCGGGGAGGGTTTTGGAAGAGGGGGAGGCGGTAGAAATCCGGGCACAAAAGAATTTCGCGGGCGCTGCGCATTATTCGCGTTGCTCCATGAGAAGTTGGGGTGGTTCCACCAACCCGGATTATAGTTATTGCTATAAGGGTTGTTGTTGGGGTTGAAGGAAGGTCGCCCAGCATTTCCCACATAGTCTACGAATTCATTGACTACGCCAGCATTAGGGGGAATCTCCCAAGGCGGAGTGGAGGAAGCAGCAGACATCCCCACCACTTGCTTCGTCAGCCTTTCAACTTGAAGGGCTAAGTGGGCAGTGGAATCCACTTCGAAGAGGCCGGCCACCTGCTTGGGACGTCACCGCGGGACGTTCCATTGGTAGGCGTTCATAGCCATCTTTTCAATAAGAGCTTGGGCAGCCTCAGGGGTCTTATTATTCAAGGTACCTGCGGCAGCCGCGTCAATCATTTGACGTGTCTAATAGTTAAGCCCATTGTAGAAGATTTGGACATGCAACCACGCAGGCAGCGCCTGGTGCAAACACTTGCGGAGGAATTCTTTAAAGTGCTCCCAAGTCTCAAATAGATACTCAGAATCATTCTACACGAACGAAGAAATGTCCGCCCGCAACTTTGCAGTCTTACGGGCGGAAAATACTTCGTTAAGAACCGTTCCGCAAGCTCGGCCTAGGTGGTGATACATCCTCGTGGGACGGAATTCAATAACGCCTTAGCTATGGATCTGAGGGAGAATGGAAAGAGGCGCAAATGATTGGCGTCATCAGTGATGCCATTGATCTTAAAGGTATCGCGGATTTCCAAAAAACTAGAAAATGAACGTTCGGGTCCTCATCTGGCAGTCCATCGAACTGCACAGCATTTTGGATCATTTGGATAACGCTCGATTTGATCTCAAAATTATTTTTCGCCACCGTTGGGCGAACAATACTAGACCCAGTATCGTCAAAATTCAGTGGGCGTAATATGACATTGTACGCTCGATGACCGCATTTGGATTGGGGTCGGCCATAGCAACGACAGAGGGTTCTCCGACAGATTCTTCGGCGTCCAAAGAGGGATTTCGGCGTTGAGACCGAATATGCGCAAGGGAGCGTTCGATCTCAGGATCGAAATCCAAATTTTCGGACTCCGAAGGTTGTCGACGGGTCATACACCATAAAATATAAAGTAGAAAATTAAATGTTTTTTTGGATTTTAAGTAAAGTTTTGTTGTTTTTTTTGGTTTTTAGAAATAAAGGTAAAAGTAATAGAATTCGGATTCGAAATAACAACTAAGAGGTTCCACAGCAACGGTGCCAAAAACTTGATGGCCCGCGAACAGACTCTTATGTGGGTGGTTGTTTCGATGAGTCGAATGTCGCGAGCTTGCTAAGGGAGGCAAGTGCACCTATCGCAAGTAATACAGAATATTAGGGGGAATATCTAGATCGTAAATTTCCCGGGAACGGGTTGATTATCCCTACTGCTCCGAAAGCACTATTATTTTACTGAAATAGTAAGTCGTTGATTTTAACTAATATAGGATGAAAATAGATTAAGATTAAAGTCGATGAAGAGATAACACTCGGTATCAAATTACGTTAGCATTGAAAAAAGATTTGAATAACTAAAGATCTAAAGTTTCAATTTAATTAAAGCAGAAACTTGGCCGTGGAGGTTCCAAAATAATGAGCTCACCTATCTCTAGGAATATCGCTCACCTGGACATTAAGGCTATTCAACCGGGCTCTCGTCCGACAAAGGATTCCTCTTAATGCCCGTAGTACGCTAAGAACCCCGCTATTGGGTGGGGAACCCAATCAAGTAGAGTTAGCGCGCCTCCTCTCTCGAGGGTTAGTGCAGAACTCTCTTTACCCAGGGGTGATCAGTCCATACGCACGGCCTCTCGGCTAGCTAGCCTATGGATAATGGAAATAGAGCCTACACATGGATATGTGGTTCTACGTGTCGTGAACCCGGGGTAAACCTTAAGTTTTTAATTAAATAGAAAAATAAGACCTTTAGTTATTTAAAACATTTTTTATATCGCAAAGCTCTTCGATACTAAGGGTTAAATGCGATTAGCCACTCATCAAAATGGGGATAACATATGAGTTTGGTTAGGCGAGCGTTCTAAACTATTCGCTGAAGGGTTATAAAGAGAATAAGAAGAAAAGCAAGATAACCTAATATGAGAAAAGTTACTACAAATAAAAACACCCGTACTCATCCAAAAACATAATAAAGAGACAGAAATAAAACTAATTTACCAGTAAGAGAAAATTGCATAAATGAAATTGCAAGTCCCACTCAAACGAGTGGGCAGGAAATAAAAGCTGAAAATTTACAAGTCCTACTCAAACGCTACTCAAACGAGTAGGACTGAAATGAAAGCGAGTCCTACTCAATCGAGTTGAACAAAATAAATGCACACACACACACACTTGCATAATTGAAATACACACACTCACTTACATAGTTGAAATACACACACACACACACACACAAATCCTACTCAAATGAGTAGGCGAAAAATAAAAGCACGCCATTTAACTCTTAACGAGTAGGCGAAAATAAATGCGAGTACAGGTCCTACTCAAATGAGCAGGAGGGAAATAAAGTCCGACCATTTAACTCCTAGCGAACAGGCGGAAGATAAAAACCTGCCATTTAACTCAAATGAGTAGGCGGTAAATAAAAGCTGAAAATTACAAGTCCTACTCAAACGAGTAGGCGGGAAATGAAGTCCAGCCATTTAACTCCTAGCGAGTAGGCGGAAGATATATAACAAGTCCTACTCAAATAAAGTCCAGCCATTTTACTCTTACGAGTAGGCGGAAATAGAAACAACACACACTTGCTGAAATTAAAACTCACGCTTGCATTAATAAAAACACACACACACACACACACGACAGAAAATGAAATACTCACTCTGCAGAAAGTAAATACTCACACTTGCAAATCCTACTCAAATGAGTAGGTGAAAAATTAAAGACACGCCATTTAAACCTTAACGAGTAGGCGGAAATAATTGCGCACACCCACACACTCTACATAATTGGAGAAAGCAATAAAACTTATCTCATACACGCACGCACGTAGGCGAAAAAATTAAGAAAAACAAAGTTATCGAAAAATTAAAACAACTGCATTTCTACCGCTAGAATGCCGTAGAAATGCATAAAAAGACAAAATAAAAATTGTTTGACCAAAGAGTTTTCAAATTAAAGCGAGAAAAGCAAGTGCCTGAAAAATTAAAACGTTTACTTTTTTACCGTTAGTTTTTGATAGAAATGCATAAAAAGTTGAAATAAAAATTGTTTGAGCAAAAACGTTTTTAAGTAATTGCGAAAATCAAAGTTGTTGAAAAATTTAAATAACACTTTATACATTCTTATAGCTTTGTAAAATGGTTTAAAAAGTGGAAGAAAGCTAAAAAGAAGCAACAGTTTTATAATCAAAACGGAGAAAAATCTAAGTTAATAGAAATGAAAACCACCTTTTTTTATTGTTTTACAAGTTCATAAGAACGAATTTGAAAGCATAAAAATCCTAAGTCTAACAAATTCTAAAGAGTATGATATGGAAAACGACTATAATAACGACTAGAAATTTGGACATAAATGAAAGTAAAACAAAAAGTTTTTCATTTTAAAACATAAATTTCGCAATTTGAACTCATACTCGCACACACGCAATATGAAAATGAAATCATAAATACATAAGATTGGTGAAAATGAGACCTTCAGAGACATTTCAGAGCATGTAAGGATGAAATACTAATGATTTTTATTACAAAAGAAGTTGATTACAAGAGCCTAAACAAACAAACTTAAAAAGGAGGGGGGGGGGGGGGTTCCTTATATAGCACTAAAGCAAGCTCCAAACAGCAGCACTTAACATCAAAATGGTTCAAAATTTCTGAACCCTTAAATCATACAGCAGCTGGACTTTTATAGGCAAAAGTTTCCAAGTACACGCCCTCTGACACCGGCGTGTCAGGGGGCGTGTCACTACTATTCAAATGGCGGCCGTTGATTCGACTGGAGATTTGACTTTGCGGCTGAAAACACGTCGGTCACGCCCTAGGTCACGGGCGTGACGGTGGGCGTGTCGGCACTATTCATCATCTGATTTCGGCGATTTGATGGCGTTGTTGACTTCGGGAGATCATCGTGGAAGTCACAACCCTGGTCACGGGCGTGACGGTGGGCATGTCGGGGAGGTTGAAGTGGGCGTCGTTTCCTTCCAAAAGTCGCCAGCGGCGGTTTGTCAGGCCAGGTGGAGTAGTACACGCCCGTGTGGCATTTTGACACGGGCGTGTCGGGTCGGTTCGATCAAAGTTGAACGCGATTTCGTCGAGCTGGAAGCCTTTATAGTCGAGCGGGAATGACACGGGCATGTCTGATCATGGGACACGGGCATGTCCTTATCGGGTCGACGAATGTCAAGCGAAAAATCATCGAGCGCTGTGACACGGGTTAGGTCACGGTCGTATCACATTTGACACGGCCGTGTGACAGGGCGTTTCACACTTTTTCTTCAGAAAATTGCTGATTTCATGGGTCTGACGTGTCACGCCCCTGGTCACAGGCGTGACACAAAGTATACGGGCATGACATTACTATTTTTGGCAAAATTTGGTATTTTTCCTGAACAATAAAATAAAAGAAGTTAGCCAAATATTTACAATAAAAGGAGGATTTTATTAAAGAAATTTAACCAAAACAACAAAAGAAAACCAAAACTACTTAAATAATGTACATAAAAATAGGTATATTTATAACTTATCATACATCAGTCTACTGCATTCCTGAACATTGACAGAACAGGCTGAAGACCTACACCCTGAAGCAAAGCTCCAATCCTCCTGAATAATACAATATCTCTGGGGGAGATTTGACAACATCAAGATCCACTACTCTTCTCAGTTGTTTTGAGAAAGAGAAGACACCATAAATCTCTCACCCCCTCTCTTTACAAAGGGTTCTTTAACTCCCTTCAAAAGTTATTCCTTGGTTGCATGTCTCCTGATCAAAAGACTTGAGTTGGTTTTTGAGTACCTGATCAAAAGCTCAAAGGTGGCAGTCACCTGATCAAAAAGTGTAGTGGATTCCTACCTGGGTGGTAGAAGAGTGGAAGTACCCAGGAACCACTATAAAATTCTTTTGTCGTCTAGTTGCTCATTTTCTCTTTTGTTCTTACTGTGGCTGTGATAGATAGAATATCTTAGGCTGTTGTTATTTTCTTTATATATTATTGGTATCACTTATTTTCACTCTGACATAAAAACATAAAACAACCAAAATTTTTAATTACTCTATTCACCCCTCCTCTATAGTAAATCAGGTCTAACCCCTCCTTTCACACGGCCTCCTCCTTCATCCTCGAGCTTCAAGATGGGTTTGACCTAGCTTTCACCATCAAGCTCGGAGGAGTTTGTGCCATCCTCCTGTTGAATTTTCTCAAGATGATCAGCGAGATAGTCTGACGCCAAATTAATATTCTCAGAGCTATCAAGATCACACCTTGATCAAGCAAAACTAGGAAAGCAAAGTAAAACACCAATTGCAAGAAGAAGTAACAAGGAGATCATATATTTATTAACTTCTTTACAGGGCGAGGTATACATGACGAGACATGATTTCGCCAGTATAAGGAAAAATAGAAAGAAACAAATCAATCCGGGCGGACCGAACTGGAGATCACCGAGACCGCCCAGTCCGTCAAAGTCGTCGAAGCCTCCCGAACTGCTGCTGCTAGAAGACGGATAGAATACGTAGTCCGTCGAGACCGCGAGGTCGTGCGGACATGGCGTTATTCGCTGACTGTTGCCGAACTGAAGAACAGACCGCCTAACCGCCCGAGTCTGGCAGACAGGTTATTGAACTTGGAAAAGCTGAAGCAGAGAAAACTTACAAGCTACAGAAGTAACCTACTTATATTGCCGATTGTAACCACAAACTTCACTGATCCTGACCGAAGTCAAAGCCAAACTCCTGGCTCCATAGTGCTAGTCGCGCAACCTGCAAACAACAACCAGTTAACTCTGATCAAACCGCGCGGACAAGAAAATCGAGGCCGCCGTACTTAACCAAGTCTTAACTTACTGTTCCCTCAGTTACTGTAGACGTGCCGGGGGTGGTCTATTTATAGGCGGGGTGAGGTGTGTGGTCACCGCCCTAATGAATAGAGTGACCCCCTAGCTCGCAGCGAGCAAAGCCCAGTCCGCCAAGTCCGCAAGGACTTAGCCGGACTTCAACCAACCCGCTAGGAGCCAAGGCAAGGTGTCCAACACCAGGTGGACTCCGCCGCAGTCCGCACACACTATGCGGGCAAGGCAACAACCTACATAGCCCGCAAGCACCCGACCAGTCCGCCTCACTGCACATCACGCAGACACAGCCACAGCCTATACTGCATCAATCCGCACGCCATACGCGGACATGGCGACAGTCCGCATAGCTCAAGAACAACTCCTCGGCCCTCCACAAGAGTCCACGACCAACAGGCAGACCACCATGTCAACAGCGGAGTCTGCAGACACTGCGAACACCCTGGACTTGTCACAGAGTGTGACCAAGTCCAGCAAACCACCAAGAGCCCGACACGAGCTTGGAGGACAAGGCCCCAGTCCGCCAGCTCCCAAGACAGATTGTTGGATCCCTAGTTGATTTGGGCTAGTTTCATTGACTTAGGATGTGACACATCATGTATAGTCTGGGTCAAGTTTTTGTCTTAGAGTCTAGGACAGTCCTCTATCTCAACTTCAGATGGACCAGCCTTCCTCAAGACCATTAGGAACTCCAGATCTATCAGTTTTTCAGACTACGTGAAGTGAGTTCGACGTTCGTCGAACTCAGCTCGATGAAGGGAGTTCTACGCTCGACGATCGTGAGATAATTCGCAGTGCTGAGCTCGACGAACTATGTTCTTTGCTCGACAAACACTGGGATTTTACCTCAAGCTTATCAGGACTACTTCAGAATTTCTCTAAGTCTAGCTTCATGCTTCGGTCGACGAATTACTTTCTGAGCTCGACGAACTTGGACCTCAATTTCACAGCTTCTCAGGTCGACGAATGCTAATCTCTACTCGACGATTTTTTTTTACTCAGAGAATCTGTGTCGACACTTAGGGTTTGTGTCGACACCAGACGATTTGTGTCGACACCAGGATTTCAGTCGACACCAGCTTATGTCGACACCAGAGGATTTGTGTCGACACCAAGATCAATCTGTCGACACCAATTTGTGTCGACACAGCATTTCAGCAGATGCAGAGTATTTCGTCCAAGTCCAGAACTTTTCTCAGTTCAACGAATTTTATTCTCAGCTCGACGAATTTGGTTCTCTGCTCAACGAATAATGTTTGTCTGATATTGAAGGTTGTCTGTTCAACAAATGAAGACTGTCAGCTCGACGAACTCAGCTCAGCTCGACGAACTCAGCTTAGCTCTACGAACTCAGGCTCAGCTCGACGAACTCAAAACTCAGCTCGACGAATTATGTTCTTCGGTCGACGATTCCAAACTTGGCCTTCTTCCGTTCCCGTCTCATTCCATGGCGCTGATTCCTGAACATTTAATGGCAGTTCTTTACAGAATACTACCATTAGAATGCGCAGTTAATCCTGGATTATTACATACCATTTTCCCATTGAAACAGTTGGGAAATAATTAATTGCTACCTCCTTTCCAGGCCGTCTGCCATTACTGCTCGATATTCAAAAATTCGAATGTGTTCTTATGAGACATAGAGATATACAGAAGCAACACAGTAATACAGAGATACACAACAACAAGAAAAAGGATAGACAGTGATTCAGACAACACAAGAAAAAGAATTCATTCTTGGCCCAGAGAGAAACTGATCAAGAAGAAGAAGAAGAAGAACACTACATTAATATCAAGAGTCTTCTTCATCTGCTTTTACTCAGGATAACTTCAAAAAAAAACAATACATTCATATCAGTTACAAGAAGTTCCTGAATACCTTCTCTGGACCTGGAATTCTAGGTCTTTGAAGACCTATCACCCTGAAGCAGTGCTCCAACATTCTTCCTGATCCATTATACATCTCAGGGGGAGCAAAGCTGCTAAACAACATTCCACAAGTCTTCTCATTTGACTTGAGAATGAGAAGACCTCATCACCCTCTCACTCCACCTCTATACAATGTTTTAATTCCCTTCAAAATTATTCTGGTTGCAAGTCTCCCTCCAAAAGACTTGAGGGTTTGGTTTTTGGGAACCTGATCAAAACCCCATTGGTGCCAGGACACCTGATCAACCCCTTCCTGCAGTGGATTCCTACCAGGGTGGTAGAAGAGTGGACTACCCAGATTTGGGGAACCACTATAAAATTCTTATGTCGTATGGTTGCTTTCTTTTCCTTTTGTTTTCTGGCCTTGCTCTGTGAAAGTGCTGTGATTAGATAATTGCTGCATCTTGGTTTATTGTATTTGCTTCCCTGCATCCACACACCTAAAATACAACAGCAGTTGTAAAAGTTTTAAAAATCACCATATACTCTATTCACCCCCCTCTAGAGTATATCAGATCTAGCTGCACTTTCAATTGGTATCAGAGCGACGTTGGTTAATAATACCACATCTTCCAGGTTGGTCAAATTACCATACCTGATTGGTTGTACAGGCTAACACCTGAACCCAAAGATCCCTTAGTTAGATCTGTTTGTTTTTATTCTGTTATTGGACTTATCCTTCTCACAGACATGGCCCAAAACAAGGATTATACAAGCATCAAACCTCCAGTGTGCAATCTTAATAAGTTTGCCATCTGGAAGGCAATAATTAGATTATATATGAACTCCATTGATGAGGATATTTTCTCTGTCATTTCAACAGGTGTTCCTCCAGCTCCTACAACTTTTGCCAGCACATCAACTAATCTGAGTGCAGTACCACCTCCAGATAATACTGAAGCCTATAAGAAAGCCAAGATGGCTGATGCAAAGGCTATGAATATTCTGGACCAAACAATGTCAGATGACATATTTCAGAAGGTGGCTGAGTGCACCTCAGCCAAGGCCATTTGGGACTCTCTCAATCAAATGGTAGCAGGCTCAACTGATGAAAGAAAGGATTGGAGATCCAGTCTCATTTCTCTCTATGAAAATTTCAAAAAGGATGAGACAGAATCTGTGGCTGAGATGTACAATAGATTAAGTTCAATCATCAGTGAACTCAAGACTCTTGACAAGGACATCACCTTAACTGAGGTGAATGACAAGATATCGATGTGTTTCCCCAGTTCATGGGACTCCAGAATCTGGCCAATCAAAGAAGCCAGAAGCCTCAATGAGATCTCAACAGAATCTCTGTTAGGCAAGCTGAAGTCATATGAGCAGCTTGTCAAATCAAGAGAGGCAGCAGAACAGAAGGCAACTACCCCAGTTAGGAAGGAGCACAGCTTGGCCCTCAAAGCTTCTGAAGACAATGAAACATCTACATCCAATGAGGAGTTAATGAGTCTTTTTGCTAAAAGATTCTACAAAATGGCAAGAAAAGACTTTAGAAGAAAATCATCCAGGCAGGATGATAAGCCCAAATATGACAAGACACCAACTAAGGAGATTGTGTGTTTTGTATGCAGAAAGTCTGGGCACTATATTTCAGAATGCCCAGAGAATCAGAAAAAGGACAAGGGCAGGGACAAGGATTCCAGAAGAAAACAAAGCAGCAGACCCTCCTCCAACAAGTATAAAAGGAAAGACAAAGTATTTGTTGCTGAGTCCTGGAGTGACACAAAAGAGGAAACATCCTCCTCCAGCTCCAGTGAAGAAGAAGAAGAAGCCAGATCCAAGGAGGTGTGCCTAATGGCAATAGATGCCTCCAGAAGCAACTGCGGATCAGAAGAGGATTCTGAAGATGAAGGTGCCTCAGACTCAGAGGCTGGTCAGGTGATTTCTAGTTTTGATTTCAATTCTGACTTATTTAAAGTAGAATTTAAAATTATGTGCATGGATCTAATAAACTCAGAGAAAGAAATAAAAACCTTGAGGACTAGACTAGAAAACCTTGAATCTGTCAGCACAGAAAATAGAAAACTAACTGACCAATTGACACTAGCTAATGAACAGATAATCAAGTTAAAATCTGAATTATGTGAGGCAAAACAACTTGAGCAATCTCTCAATGGGAGAAGCCTCAAGCTGATGGATATAACAAGCACAGTAAATGTCAGATTAAATGGCAGGATGGGCTTGGGTGCTTCATCAGGTTTATCCCCATAATAAAGAAGAATATACTTTCTACTCCCATAAAGTTTATCACTGCTAAGGGTAAAGAGAAACTAACTGAAAAACCCCGGTCAGAAAACAAGTCAAATCCCCTAGACAATAGAAACAGAAAACAGAAGAAAGCTGTTAAAAACCAAGTTCAGCAGAATTCGTCGAACTTAGATCGACGAAATCCTGCAAGATCGTCGAACCCCGATCGACGAACGCTGAACGCAAACTTCAGAAATAATTATTCGTCATACTGCGATCGACGAACTGTGTATGGTTCTTCGAGCAGAGGTCGACGAACGTGGGACGCAGAAAATGACCATGGTCATTCTCTGAGTGGAGGTCGACGATCTCATCCCCATTCGTCGAACTCTGGTCGACGAACTTACAATAATTCGTCGATTCCAGAACGACCAAATATAAATCATTTCTCCTATAGAAATTTTAAAGCAGCTAACAAGACATTTAATCCAGTAGCTGATTGGATAATCCCACCTAGGAGATATCACCCTCTAGGGTATAAGTCTCAACCTGCCTTATCAGTCATTTCTAGTTTTACTTTTCAGCGAAACCAAGGACCCAAGGTAACCTGGGTCAAGAACAATTGAGCTTTATTTTTTGATGCAGGTACAGGTGAAGAGCTGTCCAAGGCTAAGTCAGACCTAGTACCTGGACAGTGGCTGCTCCAAGCACATGACTGATAGCAAAGTAAATCTCTCCAGCTATAAGTCCAAGCTAGGACCAAAGGTGATATTTGGAGACTCAAAGAGTGATTAGTCAGAAGGGTATGGAAGAGTAAGCATTGGAGCAGTGACCTTCAAAAAGGTAACATATGTAAGAGGACTTAAACATAACCTTATATCCATAAGTCAATTATGTGATGAAGGTTATCAGGTACATTTCAACTCTACCTCTTGCTCTATTATAAATGATAAAAAACCAAACTATTTTAATTGGACTTAGACAAGGAAACATATATTTAGTAGATTTCATTTCTGCGACAACTGATATTTGTTTACTCAATATCACTAGTAACCAAAATGAGTTATGGCACAAACGGCTAGGACATGTAAACCTTAAGAACATATCTAGGTTATCTAAAGACAACCTTGTTAGAGGTTTACCTTCTGGTCCCTACAAGAAGGAAAGCCTATGCAGGGCTTGTCAACTAGGCAAGCAAACTAAAACTAGTTTCAAATCCATTAATAAAAGTGATTCACCTAGGATATTGTATCTGCTTCATGTGGATCTTTTTGGACCCATTGCAGTACAAAGCCTAGGAGGGAAGTCTTACACCTTAGTCATTGTTGATGATTTCTCCAGATTCAGTTGTGTAGCCTTTCTGAGAGCTAAGTCAGATACATTCAAAGTTCTTACAGATTTTCTCAGGACCATACAGATTGAGTTCTCTACTCATGTTGCATTGATCAGAAGTGATCATGGCACAGAGTTTGAGTCTCTTCTTATGCATGAGTTCTGTGAGAAGGAAGGTATCAGGCAGTACTTCTCAGCTCCTAGAACTCCCCAACAAAATGGGGTTGCTGAAAGGAAAAATAGGACACTCATTGAAGCTGCAGGTACATTGTTAGCAGATGCTTACATGCCTCTATCCTATTGGGCAGAAGCTGTAAATATAGCTAACTATGTCCTGAACAGATGTCTTATACATAAACTAAAACATAAGACCCCCTATGAATTACTTAAAGAAAAGAAACCTAATATCACTTACTTTAAAGTTTTTGGTTGCATTTGTTACATCCACACTAATAACAAAAGATACATTAGAAAATTTGAGGCTAAGGCTGAAGAAGGGATTTTTCTAGGATATTCCCAAGTAAGCAAGGCCTGTAGGGTTTTCAACAAATCATCCCTTAAAATTGAAGAATCTGTCCATGTGTCTTTTGATGAAGCTAACATGTCTTATAAGGAGAAAGACATTTCTACCAATAGTCTTTTGCAGGTTTCACCAATGTGTGAGTCTATGGATGGACTAAACCTTACCCAAGAGGTTCCAACTCATCCCACTCCACAGGATGCTGAAGATAGTGAAGAGGAAATCCAAGAGGAAGTAACTGGACTTCCATCAATAGCCAGTACCATTCCTCAAGAGGAATTATTTACAGAAGTTGTTGCTCAACCAACTCCACAAGCTAATCTTGTCACAAATAGAGATCACCCTAGATCTCAAGTGATTGGAGACATTTCAGTTGGTGTACAGACAAGACATCAGCTCAATCAAGACTTGATGCATGCCTGTTTTCTCTCTCAAATTGAACCTCTCACCATCCATGAAGCTGAGCAAGATCCCCACTGGATTCTTGCAATATAAGAGGAACTAAATCAATTTGAGAGATGTAGAGTTTGGGATTTGGTTCCAAGACCCCATAACTACCCAGTTATTGGAACCAAATGGGTCTATAGGAACAAATTGGATGCACAAGGGAACATAGTAAGAAACAAGGCTAGACTTGTTGCTCAAGGCTATAGGCAAGAGGAAGGAATAGACTATGACCAAACCTTTGCCCCTGTTGCAAGGTTGGAGGCCATTAGAATATTCCTAGCCTATGCAGCATACAAAAAGTTTAAAGTATTCCAGATGGATGTTAAGAGTGCCTTTATGAATGGTGTACTTCAAGAAGAGGTTTATGTAGAACAACCTCCAAGTTTTATCTCTCTAACTCAACCCTCTTATGTTTACAAATTGCATAAAGCTCTCTATGGTTTAATGCAAGCTCCAAGAGCTTGGTAAGAGACCCTAGCTAACTTTCTTTTAGAGCATAAATTTACAAGAGGAACCATAGATAAAACCCTTTTCACTAGACATCATAAGGACCAAATCTTATTGGTACAAATATATGTGGATGACATTATTTTTGGGTCTACTGATCCCAAATTGTGCAAGAGGTTTGCTGACCTCATGCATTCCAAATTTTAGATGAGTAGCATGGGTGAGCTTTCCTACTTCCTTGGTCTCCAAGTGAAGCAGCTCCCTGATGCTATCTTCCTCTCCCAATCTAAGTATGCTAAAGAGTTTATTAAAAAGTTTGGGATGGGTGATGCCTCAGGAATGAAAACACCTATGACTTCCAATGCTGTTGTGGATTTTGATGCAACAGGGAAACCTGTAGATCAGAAACATTATAGGGCAATTGTTGGATTCCTATTATACTTAACAGCTAGCAGGCCTGACATAATGTTTGCCACATGCCTTTGTGCTAGATTCCAAGTGAATCCTAAAGAATCTCATCTTATTTTTCTAAAAAGGATTTTGAGATATATAAAGAGTTGTCCTAGTTTAGGACTCTGGTATCCTGCAGAGTCAGAATTTGAGTTAACTGGATACTCAGATGCTGACTATGCTGGATGTAGAGTGGACAGGAAAAGTACCTCTAGAACTTGCCAGTTCCTGGGTATGAGACTTGTCTCTTGGTTTTGCAAAAAGCAGACATCTGTGTCTACATCAACTGCTGAGGCAGAGTATATGGCTGCTGGCAGCTGCTGTTCACAGATGCTATGGATACAAAACCAACTCCTAGATTATGGTATCAACTTAAATAATTCAACCTTATTTTGTGATAATACAAGTGCTATTGCTATAGCTCAGAATCCAGTTCATCATTCTAGGACTAAACATATTGAAATAAGACATCATTTCATTAGAGATAATGTGGACAAAAAGGAAATTAACTTGATCCACATTCCTACTGATCTACAGAGAGCAGTTATCTTCACCAAGCCTTTGGATGAGAAAACCCATCTGTTCTTTATAAATCAACTGGGAATGATTGATGGATGATGGGCCCGCGAACAGACTCTTACTGTGGTTGGTTCGGTGAGTCGATCGCCGCGGGCTTGCTCGGGTAGGCAAGTGCACCTATCGCAAGTAGTACTCGATATTCGGGGGAATACCGAGGTCGTATTGTTCTCGGGGTCGTGTTGACTATTCTTACTCCTCCGGGAGGACTATTATTTTACTGAAAATAAGGTGGATTTTTTTACTTAATAAAAGGCGAAAAAGCAAAGGAGCGAAAAAACGATTTAGAAAATATTCGATGAAGGGTTAACGCTCGGCATCGAATCGGATTAAGACTAAAACAATTTTTAATAATAAAAAGACTTAGTTTTCAAATTAATAATAAGGCAACTTGGCCGTGGTGGTTCCACAAATGTGAGCTCACCTAGCTATAGGGATATCGCTCACCTAAATGTTAAGACTATTCGACCGAACGTTAGTCCGACGAAGGATTCCTCTTAACGCCTGCTTTACGCTAAGAACCCCGCTATTGGGTGGGGGACCCAATCCGGTAGAATTACGCTAGTCCTCTCTCGAGGGTATGCACGCAACTCTATTTACCCAGGGGTGATCGGTCCATATGCACGGCCTCTCGGCTAGCTAGCATATGGACTATGGAAATAGGGCCCACACATCGATTATGTGGTCCTACGCGTCGTAAACCCGGGGTAAACCCTAAGTGCTTAAATTAAAATGAAAATAAAGAACTTTAATTATTATAAATCATTTTAAATGTCCCAATGCTCTTCGATGCCGAGGCTAATAGCGATTAGCCACACATCGGTATGGGGACGGCTTATAATTTAGTGAGGCGCGAGTTTGAAATTAAACACTAAACGTTTATAAGAAAGGGACAAAAGAAATATAACAACATTTAGAAAGCTAAAAAGTTAACTAAACGAGAACTCACACACACTCCAAATTATAAATTAAACAAAATCTAAGTTACACATGAATGAAATTTGCATAATTTAAATTTGCGAGTCCCACTCAAACGAGTGGGGGCGGTAAATAAAGGCTGAAAATTGCAAGTCCTACTCAAACGAGTAGGACTGAAATGAAAGCGAGTCCTACTCAAATGAGTAGGAGAAAATAAATGCGATTACAGGGCTAAAAAGTCCGGCCATTTAACTCAAGTGAGTAGGCGGAAAAATAAAGAAAGAAAAATGACGAGTCCTACTCAAACGAGTAGGACTGAACTGAAAGCGATGCGCCATTTAACTCTTAACGAGTAGGCGGAAATAAATACACACAGACACACACACTCCATAAGCAATTCAAGAAAGCAATAAAGCTAACACCTACACTCACACACTCTACAAAATTGAACAAAGCATTAAAAGAAAGCGTTAAAACAAAGCATGAAAATTATACACCTACACTCACACACTCTACATAATTTAAAACAAAGCATAAAAGTTAACACACCTACACTCACACACACTTTTCATGAAAAATCAAAGTTACCTAAAAATTAAAACTTTTACTTTTTCAAGCATAGGTTTTGCCAAAAACAAATAAAAAGAAGAAATTACAATTTTAGAACACAAAAGTTTTTCAAAACAAATTAAAAACCAAAGTTTTTGGAAAATAAAAATTTCAACATTTTCATTCCTAGGATTTCATAAAGGAGCTAAAAAAGTTGAAATAAAAGAGAAAGAAGAAAAAAGGTTTTCATTCCAAAATAAAGCTAAGTAGTAAAAAAAACAAAAGAAACTTTAACTCTTTTACACACTCATAAGAGTGAAGATGTTGAAGAAATTAAAAGAAGACATGGAAAAGGTTTGAAATTCATCATTTCATGAGTTTCTAACAAAACCTAACTTGAGAAAAATTAAAGGCATGTAAAGTACTAAACATGTAAAGAGGAAAACCTAACATCCCTAAGCATGAAAACAAGTAAAAAAAATGTAAAGGAAATAAGTTACAAAGTGAAACTAAACAAAATAATTTTTTTTGTTTTGTTTTTTTGAGTTTTTAGAAAAGAGAAAAAGAACAAAACAAGAAACAAATTTTTTTGGATTTTTTTTTTTCATTTAAATTTTTTTGTTTTTATTTGTTTTTTTCATTTAAAATTTTTTGTTTCATTTTAAGATGTTTTTTAAATTTTTTTTTTGTTTTGTTGTTATATGTATTTTTTTGTATTTTTCTTTTTTGAAATGCGGAAAAATTGAAGTGCAGAAAGTAAAGCATGAAAATACCCCCATACTTAAGTCCAACATTGTCCCCAATGTTGTATCATAAGTATGCGGAACAGAATGGAAAAACAATATGTACAAAGAAAAGAAAGGGAAGGGGGTAGAAGCTTCCCTGAAATGCGGAGGGGAAGGCCGATCAGAAACCCTGCGTTTATTAGAAAAAGCAGCAAAGGTAATAAGGAAAGGGCGAAAAAGATAAGCGAGGGGTGCCTCCCAGGAGCGCTTTGTTTATAGTCGTGTAGCTTGACTATTTTGGCAGGTTTATAATGTGGAGGAAAGTTATGGTTTCGCTAAAACCGATCACTGGGTCGCCCGCGATGTAAGACTTTAACCGATGACCGTTTACTTTAAAAGAGCCTTTGTCCGGGTGGGAGATGAGCACGGTTCCATATGGAAAAACTTCTTCAACTAGAAAGGGACCGGACCATCTAGATTTTAATTTACCTGGAAAAAGCCTAAGACGTGAATTGTAAAGAAGGACAAGATCGCCCGGAGAAAATAATTTTTGGGACTTGATTTTTCGATCGTGATATAACTTAGAGCGCTCCTTATAGAATTTATTGCTCTCGTAAGCGTTCGCACGCCATTCATCGAGCTCGTTTAGTTGCAGTTTTCTATTCTGAGCGGCTAAGTTGGAGTCGAGGTTTAAGAGTTTTAAAGCCCAAAGTGCGCGATGTTCTAATTCTACGGGTAAATGGCACGCTTTGCCGTAGACTAACCGGAACGACGTACATCCGATAGCAGTTTTATATGCGTCCGATACGCCCACAACGCATCGTCGAGTTTAACAGACCAATATTTCCTATTTAGCGAAACAGTTTTTTCTAAAATTCGCTTAATCTCTCGATTTACTACCTCGACTTAGCAACTTGTTTGCGGGTGGTAGGGGGTGGCAAGCTTGTGCGTGACTCCGTATTTAGCTAACGTCTTAGCCATAAGAGCGTTACAGAAATGCGTTCCCCTATCACTAACAATTGCGCGAGGCGTGCCGAAGCGAGAAAATAATTTTTTAAGAAATGTAACGACGACTCGCGCATCGTTGGTGGGGAGAGCTTGCGCTTCCGCCCACCTCGATACGTAGTCGACCGCCACTAAAATATACATATTTTTGAAAGACGGAGGTAGGGGGCCAACAAAATCTATGCCCCACAAATAGAAGACTTCGCACTCTAAAAAATGTTTTGGGGCATCTCGTCGCGACGAGAGATGTTACCCGACCGCTGACAGCTATCGCATGCGCGCACAAAATTATGCGCGTCTTTGAAGAGAGTGGGCCAAAAGTAGCCCGCCTCTAGCGCCTTCCGAGCGGTCCGGTTGGCTTGATAATGCCCACCGGCTGGACCGTCGTGGCAGTGCTTAAGAATTTGTACGCACTCCACACCCGCAACGCATCTTCGGACCGCTTGGTCCGCGCAGATACGAAAAAGAAATGGGTCCTCCCAAAAGAAATTTTTCAAGTCAGAAAAGAATTTCTTCTTTTGATGACTGGAAAACTCTTTTGGAAGGACCCGCGCTACTAAAAAATTTGCAAAATCTGCGAACCAAGGCGAAGATGACGAAGATTTATTAATTGCAAGAAGGCGTTCCTCGGGGAATCTGTCATTTATTTCAGATTCGACGAGCGCTTCCGCACCCGGATTTTCTAAACGGGAGAGGTGGTCCGCCGCTAGATTTTCCGCTCCCCGCTTATCTCGGATCTCCAAATCAAATTCTTGTAGGAGGAGAATCCATCGAAGAAGGCGGGGCTTCGCATCATTTTTAGCTAATAAATACTTAAGCGCGGAGTGATCGGTAAAAACGATAACTTTAGATAGCGTTATATACGAGCGAAACTTATCGAAAGCGAAAACGACGGCTAAGAGTTCCTTTTCCGTTGTTGTGTAATTTACTTGTGCGGAAGTGAGCGTCTTGCTAGCGTAATAAATAGGATGAAAATGTTTTTCTACGCGTTGGCCAAGAACGGCACCTAAGGCAATATCACTAGCGTCGCACATTATTTCGAACGGAAGGGACCAATTATGGGGCCACTAAAATTGGTGAGGAGATAAGTTTTTGTTTTATCAAATTAAAGGCGGACTCGCATTCGCTACTAAAGATGAAGCGTGATTCCTTTTCCAAGAGGTGAGTTAGCGGCTTTGTTATTTTTGAAAAGACTTGAATGAAGCGTCGATAAAAGCCCGCATGGCCTAAGAAACTCCTAATAGATTTTACGTTGGTTGGATGCGGAAGTTTTTCTATAATTTCTATCTTGGCCTTATCCACCTCTATCCCCTTAGACGAAATCATATGGCCGAGGACCAAACCTACTCGAACCATAAAGTTGCATTTTTCCCAATTTAAAACAAGGCTTGTGTCCTCGCACCGTTGAAGGACACGATCTAAATTGTGAAGGCAATCGGGAAAAGAGCGTCCGAAAACAGAAAAGTCATCCATAAAGACTTCCATAATGTCTTCTACTAGCTCGCCAAAGATCGCTAGCATACATCTTTGGAATGTAGCTGGCGCGTTGCAGAGTCCAAATGGCATTCTTTGATAGGCGAAGGTGCCAAACAGGCAAGTAAAAGTTGTTTTCTCTTGATCATCGGGGGAAATGGGGATTTGAAAAACCCCGATAAACCATCAAGAAAACAATAATATGGATGACCGGATAAACGCTCTAAAATCTGGTCTAGAAATGGCAGAGGGAAATGGTCCTTGCGGGTGGCGTCATTAAGTTTCCTATAGTCGATGCACACTCGCCAACCCGTAACAGTACGAGTTGGGACAAGCTCGTTATGCTCATTCGCCACTACGGTAAGACCGCCCTTCTTGGGCACGACATGCACGGGACTAACCCATGCACTGTCTGAAATAGGGTAGATAATCCCCGCATCTAATAACTTAATGATTTCGGCTTTAACGACGTCTTTCATGTTTGGGTTAAGACGACGCTGCGGCTGAATCGTTTTGCGGCAATTATCGTTTAGGAAAATCTTATGGGTGCAAAAGGAGGGGCTAATCCCCTTTAGGTCAGAGATTTGCCACGCAATTGCGTGGCGATGTTTAAATAAAACTTCCAATAAATCGGAAGTCTCCGAATCACTCAAGTCCGAAGAAATGATAACGGGGAGCGTATCACCTTTTCCCAAAAAAGCGTACTTGAGCGAGGCGGGTAAGGGTTTGAGGTCTAGGATGGGCGGTTCTTCTAGGGAGGTTTTAATTACTATGTCTTTCTTACCAATTTGTTCGAAAGGCAAGTCTATAGACGTATCCTCATCGCAGTTAAAATTTTCGAGCGCATAAATATCGTCATTTAAAAATACGGACTCGAAAATGGGAGAAGAACGATCTCCAAAAAAGGTATCTAAAGAATAGCAGAAATCGTCGCTCGATGACAAATTGTCCATCGAGGGATTAATAGAGAAAGTAACTTGGTCATCGCCTACTCGGAGGAGAAGGCTACCATTACTAACATCTATTAGTGCGTGGGAGGTGGCGAGAAAAGGGCGACCGAGTATTATTGGTACCTCGGCGTCCTCCTCGATATCTAAGATGACGAAGTCTACCGGGAAGGTAAACTTGTCGACTCGGACAAGGACGTCCTCCACTACCCCGATAGGGAACTTAACCGAGCGATCCGCTAATTGGATGCGCATATTCGTAGGACTAGGAGTACCCAAACCTAAACGCGAAAAGAGCGAGAACGGCATCAGATTAATGCTAGCCCCTAAATCAGCTAAGGCGTACTTTACTAATATATCGCCAAAAAGGCACGGGATGGAAAACCGTCCCGGGTCGTTTTGTTTTGCGGGCAATTTATTAGTAAGGGCCGCCGAGCAGACAGCGTTGAGAGATACATGCGAAATATCCTCTAATTTGCGTTTATTAGAAAGTAGTTCTTTTAAAAATTTCGCATATTTGGGCATTTGCGAGATAGCCTCGCAAAAAGGAACATTAATGTGAATTTGTTTTAATAATAAAATAAATTTTTCATATTGCGCGTCCTTACGCTCGTTTTCTAACTTATGCGGATACGGAAGAGCCTTGTTTAAAATAATTTTTTCTTTTATAATAGGTAAAGGCGGCGTGAGCGAAGAAAGAGGAAGAGGGGTCGGAGGTGAAATATGTACCTGAGGGTTGGTCCGTTTTGGATCGACCACCTCCTTTCCGCTACGGAGGATTATAGCGTTGGCGTTCTCCCGCGGATTGGGCTCCGTGTTTCCCGGCAGTGCCCCGAGCGCGCGCTCGGACATCATCCTCGCCAGCTGTCCAACCTGTTGTTCGAGTGTTTTTAGCGATCCGGTGATGTTCCGGATATTTGACTCGTTGGACGAAATATACTTCGAAAAATTTTCCTCCATCGGGGAGGGTTTCAGAAGAGGAGGGGGAGGAAGAAATCCGAGCGCATAAGAAATAGGGGGACGCTGAGCATTATTCGGGTTGCTCCACGAGAAGTTGGGGTGATTCCTCCAACCCGGATTATAGTGATTACTATAAGGGTTGTTTTTTGGGTTGAAGGGTGGACGACCCGAATTTCCCATGAAGTCCACGAACTCTTCAGCTACGCAGACGTTAGGGGGGATTTAATAAGGCGGAGTGGAGGAGGGAGCAGACATCTCCGCCACCTGCTTTGTTAACCTTTCAACTTGAAGGGTCAAGAGAGCAGTGGCATCCACTTCAAAAAGACCAGCCGCCGGCTTTGGCCGTCCCCGCGGGACGTTCCATTGATAGGCGTTCATAGCCATCTCTTCGAATAAAGCCTGGGCGGCCTCGGGGGTTTTGTTGTTAAGCGTACCCCCGGCAGCCGCGTCAATCATTTGACGCGTCTGAAAATTCAGCCCATTATAAAAAATTTGAACTTGCAACCACGTTGGCAGCGCGTGGTGCGGGCAACGGCGGAGGAATTCCTTAAATCGTTCCCAAGTCTCGTATAGAGACTCAGGATCGTTCTGCACAAACGAAGAAATGTCCGCCCGTAACTTTGCAGTTTTGGCGGGCGGAAAGTACTTCGTTAGGAACCGTTCCGTCAACTCAGCCCACGTGGTGATACATCCTCGCGGGAGGGCATTCAACCACGCCTTGGCTTTGGACTTAAGGGAAAAAGGAAATAAGCGCAAACGAATGGCGTCATCAGTGACGCCATTGATCTTGAAGGTGTCGCATATCTCCAAGAAATTGGACAAGTGGACATTCGGGTCCTCATCCGGCAGTCCATCGAACTGCACGGCGTTTTGGACCATTTGAATGACACTTGACTTTATTTCAAAATTATTATTGGCCACCGCAGGGCGAACAATACTCGACCCAGAATCATCCAGGTTAGGCCGGGCGTAATAAGACATAGTACGCTCGGCCGCCGGGGGAAGGTTAGGGGCGGCCATAACTACAACAGTGGGTTCTCCGATAGATTCCTCGGGATCTAAAGAAGGATTTCGGCGATGAGATCGGATACGCGCAAGAGAGCGTTCGATCTCAGGGTCGAAGTCTAAATCTTCAGACTCTGAGGGTTATCCTCGGGTCATACACCCAAACAAAAATAAAACAAAAATAAACTTTTTTTTTGTTTTTGTTTTTTTTTTAAAATAAAGTTTTTAGTTTTTTTTGTTTTTTAGAAAATAAGTAAAATTAATAGACTCCGGAATTCGAAATAGCAACTCGAAAAGAGAAGTCCCCGGCAACGGCGCCAAAAACTTGATGGGCCCGCGAACAGACTCTTACTGTGGTTGGTTCGGTGAGTCGATCGCCGCGGGCTTGCTCGGGTAGGCAAGTGCACCTATCGCAAGTAGTACTCGATATTCGGGGGAATACCGAGGTCGTATTGTTCTCGGGGTCGCGTTGACTATTCTTACTCCTCCGGGAGGACTATTATTTTACTGAAAATAAGGTGGATTTTTTTACTTAATAAAAAGCGAAAAAGCAAAGGAGCGAAAAAACGATTTAGAAAATATTCGATGAAGGGTTAACTCTCGACATCGAATCGGATTAAGACTAAAACAATTTTTAATAATAAAAAGACTTAGTTTTCAAATTAATAATAAGGCAACTTGGCCGTGGAGGTTCCACAAATGTGAGCTCACCTAGCTATAGGGATATCGCTCACCTAAACGTTAAGACTATTCGACCGAACGTTAGTCCGACGAAGGATTCCTCTTAACGCCCGCTTTACGCTAAGAACCCCGCTATTGGGTGGGGGACCCAATCCGGTAGAATTACGCTAGTCCTCTCTCGAGGGTATGCACGCAACTCTATTTACCCAGGGGTGATCGGTCCATATGCACGGCCTCTCGGCTAGCTAGCATATGGACTACGGAAATAGGGCCCACACATCGATTATGTGGTCCTACGCGTCGTAAACCCGGGGTAAACCCTAAGTGCTTAAATTAAAATGAAAATAAAGAACTTTAATTATTATAAATCATTTTAAATGTCCCAATGCTCTTCGATGCCGAGGCTAATAGCGATTAGCCACACATCGGTATGGGGACGGCTTATAATTTAGTGAGGCGCGAGTTCGAAATTAAACACTAAACGTTTATAAGAAAGGGACAAAAGAAAAATAACAACATTTAGAAAGCTAAAAAGTTAACTAAACGAGAACTCACACACACTCCAAATTATAAATTAAACAAAATCTAAGTTACACATGAATGAAATTTGCATAATTTAAATTTGCGAGTCCCACTCAAACGAGTGGGGGCGGTAAATAAAGGCTGAAAATTGCAAGTCCTACTCAAACGAGTAGGACTGAAATGAAAGCGAGTTCTACTCAAATTAGTAGGAGAAAATAAATGCGATTACAGGGCTAAAAAGTCCGGCCATTTAACTCAAGTGAGTAGGCGGAAAAATAAAGAAAGAAAAATGACGAGTCCTACTCAAACGAGTAGGACTGAAATGAAAGCGATGCGCCATTTAACTCTTAACGAGTAGGCGAAAATAAATACACACAGACACACACACTCCATAAGCAATTCAAGAAAGCAATAAAGCTAACACCTACACTCACACACTCTACAAAATTGAACAAAGCATTAAAAGAAAGCGTTAAAACAAAGCATGAAAATTATACACCTACACTCACACACTCTACATAATTTAAAACAGAGCATAAAAGTTAACACACCTACACTCACACACACTTTTCATGAAAAATCAAAGTTACCTAAAAATTAAAACTTTTACTTTTTCAAGCATAGGTTTTGCCAAAAACAAATAAAAAGAAGAAATTACAATTTTAGAACACAAAAGTTTTTCAAAACAAATTAAAAACCAAAGTTTTTGGAAAATAAAAATTTCAACATTTTCATTCCTAGGATTTCATAAAAGAGCTAAAAAAGTTGAAATAAAAGAGAAAGAAGAAAAAAGGTTTTCATTCCAAAATAAAGCTAAGTAGTAAAAAAAACAAAAGAAACTTTAACTCTTTTACACACTCATAAGAGTGAAGATGTTGAAGAAATTAAAAGAAGACATGGAAAAGGTTTGAAATTCATCATTTCATGAGTTTCTAACAAAACCTAACTTGAGAAAAATTAAAGGCATGTAAAGTACTAAACATGTAAAGAGGAAAACCTAACATCCCTAAGCATGAAAACAAGTAAAAAAAATGTAAAGGAAATAAGTTACACTCATACACACACACACACTTTTCATAAATGAAGAACAAAGATGAAACTAAGAATAAAAAGGAGAAGGAAAGTGGGGCACAAGTGCTCATTCCAAAGCCATATATGAAGAGAAAAACTAACATTTTATTGATTAAAATGAAACTATTACAAGCTATTACAAGGGTTAAAGCTAAAACAAAACAAGAAATGAAATAAAAAGGGAGAAATCTCCTTACATAGCCTTGAAAATCACTGATGCAGCCCACAAAAAGACACTAACTTGGCCCAAAAATCTGAACCCTTGGACCTTACAGAACTGGGCTATTTATAGGAAAAAATTTCTAAGTACACGCCCTCGGTCACAGGCGTGTAGGGGGGGCGTGACAGTACTATTCATGAAGGCGGATGGCGATTGGACATCAAAGTTGACTTCGGGCTGAGTTCGCAGCAGTCACGCCCTAGGTCACGGGCGTGACTATGGGCGTGTCGGGGAGGTAGAACCGGGCGCGGGTTGCGTCAAATGTCCTTGGCAGCATCTTGTCGGGCCAGCTGGAAAGGTCACGCCCCATGTCACGGGCGTGACTATGGGCGTGACAGTTGGGGTCGACACTCGACGAACGTCGAGCGGAAAGTGTCGAGTCGAAATTGTTGAGCTGAAATTGGGTCAAGCCCTTGGTCACGGGCGTGACACTGGGCGTGACTGTTGGTGTCGACACTCGACGATCGTCGAGAGGAATTCGTCAAGAGGAAAGGACACGGGCTTGGGTCACGCCCCGTGTCGGGTGACACGGGCGTGTCGCCAGGCGTGTCAAGCTTTAACTTCAGAAATTTTGTAATTTCATGGGAAATGCACAGTCACGGCTCGGTCACGGGCGTGACCCATGTGTCACGGGCGTGTACTTCCCAAATTTTGGCAGATTTTGGAATTTTTCTGCAAAATAAAATAAAACAAGTTAGGAGAAAATTTACAAGAATAGGAACATTTTATTGAACAAAAATAAGTAAAAACGACGAAAATAAATGAAAATGACTAAATTAATGTGCATAAAAAATACGCATATTTACAGTTCATCAATGGAGAAGAGTTAAATTAATTTCTGTCTGCATTCGACGAATTTTCCAGAGATTCGACGAATTAGGGAAGGTTTGAGAGATTCTCATCGAACGGAGATCGACGAATTCTCTGTGTGGAAACAATTTTCATCTACCGGAGATCGACGAACCTTGCTTCAGAAACCATTTCGTCGAACGGAGTTCGACGAACTGTTTTCAATTCTTCTAAATGAGTTTGACGAACTACTCACCTCTAACTTATTTCGTCGATCTCAGTTCGAAGATCTGTCTCTTTTCGTGGAACGGAGCTTTTCGATTCATATTCTGAAAATCTTATATCTAGGTTTTCTTCGACCTTCATCCTGCGCTTTCAATTTCTTTGCTCTTGATCGCCGTTTTCTCTGTGATTTTCTTTGCAGGTCATCAATGGCGATTCCTCCAGGAGCACTTGCAGCGATGAAGTTTGATGCAGCATTCTCCATGGACTTTGAGTCCTTCCAACATTCAGATCCAATTTTTCTTTATATCCTTGAATTACTTGAATAATTGCATCTCAAGGATTTCATGACTCGCAGCATCAAGCTACACTCAACCGAGATAAGAGAATGGGTGTACACTGCCACGGTTTCTGAAGATGGAAATCAGACAGGAAATATTGGAAACACTGTCGTTTCCCTGTCTCCAGCAGTACTCTCTGAAATTTTTGGACTGATCAATGGGGAAGACAACTTGGAAATGGATGCTGAGGAATACGCTGATATGTTGAAAGTTATGGGTTTCTCCGGCAGCAACCCTAATAAGCTTCTGAAGAAGCAACTATCAGCCGCCTATCAATTTTTGGCCGACATTGTAGGGAAAATTCTGATGGGCAAGCACTCGGCACATGACTATATCACTCGCCATCAATTCCTGATCATGTGCGCAGTGCTCAACAAGCGTCAGGTCGATTGGGGCATGGTCTTCTTTGACCTAATCAAGAAGAAAACAAGCAAGAAGGAAGTCTGCTACGTCAGAATCCTGAGGATTTTCCTCTAAGAAAAGGCCAGTGAATGTTTGGTCTCCCCGACCACATTCATCAATGCCAGCAAGCGCCTCACCTGCGCCTTGTTTGTACGATGGGAGAGGACAATCACCAAACCCTCCAAGGGTTCCTCCTCCTCCATCAATGCTTCTGAGAGCACCAGGACCGTCAAGGTCACTCCCCACCCTGACACTAAAGAGGACATTCCACCTACCAAATCTCTTCCCCCTCCTCCTGCACCTCAATTGACTCCACCTCACCATCAATCTCCACCGCTTGATTTGACACATATCCCTACACCTATAGTTTCCCCCACTGAAACATATATTCCCTCACCTCCTCAATCCCCTCTTCCCCCACACCTATCCACTATTCCATCCTCCACCATACTCACTGAATCACACACTGTTCTCCATCCATTATCCCCTCCACACATTCCTCCTTCCTCCTCTGCTTCTCTCCCCTCCACTATTCTTTCTCCACTTATGGACTCCTCCACCATTCCCTCCATCATCTCTCTTCTGACTCCTCTTATTAAATCACTCATCACAGAGGCCATTACACCTCTGGTGAATTCCATTGATTCTTTATCTGCCCAAATCACAGCCCTCTCTGCTTCCCCCTCTTCATTCAGGGGCCTGGCTCCAGGTTCTCCTGAACCCAGGCAGCGGGAGATGCTCCATGATGAAGCTGGTGCAGCAGCTGCAGAAGTTGATACAGTTGATACAGATACAGATACTGCAGATACAGTTTTTGACAGTACAGATACAGTTAATACAGTGCTTGATAATGCAGTTGCAGTTACAGATACAACAATTGATTTTATTCAATTCATGGACACTGACAGTAGCTTTGATGAGTCAGTAGATTCAATAACAACTGCTGGTGATTTCCTTATAAATCCCACAGTTAATTTATCTGAGATACTTCATATCTTTGATCATGTATATATGAAGCTTCCGTCAGTAGAGGTTGCTAGCCCACATTTGGTTATTCCTTCAGTAGTGGTTGCTAAGCCATATTTGGCTATTGTCTAGTATACTTCTCCAGCTAGTCCAGCAGTTGTCAAGTAACTTTGTGACACCTTTGCTGCTCCTACTGCTGTTCCAATTCCTGTGTCTATTCCAGAAATCTGCCATGTCCAAGATTTTATCATGGATGATTCTCCCATGCCTGATCTGGATGAGCTCATTCTGGCAGACATTGAAGAAGAGAACAAGGCAGCAGCTGCAAGCTCTGTCTCTACTTCTGTTGAACCCTCACCCTCTGAACCTTCTATCCCCCCTCAGGAAAAACCTCTTATCATTCCTGATGCCACTCTGAGGAAGTTGAATGCTCTGTATGACAATCCTCAGAGTTCAGATTCTGATGATGATGATGATGATGAATAAGATGAGGAGGCTGCTAAAAAGAAAAAGAAGTTGCTCTCTAAGAAAAGGAAGGCTCCTCCTCCTCCTGCTCCCAAGCCTAATCCCACTACAGACACTCCATACTATATTCTGCACAATGTTGCTCCTTACAAAGGGATGCCTGCATGGATGTGGCTATCAAAGAACCAACAAAAAGAGAGGAAGAGGAGTAGGAGATACACTCCTCCCCCAGTTCATAGATACAGAAAGGATCCTCCTCCTCCTCCTCCTCCAGCAGCAGGTGCCTCTGGCTCTAGCTCTCAGAGATCTGCTCCTATTCAAACTTATCAGAGACAAACAGGGAGATCCTCTGGTGGTAGTCAGCCAAGGCCACCATCTTCAGGCAGACAACACCATCAACAGCAGCAGCAGCACCAGGAATCTAAGGAACATGAAGCTGAAAGGCCCTATTCTCCTCCTGAACATCCAGAAACAGCCAACACAGCCCGAATGGCAAGGTTCCAAGAGATCATTGGCTTATCTCTAATCAACAAAGCTAATGCTGAAGGCAAGGACACAACATGCTTAACTACTATATCTCAGTACAGGAGAGATGAGCTAAAGAGATTTGGGAAAGCAAACAAGCTACTCAATGTTGATGAGTACATGCATCTTCACCTAGAAGCAGTTGTCCCCAGAGCCACTTCACTGAACATCATAGGGGCAGTTGACATGACTATGACCAAGGCTCAAGCTTCAGATCCCAATAGGGAAATCATTTTCAAGAAGCCAGGAGATAAAGCACCAGAAGACAAGCCAAAACAGAAGAAGATAGAGAAGTAATTTTGTGTTTTTTTTTCATTTCTGCTTCTGTTCAGACTGTTTCTTGCATTAAAACAAAGCCTGTATGTATATATATATATATATATCTGATGCATGTGTTGTAAATTCTCTGCCAGTTATATCTCTTAATTTTGCTTTGTTTTTCTGTTTGTTCTTTGCTTGGAGTCTCTGTTAGTGACCTCACCCAAATAGGGGGAGATTGTTGGATCCCTAGTTGATTTGGGCTAGGTTCACTGACTTAGGATGTGACCCATCATGTATAGTCTGGGTCAAGTTTTTGTCTTAGAGTCTAGGACAGTCCTCTATCTCAACTTTAGATGGACCATCCTTCCTCAAGACCATCAGGAACTCCAGATCTATCAGTTTTTCAGACTATGTGAAGTGAGTTCGACGTTCGTCGAACTCAGCTCGACGAAGGGAGTTCTACGCTCGACGATCGTGAGATAATTCGCAGTGCTGAGCTCGACGAACTATGTTCTTTGCTCGACGAACACTGGGATTTTACCTCAAGCTTATCAGGACTACTTCAGAATTTCTCTAAGTCCAGCTTCATGCTTCGGTCGACGAATTACTTTCTGAGCTCGACGAACTTGGACCTCAAGTTCACAGCTTCTCAGGTCGACGAATGCTAATCACTACTCGACGATTTTTTTTTACTCAGAGAATCTGTGTCGACACTTAGGGTTTGTGTCGACACCAGGATTTCAGTCGACACCAGCTTAAGTCGACACCAGAGGATTTGTGTCGACACCAAGATCAATCTGTCGACACCAATTTGTGTCGACACAGCATTTCAGCAGATGCAGAGTATTTCGTCTAACTCCAGAACTTTTCTCAGTTCAACGAATTTTATTCTCAGCTCGACAAAATTGGTTCTCTGCTCAAGGAATAATGTTTGTCTGATATTGAAGGTTGTCTGTTCAACGAATGAAGACTATCAGCTCGACGAACTCAGCTTATCTCGACGAACTCAGCTTAGCTCGATGAACTCAAGCTCAGCTTGACGAGCTCAAAACTCAGCTCGACGAATTATGTTCTTCGGTCGATGATTCCAGAATAGGCCTTCTTCCGTTCCCGTCTCATTCCATGGCGCTGATTCCTGAACATTTAATGGCAGTTCTTTACAGAATACTACCGTTAGAATGCCCAGTTAATCCTGGATTATTACATACCATTTTCCCATGGAAACAGTTGGGAAATAATTAATTGCTACCTCCTTTCCAGGCCGTCTGCCATTACTGCTCGATATTCAAAAATTCGAATGTGTTCTTATGAGACATAGAGATATACAGAAGCAACACAGTAATACAGAGATACACAACAACAAGAAAAAGGATAGACAGTGATTCAGACAACACAAGAAAAAGAATTCATTCTTGGCCTAGAGAGAAACTGATCAAGAAGAAGAAGAAGAACACTACATCAATATCAAGAGTCTTCTTCATCTGCTTTTACTCAGGATAACTTCAAAAAAAAACAATACATTCATATCAGTTACAAGAAGTTCCTGAAGACCTTCTCTGGACCTGGAATTCTAGGTCTTTGAAGACCTATCACCCTGAAGCAGTGCTCCAGCATTCTTCCTGATCCATTCTACATCTCAGGGGGAGCAAAGCTGCTAAACAACATTCCACAAGTCTTCTCATTTGACTTGAGAAAGAGAAGACATCATCACCCTCTCACTCCACCTCTGTACAGGGTTTTAATTCCATTCAAAATTATTCTGTTTGCAAGTCTCCCTCCAAAAGACTTGAGGGTTTGGTTTTTGGGAACCTGATCAAAACCCCATTGGTTCCAGGACACCTGATCAACCCCTTCCTGCAGTGGATTCCTACCAGGGTGGTAGAAGAGTGGACTACCCAGATTTGGGGAACCACTATAAAATTCTTGTGTCGTTTGGTTGCTTTCTTTTCCTTTTGTTTTCTGGCCTTGCTCTGTGAATGTGCTGTGATTAGATAATTGATGCATCTTGGTTTATTGTATTTGCTTCCCTGCAACCACACACCTAAAATACAACAGCAGTTGTAAAAGTTTTAAAAATCACCATATACTCTATTCACCCCCTCTAGAGTATATCAGATCTAGCTGCACTTTCACAGATTGCCAACGCCATGCTCAGTCCGCCACATGAATGCGGCTAACACTCCCCGCAATGCTGGAGAACTCGGTAAGGATCAAAGCCGATCTCCAAAGACAGTCCGCAATAGCGAACTCCACGAACTCTAACCATGTCTGCCACACTGCGCAGACTTATCCTCCAATCCATGCGGTTACTCCATTACCGGCCTATCTGCAAAACCGCAGGACGAGCTGAGCACGGCACCAGACCACTAGAGTCAAGCCGTACATGCCGCTCCACTAGAACAACCAAGCCACCAAGACCAACCTGGCCAGTCCACCCATACAGCAACATTAGTCCGCCCAGGCTGTAGACTCAGACCGCTCAGACCGCACAGTCTGTCCCATCACCAACTTTCACTTCATGATTTTCAACACTCCCACTTGAAGTGAGAAGTGGTGATCAAGCCCAGCAAACCTCGTAGCCGCTGAAATGGCTCCTTCGGCAACGGCTTCATGAAGATGTCAGCAAGGTTGTCTTCACTCCGAACATGCCCGAACATAAGAGATCCCTCCAACACCTTCTCCCTTATGAAGTGGTGCTCGATCTCAATATACTTCTTGCTTGCATGACAAACTGGATTGTTCACCAGTTTGAGAGCACTTTCATTGTCACCTCAGAGCGGAGTTGGACCTTGCACTTCCTCATGGATGTCCTCAACTAGCCTCATTAGCCAAATTGCTTCTCGAGCAGCCAAAGCGGAAGCCTTGTACTCTGCATCCATAGTCGAGATGGACACCGAGTCCTGCTTCTTGCGACACCATGAGATGCTAGCTGATCCACAAGTGAAAACATAACCCAATGTTGATCTTCGATCATCCGAGTCACCACCATAATCAAGATCTGTGTATCCTAGCAATGAAAACTCTGAGTCCCTCCTATAAAGGAGACCCATATCAGAAGTAGACTTAACATACTTAAGGATATTATTTGTCGCCACTAGATGAGACTTCCTTGGCTCTGTCATAAACTGACTTACTCGGCCAACAACATAAGCAATGTTTGGCCTTGTAATCGTTAGGTTGATCAAGCTCCCCACTAGAGCTCTGAACACTAAGGGATCATTTAAGAATCTTTCCTTCATCTCGTCGAAGCTTCATCCCATGATCCAGATGAGTAGAGCAACTCTTCGCTTCCTTCATGGTGAATCAATTCACAATGTGATCCGCATATCCTTTCTGTCAAATGAGTATCCCGCTCTCCTTCCTCTCCACTTCGAGACCGAGAGAGTGATGATGCTCTCCCAAGTATTTCATCTCAAAGCGAATAGCTAGCTCAGCCCTGAGCCTAGCTACCTCCTCCTCTGAATTCCTTGTGATTCTCATATCATCAACATACAGCAGGACCAAGACCTGAAGATCCCCCTTCCTTATGATGAACAAGATTGAATACGATTTTGAAGCAAGATATCCGCAGAATTGGAGGTATTTTGCTATCTTCCCATACCAAGCTCTTGGAGCCTGCTTCAACCTGTAGAGAGCCTTCCTGAGTTTGAAGACGTAGTCCGGATGAACTTCAGAGACAAATCCAAGCGGTTGATCCATGAAGATGTCCTTATCAATGTCCCCGTAAAGAAACGTGTTCCTTACGTCAAGCTGCCACAACCTCCATCCCTGGCAAGCAGCCAAGGCAATCACCACCCAAACCAAAGTCATCTTTGTAACTAGACTAAACGTCTCCTCATAGTCCTCTCCATATTGTTGTGAGAATCCTCGAGCAACTAGGCAAGCCTTGTATCTTTTGATGCTCCCATTAGCCTTCTTCTTGAACGTGTACACCCACTTGCAAGTCACTGGAGTAATGCCATCAACCCTAGGCACAAGGTCCCAGGTTTCATTCTTTTTGAGAGCAGTAATCTCCTCTTTCATGGCATCTTCCCACTCCTTGACTCCAGTGCACTCATTGAAGTTTGCAGGATCTCGCTCGTCCAGAGAACCTGCAAAGAAGCAGGAGATAAAGCTCACTGCATTCCCATCATAATATCCCGCTGGTGGCTTGATAGTACTCTTTGATCTCTGAAGGGCCTGCTCCTTGCTCACCACCTCCGTTTCTTCTTCAGGCTCAGCTCCATTTTCGGGCAAAATTTGAGCAATGCTCCCCCTGCCTTCTGAACCAGAGGCCTCTGCCCTAGAGCTTGAAGCAACAGCAGCTGCTGGTGAAACAACAAGCTCCTCTTGAAGGACTTCATCAACCAGCTTCTGCTCTTCATCAACCTTACTCTCTGATAGCTCAACCGAGCCTCCTCCATATGATGTCAGTTCATCAAAGACCACGTCCCTTGATACAACAAACTTATTCTTCGCAGGATCCATGAACTTCTATCCCATCTTTCGCTCATCATAGCATACAAAGACAAGCTTCCTTGCCTTGAAGATAACTCTTCATGCACGACTTCCACTTTTTAAAGTTAGTCGACATTAAGAGTTCAATACCCAGATCTCTTGCATAATTCACTTCCATTGCAACAACCTTAGTTAAGCTTTCAGAAGCACAGACCACAACACAAGTTGATCGCCGCTCAAGCAACTGAACTTCCCTCAGATACCATGTTGAATTTTCTCAATATGATCAACGAGATAGTCTGTCGCCAAATTAATATTCTAAGAGCTATCAAGATCACACCTTGATAAAGCGGAACTAGGAGAGCAAGCTGAAACACCAATTGCAAGAAGAAGGAACAAGCAGATCATATATTTATTAACTTCTTTACAGGGCGAGGTCACGAGACATGATTTCGCCTGTACAAGGAAAAACAAAAAGAAACAAATCAATCCGGGCGGATAGAACTGGAGACCACCAAGACCGCCCAGTCCGCCAAAGTCGCCGAAGCCGCCCGAACTGCTGCTACTAGAAGTCGAATAGAACACAGAGTCTGCCGAGACAATGAGGTCAAGCGGACAGGCCGCTATTCGCTGAATGCTGTCGAACTGAAGAACAGACCGCCTAACCGCCCGAGTCCGGCGAAACATGTTATTGAACTTGGAAAAGCTGAAGCAGAGAAAACTGACAAGCCGCAGAAGTGAGCTGCTGAGACCGCTGATTGTAACCGCAAACTTCATTAATCTTGACCGAAGTCAAAGCCAAACTCCTGGCTCCATAGTGCTAGCCACGCAACCTACAAATAACAACCAGTTAACTCTCATCAAACCGAGCGTTCAAGAAAATCGAGACCACCGCACTTAACCAAGTCTCAACTTACTGTTCCCTCAGTTACTGTAGACATGTCGGGGGGGGGGGGGGGTCTGTTTATAAGCGGGGTGAGGAGTGTGGTCACAGCCCTAATGAATAGAATCACCACTCCAGCTCGCAGCTAGCAAAGCCCAGTCCTCCAAGTCCGCAAGGACTTAACCGTACTTCAACCAACCTGGTAGGAGCCAAGGCAAGGTGTCCACCACCAGGCGGACTCCGCTGCAGTCCGCACACACAATGCAGACAAGGCAACAACCCGCAAGCACCCGGCCAGTCCGCCTCACTGCACAGTACACGGACACATCCACAACCTATACTGCATCAGTCTGCATGCCATACGCAGACATGGCAATAGTCCACACAGCTCAAGAACAACTCCACAGCCACCACAAGAGTCCACGACCAATAGGCAGACTGCCTGGTTAACAACGGACTCTGCGGACACTACGAACACCCTGGATTTATCACAGAGTGTGACCAAGTCCAGCAAACCACCAAGAGTCTGGCGTGAGCTCGGAGGACAAGTCCCCAGTCTGCCAGCTCCCAAGACAGATCGCCAACACCATGCTCAGTCCGCCACATAAATGCGGCTAACACTCCCGCAATGCCGGAGAACTCGGCAAGGACCAAAGCCGATCTCCAAAGACAATCTACAATAGCGAACTCCGCGAACTCTAACCCAGTCCGCCACACTCCGCGGACTTATCCTCCAATCAGCGCGGTTACTCCATTACCTGCCTATCTGAAGAACCGCAAGCCGTGCTGAGCACCGCCGCCAGCCCGCCAGAGTCAGGCCGCGTAGGCCGCTCCACTAGAACAACCAAGCCACCAAGACTAACCTGGCCAGTCCACCCATGCTGCAACATCAGTCTGCCCAGGCCGCAAACTCAGACCGCTCAGACTGCACGGTCTGCCACATCACCCACTTTCACTTCATGATTTTCAACACCTCCATCGGATCATGAAACGAAGAAGATGGGTCCATTGGGAGTTAGTGACAGCCTCCTCTACCACAGACACAGTTGAGGAACAAGCTAGGATGCGGATTGACAAACCGGCGATTCCTTCCATGAATCCTCAGCAAGACTTCGGATCCACTCGATTTCTCACACTCTCTTCTTATTTTGTTGTTGATAGTGTAGTTTGATATCTTTGTATTTGATGAAGTGTGCTTAATGTAATATACGTTTGTGTACAATCATGTCTATGTCATTTTATATTAACGTTACTTACTTGAGGTTCGCCATTTTCCATCCTCCACCACACAGTGCCGCACTAGTAATTACTAGTGGCGTGCGTAGTGAAGAGGTGCTCACGACATTCCGCCGTTCTAACCCCCTCATCTGTAAACCTACTCGTCCATCCGCCTAGCGATTATATATATAGAAACCCGTGTAGTTTTCCATCTTCCTGGCGAAGCATTGAATAGCGGCATTGCATAAGAGTAGTTTATTAGTGTTTTAATTTCTTTTGCCGCAAACAAACAAAACCCCCTTCGTAAACGACGACCTAAGGACTTCAATCTCAAGTCCTCCTAAAAAATTAACTCCACCTTACTGTGTTCCTTGAGAGATCGATACTTGGGGAAATTCGCCCATTTTATATTACTTGTGCGACCGGTACACTTGCCGTTAACCGCATCTGTCACTCGTCGTTTCGTCGATTATCAAGTTGATACTCGCCGAATGCTGTCTCGACTGGTTATTTTCTTCTAAGTCCTGTTCGGCCTGTGCTTGCTGGTATTGGCCGGTTCGGTTCAAGGTATAAAAGTGTCTTTACTATTGAACCAATAGAGGAGGAGGAAGAGAACTATTCATTTGACTTAATCCCATGACGGCGTAGTTATTCCGCAACGGAACTATTCCAATCTCGCGATTTACGCCGACCGCCGCTTGCCGCCATTGATCCTACCAACTATAATGCCCCTAGTAGATCCAACGTGACAATGTCACGGCTCTGCTCTAGGCGATGCTACCGGGCTGCAGCCCAAGCATCCCAACCCCTCTCCAGCCAACTGGCGGGTTGTTGTTGGTCACAACCTCCATTTGATGAGCGAACTCGACAGTTAAGTTGGGTCGTATGGGGACTTCCCAAGAGATCACCCATCCCAGTACTAATCTCGCGTAATTGGTGGTGAGAAGTGAAAGAACTCCATAGTTAAGCGTGCTTGGGCGAGAGTAGTACTGTGATGGGTGACCTCCTGGGAAGTCCTCGTACGACCCAACTTAACTGTCGAGTTCACTCATGAAAGTTATGGTGAGGGGTTGGGGTGCTTGGGATGCATCCTGATGAGTCCGATTTATATAGGGTTTTTCGGACTCATCTGGGCTAGTTTTCACGCGTTTGCACTTCACTTTTAGTTCTATATCGTTCATATTTATTCTTATCTATATTTCCATAGAAAGTGCACACTTTGGCCTGTGTTGTGTATTTTTGTACTTTTATTGATTGTACTCCTTATTGTGCTCGTCTAGAATGTCTGCACATATCAGTGCTGGGTTTAGGGGTCGTGTGCGTGTTTCGGGGATGTTTGGAAGCAGGAATACTGCGAACGATCATCGAATACAGAGCGCATGACCACTGGTTATGCGCCGATGATCATGCGCAATGTACCCTGATTTCCAGAATCTACCTGGGGTAATCGCACGACCACTGGACATAATGCGCACGACCATCGGTCGTGCGCCACTGATCGTGTGCATTGATTCCTCTTTTCCTGGAGTTTCGTCTGGGGTAATCGCACGACTATTGGACATAGTGCGCACGACCATCGGTCATGCGCCACTGCTCGTGCGCGTTACCCTAGTTCTTCTTCCTAATCTACCATGCCAGTGCACACGATTACTAGACATAGTGCGCACGACCACTGGTCGTACGCCCGCGATCGTGCACATTGTTCAATTCTGCTTTCTATAAATATGCAGGTGCCGCCCTAATTCCGGAGAGCTCATTTTTCCACCACCGTTTTCATCTCCGAGGAGGGATTCCGCCATCCTCCTTCAATCTCCACCCTAGGGAGGTTCACCGGGCAAGCTTTTACCGCCAAATCCAAGCCGGAGCTCCCTCTCGGCCTCCTCCTTCATCCTTGAGCTTCAAGAAGAGCTAGACCTAGCTATCTCCACCAAGCTAGGACAAGTTGTGTCATCCTCCACCGGATCATGACCCGAAGAAGGCGGGACATTGGAAGGTGGTGACAACCCTTCTCTACCCCGGATGTAGTTGTGGACCGAGCTTGGACGCGGATTTACAACCCGACGATTCCAACCATGAATCCTCAGCAAGACTTCGGATCCGGTCGATTTCACACACTTTTCTTCTCTTGTTGTTGATGGTTTAGTTGAACTCTTTGTATTTGATGAAGTTATGCTTAGTGTAATATACGTTTATGTGTAATCATGTCTATGTAATGGATGTTTTCATTATTTACTTGAGGTGCGCCTATTTGTCCATCCACCATCCATCCACCCTTGCCGCACAAGCAATTGCTAGTGGCATGAGTAGCGAAGAGGTACTTTCGACCCTCATTCCGCCGTTCTAACCACCTCATCCGAAAGCCTACTCGTCCATCCGCCTAGCGATTCGGTGCATAGCGGCCCGACTAGTCTTCCATCCCGCATGGCGAAGCATCACATAGCGGAGTTGCATAAGAGTAGTTGTTAGCCTTTTATTTTCTTTTTCCGCAAATATCAAAACCCCTCCTGATGAGGTACACTCTATCCCTAGCTCTCCTTTTGTCTGTGAGTCTGGCTCAGACTTTGAAGCATACACTTCCTTCAATGGGGATGATGGATGAGAACCTGAAGATGATGTCAATCAATTAATTGACAAGTATGATGCAATTTTGGATGCTCTGAGGAAGAGCAAAAGGCTTGTCAAGAGACAAGCTAAGGAGATTGCCTCTCTTCAGCAAGCTACTTCCCCGCAGCCTAAGTCAGTCCCTTTGCTAGCTTATATAATGAGAGGAGTCAGCCAACTGAAGACAATCTCAATTATCCAAATTGACACCATTAGCCAGAAGAACAAGATCATCATGGATCTTGAAGAGAAGCTCCTCAAGGAGAGGAAGCTTGTTATTGAATTCTCTAAGCCCAGAACAGTTTTACCACTGATTGACTCCTTCACATCCCAAAAGGATAATAGAGGTTTGGGGTTCAAGTGGAACTCTATAGCTTCCCATTCCAAAGGAAAATTTAGGGTGCCTATTGTGCCTCAGACCACCTTTAAAAAGGTAATACTCCCTTCCAACTTATATGACCAGGTCAGCATGTATATTCGTTGGAAGAATGAGAATTCTTCTTGTAAAAATGCAAGGGTATCTTACAATGGAAGGAGAAAGGGCATGGGTTTTAGTGCACTAAAGGCTCCCCATGAGGAAATCCAAATGGCCCATTATGGACCAATTATGTTTGATGCACTAGCCTCCACTCTCAAGGATAAGGCAGTGGCCTATTCTTAAGTTCCTCCAGCAAAGAACATTACTAAGGGTAAGTAAATCAATAAGCCTCACTTGGCGGTCTATGATGCCATCTACAGCATGTCAAATACAAAGAAGGCTTATGTTGGTGAAACTCAGAGTAAGCCAAGTACATGTACTGGTAGACTCACTTTCAGTCAAATACTTGCTGAAAGAACAGGAAGAAGGCTGCCGCTCTCCCCTATGAACAAACAACTATTGATAGCTTGCACACTCCAAAGTTAGTTCAGAAGAGGAGATACAACATTCATGAGTGTTGGTGTTGTGTCAAGGTGGGTCACTTTTGTTGGAACCACTGTTTCATATTCCCTATGTGTGAGAATAGAAATTCCCAGTTGTATTTGATTACATCTTGTGTTAATAGAGTGTGCAGGCTGACATGTTCAAGTAAAGAGAAGAAGTCCCTATGGATGATAACGTCGAGTGATAGAAGTTACTACCGAGCGGTAGCCGTAAATTAACTGGACAGAGCTCTGGGGAATCATCCGCTCCGCGCAAGTACTACCGCCCATGCTAACACAAGGAATTGTTTTGGCCAGCCACTCAGGAAACTGTCACCAAGCGGTAGTGCTTACCGCGCCGAGCTAGTAACTCGACAAGTGTCGAGACAGGTTTCTTGAGTTATCGACCTACCGCCAGGTGAATGTGGTTACCGCGCCGCGCTAGCCACTCAATGAGTGTCGAGACAGCTTCCTCGCGTTACCATCCTACCGGCAGGCAATAGTGGTAATCAAGCTGCGCTAGCCATTCCACGAGTGTCGGGACGAGTTCGTTGACTTACTGACGTACCGTTTGACGCTACCTTCTACCGCAAGATGCTAGCTCTATGAAAAGGAAAAACATTCATTTTGAAATATTATTCCAAATTTGGATGACAGTTGGCACAGCAAGCACGCGAACCTATCGTCGGGCCCTAGAATTACCGCCGGCAGTAGCCTATTTTCATAAAGACGTATATAAGGCTACCTTGGTTTTTGTGCCTTAATCATCTGAAAATGAAAAGCGACAGGAGTTCATGTATTCTAGGATTCGGCCGCTCTCTCTTGCGCTCCATTCCAAAAGTGTCCATCGAAGAAGAAGAAAGTCGTCTCCCTCCGGTTTGTGAACGAAGAACTCTAGCGATCCAAGATCTACATCGAATGTGGTGAGCTGACTGGTCGCTAGCAAAAGAAGATCTCAAGCACCGACCACGAATTGCTCAACGGAGAAGTCGTCAAGAGGGAGATCTTAATCTTTTAAATTCTCTACATCCTTATTTCTGTAATCTCTCATTTTTGAATCTTGTGGCGAGGAAATTTGGCCGGTGAGGGTCGTCTGAACCTGAGGAGGATTCCATGGAAAATCGTCCTGGGGATAGGTATGTCTAGTTCCGTGAATCTAGTGGGACTCTAAGACCCTTCCTTGCGTGGAAGTGAAGAGTCGGCTTGAGGACCAGTCTTGGAGGGAAAGTGATAGAGCTAACCGATCCGTGGAGCGGGTCGGTATCGAAAATGCAGGTTATTATTTCTCATCGCCTTCGATCTCCAGCGTCACGGAGATCACAGTGTTGTAGTTGTTCAAAAACTATTGTTATTTTAAATCTTGCAATGCAATTTGATTTTTTGTGATTTTATCTACAGTAGTTTCCTGCGTATAATATTTTGATTTATGGTTTCTGATGCCCAAGCGTAACTGTCCATGAAAATGAGTTACGAGACTTACCTCCAAGCGTTAGCTACCTAACGCCCCGCGGTAGCTTCCAGAACTCGATTATTTGGGACAAAATATTTTAAATTGCAATAAATGCGAGAAACTAAATTCATCCCCCCTATAAGGTTGGCCACGAGATCCAACAAGTGGTATCAGAGGGAGATTAGTTCTAAAGGCTTAAAATCCTGAAGTAAGATGGACAACTCTGTTCACGCATTCTCTGAGGGACAAGGTGTGATTAGACCTTCAATCTTTAAGGGGAGTGACTATAGTCACTGGAGATCACAAATGAGAAATTTTCTGATAACTCAAAGAATGGACGTATGGCCATAGTAGAGACAAAATACACTACAGCCACTATCACTGTAGGGGATACTGTCTTAATCTAACCAAATAATAAGTGAGATGAAACAGATAAGCTTAGATGTACGTACAATGCTAAGGAAATTAACTCTCTATTCTACGCATTAGATAAAACTAAATTCAATCGAACCTGTAACTGTGAAACTGCGTATGATATATTGCGGTTACTTGAACTTACTCACGAAGGTGCGTCGCAGGTGAAAGAGTCGAAGCTGTTCCGACTCAAGTCTGAATATGAACAGTTCAGGATAGAGATCAATGAGGAGGTTGACAGCATATATAAAAGATTCACCAAAATTTTCAACGCCTCAAGATCCCTCAGGAAGTGCTTTTCAAATGGTGATCAGGTGAGGAAGATCCTGTAATCTTTGCCTCCTCTTTTCAACCTGAAGGTGACTACAATCGCCAAATCTCACGATATCAGGACCCTAGAGATAGAAATCCTCATCAGAAATTTGAAGACACGAACTTGAATTAAAGATTCAAGCGGAAGATGCACTATATTTCTGAGTTGTTGAGTTGTTGAGTTTATCTTGTTGAGTTAGCATATCTTAAAGAAGATGCTGATTTGTCTGATGTTCCTTAGCAAACTCAGCTGCCTAGTCAAGCTCCAGATGTTGTTATAAAAGACACATCTGCTGTACAAGAAGAGATTCCTGATCCAGTAGTTGAAGAGCAAAGAATGTCTCCAGCTTCTTCACCCCTTGAATACACCATGGAAGATTTATTTCTAAATCTAGATCAAGCAGATTTTGACATGGACAAGGATGCTGCTGAAAAAGATCATGCTGCTGCTGAGGGGGAGCAAGTGCAAGTTCTGGAAGAGCCTTTAAGGCCAAAAACTGAGAAGGCACCTGATGTGCAAGCTGACAGACCTCCAAGCCCTAAGGATAGGGTTGACATAGCCAGCACTTCTGCCTCTGAAGATGAGGAGAGTGCTAGGGCAAAGAAGAAGAAACTGTATGTCTTTAAAAAGAGAAGTCAGAGTTATAAGAAAGCTCTGCAATCTATAGCCCCACAGCCTATAGTTCAACAAGCTCCAACTGTTGATTATAGTGCATTAATGATTGCAATGCAGATAAAACTGGATGAACAGAGAAAAGCTATAGAGGCTTATGTAGATGAAGGGCACAAAGCTTTGCAGTTTGATCTGGCCCAAGATATAAAGTCTATAAGGTTTGAAATGAACCTTAACAAAAAGGAAATGACTGATTGCTTTCACAAAGGTGGAAATGCAGTGGTGTATTTGGCAACACACCAAGAGAAGATCAAAGCACAGGTAGATGATATAGCATTGAAGCAAGGATATGTTCTTGAAAATCAACTAAGGATGAATGACAACTTGACTGCTTCTCATAATGCTATAGTCACTGAATTGAAGAACAAGGCTGCTGAACCTTCTACCTCTTCTGCTACTTTCAAAGCTGAATTTGACAAAGCCTTTCAAGAGGAAATTTCTGCTGTAAAGACTGCAATCCAAGCCTCCCAAAAGGTCATATCTGAACAACTTCAAAAGCTTAAACCTTTCTTTAAAGATGGCATCAGATACTTGGATAGTCAAATCAGATTTCAGAAGGATGATGACAGAGATCACATGGCTAGAGAAGTCATAAAGGGGGAGAGAGTACTAGTCAAGGCAAGCTCTGAATAAACTGGATATCAAATTCCATCAGAGCTATACTTGGCTATCCTCCTCTGTGTGATGACAATGAGGTTGCTGAATCTGGACTAAATCCTGCTTATTTTGGAGGTGAGCAACCAGAAGTAGCTCAGGTCATTTATCCAGCTCCAGACTTTGAAATGATTCAAGCAGATGTGAGCACAATGTATAGCCCACCTGAGGGCAAGGACAATGTCCATATTGAAAAGGTTGTTCAACCTATATCTGAAGCCATGCAAGAGGCTCTACAGAAAGAAGAAGAGACAAGGTTGTCCAAAAAGAGGTTTAGCGAACAAGCAGAACAAAGGCCAGACTTTGAACAGTGGAGCCCTACCTCTAGGAATATAATATTAACTGCCTGGAAAGCTGCCAAAGACAATACTCATGACAGGAACAAATGGTTTTCTAAAGCTGAATGGAGGAAACATGAGATCAGACAAGAAGCCATTGTTCAATACAGAATGAAGGCAAAGATGGGAAAGCTACCTCCTACTGCAGTAGAGCCTAGCAAGTACTTTCCTAAGCCATATCACTATTTTGAGAGGCAGAAGATCAAAGCTGAAGAACTCAAAAAGAAAGATCTAAAAGGCAAGAAGCCTGCTGATGCTGAAACTGTTGATGCCCCTGTCAAAGCTCAAGTTCAAGCTGGCAAGGGAATAGTTATTAAGGAACCTGATCAGAAATAGATTAAGATTATACTTGAAGATTATTTTGTAATCTTTTAAATGTAAAACATTTTTTTGTAAACTACTGAAAATGTATAAGAAAAATATATGATCAATATATTTCATGATTGTTCTATGAATGTGTCTATTTCTTATTTATTCTGAAATGATGAATGTGTATACATGTGTGAATTAATACATGTTTATGTTTACCCTGCTGAATATAACCTGCTTTACATCATTTTGTAATTTTTAATTATGAATGGTGTATATCATTGACTAAGGGTTATGACTTCTCCAAATAGGGGGAGATTGTTGGGTACATTGGTCAAATGTACCTGATTTGAAGAAGCCTCACCCAACTCAATGATATACATCATAATGTATTTGATGTATGTTGAGTTTACTTGTGCAGGTTATGTAATCACTGGACTGAAGCAAAAAGTTTCTAAGTCTATGTGTCGACACCCAGAGGGAAAGTGTCGACACTTAAGAAGACTTGTGTCGACACCCAGACAAGCAGTTTCGACACTTGGAGTCATTGTGTCGACACTTGGGATGCAGAGTCGACACCAGACAGTAAGTGTCGACACTTGGAGCTGTGTCGACACTCAGTTAAGAAAAGTGCAGACAGAAAGTGTCGACACAAGGAGCTGTGTCGACACCCAGTGAAGCTGTGTCTACACCAGAAAGCGTCGACACTTGGAGCTGTATCGACACTCAGCAAAAGTCTGCAGAGACCAAGTTAAAGTGTCGACACTCAGAACAATGTGTCGACACTCAACAGAAGGGTCAGCACTTGAAGTATGTGTCGACACCCAGCATAATGTGTCGACACACAACCAGAAGAGTCAACACATGAAGTATGTGTCGACACCCAGCACAATGTATCGACACTCAGCTAAAGACTCTACACTTGAAGAAAGTGTCGACTCAAGGAGCTGTGTCGACACTTAGCAAAGATCAGAAAGATCAACAAAATTATTCTAAGTACAAGTGTCGACACTAAGGGAATGTGTCAACACTCAGCTGAAGTCTCAACAAAAAGAAGGTGTGTCGACACAAGGAGCTGTGTCGACACTCAGCAAGTATCAACATAGAAGACTATGAGTCGACACCAAGAAGTAGTGTCGACACTTGACAAATTCAACACAAGAAGTTGTGTCAACACAAAGGTGATGTGTCGACACTTAGAAGAATTCAGTACAGATAGAAGATCAAGTACTTGTGTCGACACTCAATTTCAGTGTCGACACCTGAAGAAGAATCTGTGTCGAGACATACAAGGAGTTGTGTCGACACCTTGTAGACTTGTGTCGACACTTACACAGCATGTGTCGACACTTGGTCTATAAGTGTCGACACTTAAAGACAGAAAGTCTCGACACTTTCAGACAGTTAGAGATTTTCAAGAAATGACTGGATGACTTGACAGCTGCCGTTCCAGCCGGTCTACAGCACCTGTCAGAGATATCAGAAGTCAGTTATGGACCGGACCAGCCGGTTACCATGAAGAAGGCCTATAAATATGCTCATACAGTTTACAGAAACTGAGTTGTTAAGGTTGATCACATTGTTGAAGAACAAGTTATTAAAGTGGTACATAGAGTATCAACACAAGAAGATCTTGCAGTCCAAGTGCAGATCTAAGAAGTTGGAGAGAGAGGGCTCCATCCAAGAAATCAGCCTCTGGAACTAGGCTGAGAAGAAGGATTCATATTCATTCTGGTTCTTAAGTGGCAGAGGTCAAGGAACTACTGTGGGAGGATTCAGTCTTATTCAGTTCTACTCAAGAAGCTTTGAAGAAAGCTAAGTCAGATTGAATCCAGCTGAGTTCTTCCAAGAACTCATCAAGAAACTCTCAACTCCCCTCTTTTATTTCTGAGTTGTTGAGTTAATATTTGTAATACATTTTTATATGTAGGATCCTTTGGATCTGAGATAATTGTAAGCCTATAATTATAAAGGCTGAGGGTAGGGCTTGAGAGCCTGAGTGTAGGAGATTGAGATCTCTGAGTGTAGGCCTTGTTGGCTGAGTGTAGGCCTTGGTTGGCTGAGTGTAGGCCTTGGTTGGCTGAGTGTAGGCCTTGATTGGCTGAGTGTTGGCTTTGGGATAAAGCTGAGTTGTAAGGCTTTGGGCCTGAGGTGTAGGAACCAATTAGGGTTCTGAGACAGTGGAGGAGTTTGGCCGAATCTAGTACACTGCTAGATAGGCGAAGGGGGAAAGTGGATGTACCCATATCTTGGGGAACCACTATAAACCATTGTGTATGCTGTGCTGTGCTGTGATTGTTGCTGTGCATGCTGTGTGTTTGCAGTGATAAAATAGTTAGTATTCTGTGATATAACTGATTGCTGCAATTTAAGTTTAAAAAGGATTAGGTCACCTATTCACCCCCCCCTCTAGGTGTTTAGGTACCATATCTTTCAAGTGGTATCAAAGGGAGGTTCCTCAAAAAGGACTAACTGTCTGAGGAGATCCTGTTTGGCAGATTCAGTATAAGGCAAAACAAAGATTCAAGAAATTCAAGAAAATCAAGAAACATGGGTTCCTCTGAGAATCACAAGGAATTGGGTTCCATGAAATTACCCATATGCAGGAAAGAGATCTTTGGGATCTTGAAGGAAAGGGTAAGGCTGTTTATGGAGGCCTCAGACCCTAGAATCTACATCACAGTAAAGGAAGGGCCTTATGTGCCCATGAAGATTTCAGTTTTAGATGCAAATCAGAGAACTCCAAAGGATTTCTCTGAGATGACTAAGGATGAGATTGTCCTAGCCACAATGGACAAGAGGGCACAAAACATTATAGTGAGTGCCATAGATGATGCAACATTTCAGAATCTTATACACTGTAAGACAGCCAAGGAGATGTGGGACACTCTTATGGTGTATATGGAAGGATCTGAAGAAGTAAGACAAGATAGAAAATCCTTGCTAAATCAGGAGTATGAGAGTTTTAGACAAGGTAAAGGTGATAGCATAACTGAGTGCTACAAGAAGTTCTACAGAATAGTTAATGAACTCATGTCTTATGGAAGAGAGTTCAGTAACTATGAACTAAATGACAAGTTCCTAAGGTCCCTAACCAAAGATTGGGACACAAAGATCTGTGCCATTAGAGAAATGACTAAGTTGGGAGAAATTCCTCCTCCTACACTGTTTGGCAAGTTGTTGTCATATGAAATGCAATTGACAGTGAGGAAGGAGGAGGAGAAATCAACAAGGACTGAGCACAAGGAAAGAACTGTTGCTTTCAAGACAGAAGTTCCCAGAAAGTGCAGGAATAAGTCATCAACTCCACCTCCAGAGGTAGTTGAATCAGAATCAGATGAGTCAGTCAGCACAAAGACTGAGAGCAGTGAAAGTGATGAAGACTTTGCTGCCTTCACTAGACACTTTCAGAAATTCTTGAAGAAGAAACTGTGGAGGTCAAGACCTTCTTCTTCAAAGGAAAAGGAAGTCTTTTATCAGGAGAAAAAACCTTCAAAGAAAGACAGGAAGAGGATAAAGTCAAGCAAGGCAACTGGTTCAAAGATAGTGTGATATTGCTGCAATAGACAGGGTCATGTTATTGCAGATTGTCCAGAGAAGAGAAAGGAATCTGGTGACAGGAAAAAGCCTCACTTCAAAGGCAAGAAAGAGAAGTCTTTTGTTGCTAAGAAGGAGAAGACTCTATCAGATATCTCTTCTTCAGAAACTGAGTCTGAGGCTGAAGCCTACATAGGGCTGTTTGCTGAAGAAGAAGAAGAAGAATTCATGCAGATCATGGAGTCTATTTATGAACAAGAAGACAGTCAATGCCAAGGGCTAATGGCTTTGACAGAGAGTGCCAAAATCCTGGAGCAGCCAGGACCCAGTAAGGTACAATGTTCAAGTTCAAGTTCAGTTTCTTGTTCTAGTTCAGATTCAGATTCTTCTTCATCAAGTGATGAGAATGTATCTGAGTCTGAGGATGATATTCATCAGCTTATAGATGAATATAAAGTGCTGTTGCAAGCTTACAAGAAAAGCAAGTCCCTTGCCAAAAGTCAGGCAAAGGAAATTGCTGATCTTAAAGCTGCTGCAACAGATTCTGAGAAGCAATTTGATCAAAAGCTTAATGAAATAGCCAGGCTGAAACACATAACAGTGATTCAGATGGGCACTATCACCTTTAAGAATGATCAAATCAAGAGTCTGGAGATAAATCTTTAGAAAGAGAGAGATCTTGTTGCTAGGTTTTCTAAACCTAAGTCAGTTCTACCTTTAATTGATGAATTTGTTCATCATAAAGACAAGGCTGGACTGGGCTTTATTAGACCTGCAGGGACTGAGCAGTCCAAGTCTAAGTCCAAGGGCAAAGCCCCAACATTCAACAAGGCTGCTGTAGACAAGACAGCCAAGGCTGTACCTAAGCAAACGTACAATAAGTTTGAATGTTGGTGCTGTGGCAAAGTTGGCCATTTTGCAGTGGACTGTTGGCACAATGCTAGTGCCAAAGTGTGTACCAAGCTATCTGGTGGAAAGCCAGTAGGTAGCTTTGTCAGATTGCAGACTAACAAGTACCAAGGACCCAAGAATTCTTTGGATTCTAAGGTTCATTAATCTGTTTTGCAGATGAGTCCAAGTGGCCATACCCCAACATGGTACTTGGACAGTGGATGTTCCAGACATATGACTGGAACTAAAGGATTACTAAAGGACTACATTCTAGTAAAAGATGGTCCAAAAGTCACCTTTGGTGGTTCTGAAAAAGGAATCATCAAAGGGTTTGGTAACATTTCTACAAACTTGGTTACCATTACTCAAGTGGCTTATGTTAAAGGGTTGAAACACAACCTAATAAGTATAAGTCAATTAAGTGATGTAGGGTATGACATCTCATTTGTTAAAAATGGTTGTCATATCAAGAGGTCAAGTGATCAAGAGATCATTTTGACAGGTTATAGGAAAAGGAATGTCTACTGCCTAGACATTATGATTAAGAACAATGGTTCTCCAGTTTGTCTTGTAGCTGATGAGACAGTCTCTCATTGTGTCAAATGGCACAAGAGGCTTGCCCATCTTAACTACAAGACTATTAGCAAACTCTTTAGCAAAGAGTTAGTGAGTAATGGTCCTCAAGTTAAGTGTGTCAAAGATGGTATTTGCTCAGCTTGTCAAAAGGGCAAGCAGACTAAATCCACCTTTAGAAGCATAGAAAACAAAGATGCTGTGAGGTGTTTATACCTCTTGCATATGGATCTCTTTGGTCCAATGCCAGTTCACAGCTTAGGTAGGAAGGTCTATACCTTTGTAGTTGTAGATGACTACTCAAGGTTTTCCTGGGTGTTCTTCTTAAGACAGAAATCTGAAACACCTAGTGTCTTCCACAACTTTGTCAAGCAAATTCAGAATGAACTAAATAGTACAGTGGTCAAGATTAGAAGTGATCATGGCACTGAATTTCAGTCTGATAGCATGACAAAACTATGTGAAGACTTTGGGATATTTCAAGAATTCTCTTCACCTAGAACACCTCAGCAAAATGGCATTGCTGAGAGGAAGAATAGAACCTTGATAGAGGCTGGTAGGACCATACTAAGTGATACATCACTGCCAGAATATTTCTGGGCTGAAGCAGTTAACACTGCATGCCATGTTATAAATAGGGCTACCATCACTAAAAGGCTTAACAAGACCCCCTATGAAGTTGTGAAAGGCAGGAAACCAAACCTATCCTATTTTAGGATCTTTGGTTGCAAATGCTTCATACTTAACAATGGGAAGTCTTACTTAACTAAGTTTGCTGCCAAGTCCCAAGAGGGAATTTTTGTTGGGTACAGCAATAATAATAAGGCTTATAGAGTCTACAACTTGACTACACAAGTTGTAGAAGAATCTGTGCATGTAGTTTTTGATGAGATTAAACTTATTAATAATGAGTTGTCTAGTAGTGTATGCAGCCCCATAGGTTTGACAAAGAAAATGGACAAGCTTACTATAGAAGAAGTGCCTGCTGCAAGACATCAAGTAGAAGACAGTAGCTGTTGTCCAGGGGGAGAACTAAATGTGCCAATTGCTGAAGAAATCCAAGGTATACAGCATGATGCAGATGCTGAAGTGGTTCAACCAGAAGTTAGGATGCCTCCAGCCCACAGACATCTTAGAGATCATCCAGTAGAGCTGATTATTGGAGATCCAAGACAAGGAGTTCAAACCAGGAGTAGAAACATGAATGCAGCAATCTACTCCAGCTTTCTGTCACAAGTTGAACCTAAGAAGTTTGAAGATGAAATACAAGATCCACAATGGACTGAAGCAATGCAAGAAGAGCTTAATCAGTTCAAGAGGTGCAAGGTTTGGGAACTTGTTCCTAAACCTAAAGACCACAATGTAATAGGAACTAAGTGGATCTACAGGAATAAGATGGATGAACAAGGGGTCATCATTAAGAATAAGGCAAGATTGGTTGCTAAAGGATATAGGCAAGAAGAAGGTATTGATTTTGATCAAACCTTTGCTCCAGTAGCCAGACTGGAAGCCATAAGAATGTTCTTGGCCTATGCAACCTATCAAGGATTCAAGGTTTACCAAATGGATGTCAAGTCAGCATTCCTAAATGGTAATCTTAAAGAAGAAGTCTATGTGGAACAGCCTTCAGGTTTTGTTGATCCAACTCTACCTCATCATGTCTATAGACTTAGGAAAGCTTTATATGGGTTAAAGCAAGCCCCTAGGGCTTGGTATGAAACCCTATCTAGTTTCCTCATTGAGAACAAGTTCTCAAGGGGGAAAATAGATAAAACTCTATTCCTTAGGGAATCTAGAGGCAAAGTCATACTAGTCCAAATATATGTAGATGACATTATATTTGGGTCTACTGAAAGCAGCCTTTGCAAAAAGTTTGCTAAACTGATGCAAGGTCAGTTTGAGATGAGTAGTATGGGAGAGCTGAAGTTTTTCTTGGGTCTCCAAGTTAAACAGACTGAAAGTGGTTTATCCATATGTCAGTCCAAGTTCACCCTAGAACTCATAAGGAAGTATGGTATGGATTCATCCAGCACCATGAAGACTCCTATGGGGTCAAGTATGTCTCTTAGCAAGGATGATGCAGGGAAACCTGTAGATGAAACCTTGTATAGAGGGATAGTTGGCTCCCTATTATACTTGACTGCTAGTAGACCTGACATCATGTATGCTACATGTGTTTGTGCCAGGTATCAAGCCTGCCCTAAAGAGTCTCATTTGACAGCAGTCAAAATAATATTGAGATATCTAAAGGGCACTCCCTATCTAGGCCTCTGGTACCCTAGGAATGGAGATTTTGATCAACAGGTTATTCAGATGCAGACTTTGCAGGATGCAAAGAGGATAGAAAGAGCACTACTGGAACCTGTCAATTCCTAAGTGGGAGACTAATTTCATGGAGTAGCAAAAAGCAAACCAGTGTGGCTATCTCCACAGCAGAGTCAGAGTATGTAGCTGCAGGAAGTTGCTGTGCTCAACTTCTGTGGATACAACATCAGCTAGAGGACTATGGATTTCAGGTAAGTAGAACTCCACTTTTCTGTGATTCTACAAGTGCTATTTCAATAGCTAATAACCCTGTATCACATAGTAGAACTAAACATATTGAAATTAAATATCATTTTCTTAGGGAGTATGTAGAAAGAGAAGATATTTTACTGAATATGTTAAAACTGATAATCAAATAGCTGATATGTTTACTAAGCCCCTAGAAGAAGCTAAGTTCAATAGATTCAAAATTGAACTAGGAATGTTAAACTTAGAGTAAGTTTACAGAATTAAAATTGGCTAAGTAAAAAAGTGTCGACACATAGACAAGTCTATGTCGACACAGAATAGTGGTGTCCACACTTCATGGAAAAAGGTGTCGACACATCCAGGATGTTGGTGTCGACACTTCAGAATGTTAGTGTCGACACATGACAAGTAGGTGTCGACACATCCAATATGGTGTCAACACTTATGTTTTACTCAGAATTTTCTAAGTAAAGTCTCGACAATGTGTCGAGTTATGTTGTGTCGACACATAACCAAGTGTCGACACATAAAATCTGTTGACTAAACTTGTGTCGACACATATGTGTCGAGACATTATAAGTCAGTGTCGACACTTGTTGCCAGTGTCGACACATTTTAAGTTAGCTGTCCCGCCTGTTCATCTTCAAAATCAGAAAGGTATAAATAGGGTTCTGTCTTTGTTTGTCGACACGCTTTCAAAGTTTCGAGACCAAACCTACTGTGTCGACCCCTCTCTTTTCTAAAGACAAATTCTACAAACCCTAATGGCACCTAAGCTTGAGGAGAACGTTAACGAAGGATATGATCTAGTGCGCGGCGCCTTCGACTATGTTGATCAAGAAATCAAGGCCGTAGTAACCCTAGTCGCCGACTCTGGGTTAGAGTACTTAGTTTCAGAACCAACTAAGATATGGAAGAAGGAGGTGCTTGAATTCCTTAATGGAGCTGCAGTAGATGAATCTGGATACAGAATCAAATCCAGAGTTCATGGAACTAAGGTCAAGGTTTCACCTAAAAATCTGAGGAAGGTGCTCCAGCTACCAAAAACTCAGGATGAAGAAGAAATTACTGCATCCAAGACCAGGGAAGCTCTAACCTGGTGTGGACTTGATCCAAAGATGAAGATAGGATCTGTATTTAACAGGAAAGGCATGAATAATCAAGGAAAGTTCATGTCTGAGATTGTTGGAAAGGTCTTACTCAGTAAGCCAGGAGGGTATGACAGAGTGTCTGCATCCATGTTCAATATAATGACAAGAATTATCTTTACTCTAAGAACTGATTGGTCTGTGATAGTCTTTGAGAAAATTAAAGAAAGTCTGAAGAAGCCCAATCTGGGCAGAATCATTAGTCTATACCTAGCTGGTGTGATACCAGAGGTAATGAGTACTGCTGCAGGAAGCAAGATAAACCACATGAGGAAAATGGATCTAAGGATCTTTTCAAGATGGGACAGGGTGTTGTCCAAGGAAATGCCAACCCCAGAGAAGACAGTTACTAAGAAAGATACTCCTCCAAAGAAGAAAAGGAAGACAGCTCCTGTGGAACAAGTGTCCACAAGTAGTTCTGGAAGTGAAGAACAGGTTGTTTTCACTCCTGATGATCAAGAGGAAGAGCCAGTAGTGAAGACTCCTGCTCCTCAAGAGATTGCTGAGATCCAGGGGGAGCTACCACAAGCTAGCCCCATCCACATGGATCAAAGCCAGGGGGAGCCTCCAGTTGTAGAAGAACCCTCTACACTGGACAGTGAGCAAGCCACCACCATCATACAAGAGGTACTCACTGACCTAAATACTTTACCATATCTTTCAAATATCCCAGGGAATTAAATAAGAAGGGACTGACATTGAGGGCTGTAAGGGAGAAAAAGGTTGTTGAAGAATCCGAGGAGGATGACGAGGAAAGCTTCTAAGTTTGGGAGTTCAAAGAATTCATGAAGAATCCCAAAAAGCTGGGACAATTTAAGAAATTCCTGAAGAGAGGAGCTGGAGAAGTCCGAAGGTGTACCAAGCCGGTGAATGAAGCAAAAAGCGATGAGGAGAATTCCCAGCCTGAGTGTTATCACTATGACAAGACTAGGCACTTAAAGAGGGATTGCCCATGGCTCTAGAAGGTAGAAAAGGAAATGCTAAGACAGCATAAAGGGAAGAAGAAGGTGCTTAAGGCGCTCACATGGGATGAAGAAGGATCTGAAAAATCAAGCATCTCAGATTCTAGCTCTGAAGACGAGGCAAATTTGTGCCTCATTGGAAGGAGTCAAGAAGAATCCGACGATGAGTCCAGTATGCAGAGCGACACTGAGGTAACTACACCCGCATATACTGAACTTGAAATTTATGGTCATTTATGTGAGAAATTAGATAAGGTGATTCTTGAGAAGATGTCCATGTGAAATGAGAATAAGAAACTCAAAAAGAACTTTGAAAACTTAAAGAATGAACTAATAAAAAGCGGCAAAGAGAAGATCGAATGTCTACAGAATCCTCACTCGATGACAATGTTCGAAGAACTTAAAGCAAGTCTCTCCAAGGCATCCTTGAGAATAACTAATCTCATCAATGAAAATAATGACTTGGAAAAAATACTTCAAATGTCTCTTGCCAAGATAAAGGAAGTCAAAAAGCAATTTGCCAATTGGTGCATAATTCTAGTTACTGAGAACACCTCCTTAAAGTCAAGGATCCATGATCTCAATTATGCTGTCTAAAAATTCGGAATGGGACAAAAATCATTGTATATGATGTTGGGAGCACAGTCTCATGGATCTGGGAAATTTGGACTAGGATACGTGAATCCAACATCACCACCGAGCGGAAATCACTATCATGCCGAGCCTAAGGCCAACTTTAACAAATCTAAAGATAAGGTTAAATTTTCTGGAGGGCTATCCCCATCCTCAAGCAAGAGCTCTAGCAACTCGATAAATGCAGCGTCCACTTCTTACAATATGTGTGGAAACTGTCATAAGTTTGGTCATACATCCAACTCGTGTTTGAGGAAAGGTTCCAAGAAAAATTTGCAAGTCTGACTACCAAAGTCTTCAACCTATCGTATGGGTGGGACAACTTGGGTAACCAAATCTTTACCCTTATCTTCTTGTTAGGCGTGTTGGCAGGCTAAGGACAAAAGGAATGTATGGTACTTGGACTCTGGTTGCTCCAAGCACATGAAAGGAAATAAAGACAAGTTCCTTAGCCTGAAGAAGAAGAAGGGAGGCATGGTGACATTTTCGGAAAATAACAAAGGACGAATACTTGGAAGCGGCACTATAGGTAACAAAGCATTTTATATTTCTAATGTTCTGTTTGTAGATGGACTTAAGCACAATCTCATTTAAATTAGCCAATTGTGTGATAAAGGTGTAAATATCATATTTGAGTCATCTACAAACACTTGCAAAATTATTGATGCCAAAACTACTAGTGTATTACTTGTAGCTAACATAACTCATAATGTTTATACTGTTTGTTTTAATGATCGGGCATAGATCGGGCACACAAGATCACCTTTGGGTGCACCTTGGATGGCAAGCACCTGCTGCTGCTTCAGGGTGGTAGTCCTCTTGAAACACCTTTCAAAAGGGTGGCCAGGTCGACCACAAAAACTAAATACTTCCTTACTTCTCTTCTTCAAAGGAGGGCCAGATGCTTTGGACCATCCATCCTCCTCACCTTTTCTCTTCTCCTTTCTCGCCTTGGCCTTCAAAGCGGCTTCCACTACTTCAGCATAGCATTTAGCTCGATAAGCGCATGCCAATTGCTGGACATCGCTTCTTAATCCTCCGAGGAAACACTTCACTCTCCCTTCCTATAAAGGCAGAAAATCAGGAACAAATCTGCTCAGCTTACTAAACTCGATCTCATATTCGCTCACAATGAGCTGTTTCTGCTTCAAATGCAGGAAATTGCTCATCGATCGGTCCTGCTCGACCGAGGTTAAGAACTTCTTCAGTAGCATCGTCTTGAAGGACTCCCAAGAACATCCTTCCGCCAAAATTTCCTTTTCTCAAATCCACCAGCTCTTTGCCAGGCCTTTTAGCTGGTATGCCGCAAGCATCACCTCCTGGGATTCAATGATCCCCAAATACGTAAACATCTCATCCAAAGAGATAATCCAATCATCCAATACCAAGAAATCAGCACTCCCGGCATAAGTGGGAGGTGTCAATGGCTGGAAATGTGATATAAGGTTCATCTCCGGTGGTAGCATCAGTAGGAGTACCAAAGGAGCAGGATTAGCAGGCCCATCCTAACCTGCTGCAGAATCTTATGCTAAGGGTTTCTTCACGGGAGCGGCAAACAACAACGACTGAATCTGCGACTGCATCGCAACTAACTGACTCGATAGAGCTTCATTCCTCTGGCGCAAACTCTCGATCAACTCCTCCCTCTGCGCACCCGACGACACACCCTCTGACCAGGGAGTCGACCTCAATGCAGGACGCTTTGGCTGCATTTCTAAAAGGCAACAAACAACTCATCAAAATCCTTGTTTACAACTAAACCACTCAACTAGTTTTGACCATACATAAAGACACTTGCTTATGCTGCAACTTACTCTGGGATTTTATAATGATGTTATGTCCTACTTAGGATGACATCCTCTCATCCTATTTACTCATGTGCCTATGATATGAATGCATGAATTCTTCATTCTTCATTAAAATTATGTGTGTACATGTGTAATCATGTAAACCTTAACTTAGCACGCATGCTTATGCGATGATATGCTATGTATGGAGTGCTATGCATTTTAAAAAGGCCTTAATCCATGCATGAGCGGCATATACATGAAATGTTATGCATCCCATACTACATAACATCGCATGCAACGAGAAAAGAAAACGTGCTAATGGGCATGCATGTGATGGTGGTTATGCATCCCATACTACTTAACCGTCACATGTTGCCTTCTATGGTGGATACATATACAAACACATATTATGCATCCCATACTACATAATAAGCCCCGTATACTTCTTATCATGCTATGAGTGTAGTGACTATGCTTTGGTTAAGACGTATTGATGACACATCGGTGTGTATATGCAAATAAAACAAGGAAACAAACTAAACGAGATTGGCTGGTTCGACCAACTTGTCAAACCAACCTCCCTCTGATTCCAATTGTCACAACCCGCATTTTTCACCGCCAAATAAGTATATTAGAGTAAGTGAAAAATGCGCGTCATGATGACACGTCAGCTGGGGATAACTGCGGACGCTCAGGCAAAACTCCAACTTAGCCATGAAGAAAGGTTCTTTAAGTTATTTTGCGTTGAAATCAATTTGAGTATAGTAGTTAGTCATATCCCTCGACTTAGTGGCTCATCTAGTCCACGAAGAAAGTAGTTATACGCAACGGAAAATACTTCTTTTATGAGATTAAACTTCCTACATGAGCTTAGAGCTCCCTAGAGGACACCTCAAGGTATGCAAGTTCTAAATTTATAATAATAATAAAATTATATTTTTACGGTAGCTAAATATAGTGATTTAACATTTAAAAAAAGGTGCAATGCATGAGGTAATAGTAGTAGTTTTTATACTTGAAAATAACAGTCATGCAATCCTAACATAAAACGTCCCAGAGAGCAAGTAGTCCACATCCACCGAAAGAAAACTAAGCAGCTAGCAAGTATCCAAAAAGAACAACAGTCCTGTGGGCATCAACAAATTGACACGAACCCACATAAATCTATGTATGACTGAACTAGTAAAGCAAAATAGTCAACAATCTACCTCGCTATTGCGAGGCAACAACCACAGCCAACACTGCCGCTCAAGCACTCCAAAACTAGCACCGAACTCAGCTACAGCTCTGAACCTGAGGCATTCCAATGATAGAACACCTAAAAAAGATGGTACAAGTGATGGCATAAAGTAAGCCAAAAGTAATCAAAGTCAATGGGTACCAACCCAAGACCAAAGGAAAAATACTTAATTATGGTACAACAATAAGGTACAAAAGTAAAAAAGGGAACACTTACGTGAAGTGCCACGAAAAATAACTACACCCCAAATTCACAAGACCATAAGGGGAAAAAGGTCAAGATTAAATCATCAGGATGAGGAACAAACCCCTAATAGCCACCAGTAGTCAACTCCACAAAAAAATCAAAACGGGCGGGGTAGCCAACCCCAAAGACAATTCATCCGTCTAAAAGTGGGGGAGACTGGATACTCCACCATACACCGCAAATGCCAAAGAAAACCCGGTAGAGCCCCACAAAGTGCTAATAGGGAGATCAAACATTGTGGCGGTGGTTTCATCCACTAACAACACCTGTAACAAAAAACCCTAAAAGGAACACACCGTAATGATCCGGGTTTAGAGCTCAGAGGTACACCAAAACCTAATCGGGGCCTAGTGGCTTGTCTCGCCCCACGGCAATGCCACGAAGAAGAAAACCATGATAGAAATCTCAAGTCAACAATGGCACATCGGATTCTACTTAGACAATTCTAGAATTGAATCGGTTGATCAACTTTTAGGAAGATTTTACAATCCTAAATAACTCTAATGCATGCTACATGAAAGTTACGGAATGGTAAGAAGAGTGATATTTAATCTCATCATCAAAATATATGGCACTTTCAATGTTAGGTAACCAACATTAAGAACAGGAAATTAAAATGGAAATGGACAAAGATCTTATCAACACTTAAACCAACAAGTTATAAATTATTCGTGATAGAAAGAAGTTAGAAACTTCTACAAATCTGGATAAAGAATGGAAGGGGAAGAGAAAAACCATCACTTGCCTTGATTTTGCCGAAACAATTCACCAAATCACTCCTTGATGTAGATCGGGACAAAGGAAGACGAGGGAAGTCTAAATCTAACAAGAATGGACGAAAATAAGGGCTAGGGCTGAAAACCCAAGCGAGAAAATTTGAAGGAAAGGGGGAGATTTTACCACGATGGCGTATCTCTCGTTGAGAACTTTTCGGATCTATATTTCGTTAAAGATTTCGAGCACCAGAGTACCGTCGGCGGCCACCGAAAGAATCACGAAGAACTCTCTCTCACGCCTTTAGTTCGGGAGATGAACAGGAAGGTCAGTCCAGAGTGAAGAAGGGAAAGAAATAGGTATATATATTCTAAGGGCAATTATTAGGTTAATCAGTACTTAAGCAAAACATAGAAATTCGGGTGAACTGGACATCTCGAAAAATAGGTTGCTCTCGAGAACATAGAAATTGTTCTCGAGAAGGAAGTGGCTGCTCTTGAGAACACAGAAGTTGTTCTCGAGAAGAAGAATTTGCTCTCGGGAAGAAGTACTATTCTCGAGAACATAGGAGTTGTTCTCGAGAAGAAGGATTTGCTCTCGGGAACACAAAAGCAGTTCTCGAGAAGAATGGGCTGATCTCTAGAAGAAAAGGCTGTTCTCGAGAAAAAAAAGTTATTCCCGAGAGAAATGAAACTGTTCTTGAGAGAAATGAAACTGTTCTCGAGAACAAGGCAGCAAAATCCCGGGAATAGAGGAGCACCACTCGAGAATGACCAGGCAGAACTCGAGTATAGAAAGGACTTCTCAAAAATAAGCAGGAAGAAGAAAAATCCGCTCGATGCTTCGTCGAGCTCAACTGGACGTTCGTCGAGATCCGCTCTACATTCGTCAAACACAGAAGAAAACTTCGTTCGACGAATTTTGCAAGATTCTTCGAACCCAGAATTGCAGAACCATTCGACGTTCGTCGAGCTCAGCTCGACACTTCGTCGAGCTCTGCTCGATGATCCTCGAGCTCAGAATAGTTCCATAAAAATAATGTCGAACATCTCTGATTGACGTAGAAAAGTAGTCCTACAAGGTGCTTCATGAGAATCAAAAGGGCTGTCCAAAAATTAGAACAAGGCACACAACTTGTATAATATCTACAGGAATAATCAGGTTCAAATTGTTGAACAAGTAACTGATAGTTCAAAACAAAGGCCCAAACATGCCAAATTAAACAAATTCTATGGCGACGACAGACCTAGAATGCGACGTACCATTCTTGAGACACCATCAACAAAAGCTTTCACAAGCAAGGAAATCACCACAAGGGTCCAAACACGCGTCGAGACTCCAAAATGCTCGGATCCCAACAAGACTGGACAAGTCCAAGGCCACAAAAACCTCATCCTTTAAATCAAGGAAAACATTTAATTCCAGCAGGATTCCCATAATCTGGTCAATCAGACCAAACAAATGCGAAAACGCACAAACGGTGCAGTGCTGACATTAAAACGAAAGAGGGTAACGCCCTGACGTCATACTTATGATGTCAACAAACCAAATAATGACATCAGAAAATCGAGGGCGTTACAGGCTTTACCGCTAACAATTTGAATATGGTTGAATTTTTGACTTACTGACATCAGCACCTGAAGACTTAGTCAAAATTCAAGCATCAGTAGTATAAGCGTTGAGTGAATGAGCTTCGCTCAACGATAAAGTACTTAGAAAGCATTAATGTCTCTTGGTGTTGAGTGAGTTACCATCTCTCTATGCCAAACTACTTAAAATATAAATTTGTTTCTAGGCGTTGAGTGATTTAGTTTCACTCAACGCCAACTTGCTTTCTTAGCTTTCTGCAGCTTGGCGTTGAGTGAGTGAGGCTCACTCAACGCCAAACTCATTAAAAAAAATTCTATCTTCACTACTCAATGCTTTTTTCCTTAACAATTTTAGAAGCCTCTTTTATATGTATGACATTAAGAACGTTGAGTGAAAAGGCCTCACTCAACGCTTTTTGTCATAGCCATTTCTGCTTCCTCAGTATCTTAAGCATTGACAGCATTGAGTGAGCATGCCTCACTCAATGTTTTTTGCTTTAACAAATTCTGCGTCATGACGTTTAGAGCGTTGAGTGACCACGCCTCACTCAATACTTTCTGTATTAGCCAAATTTCTATATTCTTTAAAAGTACTGGCTTTAACTAGCTGAGTGTTACTCAAAACTTAAGAGGCTATGGCGTAGAGTGAATGACCTTCACTCGATGCCTTTGGACTTAGCCACATTTCTGCCTCTTAAACTAGAGGCATAGACTATCTCAGCCAGCCTCACTCAACTCTAAACTGAGTTCGACGAATGCTGAACTGAGTTCGACGAACAATGAGCTCAGCTCGACGAACTCTGAACTCAGTTCGACGAAATTAGACTTAGCCAAATTTCTAAAACTCTGAGCTTATTTTGACGAACGATTTGCTTAGCTCGACAAACTCTAAACTTAGTTCAACGAATTTGGACTTAGCCAAATTTCTCAAACCATATCATAGGTAAGAGTTTTCCTGACTTGGCCACATAGGATACCTGTCGCATCACTGTCATCTACTAATATATGTATATCATTGACAAGATTGACTTCCTCAAATCTTGGACATTGTGGGCATTGGATCCAATAGATACCATAGCTGAATGTTATGAAAAGTTCATAATAGTGAACAGTCTAATGACCTATGGCAGACAGTTCACAAACTATGAGCTAAATGACAAGTTCTTGAGATCTCCAGAGAAGGAATGATATATCAAGATTTGTGCCATCAGAGAAGTTGACAACTTGGCCAACACATTGCCTCAAAATTTATTTGGGAAGTTGTTATCCCATGAGATGCAACAAAACTCCAGGAAGGCAGAAGAAAATGCTGCCAGAACTCTCACAAAAGAGAATACTGTGGCCTTCAGAGCTAAAGCCACAAGAAGGAGAAAGGAAAAGACTCCTCCACCAAGAAGAGTTGTAGAGTCAGAGATCTCAGATCCCAGCTCCTTAGGTAAAAAGATATCAGATGGGGAACTGACACTATTATCAAAGTAGTTCAAGAAGTTGTTGAGCATGAGAAGAGAGCAGAAGAATAAGGGCTCTTCAAGCTCCTCATTAAGGAAGACCTATTTCAGTAAGGACATGTCCATAAAATACCCCTATAGAGAAAGATATGACTCTAAGTAGAACAAACATGTTAAGAATAATGTTGTCTGCTATTGTTGCAATAGGAGTGAACATGTCATTGCAGAATATCAAATTAAGAGGAAGGAGCACACGAAGTCTTAAGACAAAAAGCATCACAAGGACAAGTAGGCTGAAAAGAGCTTCTTGGCCAAGAAGAAAATCCGCCTATCAGACAGTGATTCTGAGTCTTCAGAATTAGATGAAGAGGAGGCCTACATTTGTCTCATGAACATTGAAGTAGAGGCTGATCATCCAGTTTCCCGATCTAGCATAAGGGCCCCACTATCCTCTATTGACAGTGATTTTGAAGAGGATGATGAGTTCAGTCTTATGGCCCTAACTGAAGATAATCAGGACAATTCTATTCCTAATGAGGTACACTCTATCCCTAGCTCTCCTTTTGTCTGTGAGTCTGGCTTAGACTTTGAAGAATCCACTTCCTTCAATGGGGATGATGGATGAGAACCAGAAGAAGATGTCAATCAATTGATTGACAAGTATGATGCAATTTTGGATGCTCTGAAGAAGTGCAAAAGTCTTGTCAAGAGACAAGCTAAGGAGATTGCCTCTCTTCAGCAAGCTACTTCCCTGCAGCCTAAATCAACCCCTTTGCTAGCTTATATAAAGAGAGAAGTCAGCCAACTGAAGACAATCTCAATTATCCAAATTGACACCATTAGTCAGAAGAACAATATCATCATGGATCTTGAAGAGAAGCTCCTCAAGGAGAGGAAGCTTGTTATTTAATTCTCTAAGCCCAGAATAGTTTTTCCACTGATTGACTCCTTCACATCTCAAAAGGATAATAGAGGTTTGCGGTTCAAGTGGAACTCTATAGCTTCCCATTCCACAGGAAAATTCAAGGCTCTTATTGTGCCCCAGACCACCTTTAAAGAGGTAATACTCCCTTCCAACTTATATGACCAGGTCAACATGTATATTCACTTGAAGAATGAGAATTCTTCTTGTAAAAATGCAAGGGTATCTTACAATGGAAGGAGAAAGGGCATGGTTTTTAGTGCACTAAAGGCTCCCCATGAGAAAATCTAAATGGCCCATTATGGACCAATTATGTTTGATGCACTAGCCTCCACTCTCAAGGATAAGACAGTGGCCTATTCTTAAGTTCCTCCAACAAAGAACATGACTAAGGGTAAGTAAATCAGTAAGCCTCACTTGGCGGACTCTGATGCCATCTACAACATGTCAAATGCAAAGAAGGCTTATGTTGGTGAAACTCAGAGTAAGCCAAATACTTGCTGAAAGAAACAGAAAGAAGGCTGCCGCTCTCCCCTATGAACAAACAACTATTGATAGCTTGCACACTCCAAAGTTAGTTCAAAAGAGGAGACACAACATTCATGAGTGTTGGTGTTGTGTCAAGGTGAGTCACTTTTGTTGGAACCGCTGTTTCATATTCCCTATGTGTGTGAATATAAATTCACAGTTGTATTTGATTACATCTTGTGTTAATAGAGTGTGCAGGCTGACAAGTTCAAGTAAAGAGAAGAAGTCTCCTATGGATGATAATGTCGAGCGATAGAAGTTACCGCCGAGTGGTAGCCGTGAATTAACTGGACAGAGCTCTCGGGAATCATCCGTCCGCGCTAGTACTACCACCCGCACTAACACAAGGAATTGTTTTGGCCAGCCTCTTAGGAAGTTGTCACCAAGCGGTAGTGCTTACCGCACCGAGCTAGTCACTCGACAAGTGTCGAGACATGTTCCTTGAGTTACCAACCTACCGCCAGGTGACATTGGTTACCGCGCTGCGCTAGCCACTCAATGAGTGTCGAGACGGCTTCCTCGAGTTACCAACCTACCGCCAGGCGATAGTTGTAATCAAGCTGCGCTTGCCATACCACGAGTGTCGGGACGAGTTCGTCGACTTACTGACCTACCGCTTGGCGTTACCTTCTACCGCGAGATGCTAGCTCTATGAAAAGGAAAAACATTCATTTATAAATATTATTCCAAATTTGGATGACAGCTGGCACAGCAAGCGCGCGAACCTATCGTCGGGCCCTAGTATTACAGCCGGCGGTATCCTATTTTCATGAAGATGTATATAAGGCCGCCTTGGTTTTTGTGCCTTAATCATCTGAAAATGAAAAGCGACAGGAGTTCATGTATTTTAGGATTCGGCCGCTCTCTCTTCCGGTCCGTTCCAAAAGTCTCTGTCGAAGATGAAGAAAGTCGTCACCCTCCGGTTCGTGAATGAAGAACTCCGGCGATCCAAGATCTACATCGAATACGATGAGCTGACTGGTCGCTAGCAAAAGAAGATCTCAAGCACCGGTCACGAATCGCTCAACAGAGAAGTCTTCAAGAGGGAGAACTTAATCTTTTAAATTCTCTACATCCTTATTTCTGTAATCTCAACGGAGAAGTCATCAAGAGGGAAAGTGGTAGAGCCAACTGATTCGTGGAGCGGGTCGGTATCGAAAATGCAAGATTTTTTATTTCTCATCGCCTTCGATCTTCGTCGTCACGGAGATCACAGTGTTGTAGTTGTTCAAAAACTATTGTTCTTTTAAATCTTGCAATGAAATTTAATTTTTTGGAATTTATCTACAGTAGTTACCTGCGAATAATATTTTGATTTCTGGTGTGTGGTTCCCAAGCGTAACTACCCAAGAAAATGAGTTACGAGACTTACCGCCAAGCATTAGCTACCTAACGCCCCGCGGTAGCTTCCAGAACTCGATTATTTGGGACAAAATATTTTAGATTGCAATAAATGCGAGAAACTTTATTCATCCCCCCTCTAAGGTTGGACACGAGATCTAACAAGTGGTATCAGAGGGAGGTTAGTTCCAAAGGCTTAAAATCCTGAAGTAAGATGGCCAACTCTGTTCACGCATTCTCTGAGGGACAAGGTGTGATTAGACCTCCACTCTTTATGGGGAGTGACTATAGTCACTGGATATCACACATGAGAAATTTTCTGATGACTCAAAGGATGGACTTATGGCCATAGAAGAGACAAAATACACTACACCCACTGTCACTGTAGGGGACACTGTCTTAATCTAACCAAATAATAAGTGGGATGAAATAGATAAGCTTAGATGTACGTACAATGCTAAGGCAATGAACTCTCTATTCCGCGCATTAGATAAAAATGAATTCAATCGAACCGGTAACTGTGAAACTGCGTATAATATAATGCGGTTACTTGAACTTACTCACGAAGGTGCGTCGTAGGTGAAAGAGTCAAAGCTGTTCCGACTCGATTCTAAATAAGAACAGTTCAGGATGGAGATCAATGAGGAGTTTGACAGCTTGTGTAAAAGATTCACCAAGATTTTCAACTCCTCAAGATCCCTCAGGAAGTGCTTTTCAAATGGTGATCTGGTGAGGAAGATCCCGTGATCTTTTCCTCCTCGTTTTAACCCGAAGGTGACTGCAATCGCCAAATCTCACGATATCAGGACCCTGGAGATAGAAATCCTCATCAGAAATTTGAAGACACACGAACTTGAATTAAAGATTCAAGAGGAAGAATATCCCAGGGAATTAAATAAGAAGGGAATGGCATTGAGGGCTATAAGGGAGAAAAAGGCTGCTGAAGAATCCGAGGAGGATGACGAGGAAAGCTTCTACGTTCGGGAGTTCAAAATATTCATGAAGAATCCCAAAAAGCAGGGACACTTTAAGAAATTCCTGAAGAGAGGAGCTGGAGAAGTCCGAAGGTGTACCAAGCTGGTGAATGAAGTAAAAAGTGATGAGGAGATGTCCCAGACTAAGTGCTATCACTGTCACAAGCCTGGTCACTTAAAGAGGGATTGGCCAAGGCTCTAGAAGGTAGAAAAGGAAAAGCTAAGCTGGCATAAAGGGAAGAAGAAGGTGCTTAAGGTGCTCACATGGGATGAAGAAGAATCTGACGAATCAAGCACCTCAGATTCTAGCTCTGAAGAAGAGGAAAATATGTGCCTCATGGGAAGGAGTCGATAAGAATCCGACGATGAGTCCGGTGTCCAGAGTGACACTGATGTAACTCCACCCACATATACTAAACTTCTTGAAATTTATGGTCATTTATGTGAGAAATTAGATAAGGTGATTCTTGAGAAGAAGTCCATGTGAAATGAGAATAAGAAACTCAAAAAGAACTTTGAAAACTTAAAGAATGAACTAATAAAACGTGGCAAAGAGAAGATCGAATGTCTAGAGTGTCCTCACTCTATGCCAATGTTCGAAGAACTAAAAGCAAGTCTCTCCAAGGCATCCTTGAGAATAACTAGTCTCATCAATGAAAAGAATGACTTGGAGAAAAGACTTCAAATGTCTCTTGCCAAGATGAAGGAAGTGAAAAAGCAATTTGCCAATTGTTGTGTAATTCTAGTTACTGAGAACACCTCCTTAAAGGAAAGGATCCATGATCTTAACTGTGCTGTCCAAAAATTCGAAATAGGACAAAAATCATTGTATATGATGTTGGGAGCACAATCTCATGGATCTGGAAAATTTGGACTAGGATACGTCAGTCCAACATCACCACCGAGCGGAAATCACTATCATGTCGAGCCTAAGGACAACTTTAACAAATCTAAAGATAAGGTTAAATTTTCGGTATTGCTATCCCCATCCTCAAGCAAGAGCTCTAGCAACTCGATAAAGGCAACATCCATTGCTTACACTATGTGTGCAAACTGTCATAAGTTTGGTCAGACATACGACTCGTGTTTGATGAAAGGTTCCAAGAAAAATTTGCAAGTCTGGCTACCAAAGTCTTCTACCTATCGTATGGGTGGGCCAACTTGGGTAACCAAATCTTTACCCCTATCTTCTTGTTAGGTGTGTTGGCAGGCTAAGGATAAAAGGAATGTATGGTAGTTGGACTCTGGTTGCTCCAAGCACATGAAAGGAGATAAAGATAAGTTCCTTAGCCTGGAGAAGAAGAAGCGACGCATGGTGACATTTTGGGACAATAACAAAGGATGAATACTTGGAAGCGGCACTATAGGTAACAAAGCATTTTCTATTTCTAATGTTCTATTTGTAGATGGACTTAAGCACAATCTCATTTAAATTAGCCAATTGTGTGATAAAGGTGTAAATGTCATATTTGAGTTGTCTACAAAAACTTGCAAAATTATTGATGCCAAAACTACTAGTGTATTACTTGTAGCTAACATAACTCATAATGTTTATACTGTTAGTTTTGATGATATATCTGCGTCTGATTTGAAATGTCTAGTTACCAAGAGTGAAGAATTAGATCTTTGGCATAGGAGATTAGGACGCTGCAAATAAGATTCATGTTAAACTATCTAAGAACAAGCTACTTCGGGGAATCCCCACACTTAGTGGTAGTTTAAATTCATTATGTGGTCCGTGCCAAAAAGGCAAATTTGTTAAAACCTCATTCAAAAGTAAAAATGACGTTTCCATGACTAGACCACTAGAACTCATTCACATTGATCTGTTTGGTCCCCTAAGTACATGTAGTCTTGGTGGAAAGCGAAAGACCTTTGTTATAGATGACTACTCTCGATATTGATGGATAAATTTTCTCGCGAATAAATTTGACACATATAGCGAATTCTCAAATCTTTGCACGAGACTACAAAATGATAAGGAACTAAAAATAAAATGCATTAGGCCAGATCATGGGGGATTGTTTGAGAATGAGGATTTCACAAATTTGTGTGACTCATTAGGGATTAAGCATGAACTCTCAGCCCATCGCACTCCTCAACAAAACGGAGTTGTAGAACGAAAGAACCACACTCTTCAAGAATTAGCATGCACAATCCTCCCCGAGTTTGGCTTGCCACGTTATCTCTGGGCTGAAGCGGTTAATAAAACATGCTATGTAATGAACCGAGTCTTGCTTCGCCCCGTTATTAAGAGAACTCCGTATGAGCTATACTTTGATAAGAAACTCTCCGTGTCGTATTTTAGGGTCTTTAGTTGCCCATGTTATATTCTAAACACTAAGGATCACTTAGGGAAATTTAATGAAAAATCTGATCTAGGCATCTTCTTAGGATACTCGAGGACAAGTCATGCCTATAGGGTCTACAATAGGAGAACTTTAGTTCTTAAAGAATCAGCTCATGTTCACTTTGATGAAAATATTCCAACCGAAGTGCCAAGGCTGAATGAAGAGGAAATTGATGATGATGCCCAGTAATAAGAAAGAAGTGAGGAGAGAATAGCGCCTGATGACGTCCAAACTCATGTAAATGAGTATAAGCCTCCGAGTACTCTAAACTTCTTAAAAGTGCATCCTAGAGAACTAGTAATAGGAGAACCCTCTCATGGAGTTAGAACTCAGTCTGCACTACATGAATCATTTTCAGACTTATGCATCCTCTCTGAAATTGAACCCAAGAATGTCTCAGAGGCCTTACAAGATGAATCATGGTTCTTAGATATGAATGAGGAGTTAAATAAATTCGAGAGTAGTAAAGTTTGGGTTATAATGGAGCGTCCAAATAACCATCCGGTCATAGGTTTGAAATGGGTTTATAAAAATAAACTTGATGGTGAATCCAGGATAACTAGAAATAAAGCTAGGTTGGTGACACAAGGGTACTCTCAGATAAAGGTTGTAGATTTTGAGGAATCATTTGCCCCAGTTGCTCCTCTTTGGTCCATCAGTATGTTTTTGGCGTTTGCAAGTTATAAGTAAATTAGATTGTACCAAATTGACGTTAAGAGTGCTTGACTAAACATATATATTAAGCAAAAGGTATATGTTGAGCAACCACCCGATTTCATGAATGTCGTCTACCCAAACAACATATACAAGTTGGTGAAGGCCTTATACGGACTGAAGCAAGCACCCCGTGCTTGGTATGATAGGCTCACCATCTTTCTCTTAGATCATGGCTTTAGGATGGGTAGTGCGGACACCACTTTATTCATAAAGAATGAGAATTCAGATCTAATTATACTACAAATCTTTATGGATGATATCATTTTTGGTGCCATGAATGAAAAACTGTGTGAAGAAATTGTCACCCTAACGAAATCCGAATTCGAAATGAGCCTAGTAGGAGAACTTAACTATTTCTTAGGATTTCAGATTTCTCAACGCAAAGACGGTATTTTTATAAGTCAATCAAAATATATCAAAGTTATGCTTGTGTGTTTTGGGTATGAGAATCTGAAAAAAGTCAAAACTCCTATGAGTGCTTATCTTAAATTAGGAAAAGATGAAAGTGGCATTTCTGTCGATAAGACTGTGTTTAGAAGTATGATAGGATCATTGCCATATTTGAGTGCCTCTAGGCCTGATATCACATTTGCGGTAGGTATGTGTGCTAGGTACCAAGCCGACCCTAGAGAGTCACATTTGAAAGCAGTAAAGCATATCTTTAGGTATCTTATAGGAACACAAAATATTGGACTTTGATACCCACACACCACCAATTTCACACTTCACAGGTACTCTGATTCTGATTATACGGGGTTTCACTTGATCGCATGGGAAAAAGTTGTACATGTCATTTCTTAGGCCATGCACTAGTCTCAGAGTCAAGCCACAATCAAAACTCGATTGCACTCTCCACCGTTGAAGCTGAGTATATCGCCTTATGAAGCAGTTGCGCTCAAGAAAAGTGGATGTCTCAAACATTAAAAGACTTTGGCCTAACTTGTAGGAACGTTACACCTAGGTGCGACAACAAGAGTGACATAGACTTGATATATTATCCAGTGAACCATTCAAGATCAAAACATATTGATGTGCATCACCATTTCATTCTAGATCATATGAAAAGGAGAACGTGAGTGTAAGCTTCATTGGCACCGATGACCAACTAGCTGACATATTCACTAAACCACTCACAGATGCACGTTTCTCATTACTTCGACTTGAGCTTGGAGTTTTAAACCTCTCATCCTAGTCATCATTATTCGTGTTTGACTTTATTTTGTATGTGGTAATTTTTATCAATGTTTCATTTTTCTTCGCTTATTTGCTTATGTGTAATTTACTTGAGTTTTTTTTGTTTTTTTTAAAAATAAAACAAAAATACAAAAAAACTGTGAAGTGATCATATCTTACCGGCACACATGACCTGAACTTAGGCTATAACGAGTACATATTTTGAGCTAGAATTATTAATCCATTTGAACATTGCTCCCAGTCATGGTGGGTCGAATCCACAGGTGCTTAGCCACTGAGTGTGACCTTACATGTTATGTATGTTGACTATGCCTCTAGGTTTGTGTGATGATTTAGATAGAGGAATGGTTTCACACTATTCACACATCCTTAGACGGAGCACTCATATAAAAATACTATGCTTACATGCTATAACTCGTGACATTGCATCTTAATATGTTAGGAATATTTTGAATAATCATTGTCACGATATAAATATGTGTGTATATGAAGATCAAAACTTTGGGCCAAATCTCTAGTGCTAAAGTCTTATGTATACAAGTTAAAATGTATCTATCTAGGTGGATAGATTTCGATTGACTCGGGACTCCTTGAACTCAAAGAGTGTATAGAAAAAAATGATAGCTCACATCAAACTAAAAAGAAAACTATGCAAGATATCAAAAGTTATGTCAAGGACCCCCCAAGCACTACTCATCCCTCCTGATAAGTCTTTATGAGCATTATGAGGGTGAGCACCTTGATTCAAAGAGTCATTTCGATCTTGTGCATAGACTCTAACATAAGCATAGTGCCCTTAGCTCTAGTCTTGGTATTTCATGGATTGGTATGTGACGTGTTAGTTTTCTGTATTTCTCATGTGTTAGCATTTTAAAAGATCGAGATAAATCATGTAACATATGTTATTTCTACTTGGTGTTTTCTCTCTGTTGATGCTACATGTGTATGTCATTGCCTTATTTAACGCTTCCATGCACAAGAATTGGACTGAAACTCCACTATATGTTTTTCGCACATAGGTCCTAGCACACGATTTACACTTTTGTCGCTTACAATGTTTTAAATGTGATTATTTCTATAACTCTGGTAGCATTGTAGTTTTCCTCGTTGTGTGCTTAGTCTACTTTGTGCTGTCAAATCCATAAAAACTCTACAAAACAACTCGTTGTTTTATTTGTGTACTCTGCTCTTACTTTTATGACCCATGTGCTTCATATTCACTGATTTGCATATTTTCAGTCAACCCCCTAGCTCTCACTATTTGCTCTACTAATTGTGTCCACTTTTTGTTGTTTCTTTCATGCTCATCATATATACTGGTTTTTACTCCCACATGACTGTTTGGTCTAGCCCGCCCCTTTTGAAACAATCAAAGGGGGAGAAGAGATTGTTCATGAGAATTGTTTACGAGTAGGATCTCATATAGGGGGACCTTATTTCAATGTGTGCATATAGATAGGGGGAGCTTGTAGAACACATAGATAGGGGGAGCATGTAGAACATATATGTAGGGGGAGCGTGTATGCAGGGGAGCTATATAGAGAACCAGACACCTGCACGTTGTTATATCTCATGAATGGGATTTGATATTATCAAAATGGATAGTTTATTGGAACTGTTGTTTCATATTCCCTATGTTTGAGAATAACAAATCCCTGCTGTATTTGATTACATCTTGTGTTGATAGAGTGTGCAACCTGACAGGTTCAAGTATAAAGATAAGAAGTCTCATATGGATGATAATGCCGAGCGGTAGAAGTTACCGCCGAGCGGTAGCTATGAATTAACTGGACAAAGCTCTCGGGAACCTATGATTGGCCCGCGAATAGACTCTTACTGTGGTTGGTTCGGTGAGTCAATCGCCGCGGGCTTGCTATGGGAGGCAAGTGCACCTATCGCAAGTAGTACTCGATATTCGGGAGAATACCGAGGTCGTATTATTCCCGGGAACGGGTTGATTACCCCTACTGCTCCGAAAACAATACTATTTTACCGAAATAGTGGTTGAGGTTTTTAATTAAAATAGGCTCAAAAATGGATTTAAGAAAATAGTCGATGAAGAGATAACTCCCGGTATCGAATTACGTTAGGATTAAAAATAGATTTGAATAACTAGAGATCTAAAATTTCAATTTAATTAAAGCGGAAACTTGGCCGTGGATGTTCAAAATAATGAGCTCACCTATATCTAGGAATATCGCTCACCTGGACATTAAGGCTATTCGACCGGGCTCTCGTCCGACGAAGTATTCCCCTTAATGCCTGCAGTATGCTAAGAACCCCGCTATTGGGTGGGGAACCCAATTCGGTAGAGTTAGCGTGCCTCCTCTCTCGAGGGTTAGTGCGGAACTCTATTTACCCAGGGGTGATCTGTCCATACGCACGGCCTCTCGGCTAGCTAGCCTATGGATAACGAAAATAGAGCCCACACATCAATATGGGGTTCTACGCGTCGTTAACCCGGTGTAAACCTTAAGTTTTTTAATTAAATCAAAAAATTAGACATTTGGTTATTTAAAATATTTTATATCCCAAAGCTCTTCGATACTGAGGGCTAAAAGCAATTAGCCACTCATAGGAATGGGGATAGCTTATATGTTTGGTTAAGCGAGCGTCCTAAACTATTCGCTGAAAGGTTATAAAGAAAATAAGAGGAAAAGTAAAATACCCTAACATTAGAAAGGTTATTACAAATAAACACACCCGCACTCATTCAAACATATAACAAAAGACAGAAATAAAACTAAGTTTCACATAAGAGAAAATTGCATAATTGAAATTTGCAGGTCCCACTCAAACGAGTGGGGGCGGGAAATAAAAGATGAAAATTGCAAGTCCTACTCAAACGAGTAGGATTGAAATGAAAGCGAGTCATACTCAAACGAGTGGGAGAAAATATATGCGATTACAGGGCTTTCTTAAATATTTACATCAAAATAAAGTCCGACCATTTAACTCCTAGCGAGTAGGCGGAAAATCAAATCCAGCCATTTAACTCAAATGAGTAGGCGGAAAAATAAAGAATGAAAATTACAAGTCCTACTCAAGCGAGTATGAGTGAAAATACAGTCCAGCCATTTAACTCAAGTGAGTAGGCGAAAAATAAATGTACACACACTTGCTTGAATAAAATCCAACCATTTAACTTAAATGAGTAGGCGGAAAAAGAAAAACAACACACGCTTGCATGAATAAAATCCAGCCATTTAACTCAAATGAGTAGGCCGAAAAATAAAAACAACACACGCACTCTACTTGAAAGTAACTACTCACGCACTCGACATAAATAAACACACACACACACACACACAGACTTGCATGAATTAAATAAGACGATAAAGATTATCTCATACACTCACGCACTCGGGCGAGAAATAAGAAAAACAAAGTTATCAAAAAATTAATACAACTGCATTTCTACCGCTGGAATGTGGTAGAAATGTGTAAAAAGATGAAATAAAAATTGTTTCAGCAAAAAAAGTTTTCAAATTAAAGTGAGAAAGGCAAGTGCCCGAAAAATTAAAACGTTTACATTTTTACCGTTAGATTTTGACAGAAATGCATAAAAAGTGAAAATAAAAATTGTTCGAGCGAAAATATTTTTTGTAATTACTTAAAATGAAAGTTGATGAAAAATAAAAATAACAATTTATACATTCTTATAGCCTTGTAAAATGGTTTAAAAAGTGGGAGTAAGCTAAAAAGAAGCAACAATTTTATAATTAAAACAAAGTAAAAGGTAAGTTAAGAGGGTTGAAAACCACCTTTTTAACATTTTACAAGTTCATAAAAACGTATTTGGAAGAAAAATTCTAAGTCTAATCAATTTTATAGAATGTGATAAGGAAAAAATGGCTATAGTAACGGCTAGAAAGTTTGATAAAATTGAAAATAAAATAGAAAGATTTTCATTTTAAGAACATGAATTTCGCCATTTTAAGCTCATATACATACACGTATTATGGAAATGAAAACTAAAGTACGTAAGATTGATTAAAAGGAGGCTTTTTGGAGACATCTCAAATCATGTAAGGATGAAACAATAACGATTTTTATTACAAAGAAGGGTGATTGCAAGAGATTAAACATACAAACTTAAAGAGGAAAGGGGGGATCCTTACATAGCACTAAAGCAGCTCCAACGACAGCCCTAAGTCATCAAAATGGTTTCAAAAATTGGAACGCTTAACTCATACAGCAGCTGCCCTTTTATACGCAAAAATTTCCAAGTACACGCCCTCCGACACGGGCGTGTCTGGGGGAGTGTCATCAGTATTCAACATCAGAATTCGGTGATCTGACGGCGATGTGACATTGCGGCTGAAAATGTGGCAGTCACGCCCCAGGTCACGGGCGTGACGGTGGGCGTGTCGTTCGGCGATTAAAGGCATTGTTGACTTCGGGAGTCGCCGGCGGCGGTTTGTCGGGCCATCACGGGCGTGGCGCTCATCGGACACGGGCGTGTCCATCTTGGGTCGACGAACGTCGAGGGAAAAATCGTCGAGCTGGAGCGTTGATCGTCGGCCGCAATGATACGGGCGTGTCGTATCATTAAACACGGGCGTGTCCCTGTTGGCTCGACGAACGTCGAGCGCAAAACGTCGACTGGCTGGCAAGGGCCTAGAACACGGGGCGTGTCAGCGGACACGGGCGTGTGGCCAGGCGTGTCCATCAATTTCATCCAAATATTACTGATTTCCACGGGATTTTGAGCTATCACGCCCTGGTCATGGGCGTGACCAATTTGTCACGGGCGTGACATGGCATTTTTTGCAGATTTCGATTTTTTCCTAAAAAATAAAATAAAACAAGTTTGTATAATATTTACAAAAATAGGAGCTTTTTATTGAATAAAAACATGTAAAAATGACAAAAATAAATGAAAACGACTTAAGTAATGTACATAAAAATAAGTATATTTACAATTCATCAAATACCCCCATACTTAAGCTTTTGCTATTCCAGAGCAAACGTTTGAGGTGAACTTATAAGGAATAGAAAAAACTCTAAGTTTAGCTACCGCTTAATCAATTATAAGAGAGATCTAAATAAATAAACGGGGTGTAAGAGTTAAGTTCTAAATTTATGAAGATGATTTAAATAACGCAAAAGTTTTGGCCAAAAGACTTCTTGATATAATCAAATGGAAAGCAATAATTGTAATGGTTAGATTAACAAGAATAGTTTGGAATTATATAAACTTTTAGCTTATAGAAGTTTTACTGGAAATAATGCAATTTACAAATTATGCTCTCAAAAAGATTTTTGAATTAAATCTAGAATCGTGAAATTGGCTAAGGGGGTTGATGTTGGTTTATGAAGAGGATTTGAAATTTGAGGTGAGGTAATTTTTTCTCGCACCTCCATTTTTTTTGGATTATTAGGAAAATGAAATCTTATTTTCCTAATATCAATATTATTTTTCAACTTCATAATAAAATTTAACCAAATGTATATGTGTATGACTAATGAATTTTATCCTCTTACTCCATAACATATAATCATTTTAATCTATTGGGTGCTTATGTTTACAGAACGAAATGTTATTCCCATTGACATAGGATCTTTTAAGGATAACAATTTTTTCATGCCAATTAGGGCATGATAAGGAAGGTGAGAAAAGAAAACTAGATTTTTTATTAAAAACAATTTTGAGCGCAACCTTAATAAATTGTAAGTTCCAATTTTTCAGAAAGCTAAAAATAACATAATTGAATCCTATAATCGTTATTGTCTAACATAATACACATGCTCCTATCAATAAAAAATTAGAAGTAGTGCCTAAAACGAGTTCGCTATTTTTAACAAATCATAATGAATTCTTTAAAACTTAACCCCGAATATTTTAAATTTTTCAATCTATAATTCACAAACGAATATCAAACAGAGAATTAATAACATTCACATATAAACAAACTCAAAGCAAAATTTTTGGATAGCAAAAAAATTAAGGATGGTATATTTGATTTATTTGTTTCAAAATATATTTTTTTGGTTTTTTAGAGTTTTTATCATTTTTTTGTGTTTTTGATCTATTATCTTTTTTTGTTTGAATTTTTGTTTAGTTTTCCTCTTTTTTTGAATTTTTTTTAACTTATTATCTTTTGTTTTTTAGATTTTTAAGTTTTTGCGAAAAGTTCAAGAAAAAGAGACGTTATTTACAAGAATGTTGGTGAAAAGGAAGGTGGAGAGAGAGAAGATTATTTACAAAAATATTTACAAAGATTTTTACAAAATGTAACTAAATATTTTTGGAATTTTTCGTTTTCTAATTTTTTTGAATTTTTTTTCGTTTTAGAATTTTTTTGAAAATTTTCGTTTTGGAATTTTTCGTTTTGAAGTTTTTTAGATTTTTAAGTTTTTGCGAAAAGTTCGAGAAAAAGAGACGTTATTTACAAGAATTTTGGTGAAAAGGAAGGGGGAGAGAGAGAAGATTATTTACAAAAATATTTACAAAGATTTTTGCAAAATATAACTAAATATTTTTGGAATTTTTCGTTTTCTATTTTTTTTGAATTTTTTTTTGTTTTATAATTTTTTTTGAAATTTGTTTTTTTAATTGTTTTTTTGTTTCATAATTTGTTTTGGAATTTTTGGTTTAAAAAGAGAGAAAAAAAACAAGACCTTATGTTTTAGGGTTTTTTTTTCATTTTCAAATTTTTTTGTTTTGTTTTGTTGTTATATAAGTTTTTTCATATATATTGTTTTATTTTGGTAGTGCAGAAAATAGAAATACATTGCAAAAAATAGAAGTGCGAAAAAGAAACCGAGAAAAGACCCCATACTTAAGTCCAACATTGTCCCCAATGTTGTAACGTAAGTATGCGGAACAAAACAGGTAAGATAATATATACAAAGAAAAGAAAGAGGGGGGGGGGGGTAGTAGCTTCCCTGACAGGAGGTGGGGAAGGCGCAGTTTAGAACCCTGCATTATGAAGAAAGATAGCAAAGAAAAAGGTAAAGAGATAGCGAAAAAGATAAACATTGGGTGCCTCCCAGGTGCGCTTTGTTTATAGTCGTGTAGCTTGACTATTTTGGCGGTTTATATATCTAGGAGGGTTATGGATTCGAAATTACCGCCCACAGGATTGCCTGCTATGTATAATTTGAAGAGATGACCGTTCACTTTAAACGAGCCTTTATCCGGGAGGGAGATGAGTACGGTCCCATATGGCCAAAACTCTTCAACTTTGAAGGGGCCGGACCAGCGTGATCTAAGTTTCCCGGGGAAAAGTCTAAGTCGTGAGTTATAAAGACGGACAAGATCGCCCAGAGAAAAAGTTTTTGGGGCTTGAGTTTTCGGTCGTGATAAAACTTAGAACGCTCCATATAGAACTTATTGCTCTCATAAGGGTTTGCACGCTGTTCGCCGAGCTCATTTAGTTGTAGTTTTCTATTTTGGGCGGCTAAGCAAGCGTCGAGATTTAAAAGTTTTAAAGCCCAAAGTGCGCGATGTTCTAATTCTACGGGGAGATGACACGCTTTGCCGTAGACTAATCGATATGGCGTACAACCAGTTGCGGTTTTGTATGCGGTACAATAAGCTCACAATGCATCGTCGAGTTTGATGGACCAATCTTTCCTATTAAGTGAAACGGTTTTCTCTAATATGCGCTTTATCTCTAGATTTACTACCTCTACTTGACCACTAGTTTGAGGGTGGTAGGGGTGGCAAGTTTGTGCGTGACGTGCCGTATTTAGCTAACATCTTAGCCATATGGGGGTTGCAGAATTGCGTCCCCCTATCGATTACAGTAGCGCGCGGAGTGCCAAAGCGAGAAAATAGTTTTTTAAGAAATGTGATGACGACTCGCGCATCGTTGGTGGGGAGAGCTTGCGCTCCGCACACCTCGATACGTAGTTGACCGCCACTAAAATATACATATTTTTGAAAGACGGAGGTAGGGGGCCAACAAAATCCATGCCCCATAAATCGAAGACTTCGCATTCTAAAAACAAATTTTCGGGCATCTCGTCACGGCGAGAGATGTTACCGGACCGCTGACAGCTATCGCATGCGCGCACAAAATTGTGAGCGTCTTTGAATAGAGTGGGCCAAAAGAAGCCCGCCTCTAGCGCCTTCCGCGCGGTCCGGTTAGCTTGATAATGCCCACCAGCCGGACCCTCGTGGCAGTGCCTAAGGATTTGCGTGCACTCCACACCCGCGACGCATCTTCGGACCACTTGGTCCGCGCAGATACGAAAAAGAAAAGGGTCCTCCCAAAAGATATATTTCAAGTCAGAAAAGAATTTCTTCTTTTGCTGGCTCGAAAAGTCTTTTGGAAGCACCCTCGCAACTAAATAGTTCGCAAAATCTGCGAACCAAGGCGGGGAAGATGAACTAGTAGTTATGGCTAGGAGGCGTTCCTTGGGGAATCTGTCATTTATGTCAGATTCGACGAGCTCTTCCGCAGCGGGATTTTCTAAGCGGGAGAGGTGATCGGCGGCTAAATTTTCCGCGCCCCTCTTATCCCGGATCTCTAAATCGAACTCCTGCAAGAGGAGGATCCATCGAAGAAGGCGGGGTTTGGCGTCCGTTTTCGCTAACAAATATTTTAAGGCAGAATGGTCGGTAAATATGATAACTTTGGATAGCGTAATATACGAGCGAAGCTTATCGAAAAGCAAATACGACGGCTAAAAGTTCCTTTTCCATTGTCGTGTATTTCCTTGTGCGGAATTGAGTGTCTTGCTCGCATAGTAAATAGGATGAAAATATTTGTTTATACCTTGGCCAAGAACGGCTCCTATAGCAATATCACTAGCATCGCGCATAATTTCGAACGAAAGGGTCCAATCGGGCGCCACTAAAATAGGGGAATTGATACGTTTTTGTTTTATAAAATTAAATGCAGACTCGCATTCGCTATCAAAGACAAAATTTGATTCCTTTTCCAAGAGGCGAGTAAGCGGCTTTGTTATTTTTGAAAAATCTTGAATACAATGCCTATAAAAGCCCGCATGCCCTAAGAAACTCCTAATAGATTTAACGTTGGAAGGTGGGGGAAGTTTTTCGATAATTTCAACTTTGGCCTCATTGACCTCCATCCCCTTAGACGAAATCATATGGCCGAGAACCAAACCTTCTCGAACCATAAAGTTACATTTTTCCTAATTTAAAACAAGATGTGTGTCCTCACATCGCTGAAGGACACGATCTAAATTACTAAGACAGGACGGGAAAGAGCTTCTGAAAACAGAGAAGTCATCCATAAAGACTTCCATAATGTCTCCTACCAGCTCACCAAAGATCGCCAGCATACATCATTGGAATGTAGCCGGCGCATTGCAGAGGGCCAAATGGAATTCTTCGATATGCGAAGGTACCAAACGGGCAGGTAAAAGTTGTTTTCTCTTGGTCATCGGGGGAAATGGGGATTTGGAAAAACCCTGATAATCCATCAAGAAACAAAAATACGGATGACCGGACAAACGCTTAAAATTTGGTCTAAGAATGTTAGTGGGAAATGATCCTTACGGGTGGCGTCATTTAGTTTTCTATAATCGATGCACACCCGCCAACCCGTAACAGTACGAGTTGGGACGAATTCATTGTGCTCATTCTCCACTACGGTAAGACCGCCCTTTTTGGGCACCATGTGAATGAGACTAACCCACGTACTATCCGATATGGGATAAATAATCCCCGCATCTAATAATTTAATAATTTCGGCCTTAACGACGTCTTTCGTGTTTGGGTTAAGACGTCGCTGTGGCTGAATAGTTTTGCGTTAATTATCGAGAAGAAAAATCTTATGGGTGCAGAAAGACGGGTTAATCCCTTTGAGATCAGAAATTTGCCACGCAATTGCGTGGCGATGTTTAAGCAAAACTCCCAATAAATCGGAAGTCTCCGATTCTCTCAAATGCGAAGAAATGATAACAGGGAGTGTATCATCTTTTCCCAAAAAGGCGTATTTTAGTGAATCGGGTAGGGGTTTGAGTTCAAGGCAGGGCAGTTTTTCTAACGAGGTTTTAATTCCTATGTCTTTCTTACCAATTGGTTCGAAAGGCAAGTCTATAGAGGTATCCTCATCGTATTTAAAATTTTCGAGCGCATAAATATCGTCGTTTAAAAAAGTACGCTCAAAAATAGGGGAAGTACAATCTCCGAGATATGTGTCTAAATTATAACAAAAGTCATCGCTCGATGACGAGTCTCTTATGGAGGGATTAATAGAGAAAGTAACTTCGTCATCTCCTACCCGAAGGAGGAGACGACCGTTACTGACATCAATTAATGCGCGGGAGGTAGCGAGAAAAGGGCGACCGAGTATAATTGGTACATCGGTGTCCTCCTCGATGTCCAAGATGAAAAAGTCTACCGAAAAGATAAACTTATCAACTCGGACAAGTACGTCCTCCACTACCCCGACGGGAAACATAACCAAGCGATCCGCTAGTTGGATTCGCATTTTAGTAGGGGCCGGAGTGCCCAAACCTAATTTTCGAAAGAGCAAGAATGGCATCAAGTTAATGCTCGCGCCTAAATCTGCAAGAGCATATTTTACTAATATTTTGCCAAAAAGGCACAGGATGGAGAACCATCCCGGGTCATTTCTTTTTAGGGGCAATTCATTAGTAAGAGCCGATGAGCAGTCAGCATTTAGAGAAATATGCGAAATATGTTCTAATTTTTGTTTATTGGAGAGATGTTGTTTTAAGTATTTCGCATATTTAGGCATCTGAGAGATTGCCTCGCAGAAGGGAACATTAATATGAATTTGTTTTAATAATAAAATAAATTTTTCATATTGCACGTTCTTACGCTCACTATTAAGTTTATGCGGATACGGCAAGGGCGTTTTAATAATTTTTTCATTTAAAATTTGTAAAGGCGGCGTAATAGAAGAAAGGGGAAGAGGGGTCGGAGGTGAAATATGTACCTGAGGATCGGTCCGTTTTGGATCGATCACCTCCTTTCCTCTACGGAGGGTTATAGCGTTGATATTTTCCCGCGGATTGGGCTCTATGTTTCCTGGCAGTGCCCCGAGCGCGCGCTCAGACATCATTCGCGCAAGCTGTCCAACCTGGAGTTCTAAGTTTTTTAGCCATCAAGTGATGTTCCAGATATTTGAATCATTGGAAGCAATATATTTAGAAAAAATCTCCTCCATCGGGGAGGGTTTTGGAAGAGGGGGAGGCGGCAGAAATCCGGGCGCGAAAGAATTGGGCGGGCGCTGCGCATTATTCGTATTGCTCCATGAGAAGTTGGGGTGGTTCCTCCAACCCGGATTATAGTTATTGCTATAATGGTTGTTATTGGGGTTGAAGGAAGGTCGCCCTGCATTTCCCACGTAGTCTACGAATTCATTGACCACGCCGGCATTAGGGGGAATCGCCCAAGGCAGAGTGGTGGAGGCAGCAGACATCTCCGCCACCTGCTTCGTCAGCCTTTCAACTTGAAGGGCTAAGTGGGCAGTGGCATCCACTTCGAAGAGGCCGGCCGCATGCTTAGGACGTCCCCAAGGGAGGTTCCATTGATAGGCGTTCATAGCCATCTCTTCAATAAGAGATTGTGCAGCCTCGGGGGTCTTATTATTCAAGGTACCCCCGGCAGCCGCGTCAATCATTTGACGCGTCTGATAATTAAGCCCATTGTAGAAGATTTGGACCTGCAACCACGCAGGCAGCCCGTGGTGCGGACACTTGGGGAGGAATTCCTTAAAGCGCTCCCAAGTCTCAAAAAGAGACTCGGAATCGTTCTGCACGAACGAAGCAATGTCTGCCCGCAACTTTGCAGTTTTGGCGAATGGAAAATACTTCATTAAGAACCGTTCCGCAAGGTCGACCCAGGTGGTGATACATCCTCGTGGGAGGGAATTCAACCACGCCTTAGATTTGGATCTGAGGGAGAATGGAAAAAGGCGCAAATGAATGGCGTCATCAGTGACGCCATTGACCTTAAAAGTATCGCAAATCTCCAAAAAAACTAGACAAATGAACGTTTGGGTCCTCATCGGGCTGTCCGTCGAACTGCACGGCATTTTGGATCATTTGGATAACGCTCGATTTGATCTCAAAATTATTGTTCGCCACCGTCGGGCGAACAATACTGGACCCAGTATCGTCCAAATTCGGTCGGGCGTAATATGACATTGTATGCTCGACGGCCGAGTTCGGATTGGGGTCGGCCATAACAACGGCTGAGGGTTCTCCGATGGATTCTTCGGGATCCAAAGAGGCATTTCGGCGTTGAGACCGAATACGCGCAATCGAGCGTTCGATCTCAGGATCGAAATCCAAATTTTTGGACTCCGAAGGCTGTCCACGGGTCATACACCCTAAAATAGAAAGTAGAAAATTAACTTCTTTTTTTGGATTTTGAGGAAAAGTTTTTAAGTTTTTTTTTAGTTCTTTTAGAAATAAAGGTAAAAGTAATAGACTTCGGATTCGGAATAACAACTCAAAGATTCCCCGGCAACGGCACCAAAAACATGATTGGCCCGCGAACAGACTCTTACTGTGGTTTTTCCGGTGAGTCGATCGCCGCGTGCTTGGTAAGGGAGGCAAGTGCACCTATCGCAAGTAGTACTCGATATTCGGGAGAATACCGAGGTCGTATTATTCCCGGGAACGGGTTGATTACCCCTACTGCTCCGAAAACACTATTATTTTACCGAAATAGTGGTGGAGGTTTTTAATTAAAATAGGAACGAAAATAGATTTAAGAAAATAGTCGATGAAGAGATAACTCCCGGTATCGAATTACGTTAGGATTAAAAATAGATTTGAATAACTAGATATCTAAAGTTTCAATTTAATCAAAGCGGAAACTTGGCCATGGAGGTTCAAAATAATGAGCTCACCTATCTCTAGGAATATCGCTCACCTGGGCATTAAGGCTATTCGACCGGGCTCTCGTCCGACGAAGGATTCCCCTTAATGCCCGCAGTATGCTAAGAACCCCGCTATTGGGTGGGGAACCCAATCCGGTAGAGTTAGCGCGCCTCCTCTCTCGAGGGTTAGTGCGGAACTCTATTTACCCAGGGGTGATCTGTCCATACGCACGGCCTCTCGACTAGCTAGCCTATGGATAACGGAAATAGAGCCCACACATCGATATATGGTTCTACGCGTTGTTAACCCGCGGTAAACCTTAAGTTTTTTAATTAAATCAAAAAATTAGACATTTGGTTATTTAAAACATTTTATATCCCAAAGCTCTTCGATACCGAGGGCTAAAAGCAATTAACCACTCATCGGAATGAGGATAGCTTATATGTTTGGTTAAGCGAGCGTCCTAAACAATTCGCTGAAAGGTTATAAAGAAAATAAGAGGAAAAGTAAAATACCCTAACATTAGAAAAGTTATTACAAATAAACACACCCGCACTCATTCAAACATATAACAAAAGACAGAAATAAAACTAAGTTACACATAAGAGAAAATTGCATAATTGAAATTTGTAGGTCCCACTCAAACGAGTGGGGGCGGGAAATAAAAGCTGAAAATTGCAAGTCCTACTCAAACGAGTAGGACTGAAATGAAAGCGAGTCCTACTCAAACGAGTAGGAGAAAATAAATGCGATTACAGGGCTTTCTTAAATATTTACACCAAAATAAAGTCCGACCATTTTACTCCTAGCGAGTAGGCGGAAAATCAAATCCAGCCATTTAACTAAAATGAGTAGGCGGAAAAATAAACAATGAAAATTACAAGTCCTACTCAAGCGAGTAGGACTGAAAATACAGTCCAGGCATTTAACTTAAGTGAGTAGGCGAAAAATAAATGTACACACACTTGCTTGAATAAAATCCAGCAATTTAACTCAAATGAGTAGGCGGAAAAAGAAAAACAACACACGCTTGCTTGAATAAAATCCAGCCATTTAACTCAAATGAGTAGGCGGAAAAATAAAAACAACACACGGACTCTACTTGAAAGTAACTACTCACGCACTCGACATAAATAAACACACACACACACACACACACACACTTGCATGAATTAAATAAGACGATAAATATTATCTCATACACCCACGCACTCGGGCGAGAAATAAGAAAAACAAAGTTATCAAAAAATTAATACAACTGCATTACTACCGCTAGAATGTGGTAGAAATGCGTAAAAACGAAATAAAAATTGTTTGACCAAAAAAGTTTTCAAATTAAAGTGAGAAAGACAAGTGCCCAAAAAATTAAAACGTTTACATTTTTACCGTTAGATTTTGATAGAAATGCATAAAAAGTGAAAATAAAAATTGTTCGAGCGAAAATATTTTTTGTAATTACTTAAAATGAAAGTTGATGAAAATTAAAAATAACAATTTATACATTCTTATAGCCTTGTAAAATGGTTAAAAAAGTGGGAGTAAGCTAAAAAGAAGCAACAATTTTATAATTAAAACAAAGTAAAAGTTAAGTTAAGAGGGATGAAAACCACCTTTTTAATGTTTTACAAGTTCATAAGAACGTATTTGGAAGCAAAATTCTAAGTTTAATCAATTTTAAAGAATGTGATAAGGAAAAAACGGCTATAGTAATAGCTAGAAAGTTTGATAAAATTGAAAATAAAACAGAAAGATTTCATTTTAAGAACATGAATTTCGCCATTTTAAGCTCATATACATACACGTATTATGAAAATCAAAACTAAAGTACGTAAGATTGATGAAAAGGAGGCTTTTTGGAGAAATCTCAAAGCATGTAAGGATGAAACAATAACGATTTTTATTACAAAGAAGGGTGATTACAAGAGATTAAACATACAAACTTAAAGAGTAAAGTGGGGGGGGGGGGATCCTTACATAGCACTAAAGCAGCTCCAACGGCAGCCCTAAGTCATCAAAATGGTTTCAAAAATTGGAACCCTTAACTCATACAACAACTGCCCTTTTATAGGCAAAAATTTCCAAGTACACGCCCTCCGACACGGGCGTGTCTGAGGGCGTGTCATCACTATTCAATAGCAGAATTCGGTGATCTGACGGCGATGTGACATTGCGGCTGAAAACGCGGCAGTCACGCCCCAGGTCACGGGCGTGACGGTGGGCGTGTCGTTCGGCGATTAAAGGCCTTGTTGACTTCGAGAGTCGCCGGCGGTGGTTTGTCGGGCCATCACGGGCCTGGCGCTCATCGGACACGGGCGTGTCCATCTTGGGTCGACGAACGTCGAGGGAAAAATCGTCGAGCTGTAGCGTTGATCGTCGACCGCAATGACACGGGCGTGTCGTATCATTGAACACGGGCGTGTCCCTGTTGGCTCGACGAACGTCGAGCGCAAAACGTCGACTGGCTGGCACGGGCCTAGAACACGGGGCGTGTCAGTGGACACGAGCGTGTGGCTAGGTGTGTCCATCAATTTCATCCAAATATTGCTGATTTCCACGGGATTTTGAGGTGTCACGCCCTGGTCACGGTCGTGACATGGCATTTTTTTTGCAGATTTTGATTTTTTCCTGAAAAATAAAATAAAACAAGTTAGTATAATATTTACAAAAATAGGAGCTTTTTATTGAATAAAAACAAATAAAAATGACAAAAATAAATGAAAACGACTTAAGTAATGTACATAAAAATAGGTATATTTACAATTCATCAACCTACCACTCTACGATAGTACTACTGCCCGTGCTAATGCAAGGAATTGTTTTGGCAAGCTTCTCGGGAAACTACCGGCAAGCGGTAGTGCTTACCATGTCGTGTTAGTCACTCAACGAGTGTCGAGATGGGTTCCTCAAGTTACTGACCTACCACAAGGAGACAGTGGTTACCGCGCCGTGCTAGCCACTCGACAAGTGTCGAGACGGGTTCCTCGAGTTACCGACCTACCGCCAGGCGATAGTGTTTACCACAACGTGGTAGCCATTCAATGAGTGTCGAGATGGGTTCGTCGACTTACTGACATACCATATGGAAATACATTCTACCGCGAGGCGCTAGCTCTATGAAAAGGAAAAACATTCATTTTGAAATATTACTCCTAATTTTGATGACAGATGGCACAACAAGCGCACGAACATACCGCCGGGTGCTAGTATTACCGCCGGCGGCAGCCTATTTTAATGAAGATGTATATAAGACCGCCTCGATTTCTGTGCCTTAATCATCTGAAAATGAAAAGCGACAGGAGTTCGTGCATTCTAGGGTTCAGCCGCTCTCTCTTACGCTCTATTCCAAAAGTCTCCGTCGAAGAAGAAGAAAGTCATCTCCCTCCCGTACATAAGCGAAGAACTCCAGCGATCCAATATATACATCGAATACGAAGAGCCGACTGGTCGCTAGCAAATAAAGATCTCAAGCACCGGCCACGGATCGCTCAATGGAGAAGTCGTCAAGAGTGAGAACATCATCTTTTAAATTCTCTACATACTTATTTCTGTACTCTTTTCTTTTCGGAATCTTGTGGTGAGGAAAATTGTCCAGTGAGGATTGTCGGAACCTGATGAAGATTCCGTGGAAAATTGTCCTGGGGATAGGGACGTCTAGATCGATGGATCTAGCGGGGCTATAAAATCCTTCCTTACGTGGAGGTGAAGAGACGACTTGAGGACCTTTCTTAGAGGGAAATGGATAGATTGATGAGTCCACTTTCTATACCTATTTTCGGACTCATCTGGGCTAGTTTTCATGTGTTTGCACTTCACTTTTAGTTCTTTATCATTCCTATTTCATCTTGCCTATAATTCCATAGGAAGTGCACATTTATGCCTGTGGTTGTGTATTTTGTTACTTTTATTGTTTGTACTCCTTTTTGTGATTGCCTGAAATGTTTGCACATATCAGTGATTGGTTTTTCTTTCGTTACAGGGGTCGTGTGCGTGTTCAAGGATGGTTGTGCAACAGGAATACTGCGCACGATCATGGGATCTAATGCGCACGACCACTGGTCGTGCGCCACTGATCGTGCGCACTACTCTTCGTTTTCCAGAATCAGCCTGGGGTAAGCGCACGACCACTGGACATATTACGCACGACCACCGGTCGTGCGCCACTGATCGTGTGCATTGATTCCTCATTTCTGGAGTCCTGTCTGGGGTAATCGCACGACCATTGGACTTAGTGCGCACAACCACTGGTCGTGCGCCACTAATCGTGCGCGTTATCCCAGTTCTTCTTCCTGATATTCCATTCCAGTGCGCACGAGCACATGACATAGTCCGCACGACCACTGGTCGTGTGCCTGTGATCGTGCACATTGTTCATTTCTGCTTTGTATATATAGTGCAGGTCTCGCCCTAATTCGGAAGAGGATCCGGAGCTCGACATTTCTCTGCTGTTTTCCGCCTTCTCCGCCATTCCCCTTCATCTTCCACCCTAGGGAGGTGCTCCGGGCAAGCTTTCACCGCCAAATCCAAGTCGGAGCTTCCTCTCGGCCTTCTCCTTCATCCGTGAGCTTCAAGTAGGGTTTGACGCCATAGCCATCAAGCAAAGGAAAGCTAACAAACTTCGTCCGCTATCGTGAGACGAAGAAGACGGGCCATTGGAAGGTGGTGACAGCCCTTCTCTATCCCGGACGCAGTTGAGGACCGAGCTTGGACGCGAAATGACAACCCGACGATTCCAACCGTGAATCCTCAGCAAGACTTCGGATTCGGTCGATCTCTTGACTTGTTCTTGCATTATTGTTGAACATTGGTGTTTAAATCTATTTATATTGATGAAGTGCACTTTGGTTGTATATGTTATATGTATCATGTCTATGTGATTCCTATTTCATTTTACTGCTTAAGTTGCTTGAGTTGCGCCATATTCCATCCACCACCATCCACCCTTGTCGCACTAGCAATTGCTAGTGGCTTGTGTTGCGAAGAGGTGCTCACGACCCTCATTCCGCCATTCTAACCACCTCATTCGCTAGCCTTCTCGTCCATCCGCCTAGTGATTCGGTGCATAGCGGCCCGACTAGTCTTCCATCCCGCCTGGCGAAGCATCGCATAGCGGCGTTGCATAGGAGTAGTTGTTAGCCTTTTGTTTTCTGTTTCCGCAACATCAAAACCTCCCCTTAGATAGCTCCGACGTGTGGTCTTCAATCTCAAGTCCTCCTCGAAATTAACTCCACCTTACTGTGTTCCTTGTGAGATCGATACTTGGGAAAACCCCCATTTTATATTACTTGTGCGACCGGTTCACTGCCGTGATCTTAAGCATCAAGTTTTTGGTGCCGTTGCCGGGGAACACAGTCGTGTGAGTTTGTGGGGAGGGAGATAATAGATTGAAGCCCTTTTCCATTTGTGTATATCATTTTTATTTATTTATTTGCTTTTGTTATGAGAATTTTTATTTTGCTTATTTCTTTTTACCCTTTTCTGATTTTTGATTTAGATAGCAGATCCGTGCTATTTTCATTTCAGCTGTATAACACTTTTTCAGCAATTATTTTTGTTCGTGATGGATTCTGATGCTGAGTGCCGTATCCTTGACACTTTGCGCTGATCCATCGATGCCATTGCTGTTATGAATGTCGAGCATTGCATTCGGTGTTTGTTATGTCAAGGTGTGGGCCACATGTTGAAGGATTGCCCTCGTTTGTGCAAGCGTTCTCCCTCTAAGGGCGTGTCCACAACAACCTCCCATTCACGGAAGACTGTTGTGGACAGGCCTACCAGGGTGTTGCCTGGCCCATATACGGATATAACGCACTTTGCTCATTCTTTACCCGTTGAGATTACTGAAGAATCTCTGGCCGCATACAACTCTTTCATTGGTCCCTCGATCCCTTTTTACGAGCTTTCCTCGAGTGATGATGATCACTCTGGTGTTAGCCAACAAAAAGGGGAACAGGAACTCATGGACGCTCCTGTATGGGACGATGAGATTGTTCCGGTCGTCGACGGGGTGGCGTCAGCGAATGATTTTGCGATGGGGCCTGCTCATTCAGTGCTTGATTTTGAGAGCAGCCTTGCCCCTCCGCAATTTTTGCCGGATTGTGCTATTCCTCTTTCTTGTGAGTCGGTTGATGATGCCGTATTTGTTGATGATTCGGTGCCCGAGGTTGCGCCTAAGTGGGATGATGATTCCTCTATCTCCGACGGAGAAGGTGGATCTTCAGAACACTTTTACGCACCCCGGTGGGATGAGGAATACCCTCTTTCCGATGCGGAGGCTTGCACCTCCTTATTGGATGAGGCCGTTCCTCTTACCACCGCGGACCTCGAGTTCTCGGATTCCCCTCGGTACGACTCGTATGATACCGACGATGATCTCTGCTTGGATCCTGCTGAGAGTGACACCGGGATCACTCTCCCATTTTCTGATTATTTTAGTTCTTCGTCTCCTTTATTTCTTGATCCCCCTTCCTTATCCGAGAGTGTGCAGGATGAGTCTCCACAGGTACGTTGGGATGACGATGAGCTTTGTTCTCATTCCATTGCCATTGCCTCCTACGGGCATGTGATAGACGATACCTTGCTAGGCAAGGATTTGTTTTGTTGTGAGATGAGTGAGGACCAGGCCTCCTCCTCATCCTACTTCCTATTTCCTCTGCCTGCGAGGAGCAGGTATTATTATTTAGGCAGAGGGGTAACTGCTCTATCTCCGTATCGGTACTTGCTACCGCAACGGATATTAGGCCAATTACCTGTGCACTTTTTATTTCACAGGCCCATTAGCTAGAACCTTTTAGTAGCCGAATAAGTCGTGCTGGGATGACAATAACCCCAATACTTATCTTTCATTTTCTGCATTTTCTTTTTCATGTCTATTTAGTTTTAGTATTTCTTTTTAGTTTGTATATTTTTGTTTTGTTTTTGCGGAGCTCACCCCTGCAGGTATTCATGACAAATTGCATTGGCGGGGTTCTGATTCTTCGTATGGCGGGCCTGCTTCAGGTTTCCACGTGCCTTCTGGTATGCTCACTAGCTGAGCATTGGGTAACCTCTTCCCTTAGCTCTTTATGATCTTAATTTCTCTATCATATGCTGTGTAGTTTAGTTTAAGTCTGGGGGAGAGATCGGTTACCTATTGCACGTGCACATCTCATGTGCATACTAGAAGCTTTCATAGTTTTATTTGCTTCGTTCATTGCATCACACACCACTGCACCCACATGAGCGCGTGCTTAGCTTTTTGCGTGCTGCGAGTTAAACTCATTTCTTCGTTAGATTTAGGAAAATTATGGTGCTGACATAGGATTGTGAGACGGAGTAAAATGTTGATCTTGTTGTGCTCCTAGTCAACTGCTCTCGTCTCGTGTAGAAATTTGGGTAGATTTAATTTTTCTGTATGCTTATAGTTTTATATCTTTCTATTTGCGTAAAGACTTTTTATTCTACTCAAAAGTTGGTGAATCCAGTGTGAATCCGACGGTAGCTTAGGGATGTGTGTAGATGGCCGTTAGGTTCGTATTGCTCGAGTCGGGAGGAGGGATAGTCTTTCTCGTTGGCTAAGAACTTGCCCCAAGCTATTCTTGAAGCATGGGTATAGGTTAGTCATGCATGAGTGTGATGTAGGCCAACATTTTGGCCCGGTTGAGCTTTGTACCGTTCCTGACGTCTTATCCTCGCTAGCCCCATTGTGCCTACCCCTCCTTTTGATTCAGCTCCACCATGATTTCACCAAAGCCTCATAGCCAATCCTAGTCGCACACCCAAGTTGAGCTTTAGTGTTTATATTTTAATGTTGGGGTGTGATGTGGTGATTTTACTTGTGATTATGTGGACGTGCTCCAATGTTATATTTGCTAAAATTGCAAAAATAAAAAGATGATTTGAATAAAGAAAAAAAATATATATATATTTGTAAAGAAAAAAAAGTGAAAAGAAAAACTTTTAATTGAAAATCATTTTGGAAATGAGAATGTATTTGGAGTAGGCGGTACACACACCCATTTTTGAAAAATTAAGTCTGGGGGTGTGGTGTACCCGCGTGTATTTTGCTTAGTAGAGGGATTCATTTTTTTACTAGCTCATTTGGGTTAGGTGCATAGCCTTCCTGTATATCTTTGTTTACCTCACCGAAACCCAAGCCCCATCTCTTCACCTAAAGTCCTACTGATTCGTGTGTGAACCAAACCAGTGCCGTGGAGAGAATGCGAAAGGGCAAGCATATGGTCACCGACATTGGTGGATTCCTTTGGAGGTTATCCTGAGCCCTGATCTTTGGCAATGCTCGCCTAGCGATTAGTCTACTTTCTCCCTACGCATGACCGGATGATTCACCATGATTCCATTTTTGAGTAATAATAAAATTTTGATACGCATTGTGAAAAATATAAACTATTCTGCATACTTAGAAATTTTCTCTATTGTATTTTTACGCACGCGAGCATGCGACTTCGCATGGTACTTCGTATCGCAATTTATTTGTTAACTAGTATTTTTCCCTATCTGCTTAGATTTTTGTTTGCTCGGGACGCGCAAACAGTTAAGTCTGGGGGTGTGATGAGTCCACTTTCTATACCTATTTTCGGACTCATCTGGGCTAGTTTTCATGTGTTTGCACTTCACTTTTAGTTCTTTATCGTTCCTATTTCATCTTGTCTATATTTCCATAGGAAGTGCACATTTATGCTTGTGGTTGTGTATTTTGTTACTTTTATAGTTTGTACTCCTTTTTGTGATTGTCTGGAATGTCTGCACATATCAGTGATTGGTTTTTCTTTCATTACAGGGGTCGTGTGCGTGTTCCGGGATGGTTGTGAAACAGGAATACTACACACGATCATGGGATCTAATGCGCACGACCACTGGTCGTGCGCCCCTAATCATGCTCACTACTCTTCGTTTTCCAGAATCAGCATGGGGTAAGCGCACGACCACTGGACATATTGCGCACGACCACCGGTCGTGCCCACTGATCGTGTGCATTGATTCCTCATTTCTGGAGTCCTGTCTGGGGAAATCGCACGACCATTGGACTTAGTACGCACGACCACTGGTCGTGCGCCACTACTCGTGCGCGTTATCCCAGTTCTTCTTCCTGATATTCCATGCCAGTGCGCACGAGCACATGACATAGTGCGCACGACCACTGGTCGTGCGCCTGTGATCGTGCGCATTGATCATTTCTGCTTTGTATATATAGTGCAGGTCTCGCCCTAATTCGGAAGAGGATCCGGAGCTCGACATTTCTCCGTCGTTTTCCGCCTTCTCCGCCGTTCCCCTTCATCTTCCACCCTAGGTAGGTGCTCCGGGCAAGCTTTCACCGCCAAATCCAAGCCGGAGCTTCCTCTCGGCCTTCTCCTTCATCCGTGAGCTTCAAGTAGGGTTTGACGCCATATCCATCAAGCAAAGGAAAGCTAGCAAACTTCGTTCGCTATCGTGAGACGAAGAAGACGGGCCATTGGAAGGTGGTGACAGCCCTTCTCTATCCCGGACGCAGTTGAGGACCGAGCTTGGACGCGGAATGACAACCCGACGATTCCAACCGTGAATCCTCAGCAAGACTTCGGATTCGGTCGATCTCTTGACTTGTTCTTGCTTTATTGTTGAACATTGGTGTTTAAATCTATTTATATTGATGAAGTGCACTTTGGTTGTATATGTTATGTGTATCATGTCTATGTGATTCCTATTTCATTTTACTGCCTAAGTTGCTTGAGTTGCGCCATATTCCATCCACCACCATCCACCCTTGACACACTAGCAATTGCTAGTTGCGTGCGTTGCGAAGAGGTGCTCACGACCCTCATTCCGCCGTTCTAACCACCTCATCCGCTAGCCTTCTCGTCCATCCACCTAGTGATTCGGTGCATAGCGGCCCGACTAGTCTTCCATCCCGCCTGGCGAAGCATCGCATAGTGGCGTTGCATAGGTGTAGTTGTTATCCTTTTGTTTTCTGTTTTCGCAACATCAAAACCTCCCCTTAGATAGCTCCGACCTGAGGACTTCAATCTCAAGTCCTTCTCGAAATTAACTCCACCTTACTGTGTTCCTTGTGAGATCGATACTTGGGAAAACCCCCATTTTATATTACTTGTGCGACCGGTTCACTGCCGTGATCTTAAGCATTATAGATCCAACTGATCTGTGGAGGGTGTCGGTATAGAAAATGCAAGAGTTTTTATTTCTCATCGCCTTCGATCTCCGGCGTCACGGAGATCACAGTGTTGTAGTTGTTCAAAAACTATTGTTGTTTTAAATATTGCAATGAAATTTGTTTTTCTGTGATATTTCCTACAGTATTCTCCTGCGAATAATATTTTGATTTCTAGTGTGTGGTGCTCAAGCATAACTGCCCAGGAAAATGAGTTACGAGACTTACCGCCGAGCGTTAGCTACCTAACGCCCCGCAGTATCTTCCAAAACGTGATTTTCTGTGTTAAAATATTTTAAATTGAAATAAATGCGAGAAACCGTATTCACCCCCCCCACCCTCTAAGGTTGGCTATGAGATCCAACAACTTTGAAATAGACTATTGGCACAACCCTAGTGTTCTAAGGGCAAGGGTGAGTCTTCATGTCAGCACTGCTGCAGGTGTAACGCATAAAGGTTCAGGAACTCTTTACTGGAAGGTACAACCCGACGATAGTGACCACCGTGCGGCAGTAGCTCACTCAATGCTCTCGATGCTCTCTACGGCTCAACTCTTACTAGCACGCGACTGTTGAATTACCGATGGCGGTATCTTTGGCAATTTATTTGGCCAAGTTCTCAGGTTGGCTACCGCGCAGCATTAGACTTACCATTAAGCGAAAGCAGGGCTGTTATGACGTGTCCCCATGTCAACACTTGATTCGCGTTTTGAGCTGTGACATCCTTAAGAAGCTCAACCTTTGAGGTACCGTGCGGCGGTAACTTCTTACTGCTCGACAGTAGCACTCGTAAACTGAATTCTTGAGAGAATCGTGACCATTCACTGGTTTTATTATGGGATCTGACGGTTGGAGGTTGCCCCTACGGGTATATGGCTGAGAGAGTAGGGTTCCATCTCACTTTTCCTTTGGATCTTCTCTTTCGAAGTGTTAGATAGAAGATACAATGAAGAAGGAAGAAAGGGGAAGGATATCTCGCCATCGTTGGAGTTCTGAAGCTTCTATTCGAAGGACGAGTCCGAATCTGTGGAGGCATTATCGTTGCGGTCGCGTTCATCCATCTAGATCTTTGGCATGGTACCGAAGAGAGCGCAAAGGGTGACGATTATCTTCTTGGACATGTGAAGTCCGCTTCCTTTTTGCATAGGAAACCCTCTCCCGCGAGTGTGCGGTGAGTGTGACGCTTTCCTTCGGGAAGATACGATATATCCCCGTAGTTTTGCCATTTAGAGTTCAGAACCGAAGTATGAATATAGGCATGGTGTGTGAAGCCCATCCAGATAGGTTGATCTGGATTGTGATGTTTTTCATTATGCTTGTATTGCCGAAGAAGACTCCGTGCTGTATGTTTTTCAGGTTTCTACGCGGTAGATTACAGTAGGGAAATTTGGGGACTAACTCCAAGGAGCATCCAGAAATCTGGGCAGAATCGTATTTATACCAAGTAACACACGACGGTAGTATTACCGATGGAGGTAGCTCTGTAAGAGATTTGTTGTGAGGCCTGTATCGTCGAGACCTGGGGGCTAGTGTTATGGAGTTAAGGGCTTGGGGAGCCCAGTTTGGTGGCCTGATAGCTAGCATGTGAACATAACGTGGTTATGTGAGTACAACTGGGAAAGGGGAGGTCAACTCGAATCGTGGCTTGTTGTGCCCGGCGATTTGAGCAACGAGATATGACCAAATTGTCCCCAGTAGCTATGCAGTTCGACTTATGGTTAGTGTTACCTGTCGTAGCGATCGTTATGAGTCTTAGTACTTGAGCTGGAAAGACTATTTAATGCTCATTTATGTTGGCCATCACTGAGTATGGTGGTGGGACCCTTGTTTTTGACCGGTATACCGAGAATGTGACCTGAATGCACGAGGCGTATGGTCGTAGTACCAGCATCTGTGGGGAAGTGTCCTTAAATTACAGTTTCATAGCCATGTTTGGTTTTGCTAATGCTATGAAGGGAAGGAGCACCACCGCCCCGAGTTACGGGTGGTGTCGTTATAATTTGGTCAGCTTTAACAGACCGTTGCCTTATTTTCCCACCGTTTGGTGGATTGTTCTTATGTAGAAACATGTGAGCCAAGTGGCAAGGAGCGGGATGAAGCCCTTGATGCTTTGCTGGCCATTGAAGGCCAAAGCAAAGTGTTTTCCTTTAATATTTTTAGGTGTGGTCGGACTACGTACCGAAGTCTGTAAAACACTGGTTGTTTAAGTAAACATTTGTAAAACCATATGGCCAAGACTCTTTGTGTATTTTTACTTTCATTCATGTTGTGGACTATAATGGACATTCGTCTTTTTATGATGGGTTCTCTCAACTTACTTTAAAAAGCCTCCGCTAGAATGCTGTGTGATAGTACTCGAAATTTTATAATAGTGATTTAGTACTAATATGTAACTCCACTGACAGTCCGTGGAGTATGGCGTCGGGCCCCGGCCGGACCTTCTATTATATTCCATGTGACGGATGGGAGATTTACAATTTGGTATCAAACTATGGTGTCGGTCCTTCTTATGAGCATTCGTGAGCAAATTCTATTACGGGTTGGTGAGCAAAGGTATGGGCGTCATTGTTATAACATTAAAAGAACCCATGAATGTGCACTTAGGAATGAAAATACACATGTTTGAGGAACCTGCGTGTTACTATGATTGCTTTTTGTAATTTTATTTTGTGACTTTTTGGTGTGTTCTAAAAATATAGGTGATCAGGAGTGGTGCAGGACAGTTGTAACACCCACACTGTGTGGAAAGCAGTGCACCTACTGACGTGTCTGCAACCCATCCTATGGCAAATACGATAAGACTTGTGGCTGAGGCGGTGTTTACGATCATAAATATCCAGCCAAGGAGACAAGAACAACCACTTTACCCTATTGTGGAGCAGGTTCCGCTTTGTGCGACAGAGCCTAGAGTGGTGGAACGAGTGGCTATAGATCCTTTGGTGCCAAGAAGAGCGATATGGAAGCAGTTCAAACATGTGATGAGATTCAATCCTCCAGTGTTTATGGGGACTAGAACCCCAACCCAAGCCAAGGATTGTCACTCTTGGGTTAAGAGAGTCTTGACGGCAATGTAAACGGAGGAATGACAGAATAACACCATAGCCACATTCCTATTGGATGGAGAGGCGAGACTGTGGTGGGAAGAGTTGGAGCTGCATCATTTGGTTAGAAGACAACTCACCGATGTCTCGATGGAGGAGTTCTCGAGGTAATTCTTCTCTAGATACCTCCACTCGGCACAAAGGATCGACCTAGAGAATCAGTTCCAAAGACTGACATGGGGAGAAAGTTGCGTGGATGAGTATCTCCACGAGTTCACAAGGTTGGGATGTAATACTGGCTCTACTTTCGCTGAAGAGGAGTGTAAGACCAACCGGTTCTACAATGGTCTGCGTGATGACGTAAGGATACTGTTCTTTGGGCCTATGATGCATGGTTTTCTAACTCTGGTCAATACCGCCCGATCTCCGTAGAAAGATTTGAATATAGTTCAAGAGAAGGACTCAAGCTTGAAGAAGACAGAGTTCAAGGTAACGAGCTCGTAAAATTCTAGGTTCTGTAATTGGAACAAGAAGAAGAGGACTTCGGATCCAACACCACATTCTGGTGCGACTGGATTTACTGCAGTGCGAGGCTCGGTTACTTACTATAATTGTGGCAAGAAGGGACACATCCCCCATGAATGTTGGAGTGGCCGCCTGAAGACAGAGAAGAAGCCTGGAGCATCTTATGCGGAGAATGGAAAGGCGGTGGAGTCAACCACATCCCACAACGCTCCAACCCAGCCTAGAGTTTACAATCTTGGCCAACAAGAGGCCATAAAGAAGGCTGATGTGGTGACAAGTATGAGTTAATTAATAGCACGTTTAGCTTTATATATTTGTTGCCTTATGCGTGTTACCATATGACTTGTTGTGCTTGGATTTGTTTTGATCTTTAATTGTCCAGTGAGAGCACTGTTCGATATGTGAGCTTCACACTCCTTTTTGTTCGAGGAATCTGTATACCGCATCAGAGCTCCTTCTTTGATGGCAAGGGATAAATTGGATGTGCTGCTGCCTAATGGGTTTTCTATGCGCGCGGATAGACTTTTTTGCGTGAAGGTACAGATTGAGATTCAAGATTTGGACTTACATGCATCGCTACTATCGAAAGTGGAGTTTGATGTGATCTTTGGCATGGACTGGCTCTCGGAATAACGTGCGTACATTGATTGCAACCGCAAGGTGGCCAGACTCAGTGTGGATACAGAGCGTGTGATGGCATTCCCTGGCATGAAGGGATCGAGCAAGACTTTGATGTCTTCTATCCAGGTGGTTAAGGCAGTTCGTAGTGGTGCAGAGCTATTTTTCATATTAGTTGAGGCTTCGATGCCCAAGCCAGTTCTAGATAGTATCCTAGTGGTATCAGAGTTTCCTGACATTTTTCCTGAAAATCTACCTAGAGTTCCACCTCAGCGAGAAATTGACTTCACCATTGAGCTAGTGCGAGGGGCCAAGCCCGTGTCACACACCACATACTACTTAGCACCTAAGGAGATGGCAGAATTGAAGGCTCCAAGAGCTGTTAGATCAAGGGTATGCACGTCCAAGTTCGTCATCTTGTAGCGCGCCAGTCCTTATTTTTAAGAAGAAGGACAGGAGTTTACAGCTGTGTATTGATTATCGAGAGTTGAATAAGCTGACAGAGAAGAATAGATATCTGATCCTAAGTATTGATGATCTGTTCGATCAGTTGGTCGGGTCGACTATGCACTCGAAGCTAGATTTGAAGTTTGTGTACTATTAAGTGAGAATAAGGGAAAGTGACATTCGCAAGACAGCTTTCGGCACATGTTATGAGCATTACGAGTTCACCGTCATGCCATTTGGGCTGACGAATCTGCCATTCGTGCTTATGGATTTGATGAACAGCACGTTTAGAGAGTACTTGGACCAGTTCGTGATAGTCTTCATCGATGATATACTGGTGAACTCACAGTGCGAGGATGATCATTTCAAGCATCGACATATGGTATTGGAGACACTAAGGAGGAACCAACTGTATGCCAACTTCTCCAAATGTGAGTTTTGGCAGTCCTCGGTAAAATTCCTTGGTCACGTAGTTAGTGGAGAGAGAATTGCGGTAGATCCAGCGAAGATAGTTGTGATACGGGAGTGGCCTATGTTGTCTACTGTGACGGAAGTCCAGAGTATTCTGGGGCTTGCCGGATATTACATGCGCTTCGTGGGGAACTTCTTGCGGATAGCATTGCCCCTCACTACCCTAACAAGGAAGGATCAAAAGTTTGTTTTGTCGCTAGAGTGCGCACAAGCTATCAAAGAACTAAAGTGTCGTCTGACCATGGTGTCTGTCTTATGTTCGCCATGTGGATCAGAGGGCTATGAGATTTATAGTGATTCCTCTGTGATTGGATTAGGCTATGTTCTGCTTTAGCACAGGAAGGTGATAGCCTATGGATCACGACAGTTGAAGGTGCATGAGAGGAATTACCCAGTCCATGATTTGGAGTTGGCAGCCGCGATATTCACTCTCAAGATTTGGAGGCATTATCTATATGGGGTTAAGGTCGATATATATTCAGATCACAAGATCCTGAAGTATCTGATAGATCAGAAGGACCTGAACATGAATCAGCGAAGGTGGATTGAGTTCCATGGGGACTACACCTACACGATCCATTATATTCCCAGGAAGGGGAACGATGTGGAAGATTCTTTGAGCCATACGACTTCTACACGGGCCAACTGTTTACAGATGCTCGATGAGTGGCTTATTCGGGATTTGGAGACCTTGGAGATCTCCTGCGTTGATAAGGAATCTAGTACAAATGCATGTTTTAGTTGGACGGAGGTTCAATACGACCTCGCGGACAGGATTCGACAGGCCTTAGAGTTGGACGTGAGATTGAAATGTCACTTGGCAGAGGCCGTTGATGGGTTTAACGACCAGTTCTCTATCAATGATGGAATTTTATGGAAAGACAATCGATTGTGCGTCCCCAATGTGGGGAAGTTACGAGAAGAATTGTTGTATGAGGCACATTTCATAAAGTATTCGATTCACCCCGGGAGCACCAAGATGTTCCAGGACATGAAGAGACTATTTTGGTGGTCAGGTCTGAAGAAATACATAGCGTTATATGTGGCGAATTGTCAGACATGTACCTTGGTGAAGGTCGAATGCTAGAAGCCTTGCGGGTTCCTGAAGTCCTTACCTATACTAGAGTTGAAATTTGATGACATATCCATGGATTTTGTGCACGACATGATGAGATCACACAGGGGGAACGACGCCATTTGGGTGGTCGTTGATCGTTTAACAAAGGTGTCATATTTCATACCCAATAGAAAGGATGATTCAGTGGAGAAATTGGAGAAGCATTATGTGGACAACATAGTCTGTTTGCACGGCGTACCCCGGAGCATCATTAGTGACCGAGATGGTCAGTTCTCATCTAATGATTGGAGGCTCATTCATCAGTTGTTGGTTACCAAGTTGAACTTCAACACGACTTTTCACCCACAGACAGATGGTCAGAATGAAAGGGTAAACATGACAATGGAAGATATGCTTTATATGTGTGCTTTGGATTTTGGGAAAAGGTTGGAGGACATTCTTCTTATGATTGAGTTCGCGTACAATAACAACTACAAAGCCAACATTCAGATTGAGCCTTTTGAGGCTCTGTACGGTAGGAGGTGTCGTACATCGTTGTATTGGGTAGAAATGAGAGAATCGAAGCTGTACAAGCGAACAGATGTTGAAGATTCTACTCCAATGATACGGTTGATTCGAGAACGACTACTAATTGCACAAGATAGGCAAGCCAAGTACTACAATGCCAAGCATCAGAACGTGCATTTTGTAGTGGTTGATTGGGTATACCTCAAGATAAAGCCGTTTAAAGGCGTATCAAGGATTCGATGCTTAAATAAGCTCATTCTGAGGTTTGTTAGGCCTTTTGAGATCTCGGAGCGGGTTGGTGAAGCCTCCTATCATTTTGCTCTTTCGGTGGAGTTGAGCTGTTTGCATGATGTATTTCACATCTCAGTGCTATGGAAGGCTATTCAAGATCCTACTCAAGTGATTTCCGCAAATTAAGTGTCGGTCGACAGTGGGTTGATGATGAAGGTCAAGCCCATTTGGATCTAGGATGTAGAGGTCAAGCAGCTGTAGAACAAATCCGTTAAAATAGTCAAGGTCCTTTGGGACAATTGTGGCCGAGAAGAGCTGTCTTAGGAGCGCAAGAAAACTATGAGGGAGGAATTCACCGAGCTTTTTCACTGAGTTAATCAGATGTACTGTTTAGTTTTTATATTTTTCCTGTAACGTCAAATTTCGGGACGAAATTTCTTTAAGTGGGGGGGGGGGGGGGGGGTGGGGAATCGTAACGACCCAAGCTTCAGCAGCCCTTTTTTAGAAGATAGCGCCTGACGGTAGTGACTACCGCGGATCCGTAGCTCACTCAATGCTTTCAACTCTCTCGACGCCTCAACTCTTGCTAGCACGCGGCGGTACAATTAGTGCTGCAGTAGCTTTGGCAAATTATTTGGCCAAGCTCTCGTGTTGGCTACCACACAACATTAGCCTTACCGTGGAGCGATAGTAGGGCAGTTATGACGCTTCCACGTGTCCACGCCCGAACTGGTGGCGTCCTTAAGAAGCTAAACCTTTGAGGTACTGCGCGGCGGTAAATTCTAACTGCACGACGGTAGCGCTCATAAAATGAATTCTTGAGAGAATCGTGACCATTCACTGTTTTATAAAGGGATCTGATTGCTGGAGGTTGCTCCTGCGGGTATATGGCGAGAGAGTAGGGTTCCATCTCACTTTTCCTTTGGATCTTCTATTTCTAAGTGTTAGAGAGAAGAGAGAGTGAAGAAGGAAGAAGAGGAAGGGTATCTAGCTACCGTTGGAGTTCCGAAGCTTCGATTCGCAGGACGAGTCCGGATTTGTGGAGGCAAGATCATTGCGGTCGTGTTCATCCATCTAGATATTTGACATGACACTGAAGAGATCGTAAAGGGTAACAAATCTCTACTTGTACACGTGAAGTCCCCATCCTTTTTGTATAGGAAACCCTCTCCCACGAGTGTGCAGTGAGTGTGAGGCTTTCCTTCAGGTAGATACAGTATACCATCATAGTTTTGCATTTAAAGTTTGGAATTGAAGTACGAATATACTCATGGTGTGTGAAGACCATCCGGACAGGTTGGTCCGGATTGGTGATGTTTTTCATTACGCTTGTATTACCAGAGAAGACTCCGTGCTGTATGTTTTTCAGGTTTCTATGCGGTAGATTGCAACATGGAACTTTGGGGACTAACTCCAAGGAGCATCCAGAAATCTGGGCTGAATCGCATTTCTGCCAAGTACTGCGCGGTGGTAGTGTTACCGTCGGCGGTTTCTCTGTGAGAGAGCTATTGTGAGGCCTGTCTCGTCGAGACCTGTGGGCCAGTGTTTTAGAGCTGAGTGCTTGCAGAGCCCAACATGGTAGCTTGAGAGCCAGCCAATGAACATAACACGGTTATGTGAGTACGATGGGAAAGGGGAGGTTGACTCGCATCGTGGCTTATTGCGCCCGACAATTTGAGCAACGAGAAATGACCAAACTGTATCTAGCAGCTTTGCCAATCTACCTATGGGTAGTGTCACTTGTCGTATCCATAATTATGAGTCTTAGGCCTTGTGCCGGAAAGACTATATAATTCTCATATATGTTGGCCGTCACTAAGTATTGTGGTGGGACCTTAGTTTTTGTCCAGTACATCGAGAATATGCATTGAGTGCATGGGGCGTGTGGTCGTAGTACCAGCGTCAGTGGTGAAGTGTCCTTAAATTTCACTTTCGTAGCCATGTTTGGTTTTGCTAATGCTACGTAGGGATGGAGCACCCCATCCCCGAGTTAAGGGTGGGGTCGTTATAATTTGGTCAGCATTAGCTAACCGTTGCCTTATTTTGCCACTGTTCGGTGGATTGTTCTTATGCAGGAACAAGTGAGTCAAGTGGCAAGTAGCGGGCTGAAGCCCTTGATGCTGTGATGGCCCTTGAAGGCCAAAGCGAAGTGTTTTCCTTTATTATTTTCATGTGTGGCTGGACTGCGTGCCGAAGTCTGTAAAACACTTATTGTTTAAGTAAACAATTGTAAGGCCATAAAGCTAAAACTCTTTGTTTATTTTTACTCATTCCTGTTGTGGACTATAATGGACATTCGTGTTTTTATTATGGGTTCTCCCAACTTACTATAAAAAGCTTCCGCTAGAATGCTCTATTATAGGACTCGAAATTTTATAATAGTGATTTGGTATTAATATGTAACTCCACTGACTGTCCGTAGAGTATGGCGTGGGGCCCTGCCCAGACCTACTGTTAAATTCCATTTGACGGATGGGGGGGGGGGTTACAACAGGTAGATATGTTCATTTTTAATCTAACATAAACGAAGGAACCAATTCCTTTTATGTTCCTAAGGTAAACTAATCTATGTTTGCAGGATAGTCCAAGTACAAATACAAAGCCAATATGGTACTTGCACAGTGGATGTTCCAGACATATGAATGGAACAAGGAGCCATCTTAAGGATTATACTCCAGTGAGAAATGGACCTAAAGTGATATTTGGATGTTCAGACAGAGGAGTTAACAAGGGCTATGGTTTGATCACCAATGACATAGTCTCCCTTATAAAGGTAGCTTATGTGGGGATTCCAACACAAGATGTTTAGCATAAGTCAACTGTGTGATATTGGCTATGTCATTGTCTTCCCTAAGCATGAGTGTCTGATCAAAAGGTCAAGTGACCAAGAGGTCATTTTGAGAGGCACTAGGAGTGAATTTTTTTTGTTTAAACTAATGTTTAAGTACAGACTCACTAGTATGTTTAGTAGCAAATGATAAAGTCTCTATTTGTGTCCAATGGAACAAGAGGCTTGCTCACTTGAACTATAAGACAATTAACAAGCTCTTTAGTGAAGGGCTAGTAAGAAATTGACCTAATTTAAGATGCACCAAAGAGGGCATTTGCTCTACATGCTAAAGGGGCAAGCAAACAAAAACATCCTTTAAGAGCATTGGGGCCAAGAATTCTGAGAGGTGTTTGTACCTCTTGCATATGGACTTGTTTGGTCCCATGCCAATTCATAGTCTAGGTAGGAAAGTCTATACACTTATGATAGTTGATGACTATTCCAGATTTTCTTGGTTTTTCTTTCTCAAGAAAAAGTCTAAAACCCTTGACATCTTCATGACCTTTGTTATGCAAGTTCAGAATGAAAAGAACAGCTCTGTGTTCAAAATTAGATGTGACCACGGTACTGAATTTCAGCCTAAAAGCATGATAATGTTCTATGAAGAGCAAGGGATTCATCAGAAGTTTTCTTGTCCAAGAACACCCTAGTAAAGTGGGATTGCTGAGAGGAACAACATGACTCTCATAGAAGTTGACATGACATTACTCAGTGACACTTCTCTCCCAGATTACATCTGGGCTGAGGTAGTAAACACTGCTTATCATGTCTTGAATAGAGATTCTATCAAAAACTATCACAAGATGACTCCCTATGAGAATATGAAAGGCAAAAAACCAATTCTTGCCTATCTCAGGATCTTTGGAAGCAAGTGCTTTCTGCTCAATAATGAGAAATCCTACTGGACTAAGTTTACTGCCAAATACTATGAGAGAATTTTTTATGGATACAATAACCACAACAAAGCCTATAGAGTCCACAACCTGAAGAACCAAGTTATAGAAGAGTCTGTCAATGTTTTTTTTGATGAATCATCTATGATTAACAGTGATCTACCAAGCTCCTCTAGATCTATAGGTGTAGATAATCTAACCATCAAGGATACTCCTACTGCCCAAGAGGAAGATTATGGTGTGCTTATTTTTGAAGAATATCCAAATACACAGGCAATGGGTGAAGACCAGCTGGATACAGCCATTGAAGTTCATGATGTTGAAGATATATTGCCAACAACCGTTAGGCATTTGAGGGAACATCCCAGAGATCAAATCATAGGTGATGCAATCCAAGGTGTTACAATAAGGTGCAAAAGCCTCAATATTTCTAGGTATTCACCCTTCCTGTATCAGGTTGAACAAAAGAGGTTTGAAGATGCCAACATATACCCATTTTGGATTGTGGCTATGAAAGAAGAACTGAACCAGTTCAAGAGATACAAGGTCTGGAAACTAGTTCCCATACCACATAGACATAACATCATTGAAAATAAGTGGATTTATAAAAATAGACTTGATGATAATTGTGTTATCATCAAAAATAAAGCTAGACTGGTGGCCAAGGGATCTAGACATGAGGAAGGTATTGACTTTGATCAAACCTTTACACCAGTTTCTAGATTGGAGGAAATAAGATTATTCCTTGCATATGTTGCACAACACGGGTTTAAGGTCTACCAAATGGATGTTAAGTCATCTTTCCTAAATGGTAAACTAAAAGAGGAGGTCTATGTGAAATAACCCTCAGGTTTTGTTAATCCTAACTTTCTTGATTATATATTTAAGCTTAGAAAAGTTTTATATGGGTTGAAGCAAGCCCCTAGGGCATGGTATGAAATCCTCTCTGGCTTTCTCATTGAGAACAAATTCTCAAGGAGAAAGATAAAAAAGGTCATTATTCTTTAGGGAAGCCAAAGGTAATCTTGTTCTAGTCGAAATTTATGTAGATGACATAATTTTTAGGCCTACTAATGATGGCCTCTGCAAGAAGTTTACTAAACTTATGTAACGGTAGTTTGACATGAACAGTGTGGATGTACTCAAGTACTTCTTGGGGATCCAAGTAAGACATTCATAGTATGGTCCATTCATCTCTCAGTCTAAGTTCACCAAAGTGCTAATCAAGAAGTTTGGAATGAAGAGTGCATCCATAATGAAAACTCCTATAGGGTCAAGTGTGTCAATTGACAAGGATGTGAATGGGAAACCTGTTGATGAAACCATGTATAGAGGCATAATTGGATCCCTCCCCTATTTAACTACTATTAGGCTAGACATCATGTATGTTATATGTGTTTGTGCTAGATACCAAGCTATCCCTAAGGAGTCTTATTATTCTACATCAAAAAGAATTCTGGGATATCTCAAGGGCACGCGTCTTCTTGGTTTATGGCACCATAGGATAATTATTTTGAACTAATTAGTTATTCAGATGCAGACTATGCAGGTTGTTTAGAAGATAGAAAAAGCACATAAGGCACCTGTCAATTTCTAGGAACAAGACTTGTTTCCTAGAGTAGCAAGAAGCAAACAAGTGTTGCCATCTCAACAACTGAATCAGAGTATATCTCAGCTGGAAGTTGTTGTGCATAACTACTTTGGATCCATCATTAGCTCCAAGGCTACAATTTAAAGTTAAGTAGAACTCTAATGTTTTGTGATTCTTCTTGTGCAATCTCTATTTGAAAGTATTTAGCGTCTACCTAAATCACCTAGAGGGGGGTGGGGAATAGGTGATGTTTGTGTCTTTTTGTAGAATAAAAATTTCTTAAAAAAACCAAGCACACAAACACAAAGATTTATGGTGGTACCCCGAGTTGGGTATGTCCACATTACCGCCTCTCCTATCACCCACGAAGGGGCAGATTCAGCTACTTCACCTTTCTCAGATTACAATGAATCTTACACCTCGGAGCCGCAACTCTTACAACTTAGAGATGAATCTCTTACCACTTGTAGAACAGTCTCCCCTACAACTCAATCCATAATCAGATTTACACACTCAATCCACAAACGGATCTACTCACTCGATCCACAAACGAATCTACAAACTTTGCGAAATAATCTCATGCAATCAGAAAAATAATATTACACAATACAAATGATTACGAGTCTTCACACCAATGTTCTTCGAGAAGGTAGATCTTGAATTTTGGAGAACTTGGAGAAACAAAATCTTGAAGACCTTGAATCATGAACCTTGAATCTTCGAACGACTAGATCTTGAGGATTATAGATCTTGAGAGAGAGAGAGAGAGCAATCGAGTCTTGAAATTAAAAAGATGAAACCATGCATAACAAGTAATCGGCGATCGATTCAAAATCGGGAAGCGTAAGGAGTCGGCTGACGGTTTCTCGATTTGGAAAGTTCTTATCAATTCAAAATGTTAGCAATATTGCAACGACTCCATCCGTTCATATAGCATATAATAGAAGGTCCGGTCGGGGCCCCACATCATATACCACAAAATAGGCGGCGAAGTCACAGAGTGATACCAGAATTGCCCATCCTAACTCAAGCATTCTAGCGGAAGCTTAGAACATTAAAACTGAACCCAACCATGAATGTCCACTAATATAAACAACCACATTTATACATACCAAATACAATATCATTTGGCCTTAAGGCCTTACAGTTTTTCTTTACAAAAGTGGCTTCCACACATCGGCGTGCAGGCCCGCCACATAGGAACCAAACATAGCTATTTAATTAGCCTTCAAGGGATAGCAGCAGCAACAACAACAACGACATGGACTTCATCCTTTATGTGTCCCACTTGGCTCTCCAAAACCTGTATAAGGACAGCCCACCAAACGGTGGCAAACAAGGTAACGGTCAGCATTAAGCTGACCAATTTTATAACGACACTACCCCTTTCTCGGGCCGTGGTATTACTTCACTACAGGCATAGCAATTTACAGGCAGATATATATATATATATATATATATATATATATATATATATATATATATATATATATATATATATATATATATATCACACATTGAGCTCTCACACACAAGCAAGCCATCATAACTGTCAGCCACATGGCCCGACGATCCGTGCACTCATGCCACATTCTTGGTGTGCCGACGAACCAGGGTCCCACCACCGTATCAGGGCCGAAACCCAATGGTAAATTGAGCATTTATTCTTTCTGGCGTGCAGGCCTAAGACTCTCATTATGTGCTCCAACTGACCGCACCTTCAGGTCTTCAAGTCGGACGGACATAACGTAGGTACGTATCAACCACCACCCGTTGCTCAAGTCGCCTTGCCATCACTGAATACCAACGTACTCGCGGCTAAATATAAGTCGCGGGTCGGTTTCACCTTTACTTTTCGGCACTAGGCCTTTTTCACGAGCTCATCAAGCCCACAATAGCCACACTATCCACAAAGGACTGGCTTCACAATAGCCACAACGTCCAGCAGGGATTGGCATCACAATCACAGGTTAGCGAGGAGCCACGCCCAGCGTTAGCGACCGAACTCACTTTCCATCCCTAGCCCCAATCTTAGCTGGCTCACGCGACCTGCAATTCCAGCAGCCAAGTACTTGCGGGTATTTTCATGGGCTTCCACACCAGTACTTCCTGATACTACCCTTTATAGACACAACCCATCAAGCATCACAAACATCACAAGGGTCTTTTCCTGGACTACCACTTCGGTACTTCCTGCTACTACCCTTCACAGGTCCAACCCAACGACTCCATAAACCACATGTTTAATCACGGAGCCTTCTATGGTGTGTAAATGCAACATCACCAATCCAGACCAACCTGTCCAGATGGGCTTCACACAGCATGCCTCTACCGTACTCAATTTCCGGATCTATATGCCAACTAGTGGGGATTCTAAGAATCAACCCAAGGAAATCCCTTCACAATCCACCCTTTGGTGGGGGAATTCCATTCACATGCCAAAAGGAGGCCTTCACATGGCCAAGAAGGAAGATCGTTACCCTTAACGATCGATTTGGAGCCATGGAATTCTAGCCGGTTGGAAAGCACCGCAACAGCTTTGCCTCCACAAATATGGCCTCGGATCTCAGATCGGAACCATCAAGCTCCACCAACGGACGGATCCCTTCTCTTCCTCCTCCTCCTTCTCCTCCTTTCTCTCCTTTCTCTAAGCTATTTTAGAAAGAGAATGGCTAAAATAAGAAATGAGATTTCTCTTCTTCCTCTTGGCCTTAAAGCAGCAAGAGACACACGAGCCATCAGATCCCTGAGGAAGGAGATGAACGGCCACAAAAATCTCTAAAATTAACTTTTCAGGTCTGACATGCCCTGTGACACGCCCGTGTCACCGGGCGCGTACCTTAAGCGGCACACAAACCGACTTATCCAGAACAGGTCACGGCCATGTGACACGCCCGTGTCAGCATAGACATGCCCATGTCACAGGGCGTGTACCTAACTCGAGTCATACTCCAGACCTGCTCGAGAGTACTACTTGAGTACTTGGTCATGACACGCCCGTGTCATATAGCCTACACGCCCGTGTCCCTGAGGTACTCGAGACATTTTCAATCTACTCGAGACATTTCCTCAAGATCTACTCAATTCGACACAAAGCGGGACACGCCTGTATCACATGGCTGACACACCCGTGTTACCAGTACTCGAGAACCACTCGAGACCTACTCGAGATAATCACTCGAGACAGTTGGGCAGGACATGCACCCTGACATGCCCCCTGACATGCCCCCGGATGCGGCCGTGTCCCAGGTCATGTTCCTTCAAAAACTCCGTCGAATGCATTTCGTCGACCTGACGCCGGACTGCTCACTCGAGCAGGACACGACCTGTGACACTCCCGTGTCCCAGGCCGTCTGACCCGACCTAACCACAATTTTTGGTTTTGGGGGTGTTACAACCCTCCCCCCTTAAAAAACTTTCATCCCAAAATTTGTGCACAGTAAGGGATTCAACAAGCAAAATGTTATAACTTTGAAAATGTTTGTTACAACAAAGGATATACTGCACAACAGTTAAACAAACAACTCAGGAAATTCAGCTCGCATGGTCTGCTCGCGCACCCATGTTAGCTCTTCGCGGCCACAGTTGTCCCATCGGACCTTGATCATCCCGATTATCTTATTCTGCAACTATTTATCGGCTCGATCCTTGCTCTGAATGGTCCTAACCTCCGTCATTAGCCCATACTACAATGGCATACGATCATTCTCGATCACTTGAGCTGGATCTTTTACGGCTTTCCGAAGCACAAAGATGTGAAACACATCATGTAATCCTCCCAAGTCTGCCGAAAAGGCTAGCCGATAGGCAGCTTCCACAACTCGCTCCACCACTTCAAACGGACCAAGATATCTCAGACTTAACTTTTTCAGACGCCGAATCCTGGACACTCCTTTGAATGGTTTGATCTTTAAATATAACCAATTGCCCACCATGAAGTCCACGGTCTGATGCTTGGCATTGTAGTATTTCTCTTGACGATACTGGGATATCAGTAACCTCTCTCGAATAGAGCATATCTTCGAGTTCGCTTCATCGACTTCTTTACGATTAAAGAGTTTGGATTCTCCTGCTTCTGCCCAAGCCAATGGTGTACAACATTTTCGACCATATAAGGCATCAAACGGTGCCATACCGATACTCGCTTGGTAGCTATTGTTGTAGGCAAACTCCACCAGATAGAGATGATCTTCCCATCTCTTACCAAAATCCAGGGCACATATTCAGAGCATATCCTCCATTGTTCTGTTGGTTCTCTCAGTCTGGCCATCCGTTTGGGGATGAAAGGTTGTACTGAATGATAATTTCGTGCCCAACAGTTGATGGATTAGCCTCCAATCATTTGATGTGAACTGCCCATCACGATCACTCACGATGCTTCGAGGAACACCGTGAAGCCGTATGATCTGCTCCACATAGAGCTTTGCCAAACTCTTCATTGAATCATCCCAATTATTCGGAAGGAAGTGAGCCACTTTCGTCAACCGGTCTACAATCACCCAGATTGAATCATTCCCGCATTGAGATCTCGGCAACCCGTGCACGAAATCCATTGAGATATCATCAAGCTTCCATTCTGGAATCGACAACGACTTCAAGAAACTGCCAGACTTCTGGCATTCCGCCTTCACCAAAGCACAAATTTTGCATTTATCCACATAATGCGCTATATCTTTCTTTAGCCCTGCCACCAGAATAGCTTCTTCATGTCCCTGAACATCTTTATGCTCCTAGGGTGAATTGAGTAGTTCGTAAAGTGAGTTTCGTACATCAACTCTTCTCTCAACTTACCCAAACTCGGTACGCACAAACGACCTTTTTTCAGTAAAAGGTTGTCATCCCAGGAGATTTTGCCCTTTGGCCCATTTTTATCATAGCATTGGAGACTTTCATCCAGCTTCGTTGCTCATCGAACCCTGTCCGCAAGGTCATACTGTACCTCCGTCCAGTTCAAACATGCATCGGCTGTAGCATTCTTGTCAACACGTTGCCGCATATTCAGACGTTCATTGTGAAATTGCAACCAACTCCTAGATCAGACGTTTATTGTGAAATTGCAACCACGTTTCCCTTGCCGGAGTTTTATAACTCAAGGCGTCAGCGACTACATTTCCCTTCCCGGGAGTATAATGAATATCAAAGGTGTAGTCCCCAAGGAACTCCATCCACCTTCGTTGTCGCATATTCAGCTCCTTCTGATCTAACAAATACTTCCGGCTCTTATGGTCCGTGAAGATATCCACTTTCACGCCATATAGATAATGTCGCCATAGATTTAGTGTAGAGATCACCGCTGCCAACTCCAAGTCATGGACGGGATAAGTTCATTCATGCACTTTCAACTGGAGATAGCCATAAGCAATCACTTTTCCAAACTGCAAAAGAACGCAGCCTAAGCCGCTGCCGGAAGCATCACTATAAATCTCATAGCCGTTTGTACCACATGGCGACGTCAATACAGGCACCGTGGTCAAACGACTTTTTAGCTCTTCAAAAGCTCGCGCGCACTCTGGCGTCCAAACGAACTTCTGGTCCTTCTGCGTTAGTGTGGTCAGAGGTAAAGCGATCCGCAAAAAGTTTTCAACAAACCGTCTGTAGTAGCCTGCCAGCCCAAGGAAACTCCTGACTTCGGCCACCAAAGACAACACCGGCCACTCCTGTATGACACTTATCTTCGACGGATCCACTGCTATGCCCTCTCCACTTACCACATGGACAAGAAAAGCCACCGATGATAGCCAAAACTCAAACTACAAGAACTTGATATAGAGCTTATTCCTTTGCAAGGTATGCAACACTAACCACAAGTTGGTTGCATGATCAGCTTCCGATTGAGAGTACACAAAAATATCATCATTGAATACGATCACAAACAGGTCCAAGTACTCTCGAAACATTCGGTGCATCAGGTCCATGAATACCGATGGCGCATTGCATAGCCCAAACGGCATTACCGTGAACTCATAATGACCGTAACGTGTTCCAAATGCAGTCTTGGGAATGTCACCTTCCCGAATCCTCAACTCGTAATAACCAGACTTCAAATCCAATTAAGAGTAGACGGTTGATCCCACCAGCTGATCGAACAATTCATCTATCCGTGGAATCAGATACTTGTTCTTCTCTGTCAGCTTATTCAGTTCGCGGTAGTCAATACATAACCGCAATCCACCGTCCTTCTTTTTCACAAAAAGAACAGGTGCGCTCCAAGGTGACATACTTGGGCGTATATATCCCTGCTCCAGGAACTCTTGTAATTGGACTTTTAACTCACCCATTTCCTTTGGCGCGACGCGATATGGCGAGCGGGCCACAGGTTTCGCACCTGGCACCAACTCAATAGCAAAGTCGATCTCCGGATGGGGTGGTAGCCCCGGAAGATCCTTAGGAAATACATCTGCAAACTCCGAGACAACCGGAACATCACTAACATTGGCCTTTAGCTCAACAGCCTGAATAAGTGCGAAGAATAACTCCGCGCCCTTCCGAACAACATTGACGACTTGGAGTGCAGATAACAAAGTCCCGCTCACTCCTCGCATACCAACGAACTTAGTCGCATGCTCGGTATTCTGGTCTAGTGTGATCTCTTTGGAATTACAATCAAGAAAGGCATGCTGCTCCGCGAGCCAATCCATCCCAAAGATCACATCAAACTCCGATATCGGCAGTACAAATGCATTCAAACAAAACTCCCGACTTCCTATTTGCACTTCCACATCGCAAGCTCTATCCGCAAGAATCAAACAACCATTCGGTAATAACACCCTTACGCTCTCCGTCTTCACATGACTTGGTACTCCAATCTGAGTTACGAAGTCCTTACACAGAAAAGAATGCGAGGCACCCGTATCAAAAAGTGCTCATGCCAGCGTGTTCCGAATCATCACAAAGCCTGTGGCAATCACATTACACACAAGCTACACACCAAGCATGCAATAAGAAAAGCAATCAATAACTTAACTCGTACCTATGATGACGTCACTTTGCTTGATGGCCTCCTGCAGGCCAAGATTGTATACTCGGGGCTGCACCTGGGATGTAGAGGACTCCACCACTGCTTTTCCCTTCTCAGCATACGATGCTCCGGCCTTCTTTTCACTCTTTGGGGGACCAACCCGATAATCACGGAATATGTGACCCACTCTTCCACAAGTAAAGCAATTACGAGTCTCTGTCTTCGAAGTGGCCCCCGACGTTGCACCCGATGCAACCGTAGATGGATCTTGTCCAGACGACTTGGACCTCTTGCCCCATCTCTTTTTATAATAGATTTACCAGGTCGGGGCACCTTGAAATCTGGCTTCATCATAGCCAAGTCCCACTTTCCTTGCACCCTCTTCATGTCCTTCTCCAGCCCACATGCAGTATCAACCAATGGCTGAAATCCCTGGTTCACAGAACTAGATAGTAGGAAACGCAACTCATCCCGCAATCCTTCGTAGAACCTATTAGTTTTCCGCTGCTCATCGGCAAAGATGGAGCCCGCATACCATCCCAACTGTGTGAACTCATGCAGGTATGTCTCCACACTACCTTCTCCTTGCGTCAGTTGTTGGAACTCATTTTTCATGGCAATACGCTGTGCCACTGGTAGGTGCTTTGCTAGGAATAGTCAAGAGAACTCCTCCATTGACACTTGTGTTAACGGACTGCCCGCTAAGTGATGTAACTCCATCTGGTCCACAATAGACGAGCCTCTTCTTACAGTAAGAAGGTGGCCAAGGTGACCTTCTGATCTTCCTCCGTTATAATCACCGTCAATATACGCTTGACGCGCGACAACCAATCCTCTGCCTGCGTAGGGTATCCCACACCCGTAAATGTAGGCGGACTGAAGCTCATGAACTGCTTCAACTTCCTTTCAGCTGCTCGAGTATCCACAGTCTCAACAGGTTCGGCCCTTACACCAACCCGTTTTGGCCTCAATGCTGGTTGTGCCTGCCCAATCGGCTGTCCTTGAATCATGGCAAACAATGCCATAACAACTAATCGCACAGTTTCTGCAGACGTAGGAGGTGTAGGCACCTCAGTTGCTGCCATACTTTCATCAGAATGCTGGGGCTCCGACTGCCCAGCACCACTACGCGTCACCTATAGGTGAACAAGACACACACATTAGCGAATGCAAACAAGCAAGAACAACAAGATAGGAATGCACAGGTTCCTCAAACACATATATTTGCATGCCTAAGTGGACATTCAAGAGTTCAGTAGTGTTAACACGGTTCGCACGTACATGTGCTCGCCACCCAGAAAAGAATTCGACCACGAATTCGAAAGGGAAAGACCAAGACAGTTGATACCAAAAATGGAACGACTCTATCCATTCATATAGCATATAATAGAAGGTCCGGCCTGAGCCCAACATCATATACCACAAAATAGGTGGCGAAGTCACGGAGTGATACCAGAGTTGCGCATCCTAACTCAAGCATTCTAGCGAAAGCTTAGAACATTAAAACTGAACCCAACCAAGAATGTCCACTAAAATAAACAACCACATTTATACATTGGAATGTACCAAATACAATATCATTTGGCCTTAAGGCCTTACAGTTGTTCTTTACAAAAGTGGCTTCCACACATCAGTGTGCAGGCCGGCCACACAGGAACAAAACATAGCAGTTTCATTAGCCTTCAAAGGCTAGCAACATCAGCAACAACGGAAGGGACTTCAGCCTTTATGTGTCCCACTTAGCTCTCCAGCACTTATATAAGGACAGCCCACCAAACGGTGGCAAACAAGGCAATGGTCAGCATTCGGCTGACCAATTTTATAATGACCCTACCCCTTTCCTAGGGCAGTGGTATTCCTTCCCTGCAAGCATAGTAATTTACAGGCATATATATATATATATATATATATATATATATATATATATATATATATATATATATATATATATATATATATCTTTATACTATAAGGAAAGACCTAATTCCTCATGGTGTAACATTCGTTGGACCAAAATACCCTCATAAATTCAGGTTTTAATGGATTAACTAGGGGGTATTTTGGTCATTTGACCGGATTAGGGCTTAATTAAAAGAGACCGCCACTATTCATTCACCTCAAAATCTCGATACCCCCGTCTTCTTCTTCTGCACAGGGAAAGGGCTGCGCTGCTCGCCGCGATTTCTTCCTCTGCGACTCCCGTTCTTCTTCCCCTGCGGCTATCCCTCCTCCCGCGACTCCCGCGCGTCTTCTCCCGCTGCGACATACTCCTCCTCACGCTGTCCAAGAGTTCCGTCGCCGTCTCTTCTCTCTCTCAGATCTGCAGAAGCACGGGTTAGTGAACACAAAAGAGGGAAAAAAAGTCTTAAAAGAGTTTCAATGGCGTCCAGTACTCCCGAGGTTGCGCTCAACAGCGACACCGGCAAATACGGTGGGTACGGCGCCGGCGCGAGGCGGTCGCCCAGCTTCTCAGGCGTGGATTTCGGGCAACTCTTCCTCACCGGCTCCTCCGCAGCTCTTCCTTGGTAGCATCTCTGCGGCAGCTCCTCTGCACCACCGCATTCTTCGAGGTTTTGCTTCCAACCCATTGCTAAACTCTATTCCCATAGTCTTCTTCTGTTGGGTTCTAATCTCATACCTTAGCAATTTCTTGCTTCATCCAAGTCTCTGCTTCAAGCTTTCCATTTAATTTTGTTCATCTACTTTTTGTCTTTCCTCCAACCCTCTGATTTGGTTGAGAAACTCCATTGGCGAACTCCTCTCCGCAAGAAACTCCATCAGCGAGCTCCTACCTACAAAGAACTCCATCCACGACCCCATTAACTCTTCCCGTTCACTTCTCTTGCGGACACTACACTCTTCCCGTTTTCTTCCGCTGCGAAGGTGCACTTCGCTAAAAGCGTCCGTAGGTACACTTCCTTGCATTCTTCCATTTTGAACAAACCTCCATTCACGCATATCTTTCTTCCTTTTTCTCCAAATCCCCATTCAGCAGAACGCTCTACCTCTCAGCTATTTGCAGCAGAAGCCACTGCATACGCCTCTCTCCCTCCAAGTTCACTATAATCAAGAGTATATTTTTTTAGTTGAACAGAGTTTGAGATTGGAATGAATCTCAAAGATGTATATTTTTCTGTCATTTCAATTATTTTTTATTGTTTATTTTTTTCACTTTATCATTATTGTGAAATATGATTACTTCAAATTTAATTATGTTATGATATGGGTTACAATTATAACGCTTCCAAGTCTCAACTGATTTCAGTTTTTTATTTCATTTTCTCTCAACTAATAGGAAGAGAGCTTTTTAAAACAAAAATCACCAATAAAAATGATTTTTTTTGTGGGACAAAGTTTGAGAATAGACTGAATCTCAAAGAGGTACTTCTATCATTTCATTTATTTTTTTATTGATGTTTTTTGTTTCAGACATTTGTTGAGAAATGTAATTACTTCAAATTTAATTGTGTTCTGATATGAGGTTACCATTATAAAGTTGACATCCTTTGAACAATTCAATTCATTATTTATGTTTCTCTTTCAGTGGGCCGTTGCGCCTGATTTGGTTGAGGTTAAGGTCCTTCCATCAAATCTGAATTATTTTACATGTATTTTAGTTGTTATTTATACATAAAAACAGACTATAGCCAGAATTTCGCTTTCATATTTCAGATTTCAGTTTGTCACAGAAGGACTGTGGGTCAAGCTCTCAAGCAGACTTCTGAGAAGCAGTCCCATTCCAGTTTTCCAGCAATTTTTTCGACCAACTGCATTCAGGTTGATTCTCAAGCTTAAACATTGTGCAGTGATGCTAGAAATTACTAATTCAGATTTTTTTTTTTGTATTTCTTATTTCTATTTTATATTCTTTTACCAGACAATTAATTACTTCAAATTTAATTGTGTTCTGATATGAGGTTACCATTATAAAGTTGACATCCTTTGAACAATTCAATTCATTATTTATGTTTCTCTTTCAGTGGACTGTTGCGCCTGATTTGGTTGAGGTTAAGGTCCTTCCATCAAATCTGAATTATTTTACATGTATTTTAGTTGTTATCTATACATAAAAACAGACTATAACCAGAATTTCACTTTCATATTTCAGATTTCAGTTTGTCACAGAAGGACTGTGGGTCAAGCTCTCAAGCAGACATCTGAGAAGCAGTCCCATTCCAGTTTTCCAGCAATTTTTTCGACCAACTTCATTCAGGTTGATTCTCAAGCTTAAATATTGTGCAGTGATGCTAGAAATTACTAATTCAGATTTTAGTTTTTATATTTCTTATTCCTGTTTTATATTCTTTTACCAGACAAGCTTTTTGCTACAACTACAGATAGATTACTCAACTTTTTCGCAAGCTTCCTCGACAACAAAACCTAAATATCTACGACTCCTCGGCAGTGCCTATTGGACAATAGTGGGGTTAGTTTTATTCAGCGTTTTGCTTTTAAAATCTACCAGCACCTCTTCAATTTTGTTTAGCTGTGATTCCTCTAAGACATCATTGCATATAATGAATGAGTTATAGGTTGCTGATTGGGTCTTTGATTCCTTGGACTGCAAAGATGATTAGTCTTTGCTTCCTTCATATTTTTGTGTGCAATGATCATATTTCTGATTTCAGTTTCCCATTTTTGCGCTCTGCTCTCCTCCGTCTTACCGCTCTCCATCGGTAACTCCTCCCTCTTTGCCCACGACAACGCCGACGCCATCGCCGACACCAACGCCGACACCGACGCGGACGCTGACCGTGATCCATACTGTGACGACGTCTGACCACCGTGGCTACTCATCATTCGATTACAGGTTTTCCCTCTTCTTCCATCTCCCTTAACTCCTCCTACCGTGGGTGCTCTTTGTTCGATTTCAGATTACAACTTCTATTCTCTATCAGTCCTTCATTCTTAGGTACTCTATATTCCAGGGTAAGGGCACCATTTCCTCTATCCTCAGTTCTCTGACACCTCAACATGCATCCTCTGCAATTTAGGGCTTCACTTCTCCGCCCAAATCATTTCCAGGTTATCATTTCTCCTTCTCAAGCATTTTTTATTGTTTATTTTTTTCACTTTATCATTATTGTGAAATATGATTACTTCAAATTTAATTATGTTATGATATGGGTTACGATTATAAAGCTTCCAAGTCTCAACTGATTTCAGTTTTTTATTTCATTTTCTCTCAACTAATAGGAAGAGAGCTTTTTAAAACAAAAATCACCAATAAAAATGATTTTTTTTGTGGGACAAAGTTTGAGAATAGACTGAATCTCAAAGAGGTTCTACTATCATTTCATTTATTTTTTATTGATGTTTTTTGTTTGAGACATTTGTTGAGAAATGTAATTACTTCAAATTTAATTGTGTTCTGATATGAGGTTACCATTATAAAGTTGACATCCTTTGAACAATTCAATTCATTATTTATGTTTCTCTTTCAGTAGGCCGTTGCGCCTGATTTGGTTGAGGTTAAGGTCCTTCCATCAAATCTGAATTATTTTACATGTATTTTAGTTGTTATTTATACATAAAAACAGACTATAGCCAGAATTTCGCTTTCATATTTCAGATTTCAGTTTGTCACAGAAGGACTGTGGGTCAAGCTCTCAAGCAGACATCTGAGAAGTAGTCCCATTCCAGTTTTCCAGCAATTTTTTCGACCAACTGCATTCAGGTTGATTCTCAAGCTTAAACATTGTGCAGTGATGCTAGAAATTACTAATTCAGATTTTATTTTTTGTATTTCTTATTTCTGTTTTATATTCTATTACCAGACAATTAATTACTTCAAATTTAATTTTGTTCTGATATGAGGTTACCATTATAAAGTTGACATCCTTTGAACAATTCAATTCATTATTTATGTTTCTCTTTCAGTGGACCGTTGCGCCTGATTTGGTTGAGGTTAAGGTCCTTCCATCAAATCTGAATTATTTTACATGTATTTTAGTTGTTATCTATACATAAAAACAGACTATAACCAGAATTTCGCTTTCATATTTCAGATTTCAGTTTGTCACAGAAGGACTGTGGGTCAAGCTCTCAAGCAGACATCTGAGAAGCAGTCCCATTCCAGTTTACCAGCAATTTTTTCGACCAACTGCATTCAGGTTGATTCTCAAGCTTAAATATTGTGCAGTGATGCTAGAAATTACTAATTCAGATTTTAGTTTTTGCATTTCTTATTTCTGTTTTATATTCTTTTACCAGACAAGCTTTTTGCTATAACTACAGATAGATTACTCAACTTTTTCGCAAGCTTCCTCGACAACAAAACCTAAATATCTACGACTCCTCGGCAGTGCCTATTGGACAATAGCGGGGTTAGTGTTTATTCAGCGTTTTGCTTTTAAAATCTACCAGCACCTCTTCAATTTTGTTTAGTTGTGATTCCTCTAAGACAGCATTGCATATAATGAATGAGTTATAGGTTGCTGATTGGGTCTTTGATTCCTTGGACTGCAAAGATGATTAGTCTTTGCTTCCTTCATATTTTTGTGTGCAATGATCATATTTCTGATTTCAGTTTCCCATTTTTGCGCTCTTCTCTCCTCCGTCTTACCGCTCTCCATCGGTAACTCCTCCCTCTTTGCCCACGACAATGCCGACACCATCGCCGACACCAACGCCGACACCGACGCGGACGCCGACCGTGATCCATACTGTGACGACGTCTGACCACCGTGGCTACTCATCATTCGATTACAGGTTTTCCCTCTTCTTCCATCTCCCTTAACTCCTCCTACCGTGGGTGCTCTTTGTTCGATTTCAGATTACAACTTCTATTCTCTATCAGTCTTTCATTCTTAGGTACTCTATATTCCAGGGTAAGGGCACAATTTCCTCTATCCTCAGTTCTCTGACACCTCAACATGCATCCTCTGCAATTTAGGGCTTCACATCTCCGCCCAAATCATTTCCAGGTTATCATTTCTCCTTCTAAAGCTTTGCATCATTTCTGTATATCATTTATGTTTCTCAAACTTTTCATTTTCTATATATCATTTCGAGTTCAGTTGGTCTTTTTGTACACCACTTTTGTTGTCATTTTTGAGAACGGACATCTTATGATTTTTTAGCTTCTTAATTTAGCTATGTCATATGTTAATATTTCTTAATTTAGCTCGAAAGGGAGCGCAACCGACGCGAATGTGAGCGTAGCTCGCCGTCCCCGTCCGGGTTTTGTCGCATCTTGATGCAGATGCAACCTACATCGATGCGGGCGCAACGCGCAATGACCCGTCATGGGCGGGCAGCCCGCCGGGTGCGAGCGAAGCCCGCCTTCGCCGGCCGGGTACTGTGGAAAGCATGACTTTGACTGTAAAGGTGATTCTTTTTAGGGATGGCTCAAATGATTCTTCCTAGGGGGATCACCTCCACCTTGAAACATGTCATAAGGTTTTAAAACCAGATCAAACATTGAACTGCTGGAACGAAAAATCCAAGGCACATGCAAATAACATATTCAATGTTCTTTACTTTTAGTTGTGACTTCCATTGCTCACAAAATTTGACAAATAATTTGGGAAATATTTATACGTGTTTCCTTTATGTGCTCCTTCAACAACTTCATCATTATAGTCCTTAGATGGCATATGCTTTTTCCTAGTCTAAATTGTGCAGCTTCAACCCATTACTCATAGCTCTTCGTCATTGCGTTCAATGTCGGCGCCCACAACTAATGTCTCCGCCCACAACCAATGTCGCCGCCCACGACCAATGTCGCTGCCCCCGACCAATGTCGCAGGCCCCGATGTTGAGGCCAATTTTTGGCTTCAACACCAGACCAATGTCGCCGCCCCCGATCAATGTCGTCTCTCCCGACCAATGTCTCCGCCTCCAATCAATGCCACTGCCCACGACTAATATCGCCCCCACGAACAATGTAGTCGTCCACGAACAAAGTCGCCCCAGGACACATATCGCCGTCCACGACCGATGCCCCCCCACCCCCTCCCACGACCAATGTCACCACCCACGTCCAATGTTGCCGCCCACAACCAATGTCATCGACCACGATCAATGTCGCCGCCCCCGACCAATGTCTTCATCCCTGACCAATGTCCCCTTCCCACGATAAATGATGCCCCACGACAAATGTCGCCCCCACGATAAATGTCGCCCCCACGACAAATGTCGCCCCTTTGACAAATGTCGCCCCCATGACAAATGTTGCCTCTACGACAAATGTTGCCCCCACGACAAATGTCGCCCCTACGATAAATGTCGCCTTCATGACAAATGTCGTACCCACGACCAATGTTTTTGCCTCAGCCAAATGTCGCACCCTCGACAAATGTCGCACCCTCGATAAATGCCGCACCCTCGACAAATGCCGCACCCTCAACAAATGTCGCACCCTCGACAAATGGCGCACCGTTGACAAATGTCGCACCCACGACAAATGTTGCCCGCACGGGGTCCCCTGTGCACGACTGCTTGCATATATATATATATATATATATATATATATATATATATATATACATACATTGTCCTCTCACGCACAAGCAAGCCATTACAACCGTCAGCCAAGCGGCCCGACGATCCGTGCACTCACAGCACAATCTTGGTTTACCGGCAAACCATGGTCCCACCACCGTATCAGGGCCGAAACCCAACGATAAATTGAGCATTTAGTCTTTCTGGCTCGCAGGGCTAAGGCTCTCATTATGCGCTCCAACTGACCGCATCTTCAGGTCTTCAAGTCGGACGGACAAAACACAGGTACGGATCAACCACCCCCATTGCTCAAGTCACCTTGCCATCACTGAATACCAACGTACTCGCGGCTAAATATAAGGCGTGGGTCTGTTTCACCTTTCCTGTTCGGCACCAGGCCTTTTTCACGAGCTCATCAAGCCCACAATAGCCACACTGTCCACCAAGGACTGGCTTCACAATAGCCATAATGTCCACCATGGACTGGCTTCACAATCACAGGTTAGCTAGGAGCCACGCCCAATGTTAGTGACAGAACTCACTTTCCGTCCCTAGCCCCAACCTTAGCTGGCCCATGCGACCAGCAATTCCTGCAGCCAAGTACTTGCGGGTAATTTCCTGGGCTTCCACACTTGTACTTCCTACTACTACCCTTCACATGCACAACCCATCACGCATCACAAACATCACAAGGGTCTTTTCCTGGACTACCACTCTAGTACTTCCTGATACTATCCTTCACAGGTCCAAACCACCGACTCCATAAACCACACGTTGAATCACGGTACCTTCTCCGGTGCGTAAATGCAACATCCCCAATCCAGACCAACCTGTCCAGATGGGCTTCACATAGCATGCCTATTCCATACTCCATTTTCGGATCTATATACCACCTAGTGGGGATTCCAAGAATCAACCCAAGGAAATCCCTTGACAATCCACCCTCTGGTGGGGGAATTCCATGCACATGCCTAAAGGAGACCTTCACATGGCCAAGAAGGAAGATCGTTACTCTTGACTATCGCTTTGGAGCCATGGAATTCTAGCTAGTTGGAAAGCACCGCAACAGCTTTGCCTCCACAAATATGGCCTCGGATCTCAGATCGGAACCCTCAAGCTCCACCAACGGACGGATCCCTTCTCTTCCTCCTCCTCCTTCTCCTCCTTGCTCTCGTTTTTCTAATCGCTTTTAGAAAGAGAATGGAGAAAAGAAGAAATGAGATTTCTCTTCTTCCTCTCGACCTTAAAGCAGCAAGGAGACACATGGGCCTTCAGATCCCTGAGGAAGTAGATGAACGGCCACAAAAATCTCTAAAATTGACTTTTCGGGTGTGACACGCGCTGTCCCAGGGCGTGTACCTTAAGCGGCACACAAACCGACTTATCCCGAATAGGTCATGGCCATGTGACATGCCCGTGTCAGCCCAGACACGCCCGTGTCACAGGGCATGTACCTCACTCGAGTCATACTCGAGACCTGCTCGAGAGTACTACTCGAGTACTTGGTCATGATACGCCCGTGTCACATAGCTGACACGCTCGTGTACCTGAGGTACTCGAGACATTTTCAATTTACTCGAGACATTTCCTCGAGATCTACTCGAGTCGACACAAAGCGGGACACGCCTGTGTCACATGGCTGACACGCCTGTGTCACCAGTACTCGAGAGCCACTCGAGACCTACTCGAGATAATCACTCGAGATAGTTGGGCCTGACACGCCCCTTGACATGCCATTGTCCCAGGGCGTGTACCCTCAAAAACTCCGTCGAATGCATTTCATCGACCTGATGCCGGACTTCTCACCCGAGTAGGACATGGCCTATGACACGCCTGTGTCCCAGGCCGTGTAACCCGACCTGACCCCAATTTTGGGTTTTGGGGGTGTTACAAATATCACGAATAGTATGGAATAAAAATATCCCTAGGTATTTATAGAGATCTTCTTACCAACGGTATAAAGAAAGTTTCTAAAAACGAAACCTAAAAACATTGTGCATGGTCTACCGAACCCGAGACTGGTTTTTGAAAATTATCGGAAAAATGACCTAAGTCAAATTCGTCGAGTATCGTCGAGTATCATAATGATACTCGTCGAATACATCTTGATATATGTCAAAAAGGACTTAGCCAAATCATCCCAGGACGACCAGTCACTCAACGCCATGACGAAGAGTCATACTTGACGAATTCGTCGAGTATCACCTTGCATACTCGACGAATTAGTCGAGTATAGGTTAACTAACTCAACACACTCAATGCCATTACACTCGATGCTTTGACTTCACTCAACACCAAAGACAGCATTTGACGAATATCATTGAGTTAACTCAACGCACTCAATGCTTTCATATTCAATGAATTATACTTGGAAAAATGTTGAGAAGTAGAGTAGACTAGACTCGACAAATTTGGCGTGTATCACTTAGCATATTCGACGAATTAGGCGAGTATCGTTAGATATATTCGACAAGTATGCACAACGATAATCAACGAATTTTACTTAATAGATTTTTTAATTCTTTAGAAAAATTACCCTAGGCATAAGAGATGAATTCGACGGGTATAGGTAGGTATACATGACAAATTCGACGAGTATCACCCTGATACTCGACGAATTCGACGAGTATTCAAACCATACTTGACAAATTATACTTAGGAGAATTTCTCTCTCTCTAATTCTAAGCCTTGACCATTCTTGAGCCTTCACTTGTACTTGGGAAAGAAGTACACCCCAATAGAGAGATTACATGCGAGTCAACACTTTGTCCTATATAATGAGGAATTACATTATATAGTCCTGTTTTTACCGACCCACTGTAACCTGACATTGGTGTGTACTTAACAATGAAAATCTACAAGTACATAACTAAACCAGCATATCAAATACAATCACAATTCATCTTAGCATAACTGGAACCTTCTTTAAATCAGGGTTTTTGTGGATACAAAACCGAACACTATTGCAAGGAATCATATGTCTCGTAGCAGGACTAAGCATATAGAGATTAACTATTATTTTTTTAGAGAACATGCATAAAAAGAGGACATCTTTCTTGAGTATTTCTCCACAGACAGACAAGTGGCTGATATTTTCACTAAGCCACTAGATGAAGCCAAGTTCAACACCTTCAAATTTTAGTTGGGAATGTTGAACTTAGTATAACTTAATTGTCTCTTCATAGATATGTGTTACAGACAGTATTTATCCTTGCAGGATATTAAGGAAGATATGAACTAAGGGTCCAAGCGTCGAGTGTGTTAAGTCTATGTGTCCAGGCGATGAGTGCGCTGAGACAACATCAAGCATCAAGTGCGTGGAGACTAAGTGTATAGGCGTCGAGTGTGCTGAGATAACTTCAGTCATCTATTGCTGTGAGTACATCGAGACCACTCAATGATCTTAACCAGATAGTTTTGATTACGGCTATCTTCCGGGATTAATCTCAGTTGTTGATCAACTCGTGTAAAACATGATAGGTACGTGCCTCTTCACATTCTCAAATAGGGGTAAGTATAAATAGAAGTGTTTGTGCTTAAAATAAAATACATTATTCCTAGCCCTCTTCGATTTTCTTCCTCCATGTGACAATATCTCGAGCAAAACTCCAAAAATTCAAAGGCTCCATGTCACCAAAAGAAATGGATTTCCATTTCGAGGGTTCTGAGTTAGTGAGAAATGAATTCAATGATGATCCAGAGGAAGTACAACTTGTTCATCACTTACTAAAGGTCGCTGACCTAGAGTTTGTGCTGTGAGAGCCAAGCTCGATATAAAAGCGAGAAGTTCTTGAACTACATTCGCATGCCACTGTAAACTCATCCACCAACAAAATCAAGTCATCTATCAGCGAAAACAAGATCAAAATCACTCCCCGAAGGTTGAGAAAAGCAATGAATCTACCAAAGTTCAGGCCAACTGATGAAGAAGAAGAACTTTTTTAGGATGATGTTGTTGAAATTTTTGAAGTGAAAGTGGGTGAATGGAGCACTTGGACCTATCCGCACGGACTACGCGGTCAGGGTTGGCAGACTTCTAGGTCGGCAAGGATGTTGCAGACGGTTTGTTCTGTAGCTGCCTGGACGGTCTGTTTGCGCAGACTACGCAGACAGCAACGGCGGTTAGCCAGGCCGGCTTATGCTCAGTAGGAAGTTGGATCCCAGGAAGTAACCTGGCGGATAGAAACTCTAGTCGTGGAGTCCGGCATGAAGCGGACTGAAGAACTGGAGCTCGGCAGACCAGTTTGGCAGTTCCCTTGGTCTTGCTCTGGTGCAGTGGGAAGTGGAAGCCGTGGAGACCGCCAGTCCGAGCGGACTGATACTGGAGTTCGCCGGGACAGGTGGACTGGATCCAGTGTCCTCCAGTAAGTGCGGACTCGACCTTGTGGCCAGTGGTTTAGACTCGATGGGTCTGAACCAAGTCCATGTTTGGCTCAGTCCGGAGAGATCGCACAGTGGAGAGCAGACTGCTTCTCAGTCCGCCAAGCTCGGCAGAAGTACATGTGCCTTTGTTGCGATTTTGGGGATGAGCGGACTAGAGGTTGTGTCCACAACTATGTGCGGACTGGAGCTGGAGTCTGCTGAGTCCGATAAGTGTCTTGGTGACAAGGCTATGGACTTGGAGTATGCAGACTGGTGCAGTCTGCGGGATATGCGGACTGGAGAAGTCTGTAAGGTATGCAGACTGAAGCTGGGTGTCCGCTGTGTCCAGCAGGAGCCTTTGTGGTAAAGCTGTGGGCTCGGGTTGTCCGGACTGAAGTCGGGTGTCCGCTGAGTCCTACAGGTGCCTTGGTGGCAAGGGTGCGGGCTCGGGATATTCGGGCTGGTGCTGTGTCAGCAGATTGGCGGACTGATGTTGCGGAGTCCGATTGTGGCTGTCCTGGATTGGCCCTTTTCGACAAGGCGGACTGGTGTTGCTGTTCGGCCTTAGTGATGTCTTGGCGGGGCAGATTGGCGATTGGAGTCCGGCCTTGGAGAAGCTAGGCGGGCTGCCTATCTTGCACAAGTGCGGCGGACTGTTATGTATCCGCAGACTGTGGAGAAGTCTTGCTGCAGTATGTGGCGGTAATCCTATCGTCTATGGAGGTGACCGAACTCATCATCGTGCCTATAAATAGGACCCATGTCACATAAGGAATAACAACCTTCATGCATAAGTGAACAGTAACTTGAGCCCGCATAGGTTGCTGCGGACTGCATTTTTGTGTCCGCGCGGTTTGAGTGAGTTGACCAGGTTGTGTTGTGCAGGTTGTGCGGATAGCGCTGGAAAGCCAGGACTTGGCTCTGATTGCGGTCAGGGATAGTGCAGACTCTACGGTTAAATAACAGGCGGAAAACAGCAGGTCGCAGACAGCGACCAGACAGTCTTCTCTTTGGCAACTTGGTTCGGGGTACAAGAAGTCGCCTACCTCAGCCGGACTGTTCTATTAAGCATCAAAGCTTGTGCGGTCTGGTGGCTATGCGACCTCGCGGTCAGGCGGCTTGCAGATCGGTGGCTAGGGAAAGCATTGGAATAAGGGGTAGTCCGCGCGGCTTGGGTTGCGGCCTGGCGACCTGGCGGACTGAGCGGACTCCACAACAGTAGACCGGCGGCTTGTATTTGAGTCTGCGTGGGTTGTTTCTCTTGTTTTGTTTTTGTAGTCTCTGCTTTCCCTTGGGTGTTGGTTGGTGAAGCATGTATCGCCATGTATGTCTCGTTGTGTAAAGAAGATTGTTGTAAATCAATAAGACTCTTGTGCTGCTGGTTGATTGACTTCAGTTGAGATAACCCCTGCTCACTCCAGGTTCCAGGGAATTTCCGCGTGATCAAGGTATGAACTGGATAGTTCTGAGAATATTAATTTTGTTTTAGGCTATCTTGCTGACCACCTGGAGAGAATTCAACGTGGTAGTAGTGTCAGGTTGTTGAATTTTAACATGGTATAAAAGCCAGGTTCAGTTGCTTGAGCAATGAACTTGGTCTCGGAGCTGGTTTGGAGTGGATAAGCAGCGATCAACTGAAGTGGTTTTACTCTTTGAAGAGGGAACCAGTGGTAGAACCATGGCAGGGTAAGATGCAAGTTTTCTTGGAATTGATCTACTCACAGAGACGAACTTTCTTAGGTGGAAGTCTTGTATGGAGAGCTTTCATCTTGGCGAGGACCTTTGGGAGGTTGTATGCGGTGCAGAAAGACAAGTGGCTACTGTTGGCAATGCTAAAGAGATGAGAGATTGGAAGAAGACAAATGCGAAGGCGTAGTTTATTCTCAAGGAGGTGATCTCATCGGAGGTCTTGGACCACATCAGTGGATGTCGGTCAGCTGTGGAGGTTTGGACTTCCCTTAATGGGTTGTTCAGGAAGGAGGTGAAGGTTGCTGCAGAGGATGGTCCTTCTACTTCATATCAGCAAGAGAGGAGTGTTTCTCCTAGGCGTGATGAGAAGAGGAAGGAAGGACCAAGGTGCTATAAATGCAAACAACATGGTCATCTCAGGAAGGAGTGCAAGGTTACCTTGCTCTAGGCAAACATATCTCATGTTGGAGGCAAGGAGAAGAACTTAGTTGGGTCTTAAACAAGTTCTGGGGCTGACCGGATTAAGGCCAGTGATAGTGCAGCTATCTAGCATGAAATGCTGGGGCATGTAGGGATGGACAAGCTGAAAGAAATGGTAGTAAGAAGACTCTAAGAGGATTGCCTAGATTGTCCTCCTATGGAGATGGCCAGGCGTGTGCGGGATGTCAGCAAAGTGAAGCTTATCGCTTCATGGTTGATAAGGCATAATCCAGATGTAAAGCACCTTTAGAGGTTGTCCATTGTGCTCTGGTTGGACAGACCATCACCACCAGTCTTGGAGGAAGCAGGTTCATGCTGATATTGGTTGATGACTATTCAAGGTATACTTGGGTATACTTCATGAAGAAGAAGTCCAACATGATGTGCTTGTTTATGGAGTTCAAGAAGCTTGTGGAAGGCTAGCTTGGTCTGAGGATCAAGCAGTTGAGGACAAGCATCGGTGGTGAGTTTGGCTCAACCGAGTTCTCAAACTTTTGCAGGAGGCAAGGGATCCAGAAGGAGATTTCTTGTGGAAATACTTCACAACAAGGCAGTATTGCAGCTCAGATGATCCATTGGTTAACGAAGATCTGCAGGTGTTGGCTTCAGAGTAAAGGCATTCCTTAGGCTCTTTGGGCCGAAGGAATGACCTGTGCTGATCATGCCATCAATCGAATGCTACTTAGTCTAATCTATGTGAAGACTCCTTATGAGCTAATGTTCGGAGTAACGCCCAGTGTGAAGCACCTAAGGGTGTTTGGATCTACCTGCTACTTACACACTCTCGTTGCTCTCAAGATGAAGCTAGTCTTTATTGGGTATGATGAGCATAGGATATGGAGTTGTATGGATCCTGCGATGAAGAGACTCATCGTGTCGAGAGACATTTTCTTCGATGACTTGACGCCGTATTGGGATAGCTCTTGTGTGGAGCTAGAGATGAGCAGGTTAGATGGTGGGCTAAAGGAGGCTGCTGCTAAGGTTCAGGTGGAGCTGCCCGAGTCACCATGAGCTCCAGGTTGATCTAGCTCCGGGGGAAAGGCGTCGGGGTCAGGAAGTAGGGGGAGCGATGCTCCAGGTACTTTTGCCTCGAAGGCGGAGGCTTCCGGTTCAGGAAGCAGGGGGAGCGATGTTTGATGACTACTTTTAGTCATCATTTTTGGTATAGTTTATAAGCCTAAATTCCTAAGTTTATTTATAATTTTGTTTATTTATGTCTGTTTTGTTTTATTTCTCGTTTAATGTCTTTTATGTTATGATATTATAATTTCTAACTTTATTATGTGTTTTGTTCTTATTATTTTATGTTTTACATTTTATGTTTTGTTATGTTATGTTTAGTTTAGTTTTAATGTTTAATATGTTTGTTGTTTATTTTTATGTTTTGTTAATTGTCTTATTTAATGTCTTATTATTGTTATGTTTAGTCTTATTAATATATATTATATTATGTGATATTTAGTTTTATTTGTTATAATTATTATGTTCAATGTTAATAAATAATATTATGTGTATAATGTTTGTTTTGTCTTGTTATTTGTAGGTTCAATTCCTTTTGACAAGTGCAGCCATTGATGTGTTGGTGCAGCCCCTACCCGAGCTCAAGTCCAACATGCATGCTGCCTTCATAACCAAGCCATACAAGTGCAGTCCAGCCGAGCCTCCTTCTCCAAGTCTAAACCAAGCAGCCCTTCACTTGGAGCAGCCCACTTAATGTTGCAACCCGAGCCTTTGAAGTGCATGGCCGGTCCTCCTTGATGGAGCCCTTCCTCTTTGGTACAGCCCGGCCCCACCATGAAGCCTTCAAGTTCTGCCTGAGCCCACTTCAATGATGAAGCAGCCCACTTTAGATGCATGTAGCCCGACCCCCTTCAAGTGCAGCACAAGTCTCCATTCATGCATGGCCAGCCACCCTTTTTCATCCTCTCTCTCCCTCATCATTCATTGCATTCATGCATTCTCCAACCTCATGGCCGGCCACCCTCCTCTACATTCATCCACTGTCTATTAATTATCTCCTATTTTCATTCCATTAAATGTCATACAATGCATCCATCATACTCTCTCTCTCTCTTATTAATTTCTCCATGCATGCACCTTGCCACCAATGCATTGAGCCCACCTCCCTTTCTTCCCCCTCATTAAATGAAATGCATTCCCCCTCTCCAAGCATATGGCCGACCACCCCCCTTGCCATTTCATTTTATTCCCATCTAGAACCTTCCCCCTCATCTATAAAAGGATCCCTTGCCTCAAGCTTTGGAAGGTTGAATTGGAGGGAGAGCAAGTGAGATAGCTAGTTCAAGAGAGAGTTGTTCCCTTTTTTACTTGTTGTTTTTCTTCTCTGTTAGTGTAACCATTTTCTTGTAGGATAATATTGTCTTGTTCTTTTTATTATGTACCCCTTCTTTATTAAGTATTAAAAATGTTAGTTCCTTCTCTTATTTTGGTTTCCCTTTCGATTATGCGTAGCTAATTTCCCTTAGCATTCGATCATGAGGATCCATGAAATGAGATGAGGACCTCCTTTACTCTTTAGTTTTATTTTTGTCTAAATTATATTCGAACCTTCTTTGATTTTTATTGAGTCGACTACGTATTTCCGATATACGATAGTAGGCATTTGATCTCATTTCATACTAGTTGAGAGACTCGTTGATTTGAAAGATCACTCAAAGAAGGAAGGAGTTGCATGCAACCCTAGAGATAGGACGACGTAAATCCTCCGGATTGGAGTCAAATCCAATAGTGCAGATCACCTCGATAATGAAACTTTAGGCTCCTTTGATTTGTAAAGAGATTTCGATCAAAGTGTCTATAAGTTAGGAGACTTAATGCTCTAGCGAGATTTTTTCTTATTTTCGGATCTGTCACGGTCGAGTTTAATTCGCAATTATAAAATTAATCATTTTTTCCTTCTCGTCTCATTTCATGGTGAATCATTGATCGAATGTTAGCTTTTTAACATGAGTTTTTGTTTCAAATTATCTTTAGTTTTAATTTAAAAATTCTCAAAAATCCAACAATCTTTCGGTAGGATAATAGTGGAAGCGTGAGTAAGAGTAGTTGACAGCCCCGAGTGTTAATATGACCTTGGTACTACGATTCGATAGGTACACTTGCCTTTTCGAGTTGATAGTGAATTGAATTCACCAAGTTTTTGGCGCCGTTGCCGGGGACGCTTTTTTGTCAATATTAGGAAAAAGCTTTCGCTATTACTTCTGCAAAAATCAAAAAAAAAAAATTTACCTTTCTCTATTTTCTTCTTCAAGGTTTTATTTCCCTTCTTCTCTTTTTCTTTCCTCCATTCTCCTTCTAATTTTCTAAGTGTATGAACCGCACGAATCCGTCGCTACTTGTTGACTTGGACCCAGAAATCGAACGCTCCTTTCAGAGAAACTTGCGATTCAGAGGTTCCACTTCTCAAATAGCGGTTGAGGATTCCGACGGTGATTGTAATTTTAATTCTGAAATGGGAGATCCCAACCCAGGAATGGCTCAGCAAAGGACCATGTCCGATTATGCTCGACCCTACCTGGAGGGGACTGAAACAAGTATTGTTTGACCTGCAATTGCGAACAATAATTTTGAGCTTAATCCTAACATCATACAAATGGTACAGCAATATGTACAGTTCGACAGATTACAAGATGAAGATCCGAACTTGCATATTGCTAGTTTTCTCGAGATCTGTGAAGCATTCAAAATAAATGGTGTCTCAGACGATGCTATTAGGCTAAGACTCTTCCCCTTCTCTTTAAGGACAAAAGCCAAGCAGTGGTTGAGTTCTCTTCCAAGAGGATCAATCACTACTTGGAACATTCTAATGGATAAATTTCTTGCAAGATATTCCCCCCCCCCCCACCGCCAAAACTGCTAAATTAAGAAACGATATAACTTCATATTATCAAATTTCTTCTGAGACCCTCTATGACACAAGGGAGAGGTCCAAAGAGCTTTTGAGACGCTGCCCCCATCATGCTCTGCCTGTATGGTTACAGGTTCAGACATTTTATAATGGGCTAAATCAAGAGACTAGCAAATGATAGATGCCACTTCCTCTGGTTCTTTGGACCGCAAAACTATGGAAGCTGCTCTTGAGCTTATAGAGGACATGACGATGAACACTTTTCAGTGGAACTCGTCTAGGACTCGCCCAAATAAACCTGCAGGTATCTATGAGGTGGACTCGGTTTCGCAACTGGCGCTGCAAGTGGAAATGCTGAACAAGAAGATTTTGGAGATGACTGCTTCCTCCGCCGCTAAGGTATACGAAAATGCGAATGCTGCTGCTGCCGAGCAGGTGGATTATTTGGGGAACATACCCAGGCCTGCTCAAAATAATTCTGTTAATTTGACTACTTTTTCTGCTTTTTCTTCTCCTCCTAGTTTTAATACTGCTTCGAACTCTTATCATCCTGGATGGCGTAACCATCCTAATATTTCTTGGAGTAACCCTGCTAATGTTGCACGTCCACCACATGATTTCACTCCACCACCACCACCACAATATCAAAACCAAAATTTTCAAAAAACTCCATCATTGGAGGAAATTCTTTCTAAATATATAAGCTCGAATGATGCTACCATTAGAAGTCTATCTAGCTCCGTGAAAAATTTAGAGAACCAGGTCGGGCAACTTGCCAAGGTCATCTCCGAGAGGCCACCCGAGGCTCTTCCCTCAAACACTGAACCTAACCGAAGGGAGCACGCGAATGCGATTTCCCTTCGGAGCGGTAAAGTTATTAACGAGCCCACCACAAGGGAAGTGCCAGAGGTGATTGTCTCTCCCATTGCTGAAAATATTACCATTACAGAATCAAATGATAAAATTTTTGAAAAAGAAAAAGTCAAATCTAATTTTGAAAAAGAAAAGTCTATTTTTGAAAAAGAAGTTAACGATTTTCAAAATGATGCTCCGGCAATTATAAAGGAATTTCCGCCACCTCCTTATCCGGCTAGGCTTAGGAAAGAAAAATTAGATGATCAATATTCACGCTTTCTTGAAAAGTTTAAACAAATTCATATAAATTTGCCATTTCACGAAGTCATTAGCCAAATGCCGAAATACGCTAAATATCTCAAGTATTTAATAACGAATAAAAATAAATTGGAAAATCTTTCTCACGTAACGTTGAATGAAGAGTGCTCGGCGGTCGTTAAAAACTCTAACTTGCCTAAAAAAATAAACGATCCGGGTAGTTTTTCAATTCCTTGCGTTTTTGGTGAACTTTTTATAAAATATGTGCTACCGAATCTAGGTGCGAGCATCAACTTGATGCCTTTGTCATTATTCAAGAAGCTAGGAGTGTGCACTCTCAGCCCTACAAGAATGAGTATCCAGTTAGCCGATAGGTCGATCAAATATCTGTTAGGTATTGTTGAGGACGTGGTAGTAAAGGTCGACAAATTCATCTTCTCGGTGGATTTTGTCATTCTCGATATTGAAGAGGACGTCGAGGTCCCTCTTATCCTTGGTCGTCCCTTCCTAGCCACCGCTCGAGCAATCATAAATGTGAGTGACGGAAGACTTTCTCTGCGCGTGGGAGATGAAGAGGTTACTTTTGATATTAATCCATCTATGAGAAATTCTTTGCAAAATGATGACTCTTGTTTATTTATTGATGATTAAAAGAAGACTCCTATATTTCTCCAAATGATTTTTCGTCTTCTTTTTCTGAACTTTCTACAAATGTTTTTGAAAATACGGTAATGTCCATGCAAACAAATTTTGAAAATGAAACTGTTTTTAGACAAAAGAATCTTGAAAATCTCATTTTCGAAAAAGAAAAAAATCTGAAAAATTCATATGATAAATATCCCGACCCTGAAACGAAAGTCGATCCAGATAAGAACTTGGGCCACCATAAAGTTTTTAAACCTGGCGATCAAGTTCTACTTTTTAATTCATGCTTACTTATTTTCTTCGGACACATTAAATATCGATGGACTGGACCATTTACAGTCAAGGAAGTTTATTCTGATGGAACTGTGATGCTCTCGCACACGGATAAGGGTGATTTTAAAGTTAAAGGTCATAAACTGAAACATTATTTTTATAATGATTTTGTGTCTCCTGCAACGGAGAATTTCGTGTCGAACTCTTAAATATTTATCCTGATGTGAAACTTTTTTTTATTTTTTGGACTTCTTCTTATTACAAGACTTTTATTATTATTCGGACAATCTTTATATTATAAAATAAAGAACATTCTTGGGAGTCCTACCCAAGACTCTTCTTTTTCTATTTTCTTTGTACTTCGCTCTTCCTCCCGGCTGCCGCTCAAGCACAAGTTCGTGATCGCCGCTCAAACGTTGCTGATATCAAGATGGATCAAATCAAACCTGCTGATGATCAAGTGCACTAAAAAGCAAGCATGGGGAGCGACATCCGCCTTCATCTCACAAACCCGGGGAAGTCATGTTCTTTTTATTTTTCCTTTACTACATTTTTTTAAGCATTTTCTTCTCTTTCTCATTTCTCCTTCATTGAGGACAATGAAAATTTTAAGCATGTGGGAGGGTTTAGTTTCTTTCTTTTTTCTTCTTTCCTAAAAAAATGCTTTAAAACAAAATTCAAAAAATTAGTATAGTCTTTTGGAGCCTTTTAGTAGTATTATTTTTTTTATTTAACTTCATCAAAACTTCAAAAACATTATAAACTGCAACACCCAAAAAATATTTTACAATCAAATTCCAAAAATCCAAAAAAACAATGCTAAAATATATTTGAAAAACAAAATCGAAAATTATTTCCATATTTATTTTTATGTTTCTTCTAGTGATGTGTAGGCCTGTGCAGTTTTGTAGTTCTAGATAGATTTCTTTGAAAAGGTCTGCTAAACTTATCATTTTAACATAGCTTAGTTTTACTAGTTTCTAGTTCTTAAATATAAGCATCTATTTTCTCATTTTAAGTTAGCAATTTGTAGTTGCTCTTCTTATTCGGTTAGTTACGTACGAATGGTTGCTAGGTAATATTAGCTCTTTGTCATTTGTGTGGTAGTATTTCTTGGTGTCTAGAACTTGTCCCTAGCTACTCTCAAAGTATGTGCGTCGTTTTTATGTACTTTAGAAATGATTTAGGCCACCCTTTGACTCGTTTGAGCTTTACTTACCCACCAAAAAATAATTTACCATCGCAAAACAATGTTGGGCCTTTTCCATGTTTATTTGATTTAGCTCCACCTTTATTTCATTATTTGCTCCAAAGCCAAAATACCTTTCCTATTTTCACACTAAGACTTTGAGCTTAAAAATCATTTTTTTGAGGGGGTATTATCTTTGAAATGAAAAGAAAATTTTAAAGCCTATTTTTGGAGCTCTCTTTAATGAAAAAAAATGTTATTATCAAAATGTTATCAAATCAAAAAAACATGAGAGAAAAAAAAAGGAAAGAAAAAAAGAAAAATGAAGTTTATTTGTGGCCAATTTATTAAAGTAAAAAAATTTTATGGTTTTTTGTTTGTTTGAAGTAGTTATCATTTCTCTTCATGTTTTTATGTTTATTTTTGAGCTCAACCTTGGTTTAGTGTTTAAGCCCTCATGTTTATCCTTGTTTTCATTTCCTAATCATTTACTTAATCCAAGTTTTAACGCCTATTAGAAGTCCTATTAATCTTTAGAACGTAAATTCGCGTAGTGGAGAGAGTGTGAATGGACAAGCCTATGGCCACAATCATTGATGGATTTCTTTGGAGGTTACCTTGAGGTGTTTTAGGGTAAATTTTTATCTAGCAACCTAGTAGTTCGTTAATGCGCCATTTATTTAGAAATTCTATTTTTGTTTATCTTATTTTCATTAATTTTGTATGCCTTGTTTTGGGAATTTTGAAATTTGTAATTCTTCTTTATGTTCTAATGATATTTTTAGGTCTTCACTTTCAAGTTTTCTATTGTTCACTTCTCACCCCACTAGTTGTTAACATAGGAATTAGGATAGTTTAATTTTTCATGTTTTTTTTCTTAATTATGCAACCTAAAACTACTTTGTTTTCTTTCCCTAGTTCTTTAATTTTAATTTGCTTGAGGGCAAGCAAAAGCTCTAGCATGGGTGAATTTGATGACTACTTTTAGTCATCGTTTGTGGTATAGTTTATAAGCCTAAATTCCTAAGTTTATTTATAATTTTGTTTATTTATGACTGTTTTATTTTATTTCTCGTTTAATGTCTTTTATGTTATGATATTATAATTTCTAACTTTATTATGTGTTTTGTTCTTATTATTTTATGTTTTAAATTTTATGTTTTGTTATGTTATGTTTAGTTTAGTTTTAATGTTTAATATATTTTTTGTTTATTTTTATGTTTTGTTAATTGTCTTATTTAATGTCTTATTATTGTTATGTTTAGTCTTATTAATATATATTATATTATGTGATGTTTAGTTTTATTTTTTATAATTACTATGTTCAATGTTAATAAATAATATTATGTGTCTAATGTTTGTTTTGTCTTGTTATTTGTAGGTTTATGTCCTTTTGACAAATGCAGCGCTTGATGTGTTGGTGCAGCCCCTACCCGAGCTCAAGTCCAACATGCATGCTGCCTTCATAACCAAGCCATACAAGTGCAGTCCAGCCGAGCCTCCTTCTCCAAGTCTAAACCTAGCAGCGCTTCATTTGGAGCAGCCCACTTAATGTTGCAACCCGAGCCTTTGAAGTGCATGGCCGGTCATCCTTGATGGAGCCCTTCCTCTCTGGTGTATCCCGGCCCCAACATGAAGCCTTCAAGTTCTGCCTGAGCCCACTTCAATGATGAAGCAGCCCACTTTAGATGCATGCAGCCCGGCCCCCTTCAAGTGCAGCCTAAGTCTCCATTCATGCATGATCGACCACCCTTTTTCATCCTCTCTCTCCCTCATCATTCATTGCATTCATTCATTCTCCAACCTCATGGTCGGCCACCCTCCTCTACATTCATTCACTTTCAATTAAATATCTCCTATTTTTATTCCATTAAATGTCATACAATGCATCCATCATACTCTATCTCTTATTAATTTCTCCATACATGCACCTTGCCACCAATGCATTGAGCCCACCTCCCTTTCTTCCCCCTCATTAAATGAAATGCATTCCCCCTCTCCAAGCACATGGTCGGCCACCCCCCTTGCCATTTCATTTTATCCCCATCTAGAACCTCCCCCCTCATCTATAAAAGGAGCCCTTGCTGAAGATTTGGAAGGTTGAATTGGAGGGAGAGCAAGTGAGATAGCTAGTTCAAGAGAGAGTTATTCCCTTTTTTACTTGTTGTTTTTCTTTTCTGTTAGTGTAACCATTTTTTTGTAGGATAATATTGTCTTGTTCTTTTTATTGTGTACCCCTTCTTTATTAAGTAATGAAAATGTTATTTCCTTCTCTTATTTTGGTTTCCCTTTCAATTATGCGTAGCTAATTTCCCTTAGCATTCGATCGTGAGGATCCATGAAATGAGATGAGGACCTCCTTTACTCTTTAGTTTTATTTTTGTCTAAATTATATTTGATTCTTCTTTGATTTTTATCGAGTTGACTCCGTATTTCCGGTATACAGCAGTAAGCATTTGATCTCATTTCATAGTAGTCGAGAGACTCGTTGATTTGAAAGATCACTCAAAGAAGGAAGGAGTTGCACGCAATCCTAGAGATAGGACGACGTAAATCCTCCGGATTGGAGACAAATCCAATAGTGCGAATCACCTCGATAATGCAACTTTAGGCCCCTTTGATTTGTGAAGAGATTTCGATCAAAGCGTCTATAAGTTAGGAGACTTAATGCTCTAGCGAGATTTTGTCTTATTTTCGGATCCTTCACGGTCGAGTTTAATTCGCAATTATAAAATTAATCATTTTTTCCTTCTCGGCTCATTTAATGGCGAATCATTGATCGAATGCTAGCTTTTTAGCATAAGTTTTTGTTTCAAATTATCTTTAGTTTTAATTTAAAAATTCTCAAAAATCCGACAATCTTTCAGTAGGATAATAGTGGAAGCGTGCTTAAGAGTAGTTGACAGCCCCAAGTTTTAATACGACCTTGGTACTATGATTCGATAGGTACACTTGTCTTTTCGGGTTGATAGTGAATTGAATTCACCAATGTTCAAGGCAATTCTTGTTCAAGAGGGGAGTCTTCTGGTTCAGGAAGCAGAGGGAGCGTTGCTCCAGGTGCTCCTGGTTCCAGTGAGGAGGCGTCTTATTCAGGAAGCAAGGGGAGCATTATTCTGGGTTTGCCCGGGAATGGAGCTGGTTCAGAAGCAGCGAATGTGGCTAGCCGTGATCCGGTTCTTCAGATATCGAAGAGGATCAGTAAGCCACCAGCTCGATATAGTGAAGGGAACACGGCGGACTTGATTCCATGTTTCCTTGCTAGCCCTCAGGTCGAGCAAGTATCTTCTAGCTATGAACCCACTAGAATCAAGGAGGTGGTTGCCACTAAGGCTGAAGAGGTGACTTCTCTCAGAGGTAACGAGGCATTGGAATAAGGGGTAGTCCGTGCGGCTTTGGTTGCTGTCTGGCGACCTGGCAGATTGAGCGGACTCCACAGCAGTAGACCGACGGCTTGTATTTGAGTCTGTGCGGCTTGTTTCTCTTGTCTTGTTTTTGTAGTCTCTGATTTCCCTTGGATTTTGGTTGGTGAAGCATGTCTCACCATGTATGTCTCGCTGTGTAAAGAAGATTGTTGTAAATCAATAAGACTCTTGTCTTGCATGTGTTGCTGGTTGATTGACTTCAGTTGAGATAACCCCTGCTCACTCCAGGTTCCAGTGAATTTCTGCGTGATCAAGTTGTGAACTGGATAGTTCTAACAATAATAATTTGGTTTTAGGCTATCTTGTTAACCACCTTGAGAGAATTCAACGTGGTAGTAGTGCCAGGTTGTTGAATTTTAATAGATGTGACATCCACCCTCGAGTGGTGTGGGATTTCAAATCATTCCACTGTGTCTGTTCTGAGAAAGGAGATGAATTTTAAACGAATGTTTTTTACAGATGTCATTGGCAAAACTTTGATCTGCAAAACAAGGTCCCATGATAAGATCTTTAAAATGATGTTTGAGCTAATGACAAGGATAACTCTATAAAAGAAAACTGACTAGGGGAACGTACTATTTGACAGAATAGTGGAACGTGTCCCTGAGTCAAAACTTGGAAGAATATTGTCTCTGTAGTTGCACACTTCTACTCTAGGGATCCTCAATGTAAGGCTAGGAATTAAGATCCATCACATGAGGAGAATGGACTCCAAAATGTTAGACAGATGGGACAGGATGTTTCTTCCACACCAACAAGCATCCATCAAGAATAAATGGAAGGAAGTTATCATCCCTGAAGAAAGCACTAGAAGTAGCTCTTTTGAGAGCAGTGAAGAAGAGCCTCATGATCCTCAACTCTTTGACTCTTCTGAAGATACTAGAAGAGATATGAGTGCTCATGTTTCTATGTCCTCAGAACTGAAAGTATGGATGCAACTTGGTGGCTCTCAGTCTGAAGAGACTCCTGCAGAAATAGTTGAAAGACTAACTGGAGATGTGGTGGAAAAGATCTGTTCAGACATTGAGGGGAGACTACTCAGATGAATGCTCCTACTGAGGGGGAGAAAGTCAGTTCAGTATAATAAAAACTTGATAGCTCCCTGGAAGATCTATAAAGAAGGATTGATCATACTCCAGAAGGTCCAAAAGTGATGCTGTTCAAACCTCAAGGTGAGGGGGAGCAAGTTACTGATATTGTGATTGAAGGTGCTCTAGTCACAGATAATACAGGGAAGCATGTTTCCATGGGGAATACAGAGGTTGAGGGTGAGATTCCAACAGAGCTTCCTACACAGTAAATTGAAGATATTATTGACATATCTGAAGATGGTGTACCTGAGGCTGATGTTCCAGAGGCTGATGTTGTTGAACACTCATTTGTGTTCAGGATGGACGACTCTGAATCCAGAGAAGTTGCATGGGAGAATGATGAGGATGTTTGTGACCAAGGGGCATCTCATCAGACTTATCCAATGTCCACAACATTTCTGGCTGAACTTAAAGGTCTGCTAGATGACTAAAGGAGACAACTAGAACATTTTATTGACAATTCCATCAAAGAAATAAGAAAAGATTTATCTACAGAAATCAAGTCAATCAGATTTGAAGTAAACTTGTTTAAAGCCAACACAGCTTCATTCTTCATGAGAGCATCCCATTTTGTAACCAATACTGAAAGCATGTCTGAGGAAATCTGGAAGAAGCGAATTGATATCATGGAAAATCAGAACATCACTACTAACAACATGGAAATGGTCCATAATGTGCAGAAGATGCTGATGGAAGGACACAAGATAACTCTGGAGAGAAGTATGGATGCATGCACAAAGTACATAGATGATCATATGCAGGAAGTTAAAAAATCATGTGACCAAGGGGGTCAATTTTCTCAATGAAATACTCTCTGTAGCCAAGAACTCCCTGAATGAAACTATGTCTGAAGAAGTCATAAATGGGGAGAAGTCAATGATCAAAGCAAACAGTGAGAATGTTGTTTGGGTAACTAATGTGGTCAGGGGATCATTAGGACATGAAAAATACTCATATGATAATATTATTCTTACTCCTCTTCCTGAAGGTCAGACTGATGGTGATCAGTATGATAATCAGTCTGATGATCAGTATGTGATCAAGATGGTGATCAGTGGGCTGAACCATTTACTGTTGTTACTTATATTCCTACCTTCATTCACATTGCAGAACAGATTTCAAGAGCCAAAGGCAAGTCTATTGCTAAAGAGGAGGAAGAGTTCAATGGTATACACAAGTTTGTATCTGATATATAGGTTCAAGTTCATTGTATGTAGGTTATATACTATTATATTGATTAGGCATGTTGTATAGGTCACAATGATAGTGGGACTCAAGAAAGGATGCTAGATAAGTAAAAAACTGACTAATTCAAGTAGCGTTGAGTGAACTCACTTTACTCAATGCTAGGAGTCTAAAAGCGTTGACAGGAGATGCAACCGTCAAAACCTCGGTATTGCTGACTTGAAATATGACTAAGTACAAAAGCATTGAGTGAAGGAAGTTCACTCAATGCCTACTCAAAAGGATTTTTGGTTAAGTACAAAAGCATTGATTGATGAAGGATCACTCAACGCCACATCAAGAAATTCGGCAAAGTCAAAATGCATTTAGTGTAGAAGCTTCACTCAACACCTTCATACAAGAAAATTCTAGCAAGTCCCAATACGTTGAGTGATGAAGGCTCACTCAACGCCTTATTAGTTAGGCTATAAAAGTCAAATGCATTGAGAATTAAAGGTTCACTCAATGGCTCAAGATATAGATTTTATGCCAAGTATTTCTTCATTGAGTGATATGACTTCACTCAACGTCTATGTAGAATGACTGAAAATTGATAAGTCCCTAGGCACTTGGTCATGCTGACATCATCCAAAATTCAAACGTTGCGGGACATGTGCGCTAAATGACAAAAGGCATTGTATGCTTTTATTACAACAATTAAAGCTAAAATTGTCTGGCAGTTACCAATTTCAGCTTGCCCATGACGAGGAAATAGTTGTTGGATGGTGAAAGATAACATGGACTTTACAGATATGTTAGAATGAAGCTTTTTCTCTGGATAGACGGCTACTCCATCATCTCCATCAAGAAAAAATCCTTGACATCGGGATTAACTAGAAGGAATGTGAGATTCATACTAAGACTAGCTGTTTTGAAGAAATCAACATCTGAAAATTAATCCATTAGTCTTCAGCATCAAGAACACAGAACTGGTTTTCTGTAAAAGAAGGAGAAGTAGAGCAAACTCAAGGAGCTGTACATCTTCAAGGCCACTGCACATCAAATTCTTGAAGAAACAATGTTCTGAAGTAGTCTTCTCAGGACAAGCAGAAACATCCTGAAGATCAATTATCTTGGTATTGTGAATAAGATAGAACTAATTTTACTCAGTTCAGAAAGAAGACTCAGATAACCATTTCCCTAGAGTCAATAATCATCAACCATCTACTCTTTCTATAGGATCATTATTGATCCAAGTTGTAAGCCTAAAATATAAAGGCTGAGTGGTAGGATCCTGGTGTGGATCTGAGATAGGGCCTGGCTACCTGAGGTAGGTTCTTGCTAAGGTGTGAGGTAGGAGAATAATTATATCTGAGTGTAGGGCTACCCTCCTAGCCTGAGCTATAAGGCTTCTTGATAAGCCTAAGGTAGGTGATCAGGGTCACTGAGCTATAGGAGTAAAGATTACTCTATGTGTTTAGGACGGTGACCTGAGATAGGGCTTGGAGGAAGCCTGAGAGATCCCGAGGGATCTGTTTTGTAAGCACTTTGAGCCGAGTTTGGAGAAGATTGCCTTGTCTAACTCACTCTTAGAAAGGTGGGAGGGAAGTGGATGTACTCATACCTTGAGTAACCACTATAAAACTTGGTGTGTTGTTCTTGTGTAACATCCCTCAAACAACTAGACCCCTAGGAGTGGTTTTGTCATGACAAGGTCATGACAAAACCCTAGGAATCCCAAGAAGGCCAAGTAAACCTAGGGATGTAAGTGAGACCATTGTGGTCTGCAAATATTAGATTTATGAACCCTAGTTAAGGTGATCATGGGGCTTCAGCAATACTTCAAGACCCCACCATGGCCTCACCAATCCCTTTTAAAGTTCATCTGAACCTTAAGGGTCCATTAGAGTCGACTCAGGGTGGCCAAGTTGACCTACGACCACTCTAGGCCTAAATTGGGCAGGGTGCCCTAATTAAGGATAGTGTGCCCTAGTTAAGCCCAACTAACCATACCAGAGTCTTACTATACCTAAAATGGGGTCAAAGGGGTCACTAATGACCCTTGGAGGGCAGTCAAGGTGGTTAGGTTGACCAAAGTCAACTCTGGCCATAAATGGGTCAAACTGAACTATATTGGGTCAATTGACCATCCCGTAGCCAGGTGGACCCCATTTATACCCACTAACCCTAAAGTTAGGTACATGGGTCACCAAGGACCCATTGGGGTCAGCCCAAGTGGCTAAATTGAACAGAGTCAACCCTAACCTTAATTTGGGCAAAGTACCCTTCCTAAGGGCAGGTGGCCTCCAAAGTGCCAAGTCAACCATACCCATCCCTACCTAGACCCTAGGGGAGCCCAATAGGTCACCAAAGACCCAATGATGATAACATAAACGGTCAATTTGACATAGGTCAACCATAGTCAAGATTAAGTCAAACCTAGCTCAAATGGGCTAACCCAAGCTCAAGCCCTCTTTCCTTTTTGGGCTAGCCTTAATATCATGAAAATTATGAATGTGTGGGCTGCCAATAGGCTGGAGAAGTCAGCATAGTCAATCTAGATGACTAGGAGAGAGAAAACCTCAACCTCATTTTAATAGAGGAGAGAGAGAAAGTTGAAAGGGTGTCATTCATGGAGAAGGAGGCCAAAGGCCACTCCTCATTGGCTGACCCAATACCACATTCACTTCAGGAAGACCAGGGGACCAGTTTGGAGGATTTCCATGGCTGGAACAGTGCACCATGCCATGGCCGAAAAAAATGCCTTCAATGGCCATTAATGTCCATTGAAGCATTGGAACTTCCCTCGCCTTCTAAACGGCTGGATTCAACTCCTCTAGGGAAGAGCAGAAATTTCCATCTGTTTCCCGGCGGGATTGAGCCCTGGTTCAGTCTCCTCCTCCATGGCCGATCCTAGCCATTAATGGCTTTAATGGGCATTGATAATCTATCCCCTCCCCTTTCCTATTGAGGCTTTAAACACCATCAGTGGGTCGAGAGAAGGCTTTCCCAATCCTTACTTGAAGAAATCGATCCCCCCCCACTGTGCAGTTGTAGAAACCTAGTGGCTATGCCTTTAGGAATGGCATTCCGGCTATCTTCTCGACTTCAGGTCGCCTGCAAGGTCCTCCCCCTCTCCTTACCTCATGGCTAGATCATAGCAATGTTTAGGTCCAAGGTTCGGGGTCAATTGAGCCCGAAACAATTCGTGGTTTTCATGGTTTCGGGCCGAGAAGTTTCTTGCTAAAACCGCCGGAATCCACCCCTCCGGCGGTTGTGGTGCCGCCAGTCGATAGCCACCACCTCGGTGGAGGTGTTGGTGGCGGTGGCTGGCCGGGGAAGTGCCGGGAAGGGCGGCAGCGGCGATTGGAAGTGGCTCCAGGCTCGGGCTATCTCAGTCGTTGGCTGGAGGTAGACGATGAGCCCGGGCCACTGGATCCGCGCCAAGATTCGTGCGCTAGTTTTGATACGAATCATTTAATTTTCATTGCTATATCATTTTTGTCACACTTTTTGCTAGGGATCGTTTTAATTTTTAAAAATTCCTAGGCTCCTCTACTAAAACAGTCACCAACATTAAGTTTGTAGCTCTAAGTGTCTACTTTAATTAAAAATTGATATTAACCAATTTGGACCTCTGGTTATACTAGGGCTCCCATTTTGGAGGGACCTATAACTAGGGCTATCCTGAGATTAAAAATGGTGCCCTTAGCTATACCTAGTGCCTGCCCAAAAATGGAAATTTTAGGAGAGAATTAGTCTATGGTTTTTATATTTATTTAAAAATAATAGGGTAAATTAATTAGGTAGACTAACTACCTCCAAACCATCCCAAATTTTATTGAGTGGTCCCTGACCTCATGATATGTCTATGTATAACTTTTCACCTCATTTGTATGTGTTTTGGATAGGAAATGAGCTAACACTAATTTTACCTTAATGAGGGGTTCTTAAGTAAAAAGTGCACCTTGAGGTTGAGTGGTTTAATCACCTCAATAGAGGTTTGGATTTTGACCACTGACTTGACATAACCTTAGACACCATCATAGGGATTATTGGGTGGTTAGGACAGTTTTGCCCAAGGATCCAAACTCAAACCCTAAGGAGGGGCACTTGAGTGTTGTGAAGGGCTTGGGGTCACATGCCCTTTTATGATCTTGCATCTTGGTAGAAATGATGCTAGGGTAGCCAAAGCCCTCTGATATGAATCTTAGAGGATTTGGAGATGGATAGACGTCTCAAATCCATAACCCTAGTTTAGCGCATATCCACCTTTTGTGTAGAATAAGCCACCAAAACTAACTAAAAAGGTGTGAAACTTAGGTAGCATGGATTTTAAGTTAGTTAGGACTCTGGTGAATTTATTGGAATTTTATGAGTAATATTACTAGCACCTCCTTTGTTATACATGATGTGGCCGTAAATTGTATTTTATTTATTATGATCACATTATTCATTCTAGACTCATGAAATTTGGGTAAGAGATGTTTTAAGTCAAAATGATTATTCCTGAATTTTGTTATAAATTTTAGTTGAACAACTTTATTACTTCCTTCCCAAATTTGAAACGGTGCAATTATGGTCAATAAATTATTTAGATCTATTTACTTGTTGCAAAATGGTGAAATTGGGTCCCTGATAATTTTAGGTCAATAACCACTTGGATAAATTAATTCATGATTTTTAGATGATTATTTGCAGTATATGCTTTACAAACCCATAATTTTGGGGATTTGACGTATAGTTTATTCAGATGCTTATTTTCCTGGAAAAATTGGGAGACACTGGATTACTTGTTGAAAAGTCATATTGAATTTATCATAAATTTTGTAGAGCATTTGCTTGTCTGAAATGGGTACTTCATGTTCAAACTTGGATTTTTGGGAGTATAAGAATAAATAAATAAATTTTCAGAAAAATTAGGAAAATTATGTATTTCTGGATTTAGGATAAAAATGTCATTATAGCGCTCCAATAATTATTATAGGGGTACTGGTGATTATTTTGTGTACCTCCCATTATACACTTCATATAGTTTAGGTTGGGCTGCATTTAGTAAAATCGCAGAAATTGTGTTGCAATAAGAATTGGGGCACACGAGTTGGGGTTAGATGTTTGCTGATTTGGATGAATGAAAAAGAGTTCGTCGTTAGAAGTTGGGATGAGTAAGGGGTTGGAATGGCTAGTGTCCGGTGGTGCTCGGGATCGGTGAAAGATCGTCTTTCCCGTAGGGAGGAAGTGTCTAATGCACTAGGGTTAGATCCAGTAAATTAATTAAGGGTTGGTAAATCTGGTAGCAACCAATAATAGTAAGTGCCTTGTGAAATGGAGATTTGGGCGTAATCCTATCATAGTTCCTAGTGCCTTCGAGAGCCCTTCACGGGGTATACCTTGGGCAGTCCTGGGCTAACCTAAATATTAGGTAAAACTGAAATACAAGAGTAAGTAGAAGTAATCTAGGGTTGCACTCACACTCCTCGGAGTTGTGTGAGTTAGGTTAGGTCACTCGGGCATTAGGCCTGGTGGATGTGGAGATGGGCAAATTGGCCCAGCGAGCTTTGGCTCAATTGCAGTTGGTGACGAACGGGTTGGTCCGGTGTGCTTTGGCTCGATGGTTATACATCAAGGTTTCATGTGCATAAAGTAAAGTTGGTGGGTATTCGGTATTGGTGAGTCGATGCACCAACGCTAATATGTTTACTCGGCAAGTGTGGTTGAGCACTTGGCTAGGTAAAGCCCGGTTCGCCAGCCAAAAGAGTACACAGGAGCTCCACTTAGTGCACCAGCATTGAGGCGTACGATAGGTCTGACTGGTAGTGCAATTACCGGCTTAGAGGTGGGCGAGGCCCAACCCACCGCTTCCGTTTGCCACTACGGAGGTATCCTGGGAGGTTCGGCTCCAGAAAGGGGCAACTAAAGGTCTGTGTACACAGAGTCGAGTGGGTGTGTTGAACATGCATGTTCACAGCATGGCATAATTGTATTTCATAGCATAACCATTGCATTCAACCCTGACACCTATTGTATAAAGTGGTATGGGACGCTTTATACAATAGGCCCTACAAAACGACCCTTTGGTTTATCAGTTCGTGTGAGCGTGCTTATAAGGTAAGGTTTATTTCAGAAATCTTTATATGTATGCTTTATAGAAAACCGATACCCTATCGTATAAACAGTTATGGGACTCTTTACACGATAGGAGGCCTGCAAAAGATCCCTTGGCTTATGTGTTCTCGCATAAGTTAATGTTATTTTTCCTGCTTAATTTCTCATGCTTTTACTACTGCCTTATATACTATTGGACTGCTAGTTAGTTTTTCCGCCATCTGATCATTTTTCCGTTCTCCACCTTCATGTCCTCTCCTTTCCTCCTCCCCGCTCGGTTCCTAGGTTCCATGGGGGTAGGGGCGGTGGATGATAGGACTTAGTCTTTTATACTAACGGTTTTCGAACCACATCATTTTAGGGAACCGTGGAGCCTAGCATGGAGGAGCAGCCCCGGAGGTCGACGCGCTTGGAGATGGGGCAGTCTAGTAATGGAGTTCAGACGGCAGGGACTGTGAGTACTGGCCCCTACTAGTTATATTAGTTTTGCTTCCGTGATGAGAGATTTGTAGTGAAGACATTGATGTACTGGGCATTAGCCCAAGTTTTTGTATTTTTATTATACATGTGGACACTCCCTTCGTGGAGATCATTTACTATTTTTGTGACTTCTGTGGACTTGCTTTTGTTACTTTGCTACTGTTATGATCGATTTGGCCGACAGGATCGGCATTTTGTAGTGATTACCTTCCCGGGAGTGGAGGTGTCACCGCAAAACGGCGGTTCTGGGCCTAAGACCCTGTGGTGTTAAAAGAAAAGGGGGGGTCTTACAAGTGGTATCAGAGGAGACCTCGATCGAAAATTAGCAGTCCCCAACCCCTGGGTCAACCCCGCACGAGTTTAGTTTGGGGACAAACTAAGCAGCGGAAGCAATGGTGTGCCCATATGGGGGATCACATGTAAATTCTCCACCGTTAATTAGGTTTGACTCGATTATTTACTATTGGCTTTGTCATGCAGCCCCCAACACAGCCTACACCACAAGGCAGAGTCCAGCAGACTCCCGAGGTTGCACCACCTCCTCCAGTTCCCACTCCGTTCCTACAGTCAGAGATGGGTAGACTCTGACAGATATCTTGGAGGGGTTTAGGTCACAACAGGTTCCGGCTCCGCTGCCGAACCCGACGGCCAACTGGCTAAGTATTTTCCGAGGACTTTCTCCCCCATCCTACTTGGGGACAGAGTCGGCCGTTCGGACGGAGGAATGGTTGGACATTATGTATGAGATGCTGATTGGGATCCGGTGCCCATGGGAGGAGAGAGTGTCCTTGGTCGTCTCTTGCCTGGAGTCCCATGCCAAGAGATGGTGGAAGACTTCGCTGGACACGACGTTTGCCGACAGTGAGGTTGTTGAGATAGTTTGGGTGGAGTTCATGGCCGCACTGCTGGAGCATTTTGTTCCGCAGTCGGCCAGGGACGAGCTGTAGGATAGATTTCTTCAGTTGATATAGGGTAGCAAGACAGTGGTCGAGTATCATCGGGAGTTCAACCATCTAGCCCGGTTTGCGGATTCTTACCAGTTGGATGAGGCAGGTTACACCAAGAGGTTCTATAAGGGCCTGCGAGAGGATCTAAGGGAGGCTCTGCTGTTCTTGTCTGATGGACCTATTCCGCGGATATTGGATATGGCAAAAAGGATCGATGCAGATTGGCAGACCACCCGAGGCCGGAAGCGTCCAGCTAAGGAACAGGGCCGGGGGGCCCGAAATGATCAGCGCCGGGGCTGGGTCATAGATGGGAGAAGAGTAGAATACCGGCCCCTGCATGAGGCGAGACAGGAGCAGAGGGAACCAGTAGTGGTGGCCCCTCAGCCACCCCAGATGCAGAAGGAGCAGAGACCCGGGGCAATGTCATATCCCCCGCCAGAATGCTTCAATTGCCATCAGGTGGGGCATATATGGAGGAACTATCCCATGAAGGGGGAACCACCACCAGCACCACCGGCTGCCCCGCCAGCTCAGTATTTTGGAGGCCGAGGACGTGGACGAGGTCGTGGATACTATGACAGAGACCACATTCAGGAGAGTGGGCAGGTATATGCATTGGATCTGACCCAACAACAGAACCCGGAGCAAGTGATCACAGGTATGCCAGTTAATTTTCTTTTTTTTCTTTCCTAGATAATTAAAGTTATGAATATAGGACTGATAGACTAGGGAAGAAAACCTTAAATAGATTACTAAAAATTTAAGTTAAACCCCCAAGCATAGTATTCATCAGCGGCAAACCCACCTATACACTGTTCGATATGGGTGCTTCGCACTCGTTTGTGTCGGAAGCCTTCCTGGAAGTGCTATAAGGCATGGAGCGGTTCACAGGCCTGATGATGAGTATACAAATACCTAACGGATCGGAGTTATTCACCACCGCCCGCTACAACATGGAGGAGGAGTTCAGCGGAAAGATATTTGAAGCACCGGCGATGATCATGAAGATGCCATTCTTTGATTTGATCCTGGGAATGACATGGTTGCGCTGGAACCATGCTCAGATCGACTGAATGTCCAAGAGGATTACTGTAAGGCATGGGTATTCCTTCATCGTCATCGAAGGTATTAGATCTATTCCCCATCTCTTGCTGACATCCGTGCAGGCCATCAAGGCCCACTAATAGGGGGAGGAAGTCTATGAAGTCTTGTATGGGATGGTCGAGTATAAGTGTTCCATCTCGAATATTTCGGTGGTGCGAGATTTTGCCGACGTATTTCCAGAGAAGCTTTCAGGGCTACCCCGCACCGAGAGCAGGATTTTCGGATACAGTTGGTGTCGGGGGCTAAGCCAGCATCTAGAGCCCCTTACTGTATGGCCCTGAAGGAGCTGACAGAGTTTCGGAGCCAGATCCAGGAACTGGTGGAAGACGGTTTTGTCCGACAAAGCTCTTCACTATGGGGAGCCCCGGTGTTATTTGTCAAAAAGAAGGACGGGACACTCAGATTGTGCATCGACTACCGGGCACTGAACCGACTGACAGTCCTGAATACCTATCCACTGCCAAGGATAGATGAGCTATTTGACTAGCTGGTGGGCGCGCACTTCTTTTCAAAGCTGGATTTGAGGTCGGGCTACTATCAGCTGCGGATTCAGGAGGAGGACATACTGAAGACTGCCTTCAGTAGCAGATATGGGTTGTTCGAGTTTACTTTGATGCCCTTCGGGCTCACGAATGTACCGTCGGCCTTAATGAGCCTCATGAATCGGGTGTTCGAGGCATATCTGGATGTGTTCGTCACTGTATTTATTGATGACATCCTCATCTACTCGAGGACAGAGGAGGAGCACACAAGACATCTGATGCTGACCCTGGAAAGACTACGGGAGCACCAGCTCTACGCGAAGTTCAGCAAATGCCAGTTCTGGTTGAAGGAGGTGGCTTTCGTAGGCCATATCATCGGTGGTGCTGGGTTGGCAGTGGACCCGACCAAGATTCAGGCAGTTCGGGATTGGCAGCAGCTGAAGTCGGCCTCAGATGTGCGGAGCTTCCTAGGACTTGTCGGTTACTACCGGAAGTTCATGGAGGGATTTTCTCGTATTTCCCTTCCCCTCACATCCCTGACAAGGAAAGAAGTGCCCTATGTCTGGACCCCGCAGTGCGAGGTGGCCTTTCAGGAGTTAAAGAATCGACTCACCTCGGCTCCTATACTAGCCCTTCCTTAGAGGAAGGAAGGATCCAGGTCTACACCGACGCTTCCTACCAGGGCATGGGTGCGGTGCTGATGCAGAATGGTCACGTGATAGCATAAGCTTCTCGACAGCTGAAGAAGCATGAGCTGAACTACCAAGTTCATGAGTAATGGATGGGAGCGGTCATATTTGATCTGAAAGTCTGGCGACACTATCTGTACAATGTCCACTGCGATATTTACTCCGACCACAAGAACTTGAGGTATGTGGACACAAAGAAGGAGCTGAATATCATGTAGAGGCAATGAGTGGAGTTTCTAGCAGATTACCAATACGAGATGCACTACCACCCAGGAAAGGAGAATGTGGTGGCAGATGCGCTTAGCCGTAAGGCCACAAACTCTAGAGCAGGAACGCAGTTGTTGGCCTTGGAGTTGGTCCAGATGTTCGAAGAGATGCAGATATCCTTTGTGTCCGAGGATCACCCTGAGCTGTACCGAGAGTACCTAGCATCGTTGATTGCCCCAGATGACATTCGAGACCGAGTAAGAGATGGGCAGAGGTAGGATACCCATCTTGAGCCGATATTCCGGGCCTTAAAAGCAGGCACAGTTGGAGATTACTCATTGAGGTATGGGCTAGTGTATTTCAGAGGACGGATTTACATACCGGAGGGAGGCCAGGTCTAAGAGGATATCATGATGCAGGCTCATGGAAGTCGGTATTCAGTACATCCGAGTGTTACGAAGATGACTGCGGATCTGAAGAAGGCCACGTACTGGCCAGGCATGAAGAAGGATATCACCTAATTCGTGACCTACTACAAGGGATGCCAGTTGGTGAAGGCAGAGTGCAGGAATCCCGCAGGACTATCGCAGCCACTCCTAGTGCCGGAGTGGAAGTTTGACGATGTTGTGATAGACTTCATACATGGGCTTCCCCGATCTCGGACATGAAACGATTCGATCTAGGTTATCATTGACCGGCTAATAAAGGTATCCAGATTTATTCCGATCAGGAAGGATGAATCAGTTGGTGTGCTGGTTCGGAAGTTCGTGGAACAGTTCATCCATTATCACGACATACCAAGGTCGATTGTATCGTATCAGGATGGACGATTCACGTCAAGGGAGTGGAGATCAGTGCAGACACACTTGGGCACCCGGCTGACATTCAGCACAACATTTAATCCCCAGACCGATGGACAGACGGAACGCACAAATCGAACCTTGGAAGATCTGTTGCGACTTTGCATACTGGATCGCGGTGAGCCCTGGGAGAAGCTGTTGCCACTGATCTAGTTCTCATATAATAACAACTACCTGTCCAGCATAAGGATGGATCATTATGAGGCCCTATACGGACGAAGATGTAGGACTCCGCTGTCGTGGATACAGGATGAGGATCCGAAGGCTTTGGGTTCGGAGTTTGTTGAAGACACCGAGGCTCAGGTGAGATTGATACGGGATAGGATGCTAGAGGCACAGAGCTGACAGGCTAAGTATTATGACGGTCGACATCATTAGGTGGAGTTCTAGGTGGGTGACCAGGTGTTCTTGAAGATTCGACCAATGCATGGGGTTTCACGGGTGCGCGGTCGGAAGAAGATGCTCAGCCCAAGATATATGTGGCCTTATAGGATCCAGGAGCGGATCAGTCCCTTGGCATACAGGCTGGAGCTGCCACCGGATCTGGCAAGCCTACATGACCTATTCCATGTATCCTCACTCAAGAGGGCTCTACTACGCCCGGAGCAGCAGATTACGGCCACGGATGGGCCAGTAGCCTCTAATCGGTCAGTTCACCCGGAACCGGTTCAGATTGACGACATGGAAATACGAGTCTTGCGCCGTAAGAAGGTTCCATTGGTCAGTGTCCTGTGGAGGAATCATGGGCGAGAGGAGTACACATAGGATCCCCAGGACTTGATGCATCAAAGGTACCTAGAGCTTTTAAGTCAGGTATTACTCACAACCTCCCGGGATGTTACAATTTTCCTTTCATATTTGAAACCCCGTAGGCCTAACTAGAATTTCGAGGACGAAATGTTTTTGTTATATATTAGGATTTGTAATATCCCTCAAACAACTAGACCCCTAGGAGTGGTTTTGTCATGTTTAGGTCATGACAAAACCCTAGGAAGCCCAAGAAGGCCAAGTTAACCTAGGGACGTAAGTGAGACCACTATGGCCTGGAAATAGTAGATTTATGAACCCTAGTTAAGGTGATCATGGGGCTTCAACAAGACTTCGAGACCCTACCATGGCCTCACAAGTCCATTGTAAAGTTCATCTGAACTTTAAGGGTCCATTGGAGTCGACCCAGGGTGTCCAAGTTGACCTATGGCCACTCTATGCCTAAATTGGGTAGGGTGCCATAATTAAGGACAGTGTGCCATAGTTAAGCCCAACTAACCCTACCAGAGTCTTCCTACACCTAAAATGGGGTCAAAGGGGTCACTAAGGACCCTTGGAGGGCAATCAATGTGGTTATGTTGACCAAAATCAACTCTAGCCCTAAATGGGTCAAACTGAACTATATTGGGTCAATTGACCATCCCCTAGCCCTAAGGTGAGGTCCATAGGTCACCAAGGACCCATTGGGGTCAGCCCTAGTGGCTAAATTGACCAGAGTCAATCCTAACCTTAATTTGGGAAAAGTACCCTTCCTTAGGGCAGGTGGCCTCCAAAGTGCCAAGTCAACCCTACACATCCCTACCCAGACCCTAGGAGAGCCCAATAGGTCACCAAAGACCCAATGATGATAATAGAAAAGGTCAATTTCACCTAGGTCAACCCTAGTGAAGATTAAGTCAAACTTAGCTCAAATGGGCTAACCCAAGCTCAAGCCCTCTTTCCTTTTTGGGCTAGCCTTAATATCATGAAAATTATGAATGTGTGGGCTGCCAATAGGCTGGAGAAGTCAGCATAATCAACCAAGATGACTAGGAGAGAGAAAACCTCAACCTCGTTTTAATGGAGGAGAGAGAGAAAGGTGAAAGGGTGCCATTCATGGCGAAAGAGGCCAAAGGCCACTCCTCATTGGCTGACCCAATACCACATTCACTTCAGGAAGACCAGGGGGCCAGTTTGGAGGTTGTCCATGGTCGGAACAGTGCACCATGCCATGGCCAAAAAATTCCTTCAATGGCCATTAATGGCCATTGAATCATTGGACCTTCCCTCGCCTTCTAAACGGCTGGATTCAACTCCTCTGGGGAAGAGCAGAAATTTTCATCCGTTTCCCAGCTGGATTGAGCCCTGGTTCAGCTCCCTCCTCCATGGCCGAGCCTAGCCATTAATGGCTTTAATGGGCATTGATAATCCATCCCCTCCCCTTCCCTATTGAGGCTTTAAACACCAGCAGTGGGTCGAGAGAAGGCTTTCCCAATCCCTACATGAAGAAATCGACACCCCCCCACTGTGCAGTTGCAGAAACCGAGCGGCGCCGCCTTTAGGAATGGCTTTCCGGCTATCTTCTCGACTTCAGGCCCCCAGTAAGGTCCTCCCCCTCTCCTTACCTCATGGCTAGATCATAGCAATGTTTAGGTCCAAGGTTCGGGATCAATTGAGCCTGAATCAATTCGTGGTTTTCATGGTTTTGAGCCGAGAATTTTCTTGCTAAAACTGCCGGAATCTGCCCGTCCGGTGGTTGTGGCGCTGCCAGTCGATAGCCACCACCTCGGTGGAGGTGTAGGTGGCGTTGGCCGGCCGGGGAAGTGCCGGGATGGGCTGCAGCAGTGATTGGAAGTGGCTCCAGCCTCGGGCTATCTCAGTCATTGGCTGGAGGTAGACGATGAGCCCGGTCCACTGGATCCGCGCCAAGAATCGTGTGCTAGTTTTGATAATAATCATTTAATTTTTGTTTCTATATCATTTCTGTCACACTTTTTGCTAGGGATGGTTTTAATTTTTAAAAATAACTAGGCTCCTCTACTGAATAAGTCACCAACATGAAGTTTGTAGCTCTAAGTGTCTACGTTAATTCAAAATTGATTTAAACCAATTTGGACCTATGGTTGGACTAGGGCACCCATTTTGGTGGGACCTATACCTAGGGCTATCCTGAGATTAAAAAGGGTGCCCACTCTTCATCCCCTGTCCAAATGACCTGAAATTTGGGCAGGGGGTCACTCTTAGCTATACCTAGGGCCTGCCCAAAAATGTGAATTTTAGGAGATACTTTGTCTATAGTTTTTATATTTATTTAATAATACTAGGGTAAATTAATTAGGTGGCCTAACTACCTCCAAACCCTCCCAAATTTTGGTGAGTGGTCCCCGACCTCATGATATGTCTCTGTATAAGGTTTAGCGTTTTTAGGGAGTATAAGAAAAAATAAATAAATTTTCAGAAAAATTAGGAAAATTATGTATTTCTGGATTAAGGCTAAAAATGTCATTATAGCCCTCCAATAATTATTATAGGGGTACTGGGTGATTATTTTGTGTACCTCCCATTATACACTTCATATAGTTTAGGTTGGGCTGCATTTAGTAAAATTGTAGAAATTGTGTTGGAATAAGAATTGGGGCACACGAGTTGGGTTAGATATTTGCTGATTTGGATGAATGAAAAAGAGTTTGTCGTTGGAAGTTTGGGTGAGTATGGGGTTGGACTGACTAGTGTCCGGTGGTGCTCGAGATCGGCGAAAGATCGTCCTTCTCGTAGGGAGGAAGTGTCTAATGCACTAGGGTTAGATCCAAAAAATTAATTAAGGGTTGGGAAATCTGGTTGCAACCAAGAATAGTAAGTGCCTTGCGAAAGGGAGCTTTGGGCGTAATCCCATCGTAGTTCCTAGTGCCTTCGAGAGCCCTTCACGGGGTATACCTTGGGCAGTCCTGGGCTAACCTAAATAGTAGGTAAAACTGAAATTCCAGAGTAAGTAGAAGTAATCTAGGATTACACTCACACTCCTCGGAGTTGTGGGAGTTAGGTTAGGTCACTCGGGCATTAGGCACGGTGGATGTGGAGATTGGCAAATAGCCCCTACGAGCTTTGGCTCGGTTGCAGTTGGTGACTGGCGGGTTGGTCCAGTGAGCTTTGGCTCGGTGGTTATAAATCAAGGTTTCATGTGCATAAAGTAAAGGTGGCGGGTCTTCGGTATTGGTGAGTCGATGCACCAATTCCAATACGTTGACTCCGCAAGTGTGGTTTAGCACTTGGCCAAGTTAAGCCTGGTGCGCCAGCCAGCAAGAGTATGCAGGAGCTCCGCTTAGTGCACCGGCGTTAAGGCATACGATAGGTCTGACTGGTAGTGCAATTTCCGGTTTAGAGGTGGGCGAGGCCCAACCCACCGCTTCCTTTGTCACTTCGGAGGTATCCTGGGAGGTTCAGCTCTAGAAAGGGGGAACTAAAGGTCTGTGTACACAGAGTCGAGTGGGTGTGTTGCACATGCATGTTCACAACATGGCATAATTGTATTTCATAGCATAACCATTGCATTCAACCCTGACACCTATTGTATAAAGTCGTATGGGACGCTTTATACAATAGGCCCTGCAAAACGACCCCTTGGTTTATAAGTTCTTGCGAGCGTGCTTATAAGTTAAGGTTTATTTCAGAAATATTTATATGTATGCTTTATAGAAAACTGACACCCTATCGTATAAACAGGTATGAGACTCTTTATATGATATGAGCCCTGCAAAAGATCTCTCGGCTTATGTGTTCTCGCATAAGTTAATGTTATTTTTCCTGCTTAATTTCTCATGCTTTTATTACTGCCTTATATACTATTGGAATGCTAGTTAGTTCCGCCTCCATCTGATCATTTTGTCGTTCTCCACCTTCATGTCCTCTCCTTTCCTCCTCCCCTCTCAGTGCCTAGGTGCCATGGGGGTAGGGGCGGGGGATGATAGGACTTAGTATTTTAGACTAACGGTTTTCAAACCACATCATTTTAGGGAACCATGGAGCCCAGCATGGAGGAGCAGCCCCGGAGGTCGACTCACTTGGAGATGGGGCAGTCTAGTACCGGAGTTCAGACGGCAGGGACTGTGAGTACTGGCCCCTACTAGTTATATTAGTTTTGCTTCCGTGATGAGAGATTTGTAGTGAGGACATTAATGTACTGGGCATGAGCCCAAGTTTTTGCATTTTTATTATATCTGTGGACACTCCCTTCGTGGAGATCATTTACTATTTTTGTGACTTCTGTGGACTTGCTTTTGTTACGTTGCTACTGTTAAGATCGATTTGGCCGGCAGGATCGGTGTTTTGTAGTGATGACCTTCCCGGGAGTGGAGGTGTCACCGCAAAACGGCGGTTCTGGGCCTAAGACCCCATGGTGTTAAAAGAAAAGGGGGGGGGGGGTCTTACAAGTGTTATCAGAGGAGACCTCGATCGAAAAGTAGCAGTCCACAACCCCTGGGTCAACCCCACACGATTTTAGTTTGGAGACAAACTAAGCAGCGGAAGCAGTGGTGTGCCCATATGGGGGATCACATGTAAATTCTCCACCGTTAATTAGGTTTGAGTCGATTATTTACTATTGGCTTTGTCTTGCAGCCCCCAGCACAGCCTACACCACAAGGTAGAGTCCAGCAGGCTCCCGAGGTTGCACCACCTCCTCCGGTTCCCACTCCGTTCCTACAGTTACAGATGGGGCAGACTCTGACAGATAGCCTGGAGGGGTTTAGGGCACAACAGGTTCCGGCTCCACAGCCGAACCCGGCGGCCAACTGGCTGAGTATTTTCTGAGGACTTTCTCCCCCATCCTACTTGGGGACAGAGTCGGCCGTTCGGACGGAGGAATGGTTGGACATTATGTATGAGATGCTGATTGGGATCTGGTGCCCATGGGAGGAGAGAGTGTCCTTGGTCGTCTCTTGCCTGGACTCCCATGCCAAGAGATGGTGGAAGACTTCGCTGGACACGACGATTGCCGAACAGAAGTTGCTGAGATTGCTTGGATGGAGTTCAGGGCCGCACTGCTGGAGCATTTTGTTCCGCAGTCGGCCAGGGACAAGCTAGAGGATAGATTTCTACAGTTGAGACAGGGTAGCAAGACAGTGGTGGAGTATCATCGGGAGTTCAACCATCTAGCCCGGTTTGCGGATTCTTACCAGGTTGATGAGCCAGGTTACACCAAGAGGTTCTATAAGGGCCTGCGAGAGGATCTAATGGAGGCTCTGCTGTTCGTGTCCGACGGACCTATTCCACGGATATTGGAGATGGCAAAAAGGATCGAGGCAGATTGGCATACCACCCGAGGCCGAAAGCAGCCATCTGAGGACGATGGCCGGGAGGACCGAAATGATCAGCGGCGGGGCCGCATCATAGATGGGAGAAGAGTAGCAGACCAGCCATGGCAGGAGGTAATACAGGAGCAGAGGGAACCAATAGTGGTGTCCCCTCAGCCACCCCAGATGCGGGAGGCGCAGAGACCCGGGGGATTGTCATATCCCCCACCAGAATGCTTCAATTGCCATCAGGTGGGGCATATCTGGAGGAACTGCCCCATGAAGGGGGAACCACCACCAGCACCAACGGCTGCCCGCCAGCTCAGTATTTTTGATGTCGAGGATGTGGCCGAGGTCGTAGATACCATGACAGAGACCACATATAGGAGAGGGAGCAGGTATATGCATTGGATCTGACTCAACAACGGAACCCGGAGCAAGTGATCACAGGTATGCAAGTTAATTTTCTTTTTTTTCTTTCCTAGATAATTAAAGTTATGAATATAGGACTGATAGACTAGGGAAGAAAACCTTAAATAGATTTCTAAAAATTTAAGTTAAACCACCAGGCATAGTCTTCATCAGCGGCAAACCCGTCTATACACTATTCAATAAGGGTGATTCGCACTCGTTTGTGTCGGAAGCCTTCCTGGAAGGGCTGGAAGGCGTGGAGCAGTTCACAGGCATGATGATGAGGATACAGCTACCTAACGGATCAGAGTTATTCACCACCGCCCGCTGCAACATGGAGGCAGAGATCGGCGGAAAGATATTTGAAGCACTGTCGACGATCATGAAGATGCCATTCTTTGATTTGATCCTGGGAATGACATGGTTGTGCTGGAACCATGCTCAGATCGACTGCATGTCCAAGAGGATTACCGTAAGGCATGTGTATTCCTTCATCGTCATCGAAGGTATTAGATCTATCCCCCCTCTCTTGCTGACATCTGTGCAGGCCGTCAAGGCCCACTTACTGGGGGAGGAAGTCTATGAAGTCTTGTATGGGATGGCCGAGGCTAAGGGTTCCATCTCGGATTTTCCGGTGGTGCGAGATTTTGCCGACGTATTTCCAGAGAAGCTGCTAGTACTACCGCCGCACCGAGAGCAGGATTTCCGAATACAGCTGGTGCCGGGGCTAAGCAAGCATCTAGAGCCCCTTACCGCATGGCCCCGAAGGAGATCACAGAGTTTCGGAGCCAGATCTAGGAACTGGTGGAAGCCGGTTTTGTCCAGCCAAGCTCTTCACCATAGGGAGCCCCGGTGTTATTTGTCAAAAAGAAGGACGAGACACTCAGATTGTGCATCGACTACCGGGCACTGAACTGATTGACAGTCCGAAATACCTATCCACTGCAAAGGATAGATGAGCTATTTGACCAGCTGGAGGGCGCGCACTTCTTTTAAAAGCTGGATTTGAGGTCGGGCTACTATCAGCTGCGGATCCAGGAGGAGGACATACCGAAGACTGCATTCAGTAGTAGATATGGGCTGTTCGAGTTTACTGTGATGCCCTTCGGGCTCACGAATGCGCCGTCGGCCTTAATGAGTCGCATGAATCGGGTGTTCGAGGCATATCTGGCTGTGTTCGTCACTGTATTTATTAACGACATCCTCATCTACTCGAGGACAGAGGAGGAGCACATACGACATCTGATGCTGACCCTGTAAAAACTACGGGAGCACCAGTTCTATGCGAAGTTCTGCAAATGTCAGTTCTGGTTGAAGGAGGTGGCTTTCCTAGGCCATATCATCAGTGGTGCTGGGTTGGTAGTGGACCCGGCCAAGATTCAGGTAGTTCGGGATTGGCCACAACTGAAGTCGGCCTTAGATGTGTGGAGCTTCCTAGGACTTGCTGGTTACTACCGGAAGTTCATGGAGGGATTTTCTCGTATTGCCCTTCCCCTCACATCCCTGATAAGGAAATAAGTGCCCTTTGTCTGGACCCCGCAGTGCGAGGTGGCCTTTCAGGAGTTAAAGAATCGACTCACCTCGGCTCCTATACAAGCCCATCCTTCGGGGAAGGAAGGATTCCAAGTCTACACCGACGCTTCCTACCCCGGCATGGGTGCGGTGTTGATGCAGAATGGTCACGTGATAGCATACGCTTCTCGGCAGTTGAAGAAGCATGAGCTGAACTACCCAGTTCATGACTTAGAGATGGGAGCGGTCATATTTGCTCTGAAAGTCTGGCGACACTATCGGTACGGTGTCTAATTGAGACATTTATTCCGATCATAAGAACTTGAGGTATGTCGACACGGAGAAGGAGCTAAATATCAGGCAGAGGCAATGGGTGGAGCTTTTAGCAGATTACCAATACGAGATGCACTACCACTCGGGAAAGGCGAATGTGGTGGCAGATGCGTTGAGCCGTAAGGACACAAACTCTAGAGCAGGAACGCAGTTGTTGGCCTTGGAGTTGGTACAGTTGTTCAAAAAGATGCAGAGATCCTTTGCGTCCGAGGATCACCCTGATTTGTACCGAGAGTACCTAGCATCGTTGATTGCCCCAGATGACATTCGAGACCGAGTCAGATATGGGCATAGGCATGATACCCAGCTTGAGCCGATATTCCGGGCCTTAGAAGCAGGCACAGTTGGAGATTACTCACTGAGGGATGGGATAGTGTATTTCAGAGGACGTATTTCAATACCGGAAGGAGGCCAGGTCCAAGAGGATATCATGACGGAGGCTCATGGCTGTCGGTATTCAGTACATCCGGGTGTTACGAAGATGACTGCAGATCTAAAGAAGACCATGTACTGGCCAGGCATGAAGAAGGATATCACCTACTTCGTGACCTACTGCGAGGCATGACAGTTGGTGAAGGCAGAGTGTAGGAACCCCGCAGGACTATTGCAGCCACTCCCTGTGCCGGAGTGGAATTTTGACGATGTTGTAATGGACTTCATACATGGGCTTCCCCGATCGTTGATGGGAAACGATTCGATCTAGGTTATCGTGGACCGGCTAACAAAGGTATCTAGATTTATTTCGATCAGGAAGGATGACTCAGTTGGTGTGCTTGTTCGGAAGTTCGTGGAACAGTTCATCCGTTATCACGGCATACCCAGGTCGATTGTATCGGATCGGGATGGACGGTTCACGTCAAGGGTGTGGAGATCAGTGCAGACACACTTGGGCAACCAGCTGACATTCAGCACAGCATTTAATCCCCAGACTGATGGACAGACGGAACGCACAAATCGGACCTTAGAAGATCTGCTGCGACTTTGCATACTGGATCGCGGTGAGCCCTGGGAGAAGCTGTTGCCACTGATCAAGTTCTCATATAATAACAGCTACCTGTCCAGCATAAGGATGGATCCTTATGAGGCCCTATATGGACGAAGATGTAGGAATTCACTGTCGTGGATACAAGACGAGGATCCGAAGGCTTTGGGTTCGGTGTTTGTTGAAGACACCAAGGCTCAGGTGAGATTTATACGGGATAGGATGCTAGAGGCATAGAGCCGACAGGCTAAGTATTACGACGCTCGACATCATTAGGTGGAGTTCTAGGTGGGGGACTAGGTGTTCTTGAAGATCCGACCAATGTATGGGGATTCACGGGTGCGCGGTCGGAAGAAGAAGCTCAACCCAAGATATATGGGGCCTTATAAGATCCAGGAGCGGATCGGTCCCTTGGCATACAGGCTGGAGCTGCCACCGGAGCTGGCAAGCCTTCACGACCCATTCCATGTATCCTCACTTAGGAGGGATTTACTATGCTCAGAGCAGCAGATTACGGCCACAGATTGGCCAGTAGCCTCTGATCGGCCAGTTCACCTGGGACTGGTTTGGATTGACGACATGGAAATACGAGTCTCGTGCCGCAAGAAGGTTCCATTGGTCAAGGTCCTGTGGAGGGATCACGGGCGAGAGGAGTACATATGGGAGCCCCAGGACTTGATGCATCAAAGGTACCCGAAGCTTTTCTGTCAGGTATTACTCAGAACCTCCCGGGATGTTACAATTTTCCATTCATATTTGAAACCCTGTAGGCCTAACTAGAATTTCGAGGCCGAAATTTTTTTGTTATATATTGGGATTTGTAATATCCCTCAAACAACTAGATCCCTATGAGTGGTTTTGTCATGACTAGGTCATGACAAAACAATAGGAAGCCCAAGAAGGCCAAGTAAACCTAGGGATGTAAGTGAGACCACTGTGGCCTTCAAATAGTAGATTTATGAACCCTAGTTTAGGTGATCATGGGGATTCAACAAGACTTCAAGACCCCGCCATGGCCTCACCAATCCATTGTAAAGTTCATCCGAACCTTAAGGGTCCATTGGAGTCAACTCAGGGTGGCCAAGTTGACCTAGGGACACTCTATGCCTAAATTAGGTAGGGTGCCCGAATTAAGGACAATGTGCCCTAGTTAAGCCCAACTAACCCTACCAGAGTCTTCCTATACCTAAAATGGGGTCAAAGGGGTCACTAAGGACCCTTGGAGGGCAGTCAAGGTGGTTAGGTTGACCAAAGTCAACTCTAGCCCTAAATGGGTCAAACTAAACTATATTGGGTCAATTGACCATCCCGTAGCTAGGTGGACCCCATTTATACACCCTAACCCTAAGGTGAGGTCCATGGGTCACCAAGGACCCATTGGGGTCAGCCCTAGTAGCTAAATTGACTAGAGTCAACCCAAACCTTAATTTGGGCAAAGTACCCTTCCTAAGGGCAGGTGGCCTCCAAAGTTCCATGTCAACCCTACCCATCCCTACGTAGACCCTAGGGGAGCCCAATAGGTCACCAAAGACCCAATGATGATAGCAGAAAAGGTCAATTTGACCTAAGTCAACCCTAGTCAAGATTAAGTCAAACCTAGCTCAAATGGGCTAACCAAAGCTCAAGCCCTCTTTCCTTTTTGGGCTAGCCTTAATATCAAGAAACTTATGAATGAGTGGGCTGCCAATAAGCTGTAAAAGTCATCATAGTCAACCTAGATGACTAGGAGAGAGAAAACATCAACCTCATTTTAACGGAGGAGAGAGAGAAAGGTGAAAGTGTGTCATTCATGGCGAAGGAGGCCAAAGGCCACTCCTCATTGTCTGACCCAATACCACATTCACTTCAGGAGGACCAGGGGGCCAGTTTGGAGGTTGTCCATGGCCGGAACAGTGCACCATGCCATGGAAAAAAATGCCTTCAATTGCCATTAATGGTCATTGAAGCATTGGACCTTCCCTCGCCTTCTAAACGGCTGGATTCAACTCCTCTAAGGAAGAGCAGAAATTTCCATCCGTTTCCCGGCTGGATTGAGCCCTGGTTCAGCCCCCTCCTCCATGGCCGAGCCTAGCCATTAATGGCTTTAATGGGCATTGATAATCAATCCCCTCCCCTTCCCAATGGAGGCTTAAAACACCATCAGTGGGTCGAGAGAAGGCTTTCCCAATCCTTACTTGAAGAAATCGACCCCCCCCCCCACTGTGCAGTTGTAGGAACCGAGCGACGCCACCTTCAAGAATTGTTTTCCGGCAATCTTCTCGACTTCAGGCCGTCGGCAAGGTCCTCCCCCTCTCCTTACATCATGGCTAGATCATAGCAATGTTTATGTCCAAGGTTCGGGCTCAATTGAGCCCGAACCAATTCGTGGTTTTCATGGTTTCGGGCCGAGAATTTTCTTGCTAAAACCGCCGGAATCCGCCACTCCGGCAGTTGTGGCGCCGCCAGTCGATAGCCAGCACCTCGGTGGAGGTTTTGGCGGCGTTGGCCGGCCGGGGAAGTGACGGGATGGGCAGCAGCAGTGATTGGAAGTGGCTCCAGCCTCGGGCTATCTCAGCCGTTGGCTGGAGGTAGACGATGAGCCCGGGCCACTGGATCCGTGCCAAGAATCGTGCGCTAGTTTTGATAAGAATCATTTAATTTTCATTTCTATATCATTTCTGTCACACTTTTTTCTAGGGATGTTTTAATTTTTAAAAATACCAAGGCTCCTCTACTGAACAAGTCACCAACATGCAGTTTGTATCTCTAAGTGTCTACATTAATTAAAAATTGATTTGAACCAATTTGGACCTATGGTTGGACTAGGGCACCCATTTTGGTGGGACCTATACCTATGGCTATCCTGATATTAAAAAGGGTGTCTACTCTTCATCCCTTGTCCAAATGACCTGAATTTTGGGCAGGCGGTCACTCTTAGCTATACCTAGGGCCTGCCCAAAAATGGGAATTTTAGGAGATACTTTGTCTATGGTTTTTATATTTATTTAATAATACTAGGGTAAATTAATTAGGTGGTTAACTACCTCCAAACCCTCCCAATTTTTGGTGAGTCGTCTCTGGCCTCATGATATGTCTCTGTATAAATTTTCACCTCATTTGGATGTGTTTTGGATAGGAAATGAGGTAACCCTAATTTTACCTTAATGAGGGGTTCTTAAGTAAAAAGTGCACCTTGAGGTTGAGTGGTTTAATCACCTCAACAGAGGTTGGGATTTTGACCACTGTCTTGACATAACCTTAGACACCCTCATAGGGATTATGGGGTGGTTAGGGCAGTTTTGCCCAAGGATCCAAACTCAAACCCTAAGGAGGGGCACTTGAGTGTTGTGAAGGGCATGGGCTCACATGCCCTTGTGTAATTTTGCATCTTGGTAGAAATGATGGTAGGGTAGCCAAAGCCCTCTGATATGAATCTGAGAGGATTTGGAGATGGATATACCTCTCAAATCCCTAACCTTAGTTTAGGGCATATCCACCTTTTATGTAGAATAAGCCACCAAAACTTACTAAAAAGGTGTGAAACTTAGGTAGCATGGATTTTAAGTTTGTTAGGAGCTCTGGTGAATTTATTGGAATTTTATGAGTAATATTACTAGCACCCCCTTTGTTATGCATGATGTGGCCCAAAATGGTATTGTATTTATTATGATCACACTATTCATTCTAGACTCATGAAATTTGGGCACGAGATGTTTTAAGTCAAAATGATTATTCCTAAATTTTGTTATAAATTTTAGTTGAACAACTTTATTACTTCCTTCCCAAATTTGAAAATGTGCAATTATGGTCAATAAATTATTTAGAGCTATTTACTTATTGCAAAATGGTTAAATTGGGTCTCTGATAATTTTAGATCAATAACCATTTGGAGAAATTAATTCATGATTTTTAGATGATTATTTGCAGTATATGCTTTACAAACCCATAATTTTGGGGATTTGACGCATAATTTATTCAGATGCTTATTTTCCTGCAAAAATTGGGAGACACTGGATTACTTGTTGAAAAGTCATATTGAATTTATCATAAATTTTGTAGAGCATTTGCTTGTCTGCAACACCATCAAGCTTGCCGGGATTCGCCAAAACCTCGAGGGAGTGGACCACATGGCCAAGATAGGCCACACTTTCTTTGCCGAAGACACATTTGGAGTGCTTGAGGTGGAGGCGATGTTGGCATAGCAGCTCGAAGACCGCACAGAGATGGCGCACATGGGCATCCCAAGAGGTGCTGTAAATCAAAATATCATAAAGAAATAGGAAAATTATGTGTGCAATTTTCAGATAAACCTCGAGGGAGTGGACCACATGGCCAAGATAGGCCACACTTTCTTTGCCGAAGACACATTTGGAGTGCTTGAGGTGGAGGCGATGTTGGCGTAGCAGCTTGAAGACCGCACAGAGATGGCGCACGTGGGCATCCCAAGAGGTGCTGTAAATCAAAATATCATAAAGAAATAGGAAAATAAATAAATAAATTTTCAGATAAATTAGGAAAATTATGAATTTCTGGATTTAGGCTAAAAATATCATTATAGCCCTCCAACAATTATTATAGGGGTACTAGGTGATTATTTTGTGTACCTCCCATTATACACTTCATATAATTTAGGTTGGGCTGCATTTAGTAAAATCGCAAAAATTGTGTTGGAATAAGAATTGGGGCACACTGAAAGATATTGTACCTAATCACCTAGAGGGGGGGGGGGGTGAATAGGTGACTTAAATCTTTTTAACTTTTTAGGCAGAATTCAACTTATAATCACAGAATTAAATCTACTTGTACACATCAATCACACAGCAATCACAGCAAATCACAAGCACAAAGTAGACACCCAGATTTATAGTGGTTCCCCAAGCTTTGGGTACATCCACTTTCCCCCTTCGCCTATCTAGTAGTGTACTAGATTCGGCCAAACTCCTCCACTAGCTCAGAACCCCAAAACAGGTTCCTACAACTCAGGCCCAAGGCCCTACAACTCAGCTTCTTCTCAAAGCCTACACTCAGCCACCAAGGCCTACACTCAGCCACCAAGGCCTACACTCAGCCACAATAGGCCTACACTCAGAGATTCAAATCTCCTACACTCAGGCACTCAAGCCCTACACTCAACCTTTATAATTACAGGCTTACAAAGACTCAGATCCCTAAGGATCCTACAAGATAATATGAATACAAAAATTGTAACTCAATCAACTCAGAGAAAAGAGAGAAGAGTTGTGAGTTTCTTGATGCGTTATTGGAAGAACTCAGCTGAAATCAATCTGACTTGGCTTTCTTCAAAGCTTCTTGAAAGTAGAACACAATAAGATTGATCTCTTCTGCAGTTGATCCTTGATCTCTGCTACTTAAGATTCAGAATAAATCTGAACCCTTCTTCTCAGCCTGGTTCCAATGGCTGACTTCTTGGATGGAGCTCTCTCTCCAACTTCTTAGATCTTCACTAGATTCTTCAAGGAATAGCTAGATCTTCTTCTTGTTAATGAACACTTGAACTTGTTTTCAATCAATCCATTTTTGTAGACAGTGTAAGCCTATTTATAGGCCTTCTTCATGGTAACCGGCTGGTCCGATTCATAACTGATTTCTGATAACTCTGACAGGTGCAGTAGACCGGCTGGAATGGCAGCTGTCAAGTCATCCAGTCAGTTCTTGAAAATTCTCTAACTGTCTAAAAGTGTCGAGACTGTCTGTATTTAAGTGTCGACACTTATAGACTAAGTGTCGACACAAGTTGTCTAAGTGTCGACACTAGCCTACAAGGTGTCGACACAACTTCTTGTGTTGTAGATTTTATATCTCGACACTGCTTCTTCTTCATGTGTCGACACTGATAATGTGTGTCGACACAAGTCCTTGTACTTCAGTATTTGCTGAATTCTTCTAAGTGTCAACACAACACCTTTGTGTCGACACATCTTCATGTGTTGAACTTGCCAAGTGTCGACACTTCTTCTTGGTGTCGACACATGTCTTCAGTGTTGATACTTGCTGAGTGTCGACACAGCTCCTTGTGTCGACACAGCTCCTTGTGTCGACACATTCTTCTTCTGTTGAGACTTTTGCTGAGTGTCGACACATCTCCTTTGTGTCGACACTTGTACTTAGAATATTCTTGAACTTCGCTAAGTGTCGACACAGCTCCTTGTGTCGAAACTTTCTTCAAGTGTTGAGTCTTCAGCTGAGTGTCGGCACATTCTTTCTTGTGTCGACACTTTCTTCAAGTGTTGACTGTTCTGCTGTGTGTCGACACATTGCTCTGGGTGTCGACACTTATACTTAGTCTCTGCTGACTTTTGCTGAGTGTCGACACAGCCTCCAAGTGTCGACACTTTCTGATGTAGACACAGTTTCACTGGGTGTCGACACAACTGTTAAGTGTCGACACTGCTTCACTGCACTTTTCTTCATTGAGTGTCGACACAGCTCCTTGTGTCGACACTTTCTGTCTGGTGTCGACTCTGCATCCCTGGTGTCGACACAATGACTCCAAGTGTCGACACTGCTTGCCTGGGTGTCGACACAAGTCTTCTTAAGTGTCGACACTTTCCCTCTGGGTGTCGACACATGGACTTAGAAACTTTTTCTTCTTTCCTGCAAATACTTAACCTGCACAAGTAAACTCAAAACACATCAAATACATTTTGATGTATATCATTGAGTGGGGTGAGGCTTCTTCAAATCAGGTACATTTGAACCAATGTACCCAACAATCTCCCCCTATTTGGAGAAGTCATAACCCTTAGTCAATGATATACACCATACAGAATAAAATCATAGTATGATGAAAAGCAGGAATATATAATCAGGGCAAACATAAACATGTATCAATCAAACATTTATACATAGACATAATCTCAGAACAACAATGAAATAAATTTATCACACAACACATTATTCTAATAACTTGTCATATTCATTTTCCAAAAGTTTACAGAATGTTTAACATCAAAAGATTACATAGTAAACTTAAGAAAACTTCTATGCTATTTTTGATCAGCATCTTTGATCACTATCCCTTTTCTTGACTGAATCTTGGCTTGCATAGGAGCTTCAGCAGCTTAAGTATCAACAGGTTTCTTCCCTTTCAGCTCCTTCTTCTTAAGCTCCTCAGCTTTAATCTTTTGCCTTTCAAAATAATGATAAGGTTTGGGAAAGTACTTGCTAGGCTCCTGAGCAGTAGGAGGTAGCTTTCCCATCTTGGCCTTTCTTCTATATTGGACTATGGCTTCTTGCCTTGTCTCATGCTTCCTCCATTCTGTTTCAGAAAACCACTTGTTTCTGTCCTGTATATTACCTTTTGCAGCTTTCCATGCAGTTAAGATAATGTTTCTTGAAGTGGGGCTCCACTGCTCAAAGTCTGGTCTTTGTTCAGCTTGTTCCCTGAACCTCTTCTTAGACAGTCTGGCTTCTTGTTCTGCTAGCTCTTTCCAGATAGCTTCCTGTAAAGCCTCAGATACTGGCTGAACCACTTTGTCAAGAATGACCTTCTGATTTCCATCAGATGGACTATACATGGATTGTATGTCAGCTTGAACCATATCAAAATCTGGTGGAGGATAGATCACTTGAGCTACTTCTGGTTGCTCACCTCCAAGATATGCAGGGTTAACTCCAGATTCTGCTACATCATTATCATCACATAGAGGAGGATAACCAAGAGTGGCTCTGATGGAGTTAGAAATCTATTTTGCATGGTCAGAGCCAGCTTTGACTAATACCCTCTCCCCTTTTATGACTTCTCTTTCCATGTGATCCCTTAAATCATCTTTTTGAAATCGGATCTGGGCATTTAGATAATTAACTCCATCCCTGTAGAAAGGTTTTAACCTTTGGAGTTTGTCAGTTATGATCTTCTGAGAATCTTGAATTGCAGTCTTAACAGCAGTTATTTCCTCTTGGAATGCTTTGTCAAAATCTGCTTTAGCTGTAGCATTAGCTGGAGTCTGCCTTGCAGCTAGATTCTTCATCTCTGTTACTATGGCATTGTGAGAAGCTGTCAGGTTATCATTCATTCTGATTTGGTTCTCTAGAACATACCCCTGCTTCAGTGCTATGTCATCTACTTGAGCCTTGATTTTCTCCTGATGTGTAGCCAAGTACACTACTGCATTCCCTCCCTTGTGGAAGCAGTCAGTCATCTCCTTTTTATTAAGATTCATTTCAAATCTTATAGACTTGATATCCTGGGCCAAATCAAACTGTAATGATTTTTGCCCTTCATCTGCATACTTCTCAATGGCTTGCCTGTGCTCATCCAGCTTTATCTGCATAGCAACCATAAGAGCACTGTAATCTACAGTTGGAGTAGGCTGTAGTGCTGGCTGTGGTGCTATGGTTTGCAAAGCCTTCTTATAATTTTGGCTCCTTCTCTTGAATACTTGAAATTTCTTTTTCTTTGCCCTTGCAATCTCCTCATCTTCAGAGGCAGATGTGCTGGCTATATCTACCCTCTCCTTAGGGCTTGGAGGTAACTCCTTCTGCACTTCTGGTGCCTTCTCAGGTTCTTGCCTTACAGGCTCTTCAATAATTACAACTTGCTCCCCCTCAACTGGAGCAGTCTCCCCCTCAGCAGCAGCACATTCCTTGTCAAAATCAGTTTGATCCATATTTAGGAATAGATCTTCCATTGTATATTCTTGTGGAGAATTGGCTGGAGAAATTCTTGGCTCATCTACCACTGGATCAGAAACTACTTGAACTTCAACAGATGTGTCCTTCATGACAACATCTGGGACTTGGCTATCCAGCTGAGTTTGCTGATTAACATTACTTAATGGATCAGATAAAACAGTATCCACTTTAAGGAAATCTAAAGCATTAAGCTCAGTGATTACCTCAAGGATGATGTTTGTTGCTTGCTCACTCTCAAGAGTAGTTGGTTCTTCTACAACTAGAGGCTCCCCCTGGACTGAATCCTGGTGTAAGGGGCTAGCTGGTGGTAGCTCCCCCTGTCTCACTGCAGTATCTTATTGAGCTTGAGATTTCACAGCAGTTCCTGTGTCTTCTTCATCAGGTGTGAAGACTACTTGCTCTTCACTACCAGAGCTGCTAGTGGAAACCTGAGCCACTGGAGCAGTTTTCTTCTTCTTCTTTTGAGGTGATACTTTCTCAGGAGTTATCTTCTCAGGGGTTGGCATCTCCTTAGACAACACCCTGTCCCATCTGGAGAAGATCCTCATGTACATTTTCCTCATGTGGTTGATTTTTGTTCCAGCAACTTCACCCATAACCTCTGGCATACTACCAGCCAAGTATAAACTTAAGATCCTACCCAAATTGGGTTTCTTCAGGCTCTCCTTGATCTTCTCAAAGATCACTACAGACCAGTCAGTTTTCAGGCTGAAGATTATTCTGGTCATAATGCTGAACATATGTGCTGATACCCTATCATGCCCTCCAGGTTTGCTTAAAATTACTTTTCCAACAATTTCTGACAGGAATTTCCCCTGACTGTTCATACCTTTTCTATTGAAAACTGAGCCAATTTTCATCTTTGAATCCAGACCACACCATGCCAATGCATCTCTGGTCCTGGAAGCAGTAACCTCTTCTTCCTTAGTTCTTGGTAACTGAAGGACTTTCCTCAAACTTTTTGGTGAGATCTTAACCTTTTCACCATGGACCCTGGACTTGATCTTGAATCCAGTGTCGTCTAGGGTTGCTCCATTTAGGAATTCCAGTACTTCCTTCTTCCAGATCTTAGTCGGCTCAGAAACAAGAAATTCTAACCCTGAGTCTGCAACTAGGGTTACCACAGTCTTGATCTCTGGGTCTGCTTCATCAAACGCATTCCGCACCAGTTCATAGCCCTCATTGACGTTCTCCTCGAGCTTTGGCGCCATTAGGGTTTGAAGAATTTGACTGGAGAGAAGAGAGGTGTCGACATACAAGTTTGGTCTCGAAACTTTTGAAAGCGTGTCGACAGAATAAGGCAAAATCCTATTTATACCTTTCTAGGTTTGAAGATGAAAAGGCGGGTCAGCTAACTTGAATTGTGTCGACACTGTCGATAAGTGTCGACACTGACTTATAATGTCTCGACACCTATGTGTCGACACAAGTTTATTCAACAGATATATGTGTCGACACTTGTTTATGTGTCGACACCACATAACTCGACATTTAGTCGAGTCTTGACTTAGATAATTCTGAGTAAAGCCTAAGTGTCGACACCACCTTGGATGTGTCGACACCTACTGACTATGTGTCGACACTAATTTTCTGAAGTGTCGACACCAACTTCCTAGATGTGTCGACACCTTTTACCTGAAGTGTCGTCACCACTTTTCTGTGTCGACACAGATATCTCTGTGTGTCGACACCTTTTTACTAGCCATTTCTATAAACTTATTCTAAGTTTATCATACCTAGTTCAATTTTAAACCTACTGAACTTAATTTCTTCTAAGGGCTTAGTATACATATCAGCTAGTTGATTATCTGTTCTAACATATTCCAGTAAAATATATTCTTTCTCTACATGTTCCCTAAGAAAATGATATTTTATTTCAATATGTTTGGTTCTACTATGGGAAACAGGATTATTTGCAATTGATATAGCACTTGTAGAATCACAAAAGAGTGGAGTTCTACTTACCTGAATTCCATAGTCCTCAAGCTGATGTTGTATCCATAGAAGTTGAGCACAGCAACTTCCTGCAGCCACATATTCTGACTCTGCAGTGGAGATAGCCACACTTGTTTGCTTCTTGCTACTCCATGAAATCAGTCTTCCACCTAGGAATTGACAGGTTCCAGTTGTGCTTTTTTTGTCTTCTTTGCATCCTGCAAAGTCTGCATCTGAATAACTTGTTAGTTCAAAATCCACATTCCTAGGGTACCAGAGGCCTAGATAAGGAGTGCCCTTTAGATATCTCAATATCCTTTTGACTGCTGTCAAATGAGACTCCTTAGGGCATGCTTGATACCTTGCACAGACACATGTAGCATACATGATATCTGGTCTACTTGCAGTCAAATATAATAGGGAGCCAACTATCCCTCTATACAAAGACTCATCTACAGGTTTCCCTGCATCATCCTTGCTAAGAGACATACTTGACCCCATAGGAGTCTTCAGGGTACTGGATGAATCCATACCATACTTTCTTATGAGTTCTAGGGTGAACTTAGACTGGCATATGGATAATCCATTCTCAGTCAGTCTTACTTGGAGACCCAAGAAGAACTTAAGTTCTCCCATACTACTCATCTCAAATTGTCCTTGCATAAGTTTTGCAAACTTTTTGGAAAGACTACTTTCAGTAGACCCAAATATTATGTCATCTACATATATTTGGACTAGTATAACTTTGCCTCTGGATTCCCTAAGGAATAGAGTCTTATCTATTTTCCCCCTTGTGAACTTATTCTCAATGAGGAAACTAGACAGGGTTTCATACCAAGCCCTAGGGGCTTGTTTCAACCCATACAATGCTTTCCTAAGTCTATAGACATGATTAGGTTGAGTTGAATCAACAAAACCTGATGGCTGTTCCACATAGACTTCCTCTTTTAGATTACCATTTAGAAATGCTGACTTGACATCCATTTGGTAAACTTTAAATCCTTGAAAGGTTGCATAGGCCAGGAACATCCTTATGGCTTCCAGTCTGGCTACTGGAGCAAAGGTTTGATCAAAGTCAATACCTTCTTCCTGCCTATATCCTTTAGCAACCAATCTTGCTTTGTTCTTAATGATGACTCCATGTTCATCCATCTTGTTCCTATAGATCCACTTGGTTCCAATTATATTGTGGTCTTTAGGTTTAGGAACAAGTTCCCAGACCTTGCACCTCTTGAACTGATTCAGCTCTTCTTGCATTGCCTCAATCCAATGAGGGTCTAGGATGGCTTCTTCAAACTTCTTTGGTTCAACTTGGGATAAAAAACTGGAGTAGATTGCTGCATTCAGATTTCTGCTCCTTGTTTGTACCCCTTGTCTTGGATCACCAATGATTTGTTCTGCTGGATGATCTCTTAGATGCCTATTGGCTGGAGGCATCTTGACTTCAGGTTGAACTTCTTCAGTTTCTTCATCTTGCTGCACTCCTTGAACTTCATCTGTATTAGTTACATGTAGTACTCCCCCTGGACAGCAGCCACTATCTTCTACTTGCTATCTTGTAGAAGGTTCTTCTTCTATAGTGAGATTGTCCATCTTCTTTGTTATACCTGTGGAGCTGCATACACTACTAGACAACTCATTGTTAATAAGTCTAGTTTCATAAAATACTACATGCACAGATTCTTCTACAACTTGTGTAGACAAGTTGTAGACTCTATAATCCTTACTGTTGTTGCTGTACCTAACAAAAATTCCCTCTTTGGACTTGGCAGCAAACTTAGTCAAGTAAGACTTTCCATTATTAAGTATAAAGCTCTTACAACCAAAGATCCTGAAGTAGGATAGGTTTGGTTTCCTGCCTTTCACAACCTCATAGGGGGTCTTGTTGAGGCTTTTAGTAATGGTAGCCCTATTAATAACATGGCATGCAGTATTAACTGCTTTAGTCCAGAAATATTCTGGTAGTGATGTATCACTTAATAGGGTCCTACCAGCCTCAATCAAGGTTCTATTCTTCCTCTCAGCAATGCTATTTTGCTGAGGTGTTCTTGGTGAAGAAAACTCTTGAAATATCCCAAATTCTTCACATAGTTTTGCCATACTATCAGACTAAAATTCAGTACCATGGTCACTTCTTATTTTGACCACTGTACTATCCAGTTCATTCTGAATTTGTTTGAGAAAACTATAGAAGACACTAGGTGTTTCAGATTTCTGTCTAAGGAAGAACACCCAGGAAAACCTTGATTAGTCATCTACAACTACAAAGGTATAGACCTTCCTACCCAGGCTGTGAACTGGCATTGGACCAAAGAGATCCATATGCAAGAGGTATAAACTCCTCACAACATCTTTGTTTTCAATGCTTCTAAAGGTGGATCTAGTCTGCTTGCCCTTTTGACAAGCTGAGCAAATACCATCTTTAATACACTTAACTTGAGGACCATTCCTTAATAACTCTTTGCTAAAGAGTTTGCCAATTGTCTTGTAGTTTAGATGGGCTAGCCTCTTGTGCCATTTGACACAATGAGAGACTGTCTTATCAGCTACAAGACACACTGGAGAACAATTGTTCTCAACCATAATGTCTAAGCAATAGACATTCCTTTTTCTATAACCAGTCAAAATGATCTCTTGATCATTTGACCTCCTGTTATGACAACCATTTTTGACAAATGAGATGTCATATCCTACATCACTCAATTGACTTATACTAATAAGGTTACGTTTCAAACCTTTAACATAGGCCACTTAAGTAATTGTAATATAGGAGTTAGATATGTTACCAAAACCCTTGATGATCCCTTTTTCAGAACCACCAAAGGTGACTTTTGGACCATCCTTGATGGGTGTGTAGTCCTTTAGTAAACCCCTTGTTCCAGTCATATGTCTGGAACATCCACTGTCCAAGTACCATATTGGGGCATGGCCACTTGGACTCACCTGCAAAACAGATTAGTGAACCTTAGAACCCAAAGAATTCTTGGGTCCTTGGTACTGGTTAGTTTGCTTCCTTACAAAGCTACCTGCAGGTTTTCCAACAGGCAGTTTGCTACTCACTTTGGCACTAGCATTGTGCTAACAGTCCATTGTAAAGTGTCTACCTTGCCACAGCACCAACACTCAAACTTATTGTACCTTTGCTTAGGTACAGTCTTAGCTGTTTTATCTACAGCTGGCTTGTTGAGAGTTGAGGCTTTGCCGTTGGACTTGGACTGAACAGTCCTAGCTGGTTTAGTAAATCCCAGTCCAGCTTTACCTTTGTGATGAACAAATTCATCAATTAAAGGTAGAACTGACTTAGGTTTAGAAAACCTAGCGACAAGATCTCTCTCCTTCTGAAGACTAATCTCCAGACTCTTGATTTGATCATTCTTATATGTTATAGTCCCCATCTGCATCACTGTTATGTGCTTCAGTCTGGCTATCTCATTAAGTTTTTGATCAAATAACTTCTCATAATCAGTTGCAGCCATTTTGAGACTTGCAATCTCCTTAGCTTGACTCTTGGCCAAGGATTTGCATTTCTTAAATGCTTGCAACAGAACTTTATATTCATCTATCAACTGATGAATATCCTCTTCAGATTCAGATGCACTCTCATCATTTGATGATGATGAATCTGTTTCTGAACTAGCACAAGAAATTGAACTTAAAGAACAATGGTGTACCTTACTAGGTCCTGGCTGCTCCAGGATTTGGTCACTTTCTGTCAATGCCATTAGCCCTTGGCATTGACTGTCCTCTTGTTCATATATAGAATTCATGATCTGAATGAACTCTTCTTCTTATTCTTCTTCAGCAAACAGCCCTATATATGCCTCAGCATCTGACTCAGTTTCTGATGAAGAAATGTCTGATAGGCTCTTATCCTTTTTGGCAACAAAAGACTTTTCCTTCTTGCCCTTGTATTGAGTCTTTTTCTTGTCACTAGACTTCTTCCTTTTTCTTGGACAATCTGCATCAACATGTCCTTGTCTATTACAGCAATAGCATACAATTTTTGATAGTGTTGCTTTGCTAGACTTGGACTTTTTCCTATCTTTCTTTGAAGAATTTTTATTCTGATAATAGTCTTCTTTACCCTGTGAAGTAGATGGCCTTGTCCTCCATTGTTTCTTCTTCAAGAACTTCTGAAAATGTCTTGTGAAGGTAGCAAAGTCCTCATCACTTTCACTGCTTTCAGATTTTCTGCTTGCTGACTCATCTGACTCAGTTTCAGCTGCTTTTGGAGGTGAAGTTGGTGACTTACTTCTGTACTTTATGGGGGCTTCTGTTTTAAAGGCCACTGTCCTTTCTTTATGTTCACTTCTTATAGATTTCTCCTCTTCTTTCCTCACCATCAACTGCATCTCATAGGATAGCAGTTTTCCAAATAGTGTTGGTGGAGGAATTTCTGCCAACTTTGCCATTTCCCTAATGGCACAGATCTTGGTGTCCCAATCTTTTGTAAGGGACCTTAGAAACTTATCATTGAGCTCATAATTACTGAACTCTCTACCATAGGATATAAGCTCATTCACAATTCTATATAACTTTTTATAGCATTCAGTTATTCTATCATCTCTACCTTGCCTAAAGCTTTCATATTCTTGGTTTAGCAAGGATTTCCTGTCTTGCCTCACTTCTTCAGAACCCTCCATGTACACTACCAAGGTATCCCACATCTCCTTAGATGTCTTGCAGTGTATCAAATTCTGAAAAGTTGCATCATCTATAGCACTCACAATGATGTTCTGAGCCCTCTTGTCCATTGTGGCTAGCACAATCTCATCCTTTGTCATTTCAGAGAAATCCTTAGGTGTTCTCTGATTTGCATCTAAGACTGAAACCTTCATGGGCACATATGGCCCTTCTTTCACTGTGATATAAATCCTAGGGTCTGAGGCTTCCATAAACAGTCTCACCCTTTCCTTCCAAATGCCAAAGATTTCCTTTCTGCAAATGGGTAACTTCATGGGTCCCAATTCCTTATGATTCTCAGTGGAACCCATGGTTCTTGATCTTCTTGATTCTGTAATTCACTTAGACTGAATCTGCCAACAGGATCTACTCAGACTGTTATGTCCTCTTTTGAGTAACCTTCCTCTGATACCACTTGAAAGATATTGTACATAATCACCTAGAGGGGGGGGGGGTGAATAGGTGACTTAAATCTTTTTAACTTTTTAGGCAGAATTCAACTTATAATCACAGAATTAAATCTACTTGTACACAGCAATCACACAGCAATCACAGTAAATCACAAGCACACAGTAGACACCCAGATTTATAGTGGTTCCCCAAGCTTTGGGTACATCCACTTTCCCCCTTCGCCTATTTAGTAGTGTACTAGATTCAGCCAAACTCCTCCACTAGCTCAGAACCCCAAAACAGGTTCCTACAACTCAGCTTCTTCTCAAAGCCTACACTCAGCCACCAAGGCCTACACTCAGCCACCAAGGACTACACTCAGCCACCAAGGCCTACACTCAGCCACAATAGGCCTACACACAGAGATTCAAATCTCCTACACTCAGGCACTCAAGCCCTACACTCAGCCTTTATAATTATAGGCTTACAAAGACTCAGATCCCTAAGGATCCTACAAGATAATATGAATACAAAAATTGTAACTCAATCAACTCAGAGAAAAGAGAGAAGAGTTGTGAGTTTCTTGATGAGTTCTTGGAAGAACTCAGCTGAAATCAATCTGACTTGGCTTTCTTCAAAGCTTCTTGAAAGTAGAACGCAATAAGATTGATCTCTTCTGCAGTTGATCATTGATCTCTTCTACTTAAGATTCAGAATAAATCTGAACCCTTCTTCTCAGCCTGGTTCCAATGGCTGACTTCTTGGATGGAGCTCTCTCTAACTTCTTAGATCTTCACTAGATTCTTCAAGGAATAGCTAGATCATCTTCTTGTTAATGAACACTTGAACTTGTTTTCAATCAATCCATTTCTGTAGACAGTGTAAGCCTATTTATAGGCCTTCTTCATGGTAACCGGCTGGTCCGGTTCATAACTGATTTCTGACAACTCTGATAGGTGCAGTAGACCGGCTGGAATGGCAGCTGTCAAGTCATCCAGTCAGTTCTTGAAAATTCTGTAACTGTCTAAAAGTGTCGATACTGTCTGTCTTTAAGTGTCGACACTTATAGACTAAGTGTCGACACAAGTTGTCTAAGTGTCGACACTAGCCTACAAGGTGTCGACACAACTCCTTGTGTTGTAGATTTTATATCTCGACACTGCTTCTTCATGTGTCGACACTGATAATGTGTGTCGACACAAGTTCTTGTACTTCAGTATTTGCTGAATTCTTCTAAGTGTCAACACAACACCTTTGTGTCGACATATCTTCATGTGTTGAACTTGTCAAGTGCCGACACTTCTTCTTGGTGTCGACACATGTCTTCAGTGTTAATACTTGCTGAGTATCGACACAGCTCCTTGTGTCGACACATTCTTCTTCTGTTGAGACTTTTGTTGAGTGTCGACACATCTCCTTTGTGTCGACACTTGTACTTAGAATATTCTTGAACTTCGCTAAGTGTCGACACAGCTCCTTATGTCGACACTTTCTTCAAGTGTTGAGTCTTCAGCTGAGTGTCGACACATTCTTTCTTGTGTCGACACTTTCTTCAAGTGTTGACTGTTCTGCTGTGTGTCCACACATTGCTCTGGGTGTCGACACTTGTACTTAGTCTCTGCTGACTTTTGCTGAGTGTCGACACAGCCTCCAAGTGTCGACACTTTCTGATGTAGACACAGTTTCACTGGGTGTCGACACAACTGTTAAGTGTCGACACTGCTTCACTGCACTTTTCTTCATTGAGTGTCGACACAGCTCCTTGTGTCGACACTTTCTGTCTGGTGTCGACTCTGTATCCCTGGTGTCGACACAATGACTCCAAGTGTCGACACTGCTTGCCTGGGTGTCGACACAAGTCTTCTTAAGTGTCGACACTTTCCCTCTGGGTGTCGACACATGGACTTAGAAACTTTTTCTTCTTTCCTGCAAATACTTAACCTGCACAAGTAAACTCAAAACACATCAAATACATTTTGATGTATATCATTGAGTAGGGTGAGGCTTCTTCAAATCAGGTACATTTGAACAAATGTACCCAACACACACGAGTTGGGGTTAGATGTTTGCTGATTTGGATGAATGAAAAAGAGTTCGTCGTTGGATGTTGGGATGAGTAAGGGGTTGGAATGTCTAGTGTCCGGTGGTGCTCGGGATCGGTGAAAGATTGACTTTCCTGTAGGGAGGAAGTGTCTAATGCACTAGGGTTAGATCCAGTAAATTTATTAAGGGTTGGGAAATCTGGTAGCAACCAATAATAGTAAGTGCCTTGCGAAAGGGAGCTTTGGGCGTAATCCCATCGTAGTTCCTAGTGCCTTCGAGAGGCCTTCACGGGGTATACCTTGGGCAGTCCTGGGCTAACCTAAATAGTAGGTAAAACTGAAATTCAAGAGTAAGTAGAAGTAATCTAGGGTTGCACTTACACTCCCCGGAGTTGTGGGAGTTAGGTTAGGTCACTCGGGTATTAGGCCCGGTGGATGTGGAGATGGGCAAGTTGGCCCGATGAGCTTTGGCTCGATTGCAGTTGGTGACGGACGGGTTGGTCCGGGGAGCTTTGGCTCGGTGATTATACAACAAGGTTGCATGAGCATAAAGTAAGTTGGAGTGTCTTCGGCATTGGTGAGTCGATGCACCGACGCCAATACGTTGACTCGGCAAGTGTGGGTTAGCACTTGGCCAAGTAAAGCCCGGTGCGCCAGCCGGCAAGAGTACGCAGGAGCTCTGCTTAGTGCACCAGCATTGAGGCGTACGATAGGTCTGACTGGTAGTGTAATTACCGTTTTAGAGGTGGGCGAGGCCCAATCCACCGCTTTTGTTTGCCACTATGGAGGTATCCTGGGACGTTCGACTCCAAAAAGGGGGAACTAAAGGTCTGTGTACACAGAGTCGTGTGGGTGTGTTGCACTTGCATGTTCAAAGCATGGCATAATTGTATTTCATAGCATAACCATTGCATTCAACCCTGACACCTATCATATAAAGTGGTATGGGATGCTTTATACAATAGGCCCTGTAAAACGACCCCTTGGTTTATAAGTTCGTGCGAGTGTGCTTATAAGTTAAGGTTTATTTCAGAAATCTTTATATGTATGCTTTATAGAAAACCGACACCCTATCATATAAACAGGTATGAGACTCTTTATATGATAGGAGCCCTGCAAAATATCCCTCGACTTATGTGTTCTCGTATAAGTTAAGGTTATTTTTCCTGCTTAATTTCTCATGCTTTTATTACTGCCTTATATACTATTGGACTGCTAGTTAGTTCTGCCTCCATCTGATCATTTTTCCGTTCTCCACCTTCATGTCCTCTCCTTTCCTCCTCCCTGCTCGGTGCCTAGGTTCCATGGTGGAAGGGGTGGGGGATGATAGGACTTAGTCTTTTAGACTAACGGTTTTTGAACCACATCATTTTAGAGAACCGTGGAGCCCAGCCTGGAGGAGCAGCCTCGGAGGTCGACGCGCTTGGAGATGGGGCATTCTAGTACCGGAGTTCAGACGCCTGGATTGTGAGTCCTGGCCCCTACTAGTTATATTAGTTTTTCTTCCGCGATAAGAGATTTGTAGTGAGGACATTGATGTACTGAGCATGAGCCCAAGTTTTTGTTTTTTTATTATATCTGTGGACACTCCCTTCGTGGAGATCATTTACTATTTTTGTCACTTTTGTGGACTTGCTTTTGTTACTTTGCTACTGTTAAGATAGATTTGGCAGGCAGGATCGACGTTTTGTAGTGATAACCTTTCCGGGTGTGGAGGTGTCACCGCAAAACGGCGGTTCTGGGCCTAAGACCCCGTGGTGTTAAAAAAGGGCAGGGGGGGGTTACATCTTGTTCTTGAAAGCTAACTCAATAATCAAACACACAACTCACCAAAGTCAAATAAAAGTCCAAAAGGCTAGAAGACCTATTCAACCCCCTCGAGGTGTATAGCTACTCTTGAAACAAAGACTTTCAGATTTCTTTGGGTTTAGGGTTTAGAGTTTAGGGTACAGGGGAGGGGGTTTCTTTCGGCAAAAATCAGAGGGGTGAATTTGGTGAGATTAGCCGACGGAGGGGGGTCAGTTTCGCGAGAAAGGATTGCTTTCACGAGAAATGAACAGTGGCCTTTATGAGAAATAATTGCCCTTTACGAGAAATGAACGGTGTTTTTTCGAGAAATAAAAAGTGTAGAAATGAACAGTGTTTTTTTCGAGAAATGAACTGTGGTAATTGCATGAACAGTGGCCCTTTTGTACTCATGAATAATGAAATTTTCAAATCTACCCCTTGATTAAACCTTAGGGTTGAATAGTAAATTACATTTTTGAATAGTGTTTTAATATAATAATATAATAATGATAATAATATAATAATGATATAATAATATAATAATGATAAAAAATTATAAATATTATATCATTATGGAGGGCCAAACGAGCGCCGAATCCTATGGCCATAGGCGATTACCGACGCTATGAACCCAACGGCGAAGAAAAAAACAAAATCCGACGCGCCGTTCTCGAGATATAAATTTCCAAAGTATACGGGGAACGTTAATTGTACAAAACTTCGGAAATTCGCCGAGTCTCCAGTAATGCTCAGATCGCGATTAAACTTGACAAGCTAGTCAAAAATTAAATAACTTAATTTCGTAGCACAACATTTTCCAATTTTGACAATAATTCAAGAATTTGGCCGACTCGACCGAAAAGACGTGAAAACACACTAATGACGACACACCGTCAACTCTGCATTAACTTAATGTCCTTACGTCAATATGGCGTGACCAAGAGGATTAAATAATTGTTGAAAAATCTGGGGCATCACAGGATTGGACACAGCTCTTGTGTCTGTGGTAGAGAAGACAGTAGTTGGAGAAAAAATGGTGAGTTTAGAGAGGATAAATTGGTACTCCATAATACGCTGTTGCGGCACCCTTCGTTTGTCACTATAGCTAGATTTTTTTTGTGCTCTTTTTGAAAAAGCAAATAAACATAAATTGGTATGTGATGCTTGTTATTTAGGCAAGCTTACTAGGAGTTCATATGTTAGTACGGGCTAAAGATGCTCTTTTTATTTTTATTGTAGTTCATTCTGATGTACGGGGGCCTTGTGTTGTAAGCTTTTTGAATTATTTTAAGTACTATCATCTTTATCGATTGTGTATCCCGTATTACTTAGATAAATTTGATGAAAAATAAAAAATGCATTTGAGATTTCCATAATCCTATTTAGACACAATATACTGCGGTGATTAAGGTAATAAGGTCGGATAATGAGAGAAAATACACTAATAATGCAACAAACTAGTATTTATCAGTCCATGTGATATTACACCATACCAACAGTGCATATACACCATTTTAGAATGGAGTCGCGGAAAGGAAGAACACACCCCTATGGAGGTGGCAAGGAGTATAATGCTCAACATGAAGGTTCCTCGGAGTCTGCGGGATATGCAGTGTTGATAGCGGCGCAGCTAATCAACAGGTTTCCATCACAGGTTCTAGGGTGGATGTCGTCATGTTAGCTTTTGCAAAGACATAATGGGGGATCCTACCATTGAAGGTATTTGGATGTGTGTACTTTGTGAAGGACAATAGACTAGGTGTTAGTAAGCTTCATGTTATGGCAACAAGAGTATCTTATGTGCTACTTTCGTACTTAAAAGGGGGTATGTGTGTTCGAGTCCAGTGGTGAAGAGAAGCTTTGTGAGCATGGACATTCACTTTTGAGAGATGGATAAGTACTACTGACTGAAGTGATCTCTACTCACACCATATTTGTCAGATATTGAAGATATGAGGCGAGAGAGGGAGAGGTTGGTGACAAATCTGGGAATATGGCAGGGAGGATCAGCGGAGGAGCAGGAGGGTGATAAGCAGTAGGAGAGTGATGAGCAGCAGCTAGAGGAGATTGAGAAGGAGAGGCGAGATGTTAGACCTATGGCCCAGGAGGAGCTACTTACATACAGTAGGATAAAGAAGCTGTCTGCTATACCAGCTTCAGTGCTTGTGACTATTCTAGCTCCTAGTCCCTTGGCTGCATCTGCCCCTACTCCTAGAACACCTACATAATTGCATGCCTTGGGTGATATCCTTCCCACTACTTCTCCTCCCCCAACTATCACATTTCAGAGGACTACTTGCAATAATGCGGGAAATCCTCCTGATAGATAAAGTTGAGACGTTGTTTCCTTTGTCTCTTATGATCATACCAAATCATCTCATAGAGCATTCATTATATTATTGGATAGTATTATTGTACCTAAAAATTGACAGTTGGCAAAGATGATCGGAAGTGGAAGACAACTATTGTCACAACCCGCATTTTCTCCGCAATTAAAAAACGAAACAGGGAAAGAGAAAACACACGACGAGATGCCACGCCGTGCATGGGAAAATTGCAGACGCTCAGGCAAGACTCCAACTCAACAGATTATATAAAATCCATAAGTTTAATATAAGGAAAATTGTAATTTAGGTTAAGTTTTAATGGTTGTATCCCTCTGCTTAGTGGATCAACTTGTCCACAAGTAGAATTATGAATACACGCTGTAGAAAAATACTGTATTTATGATAATTATCGTCCTACATGAGTATAAATATCCCCAAAAAATAACTCATGGTATGCAAGACCCTAGATTTATTATAAGTTGGGAAATAGCTATTGCGTTAGTTGAAATATAGTGACTTTAGTTTTGAAAGATGGCATGCATAAGGTAATAGAAATAATAATTTTATACTTTAAGATATCTAACATATAACCTAGCATAAAACCTTACCAGAGAGCAAGTAAAACCAACCATAAAGAGGTAAACTTAGCAGCTAACAACTACTTAACATTCCATAAGAAAACAACGAGTGAGCGTCAACAACCTGACACGAACCCAATGAAAGTATGTATGTCTGAACCAAAAAGGGAAATAAGAAAACTACCTCACGACGGTGAGGATAAAACCACTACAACAACTACAGACCACTAGCAACCACCAACCCTTAGCCGCTCACTTGGCTACTGCCCTGAACTTGAGGCATTCAAAGAAAGAACACCTCAGCAAGCAAATAAAAGTAGCAAAAGAAATCAATAGGTAAAAATAAAAGAGAAAATAGAAAGGGGTTTACCATACCCAATTATAATAATGGCTGACAAACCTCAGCTAATAAGTCAAAATGAAACAAATAAAGTAGAACACTCAACAGCAGTGTAAAAAGGTGCACCAAGTGTGAAAAGATATCGTGCTTCACTTAAACCTACAGAAGCAAACACCCAACATATACCTACACAATAAGAAAAAGAAACTGAACATCTCTAACACTTGAATCATTAGCACTGGAAAGAAACAAATGGACCTGAGTCGGTGGCCATAATGTCCAACACGAACTAACTGACCAAATGTCTCAAAAGGCCCTACGGTGGTGGCCACCTGTCCAACACAACCCAACAGTCCATAAACAAAGACAAAATCCTACCAATGCAATGATTCACGAAACGACGTCCAATTGGCAGTCCTTTATCCACTGCCAATCTTGCCGCGGAGCATGTTCGAAACACCCACAACAACTAAGTCCTAATTCGAGATACTACCATGACCAATAGGAGAGAGAAAACCCAAAAAAATTGATTATAAGGCCCATACTCGACGAATGAGAAAAAATCGGCAAAAATACCCTAAGTCTAGCCAAAAATCATCGAATATACCCGACGAAACCAAGGGATAGTCGATGAATTAGACTTGGTGAAAAAACTGCACTCAGCGATACTCGACGAATCAGACTCAATTCGGTGTGTATACTCGACGAATTTTACATAGCCTCCAGATCACTCAACTCCATCTAAGCCTATCACACTCGTCAAATTCGTCGAGAATACTCGGCAAATCTACCTCCACTCAACGCCAAGATTACTGATACTCAATGAAATGGACTCCTAGATACTCGACGAATCTAACTCGGTGAAATCTAACCTTACTCAGAGAATCCACTCAATGAAAATAATATTACTCGATGAATTTCACTCGGTCTATATCCTCTACTCGATGGATTTTTGATAGTATAGTACACCTATATGCGACGAAATTCCGTTAGGCTATACACCATACTCGACCGATTCCTGGCCAAAAAGTTCTAACTATCCTATGGATTTCTCATGTCTACTCCCTACCCTACTCCTATATACTAAAAGGGAAAGAAAAGAATAGACATGAACAAAAATAGCAAAGCAAGCGGAAGATCGCCACTTGCCTCGAAACTCCCAAAATCCGACTCCTCCAAGTGCTCCACGACAAGTTTCGACCGCAAGAAGTCCTAGACAACGTTTCCAAAAACTTTTCGGGGAAGAAGGAGGTCAAAACCACAAACCCTAATGCCTAAAAATCTAAGAAATGGGAAATACTTACCACACACATGTATATCTAGGCGACAACTTTCGGAATTTCTACTCCTCCGACGAAATCGACCACTGGATCGTGCTCCATCGACAGCCGAAAGCTTCCGTTGACACAGCTGATCGCTCTCTCCCATGAAATAGACAGACGACGGGGGAAGAAGATGAATAGGGTTCCGATTTGATGTGAGGCATATGTATATATATATAACATTATATTATAATTAATTATTAAATAGACGCCCAAACAACCCGAAACTCAAACCAACTCAAAATCATATGAAATTCGCACCGTAGCTAACTATCGATGCTACGAATCCAATGGAGAAGTTGAAATAGACATCCGACAACCAAGCTCGGGTAAAAAGCTCCCGAATATATAATACCACCATCCCTATAAAAGCTCCTCTGAATCACCAAAACCGACCCAGCTCGTGAGGGAAGTTACACAACCAAGTTAAAAACCAACCACCCTGAAAGAACCACTGAGAAAAACCACGGTCCAAAAATAGCACCTGTTAACTACGTGTCAATATAATGCCCTGACGTCATAAATATGTCACTAAAGGAATAAAAAAAACATCGAAAAACAGGGGGCGTTACAGCCACTTCCCCTAAAAGAATGTTTTGTCCCAAAAGTTTACGCACAAAAGATCCTATTACATAAGAAAAATAACCAAGCATTATTAAAATAGAAAAACATACCAAAACCAACTAGGATAATAGATGAGGATGAGCCTCCCCCATAGCTGACTCCAATTCCCAAGTCGTGCTCTCCACGTCTTGTTTCCGCCACAAAACTTTAACCATGGGTATGGTCTTCTTTCGCAACACTCGATCTTGAGTATCCAAAATGCGCACAAGCACTTCAACATAAGAAAGGTTAGGCTCCAACTGGGCACAAAATCAAGAACTTGACGATCACTAAGAACACACTTCCGCAATTGGCTCACGTGAATTATGACGTGCACATTAGGAAAATTTGCGGGCAAATCCAGCCTATAAGCTGACACTCCAATGCGTTCAACAATCTCGAAAGGTCCCACATACCTAGTATCCAACTTGTGGTTCTTTACAAACCTCTTAACACCATACATTAGGGAAACCTTCAGAAAAACCATGTCCCCTACAACAAATTCAAAACCAGTCATACGTCGATTAGCATTCTTCTCATAACGCTTCTGAGCTATTTGAAGCTTCTCTCGAATATGAGTCACAGAGGTATTCATCTCTTCCAAAGCTTCTGGGCACAACAATGGTCCTTATCTAACCTCGGCCCAAAATAAGGGAGTTTTACAACATCTCTCATACAAAACCTCAAACGGGGTCATTTGCAAGCACTCATGATAACTGTTATTGTAAGCGAATTCCATCAATCTGAAATGCTCGTCCCACGCTCCTCCATGGTTTAAGATGTAACATCTTATCATGTATTCCACAATTTGATTTACTCTATCCGTCTGACCATTGGTCTGCAGATGATAAGCGGTGGAATATCTTAGATCGGTACCCAATCCTTACAGTAAACATTTCCAAAAACGAGACGTAAACCTAGAGTCTCGATCTGATTCAATACTAACAGGTACTTCAAGTAGTCTGATGACTTCATCCAAATATAACTCTGTTATTTTCTTCATGGAGTAATCAATCTTAAATGGTACGAAGTGAGCACACTTCATCAGTCTATCCACTATCACCCATACTGAATGATGTCCGCAGGGAGATCTCGACAAACTAGTAATGAATTCCACAGAAATACTCTCCCACTTCCAACTTGGAATCTCCAAAGGTGTTAACTTGCCACCAGGCCTTCAATGATCTGCATTAACTCGCTTACAGGTGAAGCACTTAGACACAAACTTGGCTATATCATTCTTCATTCCATACCATCAAACGTTTTCTTTCAAATCCTTATATATCTTAGTAGAACCAGGGTGGTAGGTAACACTACAATCATGCCCCTCACTACACAACTTAGCCCGAATATCATCAACTGCGGTGATGCAATATCTACCGTGGTACTTCAAAGTAACCGCATTATCAACCGAAATGTCTGATAATTCTCTTTTCTCAATTCTTTCACGAAGGTGCTGCAAATCAGGGTCAACTTTTTGATGTAGCCTTGTAACAATAATCCATTAAGGCTCTACTACTTCCAAGCTAGTTACCGTGTCGCTACTTCCGACCGAGATATCCATCAACAAAAACTCCTCCACCAAGTATTCCACCAAAAGTCCAAAGGTCTGCATGGTCTTCCGACTCAAGGCATAAGCTACCACATTAGCTTTGCCCCAATGATATTGAATCATGACATCATAATCCGTGACATATTCTAATCATCTACGCTGGAGAAGATTTAATTCCTTCTGAGTGAAGGCGTACTTCAAGCTCTTATGGTCCATATAAATCTTGCACAGTGCACCATACAAAAGATGTCTCCACAACTTCAAGGCATAAATTTCTGCCACAAACTCTAAGTCATGAGTAGTGTAGTTCTTTTCATATATCTTTAACTGCCTCGACCCGTACAAGATCACTTTTCCTTCTTGCATCAACATGCAACCAAGTCCTACGTGCGATGCGTCCATATATACATCATACTTTATCCCTTCGGTAGGCAAGGTCAACACCGGAGTAGTGCACAATCTCCTTTTCAATTCCTAAAAAGCCTCTTCGTACCAATCGTTCCAAACAAAAGGTGCATTCTTTTGCGTCAGCCTAGTCAGTGGCGTTGACAACATAGATAAGCCCTCCACAAATGTTCTATAATAGCCTGCCAATCCTAGGAAGCTTCTTATCTCTTTGGGTGTGGTAGGTTTCTTCCAATCCATTATGGCAGTTACCTTTTCAGGGTCAACAGAAATTCCATCCTTATTCACCACATGACCCAAAAAGGAAACCTTAGGAAGCCATAACTCACACTTGCTTAACTTTGCAAACAACTTATGCTCCCTCAAGGAAGACAAAATCAAACTCAAGTGCTGGGCATGCTCTTCAGCATTACGGGAATAAACCAAAACATCATCAATAAACACAACCACAAAACAGTCCAGAAAATCCTTGAACACTTTGTTCATCATGTCCATGAAGGAAGAGGGTGCATTCGTTAATCCAAAGGACATCACCAAGAACTCAAAATGTCCATGTTGGGAATGAAAAGTGGTTCTTGGAATATTCAGAAACTCACGCACTATAGGAATCTCCTTTACATGCTGCAAACAACTAATGGACTCCAAAATAGAAACCAAGTAAGCTAAACAATCGGAATCTAATAGCTTCTGAGAACATGCCGTAAAAATAATAGGGGAATTCTGGCACGGATAACCATAAACACTCCTGGGTTGGTTTGTTGTCCATCTTGAAGTCCAAGCACTTAACCATGCATTGGATGACCGCATCATATCTAGACAACTAGTCCATGCCCCAGATCACATCGAAGTCTACCAGGTCTATCACCTTCAGATCAGCAACTACTAGAAAATTACCTAACAGGATTTGACAAATCTGAATAGCTTTGTCCGACACCACTGAATCATTAGAGGGATAATTGACATTCAACGTATCGCCAACTAGATCGAGGGTTAAACGATGACGCTCTTTAAAGGTCCTATCCACAAACTAGTGGGAAGCTCCAGAATGAAAAAAATGTGCGCCCAGTGGTTCTTTACCTTAAACTTCCCTATAAAATCGCATACGTAACTAATCGAACTAACATCGAACTACTGTTATGAACTAAAATGCTAGAACTTGGTTAGAATCTAACAAGAGATTACATGGGTAGACATCTTCACTTCCTCCATAGACACCATGTTTAGCTTGCCCATCCCTTTTTCCAAATGTTGCGGTGGCGGCAGTGCCTGAAATGGAACTCGCTGCAGCGGGGGCTGGGCCTGCGGGCACTTTGACTTGAAATGTCTTTTATGTCTGCACTGAAAGTAGACACTATCCCTTCCACAATAGTGGGCACCTTCATGCCCCTTCTATTTGCATGAAGTATAGACTAATTATCCTTCGGGAGTGCTCTGGATCGCATGCACTTGCTCCTGCTTCTGAGCTCCTATCCTCTTATAACATCTCTCGAACGAATGGCCTGGCCGGACACAGAATGTGCATAACTCCTTGCTCCTTTTCCTAGAAGAAGAACCAGATTCCTGAGAGCTCTCACCCTCATCAGACTTCCTCTTATCTTTCCACATCTGCTGACCTCGATTCTTAGCATTGTCGAATGCTTCGACCTTTAGTGCAGCTTCCACTACTTCAGCATAGCTTCCATATCGATAAGCACTGGCCAGTTGCTGGATGTCACTCCTAAGACCACCCAGAAAACTCTTAACTTTTTTGTCTTCAGATGTTAACAAGTTAGGGGAAAACTAGCTCAGTTTGTTGTATTCAATCTCATACTCACTAACCGTGAGTTATCTTTGCTTCAGATGTAAAAAAAATCATTCATCAAATGGTCTCGCTCGACCAACGAAAAAAACTTCTTTAGCAGCAACTCCTTGAAGGATTCCCAGGAACATCACTCCATAAGGTTCTACTTTTCCCTCAACCACCAGCTCTTTGCAAGGCCCTTAAGTTGATACACAGCGGCCATCACTCTCTGTTCCGCAGAAACCCTTGAGTATGAACATCTCCTCGATTTCTAAAATTCAATCGTCCAAGGCCATTAAATATGCTCTACTATCGTTGGTAGGATGTCCTAATCGCCAAAAATATGAGATAAAGTACATCTCTAGTGTTAGCAGGACTGGAGGCGCCAAAGGAGCGGGAGGAACAGGAACAGCTTGACCCACAACAGGGTCCTGCACTCTCGGTTGTTGTCTAGAAATGACAGAAAACAAAGACTGGATCTGTGACTGTATCTCCAACATTTTCCTGAATAGAGTCTTATTGCTCTAACGCTGTCCTTCGATCATGGCCTCACACTACGCACCAGATGACTTGCCCTCAAATGGGGGAGTCGCTCTCGTCACAATGAGCATAGGCGACATCCTAAGAATATAATGAACAACCAATCAAAACCTAGCTTAATCGCTAGAACCACACAACTTAGATCAGACCATACATGCATAGATACTTTCTCAAGCTATTAACTTGCTCTGTGATATTCAAAATGATGTCATGTTTAAACTTAGTATGATAAACTATCATCCTATTGACTCATGTGCATAGATCATGATGCATGAATTACCATTCTTATTGTTTCAAAATCCATGTGTTAACGTATGACATCATGTAAATCTTTAGCTTGGCACGTGTGCTAATACAATGTTATGTCATGCATGTTGTGTTATTCAATCTAATAAAGGTCTTAATGCATGTTATGAGCGACGTAAACATGAAATATTGTGCATCTCATACTACATAATATCGCATGTAATGAAAACTGAAATCTAATGTGCATTCATGTGATGATTGTTATGAATCCCATACTACAAAACAATCACATGTTGCTTCCTATGAGTATCCATATACAAACACATATTATGCACCCCATTCTATATAAATGCCCATATGCTTGTCATGCTTATGAGTGTAGTGTTCATGCTTCAGCCAAGATGTACTAATGATACATCGGTGTGTGTATGCATTGGAACAAGACAACTGAAATCTGCAAGAGATAGTCGTCGAGCAATTGCCAACCAACCTATCGCTCTGATACCAACTGTCACAACCAGCATTTTCACTATAATTAAATGACTTATAAGAGTAAGAGAAAACACAAGTTGTGATTCAACGCTTTCTAGGGGATAACTGCAGACGCTCAAGCAAGACTCCAACTCAGCACTTTATATAAAATCCATAAGTTTAATATAAGGAAAACTGTAATTTAGGCTTTGTTTTAATGGGCGTATCCCTCGGCTCAGTGGATCAACTAGACCACAACTTGAAATATGAATATAGGCTGTGGAAAATACTCTTTTGCGATAATTAGCATCCTACATGAGTATAAACATCCCCAAATAACAACTCATGTTATGCAACACCCTAGATTTATTATAAGTTGGGAAATATGTCTTACGTTAGTTGAAATATAGTGACTTTAGTTTTGAAAGATGGCATGCATGAGATAATAGAAATAATACTTTTATACTTTAAAATATCTAACGTACAACCCTGCATAAAATCTTCCCATAGACAAGTAAAACCAACCATGAAGAGGTAAACTTAGTAGCTAGCAACTAATTTACATTCCATAAGAAAACCACCAGTGGGTGTCAACAACCTCACATGAACCTACTGAAAGTATGATTGTCTGAACCAAAAAGGGAGACAACAAAACTACCTTACGACGGTGAGGAATAAACCACTGCAACAACTGTAGACCAGTAGCAACCACCAACCCGTAGCCGCTCACACGGATACTGCCCTGAACCTGAGGCATTCAAAGAAAGAGTACCTCAGCAAGCAAATACAAGTGGAAAAAGAAATCAATAGGTAATAAGTAAAGAAAAAATATAAAGGGGTTTACCAAACCCAACTATAAGAATGGCTGACAAACCTCAACTAATAAGTCAAAATGAAACAAATAAAGTAGAACACTCAACAGCGGTGTAAAAAGGTGAACCAAGTGCGAAAAGTTACCATGCTTCGCTTAAATCTACAAAAGAAAACACCCAACATATGCCTACAAAATAAAAAAAAGAAACTGAACAGCTCTGACACGTGAATCCTTAACATCGATAAAAACAAATGATCATGAGTTGGTGGTCACAATATCCAACACAAACTAACTGATCAAACAACTCAAAAGGCCCCGCGTTGGTGGACACCTATACAACACAACCCAACAGTCCATAAACAGAGATAAAAACCCACCAACGCAATGATTCACGAAAGGACATCCAATTGGTTGTGCTTTATCCACTGCCGATCTAGCCGCAGAGCATGTTTGAAACACCCACAACAACTAAGTCCCAATTCCAGATATTACCATGACCAAGAGGAGAGAAAACCTTTAAAAAATTTATCCTAAGGCCCATACTTGATGAATCAGACAAAATCGTGGTAAGAGGGTAGATCTGGAAAGCTCTCGCTGAGATCTACGCTTTAGTGGTAGGTAATTTTGTTTTTCTAAACTTTTGGCATTTGGAATTTTGACATTGACTTTCGTTTGCCCTGTTAAGTTTTAGGAATCATTACCCAAGAGTTCTTGTGTGCGATACTTGAAGCGGAGCGCTATAGAGGCCGAATTTTTGTAGATCTTCAGACAAGTGGTGGTTTGCTCCCTTGCCTAGCCTATTATAATTTTTTATGTTTCCTCTGAATTTTCTGTCTACTATTGGTTGTATCTTGGATAACATAACAGTGAGTTTGCCTTTCTTTCTCCATATTGTGATGCTGTAGAGTCTTTCACTTGTGTTTGGGCTCTTGCCTTGCCCACCCCTTCCTATCTCTTAAGAAATAAAACATAGTCCTGGTTTAGGTTTAGCTGTTGTAAAAAAAGAGAGTTATTATAAGTCTATGAACCACTGTTTAGGAAAGACATAATTTATGTCATTGTTTAGCCTTGGCATTGAATGTTGTACCTTGGCGTTGAGTGTTATGCCTCGGCATTGAGTGTTGTTCCTTGACATTGTGTGTTATGCCTTGGCATTGAGTGAGGCCTATATGTTGAGTGAAATAGCATTGACTGTAGTCTGGGCATTTATTGACTGTTATACTAAGTCAAAAGCATTAAGTGTGTTGAATGCACTCAATGTGGCATTGAGTTAAGATCCCTGGCGTTAAGTGAAGACTTGGCGTTGAGTGGTCTGTAAGAATAAGTTAAAAAGCATCGTGTAGACTAAATGCGGCGTTAAGCGAAGTTCACTTAGCATTGAGTTAAGCTCTGGCATTGACTGAAGAATTTGTATTGAGTGTTCTGTAGAACTAAGTCAAAAAGCAACGTGTAGACTCAACACGGCATTGAGTGAAGTTCACTAGGCATTGAGTGAAACCTTGGCGTTGAGTAAAGCATTGGCATTGAGTAGTCTGTAGGAATAAGTTAAAAAGCATCATGTAGAGTGAACGCGGTGTCGAGTGAATGTAATTCACTGAGTAAAACTGTTTGGCATTGAGTGCGCTGAATGCACTCAACGCGATGTGGAATGTATAGGCCAGGCGTCGAGTTCACTAGCCGCTTTTCCCAAGGACGTGCAATTTTTCGCCAATTCATCGTGTATCAAGTTGATGATTGTTGTTAAGTGGAATTCATCGTGTGTCTACCAATATTTCGAGTATACTCGATGAATCAGTATGGACTTAGACATTTTTTTCACAGGAATAAGTTGAATTCATCGAGTATGAGTTAGAATGGTTATCACTTCGGAATTTTATTCCTTTATATCAAGGAGAGTTTTTGTATTCTTATTGAGGTTATAAGTGTTTATGGACTTTAGGTATGGCCCTTGATTGGTAGTAGATAAAGGACCCCCAACCTGGTGCCAAAATTATGAATCATTACACTACTGGGCTTGTTTTTGGTCTGTGTGTTGAGTTGGACAATGTTGTCACCACCACAACACCTTATTTATATATATGTTTGGATTGTTGGGTTATGTTGGACAATATTGACACCACCCTAGTGCCTTGTTGGGACAATTAGAATGTCGGGTTGTGTTGGACAATTTTGTCACCGCCGTAGTACCTTCTTGAAATATGTTGGGTCGGTATGTTCGGGTTGGATAATGTGGCCACTGATGCAAGACTATTTCTTACTAGTGTTAATGATTCATGTGAGTAGAGTTTTTGAGTTTCTTTCCTTGTATTGTAGAAATATATGTTATTCTTCTTACTTTTCCAGACATTCTCGAAGCATAGCTTCGTTTCGCACTTGGTGCAACTTTCTTACTTTTGAACTCCATAAGTAAATCTTTTACCATCCTCATATGATTAATTGCTGAGATTTGACAGCTTCCTTATGTCTAGGTTGGTAACCCTTTATTTCTTTTTGGTTTATTGCTAACCTTTTGATCTTTGATCATCACTTGTATTTTCATTCATGCTGAGGTGTTCATTCTCTGAATGCCTCAGGTTTGGAGAAGTAGTCGGTTGTGCGTCTAGTGTTGGTTTTTAGTTGGTACTCTGTAGATGTCGTTTCCTCACCGAATGTGAGGTATTTGTTGTTTGTTTTCATTTAGTTCAGACATAAATATCTGTCCATCTAGGAGTTGACAACGTTGAGTGAGCAAGCCTCACTCAATGTCTTTTGTCTTAGCTTATTTTTCATTCTTTTCTGTATTCTTAGCATTAAGAGTGTCGAGTGAGCATACCTCACTCAACGCCTTGTCCCTTAGCCATGCTTTCTATTCTTTAGGCATTGAGAGTGCTGAGTGAGCACTCCTAACTCAACGCTTTCTGCCTTAGCCAATTTCCTGTTTCTTCAGCATCTTAAGCATTGAGATCGTTGAGTGAGCACGCCTCACTCAACGCTTTGTGCTTTAGCCAGTTTCTGAATCTTGGCATTGAGTGCGTTGAGTGAGCATGTCTCACTAAATGCTTTACACCTTATACATGTTTTTCTGCACCTTGGGGTTGAGTGAGCAAGCTCCACTCAACGCCAAACTACTTAACAGATTTTATTCTGTTTATCTGGCGTTGAGTGAGTAAGCGACACTCAACGCATTTGGACTTAGCCAAATTTCAGCACAGAATTTCTAAGCCTTTGACTTATGAGGAAATACTCAATTGATATAGAGTATTGCATTGAGTGAGTGATACTTACTCAAAGCTTGTGGACTTAGTCACTTGTCGCACAGCCTTTTGCTGTATGGCGTTATGTGAGTTGACTTCACTCAACGCCTATGGACTTAGCCACTTTCTAAGGTTGCCACAACTTTTCTTTGAATGTATAGCCTTCACTCAGAGATATTAGTCATCTGGAATTGAGTGAGTGACCTTCATTCAATGCCAGTCGATATAAACAGTTTTCTATCTATCCACACCTTAGGTAATTGTTTACCTGACCTAGCCACTTAGGCTACTATACAATCATTGTTGCTAGGACATCCCTGCATGCATGAACTCATGCACACATCAAATACAACTTTATGTATATCATTGACAAGATTTACTTCCTCAAATCTAGGACATTGTGGGCAATGGACCCAACAATGTCCCCCTATTTGAGGAAGTCAAAACCCTTAAGTAAATGAGTCAATAATGAGTCAATGACATATATAGGACTATGCAGCAATAAGAATTAAAAGAAATATAACTGGAGAATGATCTATAGTTACCACTACTCCTTGCATGCAGGGTGTACATTACCACACCTGCTTCTAACGAATTGCTGCTACCATTCTTGATCATACATATGATCATCTGATCATCTATTCCTACCCATTTTTGACTTCAACAAATAGCTAGCAGGGTTCTTATCATCTTCTCACCCTCAAATAGGCATCAGTGAATTGCTGGAACAGTGTTGGACATGCTCCCCCTCAACTGATGCATCATCTATCATATTTCTTGGTAGACAAAATAGTCTAAACCAGTATGGATAGCAGTTTATCATGATGCCACTGAAGAGATATTACTTGAAGAGTCTTCATTTTTCTAAAGAAAAATTCCATCTGCAAAATACAAAATTACTTACTATAAAATGAGGAGCAACTGAAGCTTTACAAGGTTTAATATACCCAACTCAAACTTGAAGTGTTAAACTTTGCTTCATATAGTGGCTTAGTGAAGATGTCAGCCACTTGCTTGTTAGTTGGGACAAACTCAAGGTTGATATCTTCACATTACACTTGCTCCCTAATGAAATGATATCTGATTTCAATGTGCTTAGTCCTGCTATGGGAAACAGGATTCCTAGTAATTGAAATAACACTTGTAGAATCACAAAATAATGGACTTCTACTTATCTGATGGTTGTAGTCCTAGAGATGATGCTGGATCCACAACAACTGAGCACGACAGCTACCTACTGAGATGTACTCTGACTCTGCAGTTGAAATTGCAATAGTAGTTTGCTTCTTGCTGCTCCATGAGATTAGTATTCCACCCAGGAATTTACAAGTGCCAGAAGTGCTCTTCTTGTACTCTTTGCATCCTACAAAGTTTGCATCTGAATAGCCAGTTAGTTCAAACTCCCCATTCCTGGTGTACAACAGGAGAAGATATGGTGTGCCCTTAATATATCTCAGAATTCTCTTTGCAGTAGAGTAATGAGATTCTTTTGAGCAAGCCTGATAGCTAGCACAAACACATGTAGCATATATGATGTCTGTCCTACTTGCAATTAGATAGAGAAGGGAACCATTAATCCCCCTATACAAAGTTTCATCAACAGGTTTCCCCGCCTCGTCTTTGCATATGGGCATACATGACCACATGGGAGTTCTCATGTTGGAGGAATGTTCCATTCCAAATTTCTTTATTAACTCCCTAGTGAACTTTGACTGTGATATGGGCAAGTCATCATTTGTCTGTCTTACTTGGAGACCAAAGAAGAACTTAAGTTCACTCATACTGCTCATCTCAAACTTCTCCTATATAAGTTTGGCAAACTTCCTGCAGAGATTGTCACCAGTAGATCCAAAGATGATGTCTTCTACATAGATCTGAACTAGGATGATCTTACCATTAGATTCCCATAGGAAAAGGGTCTTGTCTATCTTCCCCCTTGAGAATTTGTTCTCAATGAGAAAGCTAGACTAAGTATCATACCAAGCTCTAGGGGCTTGCTTTAGCCCATATAGAGCATTCTTAAGTCTATAAATAGAATAAGGTGAGTTAGAAACTACAAAACCTGGAGGCTGCTTAACATAGACTACTTCTTTTAAGTCACTATTTATGAAGTCTAACTTCACACCTATCTGGTTGACCTTCTGGAGTATCGACTTCATCTTGGATGACTGGTGCAACATCCTTGATGGTCAGATTGTCCATCATCTATTCTGTGCCTGCAATACTAGAATAGGAGCTTGGTAGCTCCATGTTAATCATGCTAAACTCATCAAAGACTACTTGCATAGATTCTTCTACAACTTGGCTTTCAAGTTGTACACCCTATAGGCTTTACTATGATTATTGTACCCAACAAAAATTCCATCAAAGGATTTGGTAGCAAACTTAGTCACATAGGACTTTCCATTATAGAGCACACAACACTTACTACCAATGATTCTGAGATAGCCCAGATTTGGTTTTCTGTCTTTCAAGATCTCATAGGGAGTCATTGATGACTACTTTTCGTCATCGTTTTTGGTATAGTTTATTTTAAGAAATTCCTAAGTTTATTGGTATTTTTGCTTACTTTATTCTTGTTATGTTTATTTTCTTATCTTATTTGTTTTGTTATGAATATAATTTTTTATGTTATGTTATGTTTATGTTATGTTCAATTTTATTTTTATTTTATGTTATGTTAGGTTATGTTATAATAATTAATGTTTTTATATAAAATATGTGTCTAATTTGTTATGTTTTATTTTGTTTTGCATCCCATACCCGAGCCTTCTTCATTGGTGCAGCCCTCTAGTCATGGTGCAGCCCTCAAGTTATGGTGCAGCCTACATGGAGCAGCCCGGTCCCTCCTTCATTGATCCAAACCGAGCCCATGCCTCTCCTTGGTGCAGCCCGACCTCCCATCTACTTCAATAACGCAGCCCACTTCAAAGATGCAAGCATCCCGAGCTCCTCTTCAAGCCCAAAACCGTGAGCCACCTTTGCATGGCTTCCCCATTTAATGCATGGCCGGCCCCCTCCCTCCTTTTCATCAATTTATTTTCATTCATGCACTTCCCCCACCATACATGTCCGACCACCTCTCTCTCTCTCTTATTTATTTCTCATTCATCTCCCCCTCTTCATTTTATATTCTATATTTTATTTCCTTAAAAATAAAATACAATGAACCTCCTTTCTCTCCACCTCATTAAATATCATGCATGCATTCTCTCCACTTCATTTAATTCATGCATGCACCCTCTCCCCTTTACATGGTCGGCCACCCCCCTTGCCCCCTCTTCTTCATTTCATTCTAGAACCTTCTCCCTCTCCTATAAAAGGAACCCATGTCTCATGCATTGGAAGGTTGGATTGGAGAGAGAGCAAGTGAGATAGCTAGTGCAAGTGCAAGTTTTCTTCTTTCTTTGTTGCGAAGTAGATTTCTTTTTCTTGTTGTTGCAATTTCTTCTATTAGCATAATCTTGTCTCTTTCATTATCTTGTACGCCTTTTTTATATATCAATGAAAATGAATTTCTTTTATCTTTTCGTGCTTTCTTTCTTAACCATGCGTAGCTAATCTTCCTTTAGCATTTGATCATGAGGATCCATGATTTGAGATAGGAATTCTCTTTTTTTAACTTCATAATTTTATTTTTTGCTAAATTTCACTCGATCCCTCTTTGATTTATTTTGAGCCGACTCTGTATTTCCGGTATATGGTAGTAGGCCTTTGATCTCATTTCATAGTAGTCGAGAGACTCGTTGATTTGAAAGATCACTCAAACAAGGAAGGAGTTGCACGCAATCTTAGAGATAGGACGACGTAAATCCTCCGGATTGGAGTCAAATCCAATAGTGCGGATCACCTCGATAATGCAACTTTAGGCCTCTCTGATTTGTAAAGAGATTTCGATCAAAGCGTCTATAAGTTAGGAAAATTAATGCTCTAGCGAGATTTTGTCTTATTTTCGGATCTGTCACGGTCGAGTTTAAGTCACAATTATAAAATTATATTTTTCTTTCTCCTATCTTTTTTCATGTTGAATCATAGATCAAGTGCTATCTTTTAATCCATAGTTTCGTTTTAAATTTCGTTTTAGTTTAATTTTAAAAATTCTCAAATCCCAACAATCTTTCGGTAGGATAATAGTTCAAGCGTGAGTAGCAGTACTTGACAACCCCGTGTTTAAATACGACCTTGATACTACAATTCGACAGGTACACTTGCCTGTTCGGGTTTCAGCCCACCATGTTTTTTGCGCCGTTGCCGGGGAGGCTTTTTCGTCAATATTAAGAAAATTCTTTCGCTATTACTTCTGCAAAAATAAAAAAAATTAAATTTTCTCTTTCTTTTTGATAACAGTTTTTTTATGGAATCGTCTTCTTTTGGTGCTTTTTGTAATTTTTGCGGGTCGCCTGACCACTTTTATTTTGAATGTCTTTCGGCAATCCCTCCCTATTTTGATTTCAATTTTTCCGGAGCAGGTCAAAGTGGCCAATTTGACCCTTACTCCAATTTTTATCCTACTTGGGAGATGGGAACCCGTCTTATTTTTCTTATGATTTTGCCCCGCAAAGCGTCGCGCCTCTAAATTTTAATTCAATCGATAATGGGTATTTTGAATTGCAAACCTCTCTTGATAATATTAATTCGCATTTCAAAAACATTATCGATTATTTATCTCCTGAGGCCGCATCATTTTCTTCGTCTTCTTCTTCGTCTTCGTCTCCTCCAATTTCTTCATGTAATAAGTCACCGGATATCCCGACTTGTCTTTTTCCTCTCGAGGAGGATAACTATTCGTATATCCCGGATTGTTTCCTTCCTCCTTTGGAAGACATCCCATTGGATACTCCGGTGTGCTTCTTACCTTTTGAGGATGACAAGACGTCTCATCATGCTCTCTCTTTTTCTGAAGACGTTTGTGATTCCATTTTGCTTCAAACTTTAACTGTTCCAACTTTTTCTAGTTTTAGCGAGTCTTTTTTTCTTCTTATTTTATTTTAGATAATTCTTCTTTAGTCCTCTCTATGCATTCTTCTCCCAAAATTAAACAAGTCTCTATTTCTCCTTGTGAAATTTCCGTTGATGAAATTCCTTTTTCTACTTCTTCTTTTGACGACCCCTTCTTTCCCATTTTACATACGGCGGAGTTCTTCTATAACTCCGTCCGTTCATTTTCAGGCATCATTCCCTTGAAGATTACACCGCATGTCGGTGCGCTTCTTCACTTTTTTTTTTAATTTACTCTCCTAAGAGCATAGTTAGGGAGTTACCCCTTCACCTTACTTTTTATTATCCATTTAGCTAACCATTAACGTCGGGCTCAGCCGACGTTAAACAAAGAGCGCTCTTGTGAGGCACCCCTTGCTTATCCTTTTTGTTATTTCTTTTTCTTTTTGTTTGCTTATTGTGTTTTGCAGGAATAAAACCTCCGGCGGTTCGTTTGGCTCCATCTTTTTTTTCTCTTCCTTAGGCCTGAGCCGGTTTCTAGCTTAAGCATGGGGGAGCGACATCTGCATTCAGCCTTACGAATCTGGGGAAGTCGTTTTTCTTTTTAAGTATTTACTTTACTGCATTTTTTTATCCCCCCTCTTCTCATTCTCTTTCTCTTTTTTGTTTTTCATTGAGGGCAATGAGAAATCCAACCATGGGGGAGGACTTCACTCTTTTTCCTTTTCTTTTCTTTTTAATTTCTCTTTTTCCAAAAAAAAACTAAAAAAATCAGTTTTCTTTTTAAGTTTTTCAAAAAAAATGTTTGTTTTTAAGTACTTTAGCTTTATCAAAAAAATCCAAAAAAAGGCTAGAAAAAGCAAAACCTAAAAAATCTAAAATTCCAAAAAATTAGATTTCAAGATTTTTTTAAAAAAAAATAAAAAATCTTAGAAAAATCCAAAAATATAATAAACTCCTTGCTTAGTATTTTTGTTGTTTTTAGAAATTTTGTTTGAGTTTGTTTATAAGCATTTTTTACTATTTTTGATTTGCTAACCTTTTGTTTCATCATGTTTAGTTAAATCTAATATTTAGTGATTTCGTTTTGAGAATTATCTTATGGTTTTAATTTTCTTAGAGTAATTTATTTAGCACTTTTTCTCTTTTATTTTAAATAGTTTCAAGTTTGTAGTAATTTTGCTTAACAATTTTGGATTCTATTTATTATTACCTCACGCTTTTAGATTCTTAGGAAATCTCAATCTACTAGTAGTTGCTCTCTAGTATTTTAGTTTATTTTCTAAAATTTTGTTTAACTCCTTCCTTTTTCTTTTTATTGTTAGATCATATGTCATGGAAATAAAGAGATGTTAGTTCCTTATTCTCTGGTAAACATATGCAACCCAGATGAAGAGAGGAATTAAAAGTTCATATATGTCATGGGAAGTGATAGGATATTAGTCTATCATTTTCTGGTATTACATATATTTTTTATTTAAAAGTTCATATATGTCGTGGGAAGTGATAGGATGTTAGTCTATCATTTTCTAGTATTACATATATATTTTCTTTAAAACTTTTGGTGGGGTGTGAAAAAAAATAATGATGATCACCTCCAATCAAAGACCTCTTCATGTTGATTTCCTCCCCAAACCCCTTAGCTAATATTATTGTCTTAGATTTTAAATTAAAATATTAGGAGAGCATAAGTAGTAGGTTGCATTCTTCCTTAAGTTTCTTTTAAGTTATGGTTTTTATAATTTTAATCTAACCTTGTTTGCAATTTACTCAATTTTGAGTGCAAGTTAATTTATTAGAGAATTTTTGGCTAAATATTTCTCTCTTTTCACTTTAATTACATAATTTAGGACTTAATTTGTAAATCATTAAATTTTATTTTTGGCTTGACTTTGGTGTAAATAAATTTTTAGTTTAATTGAAAAATTTATAAATGTCTTATAAATATTTCTCATACTTTTGCTCTGGAATAGCAAAAGCCTAAGCATGGGGGAATTTGATGACTACTTTTAGTCATCGTTTTTGGTATAGTTTAGTTTATGAAATTCTTAAGTTTATTGGTATTTTTGCTTACTCTACTCTTGTTATGTTTATTTTCATATCTTATTTGTTTTGTTATGAATATAATTTATTATGTTATGTTATGTTTATGTTATGTTCAATTTTATTTTTATTTTATGTTATGTTAGGTTATGTTATAATAATTAATGTTTTGATATAAAATATGTGTCTAATTGGTTATATTTTATTTTGTTTTGCAGCCCATACCCGAGCCTTCTTCATTGGTGCAGCCCTCTAGTCATGGTACAACCCTCAAGTTATGGTGCAGCCTACATGGAACAGCCCGGTCCCTCCTTCATTGATCCAAACCGAGCCCATGCCTCTCCTTGGTGCAGCCCGACCTCCCATCTACTTCAATAACGCAACCCACTTCAAAGATGCAAGCATCCCGAGCTCCTCTTCAAGCCCAAAACCGTGAGCCACCTTTGCATGGCTTCCCCATTTAATGCATGGCCGGCCCTCTCCCTCCTTTTCATCAATTTATTTTCATTCATGCACTTCCCCCACCATACATGGACGACCACCTCTCTCTCTCTTATTTATTTCTCATTCATCTCCACCTCTTCATTTTATATTCTCTATTTTATTTCCTTAAAAATAAAATACAATGAACCTCCTTTCTCTCTCCACCTCATTAAATATCATGCATGCATTCTCTCCACTTCATTTTATTCACGCATGCACCCTCTCCCCTTTACATGGCCGCCCACCCCCCCTTGTCCCCTCTTCTTCATTTCATTCTAGAACCTTCTCCCTCTCCTATAAAAGGAACCCATGTCTCATGCATTGGAAGGTTGGATTGGAGAAAGAGAGAGCAAGTGAGATAGCTAGTTCAAGTGCAAGTTTTCTTCTTTCTTTGTTGCTAAGTAGATTTCTTTTTCTTGTTATTGTAATTTCTTCTATTAGCATAATCTTGTCTCTTTCATTATCTTGTACCCCTTTTTTATATATCAATGAAAATGAATTTCTTTTATCTTTTCATGCTTTCTTTCTTAACCATGCGTAGCTAATATTTCTTTAGCATTTGATCATGAGGATCCATGATTTGAGATAGGAATTCTCTTTTTTTCACTTCGTAATTTTATTTTTTGCTAAATTTCACTTGATCCCTCTTTGATTTATTTTGAGACGACTCCGTATTTCCGGTATACGGTAGTAGGCCTTTGATCTCATTTCATAGTAGTCGAGAGACTCGTTGATTTGAAAGATCACTCAAAGAAGGAAGGAGTTGCACGCAATCCTAGAGATAGGACGACGTAAATCCTCCGGATTGGAGTCAAATCCAATAGTGCGGATCGCCTCGATAATGCAACTTTAGGACTCTTTGATTTGTAAAGAGATTTCGATCAAAGCGTCTATAAGTTAGGAGACTTAATGCTCTAGCGAGATTTTGTCTTATTTTCGGATCCGTCACGGTCGAGTTTAAGTCGCAATTATAAAATTATATTTTTCTTTCTCCTATCTCTTTTCATGGTGAATCACAGATCAAGTGCTATCTTTTAATCTATAGTTTCGTTTTAAATTTCGTTTTAGTTTAATTTTAAAAATTCTCAAATCCCAACAATCTTTCGGTAGGATAATAGTTCAAGCGTGAGTAGCAGTACTTAACAACCCCGTATTTAAATACGACCTTGATACTACAATTCAACCAGGTACACTTGCCTATTCGGGTTTTAGCCCACCAGTCATCATATGACTTTTGGTGATAGAGACCCTGTTCAGGACATGACATGTTGTAGTTTCTGCCTTAGCCCAGAAATATTCAGGGAGAGATGTGTCACACAACAGGGTTCTTCCAGCCTCTATGAGTGTTCTATTTTTCCTCTCAAGAATCTCATTTTGTTGGGGAGTTCTAGGGGAAGAAAATTCTTGATGAATTCCCTTCTCTTCACAGAACTCTTTCATGCCTTCAGATTAGAATTCAGTTCCATGACCACTCCTGATTTTGACCACAGAACTGTTAAACTCATTCTGAACTTGCTTGACAAACTTGATGAAGATATCAAGGGTATCATTATTTTTCTTTAGAAATAACACCCAAATAAACTTGGAGCAGTCATCAACCACCACAAGGGTGTAGACTTTACTACCACGACTATGAATATGCATAGGACCAAATAGGTCCATATGTAAGAGGTATAAGCACCTCATAGAGTCTTTGGAACTAGTGCTTTTGAATGAAGCTTTGGGCTGCTTACCCTTTTGCAAGCTTAGCAAATGCTATTCTTTTCACATTTCATATTTAGACCATTCCTAACTAACTCTTGGCTAAAGACCTTGTCAATCATTTTGTAATTCAAGTGAGCTAGTCTCTTATGCCACTGTACACAATATGAGACTTTTTCACTTGCAACAAGACAGATAGGAGAAGCTGAGTCCAGACATAGAAAGTTTAAACAGTAAACATTCCCACTCCTAGTGCCTGTCAAAATAACCTCTTGGTCACTTGACCTCCTAATTAGGCACTCATCCTTGTGGAAGACAATAACATAGCCAAGATCTGAGAGTCGGCTTATGCTTATGAGGTTGTGTTGCAACCCTTCAACATAAGCAACCTTTGAGATAAAGACTATGCCATTGGTAATCTTACCATAGCCTATAGTTAACCCTCTATCAGAACCACCAAAGATAAAATTGGGTCCATTTTTCACAGGGGTAAATTCCTTCAAGTTGCTCTTTGTTCCAGTCATGTGCCTGGAACATCCACTATCCAAATACCATATTGGGGTATGGCCACTTGAACTAACCTGCATTAAGAAGATTACTTTACCTTAGGACCCGAATATCTATTTGGTCCTAGGTGTGCATTAGATTGAAATTGAATATGTCCACCAACTAGTTTTCTGAGTGGTGGACTCACTTTATCTCTGACCACATTAGGATTATGCGTACAGTAAATTACATAATGGCCTATCATTACACACCACCAACAATCATGTATGTTGTATCTTCTTTTCTGTGTAGGCCTAATAGTTGGTTTGACTGCAATCTTGACAGAGGGAAGAGTCGCAGCAGCCATTTTCTGTTTCCTTTCAGCATGGATTTGAATGAAGGTTAGTCTGCTTGCTGGCTTGTGTAGCCTATTCTGAATCTTATCAGCATCATGTTTCTTTTCATATAGTGTGCTCTTGATAGCATCAAAAACAACCATATTAGGCAAGCTAACAGACTGGCCCTTAGTCAGATTTTGTGCTGGCAAGTTCTGAAAACTGGCTGCAGTCATATTTTTGAGAGGGGAGGGGACTGTAGCACCAAAGACAAATGGTCCTTGATATGGCATTTGAATTTCTTAATGGGCAGCCTTAAAGGCACTTGCCCTACTATACCTTCCACAATGGCTGAGAACATATTTGGTTCCACTTGTGGATGATCCATTCATATAGTCACCATATATACTTTCCTGGACATACCTATTTGAAGGGAATGTCACCCTCCTAAATGGGTTAGGTGGCCTAGATGCCTTAGCCACAATTGGAACTTTCCCTTTGAGACTGGCAGGTCTTGTGTTACCATTGAAGCCCAACCCCTTCTTACCCTCCTGTGAGGAGAAGGAATCTATCAAGGGCAACACTGTATTGTGCTGAGAGAAACTGACCATAATAACTTTCTGCCTCTGAAGCTTTTCTTTAAGATCATTAATGAGACTATTTTTTTTTCTTTTGATAGTCTCCATCTGGATGCCTGATAGGGTTTTTAGTTGACCGAGTTCCCTCATTGTCTGATTCAGCACAGCATCTGTTACATCAAGCTGAGAAGTAGCAGGTTGAAGAGACAAAATCTACTTAGCCTGCTTCTTAGTAAACTTCTTACATTTCTTAAAAGCATCAAGAAGTTCACTATATCTATCAATCAATTGATTGACATAACCCTCTGAGCCAGAATCATCTTCACCATTAGATGAAGATGCTTATGAATGGGGACTTGTCTCATGCCTAGACACAGAACTAGATAGAGAATGTACCCTACTTTGACCAGGCCGATCCTGGTTGACCTCTTCATCAGTCATTGCCATGATCTCATGACAGCTGTAGGAATCTTCTTCTTCAACACCGACGTCTAAGTCACTATACAACAGTGTTAGAGGGGCCCTGACTCCTATCCTTGCAGCAGGATATTTTTCATCTGCTGAAATAGTTTCCTGTTTAGCAGGAACAACAACTAGCCCAATGTAGGCTTCCTCTTCTTCAGACTCTGATGATGATGATGAGTCTGTCCAGCTCTTCTCTTTTCTAGCCACAAGGGACTTTTATTTCTTGCCCTTGTACTTTTTGTGAGATTTCATCACACCATCCTCTCTTTTCTTCACAGGGCAATTAACAATGACATTCCCTAGCCGGCTACAGTAGTAACAGATAATGTTAGATGAATTATGTTTACTAGGTTTAGAGCCATACTTGTCCTCCTTAGTGGTTTTCTTCCAGTGATGAGCTGAGGTGGATGTCTTTTCTTCCAATACTTTTTCTTCATTAGCCTATGGAGCTGTCTGGAGAAAACAACAAAGTCCTCATCAGACATGCTTCTCTCTGATGCTACTGATTCAGAGCAGTATGAATCTGCAGGTGTTCTTGGAGGAAAAGTGGCCTTTCTCCTGCTTTTTCTTATGGTTTCAGCTTTTAAATCCACTGACTTCTCTTTGGCTTGATACTTGTTGTTGGTGTAATGCCCCGAAACTCAAAAGAGCGACGGGATGCATTTTGAGCCAGGTCTGGGACTTGGTCAAGGTCACACGGCCTGGGACATGGGCGTGTCGTGCTCGGGTTTGGCGATGGTCGTGTGGTCGACGAATTTGCAGTCGATGATCGTCGAACAACGAACACAGCCTGAGACACAAGCGTGTAGCAGGCCGTGTCCTACTCAGGTGCTTGGCCGAGTTGTGTTGGGGGTGAGACACGGCCTGCAGCCCAGGCATGTTCAACCTGACACGGGCGTGTCACATTAGACACAGCCGTGTCAAATACCCGTGTGCTTCTCGGGTGGATGTTGATCCTGTGTCGATGGAGGAACACGCCAAGATACACGGACGTGTACTGGATGACATGAGCGTGTCAAGTCGGACACGGGCGTGTCGAGAGCCCGTCTACTTTTCAGGACGTGATAGTTTCACGTTCGAATTGGTCACACGGCCTTGGACACAGGTGTGTCACAAGCCATGTTCGGCCCAGGTTTTGGATTTTAAGTACGAATCGTTGTCGTCTGTTTCCTTATTTTGGGATCCGACGGTTTAGTGCTGCTCTTGCTGGGTTATACCCGGGAATAGGGTTTAGAAACCCGCATTTCTCTTGGGCATTCTCTTTCTAAAGTTCTAGAGAGAGGGGAGAGCAAGGAATAAGAAGGAAGAGAGATCCGGCCACCGGCGGACCTTCGGAGCCCCAAATCGCGAGCCGACTTCGGATCTACGGAGGCGAGGATATTGCGGTGCTTTTCATCCGCATAGATTTCCATGGCGTCGAAGAGGAATGCTAGGGTAACGATTCTCATCCTAGGATATGTGAAGTCCTCTCTTCCTTTGCATAGGAAGCCCGCTCTCACGAGTATGCGGTGAGTGTGAGGCGTTCCTACGGGTAGACCTGAATAGTCCCGTTGTTTAGCATGTAGAGTCCGTAATCGAGAAACGAACATATGCATGATGTGTGAAGCCTACTCGGACAAGTTGGTCTGGATCAGTGATGTTGCATTTCATGAATGGCCAGTGAAGACTCCGTGCAGATGTTTGTTTTTCAGGTTTTCTACGCGCTAGATTGCAACAGGGAGCCTTAAGGACTAACTCCAAGGTGCACTCGAAAAACTAGACAGATGCGTAATTCTGCCAACATGGTGGCCTGGGAGCCAACTTGCACATAACTGGGTTATGTGAAGTGTGTGATTCAGATTGGGACTCGGGGAAGTTTGACCCGCGCCCATGTCTTAAGGTGACAGGGTGGTGTGAGCCACGGGTTAGGCAGAATTGTACATGCTTTATGTCGTTCGATTAGAGAGACATAAAGGTACTTGGCATTTATCGTTGACATAGATGGAGGGTCTTAGGAATTGGCTATAAAGACCATAATGCTCACGAGAATTTGCCATCCTAGGGGCGGTGGTGAGACAACGGACTTTGACCGTGTTCACTGAGAATGTGCCCTGAGAGCACGGGGTGTGTGGCCGTGCATGCCCAAGCCTGTGATGAAGTATTTTTATACTTACTGCTTGGTTATGATAACAAAGTGCAGGGAAGGAGTATCGCCGCCCCGAGTTCGGTGGAGGGGTCGTTATAATTTGGTCAGCATAGCTGACCGTTTCTTTTGTTTGCCACCGTTGCGGTGGATTGTTGCTTGCAGGTATTGCGTAGCCAAGTGTTAAATAGCCGGCAAAAGCCCATGTTGCTGAGTCGGCCCTCGAAGGCTTAATTATTAAATGTTTATTTGTATTATTCTTGTGTGACCGGCCTGCATGTCCGAGGTTTGGAAAACACTTTAATTTGAATAAACTATTGTATGTCCATAAAGCCAAGTACTGGTGTATTGTACGTTCATTCCTCCTGGTTTTGTTTATTTGATATTCATGTTTTTGGCTGGGTTCTTGATGGGCTAAAACCCAAACAGGAAAGTGTACCTGTCGAATTGTAGTATCAAGGTCGTATTTAAACACGGGGTTGTCAAATACTGTTACTCACGCTTGAACTATTATCCTACCGAAAGAAAATGGGTTTTGAGAATTTTTAAACTAAAACGAAAGATAATTTTTTAGATGAAAAACTTTATAATAAAAAGCTAGCATTCGATCGAAGATTCACCATAAAATGAAATGAGAGGGATGAAAAGGCATAGTTTTAAATTTGCAAATCATACTCGACCGTGACGGATCCGAAATTATGAAATAATCTCGCTAGAGAATTAAATCCCCTGACTTATAGACGTTTTGACTGAAATCTCTTTCAAGTCAAAAAGGCCTAAAGCCGCATTATCGAGGGGACCCGCACTATTGGATTTGACTCCAATCCGAAAGATTTACGTCATCCTATCTTTAGGGTTGCGTTCAACTCCTTCCTTCTTTGAGTGATCTTTCACATTCATGAGCCTCTCGGCTACTCAAATATGAGATCCCAAGCCTACTACCGTATACCGGAAATACGGAGTCGACAAAATAAAAATCAAAGAAGGATCGAGTAAAATTAAGCAAAAATAAAACTATGAAATAAAAGAAACCCTCATCTCATTTTATGGATCCTCACGATCGAAAGGCTAAGAGAAGATTAGCTACGCATATTGGAAAAGGAAATAACAATGTAAAGAGAAGAAAATTTCATTTTATTGATACTAAACGAAAGAGTACACAATGCTAAACAAAACAATACTAAATTACTTCAACGAAAAAAGATTGCAACAAGGTAAACTAAGAAATAAAATTACAACAAAAGCTCTCTTGACTTGCACTCTCCACTTGCTCTCTCCAAAATCTAACTTCTAAAGCATGAGACCATGGTGCCTTTTATAAATGAGGAGGGAAGATTCTAGATGGGAATGAAGAGGAGGAGGCAAGGGGGGTGGCCGACCATGTGTATGGGGAGAGGGTGCATGCATTTCATTTAATGAAGGGAGAGGGAGAGGATGATTCAATGCATTTCATTTATGGGGATGATAAGAGAGAATGTAAAGTAGAGAGGGGGATGGATGTGGATTAAATGAAGGAAAAAAAGAAATAAAAGAGGGGGAGAGAGAGGGGCGGCCGGCTATGTGCTTGGAGAGGTGCATGAATGCAATAAATGATGAGGGAGGGGGGAAAATGAGTGGCCGTCCACACATAGATGAAGTGGGCTGCACTATATGAGCTCGGATAGCTTGAAGAGGGGCTGAATTCATTATGTGGGCTTCAAGGGAAAGGGTCGGGCTGCTCCTTGTAGGCTACACCAATGAAGAAGGGCTGCACCATGTGGGCTGTTTTGGTGGAAGAGGGCTGCATCATGTTGAAGTGGACGGGCTGCATCATGTAGGCTACATGGTTTGGATCAATGAAGGGGGGCTGCACCATGACTTGAGGGCTTCACCAATGAAGGAGGCTGGGGTATGGGCTGCAAAACAAAATAGAATATAACAAATTAGACACATAATTTATATCAAAACATTAATTATTATAACATAACATAACAGAAAATAAAATTAATCATAACATGAACATAACATAACCTAAAAAATATTATATTCATAACAAAACAAATAAAATTTGAAAATAAACATAACAAGAATAAAGTAAGCAAAAATACCAATAATCTTAGTAATTTCTTTAACAAAACAATACCAAAATCGATGACTAAAAGTAGTCAGCAAATTCCCCCATGCTAGAGTATTTGCTTGCCCCCAAGCAAATAGAATTGAAAACTAGGGAAAAAAGTAAACAAAGCAACTTTAGATTTCATAATTAAGAAAAACAAAACATGAAAAATTAAACTATCCTAATTCCTATGCTAACAACTAGTGGGGTGAGAAGTGCAGAATAGAAAACTTGAAAGTAGAGACATAAAAATATCATTAAAACATAAAGAATATTTACACATTTCTAAATCTTAAAACAAGGCATCCAAAATTAATGAAAATAAGAGAAACAAGAGTAGAAATTCTAAATAATCGGCTCATTAACGAACTACTAGGTTGGTAGAATAACAATTATCCCTAAGACACCTCAAGATAACCTCCAAAGAAATCCCTCAATGATGGTGGCCATAGACTTGTCCGTTCACACTTTCTCCACTACGCGAATTTATGTTCTAAAGATTAATAGAACTTCTAGTAGGTATTAAAACTTGGCTCAGGTAAATGATTACGAAATGAAAACAAGGATAAACATGAGTGCTTAAACACTAAACCAAGGTTGAGCTTAAAAAAAGAAACATAAACACATGAAGAGGAATGATAAGTACTTCAATTCAAGCTAACACAAACATAAGGCCATGTATTTTTTTCTTTTCTTTTCATAATATTGGCCAAAAATAAACTACTCTTTTTTTGTTCATTTCATTTTGATGATACTTTTGATAATAACTCTTTTTTTGTAACTTTTAAGGAAAGCTCCAAATATAAGCTATAAATTTTACTTTTCATTTCAAAGATATAATCCTTCACAAAATTAATATTTAAGCTCAAGGTTTATTGTGAAAATAGGAAAGGGATTTTGGCTTTGGTGAAATAATGAAATGAAAGGTGGAGCTAAAAACAAAGAAACATGGAAAAGGCACAAAATTGTTTTGCAATGGTAAATTTTGTTTGGTGGGCAAGAAAAGCTCAAACGAGTCAAATGGTGGCCTAAATCATTTCTAAAGTATGTAAAAACGACGCACATGCTTCGAGAGTAGCTAGGGACAAGTTCTAGACACCAAGAAAGTATTACCCCACAAATGAAAAAAAGATAACATTACCAGCAACCATTCGTAAGCAACTAACCGAATAAAAAGACATAACTAAAAATTGCTAACTTATAACGTAGAAATCCGATGCCTATATTTAAGAAAAAGAAACTAGTAAAAATAAGCTATGTTAAACTGATAAGTATAGAAAACTGTTTCAAAGAGATCAAAATAGAACTAAGGAACCGCACGAGCCTACACATCACTAGAAGAAACATAAAAATAAAGATAGAAAATAAATTTAGATTTTGTTTTTCAAAAAGATTTTAGCAATATTTTTTTTTATTTTTGTTTTATAGATTTTTTTTTTTTAGTTTTTGTGATTTTGGATAAGGCTAAAATAAAAGCAATACTAAAGAAGCTTAACAAAACTATACTAATTTTTTAGATTTTGATTTTAAGAAAGCAAAAGAGTTTTTTTTGGAGTTTTGAAAGAAAAAGGAAAAAGGATAACTAACTAACCCCCCCCCCAAGCTTAGATTTTTCATTGTCCTCAATGTAAGAAACAAAAAGAAAAATGAGAAGGAGACTGAGAAGGAGAGAAAATGCAGAAAGTAAAAGAAATAAAAAAAACAGGACTTCCCCAGGTTTGTGGGATGAAGGCGGATGTCGCTCCCCCATGCTTGCTTTTTAGTGCACTTGATCGTTAGCAGGTTGGACTTGATCCATCTTTATATCAGCAACGTTGGAGCGGCGGTCACGAACTTGCTTGGTTGGCCACCGGAAGGAAGAGCAAAATAAAAGCAGAAAAAAATAGAGTCCGTGGGCAGGTGCCCAAGAGTGTTCTTTATTACAATAATTTAAAGTTTGAATAATATTAACAAAAGTCTTAGAATAAAACGAAATGTCCAACATAAAAGAAAGTTCCATGAAAGAAAACATTACGATATAAATAAAAGTTGTTCCGCAGCAGGAGATACATATTCATTTGAAAAATATAACTTTAAGCGATGGCTATTTACTTTAAAATCACCCTTATCCGGGTGCGAGAGTAGCACAGTGCCATAAGGAAAAACCTGTTTGACAGTAAAAGGTCCAGACCAACGAGATTTCAGTTTTCCAGGGAAGAGACGTAAACGCGAATTAAAAAGAAGAACCTGATCGCCTGGTTTAAACATTTTAGGGTGGCGCAGGTTCTTATCGTGATAAAGTTTCGTGTGTTATTTATACAACTTGTTATTTTCGTAAGCGTACGCTCTCCATTCATCGAGTTCATTCAATTGATTTTTCCTATACTCGCCGACTGAGTGCGGATCGAAATTAAAAAATTTTATCGCCCAATATGCTCGGTGTTCTACTTTACCGGAAGATGACACGATTTTCCATAGACCAATCGGAAAGGAGTACAACCGATGGCGGTCTTGTACGTTGTCCGATAGGACCAAAGAGCATCGTCTAATTTTAAGGACCAATTTTTACGAGAAGTAGAAACGGTTTTTTCCAAAATTCTCTTTAGTTCTCGATTGACTACCTCCACTTGACCCGTATCACTAATGATCGCGCGAGGAAAGCCAAAATGAGAAAATAATTTTTTTAAGAAATTTATGACTACGCGAGCATCATTACTTGGTAAAGCTTGGGCCTCCGCCCACCTAGAGACATAATCTACGGCGACTAAAATGTATTTATTTCCGAAACTTGAGGGAAATGGGCCGACAAAGTCTATGCCCCACAAATGAAAAACTTCGCATTCGAGAAAATAATGTTGCTCCATTTCATTTTTATTAGAGATGTTTCCAGTCCGCTGGCACCGATCGCACCCGCCCACAAAGATTTGTGCATCTTTAAATATGCTTGGCCAATAGAAGCCAGCACTAAGTACTTTGTGTGCGGTGCGATTTGCTTAAAAGTGCCCGCCAGTCGGACCTTCATGAACATGTTTTAAAATTTGTTGACCTTCTTCCCGAGAAACACATCTTCTAACCACCTGATCCTCACAAATGCGAAATAAAAAGGGGTCCTCCCAAAAATAATGCTTCAACTCCGAAAAGAATTTCTTCTTTTGGTGAGAAGAGTATTCTTTTGGAAGGGCCCGGGCCACAGGATAATTGTCCAGATCGGCAAACCAGGGGGTAGAAGAAGAAATGCTTAAAAGACGTTCATCCGGAAAAGAGTCATTAATAAAATTTTCATTTAAACTATCGAGTTCGGGATTTTCAAGAGGAGAGAGATGATCAGCCGCTAGGTTTTCCGCTCCTTTCTTATCCCGAATTTCCAAGTCAAATTCTTTAAGTAAGAGGATCCAGCGAATAAGACGCGGCTTGGCATTCGGTTTAGAAAGGAGGTACTTCAAAGCAGAATGATATGTGAAAACAATAACTTTAGCAAGAATAATGTACGGTCGGAATTTATCAAAAGCAAAAATAACAACTAAAAGTTCTTTCTCTGTCGTGGTGTAATTTTCTTGAGCAGAAGTTAGAGTTTTACTAGCATAAAAAATCGGATGAAAGTTCTTAGCAATTCGTTGTCCTAGAACCGCACCTACCGCATGACTACTCGCATCACACATTATTTCGAATGGTAAATCCCAAACTGGGGAGATCATAATAGGAGCATTTATAAGCTTGGATTTAATTAATTCAAACGCAGCGAGACAAGATTCATCAAAAACGAAAGGAGTTTCTTTTTCGAGAAGGTGGGTGAGAGGCTTAGTAATTTTTGAAAAGTCTTTAATGAATCGTCGATAAAAACCCGCGTGCCCTAAAAAACTTCGAATCGCTTTAATATTTGTAGGCGGCGGTAACTTTTCAATTACTTCAATTTTTACCTTGTACACTTCAATTCCATTAGAGAAAATCTTATGGCCAAGGACTAAGCCTTCATGCACCCTAAAGTGGCACTTCTCCCAATTTAAAACTAAGTTGGTTTCTTCGCAGCGTTGTAAAACTTTTTCCAAATTTTCTAAACATAAATCAAAGGAGTCGCCAAAAACAGAAAAATCATCCATAAATACTTCCATAATATTTTCTACGTATTTATCAAAAATAGCAAGCATACACTGCTGAAAGGTAGCGGGTGTGTTGCATAACCCGAAAGGCATTCTACGATAAGTAAAAGTCCCGAAGGGGCAAGTGAATTTTATCTTCTATTGGTCCTTGGGTGCGATAGGGATTTGAAAATACCCCGAGAGACCGTCAAGGAAGCAATAAAAACTGTGCCCGGATAAACGTTCTAAAATTTGATCGATAAAGGGGAGGGGGAAGTGATCTTTTCGAGTGGAATCATTTAGCTTACGGTAATCGATGCACATCCTCCATCCCGTTATCATCCTAGTTGGAATTAAGTCGTTATTTTTGTTTGTTACTACAGTAATCCCAACCTTCTTAGGAACAACCTGGACCGGACTTACCCACTGACTATTGAAAATCGGATAAATTATCCACGCATCTAATAACTTAAGCACCTCTTCCTTCACGACCTCTTTCATATTCGGATTGAGACGACGTTGTTGTTGGACTATACCCTTAGGATTATTTTCAAAAAATATTTTATGAGTACAAAAAGAAGGGCTTATGACAGAAATGTCGGAAATTTTCCACGCTATAGCTCGGCGATGCTTTTGTAGTACTTCGATCAACTGATCGTTTTCGGATTGAGAAAGATAGACCGAGATTATAACGGGCAATTTATAATTTTTTCAAGAAAGGCATATTTTAGATGATCAGGGAGTGGTTTTAAATCAAGATGGGGAGATTCATCATAAGAGTTTTTCAAATTCTTTTCTTTTTCAAAAATAAGATCTTCATACTTTTTCCTACCAAAGATAGAATCATTTTCAAAATTTGCTTGTAATGACATAACCGTGTTTTCAAAATCATATGAAGAAATTTCAGAAAAAGAGGAGGAAAATTCATTTGAAGAGATGTTAGAGAGAGAAAGAGAAGAATCTTCATTTAAAACATCAAGAAAGTAGCATGAATCATCATTTTTTAAAGAGTTTTTCATTGATTGATTGATAGAAAATATGACCTCATCATCTCCCACACGCAAAAACAACTTTCTGTTACTAACATCGATGACTGCTCGAGAGGTGGCTAGGAAGGGTCGACCAAGGATAAGAGGGACCTCGACGTCCTCTTCAATATCGAGAATGACAAAATCCACCGGGAAGATGAATTTGTCGACCTTTACTAGCACTTCCTCAACAATACCTAATGGATATTTGATCGACCTATCGGCTAACTGGATACTCATTCTTGTAGGGCTAAGAGTGCCCAATCCTAGATTTTTGAAAAAAGAAAAGGGCATCAAATTGATGTTCGCTCCTAGATCCGCTAACACATGTTTAACAAACAGATCACCAAAAACGCAAGGAATGGAAAAACTACCCGGATCGTATATCTTTTTAGGAAGATTAGAGTTTTTCACGACCGCCGAGCATTCTTATTTTAAGGTTACATACGATAAATTTTCCAATTTCGTCTTGTTTGTTAATAAATCCTTAAGATATTTTGCATACTTAGGCATTTGACTAATCGCTTCATGAAATGGTAAATTAATATGAATTTGTTTGAACATTTCAAGGAAGCGTTGGTACTGATCGTCTTGTTTTTCTTTCCTAAGTCGAGCCGGATAAGGCGGTGGCGGAAATTCCTTTATAACAACCGGAGCATAATTTTGAACGTCATCGTTTTCTTTTCCAAAATCAGAAAAAATAGAAATATCTTTTTCTTTATCTAAAGTAGATTTTTCATTTTCAAAAGTTGATTTATCATTTTCTGTGGCGATAATGTTTTCCACAATAGGAGGGACAATCACCTTTGGCTCTTCCCTGGTGGTGTGCTCGTTAATAACCTTACCGCTTCGAAGGGAAATCGCATTTGCGTGCTCCCTTGGGTTAGGTTCAGTGTTCGAGGGAAGAGTTCCAGGTGGTCTCTCGGAAAAAGCCTTGGCAAGTTGCCCGACCTGGTTTTCTAAACTTTTCATCGACCCTGTTAAGTTTCTAATAGTAGCATCGTTCGAGCTTATATATCTAGATAAAATTTCTGCCTAAGAGAGGGTTTTTTGAAGATTTTGGTTTTGTTGTGGTGGTGGTGGTGTGCAAAAATTGTGTGGTGGGCGTGCAGCATTAGCAGGGTTACTCAGAGAAAAATTTGGATGGTTACGCCATCCAGGATTATAAGAGTTCGAAAAAGAATTAAAACCAGGAGGTGCGGAAAAATTAGAAAAAGCAGAAAAATTATTGGCAGAATTATTTTGAGCAGGCCTGGGTATGTTCCCCAGATAATCCACCTGCTCGGCAGCAGCAGCATTCGCATTTTCATATACCTTAGCGTTGGAGGAAGCAGTCATCTCCGAAATCTTCTTGTTCAACATTTCCACTTGCAACGCCAGTTGCGAAACCGAGTCCACTTCATAGATACCTGCAGGTTTAGATGAGCGAGTCCTAGACGAATTCCACTGATAAGTGTTCATCGCCATGTCCTCGCTAAGCTCAAGAGCGGCTTCCGGAGTTTTGCGGTCAAAAGAACCAGCGGAAGCGGAATCTATCATTTGCTTAGTTTCTTGATTTAGCCCATTATAAAATGTCTGAACCTGTAACCATACAGGCAGAGCATGATGAGGGCATCTTCTCAAAAGTTCTTTGAACCTCTCCCAAGTGTCATAGAGGGTCTCAGAAGCAATTTGAGAGTAAGAAGTTATATCATTTCTTAACTTACTAGTTTTGGCGGGGGGGGGGGGGGGGGGAAATAACGAGAGAGAAACTTTTCAGTTAAAATGTTTCAAGTAGTGATTGATCCTCTTGGAAGAGAACTCAACAACTGTTCGGCTTTAGTTCTTAAGGAGAAGGGGAAGAGTCTTAGACTTATAGCATCGTCGGAGACACCATTTATTTTGAAGGTGTCACAGATTTCAAGAAAATTGGCAATATGCAAGTTCGGATCTTCATCTTGTAATCCGTCGAACTGTACATATTGCTGCACCATTTGTATGATGCTAGGCTTATGCTCGAAGTTATTGTTCGCAATTGCAGGTCGAACAATACTTGTTTCTGTACCCTTCAGGTTGGGCCGAGCATAATCAGACATCGTCCTTTGCTGGGCAAACGCTGGGTTAGGGTCTCCTATTTCGGAGTTGAAGTTACAATCACCGTCGGAATCCTCAATCGCTGTTTGAGAAGTGGAACCAATGAATCGTAAGTTTCTCCGAAAGGACCGTTCGATTTCTGGGTCCAAATCAACAAGTAGCGACAGATTCGTGCGGGTCATGCACTAAGAAAATTAGAAGGAAAAAGAGGAAAGAAAAAGAGAAGAAGGGAAATAAAAAAAAACTTGAAGAAGAAAATCGAGAAAGGAAATTTTTTTTTGATTTTTTTGCAGAAGTAATAGCGAAAGCGTTTTCCTAATATTGACGAAAAAACGTCCCCGACAACGGCGCCAAAAACTTGTTGAAGATAATAGAGAAAGGAAATTTTTTTGATGCAGCAGCCCGACCCTTTCCCTTGAAGCCCACATGATGAATTCAGCCCCTCTTCAAGCTACCCGAGCCCATATTGGGCAGCCCACTTCATCCATGTGTGGCCGACCACTCATATTCCCCCTCCCTCATCATTTATTGCATTCATGCACCTCTCCAAGCACATGGCCGGCCACCCCTCTCTCTCACCCTCTTTTATTTATTTATTTTTCCCTTCATTTAATCCACATCCATCCCCCTCTCTACTTTACATTCTCTCTTATCATCCCCATAAATGAAATTCATTGAATCATCCTCTCCCTCTCCCTTCATTAAATGAAATGCATGCGCCCTCTCCCCATACACATGGCCGGCCACCCCCCTTGCCTCCTCCTCTTCATTCCCATCTAGAATCTTCCCTCCTCATCTATAAAAGTCACTATGGTCTCATGCTTTAGAAGTTAGATTTTGGAGATAGCAAGTGGATAGTACAAGTCAAGAGAGCTTTTGTTGTAATTTTATTTCTTAGTTTACCTTGTTGCAATCTTTTTTCGTTGAAGTAATTTAGTATTGTTTTGTTTAGCATTGTGTACTCTTTCGTTTAGTATCAATAAAATGAAATTTTCTTCTCTTTACATTATTATTTCCTTTTCCAATATGCGTAGCTAATCTTCTCTAAACCTTCGATTGTGAGGATCCATAAAATGAGATGAGGGTTTCTTTTATTTCATAGTTTTATTTTTGCTTAATTTTACTCGATCCTTCTTTGATTTTTATTTTGTCGACTCCGTATTTCCGGCATATGGTAGTTGGCTTGGGATCTCATATTTGAGTAGCCGAGAGGCTCATGAATGTGAAAGATCACTCAAAAAAGGAAGGTGTTGAACGCAACCCTAGAGATAGGATGACGTAAATCTTCCAGATTGGAGTCAAATCCAATAGTGCGGGTCACCTCGATAATGCGGCTTTAGGCATTTTTGACTTGAAAGAGATTTCAGTCAAAACGTCTATAAGTCAGGGGATTTAATTCTCTAGCGAGATTATTTCCTAATTTCGGATCTGTCACGGTCGAGTATGATTTGCAAATTTAAAACTATGCCTTTTCATCCCTCTCATTTCATTTTATGGTGAATCTTCGATCGAATGCTAGCTTTTTATTATAAAGTTTTTCGTCTAAAAAATTATCTTTCGTTTTAGTTTAAAAATTCGCAAACCCCATTTTCTTTCGGTAGGATAATAGTTCAAGCGTGAGTAGCAGTATTTGACAACCCTGTGTTTAAATACAACCTTGATACTACAATTCGACAGGTACACAGGCGCCAAAAAGCGTTTTCCAAAAGTAGTCATCAGTTCTTTATTTTGTAACTTTAAAATGACTTTCGCTAGAATGTACTCTGTGTACGACGGTGATTATTGGCAGAATGGTTTCCATTGCGTAATCTTCCGGTCTGTCTGTGGTATATGACATCGAGCCCCAGCTAGACCTACTACTATATGCCATGCGACGGATAGGGGGCGTTACAGTTCGGTATCAAACTACTGGTTTCGGTCAACTTAAATGAATTCGTGGACGAATTCTTTTAAGGGGTGGTGAGCACATGTGTGTGCGTCATCGTTATAACATAAAAGAACCCATGAATGTCTACATAGGAATGAAAATACACATGTTTGAGGAACCTGCGTGTTCCTATAATTGCTTTTTGCAATTTTGTTTGGTCGTTTAATGGTGTTTTGTACAACTATAGCTGACCAGAAGTGGTGGAGGGTCATCAGAACGCCCGGTTTCTGAGGCTAGTAGCACACCAAATCATGCTCCTACAACACCTCCATCGGCTGAAACCATAAGATTAGTGGCCGAAGCTGTTTTTGCTATGATCAACATGCAGCTTGCAGGGCAAATGCAGCAGCCCGCTCCTGCGAGGGAGCAGGTACCGCTTCAAGCTGCTAAACAGAGAAGGGTGGAGCAGGTCGGGGTGGAGCATTTGCTGACTAGGAGAGCAACGGAAATGCAGCTCAAGCATGTTATGGGCTTCAATCCTCCAGTGTTCTCGGGGACAGGAACCCCATCCCAAGCTGAAGATTGGCTCTCCCGAGTGAAGAGAGTCTTGACAGTGACTGAAACAGAGGAGTGATAGATGACAACTATAGCTACATTCCTGTTGGACGGATTTGATAGGCTGTGGTGGGAAGGTTTGGAGTTACGTCACTTGAGGGGAAGGTAACTTACGGACATCTCGATGGAGGAGTTTTTGAGACTGTTCTTGGCAAGTTACCTTCCCTTGGCTCAAAGGATAGCATTGGAGAATGAGTTCTAGAAGCTGATATAAGGAGAGAGTAGCGTGGATGAGTATCTCCACGAATTTACTCGGTTGGGTCAGTACGCTGGCTCTACGTTCGCGGATGAGGAGCGTAAGACAAATCGATACTATGAAGGTTTGAGAGATGACTTAAGGCTACTGCTCTCGGGGCCTATGACGCAGGGCTTCTTGACCCTGGTCAATACGGCTCGGTCGTTTGAAAAGGATTTGAAGAATGTGCAAGCGAAGAAAAACTCTGGTGATAAGAAGACTGAGTTTAAGGTGTCGACTAACTCAAAGCCTACGTATCGTAGGTGGTCTAAGAAGGCTATGTCTTCGGGTACAGCCCCTTTTTCTTGTGCTTCTGGGGCGACTACGTGTCGAACCTCGGGCGCATTATTTACTTGCGGAAAGCCGGGACATTTTGCCCGAGACTGCTGGACCGGATTTCCCAAGTCCGAGAGGAAGCCGGGAGCAACATATGAAGAAAAGGGCAAGGCGGTGGAGTCAACCACATACCATTATGCTTAACCTAGAGTTTATAATATTGGCCAGCAGGAGGCCATCAAGCTAGCGGATGTGGTGACAGGTACAGTTTAAATTAATAGCAAGTTAATTTTTGTAAATACTTGTTATGCGAGTATTACCTTACCACTGCTTGTATAAGCTTTGCTTTGATTTGTGATAATCCAACGAGAGTACTCTTTGATACGAGAGCTTCGTACTCCTTTTTGTCTGAATGATTCATATCGCTCATCGGAGTACCTTCTTCAATGACAAAGGACAAACTGGATGTGTTGTTGCCGAATTGTTGTTCGATGCGCGCGGATAGAGTCTGTGGCGTAAAGATTCATATTTAGAGTCAAGAGTTCGATTTGCAAGCGTCGTTACTGCCACTGGTGGAGTTCGACATGATATTTGGCATGGATTGGATCTCGATGCATCAAGCTTATATGGATTGCAGTCGCAAGGAGGTTAAGTTGGGATCAGGTCGTGAGACGACTTTTACGGGTTTGAAAGGGTCGATCAAGACTTTGATGTCTGCTCTTCAGGTGGTGAAGGTTGTTCATGCTGGAGCAGAGCTGTTCTTCACGCTAGTGGAGGTTACAAAGCCTAAGCCTACGTTGGACAGTATTTCAGTGGTATCCGAGTACCCTGATGTGTTCCCTGGCGATCTTCCTGGAGCCCCAGCTCAACGGGAGATTGATTTCACCGTCGAGCTTGTGCTAGGTGCAAAACCTGTGTCACGCTCTCCATATCGGCTAGCGCCTAAGGAGATGGTGGAGCTGAAGGTACAACTTCAAGAGTTGTTGGAGCAGGGTTATGTACATCCAAGTTCGTCGCCTTGGAGCGCCCCGACCCTTTTTGCTAAGAAGAAGGATGGAAGCTTGAGACTTTGTATCGATTACTAAGAACTGAACAAGCTAACGGAGAAGAACAAATACTCGATCCCGAGGATTGATGATCTATTCGTTCAGTTAGTCGGGTCATCGGTGTACTCGAAATTGGATCTCAAGTCCGGGTATGATCAGCTGAGGATAATGGAGAGTGATATCCCCAAGACAGCTTTTATTATGAGATACGGGCATTACGAGTTTACGGTCATGCCGCTTGGGCTGACGAATACGCCTTCAGTGTTCATGGATCTGATGAACAGGACTTTCATGGAGTACCTAGACCACTTTGTGATCGTCTTCATCTATGACATATTAGTGTACTCGCAGAGTGTGGAGGATCACTTAAAGCATCTGCATTTGGTGCTGGAGAGGCTGAGGAGGAATCAATTGTACGCCAAGTTCTCCAAATGCGAGTTTTGGTTATCCTCAGTAGCATTCCTTGGTCATATAGTCAGTGGAGAGGGAATTGCGGGGGATCCACCGAAGATAATTACGATACGAGAGTGGCCTGTGCTGTCTACGGTAGAGGAAATCCGGAGTTTTCTGGACCTTGCCGGCTATTACAGGCGCTTCGTATAGAACTTCTAGCGGATAGCGTTACCCCTCACGACTCTGATGAGGAAAGAGTAGAAGTTTGTTTGGACGACAGAGTGCACACGAGCCTTCGAAGAGTTGAAGGGTCGGTTGACCACGGCACCTGTGCTAAGTTCGCCGAGTGGTACCGAAGGCTTTGAAATCTATAGCGATGCTTCGGGCAGTGGATTGGGTTGTGCACTACTGCAACATGGAAGTGTGATAGTGTATGGCTCACAAACGCTGAAAGTGCATGAGAGGAATTATCCAATCCATGACTTGGAGTTAGCGGCCATGATTTTTGCCTTGAAGTTGTGAAGGCACTACTTGTACGGGCTGAAGGTCGATATCTATACCGACCACAAGAGCCTGAAATACTTGTTGGATCAGAAGGATCTGAACATGCGATAATGGATATGGATGGAGTTCCTGGGGGACTACACATTCAAGATCCACTATGTGGCTGGGAATGGTAATGCAGTTGCGGATGCGTTGAGTTGCAGGGCCCCAGCTCAAGCCAATTGGCTGTTGATTCATGACAAGCGTTTGGTTCGGGAGTTGGAGGCGTTGGAGATCTCATGTATAGACAAGCAGTCTAGTGCCGAGGTGCTATTGTACTTGATGGAAGTTAAGTATGACCTGGCTGATCGGATTCAGCAGGCTCCGGATTTGGATGGCCGCATGAAGCAAATCATGGTTGAGGCTTTGGATGGGTCAAATTCCCAATTTGATGTTGAGGATGGATTGCTATGGAAAGACGGTCGTCTGTGCGTCACAAACATGGGCAATCTGGGGCGGAATTGATGTACGAGGCTCATCATACAAAATACTCGATCCACCCAGGGAGCATGAAGATGTACCGTGGTATGAAGAAATTGTTCTGGTAGCCAAGACTTAAGAAGGATGTGGCACTATACGTGGCGAAGTGTCAAACATGCGCCTTAGTGAAGGTGGAGTGCCAAAAGCTTGGAGGATTCTTGAAGTCCTTGCCTATTCCGGAGTGGAAGTTCGACGACATTACTATGTACTTTGTGCATGGTTTGCCAAGGTCGCAGAAGGGAAACGACGCCATCTGGGTGGTCGTATATCGTTTAACGAACGTGTCGCACTTCATTCCGTATAGGAAGGATGATTGATGAGTCCCGTTTATATAGGGTTTTGCCCACTCATCTGGGCTGGTTTTCCTGACTTGCACTTCACTTTTCGGTTGTTTTCATTGATATTTCGTTCCTACTGCGTTTCGCATTTAGTGCACTTTTTTAGCCCGTGCGTGCGCAATTGCGCATTCGATTGCTGGGGTTATGCACTTGGTGCTCCCCTGGGCTTGTTCCAGTAGTTTTTATTACATTTTGTTGATTGTTGGAGGGTCCTCCTTTTTGAGTATTTATTGTGTGCAGGTGGTGTTGGGTACATTGGTCAAATGTACCTGATTTGAAGAAGCCTCACCTAACTCAATGATATACATCAGAATGTATTTGATGTTTGTTTGAGTTACTTGTGCAGGTTAGGAATACACTGGACTGAAGCTAAAAATTCTAAGTCCATGTGTCGACACCCAGAGGGCAAGTGTCGACACTTGAGAAAGCTTGTGTCGACACCCAGACATGCAGTGTCGACACTTGGAGTCATTGTGTCGACACCTGGGAAGAAGAGTCGACACCAGTCAGAAAGTGTCGACACTTGGAGCTGTGTCGACACTCAGTGCTAGAAGGATGCAGAAAAGCTGTGACGACACTTAGCAGAAGTGTCGACACCTAGAAGAGCTGAGTCAACATCAGAAAGTGTCGACACTTGGAGTTGTGTCGACACCCAGCAAAATTCTGCAGAGACTAAGTACAAGTGTCGACACTCAACACAATGTGTCGACACTCAATCAGCAGAGTCAACATATGAAGAATGTGTCGACACTCAGCATAATGTGTCGACACACACTCAAAGAAGTCAACACTTGAAGAATGTGTCGACACTCAGCACAATGTGTCGACACATAACCAGAAGACTCAACACTAGAAGGAAGTGTCGACACAAGGAGATGTGTCGACACTTAGCAAAGAACAGAAAAGCTGTAAATTATTCTAAGTATAAGTGTCGACACTAAGGGAATGTGTCGACACTCAGCTGAAGAATCAAGAATGAAGACTTGTGTCGACACCAAGAATCAGTGTCGACACTTGACAGTTTCAACACATGAAGATGTGTCGACACAAAGGAGATGTGTCGACACTTAGAAGAATACAGATAAAGAATGAAGTATAAGTACTTGTGTCGACACTCAATTTCAGTGTCGACACATGCAGAAGAAACTGTGTCGAGACATACAAGGAATTGTGTCGACACCTTGTAGACTTGTGTCGACACTTACACAACATGTGTCGACACTTGGTCTATAAGTGTCGACACTTAAGAACAGAAAGTCTCGACACTAACTGACAGTTAGAGAATTTCAAGAAGTGACTGGTTGACATGACAGCTGCCAATCCAGCCGGTCTACAGCAACTGTCAGAAAAGTCAAAAGTCTGTTATAAACTGGATCAGCCGGTTACCATGAAGGAAGCCTATAAATAGGCACCCACAGTTTACAGAATAAGTAGTTAAGTTGTTAAGTGGTCAAGTTGTTCACAATCATTACTTGTTGTGAGAATAATTGAAGTGGTTGATCAGATTAAATCAAGAAGTGATACATAGAGGATCAACACAAGAAGATCAGGCAGTCCAACTGCAGATCTAAGTAGTTGGAGAGAGAGAGCTCCAACTAAGGATTCAGTCTTTGGAACTAAGGCTGAGAAGAACAATTCAGAGTCATCTGGATTTCAAGAAGCAGAGATCAAGGATCAACTGCAGAAGATTCAGACTAATTCAGTTCTACTCAAGAAGCTTTGAAGAAAGCTAAGTCAGTTTGGATCAAGCTGAGTTCTTCCAAGAACTCTTCAAGAAACTCTCAACTCCTCTCATCCTTTCTGAGTTGTAGAGTTAGCATTTGTAATTTCTATTTTAAACTTGTAAGATCCATAGGATCTGAGTGATTGTAAGCCTATTTTATAAAGGCTGAGGGTAGGGCTTGGTGCCTGAGTGTAGGAGTTGAAGAACTCTGAGTGTAGGCCTTTAATTGGCTGAGTGTAAGCCTTGATTGGCTGAGTGTAGGCCTGGGTGGCTGAGTGTAGGCCTTTTGGCTGAGTGTAAGGCTTTGGGCCTGAGGTAGGAACCTTGTTGGGTTCTGAGCTAGTGGAGAAGTTTGGCCGAATCTAGTACACTGCTAGATAGGCGAAGGGGGAAAGTGGATGTACCCAAAGATTGGGGAACCACTATAAAATCTTGTGTATTCTGTGCTGTGATTGTACTGTGTTGAGAATTGCTGTGTGCTGTGATTACTTATTCAGAAATCTGTGTTATAAACTGTTGACTGCCAACAAAGAATTAAGAAAAGGATTAGGTCACCTATTCACCCCCCCCCCTCTAGGTGTTTAGGTACCATATCTTTCAAGTGGTATCAGAGCCAGGTTCCTCAAAATCAGGACTAACTGTCTGAGGAGATCCAGTTTGGCAGATTCAGTATAAGTCAGGAAACAGGAAACAGTTTCAAGAAAATCAAGAACATGGGTTCTTCAGAGAATCATAAGGAGTTGGGTTCAATGAAACTACCTATATGCAGAAAAGAGATCTTTGGGATCTGGAAAGAGAGGGTTAGGCTTTTTATGGAAGCCTCTGACCCTAGGATATACATCACAGTCAAAGAAGGGCCATATGTGCCCATGAAGATTTCAGTATTGGATGCAAATCAGAGGACTCCAAAGGATTTCTCTGAAATGACCAAGGATGAGATTGTCCTAGCAACCATGGACAAAAGAGCACAGAATATAATAGTTAGTGCAATTGATGATGCCACCTTCCAGAACCTTATTCACTGTAAAACTGCAAAAGAAATGTGGGACACCCTCATTGTCTATATGGAAGGTTCTGAAGAAGTAAGGCAAGATAGGAAGTCCTTGCTTAATCAAGAATATGAAAGCTTTAGGCAAGGAAGAGGGGATAGCATCACTGAATGCTACAAGAAATTTTATAGAATTGTAAATGAACTCATGTCATATGGAAGAGAGTTCACAAACTATGAGTTGAATGATAAATTCTTGAGGTCCCTCACCAAAGACTGGGACACCAAGATCTGTGCCATCAGAGAAATGGCAAAGTTGGGAGAAATTCCTCCTCCCACACTTTTTGGCAAGTTGTTATCTTATGAGATGCAATTGTCAGTGAGAAAAGAAGAAGAAAAGTCAACAAGGACTGAATACAGAGAAAAGACTGTTGCCTTTAAGTCAGATGTACCCAGAAAGAGCAGGACCAAGTCATCAACTCCTCCTCCTGAGGTAGTTGAATCAGAATCTGAAGAGTCAGAAAGTACAAAATCTACAAGCAGTGAAAGTGATGAAGACTTTGCTGCATTCACCAGACATTTTCAGAAGTTCCTTAAGAAGAAACAGTGGAGGTCTAGACCTTCATCTTCCAAAGGGAAAGAGGTTCAGTATCAGGAAAAGAAGCCTTCAAAGAAGGACAAGAAAAGGACCAAGACTAGTAAGGCAACTGGATCCAAGATAATTTGTTACTGCTGCAATAGACAGGGCCATGTTATTGCAGACTGTCCTGAAAGAAGGAAAGAATCCAGTGACAAAAAGAAAACACACTTCAAAGGAAAGAAGGAGAAGTCCTTTGTTGCAAAGAATGAGAAGACTCTTTCAGATATGTCTTCTTCAGACACTGAGACAGATGCTGAAGCCTATATTGGGCTATTTGCTGAAGAAGAAGAAGAGTTTATGCAGATCATGGAATCTATCTATGAGCAAGAAGACTGTCAAAGCCAAGGACTGATGGCTTTGACTGAAAGTACTAAAAACCTGGAGCAGCCAGGACCCAGTCAGGTACAAGGTTTAACTCAAAGTTCTGATTCCAGTTCTAGTTCAGAGTCAGATTATTCTTCATCAAGTGATGAGAATATATCTGAGTCTGAGGGAGATATTCATCAACTCCTAGATGAATATCAAGTACTATTGCAAGCCTATAAGAAAAGCAAGACCCTAGCCAAAAATTTGGCCAAGGAAATTGCTGATCTCAAGGCAGCTGCAATAGATTATGAGAAGAATTATGATCAAAAACTGAATGAAGTGGCTAGGCTGAAACACATTACTGTGATTCAGATGGGTACTATTACATTTAAGAATGATCAAATTAAGAAACTGGAGATTAATCTTCAGAAGGAGAAAGAGCTAGCAGCTAGGTATTCAAAACCTAAATCAGTGCTACCCTTGATTGATGATTTTGTTCATCATAAAGGAAAGACTGGACTGGGTTTTGTTAATCCAGCTAGGACTGTTCAGGATCAGTCCAAGTCCAAGGGCAAAGCCCCAACATTCAACAAGACTGCTGTAGTTAAGACAGCTAAGTCAGAACCTAAGCAAAGGTACAACAAATTTGAATGTTGGTGCTGTGGCAAGGTTGGCCACTTTGCTTTGGATTGTTGGCACAATGCCAGTGCCAAGTTGTGTAGCAAGTTACCTGTTGGAAAGACAGCAGGTAGCTATGTCAAATTGCAAACTAACAATCACCAAGGACCCAAGTTTACTTTGGGTTCTAAGGTTCATTAATTTGTTTTGCAGGAAAATCCAAGTGGCCATACCCCTACATGGTACTTGGATAGTGGATGTTCCAGACACATGACTGGAACTAGGGGACTACTGAAGGACTACATCCCAATCAAAAATGGTCCAAAGGTGACCTTTGGTGGTTCTGAAAAAGGAATCATCAAAGGGTTTGGTAACATTTCTTCTAACCTTGTTACCATTACTCAAGTGGCTTATGTTAAAGGTTTGAAACATAACCTCATTAGTATAAGTCAATTAAGTGATGTAGGGTATGACATCTCATTTGTTAAAAATGGTTGTCATATCAAGAGGTCAAGTGATCAAAAGATCATTTTGACAGGTTATAGGAAGAGAAATGTCTATTGTTTAGACATTATGGTTGAGAACAATAGTTCTCCAGTTTGTCTTGTAGCTGATGAGACAGTCTCTCAATGTGTCAAGTGGCACAAGAGGCTTGCTCATCTTAATTACAAGACTATTGGCAAACTCTTTAGTAAAGAGTTAGTGAGGAATGGTCCTCAAGTTAAGTGTGTCAAAGATGGCATTTGCTCAGCTTGTCAAAAGGGCAAGCAGACTAAATCCACCTTTAGAAGCATTGACAACAAGGATGCTGTGAGGTGTTTATACCTCTTGCATATGGATCTATTTGGTCCAATGCCAGTTCACAGCTTAGGTAGGAAGGTCTACACCTTTGTAGTTGTTGATGACTACTCAAGGTTTTCCTGGGTGTTCTTCTTAAAGCAGAAATCTGAAACACCTAGTGTCTTCCACAGTTTTGTTAAGCAAATTCAGAATGAATTGAACTGTACAGTGGTCAAAATTAGAAGTGACCATGGTACAGAGTTTCAATCTGAAAGCATGACAAAACTATGTGAAGACTATGGGATATTTCAAGAATTCTCTTCACCTAGAACACCTCAGCAAAATGGCATTGCTGAAAGGAAAAATAGAACCTTGATAGAGGCTGGTAGAACCCTATTAAGTGATTCATCACTGCCAGAATATTTCTGGGCTGAAGCAGTAAACACTGCATGCCATGTGATAAATAGGGCTACCATCACTAAAAGGTTAAACAAGACCCCCTATGAAGTAGTGAAAGGCAGGAAACCAAATCTATCCTATTTCAGGATTTTTGGTTGTAAATGCTTCATACTTAACAATGGGAAGTCTTACTTAACTAAGTTTGCTGCCAAATCCCAAGAGGGAGTGTTTGTTGGGTACAGCAGTAATAGTAAGGCTTATAGAGTCTACAACTTGACTACACAAGTTGTAGAGGAGTCTGTGCATGTAGTTTTTGATGAGACACTTCTTATTAACAATGAGTTGTCTGGTAGTGTGTGCAGCCCCACAGGTCTTTCTAAGAAGATGGACAAGCTAACCATGGAAGATGTACCTGCTGCAAGACAGCAAGTAGAAGAAGATGGCTTATGTCCAGGGGGAGAACTACATGTACCAGGAGCTGAAGAAGTTCAAGGAACTCAGCATGATGAAGATGCTGAAGAAGTACAACCAGAAGTAAGGATGCCTCCAGCCAACAGGCATCTAAGAGATCATCCAGTGGAGCTGATCATTGGAGATCCAAGACAAGGTGTTCAGACAAGGAGCAGAAATCAGAATGCTGCAGTATATTCAAGTTTTCTGTCTCAAATAGAACCAAAGAAATTTGAAGAAGCAATACAAGATCCACAGTGGACTGAAGCTATGCAGGAAGAGCTAAACCAGTTCAAGAGGTGCAAGGTTTGGGACTTAGTTCCTAAGCCTAAAGATCACAATGTGATAGGAACAAAGTGGATCTACAGAAACAAGTTAGATGAACAAGGAGTCATCATTAAGAATAAGGCAAGACTGGTTGCAAAAGGATATAGGCAAGAAGAAGGTATTGATTTTGATCAAACCTTTGCTCCAGTAGCCAGACTGGAAGCCATCAGGATGTTCTTGGCCTATGCAACCTACCAAGGATTAAAGTATACCAAATGGATGTGAAGTCAGCATTCCTTAATGGTAATTTAAAAGAAGAAGTATATGTGGAGCAGCCTTCAGGTTTTGTTGATCCTACTCTTCCTCATTATGTCTATAGACTTAGGAAAGCATTGTATGGGTTAAAGCAAGCTCCTAGAGCTTGGTATGAAACCCTATCTAGTTTCCTCATTGAGAACAAGTTCACAAGGGGGAAAATAGATAAGACTCTATTCCTTAGGGAATCTAGAGGCAAAGTAATACTTGTCCAAATATATGTAGATGACATTATATTTGGGTCTACTGAAAGTAGCCTTTGCAAAAAGTTTGCAAAGCTTATGCAAAGTCAATTTGAAATGAGTAGTATGGGAGAACTGAAGTTTTTCTTGGGTCTCCAAGTTAAACAGACTGAAAGTGGCTTGTCCATATGTCAGTCAAAGTTCACCCTAGAACTCATAAGGAAATATGGTATGGATTCCTCCAGTACCATGAAGACTCCTATGGGGTCAAGTATGTCTCTAAGCAAGGATGATGCAGGGAAACCTGTGGATGAAACCTTGTATAGAGGGATAGTTGGCTCCCTACTTTACTTGACTGCTAAGTAGACCTGACATTATGTATGCTACATGTGTTTGTGCCAGGTATCAATCCTGCCCTAAAGAGTCTCACTTGACTGCAGTCAAGAGAATCTTGAGATATCTAAAGGGCACACCTTATCTAGGCCTCTGGTACCCTAGGAATGGAGATTTTGATCTAACAGGTTATTCAGATGCAGACTTTGCAGGATGCAAAGAAGATAGAAAGAGCACTACTGGATCCTGTCAATTCCTAGGTGGAAGACTCATTTCATGGAGTAGTAAGAAGCAAACCAGTGTGGCCATCTCCACAGCTGAGTCAGAATATGTAGCTGCAGGAAGTTGCTGTGCTCAACTTCTGTGGATTCAACATCAGCTAGAAGACTATGGATGTCAGGTAAGTAGAACTCCACTTTATTGTGATTCTACTAGTGCTATTTCCATAGCTAATAATCCTGTATCACATAGTAGAACTAAACATATTGAGATTAAATATCACTTTCTTAGGGAGCATGTAGAAAGAAATGATATTGCACTTGAATATGTTAAAACAGATAATCAGATAGCTGATATGTTTACTAAGCCCTTAGAAGAAGCTAAGTTTAATAGGTTCAAAATTGAACTAGGTATGATAAATTTAGACTAAGTATACAGAACAAAAATTGGCTAAGTAAAAAGGTGTCGACACATAGACAAGTCTATGTCGACACAGAATAGTAAGTGTCGACACTTCAGGAAAATGGTGTCGACACATCTAGGAAGTTAGTGTCGACACTTCAGAATGTTAGTGTCGACACATGTCGAATAGGTGTCGACACATCCAATAAAGTGTCGACACTTAAGTTTTACTCAGAATTTTTCTAAGTAAAGTCTCGACACATGTCGAGTATAGTGGTGTCGACACTTAACCAAGTGTCGACACATAAAATCTGTTGACTAAATTTGTGTCGACACATGAGTGTCGAGACATTATAAGTCAGTGTCGACACTTATTGACAGTGTCGACACATCATTAGAAATTCATCCCGCCTGTTCGTCTTCAAACAAGAAAGGTATAAATAGGGTTCTGTCTTTGATTGTCGACACGCTTTCAAAGTTTCGAGACCTAAACTCTTGTGTCGACATTTCTCTCATCTCAAGACTAATTCTCAAAACCCTAATGGCTCCCAAGCTGGAAGAGAACGTAAACGAAGGCTATGAGCTTGTGCGAGGCGCATTTGACGACAGCGACCAAGAAATCAAATCAGTGCTAACCCTAATTGTCAATTCAGGCTTGGAATTCTTGGTTTCAGAACCAACGAAAATATGGAAGAAGGAAGTCATTGAATTCCTTTCTGGCGCGTCTATAGATGACTCAGGCTTCAGGATTAAGTCCAGGGTGCATGGCACCAAAGTCAAAATTTCACCCAAGTCTTTAAGAAAGGTACTTCAGCTACCTAAAGTACAAGATGAAGAGGACGTAACTGCTTCTAAGACCAGGGAAGCTCTTACTTGGTGTGGACTGGATCCAAAGATGAAGGTGGGATCAGTCTTTAACAGGAAAGGTATGAATATTCAAGGCAAGTTCTTGTCTGAAGTAGTGGGTAAGGTAATACTGAGCAAGCCAGGAGGGCATGACAGGGTGTCTACCTCCATGTTTGAAGTCATGACCAGAATCATCTTCAATCTGAAAACAGATTGGTCAATGGTGGTTTATGAGAAAGTAAAAGAAAGCCTGAAGAAGCCCAATCTGGGTAGGATACTAAGTCTCTACCTGGCTGGATCGATTCCAGAGGTAATGAGCACTGCTGTAGGATCTAAGATCAATCATATGAGGAGAATGGACTCCAGGATATTCTCTAGATGGGAAAGGGTGTTGGTATCAAAGGAATTGACCACCCCTGAGAAACAAGCTACTAAGAGAGACTCTCCTCCCAGGAAGAAGAGGAAGACTGCTGCTGTGCCTCAAGAGTCCTCCAGCAGCTCAGGCAGTGAAGAACATGTGGTCTTCACTCCTGAAAGTCCAGTTGATGTGCCTGCAGAGAAGACACCTGCTCCTCAGGAGGCAGCTGACATCCAGGGGGAGCTTCCAGGTGTAGCAGAACCATCTACACTGGAGAGTGAACAAGCCACCCTCCTCATTCAAGAGGTACTTACTGACCTTAATACATTAGATTTCTCTATAATAAATTCTGATTTGTCTGATGACCATCAGCAAAATCAGCCAGCAACTCAAGAACCAGATGTTGTTTACCAAGACACATCTGTTATAGCTGATGAAACCAGAACATCTCCTGCACAGTCTCCAGCAGAATATACAATGGAAGATCTCTTTTTGAACTTAGATCAAGAAGATTTTGATATGGAAAAGAATGATGCTGATACAGTAAAGAATGCTGCTGCTGAGGGGGAGAACATTGAAGTTGTGGAAGAGCCTATAAGGCTAGATACTGAGCAGGCACAAGATGTGCATACTGAAAAACAATCCAGCCCTAAGGATAGGGTGGATATAGCCAGTACATCAGACTCTGAAGATGATGAAGCTGAGCAAGCTCAGAAAAAGAAGTTCTTTGTTTTCAAAAGAAGAAGCCAGAGCTATAAGAAGGCTCTCCAAACAGTTGCTCAACATTCCTTAGTTCAACAAGCTCCATCCACTGATTACAGTGCTCTATTGCTTGCCATGCAAATCAAGATGGATGAACAAAGGAAAGCTTTAGAAACTTATGTTGATGAAGGGCACAAAGCACTACAATCAGATCTGGGCCAGGAAATCAAGTCAATAAGGTTTGAAATGAACCTTAATAAAACAGAGATGACTGATTGTTTTACAAAGGGTGCTCATGCAGTAGTCTATTTGGCAAACCATCAAGAGAAAATAAAGACTCAAGTTGATGATATAGCACTAAAACAAGGTTATGTGCTGGAGAATCAACTCAGGATGAATGATAATTTGACTGCATCTCACAATGCCATAGTCACTGAACTCAAGAAAAAGTCTGATGAACCATCAACCTCCACTGCTGCTGCCAAGGCTGATTTTGATAAGCTATTTCAAGCAGAGATTGCTGCTGTACAGACTGCAATAAAAGACTCACAGAAGGTCATTTCAGAACAGCTTACAAAGCTTAGACCTTTCTTTAAAGAGGGCATAAGGTATTTGGATAGCCAAATCCGATTCCAGAAAGATGATGTGAGAGATCATGTGGCCCAAGAAGTCATAAAGGGGGAGAGAGTGTTAGTCAAGGCCAGTTCTGAGCATGCAAAATGGATTTCCAATTCTATCAGGGCTACACTTGGATATCCTCCCCTGTGTGATGACAATGAAGTGGCTGAATCTGGTATTCAAAATGCATATCTTGGAGGTGAGCAACAAGCAGTGGCTGATGTAATCTATCCACCTCCAGACTTTGAAATGATTCATGCAGATATAATCACAATGTATAGTCCACCTGCTGGCAAGCCTAATATTATTCTGGAAAAGGTTGTTCAACCTATCTCAGCTGCAATGCAAGAGGCTTTGGACAAGGAAGAAGAAACTAGGCTGTCAAAGAAGAAGTTTAGGGAAATTGCTGAGCAAAAGCCAGATTTTGAACAATGGAGCCCTACTTCTAGAAACATAATTCTCACAGCCTGGAAAGCTGCCAAGGACAATGCCCATGAGAGGAACAAGTGGTTCTCAGAGGCTGAATGGAGAAAGCATGAGAGTAGGCAGGAAGCAATTGTCCAATTTAGAAGGAAGGCTAAGTTAGGAAAGCTACCTCCAACAGCTGTGGAGCCTAGCAAGTACTTTCCTAAGCCCTATCATTATTTTGAAAGACAAAAGATCAAGGCTGAAGAACAGAAGAAGAAGGACTCTAAAGGGAAGAAGACTGCTGAAGCTGAGCCTGCTGCTGCTGCTGCTGTGAAAGCTCAAGTTAAAGCTGGAAAAGGCATTGTTATTAAAGAACCTGATCAGCACTAGATTAGGAATTAACTTGATGCTTGTTGTAATCTGTTAAGTGATAAACATTGTAATACTTCATTGAAAATGTATAAGGAACATTATTGGGACAGTATATGATAAATATAGTATGAATGTTCTGAAATATGTGTGTTTCTTAATTGTTCTGCAATGTTTAATAAGTATACATGTGTGCTTTATTACATGTTCAAGTTTACCCTGTTGTCATTTATATGCTTTACATCATTTTGTAATTTTTTAATTATGAGTGGTGTATATCATTAACTAAGGGTTATGACTTCTCCAAATAGGGGGAGATTGTTGGGTACATTGGTCAAATGTACCTGATTTGAAGAAGCCTCACCTAACTCAATGATATACATCAGAATGTATTTGATGTTTGTTTGAGTTACTTGTGCAGGTTAGGAATACACTGGACTGAAGCTAAAAATTCTAAGTCCATGTGTCGACACCCAGAGGGCAAGTGTCGACACTTGAGAAAGCTTGTGTCGACACCCAGACATGCAGTGTCGACACTTGGAGTCATTGTGTCGACACCTGGGAAGAAGAGTCGACACCAGTCAGAAAGTGTCGACACTTGGAGCTGTGTCGACACTCAGTGCAGAAGGATGCAGAAAAGCTGTGACGACACTTAGCAGAAGTGTCGACACCTAGAAGAGCTGAGTCAACATCAGAAAGTGTCGACACTTGGAGTTGTGTCGACACCCAGCAAAATTCTGCAGAGACTAAGTACAAGTGTCGACACTCAACACAATGTGTCGACACTCAATCAGCAGAGTCAACATATGAAGAATGTGTCGACACTCAGCATAATGTGTCGACACACACTCAAAGAAGTCAACACTTGAAGAATGTGTCGACACTCAGCACAATGTGTCGACACATAACCAGAAGACTCAACACTAGAAGGAAGTGTCGACACAAGGAGATGTGTCGACACTTAGCAAAGAACAGAAAAGCTGTAAATTATTCTAAGTATAAGTGTCGACACTAAGGGAATGTGTCGACACTCAGCTGAAGAATCAAGAATGAAGACTTGTGTCGACACCAAGAATCAGTGTCGACACTTGACAGTTTCAACACATGAAGATGTGTCGACACAAAGGAGATGTGTCGACACTTAGAAGAATACAGATAAAGAATGAAGTATAAGTACTTGTGTCGACACTCAATTTCAGTGTTGACACATGCAGAAGAAACTGTGTCGAGACATACAAGGAATTGTGTCGACACCTTGTAGACTTGTGTCGACACTTACACAACATGTGTCGACACTTGGTCTATAAGTGTCGACACTTAAGAACAGAAAGTCTCGACACTAACTGACAGTTAGAGAATTTCAAGAAGTGACTGGTTGACATGACAGCTGCCAATCCAGCCGGTCTACAGCAACTGTCAGAAAAGTCAAAAGTCTGTTATAAACTGGATCAGCCGGTTACCATGAAGGAAGCCTATAAATAGGCACCCACAGTTTACAGAATAAGTAGTTAAGTTGTTAAGTGGTCAAGTTGTTCACAATCATTACTTGTTGTGAGAATAATTGAAGTGGTTGATCAGATTAAATCAAGAAGTGATACATAGAGGATCAACACAAGAAGATCAGGCAGTCCAACTGCAGATCTAAGTAGTTGGAGAGAGAGAGCTCCAACTAAGGATTCAGTCTTTGGAACTAAGGCTGAGAAGAACAATTCAGAGTCATCTGGATTTCAAGAAGCAGAGATCAAGGATCAACTGCAGAAGATTCAGACTAATTCAGTTCTACTCAAGAAGCTTTGAAGAAAGCTAAGTCAGTTTGGATCAAGCTGAGTTCTTCCAAGAACTCTTCAAGAAACTCTCAACTCCTCTCATCCTTTCTGAGTTGTAGAGTTAGCATTTGTAATTTCTATTTTAAACTTGTAAGATCCATAGGATCTGAGTGATTGTAAGCCTATTTTATAAAGGCTGAGGGTAGGGCTTGGTGCCTGAGTGTAGGAGTTGAAGAACTCTGAGTGTAGGCCTTTAATTGGCTGAGTGTAAGCCTTGATTGGCTGAGTGTAGGCCTGGGTGGCTGAGTGTAGGCCTTTTGGCTGAGTGTAAGGCTTTGGGCCTGAGGTAGGAACCTTGTTGGGTTCTGAGCTAGTGGAGAAGTTTGGCCGAATCTAGTACACTGCTAGATAGGCGAAGGGGGAAAGTGGATGTACCCAAAGATTGGGGAACCACTATAAAATCTTGTGTATTCTGTGCTGTGATTGTACTGTGTTGAGAATTGCTGTGTGCTGTGATTACTTATTCAGAAATCTGTGTTATAAACTGTTGACTGCCAACAAAGAATTAAGAAAAGGATTAGGTCACCTATTCACCCCCCCCTCTAGGTGTTTAGGTACCATATCTTTCAGGTGGTACGTTTTCCCTAAGTCTGGAATGCAGTTTTGAGGAAATCGCACGGTCGTGCGTTTTCTTAGCACACGGTCCTTTGTGATCGTGCGTTTTGTTTGTGCAGGAGAACCATCAAGCTAAGCTCGACGAACTTTGCTCGACAATCTTAACGCACGGTTAACGCACGGTTTCTTCGGAACCGTGTGCGAAGGAAACACACGGTTTTCCAGTAGCCTTCTGGTTTTTCCCTGTTTTGTGGTTGGTCGTGCGTCATCTTCACGCACGGGCGGAAGTGCCCGTGCGTGCGTAAAATGCACGATTTCACCCGGTTGCATGCTTTTTCTGCTCGCTATCATTACCCATGCAAATTACTTCGCATATTGGCAGAACCGCCCGTGCGCGAAGCAAACACACGGGTCAACGCTTCTTCTTCCTCAGGCATTTTCTGGATATTAATATCGCACGGTTCACGCACGGTCGTGTGCCTGACCGTGCGTGACCATTTTTTCTGAATTTTACTATTTAAGCCGCTAATTTCTCATGGACCAGGACAACTTTGTTTCCCCCCGCCATTTCCTCCCCTTTGAGCGGGAACTCGCCCCTCCAGCCGTTGTTTTCTCTCTCCTCCTTGGAGGGTTGATCCGGCCACCCTTTCTCCTCTAAAGAGCTTGCTAAAGCTTTGTCTCCGACCGCCATCGCCATTGTCGACGTCCAAGCTGATGTTTGAGTTCTTAGTTGCAGCACTTGTGAAGCATTTCACTCAGATCCAAATCAACAACTACCATATGAAGATGCCGGGTGTGAAGAAGGAAGTGACAGCCCTTCGGGATCCCCTCTTTTCTTGGATTTACTTTAAACTGATCTTGTGTTAGTATGTTTGAGGTATATTAACTATGTTTCGTTCAAGTTCTTGTTATGGTTTTGTACGGTGATTTCTTTTTCATGATGTATGTTGATGAGTTTCCTCCTTGTTAGAGAAAGTCGTGCTTGAGCCGTTCTAGCGATTGCTAGAAGCGCGCGTTGCGAAGTGGTGTTTTCGACCCTCGATAGTTTGTTCGTCTCCGCTATTACTCTTTGGAGTAATTCAACCTGGCGACGCTGTGAAGGTGACCGACACTAGTTTGATGCTGCTTAGTGTAGGAAAACCAAAATCAAACCCTTTAATTTTATTTAGCACTTTCATTCATTCCTCTATAAGTGAAATCCATGCTCCCTACTTGCACTCCGTGTGAGATCGATACTTGGGGAAGCTACTCCTCCATTTTATTACTTGGCCCTGAACGGTAATATTACCGCTAGCCCATCATGTTTTTGGCGCCGATGCCGAGGAGTGCAACTGTTGCGTGGATTTTTTTTATTTTGGGAAAAGTTTGTAAGTGTTTTGGTGATTTTAGTGTTTTCGTTTTGTGAGTGTTTTATGACAGATCTGAACAGTGGTGGAAGAAACGAAGATTTGGGAGATGATCCTGAGACTGCACGAGCAAGGAGAGCTATCTTGTGTGCTGCTGCTGCTGAGGGAAGGATGGATGACTTGGGCCATTTGGGAAACGGTCAAGGGGAACGAATTGTTGAGAACCAGGATGTGGCCCAACCTCGCATTAGGACAATGCGGGATTTCACTACCCCTACTGTGGGGAGTTTTTAACCGGGGTTCGGGCTAGCCATATCCAATAATCATTTTGAGACCAAGCCAGCGATTTTGAATTTGATTAGGAACAATACTAAGCAACATTTGGTTGAGTTTTCTAAGATATGCGGTACTTTCTGCTATGCGGGCATTGTGGATGAAGTTGTGAAACAAAAGTTGTTCCCTTTTTCACTGAGGGATAGGGCCAAGGCGTGGCTGCATACGATCGCGCCTGACACCACTACCACCTGGGAAGCTTTATCTTCTATGTTTTTGGTTAAGTTACATCATGTTGATAAAATTGTTAATGCTCGGAGGGAAATAGCCACGTTCAGACAGCTGGATCAAGAAACTCTTTCTGAGCATGGGAGAGATTTGCCGACCTGCAGTGTCGTTGTCCTCAACACGGCTGTGAGCCTTGGAATTTGGTGGCGATATTCTATTTCGCCATTGAGCAAAATTTCACGGCAATGATCGATGCGGCGGCGGGTGTCACGATCATGAACTTATCTCCTGAGGAAGCGTTGAGACTCCTTAAAGATACGGCCTCCCACAACACGTACTGGACATCAGGCAGTAATGCTCCTAGAGTGTCGAGAAATTTGTTTGATGTAAATACGGTGGGGCTGCACGCCGAAACGAGCCATCCTAACTTGGATGGGAAGATGATGTTGACCCGATCTACCACACCGCCTGCCCCTGTGATGAGAATATTGTGTCAGGGTTGTGGTAACTCTGGCCACCGCGCTTATGAGTGCCCTGCGAGTGAACTATTTGTTGAACAAGCAGGTATGGCTTGTGAAGAAAATGTTAATTTTATAAATAATCAAAATCGTGATGTGCCTTACAATAATACTTATAACCCTAACGTGAGAAGCCATCCCAATTTATCGTGGAACCAAAATGCGCTTGGTCAAAGAAGGCAGGGAGGCCAGCATTAATTCGATGCTCAGGCTTCTGGTAGCCAACCGCGACCGTCTCAGCGGGGTTATAATCAGAATTTGTAAGGTCCGCGAAAGAGTGCGTTAGAGGAGATGATGGAAAAGTTTGTTGAAATGGCCCAGTCGAATATGACTACTCAGAGTGCTTCCATGAGGAATTTGGAAACGCAATTGGGACAATTGGCCCACATATTTTCTGAGCGCACCCGAGGCACACTTCCTAGCGACACGGAGAAGAACCACCGTGAGCAGGGTAAGAGTGTTGAGGATGTGGGGGAATGTAATGCCTGTGAAACAACTGTTAAATGTGAGATAAATGCCGAGAAACTCTAGTGCTTTGTGATTCTGGTTCATCTTGCAACATTCTTGCTTTGCAAGATGTTGAAAAGATGAATTTGAATATCGAATCTGATGGAAGGAAATCCCTAATGCTAGTTGATGGATCTGTGGTTGAGACCAATGGAGAGGTGAAGGGTGTAGAAGTGGTTTGGAATGGGGCGGCTGTCTTCACAGACTTTCAGGTGCTTGGACCAAGGGGTAACACGTCAAAACCCATCCTTGGGGTCCCCTTCCTTAAAGCCAGTGAGGCGACGTTGCATTTTGATGCTAGTGGCATCACTATTGCGCCCAAAGTTATTGCACTTTTACCACCTTTTCCTCCTCAATCAATTTTTATTGACCTCATAGAACCAGTGAACTTAACTATCATGTCATCTAATGACGTTTCTAGTGGTGATAAGGCAGATTTTTAATCGATGGGACAAGAACAGGTTGAGGAAGAAGTTGAAATGCCAATGACAACAAAAGGTAAAGAAGTGACACAGGTCCTTGATGTGATGCATGATGCTGCTACGAAGATGGATGTACTGTGCACGCTGGATGTGGGCGAGCAGAATTTTGATTTAAAAACTGCAAGTTATTTTGCCAAAGTCTGTAAAACTATGAAACAGGTATTGTGGGCTGATCATTCACCCTTAGCGGGTGAAGAAAGGATGCCCCTGGATTTGGATGTTAATCTAGCTTCTAAAGAGCCGGGTGTGACTTTACCGCCCTGGCGCTCCTCTTCTGTGGAATTAAAACGAAAGGAGTTGCTTCTGCAAAAAGCGCAGAGTATTTCCCGCAGGCGCAGGATGGAGGAGGGTAGGGGTAGGGGAGACTTGTCTTCCTTGGGCCCAAAAGATTTCCCCTCTTCCTCATCTCGCGTGTCTGGGGGGATCTATCACAAATCGGTGTTTAGCTGAAAGGTGAGGGATCTCCAGCGTCGTTTCCTTTTGTCTTGTTGCTGCAAGCGTTTTATTTGCTTAATGTTGTGTGTGACTTGGATTCTCTTTCTCTGAATATTAAAATTTTGCTACCTGAACATTATATAAAACTGTTAATACATGTATTTGATCCACCCTAAGGACGGTAAAGAAAAGGGCTTCTGGGAGACAACCCAATTTAGCTGTGTTTAATTTGTTTGCTTAGCTTTTTGAGTGTGTTGGCCTATTATTTGCTTGGACAAAGATGATCTTCTTGCAGGTGATTTTGTCTGGGCTGTGGGCTTATTGATCAAGTTTAAAGCCAATCTTCTGGTATGCTCATCTTCTGAGAATTGGGTAACTTCTCCCATTTCTCATTTTTATTTTACCTGCAACATATTTTGTTGTGCTTCTTAGCTTAAGTCTGGGGGAGAGCTTGTCAATGTTACCTTTGCACGCGCACTTCATTTGCATACCAGTAGCTATTTTTAATTTATTCGTTTAGTTCATTGCATTGCGCATCTTTGCACCCACATGAGCGCGTACTTAGCTTTTTGCGTATGGCGAGTCAAACTTGTTTCTTTCGTTAGATTAAGAAAAATTACCTTGCTAACATAGGATTGTGAGACAGGGTAAAATATTGACCTTACTGTGCTCCTAGTCGAGTGCTCCCGTCTCGTGTAGAAATTAGAGTAGAATTAATTTTTCTGCATGTTTTTAGTTTTTTTTTTCTAATTGCGTAAATTCTTTTTATTCTACTCAAAAATTGCTGAATCCGGTGTGAATCCGCCGGTAGCTTAGGGATGTGTTTAGACGGCCATTAGATTCGTATTGCTCGAGTCGGGAGGATGGATAGTCTTTCTCGTTGGCTAAGAACTTGCCCCAAGCTACTCTCGAAGCATTGGTGCTTGGTTAGTTAAGCGTGAGCATGATGTAGGCTATCATTTTTGGCCAGGTTGAGCTTAGTAGCCATTCCTATCATTTTATGCTCGCTAGCCCCGTTGTGTCTACCCCTCCTTTGATTTAGCTCCACCTTTATTTCACCAAAGCCTAGTAGCCGACCCTAGTTGCACACCCAGGTCTAGCTTTACTATTTTCTAATTTCTTGATGGGGGTATTGATGCGGTGTTGTTCTTGGTGAAATGTGTGGTTGTGCTCCCATGAATTTATCTGCTGGAATTGTGCATAAGAAAAAGAAAAAGAATAAGAAGAAAAGTTATAAGAAGAAAATTTGAAAAATAAAGAAAAAGAGGAAGGCAAAGCATACCTGAAAATTTGATTTGAGTTTGTTTATTTTGTGGCTTAGGCGATGCACACACCCGTATTTCAAAAATTAGGTCTAGGGGTGTGGTGTGCCCGCGTGTTTTGTCATTAGCGGATAGACTCTTTTGGTGCTAGCTCAGCTGGGTTTTGTGCGTAGCCTTCATTTTTATCCTTGATTACCCCGCCATAACCCAAGCCCCATTACCACCCGAAGTCCTACGGACTTGCGCTTAAGGCAAACTAGTGTCGTGGAGAGAGTGCGAATGGGAAAGCTTATGGTCACCGACATTGGTCGATTCCTTTGGAGGTTGTCTCAAATCCCAATCTTTGGCAATACTCGCCTTAACGGATACTCTATTTTCCTCCTACGCGTTACCGAAGGATTCACCGCGATTCTGTTTTTGAGTAGCCATAGAATTTTTTTTACGCATGCTGAAAAGTATAAATTATTTTGTATACTTAGAAATTTTCTCGACTGTATTTTGACGCCCGCGAGCGTGCGACTTCGCAAGGTACCCCTGAAAGAAAACGGTTGTCAACCTAAATCACCTAGAGGGGGGTGAATAGGTGAGTTGTGCGTCTTTTGCAGAATAAATAAAATTAGAGCACAACACAGAACTATCTACCAATATCACAGACGACACAAGATTTATAGTGGTTCCCCGACCTTGGGTACATCCACTTTCCCTCACCGATCTAGCAATCAACTAGACTCGGCTACTCCACTATCTCGGATCAAAAAACTATCCTACCCTCGGAACAAAGTTCCTGCAAACTCGATCTAAACAAAGGGATCTACACCTCGGAAGATAACACTTCCTACAAACTCGGAGTGAAAAACTCCTACACTCGGAGAAACTTTCTCCTACAAGATTAATAAAGTTTTGGAAAAATTATACAAACAGTAAATCCAATCAGATCTGATGAGACGGCCAGAAAACTTCTTCTTATGGACTTTGCAGCACTATCAGAAATCGGTGAAGAGAATCTCGGCCCAGATCTGGATCTTCTTTGCTTTTACAGAATCAGAGAGAGAAGATGAACAGTGATGTCGATCTCGATCTGTATCTTTCTTCAGAATGAGTCCTCTAAAATTAGAAGCAGTGGCCGGAGAAGATGGTGTCGCCGGCGGCTTCCATTCTGTGAAAGACAGACAGAGGAGTCGGCTGAAAACTTTCTCAAAATAAAATGACAAGAAGGCTTGGAGAATACTTAGGGTTTGTCATTTTCTGATAAGACTTTATATAGGAGAGAGTAGCGGTCATAATCAGTCATAATGATGTACACGTGGACCAATCATGTCGCGTGATTTGAAAATTCCGTCAGAAAAGGACTTAGACGAAATTTCAGGAAAGTTCAGCCATATACACGAGTAAGAGAAGATCTACTCGAGTAGTTGAATAACTACTCGAGTACATGAAGGAGAACATACTCGGGTATATAAAGATAGGCTACTCGAGTGGGTAGAAATCAACTACTCGAGTAAGCAGATAGAACTACTCGAGTATGTATAGTGACTTACTCGAGTACATGAAGGATCTACTCTATTATAAGAAAGACTACTCGAGTATATTACATAAACTACTCGAGTACCTGAAGAATGTACTCGAGTGTAATACTTGGAATAAATTCTGAAGACGTCAGCAAGCAGCTACTCGAGTAGTTGAACTAAACTACTTGAGAGGAAGTGATCTACTCGAGTACGTGAAAGTTCTACTCGAGTAAAAGACTTAGAAAATTCTAGAGTTAGGAAAATTTCAAAGAACACGAGTGAAACATGATCTACTCGAGTAGGTATAATGAACTACTCGAGTATGTTTCAATCTACTCGAGTATGTGAGTATACTTACTCGAGTATAAGCGTGTTTTTACTCAAGTCCATGACTTAAAAGAATTTTGACGAGTGAAGCCTTTAATACTCGGGTATAATGAGTGATCTTCTCGCGTATATAAATATGCTACTCGGGTATATGACTAAGTCTACTCGAGTACATGACTTAGCTACACGAGAGATGCACTTATGTACTCGAGTACAAAGTTTCTTTACTCGAGTAAATTATAACCAATCTACTCGAGTAGTTATGGACCTACTCGAGTAAAAGACTTAGAGAATTTTTGTTGTTGAAAAACTCTTTCTTCTAATGTAGTCAACTTCCAATCCTTTTCCCAAGGTCCAATAGCTTGAATATGAAGTGTATCCCAATAGAGAGACCACACATGAGTCAACACCTTGGAATATGCAATGATGGATTACATTGCACAGTTCCTGTGTTTGGTGACCCACTGTGGATTGACATTGGTCTACACTTCCTAGTGAAATTCCTGCAAACATATAACTCAAACCAAGCATCAAATACAACTTAATTCATCTTAGTTCCAGGGTGACTTCATCAAATCTGGGTTAGTGTGGATGTAATACCCAACAATCTCCCCCTATTTGTTGAAGTCAGAACCCTTTTACACTAAGGTGAATTATAGACATAAAAGAAACTAAGTAGAAAAATATGAGCAGGTAAGCAATAGACAATGAAAAAGATAATTAGACAGAAATTTAGAATTGTATATATGTAAATTTCCAAAAATATCAAGTCTACAACTTGTCATTTCAATATCTCAATATCTTTTAGGTTTAGGCTTGGGTTTGCTGCTTATCCATCTTTTCTTGCTGTCTTCTTAGATAGCTGAAAGGCTTGGGGAAATATTTATGAGGCCTTGGAGGAGCAGCAGGATTATTTCTCCCAAACTCTCTGTCATGGATCTTCCTTTTTAGCATTGATTTCTCATATAACTCCCATTCCTGGGAACTATAATGAATGCTCCTGTTTTCATTAAGATCCATAACTAGTCTGAGTCTGTCCAAAATTAAAGACTTGGAAGTTGGAGACCAAGCTTCTGCATGTTCAGTGGCTTTGGAAGGAGCAGTCCTGCTAGCAGAGGGGCCTTCACCATACTTCCTATTCTTCTTGTAGGTTCTGATCTCTAGAGGAGCATGAAGGAAGATATCAGCAAGGTCTTCTGAGGCATAGGAGTCTGGAGGGTCAACTGTGTCTCCAGGCCTGGGAGAGAAAGAGGGTTGCAGAGGAACAGCTGGGGCAGTGACATCTGTAGCTAGAGGGTTGAGATGATGGGGAATGATGTTGGGATCAACTGCAATGTCTGGCAAAATCTGATTGTGCATCCAGACAGCAGTATCGTAGGTGTGAAATTTGACACTCTGTATCTGGGCTAGCACATCATCATGAATGGTCTTCACATGAGCTTCCCATACATCTGTCTTCTGAGCAGCAGATTTTTCTACCTGTTCTTTGAGTTCTTTTATCAAACCCTCCCCCTTTCTGATTTCAACAGATAGTTTCTCTATGGTGTCTTCTTTGAAAATACCAACTTCTTCAAAGATTTTCATTTTGTTAGCCTCATTTCTCTTGTCTAGCTCTATCTGATTGTTTGCCAGGGTGACACCTTGTTCCATAACATTTCCAACACTAGTGATAGTGTGGTCAAGGCCTTTGCCACGAATTTGAAATAAATACTTGAGGTTATCAGTACTATGCTGAATTTCAGCAAAGCCTCTGCTCATCTCAGTCTCAAGAGCAGTTACCTTATCAGTGACTATCTTTAGAGAGATGTCAAAATAATTTCTCTGTTCTTGAAGAAGAAGTGCAATATGTTGCAGCAAATCTGTGGAGGAAGAGACTTTAGCAGCAGCAAAGGGAGCAGCAGTAGGGATATGAGGAGTTACCCAAGGAGTTATTTCTTCAATGATGATAGAGCTGAGAGCTCTGGTGGTATGAATTATAGCATCCCTTTCTTCTATATCATGGGGAATGGAGAAATCTAGGTTTCTGAGAGGGGCCTCAGCTGGCTCTAGAGAGGTCTCATCAGAAATAAGAATGGTGTCTTGCTTGTCTTTTGGGGGATCTGGAGATGGTGTTGGAGTCCTGGCTAGAGAATGGGAAGGAGACTATGCTGGAGTGGAGTCCTTGTGACATTCAGAGGTTGGAGCTGGAGGAGATAGAGGAGGAATGGGCATCACTTCTTCAGAAAGCTCTGCAATCATAGCATCTATAGCAGCAGATGTGGACAGAAGAGAGTTTTGAGGTATTTGATCTGAAGGAGTGGTTGGACTTTGTGGAGTATGAGGTAGGGAAGGAATTTCTGGCTGAGGAGAGGGCTGCCTGACTTGGATAGAAGGAGCAGGCTCCCCCTCAATGAGTGCACCAGAGGAGCTGGTCACATGATGAGGAGAGGGAGATGGAGTCCTGTCCTCTATAGCTGGAACATCTGGAACTTCTGAGATCTTGGCAGCTTGGGCAGAATTCTTTAGCTTGAGATCCCATCTCTGAATGGAAGATATGGAGACCTTCTTCATGTGGTGAAGAGGGGTCCCTTTGGATAAGTTGAAGACCTCAGGATTTGTCTCATGGAGGAGCAGAGAGATAATTCTAGCATAGTTGGGGGATTTTAAACTGTCCTTGATTTTATCCAGAATCAGCATACCAAATTGGTATTTCTTGCGGCAGATAATTGCTTACATTATGTCGAAGAAATATGATGGAGTGTCTCTGATGGAGTGTGTCTTGCACAGTAAAATTTTGCCAATAACATCAACCAAAAATTTGCCTTCTGCATTCATATCTGACCTTTTGAAGTACTGAGCATCAGTTGAAAAACCACAGAAAAGGGCTATTCTATCAGAGTCTTCAGCAACTAAGTGATCTTCTTCATCGACAAGCGGCAGTCGGAGAGGCTGAGAGACCGAGGTCATGGTGAGCTTAATTTTCAAACCCTTCACTTTGGATTTCAGGATTTTCCCATTCCTTCTGACCTTTAGATTGGAAAAGAATTCGGCAACTTCTGGGAATAAAATTCGACAGGGTTCCTAGATGATGAAGGAGAGGCCGGCGGTGTCGAGAAGGATGAGAAGGTAGTGGATGTCATCTGAGAGCTCTGCAATACCTGCGGTGATGAGTTCTGATGTGACGCCTATCTTGGAAGAAGCGGCCATGGCTGCGGTTGACTGGAAGTGGTGAGGAGGGAAGCGGCTCTGATACCAATTGAAATAAAATGGTTGTCGACCTAAATCACCTAGAGGTGGGTGAATAGGTGAGTTGTTCGTCTTTTGAGGAATAAAAAAACATTTAGCACAAAACAGAACTATCTACCAATATCATAGAGGACATAAGATTTATAGTGGTTCCCTGACCTTGGGTACATCCACTTTCACTCACCGATCTAGCAATCAACTAGACTCGACTACTCCACTATCTCGGATCAAAAACCGATCCTACCCTCGGAACAAAGTTCCTACAAACTCGATCCAAACAAATGGATCTACACCTCGGAAGATAACACTTCCTACAAACTCGGAGTGAAAAACTCCTACACTCGGAGAAACGTTCTCCTACAAGATTAATAAAGTTTTGGAAAAATTATACAAACAGTAAATCCAATCAGATCTGATGAGACGGCCAGAAAACTTCTTCTTATGGACTTTGCAGCACTATCAGAAATCGGTGAAGAGAATCTCGGCCCAGATCTGGATCTTCTTTGCTTTTACAGAATCAGAGAGAGAAGATGAACAGTGATGTCGATCTCGATCTGTATCTTACTTCAGAATGAGTCCTCTGAAATTAGAAGCAGTGGCCGGAGAAGATGGTGTCGGTGGCGGCTTCCTTTCCGTGAAAGACAGACAGAGGAGTCGGCTGAAAACTTTCTCAAAATAAAATGACAAGAAGGCTTGGAGAATACTTAGGGTTTGTCATTTTCTGATAAGACTTTATATAGGAGAGAATAACGATCATAATCGGTCATAATGATGTACACGTGGACCAATCATGTCGCGTGATTTGAAAATTCCGTCAGAAAAGTGCTTAGACAAAATTTCAGGAAAGTTCAGCCATATACACGAGTAAGAGAAGATCTATTCGAGTAGTTGAATAACTACTCGAGTACATGAAGGAGAACATACTCGGGTATATAAAGATAGGCTACTCGAGTGGGTAGAAATCAACTACTCGAGTAAGCAGATAGAACTACTCGAGTATGTATAGTGACTTACTCGAGTACATGAAGGATCTACTCGAGTATAAGAAAGACTACTCGAGTATATTACATAAACTACTCGAGTACCTGAAGAATCTACTCGAGTGGAATACTTGGAATAAATTCTGAAGACGTCAGCAAGCAGCTACTCGAGTAGTTGAACTAAACTACTCGAGAGAAAGTGATCTACTCGAGTACGTGAAAGTTCTACTCGAGTAAAAGACTTACAAAATTCTGGAGTTAGGAAAATTTCAAAGTACACGAGTGAAACACGATCAACTCGAGTAGGTATAATGAACTACTCGAGTATGTTTCTATCTACTCGAGTATGTGAGTATACTTACTCGAGTATAAGCGTGTTTTTACTCGAGTCCATGACTTAGAATAATTTTGACGAGTGAAGCCTTTAATACTCGGGTATAATGAGTGATCTACTCGAGTATATAAACATGCTGCTCGAGTATATGACTAAGTCTACTCGAGTACATGACTTAGCTACACGAGAGATGCACTTAAGTACTCGAGTACAATGTTTCTTTACTCGAGTAAATTATAACCAATCTACTCGCGTAGTTATGGACCTACTCGAGTAAAAGACTTAGAGAAGTTTTGTTGTTGAAAAACTCTTTCTTCTAATGTAGTCAACTTCCAATCCTTTTACGAAGGTCCAATAGCTTGAATATGAAGTGTATCCCAATAGAGAGACCACACATGAGTCAACACATTGGAATATGCAATGAGGGATTACATTGCACAGTTCCTGTGTTTGGCGACCCACTGTGGACTGACATTGGTCTACACTTCCCAGTGAAATTCCTGCAAACATATAACTAAAACCAAGCATCAAATACAACTTAATTCATCTTAGTTCCAGGGTGACTTCATCAAATCTGGGTTAGTGTGGATGTAATACCCAACAACCCCAGATCATAATTACTATGTTAGTCAGTTCTTTTTGTAGTCTGCAAGGATCTTATTTGCTCGGGATGCGCAAATAGGTATGTCTGGGGGTGTGATGAGTCCCGTTTTTATAGGGTTTTGCAGACTCATCTTGGCTAGTTTTCCTGACTTTGCACTTCACTTTTCGGTTGTTTCATTGATATTTTGCTCCTACTGCGTTTCGCGTTTAGTGCACTTTTCTAGCCCATGGGTGCGCAATTGCGCATTCGATTGCTGGGGTTATGCACTTGGTGCTCCCCAGGGCTTGTTCCAGTAGTTTTTATTGTATTTTGTTGATTGCCGGAGGGTCCTCTTTTTTGAGTTTTAATTGTGTGCGGCTCGTGTGTTTTCCCCAAGTCTGGAATGCAGTTTTGAGGAAAACGCATGGTCGTGTGTTTTCTTAGCACACGGTCCTTTGTGAACGTGCGTTTTGTTTGTGCAGGAGAACCGTCGAGCTAAGCTTGACGAACTGAGCTCGACGATCTTAACGCACGGTTTCCTCGGAACCGTGCGCGAAGGAAACGCACAGTTTTCCTGTAGCCTTTTGGTTTTTCCCTATTCTATGGTTGTTCGTGCGTCTTCTTCATGCACGGGAAGAAGCGCCCGTGCGCGCGTAAAACAGACGATTTCACCTGGTTTCCTGCTTTTTCTACTCGCTAATGATACCCTTGTGAATTTTCGCGCACGGGCGGAACCGCCCGTGCGCGAAGGAAACGCACAGGTCAATGGTTCTTCTTCCTCAGCCGTTTTCTGGATATTAATATCGCACGGTTCATGCACGGTCGTGCGCCTGTCCGTGCGTGACCAGTTTTTCTTACTTTTACTATGTAAGCCCTTAGATTTCTCCTGGACCAGGACATCTTCGTTTTCCCCCGCCATTTCCGCCCCTTTGAGCGGTAACTCGCCCATCCAGCCGTCGTTTTGTCACTCCTCCATGGAGGGTTGATCCGACCACCCTTTCTCCTCCAAAGAGCTTGCTAAAGCTTTGTCTCCAACCTCCATCGCCATTGTCGACCTCCAAGCTGCTGTTTGAGTTCTTAGTTGCAGCACTTGTGAAGCATTTCGCTCTGCTACGAATCAACGACTATAACATGAAGATGTCGGGTATGAAGAAGGAAGTGACAGCCCTTCGGGGTCGCGGATATCTTCCCAAGACCGAGCTAGGACGAGGCTCGACAACCCTCGCTTCCAGCCATGAATATTTGAGAGTCTTAGAGGCTTGGTTGTATTTCATCCCCTCTTTTCTTGGATTTACTTTAAATGGATCTTGTGTTAGTATGATTGAGGTTTATTAACTATGTTTCGTTCAAGGTCTTGTTACGGTTTTGTTCGGTTATTTCTTGTTCATGATGTATGTTGATGAGTTTCCTCCTTGTTAGAGAAAGTCATGTTTGAGCCATTCTAGCGACTGCTAGAAGCGCGCGTTGGGAAGATGTGTTCTCGACCCTCGATAGTTTGTTCGTCTCCGCTATTACTCTTTGGCGTAATTCACACTGGCGACGCGGTGACGGCGACCCGCACTAGTTTGATGCTGCTTAGTGTAGGAAAACGAAAATCAAACCCTTCGATTTTATTTAGCACTTTCATTCATTTCTCTGAAAGTGAAATCCATGCTCCATACTTGCACTCCGTGTGAGATCGATACTTGGGGAAGCTTCTCCACCATTTTATTACTTGGTCGTGAATGGTAATATTACTGCGAGCGCATCAATGCTTCTGTGGAGAAATTGGCAAAGTTTTATGTGGATAATATTGTACGGCTTCACGGTGTGCCCCACAGCATCATGAGTGACCGAGATGGGCATTTCATGTCCAATGATTGGAGGTTGGTGCAGCATATGTTGGGAATAAAGCTGAGTTTCAGCACAACCTTTCATCCGAAAACGGATGGACAGACCGAGATGGTCAACATGACAATGGAAGACATGCTTCGCATGTGCGTTCTGGATTTTGGGAAGCAGTGGGAAGATCACCTATACTTTGGTGGAATTTGCTTACAACAATAGCTAACAGGTGAGCATACAAATGGCGCCCTTCGAGGCCCTTGATGGTAGAAGATGTCGCATATGTTGTCTTGGTTGGAAACGGGTGAGTCCAAGTTGTACAAGCGCCAAGAGGTGGAAGATGCAACGTCATTGGTTCGAACAATTCAAGAGAGATTGTTAATCGCTCAGGACCGCCAAGCTAAGTATTATAACGCCATGCATAGGAACGTGGAGTTCGCTTTTGGCGACTGGGTGTACTTGAAGATTAAACCGTTCAAGGGTGTCTCGCGGGTACGGTGCTTGAAGATGCTAAGCCCGAGGTACCTTGGACTGTTTGAGGTTCTGGAGCGGATTGGCGAAGCAGATTATCGATTGAGGCTATCAGTGGAGCTAAGTTGTCTACATGACACATTCCACATATCGGTGTTACGGAAGGCGGTGCAAGAGCCTTCACAAGTGATTGCGGTCGATCAAGTGCCGGTCGATAGTGGGTTGATGACGAAGGTCAAGCCTGTACACATTGAGGACTCGGAAGTCAAGCGATTGCGTAACAAAGAGATGAGAATGCTCAAGGTCCATTGGGACAACTGCGGTTGGGAGGAGCTCTCATGGGAGCGAGAGCAGACCATGCTTGTGGAGTACCCGGAGTTATTCCACTCAGGTACCGTTTAAGTTTTGTTTTTAACTTTACTTTATGTAATTTCGGGACGAAATTCTTTTAAGAGGGGGAGCGTTGTAATGCCCCGAAACTCAAAAGAGCGACGGGAAGCATTTTCAGCCAGGTTTGGGACTTGGTCGAGGTCACACGGCCTGGGACACGGGCATGTCCCAGGGGCGTACCGTGGTCGGGTTCAGCGATGGCCATGTGGTCGACGAATTTGTAGTCGACGATCGTCGAACAACGAACACGACCTAAGACACATGCGTGTCCCAGGCCGTGTCCTACTCGGGTGGTTGGCCGAGTTGTGTCGGGGGTGAAACACGGCCTAGAGCCCAGGCGTGTTCAACCTAACACGGGCGTGTCACATTCTACATGGGCGTATCAAATACCCGTGTTCTCCTCGGGTGGATGTTGATCCTATGTCGATGGAGGAATACGCCCAGCTACACGGGCGTGTACTGGATGACATGGGCGTGTCAAGTCAAAAATGGGCGTGTCGAGAGCCCGTGCACTTTTCGGGACGCGACAGTTTCAATATCGAATGGGGCACACGGCCTTGGATACGGGCGTGTCACAAGCTGTGTTCGGCCCAGGTTTTGGATTTTAAGTCCGAATCGTGGCCATCCATTTCCTTATTTTTGGATCCTACGGTTCAGTGCTGCTCTTGCTGGGTTATACCCGTGAATAGGGTTTAGAAACCCTCATTTCTCTTGGGTATTCTCTTTCTAAAGTTCTAGAGAGAGGGGAGAGCAAGGAAGAAGAAGGAATAGAGATCCAGCCACCGACGGAGCTTCGAAGACCCAAATCGCGAGCCGACTTCGGATCTACGAAGGCGAGGACATCGCGGTGTTTTTCATCCGCATAGATTTCCATGGCGCCAAAGAGGAATGCTAGGGTAACGATTCTCATCCTAGGAAATGTGAAGTCATTTATTCCTTTGCATAGGAAGCCCGCTCTCGCGAGTTTGCGGTGAGTGTGAGGCATTTCTACGGGTAGACATGAATAGTCCCCGTTGTTTACCATGTATAGTCCGTAATCGAGAAACGGACATAGGCATGATGTGTGAAGCCTACCCGGACAAGTTGGTCCGGATCAGTGATGTTGGATTGCATGAATGGCCGGAGAAGACCCCGTGCGGATGTTTTTTTTCGGTTTTTCTACGCGGTAGATTGCAACAGGGAGCCTTGCGGACTAACTCCAAGGTGCACCCGAAAAACTGGGTAGATGCATGATTCTGCCAACATGGTGGCCTGGGAGCCAACTTGAACATTACTGGGTTATGTGAAGTGTGTGATTCGGATTGGGACTCGGGGAAGTTTGACCCGCGCCCATGTCTTAAGGTGACAGGGTGGTGTGAGCAACGGGTTAGGCAAAACCGTACCCTCTCTATGTCGTTTGGTTAAATAGACCTAAAGGTACTTGGCACTTGTCGTTGGCATAGATGGAGGGTCTTAGGCATTGGCCGGAAAGACAATAATGCTCACTAGAATTTGCCGTCCTAGGTGTGGTGGTGAGACAACGGACTTTGACCGGGTTCACCGAGAATGTGCCCTGAGAGCACGGTGTGTGTGGTCGTCCGTGCCCACATCTGTGATAAAGTGTTTTTACACTATACTGCTTGGTTATGCTAACAAAGTGCAGGGAATGAGCATCGCCGCCCCGAGTTCGGAGGTGGGGTCGTTATAATTTGGTTAGCATAGCTAACCGTTGCTTTTGTTTTCCAATGTTGCGGTGGATTGTTGCTTGTAGGTACTGCGGAGCCAAGTGGTAAATAGCAGGCAAAAGCCCATGTTGTTGAGCCGTCCCTCGATGGCTTAATTATTAAATGTTTACTTGTATTATTCATGTGTGACCGGCATGCATACTGAGGTTTGGAAAACACTTTAATTTGAGTAAACTATTGTACGGCAATAAGGCCAAGTACTGGTGTATTGTACGTTCATTCCTCCTGGGTTTGTTTAGTGGATATTCATTCATTTGGCTGAGTTCTTTATTTCGCAACTTTAAAATGGCTTCTGCTAGAATGTACTCCGTGTAAGTTGATTTGGAAAACACTTTAATTTGAGTAAACTATTGTAAGTTGATTATTAGCAGGATGGTTTCAATTGCATAACCTTTCGGTCTGTCTCTAGTATATGGCGTCGGGCCCCTACCGGACCTACTGCTATATGCCATGCGACGGATAGGGGGTTTTACAGTTGGTCTCTTCCTCTTTCCTGACTGTAAGCTGCATCTCATAAGAAAGTAGTTTTCCAAATAGGGTGTGAGGTGGAGTGTCACCCAGCTTAGCCATTTCTCTGATGGAACATATCATTTTGTCCCGGTCTCTGGTGAGAGACCTGAGGAGCTTATCATTTAGCTCATAATGACTAAAGACCCTTCCATTGGTCCTTAGATCATTTACTATCTTGAAGAATCTTTCATAGTAGGTGTTTGTTGGAACCCCAGTTTTGATTTGGGCTAGGTTCACTTCTTAGGTTGTGCTGACCCATATTGTATTGTTAGGGTCACTAGTTTTTCATTCTAAGTTTTTAGGCCAGTCCCCCAAGTGTCAACTTCATGGACCTGCCTGATGTGGACTTCAGATTCAAGACTTATAAGATTTTCAGTTGTTTGGAATTTAGTTCGACGTTCGTCGAACTCAGACCGACGAACTTAGAGCTCAGGTCGACGATATTCATCAGAAGGATATATTCTGTGGTTGACTTTTTTCTCCCATATTGGTTCTCAGTTCAACTAATTCTATTTATTCAAGTTCTCTAGTCGATTATCTTTGAGTGTAGAACAGATTCTCAGGTCGATGTTCTTGGAGCACAGAATCAGTTCTTCATATTCAGTGTTTGCTTCGCAGAGCTCAGGTCGACGAACAGGATTTCTCAGGTCGACGTCCTCTGAGTACTGGTCAATGAAAACTGTTATTTGGTAGACGAATTATGCAAGCAGTCCGTTCTTTGTTCTTTCCTTATCTGTTCCCTCTTTATTATTATTCTGAGTCATAAATTCTCTGAGTAATCAATGCTTATATTCTCTATGAATATAGCCATTTCCGGCAGCATTGATTATGGTATTCATCAGAGGATTTATTTGACATATTTCTCGGGACAGTTAGGGAAATGAATAATGACAGATATGCTAGCCATTTTCCTTCCTAGTTTTCCAGCAAAGTATTAATTGCAGTGATTCAAATTTCGAAGGAATATTGGTTGTATCAGAGAATATACAGAAAATAATATTTTGAAAAGGAGATAGAGACTGAGAACAACAATAGAATTCTTTTAGAGCAAAAATTACAGTGAGAAATTCTTCACAAGAGCATAATATTTTCAAGCATCTCTCAATCTTAATCTCACAGTGATCTCAAGAAGATAGAAGAGGAACAACATAAACAGATCAAGTGTCCTCTTCATTTTCTCATCCAGGAACTTGTTGAGATAATTCAGCTCAATATATCTAGAGCTCCTGGATCCAGTTTTTCTCAAGCTGAAGACCTACACACTCCTGGATAAAGCTTATCAATCCTGAATACTCAACATCTCAGAGGGAGCTTTGACAAGATCTGGAATCCACACAAAGTCTTCTCAAAGTGCTTTTGAGAAAAGAGAAGACAATCATCACTTTCTTTCCAATCCCACTGTATACAGTTTTAACTCCCTTCAAAAGTTAACCTGGTTCACAAGTCACCTACCAAAATACTTGAGTTTAGTTTTTGGGCACCTGATCCAAAGCTCAATGGGTTGCAATATCTCCCTTAAAATAGATATTGTGGTAGCAGTCACCTGATCAAAACCTGTAGTGGATTCCTACCAGGGTGGTAGAAGAGTGGATGTACCCAGTTGGGGAACCACTATAAAATTCTTATGTTGTCTGTGTGTTTGCTATTTTCTTTTTGTCTTGTGCTGTGGTAGCTTAGTTTTCTTTGCTTTTGATTAGCTATTATCATATCACCTATTTTATCACTTAACTTTATAATTACAAAAATATGCAAAGGAATATTTATGTAACTCTATTCACCCCCACCCCCTCTAGAGTTAACCAGAAATTACTCTCCCTTTTCTTTCAATTGGTATCAAAGCGAGGTTGGTCATTTTCATTTTTAACAGGCTAACACCTGGACTAACCAAGATCACAAGATAATCTCTGATTAAATTTTGTTCCTTTTACACTTTATATCATGGCACAAAACAAGGATTATGCTAGCACCAGACCTCCAGTGTGCAACTTATCTAATTTTGCCATCTAGAAGGCAAGAATAAGGTTATACATGAACTCTGTTGATGAAGACATTTTTAATTAAATCTTGATTGGACCTCCAACTCCAGTGGCCTCCACTCCTTCAACTTCAACAAATCTAAGTGCAGTCCCACAACCAAATTGGACAGATGCACAAAAGAAAGCCAAGATTGCAGATGCCAGAGCTATGAATATCATAGCTCAGACTATGTCTGATGATATTTTTCAAAAGGTGGCTGAGTGCACTTCAGCCAAAGCCATCTGGTATTCTCTAGATCAGATGGTGGCTGGATCTGCTAATGAGAGAAAGGATAGGAGATCCAATCTCATCTCTCAATATGAGAACTTCAAGAAAGATGATGCTGAGTTAGTGAGTGATATGTACAACAAGCTTAGCTCAATCATCAATGAGATGAAGACCTTGGACAAGGACATCACTCTGACAGAAGTTAATGATAAAATCCTTATGTGCTTCCCTAGCACATGGGATTCAAGAATCTGGCCAATCAGAGAAGCCAGAAGCATGACAGAAATCTCTACTGAATCACTTCTTGGAAAGTTAAAGTCATATGAACAATTAATGAAGACCAGAGAAGCAGCAGCTGAACAGAAGACTGCAACACCTATCAGGAAGGAGCACAACATTGCATTCAAGGATGATGAAGAGTCTGAAGGGACTCCAATCAATGAAGAGCTGGTGAGCCTCTTTGCCAAAAGATTCTTCAAGATGGCAAAGAAGGACTTCAGTAGAAATTCATCAAGGTATGATGATAAGCCAAGGTATGACAAGACTCCATCTAAGAAAATTGTCTGTTTTGGATGTAGGAAACCTGGAAACTTCATCTCAGAATATCCAGAAGCTCAGAAGAAGGACATGAGAAGAGAAAAGGATTCTAGAAGAACACATTATAGCAAGCCATCCTCCAGCAAACACAAGAGGAAGGATAAAGGGTTTGTTGCAAAAACCTGGAGTGACACTGAGGAAGAATCATCATCCTCCAGCTCCAGTGATGATGAAGAAGAAGAGAAGGCAAAGGAAGTTTGGCTAATGGCAATAGATAATTCCTGCAGTCAGTCAGAGGCTGAATCTTCAGACGATGAAAGACCTCTATCTGTAGAGGATCAGGTAATAACATCTTATGATTTTAATTCAGAAGAATTTAAAACTGAGGTTAAAAATCTGTGTTTAGATCTAATAGGCTCTGAGAAGGAAATCAAACTCCTCAGAGAAAGATTAACTTAACAAGACAAGCACATTGCTGAAAATACAAAACTAACAATTGATCTCAACTCATCAAATGAACAAATTGTTTTACTAAAAACTAAGTTAAGCAAAGCCAAAAAATAAGAAGAATCACTTAATGGTAGAAGCTTAAAACTGCTAGACATAACTAGTACTCTAAACACTAGGGCAAATAACTGTAAACTAGGACTAGCTGCATCATCTAGTGAACCACCTATAATTCAGAAAAATAACTTATCTAAACCATTAAATTTCATCTCAGATAAGTGTAAGAAGAATACTAAACAAGTAGACAAAGTAAATAAAGAATTAAAGCAAATGGAACTAAAACAAAAATCTAAGAACAAGAAGAAAAATAACTACAAGCATGTTTGTTGACACCGAAATCTCGGTCTACTGTAGAGTTCACCCTTGTGGAAAGGGTGATCGCGCACCTACTTCACTCCTGCAAACAAGACAACAAAAGAGACAAGGGAAGAACCGGCCCAAGGGATCGGCGTGGAGGACCCACCACACAACCGGAAGACCTGAGAGTACTTCCCCTCCTTAGCCACAGGCCGAGCTAAGGCTACATCAGAAAGCACTACAGGACCAAGAGGCTATGAAGTATGAGAACGTGTTCTCTGAGGTGCCCCCTTTGGTTCTATTTATAGAATTCTGAAAATGGCCTGCAAATAGCCAACCTCCGCTGTTTTGAACAGCTATGTGCAGTTCAACTTGGTCTGCCAAAAGCGTAGCTCCACTGTTCCAACAAGCTATTTGCACCCATGGGGAGGGCATCCAGGTAATTTCACCTTAGGGCTGCTACTCGGCCCCATCCAGGGATAGGGAGGTCAGCTCGCCACTAATCTCTACCTGCGAGAGGCGGGTGCGACCTGGCTCTAGAGGCTCGCCTATTCTTCTTGGGCGAGCGCGAGCCGGGCCACCGCGACCCGCCAATCCTCTACAGAGGCGGGCAGGCAGCCCAGTCGCGTATAGGAGAGCGGGCTGGCGGCCAGGCTTCCAACTGTAACCATGGGAGTCTCGGAGGAGGGCTCGCCGATCTGGACTCGTCGACCCATCCCCATGCCTCTCGATGAATGCTGACTGGAAAGCTCTGCTCGACGAATGGCGACCCAAACTCTGCTCGACGAATGGCGAGCTAAACTCTGTTCGACGAATGGCGAGCGAGCGAGAAGGGTGAAGGGGCCAACCCGCGTGGCTCACCTGTCCGACCTGTGCGAGAGCGAGACGGCCTCCTACCACCTCCCCCTCGCATGTTGTTCTGGTGAGGGCCGGGCGACCTGGTTCGCTCGCCTGACTTAGCGAGGCCCGCTCGACGAACACGGGGTTGTACACAATCCCCGCTCTTTTTGAGCTTGATCAAGCTCGGAAAGAATCATCCAACCCGCGTATTTGGCGAGTGCTATGCTGAGCTGGCATGGAATCATCTGGTGGGTCCCACTACTCGGCTATAAATACCACTGAGCCCAGGGGTGAATCCCTACCTCATCTCATCTTTTCAAGCATACTGCAGCTGCTGTATGCCGGTCAGCGAGGAGGTGTGAGCCCGTCTGGCAGCCGCGGGCCAGAAGACTCGGGAGGAAGCCCTCGAGGCCGCCCCTTCATTGGCGCGTGGGTCTCCCAGCCCTCTTTTTAGGCCTGTAAAAGGAAGGATTGTTAGGCGGTCCCCGTCGAATAACTTCTCGGGCTCCAGCTCGGCGGCTGGCACCTAGGTCGCTCCCGAGGTCGCTCTCGAGGTATGTGATCCTCCTTCCTGGCTTGTTGCTTCATTTCTGACCTTTTATCTCGTAGGTACCGCCGTATGAAGATGAGGGTGATGGGGGTGGGGGGGGGAGGATCGCTCCCCTCCCTTGTCGTCTGAGAGGATCGCTAGCCCCTCGGGTCTGGGTCGTCTACCCAGAATACCCCTCGTTCGGCATTTCCCCCTGGACTAGGGAAATCTCTTGTAGCCTTCGAGGGAGAACCCTTTCAGGGTCAGCCGGGTTCTTCCCGTCCTTCCACCGGTATGGATGACATGCCAACCCCCGGTAAGCTCGCACTTAGCGCTTGTTTTGTTCTTGCCCGTCCCCTCTGAATCTCTTCTTTGAAGTCTACAACGCGATCTCCTCTGAAACTGAGATGAGCGAAGGGTACTCGCCTCCGCCTGACGTGGAGGGTGTTTTAGATTACCTGGAGGACCCGGCTGATGCAATGGGGATGAAGAGGCAGGTGACGTGGCTGTTCCAGAAACATACTCTGCTGCTTCAGGAGATTGTCAAGAGAGTCGACTGAGACAAGGCCGAGACCGAGGCTTGGCTCGCGGATTTGGAGGGGGATCCGCGCGCAGCAGAAGGTGGTGAGGTCACCTCTCCTGACATGTATATTACGCGGGCCGAGGAGCGTCTAAAGAGTGTCACAGAACAAGTTGGCCTGGCCCAGCAGGAGTTGGTGGCGGTGCGCAATTACCACTATCCTCGCGTGCCGCCGTGAACCGGAACGCAACGGCGGGGCAGGTGGAAGTGGATCCAGTACTGACCCACCATCTCTTCCCCTTTGTTCACGGACTATCGTTAGGTCAGGTCGCGTCTGTGCTTTGAGTCAACTTGCTTGGGGGGGGGGGGTTACTATTACTTCAAAAACTTATTCAATGTCTGTAACTATTTCCGACTTTTCTCGCCCGTCTACGGGTCTGGTTTCTGATTTCTGGTGTTTGTCGTTTTTGTCGTGTTGTTGCTTGATTCTGCCTGGGGCAGGCACGAATGCAGCCGCATCCTCCGCTCGCCGCCCTCTCGGGCGAGTGCGGGGCCATAGGATGGACTCGCCCAACCTGCCAACCTGATCTTAGCGGGAGCGGGCCAAGGGGCTCGTCAGCTGAGAGTCTCCCCGGCTCGCTCAGAGTCCTGGGCGGCTGCGGGACGTAGCTTGCCCTCCCTCTTTTCGTGTGGATGCGGGAGGGCGAGACCCGCTAATGAACGGTCTTGGCGGTGCGGTTGCCGGCCGGGAAGTTGAACCGTCAGGCTTGATTTTTGCTATACGCACTTTTCCCCTTGGCGGAAAATTTCCCGCTCTTTTTGTCTCTATAAATAGGCCATGCCGGTTGTTGTCCTCCCATCGCCTTGAAGCATTTTCTCCTCTTCTGTTCTTCGAGGAGCCTGGCTCGCGCGCCTCCTTCTGAGGCTTTCTCGCTCGCTCGGCGATCGTTCCGTGGAATGGGTGGCGGCAGCGGCAACGCGGACGGGCGAAGTAAATGTGACTGGACTTTCTCGGAGCATGACTTCCCCCACGCCGCTATCTCTGAGCGCGAGTACATAGATGCTCTCGGCAATCACGTCCAACCCGGATTCTTGGCAAGATGGCCCGGGGAAGGGGAGAAGATCAACGATCTCTCCAGTGATGAGCTCGCCATTCCACTGGCTCACTTTGAGGTGGGTCTTCGGCTTCCTTTGTGGTCGGAGGTTCGTCAAGTGTTGAAGTACTTCGGGGTCATCATAGGACAGATGATCCTGAACTCTGTGGCTGTCATGGTAGGGTTCGCCTGCTTTTTGCGGGAGGAGCTGGCAGTGTTCAGTCTCGCAGTTTTCCGCAAATTGTTCTCCTTCCACGCGAACCGGGACGGGACCGCCTATTTCTCCAGCGCCCACCTCAAGGTGCGGGAGACCGTCAATAAGATCTACAACTGGCTCAAGAAGTTCTTGTTCGTCAAGGGGGACTTCGGAAATGTCCCTTTTTCGCTGGTGTAGCTCAGCGAGGCGAGTTAGCGCCCGCCCAGCCTGGGGGGCCATGAAGCCGACCCGTGGGGGTTCTTTGCCGAGAAGAACTTCGAGGTCGCGTACTTACGCCGCAACCTGGATAACCTTGCCGTTGTCCCGCATGGGGGAGGTTAGCCAGTCTCCATTACTCTGCCTCGCTATTTTCTACTCTAGCTTCACCCTTTCTCTCCTTGGCAGGCGAGCGGGACGTTCCACTTCACCCCCCTACGAGAGTGCTACGGTCGCCTCCAGTGTCCTCACCCGAGCTCAGGTCACTGACGCCGTTCAGCGCGACATCTCGACGGTCCCTGCTAAGAAGCTTCCGTGCCGCGAACAGCCTACTCCCCCGCCCAAGAAGGCAAATACTGCGGGGCAGCAACCCGCCGTGGGCCAAAGAAAAGGCAAGTCCCCGGCGGATCAATCGGCCGAGGGTCCCCCCCCCCCCCGCATGGCGGCTTCGAGCAGCGAAACCCCCGGCAAGGTGGCGGGCACTTCTAGGCCACCGGATGGGGCGCATACTGCCGCAAAGCAGGTGCTGAGAGGGCACCGTAATTTCGGCTACGGCGAGAAATACCTGGACGAGCTCGGCGTCCCGCTTTTGTTATGTGACAAAGAGTCAAATCGCGCGGTGGTTTTGACCCTGCTGCCGAGTTGGTTGGAGCAGGACACAATCGGCGGGGAGGCCTATAACTTCTCATGTGGCCTTCACTCGCAAGAGGACGCCGCCATTTACGACAAGGAGGCGACGCGGGTGCTGGTGCACGAAAGCGCGCGGGCCCAACTACGCGGCCTAGAGCTGTCCCATATGGTTGGGTGGAGCTGCACCCAGCGGGAGCAGAACGCCACTTCTCTTAGGAAGTTGGCGGACGAGAAAGAGGAGCCCCGCAAACTTGCTCGGGAGGAGGCGGATCTCCAGAGGAAGCGGGCCGACGCGGCTGAGGAGACCCTCGCTCAGTATTTGGGAGGGGTGGTACGAGCTTACTTCTAGTTGTCGTTTCCTTTCGCGAATCCACCTTCCAACCTTCTTCCTTTTCGCAGGATGCGGAGATGGCCAGCCGGATGGGTTCCGAGATAGCTGCCCTCGGCCAGGACAAGCTGGCGCTGGAGGCGCGGGTGCGCGAGCTGGACGCTACCGCTGCCGCCCCTCCGCCAACCAATAGCAGCTACCCGCTTGAACATCACTCTGAATACGAGTTAGAGGTGTTGATGCAGAAGAATGCCGCCAGCGCCGTGAAGTATACAATGTAGATGCTGCGGCGTGCGAACCTCCTCAAGAGCGAGGCCATGGGACTCTCGGCGAGCAAGGTGGTGCCGGTGTTGTTCCTTCTCGTGTCGGACCCCGAGGATAAGTGATGAATTGTAAATATACGTATTTTTATGCACATTAATTTAGTCATTTTCATTTATTTTCGTCGTTTTTACCTATTTTTGTTCAATAAAATGCTCCTATTCTTGTAAATTTTCTACTAACTTGTTTTATTTTATTTTGCAGAAAAATTTCAAAATCTGCCAAAATTGGGTAGTACACGCCCGTGACATATTTGTCACGCCCGTGACCAAGGCGTGACGCTCAAATTCCGTGAACTGGCAAATTTCTGAAGTAAAAAGCTTGACACGCCTGGTGTCACACCCGTGTCACCCGACACGGGGCGTGACCCAAGCCCGTGTCCTCTCCTCTCGACACTGTCAGCTCGACGATCGTCGAGTTTCGACACCAACAGTCACGCCCAGCGTCACGCCCATGACCTGGGGCGTGACTCAATCTCAGCTCGACGATTTCGACTCGACACTTTCCGCTCGACATTCGTCGAGTGTCGACACCAACTGACACGCCCATAGTCACGCCCATGACCTGGGGCGTGACCTTTCCAGCTGGCACGACAAGATGCTGCCAAAGACTTTCGACGCAACCCGCGCCCGGTTCTACCTCCCCGACACGCCCAGAGTCACGCCCGTGGCCTGGGGCGTGACTGCCGCGAACTTATCCCGAAGTCAACTTTCCTGTCCAATCGCCGACCGCCTTCATGAATAGTACTGACATGCCGCCCCTACACGCCCGTGACCTAGGGCGTGTACTTAGAATTTTTTGCCTATAAATTGCCCAGTTCTGTAAGGTCCAAGGGTTCAGATTTTTGGGTCATTTTAGTATCTTTTTGTGGGTTGCATCCGTGATTTCTAAAGCTATGTAAGGAGATTTCTCCCTCTTTTCTTTCATGTTTGTTTTTGCTATAGCTTTAGCTCTTGTAATAGCTTGAAATAGTTTCCTTTAATCAATAAAATGTTAGATTTTCTCTTCATATATGGATTTGGAATGAACACTTGTGCCCACTTTCCTTCTCCTTTTTATCCTTGGTTTAATCTTTGTTCTTCATTTCTGAAATGTGTGTGTGTGTATGAGTGTAACTTATTTACTTTACATGCTTTTAATTTGTCTCATGTTAGGTTTTGTTAGAAATTCATGAAATGATGAATTAGGTTTTTCTTTTTTCATGTCTTCTTTTAATTTCTTCAACATCTTCACTCTTATGAATGTGTAAAAGAGTTACTAAAGTATTTTTGATTTTTTTTACTTAGCTTTATTTTAGGATGAAGACCCTTTTTGCTCTTTCTCTTTTCATTTCAACTTTTTTAGCACTTTTATGAAATCCTAGGAATGAAAATGTTGAAATTTTAATTTTCCAAAAACTTTGATTTTTAATATGTTTTGAAAAACTTTTGTCTTCTAAAATTGTAATTTCCTCTTTTTATTTGTTTTTGGCAAAACCTAAGTATGAAAAAGTAAAAGTTTTAATTTTTAGGTAACTTTCATTTTGCTTTCAATTAGTGTGTGTGAGTGTATGAGCATAAATTTTTTTTGTTCTTAATTTTCATGTTGTGTGTGTGAGTGTATGAGTATAACTTTTAATGCTTTGTTCAAATTATGTAGAGTGTGTGAGTGTAGGTGTATAACTTTTAATGCTTTGTTCAAATTATGTAGAGTGTGTGAGTGTAGGTGTTAGCTTTATTGCTTTCTTGAAATTCATATGGAGTGTGTGTGTTTGTGTGTATTTATTTCCGCATACTCATTAAGAGTTAAATGGCGCATCGTTTTCATTTTCAGTCCTACTCGTTTGAGTAGGACTTGTTATTTTCTTTCTTTATTTTTCGGCCTACTCACTTGAGTTAAATGGCCGGACTTTATTTCCCGCCTACTCGTTTGAGTAGGATTTGTAATTTTCTTTCTTTATTTTTCTGCCTACTGACTTGAGTTAAATGGACGGATCTTTATAGCCCTGTAATCGCATTTATTTTCTCCTACTCATTTGAGTAGGATTCGCTTTCATTTCAGTCCTACTCGTTTGAGTAGGACTTGCAATTTTCAGCTTTTATTTACCGCCCCCACTCATTTGAGTGGGACTCGCAAATTTTCAATATGCAAATTTCTTTCATGTGTAACTTAGTTCCTTTTTAATTTATAATTTGGAGTGTGCGTGAGTTCTTGTTTTAGCTAGTTTTTCAGTTTTCTAAATGCTGTTATTTTTCTTGTGTCCCCTTCTTATAATCATTTAGTGTTTAATTTCGAACTTGCGCCTCACTAAATTATAAGCCGTCCCCATACCAATGTGTGGCTAATCGCTATTAGCCTCGGCATCGAAGAGCATTGGGACATTTAAAATGATTTCTAATAATTGAAGCTCTTTATTTTCATTTTAATTTAAGGACTTAAGGTTTACCCCGGGTTTAGACGCGTAGGACCACATATCGATGTGTGGTCCCTATTTCCGTAGTCCATATGCTAGCTAGCCGAGAGGCCGTGCATATGGACCGATCACCCCTGGGTAAATAGAGTTGCGTGCATACCCTCGAGAGAGGACAAGCGTAATTCTACCGAATTGGGTTCCCCACCCAATAGCGGGGTTCTTAGCGTAAAGCGGGCGTTAAGAGGAATACTTTGTCGGACTAACGTTCGGTCGAATAGTCTTAACGTTCAAGTGAGCAATATTCCTAGAGATAAGTGCGCTCACATTTGTGGAACCTCCACGGCCACGTTGCCTTTTATTAATTTGAAAACTAAGTCCTATAATTATTAAAAATTGTTTTAGTCTTAATCCGATTCGATGCCGAGCGTTAACCCTTCATCGAATATTTTCTAAAATGTTTTTTCGCTCCATTGCTTTTCCGTCTTTAGTTAAGTAAAAAAATCCACCTTACTTTCAATAAAATAATAGTCCTCCCGGATGAGTAAGAATAGTCAATGCGACCCCGAGAACAATACGACCTCGGTATTCCCCCGAATATCGAGTACTACTTGCGATAGGTGCACTTGCCTACCCGAGCAAGCCCGCGGCGATCGACTCACCGAACCAACCACAGTAAGAGTCTGTTCGCGGGTCCATCAAGTTTTTGGCGCCGTTGCCGGGGAACCTCTCTTCGAGTTGCTATTCCGAATTCCGGAGTCTATTACTTTTACTTATTTTCTATAAACTAAAAAAAACACTAAAACTTTATTTTAAAACAAAAAAAGGAAGTTTATTTTGTTTTATTTTTGTTTGGGTGTATGACCCGTGGACAACCCTCCGAGTCTGAAGATTTTGACTTCGACCCTGAGATTGAATGCTCTCTTGCGCGTATTCGATCTCAACGCCGAAATCCTTCTTTAGATCCCGAGGAATCTATCGGAGAACCTACTGTTGTACTTATCGCCGCGCCTAACCTTCCCCCGGTGGCCGAGCGTACTATGTCTTATTACGCACGACCTAACCTGGATGATTCTGGGTCGAGTATTGTTCGTCCTGCGGTGGCGAATAATAATTTCGAAATAAAGTCAAGTGTCATTCAAATGGTCCAAAACGTCGTGCAGTTCGATGGAATGCCGGATGAGGACCCGAATGTCCACTTGTCCAATTTCTTGGAGATATGCGACACCTTCAAGATTAATGGCGTCACTGATGACGCCATTCGTTTGCGCTTATTTCCTTTTTCCCTTAAGTCCAAAGCCAAAGCGTGGTTGAATGCCCTCCCGCGAGGATGTATCACCACGTGGGCTGAGTTGACGGAACGGTTCCTAACGAAGTACTTTCCGCCCGCAAAAACTGCAAAGTTGCGGGCGGACATTTCTTCGTTTGAGCAAAACGATCCTGAGTCTCTATACGAGACTTCGGGATGGTTTAAGGAATTCCTCCGCCGTTGCCCGCACCACGCGCTGCCAACGTGGTTGCAAGTTCAAATTTTTTATAATGGGCTAAATTTTCAGACGCGTCAAATGATTGACGCGGCTGCCGGGGGTACGCTAAACAACAAAACCCCTGAGGCCGCCCAGGCTTTATTCGAAGAGATGGCTATGAACGCCTATCAATGGAACGTCCCGCGGGGATGGCCAAAGCCGGCGGCTGGTCTTTTTGAAGTGGACGCCACTGCTCTCTTGACCCTTCAAGTTGAAAGGTTAACAAAGCAAGTGGCGGAGATGTCTGCTGCCTCCTCCACTCCGCCTTGTTTTATTCCCCCTAACGTCTGCGTAGCTGAAGAGTTCGTGGACTTCATGGGAAATTCGGGCCGTCCTCCCTTCAACCCCAACAACAACCCTTATAGTAATAACTATAATCCGGGTTGGAGGAATCACCCCAACTTCTCGTGGAGCAACCCGAATAATGCTCAGCGTCCCCCTATTTCTTTTGCGCCCGGATTTCTTCCTCCTCCTCCTCTTCTGAAACCCTCCCCGATGGAGGAAAATTTTTCGAAGTATATTGCGTCCAACGAGTCAAATATCCGGAACGTCACCGGATCGCTAAAAACTCTAGAACAACAGGTTGGACAGCTGGCGAGGATGATGTCCGAGCGCGCGCTCGGGGCACTGCCGGGAAACAAGGAGCCTAATCCGCGGGAGAACGCCAACGCTATAACCCTCCGTAGCGGAAAGGAGGTGGTCGATCCAAAACGGACTGACCCTTAGGTACATATTTCACCTCCGACCCCTCTTCCCCTTTCTTCGCTTAAGCCGCCTTTACCAATTATAAAAGAAAAAATTATTTTAAACAAGGCCCTTCCATATCCGCATAAGTTAGATAACGAGTGTAAGGACGCGCAATATGAAAAATTTATTTTATTATTAAAACAAATTCACATTAATGTTCCTTTTTGCGAGGCTATCTCGCAAATGCCCAAATATGAGAAATTTTTAAAAGAACTACTTTCTAAGAAACGTAAATTAGAGGATATTTCGCATGTATCGCTCAATGCTGTCTGCTCGGCGGCCCTTACTAATAAATTGCCCACAAAACAAAACGACCCGGGACGGTTTTCTATCCCGTGCCTTTTTGGTGATATATTAGTAAAGTACGCCTTAGCTGATTTATGGGCTAGCATTAATTTGATACCGTTCTCGCTCTTTTCGCGTTTAGGTTTGGGTACTCCTACTCCTACGAATATGCGCATCCAATTAGCGGATCGCTCGGTTAAGTTCCCTATCAGGGTAGTGGAGGACGTCCTTGTCCGAGTCGACAAGTTTACCTTCCCGGTAGACTTCGTCATCTTAGATATCGAGGAGGACGACGAGGTACCAGTAATACTCGGTCGCCCTTTTCTCACCACCTCCCGCGCACTAATAGATGTTAGTAATGGTAGTCTTCTCCTCCGAGTAGGCGATGACCAAGTTACTTTCTCTATGAATCCCTCGATGGACAATTTGTCATCAAGCGACGATTTCTGCTACTCTTTAGATACCTTTTTCGGAGATCGTTCTTCTCCCGTTTTCGAGTCCGTATTTTTAAACGACGATATTTTTGCGCTCGAAAATTTTAAATGCGATGAGGATACTTCTTTAGACCTGCCTTTCGAACTAATTGGTAAGAAAGACATAGGCATTAAAACCTCCCTAGAAGAACCGCCCATCCTAGAACTCAAACCCTTACCCGCATCGCTCAAATACGCATTTTTGGGAAAAGGTGATACGCTTCCCGTTATCATTTCTTCGGACTTGAGTGATTCGGAGACTTCCAATTTATTGGAAGTTTTATTTAAACATCGCCACGCAATTGCGTGGCAAATCTCTGACTTAAAGGGGATTAGCCCCTCCTTTTGCACCCATAAGATTTTTCTTAACGATAATTGCCGCAAAACGATTCAGCCGCAGCGTCGTCTTAACCCAAACATGAAAGACGTCGTTAAAGCCGAAATCGTTAAGTTATTAGATGCGGGGATTATCTACCCTATTTCGGACAGTGCATGGGTTAGTCCCGTGCATGTCGTACCCAAGAAGGGCGGTCTTACCGCAGTGGCGAATGAGCATAACGAGCTCGTCCCAACTCGTACTGTTACGGGTTGGCGAGTGTGCATCGATTATAGAAAACTTAATGATGCCACCCGCAAGGACCATTTCCCTCTGCCATTTCTAGACCAGATTTTAGAGCGTTTATCCGGTCATCCGTATTATTGTTTTCTTGATGGTTTATCGGAGTTTTTCCAAATCCCCATTTCCCCCGATGATCAAGAGAAAACAACTTTTACTTGCCCGTTTAGCACCTTCGCCTATCGAAGAATGCCATTTGGACTCTGTAATGCGCCAGCTACATTCCAAAGATGTATGCTAGCGATCTTTGGCGAGCTAGTAGAAGGCATTATGGAAGTCCTTATGGATGACTTTTCTTTTTTCGGACGCTCTTTTCCCGATTGCCTTCACAATTTAGATCGTGTCCTTCAACGGTGCGAGGACACAAGCCTTGTTTTAAATTGGGAAAAATGCAACTTTATGGTTCGAGGAGGTTTGGCCCTCGGCCATATGATTTCGTCTAAGGGGATAGAGGTGGATAAGGCCAAGATAGAAATTATAGAAAAACTTCCGCATCCAACAAACATAAAATCTATTAGGAGTTTCTTAGGCCATGCGGGCTTTTATCGACGCTTCATTCAAGACTTTTCAAAAATTACAAAGCCGCTAACTCACCTCTTGGAAAAGGAATCACGTTTCATCTTTTGTAGCGAATGCGAGTCCGCCTTTAATTTGATAAAACAAAAACTTATCCCTTCACCAATTTTAGTGGCCCCTAATTGGACCCTTCCGTTCGAAATAATGTGCGACGCTAGTGATATTGCCTTAGGTGCCGTTCTTGGCCAACGCGTAGAAAAACATTTTCATCCTATTTATTACGCTAGCAAGACGCTCACTTCCGCACAAGTAAATTACACGACAACGGAAAAGGAACTCTTAGCCGTCGTTTTCGCTTTTGATAAGTTTCGCTCGTATATAACGCTATCTAAAGTTATCGTTTTTACCGATCACCCCTGGCTTAAGTATTTATTAGCTAAAAATGATGCGAAGCCCAGCCTTCTTCGATGGATTCTCCTCCTAGAAGAGTTTGATTTGGAGATCCGAGATAAGCGGGGAGCGGAAAATCTAGCGGCAGACCACCTCTCCCGTTTAGAAAATCCGGGAGCGGAAGCGCTCGTCGAATCTGAAATAAATGACAGATTCCCCGAGGAACGCCTTCTTTCCATTAATAAATCTTCGTCATCTTCGCATAGGTTTACAGACTTTGCAAATTTCTTAATAGCGCGGGTCCTTCCAAAAGAGTTTTCCAGTCATCAAAAGAAGAAATTCTTTTCTGACTTGAAAAATTTCTTTTGGGAGGACCCATTTCTTTTTCGAATCTGCGCGGACCAAGCAGTCCGAAGATGCGTTGCGGGTGTGGAGTGCTTGCAAATTCTTAAGCACTGCCACGAGGGTCCAGCCGGTGGGCATTATCAAGCCAACCGGACCGCTCGGAAGGCGCTAGAGGCGGGCTACTTTTGGCCCACTCTCTTCAAAGACGCGCATAATTTTGTGCGCGCATGCGATAGCTGTTAGCGGTCGGGTAACATCTCTCATCGCGACGAGATGCCCCAAAATATATTTTTAGAGTGCGAAGTCTTCGATTTGTGGGGCATAGATTTTGTTGGCCCCCTACCTCCATCTTTCAAAAATATGTATATTTTAGTGGCGGTGGACTACGTATCGAGGTGGGCGGAAGCGCAAGCTCTCCCCACCAACAATGCTCGAGTCGTCGTTACATTTCTTAAAAAACTATTTTCTCGCTTTGGCACGCCTCGCGCAATTGTTAGTGATAGGGGAACGCATTTCTGTAATGCTCTTATGGCTAAGATGTTAGCTAAATACGGAGTCACGCACAATCTTGCCACCCCCTACCACCCGCAAACAAGTGGCCAAGTCGAGGTAGTAAATCGAGAGATTAAGCGAATTTTAGAAAAAACCGTTTCGCTACATAGGAAAGATTGGTCCGTTAAACTCGACGATGCGTTGTGGGCGTATCGGACGACATACAAAACCGTAATTGGTTGTACGCCATTCTGGTTAGTCTACGGCAAAGCGTGCCATTTACCCGTAGAATTAGAGCATCGCGCTCTTTGGGCTTTAAAACTCTTAAACCTCGACTCCAACTTAGCCGCTCAGAATAGAAAACTGCAACTAAACGAGCTCGATGAATTGCGTGCGAACGCTTATGAGAGCAATAAATTCTATAAAGAGTGTTCTAAGTTATATCACGATCGAAATTTAAAGTCCCCAAAAATATTTTCTATTTAGGTTAGCCCAGGACTGCCCAAGGTATACCCCGTGAAGGGCTCTCGAAGGCACTAGGAACTACGATGGGATTACGCCCAAAGCTCCCTTTTGCAAGGCACTTACTATTCTTGGTTGCAACCAGATTTCCCAACCCTTAATTAATTTTCTGGATCTAACCCTAGTGCATTAGACACTTCCTCCCTACGAGAAAGACGATCTTTCGCCGATCTCGAGCACCACCGTACACTAGTCAGTCCAACCCCATACTCACCCAAACTTCCAACGACAAACTCTTTTTCATTCATCCAAATCAGCAAACATCTAACCCAACTCGTGTGCCCCAATTCTTATTCCAACACAATTTCTACAATTTTACTAAATGCAGCCCAACCTAAACTATATGAAGTGTATAATGGGAGGTATACAAAATAATCACCCAGTACCTCTATAATAATTATTGGAGGGCTATAATGACATTTTTAGCCTAAATCCAGAAATACATAATTTTCCTAAGTTTTCTGAAAATTTATTTATTTTTTCTTATACTCCCTAAAAACGCTAAACCTTATACAGAGACATATCATGAGGCCGGGGACCACTCACCAAAATTTGGGAGGGTTTGGAGGTAGTTAGGCCACCTAATTAATTTACCCTAGTATTATTAAATAAATATAAAAACTATAGACAAAGTATCTCCTAAAATTCACATTTTTGGGCAGGCCCTAGGTATAGCTAAGATTGACCCCCTGCCCAAATTTCAGGTCATTTGGACAGGGGATGAAGAGTGGGCACCCTTTTTAATCTCAGGATAGCCCTAGGTATAGGTCCCACCAAAATGGGTGCCCTAGTCCAACCATAGGTCCAAATTGGTTTAAATCAATTTTGAATTAACATAGACACTTAGAGCTACAAACTTCATGTTGGTGACTTATTCAGTAGAGGAGCCTAGTTATTTTTAAAAATTAAAACCATCCCTAGCAAAAAGTGTGACAAAAATGATATAGAAACAAAAATTAAATGATTATTATCAAAACTAGCACACGATTCTTGGCGCGGATCCAGTGGACTGGGCTCATCGTCTACCTCCAGCCAACGACTGAGATAGCCCGAGGCTGGAGCCACTTCCAATCACTGCTGCAGCCCATCCCGGCACTTCCCCGGCCGGCCAACGCCACCTACACCTCCACCGAGGTGGTGGCTATCGACTGGCAGCGCCACAACCACCGGACGGGCAGATTCCGGCAGTTTTAGCAAGAAAATTCTCGGCTCAAAACCATGAAAACCACGAATTAATTCAGGCTCAATTTATCCCGAACCTTGGACCTAAACATTGCTATGATCTAGCCATGAGGTAAGGAGAGGGGGAGGACCTTGCCGGGGGCCTGAAGTCGAGAAGATTGCCGGAAAGCCATTCCTAAAGGCAGCGCCACTCGGTTTCTGCAACTGCACAGTGGGGGGTGTCGATTTCTTCATGTAGGGATTGGGAAAGCCTTCTCTCGACCCACTGCTGGTGTTTAAAGCCTCAATAGGGAAGGGGAGGGGATGGATTATCAATGCCCATTAAAGCCATTAATGGCTAGGCTCGGCCATGGAGGAGGGAGCTGAACCAGGGCTCAATCCAGCTGGGAAACGGATGAAAATTTCTGCTCTTCCCCAGAGGAGTTGAATCCAGCCGTTTAGAAGGCGAGGGAAGGTCCAATGATTCAATGGCCATTAATGGCCATTGAAGGAATTTTTTGGCCATGGCATGGTGCACTGTTCCGACCATGGACAGCCTCCAAACTGGCCCCCTGGTCTTCCTGAAGTGAATGTGGTATTGGGTCAGCCAATGAGGAGTGGCCTTTGGCCTCTTTCGCCATGAATGGCACCCTTCACCTTTCTCTCTCTCCTCCATTAAAACGAGGTTGAGGTTTTCTCTCTCCTAGTCATCTTGGTTGATTATGCTGACTTCTCCAGCCTATTGGCAGCCCACACATTCATAATTTTCATGATATTAAGGCTAGCCCAAAAAGGAAAGAGGGCTTGAGCTTGGGTTAGCCCATTTGAGCTAAGTTTGACTTAATCTTGACTAGGGTTGACCTAGGTCAAATTGACCTTTTCTATTATCATCATTGGGTCTTTGGTGACCTATTGGGCTCTCCAAGGGTCTGGGTAGGGATGTGTAGGGTTGACTTGGCACTTTGGAGGCCACCTGCCCTTAGGAAGGGTACTTTTCCCAAATTAAGGTTAGGATTGACTCTGGTCAATTTAGCCACTAGGGCTGACCCCAATGGGTCCTTGGTGACCTATGGACCTCACCTTAGGGCTAGGGGATGGTCAATTGACCCAATATAGTTCAGTTTGACCCATTTAGGGCTAGAGTTGATTTTGGTCAACATAACCACATTGATTGCCCTCCAAGGGTCCTTAGTGACCCATTTGACCCCATTTTAGGTGTAGGAAGACTCTGGTAGGGTTAGTCGGGCTTAACTATGGCACACTGTCCTTAATTATGGCACCCTACCCAATTTAGGCATAGAGTGGCCATAGGTCAACTTGGACACCCTGGGTCGACTCCAATGGACCCTTAAAGTTCAGATGAACTTTACAATGGACTTGTGAGGCCATGGTGGGGTCTCGAAGTCTTGTTGAAGCCCCATGATCACCTTAACTAGGGTTCATAAATCTACTATTTCCAGGCCATAGTGGTCTCACTTGCGTCCCTAGGTTAACTTGGCCTTCTTGGGCTTCCTAGGGTTTTGTCATGACCTAAACATGACAAAACCACTCCTAGGGGTCTAGTTGTTTGAGGGATGTTACAAATCCCAATATATAACAAAAACATTTCGTCCTCGAAATTCTAGTTAGGCCTACGGGGTTTCAAATATGAAAGGAAAATTGTAACATCCCGGGAGGTTGTGAGTAATACCTGACTTAAAAGCTCTAGGTACCTTTGATGCATCAAGTCCTGGGGATCCTATGTGTACTCCTCTCGCCCGTGATTCCTCCACAGGACACTGACCAATGGAACCTTCTTGCGGCGCAAGACTCGTATTTCCATGTCGTCAATCTGAACCGGTTCCGGGTGAACTAACCGATAAGAGGCTACTGGCCCATCCGTGGCCGTAATCTGCTGCTCCGGGCGTAGTAGAGCCCTCTTGAGTGAGGATACATGGAATAGGTCATGTAGGCTTGCCAGATCCGGTGGCAGCTCCAGCCTGTATGCCAAGGGACCGATCCGCTCCTGGATCCTATAAGGCCACAAATATCTTGGGCTGAGCTTCTTCTTCCGACCGCGCACCCGTGAAACCCCATGAATTGGTCGAATCTTCAAGAACACCTGGTCACCCACCTAGAACTCCACCTAATGATGTCGAGCGTCATAATACTTAGCCTGTCGGCTCTGTGCCTCTAGCATCCTATCTCGTATCAATCTCACCTGAGCCTCGGTGTCTTCAACAAACTCTGAACCCAAAGCCTTCGGATCCTCATCCTGTATCCACGACAGTGGAGTCCTACATCTTCGTCAGTATAGGGCCTCATAAGGATCCATCCTTATGCTGGACAGGTAGTTGTTATTATATGAGAACTAGATCAGTGGCAACAGCTTCTCCCAGGGCTCACCGCGATCCAGTATGCGAAGTCGCAGCAGATCTTCCAAGGTTCGATTTGTGCGTTCCGTCTGTCCATCAGTCTGGGGATTAAATGCTGTGCTGAATGTCAGTCGGGTGCCCAAGTGTGTCTGCACTGATCTCCACTCCCTTGACGTGAACCGTCCATCCCGATCCGATACAATCGACCTTGGTATGTCGTGATAACGGATGAACTGTTCCACGAACTTTCGAACCAGCACACCAACTGAGTCATCCTTCCTAATCGGAATAAATCTGGATACCTTTGTTAGCCGGTCAATGATAACCCAGATCGAATCGTTTCATGTCCGAGATCGGGGAAGCCCATGTATGAAGTCTATCACAACATCGTCAAACTTCCACTCCGGCACTGGGAGTGGCTGCGATAGTCCTGCGGGATTCCTGCACTCTGCCTTCACCAACTGGCATCCCTTGTAGTAGGTCACGAAGTAGGTGATATCCTTCTTCATGCCTGGCCAGTACGTGGCCTTCTTCAGATCTGCAGTCATCTTCGTAACACTCGGATGTACTGAATACCGACTTCCATGAGCCTGCATCATGATATCCTCTTGGACCTTGGCTCCCTCCGGTATGTAAATCCGTCCTCTGAAATACACTAGCCCATACCTCAATGAGTAATCTCCAACTGTGCCTGCTTTTAAGGCCCGGAATATCGGCTCAAGATGGGTATCCTACCTCTGCCCATCTCTTACTCTGTCTCGAATGTCATCTGGGGCAATCAACGATACTAGGTACTCTCGGTACAGCTCAGGGTGATCCTCGGACACAAAGGATATCTGCATCTCTTCGAACATCTGTACCAACTCCAAGGCCAACAACTGCGTTCCTGCTCTAGAGTTTGTGGCCTTACGGCTAAGCGCATCTGCCACCACATTCTCCTTTCCCGGGTGGTAGTGCATCTCGTATTGGTAATCTGCTAGAAACTCCACTCATTGTCTCTGCATGATATTCAGCTCCTTCTGTGTGTCCATATACCTCAAGTTCTTGTGGTCGGAGTAAATATCGCAGTGGACATCGTACAGATAGTGTCGCCAGACTTTCAGAGCAAATATGACCGCTCCCATCCATTACTCATGAACTTGGTAGTTCAGCTCATGCTTCTTCAGCTGCCGAGAAGCTTATGCTATCACATGACCATTCTGCATCAGCACCGCACCCATGCCCTGGTAGGAAGCGTCGGTGTAGACCTGGATCCTTCCTTCCTCTAAGGAAGGGCTAGTATAGGAGCCGAGGTGAGTCGATTCTTTAACTCCTGAAAGGCCACCTCGCACTGCGGGGTCCAGACATAGGGCACTTCTTTCCTTGTCAGGGATGTGAGGGGAAGGGAAATACGAGAAAATCCCTCCACGAACTTCCGGTAGTAACCGACAAGTCCTAGGAAGCTCCGCACATCTGAGGCCGACTTCAGCTGCTGCCTATCCCGAACTGCCTGAATCTTGGTCGGGTCCACTGCCAACCCAACACCACCGATGATATGGCCTACGAAAGCCACCTCCTTCAACCAGAACTGGCATTTGCTGAACTTCGCGTAGAGCTGGTGCTCCCGTAGTCTTTCCAGGGTCAGCATCAGATGTCTTGTGTGCTCCTCCTCTGTCCTCGAGTAGATGAGGATGTCATCAATAAATACAGTGACGAACACATCCAGATTTGCCTCGAACACCCGATTCATGAGGATCATTAAGGCCGACGGTGCATTCGTGAGCCCGAAGGGCATCAAAGTAAACTTGAACAACCCATATCTGCTACTGAAGGCAGTCTTCAGTATGTCCTCCTCCTGGATCCGCAGCTGATAGTAGCCCGACCTCAAATCCAGCTTTGAAAAGAAGTGCGCGCCCACCAGCTAGTCAAATAGCTCATCTATCCTTGGCAGTGGATAGGTATTCAGGACTGTCAGTCGGTTCAGTGCCCGGTAGTCGATGCACAATCTGAGTGTCCCGTCCTTCTTTTTAACAAATAACACCGGGGCTCCCCATAGTGAAGAGCTTTGCCGGACAAAACCGTCTTCCACCAGTTCCTGGATCTGGCTCCGAAACTCTGTCAGCTCCTTCAGGGACATACAGTAAGGGGCTCTAGATGCTGGCTTAGCCCCCGACACCAACTGTATCCGAAAATCCTGCTCTCGGTGCGGGGTAGCCCTGAAAGCTTCTCTGGAAATACGTCGGCAAAATCTCGCACCACCGAAATATCCGAGATGGAACACTTATACTCGACCATCCCATACAAGACTTCATAGACTTCCTCCCCCTATTAGTGGGCCTTGATGGCCTACACGGATGTCAGCAAGAGATGAGGAATAGATCTAATACCTTCGATGACGATGAAGGAATACCCATGCCTTACAGTAATCCTCTTGGACATTCAGTCGATCTGAGCATGGTTCCAGCGCAACCATGTCATTCCCAGGATCAAATCAAAGAATGGCATCTTCATGATCATCGCCGGTGCTTCAAATATCTTTCCGCTGAACTCCTCCTCCATGTTGCAGCGGGCGGTGGTGAATAACTCCGATCCGTTAGGTATTTGTATACTCATCATCAGGCCTGTGAACCGCTCCATGCCTTATAGAACTTCCAGGAAGTCTTCCGACACAAACGAGTGCGAAGCACCCATATCGAACAGTGTATAGGTGGGTTTGCCGCTGATGAAGACTATGCTTGGGGGTTTAACTTAAATTTTTAGTAATCTATTTAAGGTTTTCTTCCCTAGTCTATCAGTCCTATATTCATAACTTTAATTATCTAGGAAAGAAAAAAAAGAAAATTAACTGGCATACCTGTGATCACTTGCTCCGGGTTCTGTTGTTGAGTCAGATCCAATGCATATACCTGCCCACTCTCCTGAATGTGGTCTCTATCATAGTATCCACGACCTCGTCCACATCCTCGGCCTCCAAAATACTGAGCTGGCGGGGCAGCCGGTGGTGCTGGTGGTGCTTCCCCCTTCATGGGATAGTTCCTCCATATATGCCCCACCTGATGGCAATTGAAGCATTCTGGCGGGGGATATGACATTGCCCCGGGTCTCTGCTCCTTCTGCATCTGGGGTGGCTGAGGGGCCACCACTACTGGTTCCCTCTGCACCTGTCTCGCCTCATGCAGGGGCTGTTATTATACTCTTCTCCCATCTATGACCCAGCCCCGACGCTGATCATTTCGGGCCCCCCGGCCCTGTTCCTTAGCTGGCCGCTTCCGGCCTCGGGTGGTCTGCCAATCTGCATCGATCCTTTTTGCCATATCCAATATCCGCGGAATAGGTCCATCAGACAAGAACAGCAGAGCCTCCCTTAGATCCTCTCGCAGGCCCTTATAGAACCTCTTGGTGTAACCTGCCTCATCCAACTGGTAAGAATCCGCAAACCGGGCTAGATGGTTGAACTCCCGATGATACTCCACCACTGTCTTGCTACCCTATATTAACTGAAGAAATCTATCCTACAGCTCGTCCCTGGCCGACTGCGGAACAAAATGCTCCAGCAGTGCGGCCATGAACTCCACCCAAGCTATCTCAACAACATCACTGTCGGCAAACGTCGTGTCCAGCGAAGTCTTCCACCATCTCTTGGCATGGGACTCAGGCAAGAGACGACCAAGGACACTCTCTCCTCCCATGGGCACCGGATCCCAATCAGCATCTCATACATAATGTCCAACCATTCCTCCGTCCGAACGGCCGAGTCTGTCCCCAAGTAGGATGGGGGAGAAAGTCCTCGGAAAATACTTAGCCAGTTGGCCGCCGGGTTCGGCAGCGGAGCCGGAACCTGTTGTGACCTAAACCCCTCCAGGATATCTGTCAGAGTCTACCCATCTCTGACTGTAGGAACGGAGTGGGAACTGGAAGAGGTGGTGCAACCTCGGGAGTCTGCTGGACTCTGTCTTGTGGTGTAGGCTGTGTTGGGGGCTGCATGACAAAGCCAATAGTAAATAATCGAGTCAAACATAATTAACGGTGTAGAATTTACATGTGATCCCCCATATGGGCACACCATTGCTTCTGCTTCTTAGTTTGTCCCCAAACTAAACTCGTGCGGGGTTGACCCAGGGGTTGGGGACTGCTAATTTTCGATCGAGGTCTCCTCTGATACCACTTGTAAGACCCCCCCCCCCCTTTCTTTTAACACCACAGGGTCTTAGGCCCAGAACCGCCGTTTTGCGGTGACACCTCCACTCCCGGGAAGGTAATCACTACAAAACGCCGATCCTGTCAGCCAAATCGATCATAACAGTAGCAAAGTAACAAAGCAAGTCCACAGAAGTCACAAAAATAGTAAATGATCTCCACGAAGGGAGTGTCCACATGTATAATAAAAATACAAAAACTTGGGCTAATGCCCAGTACATCAATGTCTTCACTACAAATCTCTCATCACGGAAGCAAAACTAATATAACTAGTAGGGGCCAGTACTCACAGTCCCTGCCGTCTGAACTCCGGTACTAGACTGCCCCATCTCCAAGCGCGTCGACCTCCGGGGCTGCTCCTCCATGCTAGGCTCCACGGCTCCCTAAAATGATGTGGTTCGAAAACCGTTAGTATAAAAGACTAAGTCCTATCATCCACCGCCCCTACCCCCATGGAACCTAGGAACCGAGCAGGGAGGAGGAAAGGAGAGGACATGAAGGTGGAGAATGGAAAAATGATCAGATGGCGGAAGAACTAACTAGCAGTCCAATAGTATATAAGGCAGTAGTAAAAGCATGAGAAATTAAGCAGGAAAAATAACATTAACTTATGCGAGAACACATAATCCAAGGGATCTTTTGCAGGCCTCCTATCGTGTAAAGAGTCCCATAACTGTTTATACGATAGGGTATCGGTTTTCTATAAAGCATACATATAAAGATTTCTGAAATAAACCTTACCTTATAAGCACGCTCACACGAACTGATAAACCAAAGGGTCGTTTTGTAGGGCCTATTGTATAAAGCATCCCATACCACTTTATACAATAGGTGTCAGGGTTGAATGCAATGGTTATGCTATGAAATACAATTATGCCATGCTGTGAACATGCATGTTCAATACACCCACTTGACTCTGTGTACACAGACCTTTAGTTGCCCCTTTCTGGAGCCGAATCTCCCAGGATACCTCCGTAGTGGCAAACGGAAGCGGTGGGTTGGGCCTCGCCCACCTCTAAACCGGTAATTGCACTACCAGTCAGACCTATCGTACGCCTCAACGCTGGTGCACTAAGTGGAGCTCCTGTGTACTCTTTCGGCTGGCGAATCGGGCTTTACCTAGCCAAGTGCTCAACCACACTTGCCGAGTAAACATATTGGCGTTGGTGCATCGACTCACCAATACCGAATACCCACCAACTTTACTTTATGCACATGAAACCTTGATGTATAACCATCGAGCCAAAGCACACCGGACCAACCCGTTCGTCACCAACTGCAACCGAGCCAAAGCTCGCTGGGCCAATTTGCCCATCTCCACATCCACCAGGCCTAATGCCCGAGTGACCTAACCTAACTCACACAACTCCGAGGAGTGTGAGTGCAACCCTAGATTACTTCTACTTACTCTTGCATTTCAGTTTTACCTAATATTTAGGTTAGCCCAGGACTGCCCAAGGTATACCCCGTGAAGGGCTCTCGAAGGCACTAGGAACTATGATGGGATTACGCCCAAATCTCCATTTCACAAGGCACTTACTATTATTGGTTGCTACCAGATTTACCAACCCTTATTAATTTACTGGATCTAACCCTAGTGCATTAGACACTTCCTCCCTACGGGAAAGACGATCTTTCACCGATCCCGAGCACCACCGGACACTAGCCATTCCAACCCCTTACTCATCCCAACTTCTAACGACGAACTCTTTTTCATTCATCCAAATCAGCAAACATCTAACCCCAACTCGTGTGCCCCAATTCTTATTGCAACACAATTTCTGCGATTTTACTAAATGTAGCCCAACCTAAACTATATGAAGTGTATAATGGGAGGTACACAAAATAATCACCAGTACCCTATAATAATTATTGGAGCGCTATAATGACATTTTTATCCTAAATCCAGAAATACATAATTTTCCTAATTTTTCTGAAAATTTATTTATTTATTCTTATACTCCCAAAAATCCAAGTTTGAACATGAAGTACCCATTTCAGACAAGCAAATGCTCTACAAAATTTATGATAAATTCAATATGACTTTTCAACAAGTAATCCAGTGTCTCCCAATTTTTCCAGGAAAATAAGCATCTGAATAAACTATACGTCAAATCCCAAAATTATGGGTTTGTAAAGCATATACTGCAAATAATCATCTAAAAATCATGAATTAATTTATCCAAGTGGTTATTGACCTAAAATTATCAGGGACCCAATTTCACCATTTTGCAACAAGTAAATAGATCTAAATAATTTATTGACCATAATTGCACCGTTTCAAATTTGGGAAGGAAGTAATAAAGTTGTTCAACTAAAATTTATAACAAAATTCAGGAATAATCATTTTGACTTAAAACATCTCTTACCCAAATTTCATGAGTCTAGAATGAATAATGTGATCATAATAAATAAAATACAATTTACGGCCACATCATGTATAACAAAGGAGGTGCTAGTAATATTACTCATAAAATTCCAATAAATTCACCAGAGTCCTAACTAACTTAAAATCCATGCTACCTAAGTTTCACACCTTTTTAGTTAGTTTTGGTGGCTTATTCTACACAAAAGGTGGATATGCGCTAAACTGGGTTATGGATTTGAGACGTCTATCCATCTCCAAATCCTCTAAGATTCATATCAGAGGGCTTTGGCTACCCTAGCATCATTTCTACCAAGATGCAAGATCATACAAGGGCATGTGACCCCAAGCCCTTCACAACACTCAAGTGCCCCTCCTTAGGGTTTGAGTTTGGATCCTTGGGCAAAACTGTCCTAACCACCCAATAATCCCTATGATGGTGTCTAAGGTTATGTCAAGTCAGTGGTCAAAATCCAAACCTCTATTGAGGTGATTAAACCACTCAACCTCAAGGTGCACTTTTTACTTAAGAACCCCTCATTAAGGTAAAATTAGCGTTAGCTCATTTCCTATCCAAAACACATACAAATGAGGTGAAAAGTTATACATAGACATATCATGAGGTCAGGGACCACTCAATAAAATTTGGGATGGTTTGGAGGTAGTTAGCTACCTAATTAATTTACCCTATTATTTTTAAATAATTATAAAAACCATAGACTAATTCTCTCCTAAAATTTCCATTTTTGGGCAGGCACTAGGTATAGCTAAGGGCACCATTTTTAATCTCAGGATAGCCCTAGTTATAGGTCCCTCCAAAATGGGAGCCCTAGTATAACCAGAGGTCCAAATTGGTTAATATCAATTTTAATTAAAGTAGACACTTAGAGCTACAAACTTAATGTTGGTGACTGTTTTAGTAGAGGAGCCTAGGAATTTTTAAAAATTAAAACGATCCCTAGCAAAAAGTGTGACAAAAATGATATAGCAATGAAAATTAAATGATTCGTATCAAAACTAGCGCACGAATCTTGGCGCGGATCCAGTGGCCCGGGCTCATCGTCTACCTCCAGCCAACGACTGAGATAGCCCGAGCCTGGAGCCACTTCCAATCGCCGCTGCAGCCCTTCCCGGCACTTCCCCGGCCAGCCACCGCCACCAACACCTCCACCGAGGTGGTGGCTATCGACTGGCGGCACCACAACCGCCGGAGGGGCGGATTCCGGCAGTTTTAGCAAGAAACTTCTCGGCCCAAAACCATGAAAACCACGAATTGTTTCGGGCTCAATTGACCCCGAACCTTGGACCTAAACATTGCTATGATCTAGCCATGAGGTAAGGAGAGGGGGAGGACCTTGCAGGCGACCTGAAGTCGAGAAGATAGCCGGAATGCCATTCCTAAAGGCATAGCCACTAGGTTTCTACAACTGCACAGTGGGGGGGGGATCGATTTCTTCAAGTAAGGATTGGGAAAGCCTTCTCTCGACCCACTGATGGTGTTTAAAGCCTCAATAGGAAAGGGGAGGGGATAGATTATCAATGCCCATTAAAGCCATTAATGGCTAGGATCGGCCATGGAGGAGGAGGCTGAACCAGGGCTCAATCCCGCCGGGAAACAGATGGAAATTTCTGCTCTTCCCTAGAGGAGTTGAATCCAGCCGTTTAGAAGGCGAGGGAAGTTCCAATGCTTCAATGGACATTAATGGCCATTGAAGGCATTTTTTTCGGCCATGGCATGGTGCACTGTTCCAGCCATGGAAATCCTCCAAACTGGTCCCCTGGTCTTCCTGAAGTGAATGTGGTATTGGGTCAGCCAATGAGGAGTGGCCTTTGGCCTCCTTCTCCATGAATGACACCCTTTCACCTTTCTCTCTCTCCTCTATTAAAATGAGGTTGAGGTTTTCTCTCTCCTAGTCATCTAGATTGACTATGCTGACTTCTCCATCCTATTGGCAGCCCACACATTCATAATTTTCATGATATTAAGGCTAGCCTAAAAAGGAAAGAGGGCTTGAGCTTGGGTTAGCCCATTTGAGCTAGGTTTGACTTAATCTTGACTATGGTTGACCTATGTCAAATTGACCGTTTATGTTATCATCATTGGGTCTTTGGTGACCTATTGGGCTCCCCTAGGGTCTAGGTAGGGATGGGTATGGTTGACTTGGCACTTTGGAGGCCACCTGCCCTTAGGAAGGGTACTTTGCCCAAATTAAGGTTAGGGTTGACTCTGTTCAATTTAGCCACTTGGGCTGACCCCAATGGGTCCTTGGTGACCCATGTACCTAACTTTAGGGTTAGTGGGTATAAATGGGGTCCACCTGGCTACGGGATGGTCAATTGACCCAATATAGTTCAGTTTGACCCATTTAGGGCCAGAGTTGACTTTGGTCAACCTAACCACCTTGACTGCCCTCCAAGGGTCCTTAGTGACCCCTTTGACCCCATTGACCCCATTTTAGGTATAGTAAGACTCTGGTATGGTTAGTTGGGCTTAACTAGGGCACACTGTCCTTAATTAGGGCACCCTGCCCAATTTAGGCCTAGAGTGGTCGTAGGTCAACTTGGACACCCTGAGTCGACTCTAATGGAGCCTTAAGGTTCAGATGAACTTTAAAAGGGATTGGTGAGGCCATGGTGGGGTCTTGAAGTATTGCTGAAGCCCCATGATCACCTTAACTAGGGTTCATAAATCTAATATTTGCAGACCACAATGGTCTCACTTACATCCCTAGGTTTACTTGGCCTTCTTGGGATTCCTAGGATTTTGTCATGACCTTGTCATGAAAAAACCACTCCTAGGGGTCTAGTTGTTTGAGGGATGTTACACAAGAACAACACACCAAGTTTTATAGTGGTTACTCAAGGTATGAGTACATCCACTTCCCTCCCACCTTTCTAAGAGTGAGTTAGACAAGGCAATCTTCTCCAAACTCGGCTCAAAGTGCTTACAAAACAGATCCCTAGGGATCTCTCAGGCTTCCTCCAAGCCCTATCTCAGGTCACCGTCCTAAACACATAGAGTAATCTTTACTCCTATAGCTCAGTTACCCTCCTGATCACCTACCTTAGGCTTATCAAGAAGCCTTATAGCTCAGGCTAGGAGGGTAGCCCTACACTCAGATATAATTATTCTCCTACCTCACACCTTAGCAAGAACCTACCTCAGGTACCCAGGCCCTATCTCAGATCCACACCAGGATCCTACCACTCAGCCTTTATATTTTAGGCTTACAACTTGGATCAATAATGATCCTATAGAAAGAGTAGATGGTTGATGATTATTGACTCCATGGAAATGGTTATCTGAGTCTTCTTTCTGAACTGAGTAAAATTAGTTCTATCTTATTCACAATACCAAGATAATTGATCTTCAGGATGTTTCTGCTTGTCCTGAGAAGACTACTTCAGAACATTGTTTCTTCAAGAATTTGATGTGCAGTGGCCTTGAAGATGTACAGCTCCTTGAGTTTGCTCTACTTCTCCTTCTTTTACAGAAAACCAGTTCTGTGTTCTTGATGCTGAAGACTAATGGATTAATTTTCAGATGTTGATTTCTTCAAAACAGCTAGCCTTAGTATGAATCTCACATTCCTTCTAGTTAATCCCGATGTCAAGGATTTTTTCTTGATGGAGATGATGGAGTAGCCGTCTATCCAGAGAAAAAGCTTCATTCTAACATATCTGTAAAGTCCATGTTATCTTTCACCATCCAACGACTATTTCCTCGTCATGGGCAAGCTAAAATTGGTAACTGCCAGACAATTTTAGCTTTAATTGTTGTAATAAAAGCATACAACGCCTTTTGTCATTTAGCGCACATGTCCCGCAACATTTGAATTTTGGATGACGTCAGCATGACCAAGTGCCTAGGGACTTATCAATTTTCAGTCATTTTACATAGACGTTGAGTGAAGTCATATCACTCAATGAAGAAATACTTGGCATAAAATCTATATCTTGAGCCATTGAGTGAACCTTTAATTCTCAATGCATTTGACTTTTATAGCCTAACTAATTAGGCATTGAGTGAGCCTTCATCACTCAACGTATTGGGACTTGCTAGAATTTTCTTGTATGAAGGTGTTGAGTGAAGCTTCTACACTCAACGCATTTTGACTTTGCCTAATTTCTTGATGTGGCGTTGAGTGATCCTTCATCAATCAATGCTTTTGTACTTAACCAAAAATCCTTTTGAGTAGGCATTGAGTGAACTTCCTTCACTCAATGCTTTTGTACTTAGTCATATTTCAAGTCAGCAATACCGAGGTTTTGACGGTTGCATCTCCTGTCAACGCTTTTAGACTCCTAGCATTGAGTAAAGTGAGTTCACTCAACGCTACTTGAATTAGTCAGTTTTCTACTTATCTAGCATCCTTTCTTGAGTCCCACTATCATTGTGACCTATACAACATGCCTAATCAATATAATAGTATACAACCTACATACAATGGACTTGAACCTATATATCAGATACAAACTTGTGTATACCATTGAACTCTTCCTCCTCTTTAGCAATAGACTTGCCTTTGGCTCTTGAAATCTGTTCTGCAATGTGACTGAAGGTAGGAATATAAGTAACAACAGTAAATGGTTCAGCCCACTGATCACCATCTTGATCACATACTAATCATCAGACTGATTATCATACTGATCACCATCAGTCTGACCTTCAGGAAGAGGAGTAAGAATAATATTATCATATGAGTATTTTTCATGTCCTAATGATCCCCTGACCACATTAGTTACCCAAACAACATTCTCAGTGTTTGCTTTGATCATTGACTTCTCCCCATTTATGACTTCTTCAGACATAGTTTCATTCAGGGAGTTCTTGGCTACAGAGAGTATTTCATTGAGAAAATTGACCCCCTTGGTCACATGATTTTTTAACTTCCTGCATATGATCATCTATGTACTGAGTGCATGCATCCATACTTCTCTCCAGAGTTATCTTGTGTCCTTCCATCAGCATCTTCTGCACATTATGGACCATTTCCATGTTGTTAGCAGTGATGTTCTGATTTTCCATGATATCAATTCGCTTCTTCCAGATTTCCTCAGACATGCTTTCAGTATAGGTTACAAAATGGGATGCTCTCATGAAGAATGAAACTGTGTTGGCTTTAAACAAGTTTACTTCAAATCTGATTGACTTGATTTCTGTAGATAAATCTTTTCTTATTTCTTTGATGGAATTGTCAATAAAATGTTCTAGTTGTCTCCTTTAGTCATCTAGCAGACCTTTAAGTTCAGCCAAAAATGTTGTGGACATTGGATAAGTCTGATGAGATGCCCCTTGGTCACAAACATCCTCATCATTCTCCCATGCAACTTCTCTGGATTCAGAGTCATCCATCCTGAACACAAATGAGTGTTCAACAACATCAGCCTCTGGCACATCAGCCTCAGGTACACCATCTTCAGATATGTCTATAATATCTTCAATTTACTGTGTAGGAAGCTCTGTTGGAATCTCACCCTCAACCTCTGTATTCCCTATGGAAACATGCTTCCCTGTATTATCTGTGACTAGAGCACCTTCAATCACAATATCAGTAACTTGCTCCCCCTCACCTTGAGGTTTGAACAGCATCACTTTTGGACCTTCTGGAGTATGATCAATCCTTCTTTATAGATCTTCCAGGGAGCTATCAAGTTTTTATTATACTGAACTGACTTTCTCCCCCTCAGTAGGAGCATTCATCTGAGTAGTCTCCCCTCAATGTCTGAACAAATCTTTTCCACCACATCTCCAGTTAGTCTTTCAACTGTTTCTGCAGGAGTCTCTTCAGACTGAGAGCCACCAAGTTGCATCCATACTTTCGGTTCTGAGGACATAGAAACATGAGCACTCATATCTCTTCTAGTATCTTCAGAAGAGTCAAAGAGTTGAGGATCATGAGGCTCTTCTTCACTGCTCTCAAAAGAGCTACTTCTAGTGCTTTCTTCAGGGATGATAACTCCTTCCATTTATTCTTGATGGATGCTTGTTGGTGTGGAAGAAACATCCTGTCCCATCTGTCTAACATTTTGGAGTCCATTCTCCTCATGTGATGGATCTTAATTCCTAGCCTTACATTGAGGATCCCTAGAGTAGAAGTGTGCAACTACAGAGACAATATTCTTCCAAGTTTTGACTCAGGGACACGTTCCACTATTCTGTCAAATAGTACGTTCCCCTAGTCAGTTTTCTTTTATAGAGTTATCCTTGTCATTAGCTCAAACATCATTTTAAAGATCTTATCATGGGACCTTGTTTTGCAGATCAAAGTTTTGCCAATGACATCTGTAAAAAACATTCGTTTAAAATTCATCTCCTTTCTCAGAACAGACACAGTGGAATGATTTGAAATCCCACACCACTCGAGGGTGGATGTCACATCTATTAAAATTCAACAACCTGGCACTACTACCACGTTGAATTCTCTCAAGGTGGTTAACAAGATAGCCTAAAACCAAATTATTATTGTTAGAACTATCCAGTTCACAACTTGATCACGCAGAAATTCACTGGAACCTGGAGTGAGCAGGGGTTATCTCAACTGAAGTCAATCAACCAGCAACACATGCAAGACAAGAGTCTTATTGATTTACAACAATCTTCTTTACACAGCGAGACATACATGGTGAGACATGCTTCACCAACCAAAACCCAAGGGAAATCAGAGACTACAAAAACAAGACAAGAGAAACAAGCCGCACAGACTCAAATACAAGCCGTCGGTCTACTGCTGTGGAGTCCGCTCAATCTGCCAGGTCGCCAGACAGCAACCAAAGCCGCACGGACTACCCCTTATTCCAATGCCTCGTTACCTCTGAGAGAAGTCACCTCTTCAGCCTTAGTGGCAACCACCTCCTTGATTCTAGTGGGTTCATAGCCAGAAGATACTTGCTCGACCTGAGGGCTAGCAAGGAAACATGGAATCAAGTCCGCCGTGTTCCCTTCACTATATCGAGCTGGTGGCTTACTGATCCTCTTCGATATCTGAAGAACCGGATCACGGCTAGCCACATTCGCTGCTTCTGAACCAGCTCCATTCCCGGGCAAACCCAGAATAATGCTCCCCTTGCTTCCTGAATAAGACGCCTCCTCACTGGAACCAGGAGCACCTGGAGCAACGCTCCCTCTGCTTCCTGAACCAGAAGACTCCCCTCTTGAACAAGAATTGCCTTGAACATTGGTGAATTCAATTCACTATCAACCCGAAAAGGCAAGTGTACCTATCGAATCATAGTACCAAGGTCGTATTAAAACTTGGGGCTGTCAACTACTCTTACGCACGCTTCCACTATTATCCTACTGAAAGATTGTTGGATTTTTGAGAATTTTTAAATTAAAACTAAAGATAATTTGAAACAAAAACTTATGCTAAAAAGCTAGCATTCGATCAATGATTCGCCATTAAATGAGCCGAGAAGGAAAAAAATGATTAATTTTATAATTGCGAATTAAACTCGACCGTGAAGGATCCGAAAATAAGACAAAATCTCGCTAGAGCATTAAGTCTCCTAACTTATAGACGCTTTGATCGAAATCTCTTCACAAATCAAAGGGGCCTAAAGTTGCATTATCGAGGTGATTCGCACTATTGGATTTGTCTCCAATTCGGAGGATTTACGTCGTCCTATCTCTAGGATTGCGTGCAACTCCTTCCTTCTTTGAGTGATCTTTCAAATCAACGAGTCTCTCGACTACTATGAAATGAGATCAAATGCTTACTACTGTATACCCGAAATACGGAGTCAACTCGATAAAAATCAAAGAAGGATCAAATATAATTTAGACAAAAAAAAAACTAAAGAGTAAAGGAGGTCCTCATCTCATTTCATGGATCCTCACGATCGAATGCTAAGGGAAATTAGCTACGCATAATTGAAAGGGAAACCAAAATAAGAGAAGGAAATAACATTTTCATTACTTAATAAAGAAGGGGTACACAATAAAAAGAACAAGACAATATTATCCTACAAAAAATGGTTACACTAACAGAAAAGAAAAACAACAAGTAAAAAAGGGAATAACTCTCTCTTGAACTAGCTATCTCACTTGCTCTCCCTCCAATTCAACCTTCCAAAGCTTCAGCAAGGGCTCCTTTTATAGATGAGGGGGGAGGTTCTAGATGGGGATAAAATGAAATGGCAAGGGGGGTGGCCGGCCATGTGCTTGGAGAGGGGGAATGCATTTCATTTAATGAGGGGGAAGAAAGGGAGGTGGGCTCAATGCATTGGTGGCAAGGTGCATGTATGGAGAAATTAATAAGAGATAGAGTATGATGGATGCATTGTATGACATTTAATGGAATGAAAATAGGAGATATTTAATTGAAAGTGAATGAATGTAGAGGAGGGTGGCCGACCATGAGGTTGGAGAATGAATGAATGCAATGAATGATGAGGGAGAGAGAGGATGAAAAAGGGTGGTCGGCCATGCATGAATGGAGACTTAGGCTGCACTTGAAGGGGGCCGGGCTGCATGCATCTAAAGTGGGCTGCTTCATCATTGAAGTGGGCTCAGGCAGAACTTGAAGGCTTCATGTTGGGGCCGGGATACACCAGAGAGGAAGGGCTCCATCAAGGAGGACCGGCCATGCACTTCAAAGGCTCGGGTTGCAACATTAAGTGGGCTGCTCCAAATGAAGCGCTGCTAGGTTTAGACTTGGAGAAGGAGGCTCGGCTGGACTGCACTTGTATGGCTTGGTTATGAAGGCAGCATGCATGTTGGACTTGAGCTCGGGTAGGGGCTGCACCAACACATCAAGCGCTGCATTTGTCAAAAGGACATAAACCTACAAATAACAAGACAAAACAAACATTAGACACATAATATTATTTATTAACATTGAACATAGTAATTATAAAAAATAAAACTAAACATCACATAATATAATATATATTAATAAGACTAAACATAACAATAATAAGACATTAAATAAGACAATTAACAAAACATAAAAATAAACAAAAAATATATTAAACATTAAAACTAAACTAAACATAACATAACAAACATAAAATTTAAAACATAAAATAATAAGAACAAAACACATAATAAAGTTAGAAATTATAATATCATAACATAAAAGACATTAAACGAGAAATAAAATAAAACAGTCATAAATAAACAAAATTATAAATAAACTTAGGAATTTAGGCTTATAAACTATACCACAAACGATGACTAAAAGTAGTCATCAAATTCACCCATGCTAGAGCTTTTGCTTGCCCTCAAGCAAATTAAAATTAAAGAACTAGGGAAAGAAAACAAAGTTTTTAGGTTGCATAATTAAGAAAAAAAACATGAAAAATTAAACTATCCTAATTCCTATGTTAACAACTAGTGGGTGAGAAGTGAACAATAGAAAACTTGAAAGTGAAGACCTAAAAATATCATTAGAACATAAAGAAGAATTACAAATTTCAAAATTCCCAAAACAAGGCATACAAAATTAATGAAAATAAGATAAACAAAATAGAATTTCTAAATAAATGGCGCATTAACGAACTACTAGGTTGCTAGATAAAAATTTACCCTAAAACACCTCAAGGTAACCTCCAAAGAAATCCATCAATGATTGTGGCCATAGGCTTGTCCATTCACACTCTCTCCACTACGCGAATTTACGTCTAAAGATTAATAGGACTTCTAATAGGCGTTAAAACTTGGATTAAGTAAATGATTAGGAAATGAAAACAAGGATAAACATGAGGGCTTAAACACTAAACCAAGGTTGAGCTCAAAAATAAACATAAAAACATGAAGAGAAATGATAACTACTTCAAACAAACAAAAAACCATAAAATTTTACTTTAATAAATTGGCCACAAATAAACTTCATTTTTCTTTTTTCTTTCCTTTTTTTTTCTCTCATGTTTTTTTGATTTGATAACATTTTGATAATAACATTTTTTTTCATTAAAGAGAGCTCCAAAAATAGGCTTTAAAATTTTCTTTTCATTTCAAAGATAATACCCCCTCAAAAAAATGATTTTTAAGCTCAAAGTCTTAGTGTGAAAATAGGAAAGGTATTTTGGCTTTGGAGCAAATAATGAAATAAAGGTGGAGCTAAATCAAATAAACATGGAAAAGTCCCAACATTGTTTTGCGATGGTAAATTTTTTTTGGTGGGTAAGTAAAGCTCAAACGAGTCAAAGGGTGGCCTAAATCATTTCTAAAGTACATAAAAACGACGCACATACTTTGAGAGTAGCTAGGGACAAGTTCTAGACACCAAGAAATACTACCACACAAATGACAAAGAGCTAATATTACCTAGCAACCATTCGTACGTAACTAACCGAATAAGAAGAGCAACTACAAATTGCTAACTTAAAATGAGAAAATAGATGCTTATATTTAAGAACTAGAAACTAGTAAAACTAAGCTATGTTAAAATGATAAGTTTAGCAGACCTTTTCAAAGAAATCTATCTAGAACTACAAAACTGCACAGGCCTACACATCACTAGAAGAAACATAAAAATAAATATGGAAATAATTTTCGATTTTGTTTTTCAAATATATTTTAGCATTGTTTTTTTGGATTTTTGGAATTTGATTGTAAAATATTTTTTGGGTGTTGCAGTTTATAATGTTTTTGAAGTTTTGATGAAGTTAAATAAAAAAAATAATACTACTAAAAGGCTCCAAAAGACTATACTAATTTTTTGAATTTTGTTTTAAAGCATTTTTTTAGGAAAGAGAAAAAAGAAAGAAACTAAACCCTCCCCATGCTTAAAATTTCATTGTCCTCAATGAAGGAGAAATGAGAAAGAGAAGAAAATGCTTAAAAAAATGTAGTAAAGGAAAAATAAAAAGAACATGACTTCCCGGGTTTGTGAGATGAAGGCGGATGTCGCTCCCCATGCTTGCTTTTTAGTGCACTTGATCATCAGCAGGTTTGATTTGATCCATCTTGATATCAGCAACGTTTGAGCGGCGATCACGAACTTGTGCTTGAGCGGCAGCCGGAGGAAGAGGGAAGTACAAAGAAAACAGAAAAAGAAGAGTCTTGGGTAGGACTCCCAAGAATGTTCTTTATTTTATAATATAAAGATTGTCCGAATAATAATAAAAGTCTTGTAATAAGAAGAAGTCCAAAAAATAAAAAAAAGTTTCACATCAGGATAAATATTTAAGAGTTCGACACGAAATTCTCCGTTGCAGGAGACACAAAATCATTATAAAAATAATGTTTCAGTTTATGACCTTTAACTTTAAAATCACCCTTATCCGTGTGCGAGAGCATCACAGTTCCATCAGAATAAACTTCCTTGACTGTAAATGGTCCAGTCCATCGAGATTTAATGTGTCCGAAGAAAATAAGTAGGCATGAATTAAAAAGTAGAACTTGATCGCCAGGTTTAAAAACTTTATGGTGGCCCAAGTTCTTATCTGGATCGACTTTCGTTTCAGGGTCGGGATATTTATCATATGAATTTTTCAGATTTTTTTTCTTTTTCGAAAATGAGATTTTCAAGATTCTTTTGTCTAAAAACAGTTTCATTTTCAAAATTTGTTTGCATGGACATTACCGTATTTTCAAAAACATTTGTAGAAAGTTCAGAAAAAGAAGACGAAAATCATTTGGAGAAATATAGGAGTCTTCTTTTAATCATCAATAAATAAACAAGAGTCATCATTTTGCAAAGAATTTCTCATAGATGGATTAATATCAAAAGTAACCTCTTCATCTCCCACGCGCAGAGAAAGTCTTCCGTCACTCACATTTATGATTGCTCGAGCGGTGGCTAGGAAGGGACGACCAAGGATAAGAGGGACCTCGACGTCCTCTTCAATATCGAGAATGACAAAATCCACCGAGAAGATGAATTTGTCGACCTTTACTACCACGTCCTCAACAATACCTAACAGATATTTGATCGACCTATCGGCTAACTGGATACTCATTCTTGTAGGGCTGAGAGTGCACACTCCTAGCTTCTTGAATAATGACAAAGGCATCAAGTTGATGCTCGCACCTAGATTCGGTAGCACATATTTTATAAAAAGTTCACCAAAAACGCAAGGAATTGAAAAACTACCCGGATCGTTTATTTTTTAGGCAAGTTAGAGTTTTTTAACGACCGCCGAGCACTCTTCATTCAACGTTACGTGAGAAAGATTTTCCAATTTATTTTTATTCGTTATTAAATACTTGAGATATTTAGCGTATTTCGGCATTTGGCTAATGACTTCGTGAAATGGCAAATTTATATGAATTTGTTTAAACTTTTCAAGAAAGCGTGAATATTGATCATCTAATTTTTCTTTCCTAAGCCTAGCCGGATAAGGAGGTGGCGGAAATTCCTTTATAATTGCCGGAGCATCATTTTGAAAATCGTTAACTTCTTTTTCAAAATAGACTTTTCTTTTTCAAAATTAGATTTGACTTTTTCTTTTTCAAAAATTTTATCATTTGATTCTGTAATGGTAATATTTTCAGCAATGGGAGAGACAATCACCTCTGGCACTTCCTTGTGGTGGGCTCGTTAATAACTTTACCGCTCCGAAGGGAAATCGCATTCGCGTGCTCCCTTCGGTTAGGTTCTGTGTTTGAGGGAAGAGCCTCGGGTGGCCTCTCGGAGATGACCTTGGCAAGTTGCCCGACCTGGTTCTCTAAATTTTTCACGGAGCTAGATAGACTTCTAATGGTAGCATCATTCGAGCTTATATATTTAGAAAGAATTTCCTCCAATGATGGAGTTTTTTGAAAATTTTGGTTTTGATATTGTGGTGGTGGTGGTGGAGTGAAATCATGTGGTGGACGTACAGCATTAGCAGGGTTACTCCAAGAAATATTAGGATGGTTACGCCATCCAGGATGATAAGAGTTCGAAGCAGTATTAAAACTAGGAGGAGAAGAAAAAGCAGAAAAGTAGTCAAATTAACAGAATTATTTTGAGCAGGCCTGGGTATGTTCCCCAAATAATCCACCTGCTCGGCAGCAGCAGCATTCGCATTTTCGTATACCTTAGCGGCGGAGGAAGCAGTCATCTCCAAAATCTTCTTGTTCAGCATTTCCACTTGCAGCGCCAGTTGCGAAACCGAGTCCACCTCATAGATACCTGCAGGTTTATTTGGGCGAGTCCTAGACGAGTTCCACTGAAAAGTGTTCATCGTCATGTCCTCTATAAGCTCAAGAGCAGCTTCCATAGTTTTGCGGTCCAAAGAACCAGAGGAAGTGGCATCTATCATTTGCTAGTCTCTTGATTTAGCCCATTATAAAATGTCTGAACCTGTAACCATACAGGCAGAGCATGATGGGGGCAGGGTCTCAAAAGCTCTTTGGACCACTCCCTTGTGTCATAGAGGGTCTCAGAAGAAATTTGATAATATGAAGTTATATCATTTCTTAATTTAGCAGTTTTGGCGGTGGGGGGGGAATATCTTGCAAGAAATTTATCCATTAGAATGTTCCAAGTAGTGATTGATCCTCTTGGAAGAGAACTCAACCACTGCTTGGCTTTTGTCCTTAAAGAGAAGGGGAAGAGTCTTAGCCTAATAGCATCGTCTGAGACACCATTTATTTTGAATGCTTCACAGATCTCGAGAAAACTAGCAATATGCAAGTTCAGATCTTCATCTTGTAATCTGTCGAACTGTACATATTGCTGTACCATTTGTATGATGTTAGGATTAAGCTCAAAATTATTGTTCGCAGGTCAAACAATACTTGTTTCAGTCCCCTCCAGGTAGGGTCGAGCATAATCGGACATGGTCCTTTGCTGAGCCATTCCTGGGTTGGGATCTCCCATTTCAGAATTAAAATTACAATCACCGTCGGAATCCTCAACCGCTATTTGAGAAGTGGAACCTCTGAATCGCAAGTTTCTCTGAAAGGAGCGTTCTATTTCTGGGTCCAAGTCAACAAGTAGCGACGAATTCGTGCGGTTCATACACTTAGAAAATTAGAAGGAGAATGGAGGAAAGAAAAAGAGAAGAAGGGAAATAAAAACTTGAAGAAGAAAATAGAGAAAGGTAAAAAAAAATTTTTGATTTTTGCAGAAGTAATAGCGAAAGCGTTTTCCTAATATTGACAAAAAAGCGTCCCGGCAACGGCGCCAAAAACTTGGTGAATTCAATTCACTATCAACTCGAAAAGGCAAGTGTACCTATCGAATCGTAGTACCAAGGTCATATTAACACTCGGGGCTGTCAACTACTCTTACTCACGCTTCCACTATTATCCTACCGAAAGATTGTTGGATTTTTGAGAATTTTTAAATTAAAACTAAAGATAATTTGAAACAAAAACTCATGTTAAAAAGCTAACATTCGATCAATGATTCACCATGAAATGAGACGAGAAGGAAAAAATGATTAATTTTATAATTGCGAATTAAACTCGACCGTGACAGATCCGAAAATAAGAAAAAATCTCGCTAGAGCATTAAGTCTCCTAACTTATAGACACTTTGATCGAAATCTCTTTACAAATCAAAGGAGCCTAAAGTTTCATTATCGAGGTGATCTGCACTATTGGATTTGACTCCAATCCGGAGGATTTACGTCGTCCTATCTCTAGGGTTGCATGCAACTCCTTCCTTCTTTGAGTGATCTTTCAAATCAACGAGTCTCTCAACTACTATGAAATGAGATCAAATGCCTACTATCGTATATCGGAAATACGTAGTCGACTCAATAAAAATCAAAGAAGGATCGAATATAATTTAGACAAAAATAAAACTAAAGAGTAAAGGAGGTCCTCATCTCATTTCATGGATCCTCATGATCGAATGCTAAGGGAAATTAGCTACGCATAATCGAAAGGGAAACCAAAATAAGAGAAGGAAATAACATTTTCAATACTTAATAAAGAAGGTGTACATAATAAAAAGAACAAGACAATATTATCCTACAAGAAAATGGTTACACTAACAGAGAAGAAAAACAACAAGTAAAAAAGGGAACAACTCTCTCTTGAACTAGCTATCTCACTTGCTCTCCCTCCAATTCAACCTTCCAAAGCTTGAGGCAAGGGATCCTTTTATAGATGAGGGGGAAGGTTCTAGATGGGAATAAAATGAAATGGCAAGGGGGGTGGTCGGCCATATGCTTGGAGAGGGGGAATGCATTTCATTTAATGAGGGGGAAGAAAGGGAGGTGGGCTCAATGCATTGGTGGCAAGGTGCATGCATGGAGAAATTAATATAAGAGAGAGAGAGAGAGTATGATGGATGCATTGTATGACATTTAATGGAATGAAAATAGGAGATAATTAATAGAAGTGGATGAATGTAGAGGAGGGTGGCCGGCCATGAGGTTGGAGAATGCATGAATGCAATGAATGATGAGGAGAGAGAGGATAAAAAAGGGTGGCTGGCCATGCATGAATGGAGACTTGTGCTGCACTTGAAGGGGGTCGGGCTACATGCATCTAAAGTGGGCTGCTTCATCATTGAAGTGGGCTCAGGCAGAACTTGAAGGCTTCATGGTGGGGCCGGGCTGTACCAAAGAGGAAGGGCTCCATCAAGGAGGACGGCCATGCACTTCAAAGGCTCGGGTTGCAACATTAAGTGGGCTGCTCCAAGTGAAGGGCTGCTTGGTTTAGACTTGGAGAAGGAGGCTCGGCTGGACTGCACTTGTATGGCTTGGTTATGAAGGCAGCATGCATGTTGGACTTGAGCTCGGGTAGGGGCTGCACCAACACATCAATGGCTGCACTTGTCAAAAGGAATTGAACCTACAAATAACAAGACAAAACAAACATTATACACATAATATTATTATTAACATTGAACATAATAATTATAACAAATAAAACTAAATATCACATAATATAATATATATTAATAAGACTAAACATAACAATAATAAGACATTAAATAAGACAATTAACAAAACATAAAATAAACAACAAACATATTAAACATTAAAACTAAACTAAACATAACATAACAAAACATAAAATGTAAAACATAAAATAATAAGAACAAAACACATAATAAAGTTAGAAATTATAATATCATAACATAAAAGACATTAAACGAGAAATAAAACAAAACAGACATAAATAAAAAAAATATAAATAAACTTAGAATTTAGGCTTATAAACTATACCAAAAATGATGACTAAAAGTAGTCATCAAACATCGCTCCCCCTGCTTCCTGAACCGGAAGCCTCCGCCTTCGAGGCAAAAGTACCTGGAGCATCGCTCCCCCTACTTCCTGACCCCGACGCCTTTCCCCCGGAGCTAGATCAACCTGGAGCTCATGGTGACTCGGGCAGCTCCACCTGAACCTTAGCAGCAGCCTCCTTTAGCCCACCATCTAACCTGCTCATCTCTAGCTCCACACAAGAGCTATCCCAATACGGCGTCAAGTCATCGAAGACAACGTCTCTCGACACGATGAGTCTCTTCATCGCAGGATCCATACAACTCCATATCCTATGCTCATCATACCCAATAAAGACTAGCTTCATCTTGAGAGCAACCAGAGTGTGTAAGTAGCAGGTAGATCCAAACACCCTTAGGTGCTTCACACTGGGCATTACTCCGAACATTAGCTCATAAGGAGTCTTCACATAGATTAGACTAAGAGGCATTCGATTGATGGCATGAGCAGCACAGGTCATTCCTTCGGCCCAAAGAGCCTAAGGAATGCCTTTACTCTGAAGCAAACACATGCAGATCTTCGTTAACCAATGGATCATCTGAGCTGCAATACTGCCTTGCTGTGAAGTATTTCCACAAGAAATCTCCTTCTGGATCCCTTGCTTCCTGCAAAAGTTTGAGAACTCGGTTGAGCCAAACTCACCACCGATGCTTGTCCTCAACTGCTTGATCCTCAGACCAAGCTAGCCTTCCACAAGCTTCTTGAACTCCATAAACAAGCACATCATGTTGGACTTCTTGTTCATGAAGTATACCCAAGTATACCTTGAATAGTCATCAACCAATATCAGCATGAACCTGCTTCCTCCAAGACTGGTGGTGATGGTCTGTCCAACCAGAGCACAATGGACAACCTCCAAAGGTGCTTTACATCTGGATTATGCCTTATCAACCATGAAGCGATAAGCTTCACTTTGCTGACATCCCGCACACGCCTGGCCATCTCCATAGGATGACAATCTAGGCAATCCTCTTAGAGTCTTCTTACTACCATTTCTTTCAGCTTGTCCATCCCTACATGCCCCAGTATTTCATGCCAGATAGCTGCACTATCACTGGCCTTAATTCGGTCAGCCCTAGAACTTGTTTAAGACCCAACTAAGTTCTTCTCCTTGCCTCCAACATGAGATATGTTTGCCTAGAGCAAGGTAACCTTGCACTCCTTCCTGAGATGACCATGTTGTTTGCATTTATAGCACCTTGGTCCTTCCTTCCTCTTCTCATCACACTAGGAGAAACACTCCTCTCTTGCTGATATGAAGTAGAAGGACCATCCTCTGCAGCAACCTTCACCTCCTTCCTGAACAACCCATCAAGGGAAGTCCAAACCTCCACAGCTGACCGACATCCACTGATGTGGTCCAAGACCTCCGATGAGATCACCTCCTTGAGAATAAACTACGCCTTCGCATTTGTCTTCTTCCAAGCTCTCATCTCTTTAGCATTGCCAGCAGTAGCCACTTGTCTTTCTGCACCGCATACAATCTCCCAAAGGTCCTCGCCAAGATGAAAGCTCTCCATACAAGACTTCCACCTAAGAAAGTTCGTCTCTGTGAGTAGATCAATTCCAAGAAAACTTGCATCTTACCCTGCCATGGTTCTACCACTGGTTCCCTCTTCAAAGAGTAAACCACTTCAGTTGATCGCTGCTTATCCACTCCAAACCAGCTCCGAGACCAAGTTCATTGCTCAAGCAACTGAACCTGGCTTTTATACCATGTTAAAATTCAACAACCTGACACTACTAGCACGTTGAATTCTCTCCAGGTGGTCAGCAAGATAGCCTAAAACAAAATTAATATTCTCAGAACTATCCAGTTCATACCTTGATACTCACGAAATTCGCTGGAAATTCCCTGGAAACTGGAGTGAGCAGGGGTTATCTCAACTGAAGTCAATCAACCAGCAGCGCATGCAGCACAAGAGTCTTATTGATTTACAACAATCTTCTTTACACAACGAGACATACATGGCGATACATGCTTCACCAACAACACCCAAGGGAAAGCAGAGACTACAAAAACAAAACAAGAGAAACACCCACGTAGACTCAAATACAAGCCGCCGGTCTACTGTTGTGGAGTCCGCTCAGTCCGCCAGGTCGCCAGGCCGCAACCAAGCCGCGCGGACTACCCCTATTCCAATGCTTTCCCTAGCCACCGATCTGCAAGCGCCTGACGCGAGGTCACATAGCCACCAGACCGCACAAGCTTTGATGGTAATAGACAGTCCGGCTGAGGTAGGCAGCTTCTTGG